>CM067842.1:145841166-147091166 GCA_034509565.1 Triticum monococcum | reverse complement strand
TATCCTACTACCTGCGATGTTGATGAGTGCCCTCCTTTTGATCTTCTGTTATTTTCGGATGTTCTTTTCTTGAGAGGTTAACCGTGTGCTTCACTGTAAACCGCGTACGTACAAGCCACAAACACGGAAGGTCAGCAGAATGCGGCTGTCCAAGAACAAAACCAAATAACACCCAACAGAAAATAAATTACAACAAAGTCCATAGAATTTCCTTCGAGTGCCATCAACATTGCACACCATCGCGAGAAACAAAAGAGTACCACTGCCAAACGGGCTTTGCGAGCCGATGAAGAGGACCGTCATCAGCGGATGTCGTTGTGATGTGTCGACCAGAGATCGTCCCTGTACCTTTCGAGCCCAGATCCATCGATTCTCGTTGACAAAGTCGGAACAAAACGCTTGGTCTACCGCCTTCAGACCACATCCCTTGATCTTGAAATACTACCCCCCCCCCCCCCCCCCCAATGCTCCTTCATTGCCAAATAGAGCAGCAGCACCAATTGATTCGCTTCTGTAAAACCCTCACAGGCTCTTGAGCTGTGCTAGAGGAAACACCGCCAAGACAAAGGTAGATTCGGAGGATAAAATCTATTGGTTGGATCCCCATTGCCTCCACGCTGATCCCACCAGTCGAACTGGCCACGAGGCGATGATAGACATGTCCTCCTTTTAAGGGACGATGTCCCAGCCTCGTTTATTTATGCAGTTTATGAGACTACGAAACTTGGTAATAAGAACACATCTATAGTGCGGTGTCTACATTGGCCAACACCACAAGGAGTTTCCATGTTGCCCTACCAATGTCACCCTTCCATCATGAGTTCATGACTATGTGCATGAGTGGCCGCAAAAGGAAATCAAATGACTCATAGGGTGTTGCGCTAGGAGATTCCACCGAGACCATTCCTTAAGATTTTTGATAAATAATGTGTGTGTCAATTGATGCAGAGGCATTTGGTTTACCCTCACTTTATTGTGACCTGCTTGCTACCAATCGTGTTTGGACTCTTTCGATATGAGCCGGTGCTAGTGCTAGGGGGGACTTTTTGTTCTTTCTTTGAAAATATGGATGTGAAACTTATGTTTTTCCATTATCTCTGGATAGTGGAACCTAGGCGTTTTCGATTGCATAAAAAATACACATAGAAAAGAGAATTTCAACTGGTACATGCATAAAAGAAACAGACATAAATACGAACAATCATAATATCTCGAAACCGAAGGTTACATCAACATTCGTTGAAGACAATGTCTTTAATCTTTCATATTGAGGCCGTTGCTCTATGCTCGCAATAAAGAGACTGCATAAAACCAAACTAGCATGGCTTGAGCTAACATCAGTCGTATCAAAAAATCACATTAGCTACCAACACAAATGACCATGATCCTTAGATTGTTGAATGCACCATGATGGGGTGGGGCCGGCGGGGGGATGCCTCTTGCAAGAAAGATCGTTGAACTGATGCATGGTTCGTCAGACATGAAAGACAACAAGAACCAAGGAAAATTTGACACGGCGCATCGAATCGATTATGGAAACACACAAGTAAGCTCCACATACATGCACTTTTATTTCACGGGGAATGGCAATTGCATTGTTGGGACGCCGTTGTTAAAGACCCACATTCTGCCATAGAAAGTACTCCCACGGATCTATTGAAATGCTCAACTCAAGGAAATCTTGTGCATAGGTTGATTTCTTCAAAAAGTCATAGATGTGGATAGTGGCAGACCTAGGAGCCGAGTACTAGGGGTGCCATACATCAATATGTTGGTACAATATTGTGAAACTTACTGTGTAGTATAATTTGTCTTAAACATCATTGTAAATCCAACAAATAGTCCAAAAATATCATCGAGTTACTACAAACATAAGGTTAAGTATACACTCTCAAAAATCTTCTTTTCCTCCTCAATTCCGAATTAGTTAAGAAGAAACTATGCAACACCCGTAGACTCCTTCTGTTGGTTACAAGAAACCAAAGGACCAAGAACCAATGCGAGATAGGATGGTTGCATCATGTCTTCAATGATGTCGTTTTGCATGAGCTGAAGGGTCGAACTTGTTCGGTTTGAACATTTAAGGTGCAACTTGTTCGGTTTTGAAGTTGACAAATGAAGAAACCCTCACCTCCCAATTAATTAAGAGACAGAATATAGAGTTTTTTTCTCTCTTTTTAAAATTAGATTTGTATTTCGCAAGTACACTTGTTGCCGTAGCGGATTAAATTGGGTAGAAGAGTTCGCTTCCGCGTCACGCCCGGCTGTAGATGCGCTTCAAGCCTTTGTGCGATTGTGCCCATGTGTAGGGCCTATTGCCACTTGCCACTGATATGATGTTGTTGTCCCTTTAAGGATCGATTATTTGACTGATTTATTTTTTATTTCCTGAGATGACCAGGGGTTGCTTTTAAATGAAGAAATTCGCAAAAGAAGAAGAAGAAGAAGGTGGACTAGTCGAGGTCGTCGTCGTCGTTCTAGACGTAGACTAGTGTTGCTAGGAAGCCCAGTTACTTGGTATGCAAAGTATTTTTAATAGGGTGAAGGATAAATGAGGGGGGACACACTTGTGCTGCTGAAGTGGAGAGCTTAACGATAAGAACTTTGTTAATCCAATTAGGTGTCCTTTGCATGCGATTCTTCCACTGGGTGACAACGCGTGACCCCATACGCACCGCGTCACCTTCCCACATCACCGTTGATGCCTTTTTCCCCATAATATCACCGTCCCACATCTCTGTAATTTCTGCATCAGACACGGTCCATGTCCATCTCGCCGGCCAAGAAGGACCTGCACCCAGAACTGATGGCGATGAACACACGGGAGCTGATCTCCGGAAGTCTTGACAGCGTCAAGCAACAGGCGAAGGCCATGGCATCCACCGAAAGCTGGCGGAGATGAACATGGCCGACCTCGCCGCGGGCCTCGGCCACGTCAAGAACCAGGTGGCGGCAGCGGTTTTTGTTGGATTATAGATAGGCTTTGACTCATATATAAGACAATAATCTCAGGTTAATCTTTAAGACCTATTTAGGTACAGAGCAAATGGTGAAAAATTTAGTACTACTATACTACTAGTTAAGTGAAAGTGAGACCACTTTATAAAAACTGCTCTACTATATATTATTGGAAGCTTGGAGAGAGAAATTGTACACGCACTTCTCCTCCTCCGTCATTGTCCTTCTCGAATGGTTAATTAATCTCAAATTAATTGACGAGTCGCTAGAGTAGTGTCATTATCCAAGACGCTGGACCGTGGGTAGTTCGCGGACTCGGTCGTACGCCCGAGCCCAGTCCCATCCACCTGAGGAAGCGTGGGCAAGTGGAGTGTAAATTAAATCAGTTTCACTCAATTCCTTTTACACAACCCTAACCGTCATCTATTGTTTCTGTTGGGGATCGTAGCAGAATTTTAAAATTTTCTACGCATCACCAAGATCAATCTATGGAGTCATCTAGCAACGAGTGAGAGGGGAGTGCATCTACATACCCTTGTAGATCGCGAGCGGAAGCGTTCAAAAGAACGGGGTTGATGGAGTCGTACTCGTCGTGATCCAAATCACCGATGATCCTAGCGCCGAACGGACGGCACCTCCGCGTTCAACACACATACGGTTGGGAGAGACATCTCCTCTTTCTTGATCCAGCAAGGGAAGGAGAGGTTGATGGAGATCCAGCAGCACGACGGCGTGGTGGTGGAAGTAGCGGGATCCCGGCAGGGCTTCGCCAAGCGCAAGCGGGGAGGAAGAGGTGTCACGGGAGGGAGGGAGGCGCCAGGGCTTCAGGTGTAGCTGCCCCCTCCCCTCCACTATATATAGGGGCCTAGGGGGGCGCCGGCCCCTTGTAGATCCCATCTAGGGAGGGGGGCGGCAGCCCTAGGGGTGGCTTGGCCTCCAAGCCAAGTGAAGGCGCCCCCACCCCTTAGGGTTTCCAACCCTAGGCGCATGGGAGGCCCAAGGGGGGGGCGCACCAGCCCACCAGGGGCTGGTTCCGACGCCCCTTCAGCCCATGAGGCCCTCCGGGATAGGTGGCCCCACCCAGTGGACCCCCGGGACCCTTCCGGTGGTCCCGGTACAATACCGATGACTCCCGAAACTCTCCCGATGGCCGAAACTGGACTTCCTATATATAAATCTTTACCTCCGAACCATTCCGGAACTCCACGTGACGTCCGGGATCTCATCCGGGACTCCGGACAACTTTCGGTTAACCGCATACTAATATCTCTACAACTCTAGCGTCACCGAACCTTAAGTGTGTAGACCCTACGGGTTCGGGAGACATGTAGACATGACCGAGACAACTCTCCGGTCAATAACCAACAGCAGGATCTGGATATCCATGTTGGCTCCCACATGCTCCACGATGACCTCATCGGATGAACCACGGTGTCGAGGATTCAATCAATCCCGTATTCAATTCCCTTTGTCTATTGGTACGATACTTGCCCGAGATTCGATCGTTGGTATCCCGATGCCTCGTTCAATCTCGTTACCGGCAAGTCTCTTTACTCGTTCCGTAACACATCATCCCGTGATCAACTCCTTGGTCACATTGTGCACATTATGATGATGTCCTACCGAGTGGGCCCAGAGATACCTCTTCGTTTACATGGTGTGACAAATCCCAGTCTCGATTCGTGCCAACCCAACAGACACTTTTGGAGATACCAGCAGTGCACCTTTATAGCCACCCAGTTACGTTCTGACGTTTGGTACACCCAAAGCATTCCTACGGTATCCGGGAGTTGCACAATCTCATGGTCTAAGGAAATGATACCTGACATTAGAAAAGCTTTTAGCATACGAACTACATGATCTTATGCTAGGCTTAGGATTGGGTCTTGTCCATCACATTCTCCTAATGATGTGATCCCGTTATCAATGACATCCAATGTCCATGATCAGGAAACCATGACCATCTATTGATCAACGAGCTAGTCAACTAGAGGCTTACTAGGGACATGTTGTGGTCTATGTATTCACACATGTATTACGGTTCCGGATAATACAATTATAGCATGAACAATAGACAATTATCATGAACAAGGAAATACAATAATAACCATTCTATTATTGCCTCTAGGGCATATTTCCAACAGTCTCCCACTTGCACTAGAGTCAATAATCTAGTTCACATTACTATGTGATTGTAATGAATCCAACACCCATGGGGTTTGTTCATATCTTGCTTGTGAGAGAGGTTTATTAGTCAATGAGTCCGAACCTTTCAAATCCATGTGTGCTTTACAAATCTCTATGTCATCTTGTAGATGCAGCTACCACGCGCTACTTGAAGCTATTCAAACAACTGTTCTACTATACGAATCCGGTTTACTACTCAGAGTCATCCGGATTAGTGTCAAAGTTTGCATTGACGTAACCCTTTATGACGAACTCTTTTACCACCTCCATAATCGAGAAAATTTCTTAGTCCACTAGTTACTAAGGATAAGTTGGACCGCTGTCGTGTGATCCATTCCTGGATCACTCTTGTACCCCTTGACTGACTCATGGCAAGGCACACTTCAGGTGCGGTACACAGCATAGCATACTGTAGAGCCTACGTCTAAAGCATCGGGGACGACCTTCGTCCTTTCTCTCTCTTCTGCCGTGGTCAGGTCTTGAGTCTTACTCAATATTCACACCTTGTAACACAGCTAAGAACTCCTTCTTTGATGATCTATTTTGAACTCCTTCAAAAACTTGTCACGGTATGTATTCATTCGAAAGTACTATTAAGCGTTTTTTGATCTATCCTTATAGATCTTGATGCTTAATGTTCAAGTAGCTTAATCTAGGTTTTCCATTGAAAAACACTTTTTAAATAACCCTGCATGCTTTCCAGAAATTCTACATCATTTCTGATCAACAATATGTAAACAACATATACTCGTCAAAAATTCTATAGTGCTCCCACTCACTTCTTTGGAAATACAAGTTTCTCATAAACTTTGTATAAACCCAAAATCTTTGATCATCTCATCAAAGCGTACATTCCAACTCCGAGATGCTTACTCCAGTCCTTAGAAGTATTGCTGGAGCTTTGCATACTTGTCAGCATCTTTTAGGATTGACAAAAACCTTCTGGTTGTATCACATACAACCTTTCCTCAAGAAAAATGTCGAGGAAACAATGTTTTTACATCCTATCTGCAAGATTTCATAAATAATGCAGTAACTGCTAACATAATTCCAACAGACTCTTAGCATCGCTACGAGTGAGAAAGTCTCATCATAGTCAACTCCTTGAACTTGTCAGGAAACATCTTAACGACAAGTCGAGCTTTCTTAATGGTGACACTTACCATCATTGTCTATCTTCCTTTTAAAATCCATCTGCACCCAACAGCCTTACGACCATCAAGTGGTTCTTTCAAAGTCTATACTTTCTTTTATACATGGATCCTCTCTCGGATTTTACGGCCTCGAGCCATTCGTCGAAACCCGGGCCCACCATCGCTTCTCCATAGCTCGTAGGTTCATTGTTGTCTAGCAACATGACTTCCAAGACAGGATTATGTACCACTCTGAAGTAGTACGCATCCTTGTCATCCCACGAGGTTTGGTAGTGACTTGATCCGAAGTTTCATGATCACTATCATAAGCTTCCACTTCAGTTGGCGTAGGTGCCACAGGAACAACTTCTTGTGCCCTACTACACACTAGTTGAAGAGACGGTTCAATAACCTCATCAAGCCTCCACTATCCTCCCACTCAATTCTTTCGAGAGAAACTTTTCCTCGAGAAAGGACCCGATTCCAGAAACAATCCCTTATTGCTTTCAGATCTGAGACAGGAGGTACACCCAACTGTTTTTGGGTGTCCTATGAAGATGCATTTATCCGCTTTGGGTTCGAGCTTATCAGCCTGAAACTTTTTCACATAAGCATCGCAGCCCCAAACTTTTAAGAAACGACTGCTTAGGTTTCTCTAAACCATAGTTCATACGGTTTCGTCTCACCGGAATTGTGTGGTGCCCTATTTAAAGTGAGTGCGGTTGTCTCTAATGCCTAACCCATAAATGATAGTGGTAATTCGATAAGATACATCATGGTATGCACCATATCCAATAGGATGCAGTTGTGATGTTCGGACACACCATCACACTATGGTGGTCCAGGCGGTATTAGTTGTGAAACAATTTCCACAATGTCTTAATTGTGTGCCAAACTCGTAACTCAGATATTCATCTCTATGATCATATCATAGACATTTTATCATCTTGTCACGACGATCTTCAACTTCACTCTAAAATTACTTAAACCTTTCAATAATTCAGACTTGTGTTTCATCAAGTAAATATACTCAGCATCTACTCAAATCATCTGTGAAGTAAGAACATAATGATATCCACTTCGTGCCTCAGCACTCATTGGACTGCACACATCAAAATGTATTAATTCCAACAAGTTGCTTTCTTGTTCCATCTTACTGAAAATGAGGCCTTTCAGTCATCTTGCCCATGTGGTATGATTTGCATGTCTCAAGAGATTCAAAATCAAGTGAGTCCAAACGATCCATCTGCATAGAGTTTCTTCATGCATATCTACCAATAGACATGGTTCGCATGTCTCAATCTTTTCAAAAACGAGTGAGTCCAAAGATCCATCAACATGGAGCTTCTTCATGCGTTTTATACCAACATGACTCAAATGGCAATGCCACAAGTACGTGGTACTATCATTACTATCTTATATCTTTTGGCATGAACATGTGTATCACTACGATCGAGATTCAATAAACCATTCATTTTAGGTGCAAGACCATTGGAGGTATTATTCAAATAAACAGAGTAACCATTATTCTCCTTAAATGAATAACCATGTGGCGATAAACATAATCCAATCATGTCTATGCTCAACGCAAACACCAAATAACAATTATTTCGGTTTAACACCAATCCTGATGGTATAGGGAGCGTGCGATGTTTGATCACATCAACCTTGGAAACACTTCCAACACATATCGTCATCTCACCTTTAGCTAGTCCCCGCAGCCTTTTATTTCGAGTTACTAATGCTTAGCAACCGAACCGGTATTTATTACCCTGGTGCTACTAGGAGTACTAGTAAAGTACACAATAATATGGCGTATATCCAAAATACTTCTGTCCACCTTGCCAGCCTTCTCATCTACCAAGTATCTAGGGTAGTTCTGCTTCAGTGACCGTTCCCCTCATTATAGAAGCACTTAGTCTCGGGTTTGGTTCAACCTTGGGTTTCTTCACTAGAGCAGCAACTGATTTGCCGTCTCATGAAGTATCCCTTCTTTCCCTTGCCCTTCTTGAAACTAGTGGTTTAACCATCAACAATTGATGCTCCTACTTGATTTCTACTTTCGCGGTGTCAAACATCGTGAGTTGCTCAAGGATCATCATGTCTATCCCTGATATGTTATAGTTAATCACGAAGCTCCAATAGCTTGGTGGCAGTGACTATGGAGAACCATCACTATCTCATCTGGAAGATTAACTCCCACTCGATTCAAGCGATTCCAGTACCCAGACAATCTGAGCACATGCTCAACGATTGAGTTTGTCTCCCTTGGTTTGCAGGCTTAAGAAACTTGTCAGAGGTCTCATACCTCTTGACGTGGGCACTAGTCTGAAATTCCAATTTCAGTCTTTGGAATGTCTCATATGTTCTGCGACGTTTCAAAAACGTCTTTGGTGCCACAATTCTAAACCGTTAGTATTACGTACTAAACTATCACATAGTCATCAAAATGTGTATGTCAGATGTTTCCCAACATCTACAGACGATGCTCGAGGTTCAACACACTGAGCAGTGCATTAAGGACATAACTCTTCTGTGCAGCAATGAGGACAATCCTCAGTTCACGGACCCAGTCCGCATAATTGCTACTGTCAACTCTCAACTAAATTTTCTCTAGGAACATATCTAAAATAGTAGAACCAAAGCGTGAGCTACGACATAATTTGCAAAGATCTTTTGACTATGTTCATGATAATTAAGTTCATCTAATCAAATTATTCAATGAACTCCCACTTAGATAGACATCCCTCTTGTCATCTAAGTGATACATGATCCGAGTCAACTAGGCTGTCTCCGATCATCACGTGAGACGGACTAGTCATCATCAGTGAACATATTCATGTTGATGGTATCCACTATAGGACTCATGTTCGACCTTTTGGTCTTCCGTGTTCTGAGGCCATGTCTGTACATGCTAGGCTCGTCAAGTTAACCTAAGTGTATTGCGTGTGTAAATCTGGCTTACACCTGTTGTATGTGAACGTTAGAACCTATCACACCCGATCATCACGTGGTGCTTTGGAACAACGAACCTTAGCAACGGTGCACAGTTAGGGGGAACACTTTCTTGAAATTATTGCGAGGGATCATCTTATTTATGCCACCGTCGTTCTAAGCAAATATGATGTAAAAACATGACAAACATCACATGCAAATCATAAAGTGACATGATATGGCCAATATCATCTTGCGCCTTTTGATCTCCATCTTCGAGGCGCGATATGATCACCATCGTCACCGGCATGACACCATGATCTCCATCATCGTGTCTTCATGAAGTTGCCTCGCCAACTATTACTTCTACTACTATGGCTAACGGTTAGCAATAAAGTAAAGTAATTACATGGCGTTTTCATTGACACGCGGGTCATAAATAAATTAAGACAACTCCTATGGCTCCTGCCGGTTGTCATACTCATCGACATGCAAGTCGTGATTCCTATTACAAGAACATGATCAATCTCATACATCACATATATCATTCATCACATCCTTTTGGCCATATCACATCACATAGCATACCCTGCAAAAACAAGTTAGACGTCCTATAATTGTTGTTGCATGTTTTACTTGGCTGCTATGGGTTTCTAGCAAGAACATTTCTTACCTACGCAAAACCACAACAGTGATATGCCAATTGCTATTTACCCTTCATAAGGACCCTTTTCATCGAATCCGATCCAACTAAAGTGGGAGAGACAGACACCCGCTAGCCACCTTATGCAACTAGTGCATGTCAGTCGGTGGAACCTGTCTCACGTAAGTGTACGTGTAAGGTCGGTCCGGGCCGCTTCATCCCACAATGCCGCCGAATCAAGATAAGACTAGTAATGGCAAGCAAATTGAACAAATCATCGCGCACAACTACTTTGTGTTCTACTCGTGCATAGAATCTACGCATAGACCTAGCTCATGATGCCACTATTGGGGATCGTACCAGAATCTAAAAAAATTCTACGCATCACCAAGATCAATCTATGGAGTCATCTAGCAACAAGAGAGAGGGGAGTGCATCTACATACCCTTGTAGATCGCGAGCGGAAGTGTTCAAGAGAACGGGGTTGATGGAGTCGTACTCGTCGTCATCCAAATCACCGATGATCCTAGCGCCGAACGGATGACACCTCCGCGTTCAACACACATACGGTTGGGAGAGACGTCTCCTCCTTCTTGATCCAGCAAGGGAAGGAGAGGTTGATGGAGATCCAACAACACGACGGCGTGGTGGTGGAAGTAGCGGGATCCCGTCAGGGCTTCGCCAAGCGCAAGCGGGGAGGAAGAGGTGTCACGGGAGGGAGGGAGGCGCCAGGGCTTCAGGTGTAGCTGCCCTCCATCCCCTCCACTATATATAGGGGCCTACGGGGGCGCCGGGCCCTTGTAGATCCCATCTAGGGAGGGGGCGGCAGCCCTAGGGGTGGCTTGGCCTCCAAGCCAAGTGGAGGCGCCCCCACCCCTTAGGGTTTACAACCCTAGGCGCATGGGAGGCCCAAGGGGGGCGCACCAGCCCACCAGGGGCTGGTTCCCACGCCCCTTCAGCCCATGGGGCCCTTCGGGATAGGTGGCCCCACCCGGTGGACCCCCGGGACCCTTCCGGTGGTCCCGGTACAATACCGATGACTCCCGAAACTCTCCTGGTGGCCGAAACTGGACTTCCTATATATAAATCTTTACCTCCGGACCATTCTGGAACTCCTCGTGACATCCGGGATCTCATCCGGGACTCCGAATAACTTTCGGTTAACCGCATACTAATATCTCTACAGCTTTAGCGTCACCGAACCTTAAGTCTGTAGACCCTACGGGTTCGGGAGACATGTAGACATGACCGAGACAACTCTTTGATCAATAACCAACAACGGGATCTGTATACCCATATTGGTGTTGGGGAACGTAGCAGAAATTCAAAAATTTCTACACATCACCAAGGTCAATCTATGGAGTAATCTAGCAACGAGGGGAGGAGAGTGCATCTACATACCCTTGTAGATCGCTAAGCGGAAGCGTTCAAGTGAACGGGGTTGATGGAGTCATACAAGTCGTGATCCAAATCACCGATGATCCTAGTGCCGAACGGACGGCACCTCCGCGTTCAACACACGTACAGCCCGGTGACGTCTCCTACGCCTTTGTAACGCCCCATATGTAACCTTCCCGAATTGTACTCCAACTCTTGCCGTTTCCGGCATTAAGTTATATTTAATTCTCGGGTTCGGGTCTTTGTCTCCGTGTGTTGTTTTTGTTTTTGTGCATCTCATATCATGTCATCACGTGCATTGCATTTGCATACATGTTCATCTCATGCATTCGAGCTTTTTCCCCGTTGTCCGTCTTGCATTCCGGCGCTTCGTTCTCCTCCGGTGGCCATTTCTAGCTTTCTTTCGTGTGTGGGGACTAAACATTTCCGGATTGGGCCGAGACTTGCCATGCGGCCTTGGTTTACTACCGGTAGACCGCCTGTCAAGTTTCGGGTCATTTGGACTTCGTTTGATACTCCAACGGTTAACCGAGGGACCGAAAAGGCCTCGTGTGTGTGCAGACCAACACCCCCCCATTTTGGCCCAAAACCCACCAAACTCTGCTCCAACGTCTCGGTCGTTCGATCACGATCGTGTGGGCGAAAACCGCACCTCATTTGGACTCTCCTAGCTCCCTCTAGGTCTATAAATAGACCCCCCGTTTTTCGGATCTCTCCCTCCCCCCGAAACCCAAAAAATTCCCTCCGGCGCGCCGGACACGTCCGGCTGCACCGGACACATCGCCGCTGCCGCCCACCGCCGAAGTCTGCAAGGCCCATCCGGGGCCCCCGCAGGCCCGTTCCGCGCCGCCCGCTCCAGCGCCTCTCCGCCGCCGCCATCCTCCGCTCCGGTGGCCGGAGTTGCGCCGGCCACCGCGCCCACCATCGCCGGTCGCCGCTGTGCCGGCTCGCCTCGGCGCCCGGAGCCGCCATCGCCTGCCCACGCCCCTCGCCGGAGCTCCTCGCCGCCAGGCCGGTCCCCGCCGCCACCGCGCCCTCGCCGGCGCCCTCGCCGGCGTCCCCTGCCGCCTCCGCCGGCGGCCGCCGCCATCGCCGGATCGGCGGAGTCCCGAGCTACAGTGCCCCGAGCTACAGTGCCCATAGATCTCAGATCTGGAATTTTTGAAACCCTAGGGGTTGACTTTCCCCTCCCCCGTCTATTTTTTATGCTACCTTTGACGCATTATATCTCCGCATCCGTAGCTCTGATTTGGGCATATGATATATCAAAATCTTCGTCTCGACGAGTACATCATTTCATTCCATTGCATCATTTGCATTTGAGGTCATCTTGGTGCCCAAAATGCTGTTGGAAGGAGGCATCATGAGTTAAATTGCAGATCCGTTAGTTCATCATGCACTTTTGTCATTTTTGCCATGTTTAATCCGTGCATGATATGCCTGTGCCCCTTTGGGATGAATTGTTAAGCATGTTGTCTTCTTTCCAGGGGTGCCTCCCATGCATTTTTAGGATGTGTGTGTTGTCTCGTGCAAGCTTGCGAAGAGGGCTACCTGAGTTTACTGATTTCAGGGACTTAGTGAAAATCACTAAGTCTGTGATGTTTTAGTTCACGATGCTATATGTCCAGCTTGTTTCCTAGTGATCCGTGCCTCTTTTGAGGATGATCAGTAAGAGTGGTTTGTTATGCTTGTTGTGCTTAATCCATCCATGTCTTTACTTGTTATGTTGGAGCAACCTAGGTTGACCCAATCGAGCTCAACTTTTGCATAGTTGCTGTTTTGGGCAGATCGTGAACTCTTTTGCGATTTTGCCGGAGTTATTGCTAGTGATCCATGCATGCTATGCCTTTGTTCTTGCCATGTCTAGCTAGCATTTTGTGCCTTCTTAATGGATATATGCTTGCCTTGCCATGACTTGCACCGTAGTGAGAGCATCGAGCTCGTTTACATGCCTCCGTGAGTTATAATTTCAGCATGTCCCAGTTTTCACTAAGTCTGAAAACTGATTGTGTTTCATCGATGTTCGTGTGCTCGGTAGAGTATTTTGTGAACCCTTTTGGCCCCAGGTCATTTTGGGTGTTTTGTTAAGCTTGTTGAGTAGCTCCATGCCATGCTCTTACTTGCCATGTTCAGGTTTTGCATCATGTTGTTTTGCTGCTCCGAAGAGAGCATTGTGGTCTGAAATTTCAGACTAGCGTTAATTTCGCTAAGTCTGAAATATGTTTTGCTTATTCAGTTTTGCCATGCTTGTTTGAAGCCCTTAATGGATGAATTTGCCTATGCCTCAGTCCTGGTGATTTGTTAAGCTTCTTGAGTACTTCACTTCCATGCAATTTGTTTTCATGTTTGCTGGCTGTAGCATGTTCATTTTGTTGCATTTAGGAGCCTACTTGTTGTAAATCGCAGATCGGTTCGTTTAGTAAAACGCTTGCCATTTCTAAACCGTAGCTCCGATTGCCATGATCTTTATATCGTTTTCAGGGGATTTCTTCCCCTCTATCCAGTGGGACACTTGGTTTTCCAAGTTGAGGCCAGGTTCATGCATTTCCTGTTACATCTTGCATTTTGCATTCTGCATCGCATCCCGCATAGCATATCATCTTTGCATGTTATTGGTTGCCCTTGCACGTGGTTGATTGTATCCTTGTTGCTTGTTTGTGTTGTTGGGTAGAGCCGGGAGACGAGTTCGCTAACAAGGAGCCCGTTGAGTTTGCTTTTGAGGATCCAGTCAATTCTGACAACTGTGCAGGCAAGATGATCACACCCTTGAAATCACTACTATCTTTGCTATGCTAGTTTGCTCGCTCTTTTGCTTTGCCAATGCTACGATGCCTACCACTTGCTTGTCAGCCTCCCAATTGCCATGACTGAGCCTCTAACCCACCTTTGTCCTAGCAAACCATTGATTGGCTATGTTACCGCTTTGCTCAAGCCCCTTCTTATAGCGTTGCTAGTTGCAGGTGAAGATTGGAGCCGTTCCTTGTTGGAACATTTATTTACTTGTTGGGATATCATTATATTTCTATGTTATCTTTACTCATCTATACACTTGGTAAAGGGTGGAAGGCTCGGCCTCTCGCCCAGTGTTTTGTTCCACTCTTGCCGCCCTAGTTTCCGTCATATCGGTGTTATGTTCCCGGATTGTTGCGTCCCTTAAGCGGTTGGGCTATAATGGGAACCCCTTGATAGTTCGCCTTGATTAAAGCTTTTCCAGCAATGCCCAACATTGGTTTTACCATTTGCCACCTAGCCTCTTTTTCCCTTGGGTTTCCGGAGCCCGAGGGTCATCTTTATTTTAGCCCCCCACGGGCCAGTGCTCCTCTGAGTGTTGGTCCGAAATGAGCTGCCTGCGGGGCCACCTCGGGGAAACTTGAGGGTTGGTTTTACTCGTAGCTAGTCTCATCTGAGTGTGCCCTGAGAAAGAGATATGTGCAGCTCCTATCGGGATTTGTCGGCGCATTCGGGCGGTGTTGCTGGACTAGTTTTGACCTGACGAATCATCTTGTTGTACCGGGATACCGAGTCTGATCGGTGGGTCCTGGGTGGAGGTCTATTCCTTCATTGACCGTGAGAGCTTGTTATGGGCTAAGTTGGGACCCCCCTGCAGGGATTGATCTTTCGAAAGCCGTGCCCGCGGTTATGGGCAGATGGGAATTTGTTAATCTCCGGTTGTAGATAACTTGAACTTAAATAATTAAAACGAATCAACTGAGTGTGTTGCCGTGATGGCCTCTTCTCGGCGGAGTCCGGGAAGTGGACACGGCGTTGGAGTTATGTTTGCGTAGGCTGCTCTATATAGTTTCCGCTCGTGCTTTGCCTCCTCTTCTCGCTCTCCTTTGCGAACAAGTTAGCCACCATATATGCTAGTCGCTTGCTGCAGCTCCACTTATACATTACCCTTTCCTACCTATTAAGCTTAAATAGTCTTGATCGCGAGGGTGCGAGATTGCTGAGTCCTTTGTGGCTCACAGATTACTATTACACCAGATGCAGGGACCGATGAAACCTCTCCGGATGGCGCGCTCGAGCTGAAGTGGGAGTACGACGAGGACTCTCAGCGTTACTATGTGTCGTTTCCTGATGATCAGTAGGGATGCCTATTCGGGGTTCGATTCAGGGCCTAGTCGCTTGTTGGGGGTCTTTTCTATTTTGGCGCCGTAGTCGGGCCATGAGTGATTGTATGATGGATGTTATTTATGTACTTTGATGTGACGTGGCGAGTGTAAGCCAACTATGATATTATTCCCCTTTATATTATATATGTACATGGGTTGTGTAATGATTCTCGACTTGCGACATTGCTTTCAATGCGCCTATGTCTCTAAGTCGTGCCTCGACACGTGGGAGACATAGCCGCATCGAGGGCGTTATAAGTTGGTAATCAGAGCCTTCCCCGACCTTAGGAGCCCCATTGCTTGATCGTTTTTAGCAGCCGAGTTGTGTCTAGAAAAATGTTTTGAGTCCTTAGGAATTATATATCGGAGAGCTTAGGAATTCTTTTTACTTCCCAGTCTCCTCATCGCTCTAGTAAGGCATCCTGACGTAGAGTTTTGACTCTTCTCTTCTCAAATTTCACTAAATTTTTTTTTAGGATCACGCGAGTATCTTAGTTTTGTTCCGATGGCTTATGATGAGAATACTGTCTTGGTGCCTCCTATCAGGGGTTTAGTGGAAGTGTCCCGGGGAGTTGAGCTCTGAGGTGTTGTCATCATAATTCTATCGTTGCAATTCTGGCATACTTGAGATATGTGCGCGATATCGAAAATCTCCTTTATGCAGTTCGTTGGTGAGATAACCTCGACGCCACCCAGTACTGGGGTGGGAGTTCGGGAGTATCGCCATAACTTGTATAACGGATGCTTTTCGAAGGTTGAGATAGATGGTTTCCGAAGGTTTCTTGGTTATGTGTTGAAGGATGGATGCAGCTGGATGTAGGATTTGCTAGCTTGGGTGAGATATTATGCTTCCCCTGTATCCCCAACACCTGATTGCATAAACGGAAAGTTTCGGGAATTTCATAGGTGGGAATTCAAGTAGCCTTAGGATATCTTTCCAACAGATATGTGATATGAAATTGGGGTTCGACGTCTAGTGGTTCGCCTATTCACGGTCGATTTTACAGTGGCCTCGTTGTGTCTTAAAGAGTCCTTGGCTATGCTGACTCGGGGACGCTTCGTATGTCATGTGCACTGCCTTGTACATGATGGTGCTGTACGGTCGAGCCCGTGTAGGTCCTACCACGAACACTTCGGACGAAATTTCTATCATGTGTTTGTTCCGGCTTACTCCGCAAGCCAACCCTTGGTTTTATTTCGATTTGTGGTATTCGTTCTGCTTTGACGTCATATGTTGATTCCATCCCTCGTTGATGTACCTCTTCTACCTGATTCTTCGTGGCTTCGCAATTTAGGAAGATGTGACCACTTCAAGAGAAGTGCATTCGTTCATTTTGTTCGGATGTGAAGACTTTATGTTGCAATTTTCATTCCGTTGGGTTCACCTTCAATATTTCTCTATTTGTGTGCTAATGGTGGTCAACCTCTTCAGGATGGCTCCCGCTAAGAGCACCAGTCAGAACCAGAATCAAGATCCGCCGCCACCTCCGCCTCCTCCGGAAGCATGGCAGGCTGTGATGGCTGCTACTAATGCAAATACTCACCTGATCATGCAAATCATCCAAGAGCGGAATCAAAGCAGTCAAGCGAATCAAGGCAACAACCAGAACCAATTTGCAACTCTGAATTAGTTCCTCGCAAATGGTCCAAAGACGTTCAGCAACTGCGTTGAGGCTACGGATGCTGATGATTGGTTAGTCGATCTGGGCAAGCATTTTGAATGTAGCAACGTCAGACCTGAAGATTTCGTCAAGTTCGTGTCTTTCCAGCTCAAGGACCAGGCCGTAGAGTGGTTTCAGCAGTACCGGGATTCCAGAGGTGGACGTTTGATCACTTGGGATGATTTCCGTCGTGATTTCCGCGCTCATCACATTCCTCAAAGTGTGACTGAAAGCAAACGTGAAGAATTCCGCAATCTGAAGCAAGGCTCTTTGTCCGTCTATGACTACAACAAGTTGTTCCAGAAGCTCGCCCGTTTTGCCAAGCAGGATGTTCCTGATGAGAAGAGCATGATCTATCAGTTCAGGGGTGGTCTTCGTGAAGAAATTCAGCTTGCTCTTGTCCTCTTCGAGCCGCTGAGATACGATGAGTTCTACAACATGGCACTGAAGCAAGAGGCTGCTCAGCTCAGGTGTGATGCTTCCAGGAAGCGAGTCAGAGACACTACGTCTTCTTCCTCTACTCAAGTGGCCAAGCAGCAGAAGTATTGGCTTCCTCCTCCTCCGTTCCGTCAGCCGTATCAGCAGAAGAGCAAAGGTGGCAGTGGTTCGTCCCACCCACCCAACCCAGGCTTTCAGAACAACACTTCGTCTCAAGCTTCAAGATCGAGTGCTCCATACCACCGTCCGCTCTCAGAGGTCACGTGCAACAAGTGCCAACAGAAGGGTCACTATGCCAACAAGTGTTTCAACCAGAGGCGTCTTCCTCCTCCTCCTCCTGTCAGATCGGCAAGTACAGCTGTGGTCAATCATAATCCCAAGCACGCCAAGGTCAATATGGTGAATGCAGCTCAGGCAGAGGATTCGTCAGATGTGATCATGGGTAACCTTCCTATTAACGATGTTCCTGCAAAAGTTCTTTTTGACTCTGGTGCATCGCATTCCTTCATGTCATTCCCATTTGCATCGGAGAACAATTTTAGCACTAAGGCATTACCTAGAGCTATGCAAGTCGTCTCTCCAGCGAAGCGTCTGAGTTCCACTATGATGATTCCGGATATTTCTATCATGATGGGTGATTTCAAGTTCCTCGCTTCTCCAATGGTTCTTGGCAATTCTGATATCGATCTTATTCTTGGGATGGACTGGCTCTCTAAACATAAAGCTCACCTCGATTGCGCAGCCAAGCAGATTCAACTGACTCATTCGTCTGAGGAAGTAATTGTTTTTGCTGCTCGGGATAATACCATCCGGTTGTTCTCTCTCAATGAAAAGGGTGAATTGGATGCTATTTCGCAGATTCCGGTTGTTTGTGAGTATCAAGATGTCTTCCCTGAAGAACTCCCAGGCATGCCTCCAAACCGGCCGGTGGAATTTGTTATTGAACTTGAGCCAGGTACGGAACCGGTGTGCAAACGTCCCTACAAGCTCGGCCCCGAAGAGTTGAAGGAGTTGAAGAAACAACTCGATGTGCAAGAAAGAATGGGTCTCATTCGTCCTAGTACTTCTCCGTGGGGTTGTGGTGTTCTTTTTGTGAAGAAGAAGGATGGAACAGACTGACTTTGTGTTGATTATCGTCCATTGAACAAGAAGACCATCAAGAACAAATATCCACTTCCCAACAATAATGAGCTGTTCGAAAAATTCAAGGGTGCCCATGTATTCTCCAAGCTTGATCTCCGTATGGGTTATCACCAAATTCGCATTCGTGAGCAAGATATTCCAAAGACGGCGTTCAGAACAAGCTATGGGTCATATGAATACACTGTGATGTCTTTTGGCCTCGCCAATGCTCCTCCGACGTTCTCTCGCATGATGAACTTCATCTTCAACCCCTACACCAACGACTTTGTTTTGGTCTATCTCGACGATATCCTGGTTTTCTCGAAGAACAAGGAAGATCATGCCAAACACTTGCGTTTGGTTCTTGACAAGCTAAGAGAACATCAATTCTACGCCAAGTTCTCCAAGTGTGAGTTTTGGCTCGATGAGGTTCTTTATCTTGGCCATATTATCTCTGCCAAGGGCATTTCCGTGGATCCTGAGAAGGTGTCTGCAATCGTTAATTGGGAACCTCCTCAGAATGTGAAGCAACTCCGTAGCTTCCTCGGTCTCGCAAGCTACTGCTGAAGATTCGTTGAAAACTTCTCCAAGATCGCGAAGCCTCTCTCAAATCTTCTTCAGAAGCAGGTCAAGTACGTTTGGTCTCCGGAGTGTGATGTTGCTTTCAACGCTTTGAAAGAGAAATTGATCACTGCTCCAGTTCTAACTCTGCCTGATGAAACCAAGCCATACGAGGTCTTTTGTGATGCCTCTCTCCAAGGTCTCGGTGCAGTACTGATGCAAGAGAAGAAAGTTGTTGCTTATACCTCTCGCCAGTTGAAGCCAAATGAGAAGAACTACCCCATTCATGATCTCGAGTTGGCGGCAGTTGTGCACGCATTGTTGACTTGGAGACATCTTCTCTTGGGAAGGTAAGTGGACATTTTCACTGATCACAAGAGTCTCAAGTACATCTTCACTCAGCCTAATCTCAACCTCAGGCAGACTCGATGGGTCAAAATGATTCAAGAGTACAATCCGAGTATCGAGTATACTCCAGGCAAGGCTAATGTGATTGCTGACGCTTTGAGCAGAAAAGCATATTGCAACAGTCTGATTCTCAAGCCTTATCAACCCGAGCTTTGTGAAGCTTTCCGCAAACTTAATCTGCAAGTTGTTCCTCAAGGTTTCCTCGCCAACCTTCAAGTTTCTCCTACCTTGGAAGACCAGATTCGCCAAGCCCAGCTTCTTGATGCTATGGTGAAAAAGGTGAAGATTGGTATTGCAAAGAGTCAGTCCAAGTACAAGTGCTACCGACTTGATGACAAGGACACTCTCTTCTTCGAGGATCGAATTGTGGTGCCCAAAGGTGAACTTTGTAAAGTGATCATGAATGAGGCTCACAACTCTCTCCTCTCCATCCACCCTGGGAGCATGAAGATGTATCAAGATCTGAAGCAAACTTATTGGTGGACTCGAATGAAGCGCGAGATCGCTCAATTCGTCAATGAATGTGATGTCTGCAGAAGAGTGAAAGCAGAACACCAAAGGCCAGCAGGTCTCCTCCAACCTCTCGCCATTCCATAATGGAAGTTTGACCACATTGAAATGGACTTCGTGACTGGGTTTCCTAAGTCCAAGCGTGGCAATGATGCTATATTCGTTGTCATCGACAAGCTCACCAAAGTGGCTCATTTCTTGCCTATCAAAGAGTCAATCACTGCAGCTCAATTGGCGGAGCTCTACACCTCTCGAATTGTCTCTCTGCACGGTATTCCTCAAGTGATATCTTCAGACCGTGGCAGCATCTTTACCTCCAAGTTTTGGGATTCTTTTCAGAAGGCCATGGGCACCAACATTCGTTTCAGCACTGCTTTCCATCCTCAAACAAGCAGTCAAGTCGAGCGTGTCAACCAGATTCTTGAAGATATGCTTAGGGCTTGTGTTATCTCCTTCGGCATGAAGTGGGAGGATTGTCTTCCTTATGCTGAATTCTCGTACAACAACAGTTTCCAAGCAAGTTTCGGCAAGGCCCCGTTTGAAATTCTGTATGGTAGGAAGTGTCGTACACCTCTCAACTGGTCTGAAACCGGTGAACGTCAGCTGCTGGGTAATGACCTAATCACAGAGGCAGAAGAAATGTGCAAGGTCATTCGTGATAACCTCAAAGCAGCCCAATCCCGCCAGAAGAGCTACTATGACAGCAAGCACCGTGATTTGGCTTTCGAGATCGGAGATCATGTCTACCTCCGCGTCTCTCCTATGAAAGGGACTCGTCGCTTCGGTATCAAAGGGATGCTTGCCCCCAGATACGTCGGGCCTTTCAAGATTGTCAGCAAGAGAGGCGACCTCGCCTATCAACTCGAGCTTCCTGCAAACTTTGCCAATGTTCATGATGTGTTCCACGTCTCGCAACTCCGCAAGTGCTTCAAGACGCCTGAGCACACCGTCAACTTCGAGGACATTGAGCTCCAAGAAGATCTCTCCTATCGTGAGCACCCAGTTGCAATCCTTGAAGAGACTGAACGCAAAACTCGCAACAAGTCAATCAAATTTCTCAAAGTCAAGTGGTCACACCATTCCGACCGTGAAGCTACCTGGGAACGCGAGGATCACCTCCGTTCTGAGTACCCGGAGTTCTTCCAGTCCTAGATCTCGGGACGAGATCTTTTCGTAGTGGTGGAGTGTTGTAACGCCCCATATGTAACCTTCCCAAATTGTACTCCAACTCTTGCCGTTTCCGGCATTAAGTTATATTTAATTCTCGGGTTCGGGTCTTTGTCTCCGTGTGTTGTTTTTGTTTTCGTGCATCTCATATCATGTCATCACGTGCATTGCATTTGCATACATGTTCATCTCATGCATTCGAGCTTTTTCCCCGTTGTCCGTCTTGCATTCCGGCGCTTCGTTCTCCTCCGGTGGCCATTTCTAGCTTTCTTTCGTGTGTGGGGATTAAACATTTCCGGATTGGGCCGAGACTTGCCATGCGGCCTTGGTTTACTACCGGTAGACCGCCTGTCAAGTTTCGGGTCATTTGGACTTCGTTTGATACTCCAACGGTTAACCGAGGGACCGAAAAGGCCTCGTGTGTGTGCAGACCAACACCCCCCCATTTTGGCCCAAAACCCACCAAACTCTGCTCCAACGTCTCGGTCGTTCGATCACGATCGTGTGGGCGAAAACCGCACCTCATTTGGACTCTCCTAGCTCCCTCTAGGTCTATAAATAGACCCCCGTTTTTCGGATCTCTCCCTCCCCCCGAAACCCAAAAAATTCCCTCCGGCGCGCCGGACACGTCCGGCTGCACCGGACACATCGCCGCCGCCGCCCACCGCCGAAGCCCGCAAGGCCCATCCGGGGCCCCCGCGGGCCCGTTCCGCGCCGCCCGCTCCAGCGCCTCTCCGCCGCCGCCATCCTCCGCTCCGGTGGCCGGAGTAGCGCCGGCCACCGCGCCCACCATCGCCGGCCGCCGCTGTGCCGGCTCGCCTCGGCGCCCGGAGCCGCCGTCGCCTGCCCGCGCCCCTCGCCGGAGCTCCTCGCCGCCCGGCCGGTCCCCGCCGCCACCGCGCCCTCGCTGGCGCCCTCGCCGGCGTCCCCCGCCGCCTCCGCCGGCGGCCGCCCCCATCGCCGGATCGGCGGAGTCCCGAGCTACAGTGCCCCGAGCTACAGTGCCCATAGATCTCAGATCTGGAATTTTTGAAACCCTAGGGGTTGACTTTCCCCTCCCCCGTCTATTTTTATGCTACCTTTGACGCATTATATCTCCGCATCCGTAGCTCTGATTTGGGCATATGATATATCAAAATCTTCGTCTCGATGAGTACATCATTTCATTCCATTGCATCATTTGCATTTGAGGTCATCTTGGTGCCCAAAATGCTGTTGGAAGGAGGCATCATGAGTTAAATTGCAGATCCGTTAGTTCATCATGCACTTTTGTCATTTTTGCCATGTTTAATCCGTGCATGATATGCCTGTGCCCCTTTGGGATGAATTGTTAAGCATGTTGTCTTCTTTCCAGGGGTGCCTCCCATGCATTTTTAGGATGTGTGTGTTGTCTCGTGCAAGCTTGCGAAGAGGGCTACCTGAGTTTACTGATTTCAGGGACTTAGTGAAAATCACTAAGTCTGTGATGTTTTAGTTCACGATGCTATATGTCCAGCTTGTTTCCTAGTGATCCGTGCCTCTTTTGAGGATGATCAGTAAGAGTGATTTGTTATGCTTGTTGTGCTTAATCCATTCATGTCTTTACTTGCTATGTTGGAGCAACCTAGGTTGACCCAATCGAGCTCAACTTTTGCATAGTTGCTGTTTTGGGCAGATCGTGAACTCTTTTGCGATTTTGCCGGAGTTATTGCTAGTGATCCATGCATGCTATGCCTTTGTTCTTGCCATGTCTAGCTAGCATTTTGTGCCTTCTTAATGGATATATGCTTGCCTTGCCATGACTTGCACCGTAGTGAGAGCATCGAGCTCGTTTACATGCCTCCGTGAGTTATAATTTCAGCATGTCCCAGTTTTCACTAAGTCTGAAAACTGATTGTGTTTCATCGATGTTCGTGTGCTCGGTAGAGTATTTTGTGAACCCTTTTGGCCCCAGGTCATTTTGGGTGTTTTGTTAAGCTTGTTGAGTAGCTCCATGCCATGCTCTTACTTGCCATGTTCAGGTTTTGCATCATGTTGTTTTGCTGCTCCGAAGAGAGCATTGTGGTCTGAAATTTCAGACTAGCGTTAATTTCGCTAAGTCTGAAATATGTTTTGCTTATTCAGTTTTGCCATGCTTGTTTGAAGCCCTTAATGGATGAATTTGCCTATGCCTCAGTCCTGGTGATTTGTTAAGCTTCTTGAGTACTTCACTTCCATGCAATTTGTTTTCATGTTTGCTGGCTGTAGCATGTTCATTTTGTTGCATTTAGGAGCCTACTTGTTGTAAATCGCAGATCGGTTCGTTTAGTAAAACGCTTGCCATTTCTAAACCGTAGCTCCGATTGCCATGATCTTTATATCGTTTTCAGGGGATTTCTTCCCCTCTATCCAGTGGGACACTTGGTTTTCCAAGTTGAGGCCAGGTTCATGCATTTCCTGTTACATCTTGCATTTTGCATTCTGCATCGCATCCCGCATAGCATATCATCTTTGCATGTTATTGGTTGCCCTTGCACGTGGTTGATTGTATCCTTGTTGCTTGTTTGTGTTGTTGGGTAGAGCCGGGAGACGAGTTCGCTAACAAGGAGCCCGTTGAGTTTGCTTTTGAGGATCCAGTCAATTCTGACAACTGTGCAGGCAAGATGATCACACCCTTGAAATCACTACTATCTTTGCTATGCTAGTTTGCTCGCTCTTTTGCTTTGCCAATGCTACGATGCCTACCACTTGCTTGTCAGCCTCCCAATTGCCATGACTGAGCCTCTAACCCACCTTTGTCCTAGCAAACCATTGATTGGCTATGTTACCGCTTTGCTCAAGCCCCTTCTTATAGCGTTGCTAGTTGCAGGTGAAGATTGGAGCCGTTCCTTGTTGGAACATTTATTTACTTGTTGGGATATCATTATATTTCTATGTTATCTTTACTCATCTATACACTTGGTAAAGGGTGGAAGGCTCGGCCTCTCGCCCAGTGTTTTGTTCCACTCTTGCCGCCCTAGTTTCCGTCATATCGGTGTTATGTTCCCGGATTGTTGCGTCCCTTAAGCGGTTGGGCTATAATGGGAACCCCTTGATAGTTCGCCTTGATTAAAGCTTTTCCAGCAATGCCCAACATTGGTTTTACCATTTGCCACCTAGCCTCTTTTTCCCTTGGGTTTCCGGAGCCCGAGGGTCATCTTTATTTTAGCCCCCCACGGGCCAGTGCTCCTCTGAGTGTTGGTCCGAAATGAGCTGCCTGCGGGGCCACCTCGGGGAAACTTGAGGGTTGGTTTTACTCGTAGCTAGTCTCATCTGAGTGTGCCCTGAGAAAGAGATATGTGCAGCTCCTATCGGGATTTGTCGGCGCATTCGGGCGGTGTTGCTGGACTAGTTTTGACCTGACGAATCATCTTGTTGTACCGGGATACCGAGTCTGATCGGTGGGTCCTGGGTGGAGGTCTATTCCTTCATTGACCGTGAGAGCTTGTTATGGGCTAAGTTGGGACCCCCCTGCAGGGATTGATCTTTCGAAAGCCGTGCCCGCGGTTATGGGCAGATGGGAATTTGTTAATCTCCGGTTGTAGATAACTTGAACTTAAATAATTAAAACGAATCAACTGAGTGTGTTGCCGTGATGGCCTCTTCTCGGCGGAGTCCGGGAAGTGGACACGGCGTTGGAGTTATGTTTGCGTAGGCTGCTCTATATAGTTTCCGCTCGTGCTTTGCCTCCTCTTCTCGCTCTCCTTTGCGAACAAGTTAGCCACCATATATGCTAGTCGCTTGCTGCAGCTCCACTTATACATTACCCTTTCCTACCTATTAAGCTTAAATAGTCTTGATCGCGAGGGTGCGAGATTGCTGAGTCCTTTGTGGCTCACAGATTACTATTACACCAGATGCAGGGACCGATGAAACCTCTCCGGATGGCGCGCTCGAGCTGAAGTGGGAGTACGACGAGGACTCTCAGCGTTACTATGTGTCGTTTCCTGATGATCAGTAGGGATGCCTATTCGGGGTTCGATTCAGGGCCTAGTCGCTTGTTGGGGGTCTTTTCTATTTTGGCGCCGTAGTCGGGCCATGAGTGATTGTATGATGGATGTTATTTATGTACTTTGATGTGACGTGGCGAGTGTAAGCCAACTATGATATTATTCCCCTTTATATTATATATGTACATGGGTTGTGTAATGATTCTCGACTTGCGACATTGCTTTCAATGCGCCTATGTCTCTAAGTCGTGCCTCGACACGTGGGAGACATAGCCGCATCGAGGGCGTTATAAGTTGGTAATCAGAGCCTTCCCCGACCTTAGGAGCCCCATTGCTTGATCGTTTTTAGCAGCCGAGTTGTGTCTAGAAAAATGTTTTGAGTCCTTAGGAATTATATATCGGAGAGCTTAGGAATTCTTTTTACTTCCCAGTCTCCTCATCGCTCTAGTAAGGCATCCTGACGTAGAGTTTTGACTCTTCTCTTCTCAAATTTCACTAAATTTTTTTTTAGGATCACGCGAGTATCTTAGTTTTGTTCCGATGGCTTATGATGAGAATACTGTCTTGGTGCCTCCTATCAGGGGTTTAGTGGAAGTGTCCCGGGGAGTTGAGCTCTGAGGTGTTGTCATCATAATTCTATCGTTGCAATTCTGGCATACTTGAGATATGTGCGCGATATCGAAAATCTCCTTTATGCAGTTCGTTGGTGAGATAACCTCGACGCCACCCAGTACTGGGGTGGGAGTTCGGGAGTATCGCCATAACTTGTATAACGGATGCTTTTCGAAGGTTGAGATAGATGGTTTCCGAAGGTTTCTTGGTTATGTGTTGAAGGATGGATGCAGCTGGATGTAGGATTTGCTAGCTTGGGTGAGATATTATGCTTCCCCTGTATCCCCAACACCTGATTGCATAAACGGAAAGTTTCGGGAATTTCATAGGTGGGAATTCAAGTAGCCTTAGGATATCTTTCCAACAGATATGTGATATGAAATTGGGGTTCGACGTCTAGTGGTTCGCCTATTCACGGTCGATTTTACAGTGGCCTCGTTGTGTCTTAAAGAGTCCTTGGCTATGCTGACTCGGGGACGCTTCGTATGTCATGTGCACTGCCTTGTACATGATGGTGCTGTACGGTCGAGCCCGTGTAGGTCCTACCACGAACACTTCGGACGAAATTTCTATCATGTGTTTGTTCCGGCTTACTCCGCAAGCCAACCCTTGGTTTTATTTCGATTTGTGGTATTCGTTCTGCTTTGACGTCATATGTTGATTCCATCCCTCGTTGATGTACCTCTTCTACCTGATTCTTCGTGGCTTCGCAATTTAGGAAGATGTGACCACTTCAAGAGAAGTGCATTCGTTCATTTTGTTCGGATGTGAAGACTTTATGTTGCAATTTTCATTCCGTTGGGTTCACCTTCAATATTTCTCTATTTGTGTGCTAATGGTGGTCAACCTCTTCAGGATGGCTCCCGCTAAGAGCACCAGTCAGAACCAGAATCAAGATCCGCCGCCACCTCCGCCTCCTCCGGAAGCATGGCAGGCTGTGATGGCTGCTACTAATGCAAATACTCACCTGATCATGCAAATCATCCAAGAGCGGAATCAAAGCAGTCAAGCGAATCAAGGCAACAACCAGAACCAATTTGCAACTCTGAATTAGTTCCTCGCAAATGGTCCAAAGACGTTCAGCAACTGCGTTGAGGCTACGGATGCTGATGATTGGTTAGTCGATCTGGGCAAGCATTTTGAATGTAGCAACGTCAGACCTGAAGATTTCGTCAAGTTCGTGTCTTTCCAGCTCAAGGACCAGGCCGTAGAGTGGTTTCAGCAGTACCGGGATTCCAGAGGTGGACGTTTGATCACTTGGGATGATTTCCGTCGTGATTTCCGCGCTCATCACATTCCTCAAAGTGTGACTGAAAGCAAACGTGAAGAATTCCGCAATCTGAAGCAAGGCTCTTTGTCCGTCTATGACTACAACAAGTTGTTCCAGAAGCTCGCCCGTTTTGCCAAGCAGGATGTTCCTGATGAGAAGAGCATGATCTATCAGTTCAGGGGTGGTCTTCGTGAAGAAATTCAGCTTGCTCTTGTCCTCTTCGAGCCGCTGAGATACGATGAGTTCTACAACATGGCACTGAAGCAAGAGGCTGCTCAGCTCAGGTGTGATGCTTCCAGGAAGCGAGTCAGAGACACTACGTCTTCTTCCTCTACTCAAGTGGCCAAGCAGCAGAAGTATTGGCTTCCTCCTCCTCCGTTCCGTCAGCCGTATCAGCAGAAGAGCAAAGGTGGCAGTGGTTCGTCCCACCCACCCAACCCAGGCTTTCAGAACAACACTTCGTCTCAAGCTTCAAGATCGAGTGCTCCATACCACCGTCCGCTCTCAGAGGTCACGTGCAACAAGTGCCAACAGAAGGGTCACTATGCCAACAAGTGTTTCAACCAGAGGCGTCTTCCTCCTCCTCCTCCTGTCAGATCGGCAAGTACAGCTGTGGTCAATCATAATCCCAAGCACGCCAAGGTCAATATGGTGAATGCAGCTCAGGCAGAGGATTCGTCAGATGTGATCATGGGTAACCTTCCTATTAACGATGTTCCTGCAAAAGTTCTTTTTGACTCTGGTGCATCGCATTCCTTCATGTCATTCCCATTTGCATCGGAGAACAATTTTAGCACTAAGGCATTACCTAGAGCTATGCAAGTCGTCTCTCCAGCGAAGCGTCTGAGTTCCACTATGATGATTCCGGATATTTCTATCATGATGGGTGATTTCAAGTTCCTCGCTTCTCCAATGGTTCTTGGCAATTCTGATATCGATCTTATTCTTGGGATGGACTGGCTCTCTAAACATAAAGCTCACCTCGATTGCGCAGCCAAGCAGATTCAACTGACTCATTCGTCTGAGGAAGTAATTGTTTTTGCTGCTCGGGATAATACCATCCGGTTGTTCTCTCTCAATGAAAAGGGTGAATTGGATGCTATTTCGCAGATTCCGGTTGTTTGTGAGTATCAAGATGTCTTCCCTGAAGAACTCCCAGGCATGCCTCCAAACCGGCCGGTGGAATTTGTTATTGAACTTGAGCCAGGTACGGAACCGGTGTGCAAACGTCCCTACAAGCTCGGCCCCGAAGAGTTGAAGGAGTTGAAGAAACAACTCGATGTGCAAGAAAGAATGGGTCTCATTCGTCCTAGTACTTCTCCGTGGGGTTGTGGTGTTCTTTTTGTGAAGAAGAAGGATGGAACAGACTGACTTTGTGTTGATTATCGTCCATTGAACAAGAAGACCATCAAGAACAAATATCCACTTCCCAACAATAATGAGCTGTTCGAAAAATTCAAGGGTGCCCATGTATTCTCCAAGCTTGATCTCCGTATGGGTTATCACCAAATTCGCATTCGTGAGCAAGATATTCCAAAGACGGCGTTCAGAACAAGCTATGGGTCATATGAATACACTGTGATGTCTTTTGGCCTCGCCAATGCTCCTCCGACGTTCTCTCGCATGATGAACTTCATCTTCAACCCCTACACCAACGACTTTGTTTTGGTCTATCTCGACGATATCCTGGTTTTCTCGAAGAACAAGGAAGATCATGCCAAACACTTGCGTTTGGTTCTTGACAAGCTAAGAGAACATCAATTCTACGCCAAGTTCTCCAAGTGTGAGTTTTGGCTCGATGAGGTTCTTTATCTTGGCCATATTATCTCTGCCAAGGGCATTTCCGTGGATCCTGAGAAGGTGTCTGCAATCGTTAATTGGGAACCTCCTCAGAATGTGAAGCAACTCCGTAGCTTCCTCGGTCTCGCAAGCTACTGCTGAAGATTCGTTGAAAACTTCTCCAAGATCGCGAAGCCTCTCTCAAATCTTCTTCAGAAGCAGGTCAAGTACGTTTGGTCTCCGGAGTGTGATGTTGCTTTCAACGCTTTGAAAGAGAAATTGATCACTGCTCCAGTTCTAACTCTGCCTGATGAAACCAAGCCATACGAGGTCTTTTGTGATGCCTCTCTCCAAGGTCTCGGTGCAGTACTGATGCAAGAGAAGAAAGTTGTTGCTTATACCTCTCGCCAGTTGAAGCCAAATGAGAAGAACTACCCCATTCATGATCTCGAGTTGGCGGCAGTTGTGCACGCATTGTTGACTTGGAGACATCTTCTCTTGGGAAGGTAAGTGGACATTTTCACTGATCACAAGAGTCTCAAGTACATCTTCACTCAGCCTAATCTCAACCTCAGGCAGACTCGATGGGTCAAAATGATTCAAGAGTACAATCCGAGTATCGAGTATACTCCAGGCAAGGCTAATGTGATTGCTGACGCTTTGAGCAGAAAAGCATATTGCAACAGTCTGATTCTCAAGCCTTATCAACCCGAGCTTTGTGAAGCTTTCCGCAAACTTAATCTGCAAGTTGTTCCTCAAGGTTTCCTCGCCAACCTTCAAGTTTCTCCTACCTTGGAAGACCAGATTCGCCAAGCCCAGCTTCTTGATGCTATGGTGAAAAAGGTGAAGATTGGTATTGCAAAGAGTCAGTCCAAGTACAAGTGCTACCGACTTGATGACAAGGACACTCTCTTCTTCGAGGATCGAATTGTGGTGCCCAAAGGTGAACTTTGTAAAGTGATCATGAATGAGGCTCACAACTCTCTCCTCTCCATCCACCCTGGGAGCATGAAGATGTATCAAGATCTGAAGCAAACTTATTGGTGGACTCGAATGAAGCGCGAGATCGCTCAATTCGTCAATGAATGTGATGTCTGCAGAAGAGTGAAAGCAGAACACCAAAGGCCAGCAGGTCTCCTCCAACCTCTCGCCATTCCATAATGGAAGTTTGACCACATTGAAATGGACTTCGTGACTGGGTTTCCTAAGTCCAAGCGTGGCAATGATGCTATATTCGTTGTCATCGACAAGCTCACCAAAGTGGCTCATTTCTTGCCTATCAAAGAGTCAATCACTGCAGCTCAATTGGCGGAGCTCTACACCTCTCGAATTGTCTCTCTGCACGGTATTCCTCAAGTGATATCTTCAGACCGTGGCAGCATCTTTACCTCCAAGTTTTGGGATTCTTTTCAGAAGGCCATGGGCACCAACATTCGTTTCAGCACTGCTTTCCATCCTCAAACAAGCAGTCAAGTCGAGCGTGTCAACCAGATTCTTGAAGATATGCTTAGGGCTTGTGTTATCTCCTTCGGCATGAAGTGGGAGGATTGTCTTCCTTATGCTGAATTCTCGTACAACAACAGTTTCCAAGCAAGTTTCGGCAAGGCCCCGTTTGAAATTCTGTATGGTAGGAAGTGTCGTACACCTCTCAACTGGTCTGAAACCGGTGAACGTCAGCTGCTGGGTAATGACCTAATCACAGAGGCAGAAGAAATGTGCAAGGTCATTCGTGATAACCTCAAAGCAGCCCAATCCCGCCAGAAGAGCTACTATGACAGCAAGCACCGTGATTTGGCTTTCGAGATCGGAGATCATGTCTACCTCCGCGTCTCTCCTATGAAAGGGACTCGTCGCTTCGGTATCAAAGGGATGCTTGCCCCCAGATACGTCGGGCCTTTCAAGATTGTCAGCAAGAGAGGCGACCTCGCCTATCAACTCGAGCTTCCTGCAAACTTTGCCAATGTTCATGATGTGTTCCACGTCTCGCAACTCCGCAAGTGCTTCAAGACGCCTGAGCACACCGTCAACTTCGAGGACATTGAGCTCCAAGAAGATCTCTCCTATCGTGAGCACCCAGTTGCAATCCTTGAAGAGACTGAACGCAAAACTCGCAACAAGTCAATCAAATTTCTCAAAGTCAAGTGGTCACACCATTCCGACCGTGAAGCTACCTGGGAACGCGAGGATCACCTCCGTTCTGAGTACCCGGAGTTCTTCCAGTCCTAGATCTCGGGACGAGATCTTTTCGTAGTGGTGGAGTGTTGTAACGCCCCATATGTAACCTTCCCAAATTGTACTCCAACTCTTGCCGTTTCCGGCATTAAGTTATATTTAATTCTCGGGTTCGGGTCTTTGTCTCCGTGTGTTGTTTTTGTTTTCGTGCATCTCATATCATGTCATCACGTGCATTGCATTTGCATACATGTTCATCTCATGCATTCGAGCTTTTTCCCCGTTGTCCGTCTTGCATTCCGGCGCTTCGTTCTCCTCCGGTGGCCATTTCTAGCTTTCTTTCGTGTGTGGGGATTAAACATTTCCGGATTGGGCCGAGACTTGCCATGCGGCCTTGGTTTACTACCGGTAGACCGCCTGTCAAGTTTCGGGTCATTTGGACTTCGTTTGATACTCCAACGGTTAACCGAGGGACCGAAAAGGCCTCGTGTGTGTGCAGACCAACACCCCCCCATTTTGGCCCAAAACCCACCAAACTCTGCTCCAACGTCTCGGTCGTTCGATCATGATCGTGTGGGCGAAAACCGCACCTCATTTGGACTCTCCTAGCTCCCTCTAGGTCTATAAATAGACCCCCCGTTTTTCGGATCTCTCCCTCCCCCCGAAACCCAAAAAATTCCCTCCGGCGCGCCGGCCACGTCCGGCTGCACCGGACACATCGCCGCCGCCGCCCACCGCCGAAGCCCGCAAGGCCCATCCGGGGCCCCCGCGGGCCCGTTCCGCGCCGCCCGCTCCAGCGCCTCTCCGCCGCCGCCATCCTCCGCTCCGGTGGCCGGAGTAGCGCCGGCCACCGCGCCCACCATCGCCGGCCGCCGCTGTGCCGGCTCGCCTCGGCGCCCGGAGCCGCCGTCGCCTGCCCGCGCCCCTCGCCGGAGCTCCTCGCCGCCCGGCCGGTCCCCGCCGCCACCGCGCCCTCGCTGGCGCCCTCGCCGGCGTCCCCCGCCGCCTCCGCCGGCGGCCGCCCCCATCGCCGGATCGGCGGAGTCCCGAGCTACAGTGCCCCGAGCTACAGTGCCCATAGATCTCAGATCTGGAATTTTTGAAACCCTAGGGGTTGACTTTCCCCTCCCCCGTCTATTTTTATGCTACCTTTGACGCATTATATCTCCGCATCCGTAGCTCTGATTTGGGCATATGATATATCAAAATCTTCGTCTCGATGAGTACATCATTTCATTCCATTGCATCATTTGCATTTGAGGTCATCTTGGTGCCCAAAATGCTGTTGGAAGGAGGCATCATGAGTTAAATTGCAGATCCGTTAGTTCATCATGCACTTTTGTCATTTTTGCCATGTTTAATCCGTGCATGATATGCCTGTGCCCCTTTGGGATGAATTGTTAAGCATGTTGTCTTCTTTCCAGGGGTGCCTCCCATGCATTTTTAGGATGTGTGTGTTGTCTCGTGCAAGCTTGCGAAGAGGGCTACCTGAGTTTACTGATTTCAGGGACTTAGTGAAAATCACTAAGTCTGTGATGTTTTAGTTCACGATGCTATATGTCCAGCTTGTTTCCTAGTGATCCGTGCCTCTTTTGAGGATGATCAGTAAGAGTGATTTGTTATGCTTGTTGTGCTTAATCCATTCATGTCTTTACTTGCTATGTTGGAGCAACCTAGGTTGACCCAATCGAGCTCAACTTTTGCATAGTTGCTGTTTTGGGCAGATCGTGAACTCTTTTGCGATTTTGCCGGAGTTATTGCTAGTGATCCATGCATGCTATGCCTTTGTTCTTGCCATGTCTAGCTAGCATTTTGTGCCTTCTTAATGGATATATGCTTGCCTTGCCATGAATTGCACCGTAGTGAGAGCATCGAGCTCGTTTACATGCCTCCGTGAGTTATAATTTCAGCATGTCCCAGTTTTCACTAAGTCTGAAAACTGATTGTGTTTCATCGATGTTCGTGTGCTCGGTAGAGTATTTTGTGAACCCTTTTGGCCCCAGGTCATTTTGGGTGTTTTGTTAAGCTTGTTGAGTAGCTCCATGCCATGCTCTTACTTGCCATGTTCAGGTTTTGCATCATGTTGTTTTGCTGCTCCGAAGAGAGCATTGTGGTCTGAAATTTCAGACTAGCGTTAATTTCGCTAAGTCTGAAATATGTTTTGCTTATTCAGTTTTGCCATGCTTGTTTGAAGCCCTTAATGGATGAATTTGCCTATGCCTCAGTCCTGGTGATTTGTTAAGCTTCTTGAGTACTTCACTTCCATGCAATTTGTTTTCATGTTTGCTGGCTGTAGCATGTTCATTTTGTTGCATTTAGGAGCCTACTTGTTGTAAATCGCAGATCGGTTCGTTTAGTAAAACGCTTGCCATTTCTAAACCGTAGCTCCGATTGCCATGATCTTTATATCGTTTTCAGGGGATTTCTTCCCCTCTATCCAGTGGGACACTTGGTTTTCCAAGTTGAGGCCAGGTTCATGCATTTCCTGTTACATCTTGCATTTTGCATTCTGCATCGCATCCCGCATAGCATATCATCTTTGCATGTTATTGGTTGCCCTTGCACGTGGTTGATTGTATCCTTGTTGCTTGTTTGTGTTGTTGGGTAGAGCCGGGAGACGAGTTCGCTAACAAGGAGCCCGTTGAGTTTGCTTTTGAGGATCCAGTCAATTCTGACAACTGTGCAGGCAAGATGATCACACCCTTGAAATCACTACTATCTTTGCTATGCTAGTTTGCTCGCTCTTTTGCTTTGCCAATGCTACGATGCCTACCACTTGCTTGTCAGCCTCCCAATTGCCATGACTGAGCCTCTAACCCACCTTTGTCCTAGCAAACCATTGATTGGCTATGTTACCGCTTTGCTCAAGCCCCTTCTTATAGCGTTGCTAGTTGCAGGTGAAGATTGGAGCCGTTCCTTGTTGGAACATTTATTTACTTGTTGGGATATCATTATATTGCTATGTTATCTTTACTCATCTATACACTTGGTAAAGGGTGGAAGGCTCGGCCTCTCGCCGAGTGTTTTGTTCCACTCTTGCCGCCCTAGTTTCCGTCATATCGGTGTTATGTTCCCGGATTGTTGCGTCCCTTACGCGGTTGGGCTATAATGGGAACCCCTTGATAGTTCGCCTTGATTAAAGCTTTTCCAGCAATGCCCAACATTGGTTTTACCATTTGCCACCTAGCCTCTTTTTCCCTTGGGTTTCGGAGCCCGAGGGTCATCTTTATTTTAGCCCCCCACGGGCCAGTGCTCCTCTGAGTATTGGTCCGAAATGAGCTGCCTGCGGGGCCACCTCGGGGAAACTTGAGGGTTGGTTTTACTCGTAGCTAGTCTCATCTGAGTGTGCCCTGAGAAAGAGATATGTGCAGCTCCTATCGGGATTTGTCGGCGCATTCGGGCGGTGTTGCTGGACTAGTTTTGACCTGACGAATCATCTTGTTGTACCGGGATACCGAGTCTGATCGGTGGGTCCTGGGTGGAGGTCTATTCCTTCGTTGACCGTGAGAGCTTGTTATGGGCTAAGTTGGGACCCCCCTGCAGGGATTGATCTTTCGAAAGCCGTGCCCGCGGTTATGGGCAGATGGGAATTTGTTAATGTCCGGTTGTAGATAACTTGAACTTAAATAATTAAAACGAATCAACTGAGTGTGTTGCCGTGATGGCCTCTTCTCGGCGGAGTCCGGGAAGTGGACACGGTGTTGGAGTTATGTTTGCGTAGGCTGCTCTATATAGTTTCCGCTCGTGCTTTGCCTCCTCTTTTCGCTCTCCTTTGCGTACAAGGATGCGTACTACTTCAGAGTGGTACGTAATCCTGTCTTGGAAGTCATGTTGCTAGACGACAATGAATCTACGAGCTATGGAGAAGCGATGGTGGGCCTGGATTCCGATAAATGGCTCAAGGCCATATAATCCGAGAGAGGGTCCATATATGAAAACAAAGTGTAGACTTTGGAAGAACTACTTGATGGTCGTAAGGCTGTTGGGTACATATGGATTTTAGAAGGAAGACGGACAATGATGGTAAGTATCACCATTAAGAAAGCTCGACTTGTCGGTAAGATGTTTTCCGACAAGTTCAAGGAGTTGACTACGATGAGACTTTCTCAATCGTAGCGATGCTAATAGTCTGTTGGAATTATATTAGCGATTACTGCATTGTTTATGAAATCTTGCAGATGGGATGTCAAAACATTGTTCCTCGATGATTCTCTTGAGGAAAGGTTGTATGTGATACAACCGGAAGGTTTTGTCAATCCTGAGAGATGCTAACAAGTATGCAAAGCTCCAGCAATCCTTCTAAGGACTGGAGTAAGCATCTCGGAGTTGGAATGTATGCTTTGATGAGATGATCAAAGATTTTGGGTGTATACAAAGTTTATGAGAAACTTGTATTTCCAAAGAAGTGAGTGGGAGCACTATGGAATTTCTGATGAGTATATGTTGTTGACATATTGTTGATCAGAAATGACGTAGAATTTTTGGAAAGCATATAGGGTTATTTGGAAAGTGTTTTTCAATGGAAAACTTGGATTAAGCTACTTGAGCATCAAGACCTATAAAGATAGATCAAAACGCTTAATGGTACTTTCAAACGAGCACATACCTTGACATGATCTTGAAGGTGTTCAAGATGGATCAGTCAAGAAGGAGTTCTTGCCTGAGTTGTAAGGTATGAAGTTAAGACTTAAAGCTCGACCATGGCAGAATAAAGAGAAAGGACGAAGGTCGTCCCCTATGCTTAGACATAGGCTCCATAGTATGCTATGTTGTGTACCGCACCTGATGTGTGCCTTGCCACATGTCTGGCTAGATGGTACGAAGGTGATCTAGGAGTAGATCACCAGATAGCGGTCAAAATTATCCTTAGAGGAATAAGGATATGTTTCTCGGTTATGGAGGTGATAAAGAGTTCGACGTAAAGAGTTACGTTGATGCAAGCTTAACACCTATCCGGATAGCTCTGAGTAGAGATACCGGATACGTATAATGGAACAACGATTTGGAATAGCTCCAAGTAGAACAGTTATTTGGAATAGCTCCAAATAGAACGTGGTAGCTGCATCTAGGAGATGACATAGAGATTTGTAAAGCGCACATGGATCTGAAAGATTCAGACCCGTTGACTATAACATCTCTCACAAGCATAACATGATCAAACCCAGAACACATTGAGTGTTAATCACATAGTGATGTGAACTAGATTATTGACTCTAGTAAACTCTTTGGATGTTGGTCACATGGCGATGTGACCTGTGAGTGTTAATCACATGGCGATGTGAACTAGATTATTGACTCTAGTGCAAGTGGGAGACTGTTGGAAATATGCCCTAGAGGCAATAATAAATTGGTTATTATTATATTTCCTTGTTCATGATAATCGTTTATTATCCATGCTAGAATTGTATTGATAGGAAACTCAGATACATGTGTGGATACATAAACAACACCATGTCCCTAGTAAGCCTCTAGTTGACTAGCTCGTTGATCAATAGATGGTTACGGTTTCCTGACCATGGACATTGGATGTCGTTGATAACGGGATCACATCATTAGGAGAATGATGTGATGGACAAGACCCAATCCTAAGCATAGCACAAGATCGTGTAGTTCGTATGCTAAAGCTTTTCTAATGTCAAGTATCATTTCCTTAGACCATGAGATTGTGCAACTCCCGGATACCGTAGGAATACTTTGGGTGTGCCAAACGTCACAACGTAATTGGGTGGCTATAAAGGTACACTACAGGTATCTCCGAAAGTGTCTGTTGGGTTGGCACGAATCGAGACTGGGATTTGTCACTCCGTGTGACGGAGAGGTATCTCTGGGCCCACTCGGTAGGACATCATCATAATGTGCACAATGTGATCAAGGAGTTGATCACGGGATGATGTGTTACGGAACGAGTAAAGAGACTTGCCGGTAACGAGATTGAACAAGGTATCGGGATACCGACGATCAAATCTCGGGCAAGTATCGTACCGATAGACAAAGGGAATTGTATACGGGATTGATTAAGTCCTTGACATCGTGGTTCATTTGATGAGATAATCGTGGAACATGTGGGAGCCAACATGGGTATCCAGATCCCGCTGTTGGTTATTGACTGGAGAGCGCCTCGGTCATGTCTGCATGGTTCCCGAACCCGTAGGGTCTACACACTTAAGGTTCGATGACGCTAGGGTTATAAAGGAAGTTTGTATGTGGTTACCGAATGTTGTTCGGAGTCCCGGATGAGATCCCGGACGTCACGAGGAGTTCCGGAATGGTCCGGAGGTAAAGATTTATATATGGGAAGTCCTGTTTTGGTCACCGGAAAAGTTTCGGGGTTTATCGGTAACGTACCGGGACCACCAGGAGGGTCCCGGGGGTCCACCAAGTGGGGCCAGCAGCCCCGGAGGGCTTCATGGGCCAAGTGTGGAAGGGGACCAGCCCCAAGTGGGCTGGTGCGCCCCCCCACAAGGGCCCAAGGCGCAAGGGAAGAGGAGAGGGGGCAAACCCTAGGGCAGATGGGCCCTAAGGCCCATCCTGGTGCGCCTCCCTCTCCCCCTCCCCCTTGGCCGCCTCCCTTAGATGGGATCTAGGCTGGCCGCCACCCCTAGGGGTGGAAACCCTAAAGGGGGCGCAGCCCCTCCCCTTCCCCTATATATACTTGGCCTAGGGGCTGCCAAATAGACGCGATATGATCTCTCCTCTTGTTGGCGCAGCCCTGTTTCTCTCCCTCCTCCTCTCCCGCGGTGCTTGGCGAAGCCCTGCAGGATTGCCACGCTCCTCCATCACCACCACGCCGTTGTGCTGCTGCTGGATGGAGTCTTCCTCAACCTCTCCCTCTCTCCTTGCTGGATCAAGGCGTGGGAGACGTCACCAGGCTGTACGTGTGTTGAACGCGGAGGTGCCGTCCGTTCGGCACTAGGATCATCGGTCATTTGGATCACGACGAGTACGACTCCATCAACCCCGTTCTCTTGAACGCTTCCGCTTAGCGATCTACAAGGGTATGTAGATGCACTCTCCTTCCCCTCGTTGCTAGTCTCTCCATAGATAGATCTTGGTGACACGTAGGAAAATTTTGAATTTCTGCTACGTTCCCCAACAGTGGCATCATGAGCTAGGTCTATTGCGTAGATTCTATGCATGAGTAGAACACAAAGTAGTTGTGGGCGTTGATATTGTTCAATATGCTTACCGTTACTAGTCCAATCTTGTTTCGACGGCATCGTGGGATGAAGCGGCCTAGACCAACCTTACACGTACGCTTACGTGAGACCGGTTCCACCGACTGACATGCACTAGTTGCATAAGGTGGCTGGCGGGTGTCTGTCTCTCCCACTTTAGTCGGAACGGATTCGATGAAAAGGGTCCTTATGAAGGGTAAATAGCAATTGGCATATCACGTTGTGGTTTTGCATAGGTAAGAAACGTTCTTGCTAGAAACCCATAGCAGCCACGTAAAACATGCAAACAACAATTAGAGGACGTCTAACTTGTTTTTGCAGGGTATGCTATGTGATGTGATATGGCCAAAGGATGTGATGAATGATATATGTGATGTATGAGATGATCATGTTCTTGTAATAGGAATCACGACTTGCATGTCGATGAGTATGACAACCGGCAGGAGCCATATGAGTTGTCTTAATTTATTTATGACCTGCGTGTCAACATAAACGTCATGTAATTACTTTACTTTATTGCTAACCGTTAGCTGTAGTAGTAGAAGTAATCGTTGGCGAGACAACTTCATGAAGACACGATGATGGAGATCATGGTGTCATGCCGGTGACAAGATGATCATAGAGCCCCGATGATGGAGATCAAAAGGAGCAATATGATATTGGCCATATCATGTCACTATTTGATTGCATGTGATGTTTATCATGTTTATACATCTTGTTTACTTAGAATGAAGGTAGTAAATAAGATGATCCCTCATTAAAATTTCAAGAAAGTGTTCCCCCTAACTGTGCACCATTGCGACAGTTCGTTGTTTCGAAGCACCACGTGATGATCGGGTGTGATAGATTCTAACGTTCACATACAACGGGTGTAAGACAGATTTACACACGCAAAACACTTAGGTTGACTTGACGAGCCTAGCATGTACAGACATGGCCTCGGAACACAAGAGACCGAAAGGTCGAGCAAGAGTCGTATGGTAGATACGATTAACATGAAGATGTTCACCGATGATGACTAGTCCGTCTCACGTGATGATCGGACACGGCCTAGTTGACTCGGATCATGTAATCACTTAGATGACTAGAGGGATGTCTATCTGAGTGGGAGTTCATAAGATGAACTTAATTATCCTGAACATAGTCAAAAGGTCTTCGCAAATTATGTCGTAGCTCGCGCTTCAGTTTTACTGTTTAGATATGTTCCTAGAGAAAATTTAGTTGAAAGTTGATAGTAGCAATTATGCGGACTAGGTCCATAAACTGAGGATTGTCCTCATTGCTTCATAGAAGGCTTATGTCCTTAATGCACCGCTCAGTGTGCTAAACCTCGAACGTCGTCTGTGGATGTTGCGAACATCTGACATACACGTTTTGATAACTACGTGATAGTTCAGTTAAACGGTTTAGAGTTGAGGCACCGAAGACGTTTTTAAACATCGCGAAACATATGAGATTTTTCGAGGGATGAAATTGGGATTTCAGGCTCGTGCCCACGTCAAGAGGTATAAGACCTCCGACGATTTTCTTAGCCTGCAAACTAAGGGAGAAAAGCTCAATTGTTGAGCTTGTACTCAGATTGTCTAAGTACAACAATCATTTGAATCGAGTGGGAGTTGATCTTCCAGATGAGATAGTGATGTTTCTCCGAAGTCATTACCACCAAGCTGCTAGAGCTTCGTGATGAACTATAATATATCAGGGACACATATGATGACCCTTGAGATATTCGCGATGTTTGACACCACAAAAGTAGAAATCAAGAAGGAGCATCAATTGTTGATGGTTGGTGAAACCACTAGTTTCAAGAAGGGAAAGGGCAAGAAGGGATACTTCATGAAACGGTAAATCAGCTGCTCTAGTGAAGAAACCCAAGGTTGAACCCAAACCCGAGACTAAGTGCTTCTGTAATAAGGGGAACAGCCACTGGAGCAGAATTACCCTAGATACTTGGTAGATGAGAAGGCTGGCAAGGTCGATAGAAGTATATTGGATATACATAGTGTTAATGTATACTTTACTAGTACCCCTAGTAGCACCATGGTATTAGACACCGGTTCGGTTGCTAAGTGTTAGTAACTTGAAATAAAAGGTTGCGGAGTAAACGGAGACTAGCTAAAGGTGAGCTGGCGATATGTGTTGGAATTTTTTTTCCCAAGCTTGATGTGATCAAGCATCGCACGCTCCCTCTACCATCGAGATTGGTGTTTGCGTTGAGCATAGACATGATTAGATTATGTCTATTGCAATACGGTTATTCATTTAAGGAGAATAATGGTTACTCTGTTTATTTGAATAATACCTTCAATGGCCTTGCACCTAAAATGAATGGTTTATTGAATCTCGATCGTAGTGATACACATGTTCATGCCAAAAGATATAAGATAGTAATGATAGTACCACCTACTTGTGGCACTGCCACGTAAGTCATATCGGTATAAAACGCATGAAGAAGCTCCATGTTGATGGATCTTTGGGCTCACTCGTTTTGAAAAGTTTGAGACATGCGAACCATGCCCATTGGTGTATATGCATGAAGAAACTCCATGCAAATGGACCGTTTGGACTCACTTGATTATGAATCACTTGAGACATGCAAATCATACCACATGGGCAAGATGAGTGAAAGCCTCGTTTTCAGTAAAATGGAACTAGAAAGCAACTTGTTGGAAGTAATACATTTTGATGTGTGCAGTCCAATGAGTGCTGAGGCGTGTAGTGGATATCGTTATGTTCTTACTTCACAGATGATTTGAGTAGATGTTGAGTATATTTATTTGATGAATCACGAGTCTGAATTATTGAAAGGTTCAAGTAATTTCAGGGTGAAGTTGAAAGATCGTCATGACAAGAGGATAAAATATCTATGATATGATCATAGAGATGAATATCTGAATTACGAGTTTGACACAGAATTAAGACATTGTGGAAATTGTTTCACAACTAATACAGCCTGAAACACCATAGTATGATGGTGTGTCCGAACATCATAACTGCACCCTATTGGATATGATGCATACCATGATGTCTCTTATTGAATTACCACGATAGTTTATGGGTTAGGCATTAGAGACAACAACATTCACTTTAAATAGGGCACCACGTAATTCCGATGAGATGACACCGTATGAACTATGGTTTAGAGAAACCTAAGCTGTCATTTCTTAAAAGTTTGGGGCTGCAACGCTTATGTGGAAAAGTTTCAGGCTGATAAGCTCGAACCCAAAGCGGATAAATGCATCTTCATAGAGTACCCAAAACAGTTGGGTATACCTCCTGTCTCAGATCCGAAAGCAATAGGGATTGTTTCTAGAATCGGGTCCTTTCTCGAGGAAAAGTTTCTCTTGAAAGAATTGAGTGGGAGATGGTGGAGACTTGATGAGGTTATTGAACCGTCACTTCAACCAGTGTATAGCAGGGCACAGGGAGTTGTTCCTGTGGCACCTACACCAATTGAAGTGGAAGCTTATGATAGTGATCATGAAACTTCGGATCAAGTCACTACCAAACCTTGTAGGACGACAAGGATGCGTACTACTTCAGAGTGGTATGTAATCCTGTCTTGGAAGTCATGTTGCTAGACAACAATGAACCTACAAGCTATGGAGAAGCGATGGTGGGCCCGGATTCCGAAAATTGGCTCGAGGCCATAAAATCCAAGAGAGGATCCATGTATGAAAACAAAGTGTAGACTTTGGAAGAACTACTTGATGGTCGTAAGGCTGTTAGGTACATGTGGATTTTAAGAAGAAGACGGACGTGGACGGTAATGTCATCGTCTATGAAGCTCGACTTGTGGCGAAGAGTTTTTCACAAGTTCAAGCAGTTGACTACGATGAGATTTTCTCACCCGTAGTGATGCTTAAGTCCGTCGGAATCATGTTAGCATAAGCTGCATTTATGAAATCTGGCAGATGGATGTCAAAACAAGTTTCCTTACAAGTTTTCGTAAGGAAAGGTTCTATGTGATATAATCAGAAAGGTTTTGTCGATCCTAAGGATGCTAAAAGGTGTGCTAGCTCCAGCGATCCTTCCATGGACTAGAGCTAGCATCTTGGAGTCCGAATATATACTTTGATGGAGTAATCAAAGTTTATGGGTTTATACAAAGTTTGTTAGAAACTTGTATTTATAATAAAGTGAGTGGGAGCACTACAACATTTCTGATAAGTATATGTGGATGACATATTGTTGATCCGAAATGAGGTAGAATTTCTGGAAAGCATATAGCGTTATTTGAAAGGTGTTTTTCAATGGAAAACCTGGATTAAGCTACTTGAACATTGAGCATCAAGATCTATAAGGATAGATAAAAAACGCTTAATGGTACTTTCAAATGAGCACATACAACGGGTGTAAGACAGATTTACACACGCGAAACACTTAGGTTGACTTGACGAGCCTAGCATGTGTACAGACATGGCCTCGGAACACAGAAGACCGAAAGGTCGAGCATGAGTCGTATAGAAGATACGATCAACATGAAGATGTTCACCGACGTTGACTAGTCCGTCTCACGTGATGATCGGACACGGCCTAGTTGACTCGGATCATGTAATCACTTAGATGACTAGAGGGATGTCTATCTGAGTGGGAGTTCATAAGATGAACTTAATTATCCTGAACATAGTCAAAAGGTCTTCGCAAATTATGTCATAGCTCGCGCTTCAGTTCTACTGTTTAGATATGTTCCTAGAGAAAATTTAGTTGAAAGTTGATAGTAGCAACTATGCGGACTAGGTCCGTAAACTAAGGATTGTCCTCATTGCTTCATAGAAGGCTTATGTCCTTAATGCACCACTCAGTGTGCTGAACCTCGAACGTCGTCTATGGATGTTGCGAACATCTGACATACACATTTTGATAACTACGTGATAGTTCAGTTAAATCGTTTAGAGTTGAGGCACCAAAGACGTTTTGAAATGTCGCAAAACATATGAGATGTTTTGAGGGCTGAAATTGGGATTTCAGGCTCGTGCCCACGTCAAGAGGTATAAGACCTCCGACGATTTTCTTAGCCTACAAACTAAGGGAGAAAAGCTCAATTGTTGAGCATGTGCTCAGATTGTCTGAGTACAACAATCGCTTGAATCGAGTGGGAGTTAATCTTCCAGATAAGATAGTGATGTTTCTCCGAAGTCATTGCCACCAAGCTGCTAGAGCTTCGTGATGAACTATAATATATCAGGGACATATATGATGATCCTTGAGATATTCGCGATGTTTGACACCACAAAAGTAGAAATCAAGAAGGAGCATCAATTGTTGATGGTTGGTGAAACCACTAGTTTCAAGAAGGGCAAGGGCAAGAAGGGATACTTCATGAAACAACAATTCAGCTGCTGCTCTAGTGAAGAAACCCAAGGTTGAACCCAAACCCGAGACTAAGTGCTTTTGTAATAAGGGGAACAACCACTAAAGCAGAATTACCCTAAATACTTGGTAGATGAGAAGGCTGGCAAGGTCGATAGAAGTATATTGGATATACATTGTGTTGATGTGTACTTTACTAGTACTCCTAGTAGCACCAGGGTATTAGATACCGGTTCAGTTGCTAAGTGTTAGTAACTCGAAATAAAAGCTACGGAATAAACGGAGACTAGCTAAAAGTGAGCTGACGATATGTGTTGGAAGTGTTTCCAATGTTGATATGATCAAATATCGTACGCTCCCTCTACCATCGAGATTGGTATTAAAACCTGAATAATTGTTATTTGGTGTTTGCGTTGAGCATAGACATGATTGGATTACGTCTATCGCAATACGGTTATTCATTTAAGGAGAATAATGGTTACTCTGTTATTTGAATAATACCTTCAATGGTCTTGCACCTAAAATGAATGGTTTATTGAATCTCGATCGTAGTGATACACATGTTCATGCCAAAAGATATAGGATAGTAATGATAGTACCACCTACTTGTGGCACTGCCACTTAAGTCATATCGGTATAAAACGCATGAAGAAGCTCCATGTTGATGGATCTTTGGACTCACTCATTTTTGAAAGGATTGAGACATGCGAACCATGTTTGTTGGTAGATATGCATGAAGAAACTCTATACAAATGGACCGTTTGGACTCACTTGATTTTGAATCACTTGAGACATGCAAATCATACCACATGGGCAAGATGACTAAAAGCCTCGGTTTCAGTAAAATGAAACTAGAAAGCAACTTGTTGGAAGTAATACATTTTCGATGTGTGCAGTCCAATGAGTGCTGAGGCGTGTAGTGGATATCGTTATGGTCTTACTTCACAGATGATTTGAGTAGATGTTGAGTATATTTACTTGATGAATCACGAGTCTGAATTATTGAAAGGTTCAAGTAATTTCAAGGTGAAGTTGAAAGATCGTCGTGACAAGAGGATAAAATATCTATGATATGATCATAGAGATGAATATCTGAATTACGAGTTTGGCATAGAATTAAGACATTGTGGAAATTGTTTCACAACTAATACAGCCTGGAACACCATAGTGTGATGGTGTGTCCGAACATCATAACTGCATCCTATTGGATATGATGCATACCATGATGTCCCTTATCGAATTACCACGATAGTTTATGGGTTAGGCATTAGAGACAACCACATTCACTTTAATAGGGCACCACGTAATTCCGATGAGATGACACCGTATGAACTATGGTTTAGAGAAACCTAAGCTATCATTTCTTAAAAGTTTGGGGCTGCGACGCTTATGTGAACAAGTTTCAGGCTGATAAGCTCGAACCCAAAGCGGATAAATGCATCTTCATAGGACACCCAAAAACAGTTGGGTGTACCTCCTGTCTCAGATCCGAAAGCAATAAGGGATTATTTCTGGAGTCGGGTCCTTTCTTGAGGAAAAGTTTCTCTCGAAAGAATTGAGTGGGAGGATAGTGGAGGCTTGATGAGGTTATTGAACCGTCTCTTCAACTAGTGTGTAGTAGGGCACAGGAAGTTGTTCCTGTGGCACCTACACCAACTGAAGTGGAAGCTTATGATAGTGATCATGAAACTTCGGATCAAGTCACTACCAAACCTCGTGGGATGACAAGGATGCGTACTACTTCAGAGTGGTACGTAATCCTGTCTTGGAAGTCATGTTGCTAGACAACAATGAACCTACGAGCTATGGAGAAGCGATGGTGGGCCTGGATTCCGATAAATGGCTCAAGGCCATATAATCCGAGAGAGGATCCATATATGAAAACAAAGTTTAGACTTTGGAAGAACTACTTGATGGTCGTAAGGCTGTTGGGTACATATGGATTTTAGAAGGAAGACGGACAATGATGGTAAGTATCACCATTAAGAAAGCTCGACTTGTCATTAAGATGTTTTCCGACAAGTTCAAGGAGTTGACTACGATGCGACTTTCTCAATCGTAGCGATGCTAATAGTCTGTTGGAATTATATTAGCGATTACTGCATTGTTTATGAAATCTTGCAGATGGGATGTCAAAACATTGTTCCTCGATGATTCTCTTGAGGAAAGGTTGTATGTGATACAACCGGAAGGTTTTGTCAATCCTGAAAGATGCTAACAAGTATGCAAAGCTCCAGCAATCCTTCTAAGGACTGGAGTAAGCATCTCGGAGTTGGAATGTATGCTTTGATGAGATGATCAAAGATTTTGGGTGTATACAAAGTTTATGAGAAACTTGTATTTCCAAAGAAGTGAGTGGGAGCACTATGGAATTTCTGATGAGTATATGTTGTTGACATATTGTTGATCAGAAATGACGTAGAATTTTTGGAAAGCATATAGGGTTATTTGGAAAGTGTTTTTCAATGGAAAACTTGGATTAAGCTACTTGAGCATTGAGCATCAAGACCTATAAAGATAGATCAAAACGCTTAATGGTACTTTCAAATGAGCACATACCTTGACATGATCTTGAAGCTGTTCAAGATGGATCAGTCAAGAAGGAGTTCTTGCCTGAGTTGTAAGGTATGAAGTTAAGACTTAAAGCTCGACCATGGCAGAATAAAGAGAAAGGACGAAGGTCGTCCCCTATGCTTAGACATAGGCTCCATAGTATGCTGTGTTGTGTACCGCACCTGATGTGTGCCTTGCCACATGTCTGGCTAGATGGTACGAAGGTGATCTAGGAGTAGATCACCAGATAGCGGTCAAAATTATCCTTAGAGGAATAAGGATATGTTTCTCGGTTATGGAGGTGATAAAGAGTTCGACGTAAAGAGTTACGTCGATGCAAGCTTAACACCTATCTGGATAGCTCTGAGTAGAGATACCGGATACGTATAATGGAACAACGATTTGGAATAGCTCCAAGTAGAACAGTTATTTGGAATAGCTCCAAATAGAACGTGGTAGCTGCATCTAGGAGATGACATAGAGATTTGTAAAGCGCACATGGATCTGAAAGATTCAGACCCGTTGACTATAACATCTCTCACAAGCATAACATGATCAAACCCAGAACACATTGAGTGTTAATCACATAGTGATGTGAACTAGATTATTGACTCTAGTAAACTCTTTGGATGTTGGTCACATGGCGATGTGACCTGTGAGTGTTAATCACATGGCGATGTGAACTAGATTATTGACTCTAGTGCAAGTGGGAGACTGTTGGAAATATGCCCTAGAGGCAATAATAAATTGGTTATTATTATATTTCCTTGTTCATGATAATCGTTTATTATCCATGCTAGAATTGTATTGATAGGAAACTCAGATACATGTGTGGATACATAGACAACACCATGTCCCTAGTAAGCCTCTAGTTGACTAGCTCGTTGATCAATAGATGGTTACGGTTTCCTGACCATGGACATTGGATGTCGTTGATAACGGGATCACATCATTAGGAGAATTATGTGATGGACAAGATCCAATCCTAAGCATAGCACAAGATCGTGTAGTTCGTATGCTAAAGCTTTTCTAATGTCAAGTATCATTTCCTTAGACCATGAGATTGTGCAACTCCCGAATACCGTAGGAATACTTTGGGTGTGCCAAACGTCACAACGTAACTGGGTGGCTATAAAGGTACACTACAGGTATCTCCGAAAGTGTCTGTTGGGTTGGCACGAATCAAGACTGGGATTTGTCACTCCGTGTGACGGAGAGCTATCTCTGGGCCCACTCGGTAGGACATCATCATAATGTGCACAATGTGATCAAGGAGTTGATCACGGGATGATGTGTTACGGAACGAGTAAGGAGACTTGCCGGTAACAAGATTGAACAAGGTATCGGGATACCGACGATCGAATCTCGGGCAAGTATCGTACCGATAGACAAAGGGAATTGTATACGGGATTGATTAAGTCCTTGACATCGTGGTTCATCCGATGAGATCATCGTGGAACATGTGGGAGCCAACATGGGTATCCATATCCCGCTATTGGTTATTGACCGGAGAGCGCCTCGGTCATGTCTGCATGGTTCCCGAACCCGTAGGGTCTACACACTTAAGGTTCGATGACGCTAGGGTTATAAAGGAAGTTTGTATGTGGTTACCGAATGTTGTTTGGAGTCCCGGATGAGATCCCGGACGTCACGAGGAGTTCCGGAATGGTCCGGAGGTAAAGATTTATATATGGGAAGTCCTATTTTGGTCATCGGAAAAGTTTCGGGGTTTATCGGTAACGTACCGGGACCACCGGGAGGGTCCCGGGGGTCCACCAAGTGGGGCCAGCAGCCCCGGAGGGCTTCATGGGCCAAGTGTGGAAGGGGACCAGCCCCAAGTGGGCTGGTGCGCCCCCCCACAAGGGCCCAAGGCGCAAGGGAAGAGGAGAGGGGGCAAACCCTAGGGCAGATGGGCCCTAAGGCCCATCCTGGTGCGCCTCCCTCTCGCCCTCCCCCTTGGCCGCCTCCCTTAGATGGGATCTAGGCTGGCCGCCACCCCTAGGGGTGGAAACCCTAAAGGGGGTGCAACCCCTCCCCTTCCCCTATATATACTTGGCCTAGGGGCTGCCAAATAGACGCGATACGATCTCTCCTCTTGTTGGCGCAGCCCTGTTTCTCTCCCTCCTCCTCTCCCGCGGTGCTTGGCGAAGCCCTGCAGGATTGCCACGCTCCTCCATCACCACCACGCCATTGTGCTGCTGCTGGATGGAGTCTTCCTCAACCTGTCCCTCTCTCCTTGCTGGATCAAGGCGTGGGAGACGTCACCGGGCTGTACGTGTGTTGAACGCGGAGGTGTCGTCCGTTCGGCACTAGGATCATCGGTGATTTGGATCACGACGAGTACGACTCCATCAACCCCGTTCTCTTGAACGCTTCCGCTTAGCGATCTACAAGGGTATGTAGATGCACTCTCCTTCCCCTCGTTGCTAGTATCTCCATAGATAGATCTTGGTGACACGTAGGAAAATTTTGAATTTCTGCTACCTTCCCCAATATTAACTTCATACCTTACAACTCAGGCAAGAACTCCTTCTTTGGTTGATCCATCTTGAACACCTTCAAGATCATGTCAAGGTATGTGCTCATTTGAAAGTACCATTAAGAGTTTTTTATCTATCCTTATAGATCTTGATGCTCAATGTTCAAGTAGCTTAATCCAGGTTTTCCATTGAAAAACACCTTTCAAATAACGCTATATGCTTTCCAGAAATTCTACCTCATTTCGGATCAACAATATGTCATCCACATATACTTATCAGAAATGTTGTAGTGCTCCCACTCACTTTATTGTAAATACAAGTTTCTAACAAACTTTGTATAAACCCATAAACTTTGATTACTCCATCAAAGTATATATTCGGACTCCAAGATGCTAGCTCTAGTCCATGGAAGGATCGCTGGAGCTAGCATACCTTTTAGCATCCTTAGGATCGACAAAACCTTTCTGATTGTATCACATAGAACCTTTCCTTACGAAAACTTGTAAGGAAACTTGTTTTGACATCCATCTGCCAGATTTCATAAATGCAGCTTATGCTAACATGATTCCGACGGACTTAAGCATCGCTACGGGTGAGAAAATCTCATCGTAGTCAACTGCTTGAACTTGTGAAAAACTCTTCGCCACAAGTCGAGCTTCATAGACGATGACATTACCGTCCACGTCCGTCTTCTTCTTAAAATCCACATGTACCTAACAGCCTTACGACCATCAAGTAGTTCTTCCAAAGTCTACACTTTGTTTTCATACATGGATCCTCTCTTGGATTTTATGGCCTCGAGCCAATTTTCGGAATCCGGGCCCACCATCGCTTCTCCATAGCTTGTAGGTTCATTGTTGTCTAGCAACATGACTTCCAAGACAGGATTACGTACCACTCTGAAGTAGTACGCATCCTTGTCGTCCTACAAGGTTTGGTAGTGACTTGATCCAAAGTTTCATGATCACTATCATAAGCTTCCACTTCAATTGGTGTAGGTGCCACAGGAACAACTCCCTGTGCCCTGCTATACACTGGTTGAAGTGACGGTTCAATAACCTCATCAAGTCTCCACCATCTCCCACTCAATTCTTTCAAGAGAAACTTTTCCTCGAGAAAGGACCCGATTCTAGAAACAATCCCTATTGCTTTCGGATCTGAGACAGGAGGTATACCCAACTGTTTTGGCTACTCTATGAAGATGCATTTATCCGCTTTGGGTTCGAGCTTATCAGCCTGAAACTTTTCCACATAAGCGTTGCAGCCCCAAACTTTTAAGAAATGACAGCTTAGGTTTCTCTAAACCATAGTTCATACGGTGTCATCTCATCGGAATTACGTGGTGCCCTATTTAAAGTGAATGTGGTTGTCTCTAATGCCTAACCCATAAACTATCGTGGTAATTCAATAAGAGACATCATGGTATGCATCATATCCAATAGGGTGCAGTTATGATGTTCGGACACACCATCATACTATGGTGTTTCAGGCTGTATTAGTTGTGAAACAATTTCCACAATGTCTTAATTCTGTGTCAAACTCGTAATTCAGATATTCATCTCTATGATCATATCATAGATATTTTATCCTCTTGTCATGACGATCTTTCAACTTCACCCTGAAATTACTTGAACCTTTCAATAATTCAGACTCGTGATTCATCAAATAAATATACTCAACATCTACTCAAATCATCTGTGAAGTAAGAACATAACGATATCCACTACACGCCTCAGCACTCATTGGACTGCACACATCAAAATGTATTACTTCCAACAAGTTGCTTTCTAGTTCCATTTTACTGAAAACGAGGCTTTCACTCATCTTGCCCATGTGGTATGATTTGCATGTCTCAAGTGATTCATAATCAAGTGAGTCCAAACGGTCCATTTGCATGGAGTTTCTTCATGCATATACACCAATGGGCATGGTTCGCATGTCTCAAACTTTTCAAAACGAGTGAGCCCAAAGATCCATCAACATGGAGCTTCTTCATGCGTTTTATACCGATATGACTTACGTGGCAGTGCCACAAGTAGGTGGTACTATCATTACTATCTTATATCTTTTGGCATGAACATGTGTATCACTACGATCGAGATTCAATAAACCATTCATTTTAGGTGCAAGGCCATTGAAGGTATTATTCAAATAAACAGAGTAACCATTATTCTCCTTAAATGAATAACCGTATTGCAATAGACATAATCTAATCATGTCTATGCTCAACGCAAACACCAATCTCGATGGTAGAGGGAGCGTGCGATGCTTGATCACATCAAGCTTGGGAAAAAAATTCCAACACATATCGCCAGCTCACCTTTAGCTAGTCTCCGTTTACTCCGCAACCTTTTATTTCAAGTTACTAACACTTAGCAACCGAACCGGTGTCTAATACCATGGTGCTACTAGGGGTACTAGTAAAGTATACATTAACACTATGTATATCCAATATACTTCTATCGACCTTGCCAGCCTTCTCATCTACCAAGTATCTAGGGTAATTCTGCTCCAGTGGCTGTTCCCCTTATTACAGAAGCACTTAGTCTCGGGTTTGGGTTCAACCTTGGGTTTCTTCACTAGAGCAGCTGATTTGCCATTTCATGAAGTATCCCTTATTGCCCTTTCCCTTCTTGAAACTAGTGGTTTCACCAACCATCAACAATTGATGCTCCTTCTTGATTTCTACTTTTGTGGTGTCAAACATCGCGAATATCTCAAGGGTCATCATATGTGTCCCTGATATATTATAGTTCATCACGAAGCTCTAGCAGCTTGGTGGTAATGACTTCGGAGAAACATCACTATCTCATCTGGAAGATCAACTCCCACTCGATTCAAATGATTGTTGTACTTAGACAATCTGAGTACAAGCTCAACAATTGAGCTTTTCTCCCTTAGTTTGCAGGCTAAGAAAATCGTCGGAGGTCTTATACCTCTTGATGTGGGCACAAGCCTGAAATCCCAATTTCATCCCTCGAAAAATCTCATATGTTTCGCGATGTTTAAAAACGTCTTCGGTGCCTCAACTCTAAACCGTTTAACTGAACTATCACGTAGTTATCAAAACGTGTATGTCAGATGTTCGCAACATCCACAGACGACGTTCGAGGTTCAGCACACTGAGCGGTGCATTAAGGACATAAGCCTTCTATGAAGCAATGAGGACAATCCTCAGTTTATGGACCTAGTCCGCATAATTGCTACTATCAACTTTCAACTAAATTTTCTCTAGGAACATATCTAAACAGTAAAACTGAAGCGCGAGCTACGACATAATTTGCGAAGACCTTTTGACTATGTTCAGGATAATTAAGTTCATCTTATGAACTCCCACTCAGATAGACATCCCTCTAGTCATCTAAGTGATTACATGATCCGAGTCAACTAGGCCGTGTTCGATCATCACGTGAGACGGACTAGTCATCATCGGTGAACATCTTCATGTTAATCGTATCTACCATACGACTCTTGCTCGACCTTTCGGTCTCTTGTGTTCCGAGGCCATGTCTGTACATGCTAGGCTCGTCAAGTCAACCTAAGTGTTTCGCGTGTGTAAATCTGTCTTACACCCGTTGTATGTGAACGTTAGAATCTATCACACCCGATCATCACGAGGTGCTTCGAAACGACGAACTTTCGCAACGGTGCATAGTTAGGGGGAACACTTTCTTGAAATTTTAATGAGGGATCATCTTATTTACTACCGTCGTTCTAAGCAAATAAGATGTAAAACATGATAAACATCACATGCAATAAAATAGTGACATGATATGGCCATCATCACTTTGCTCCTTTTGATCTCCATCTTCGGGGCTCCATGATCATCATCGTCACCGGCATGACACCATGATCTCCATCATCGTGTCTTCATGAAGTTGTCTTGCCAACTATTACTTCTACTACTACAGCTAACGGTTAGCAATAAAGTAAAGTAATTACATGACGTTTATGTTGACACGCAGGTCATAAATAAATTAAGACAACTCCTATGGCTCCTGCCGGTTGCCATACTCATCGACATGCAAGTCGTGATTCCTATTACAAGAACATGATCATCTCATACATCACATATATCATTCATCACATCCTTTGGCCATATAACATCACAAAACACTTGCTGCAAAAACAAGTTAGACGTCCTCTAATTGTTGTTGCAAGTTTTTACGTGGCTGCTATAGGTTGCTAGCAAGAACGTTTCTTACCTACGCCAAAACTACAACGTGAATTGACAATTTCTATTTACCCTTCATAACGACCCTGTTCATCGAATCCGATCCGACTAAAGTGGGAGAGACACACACCCGCCATCCACCTTATGCAACTAGTGCATGTCAGTCGGTGGAACCGGTCTCACGTAAGCGTACGTGTAAGGTTGGTCTGGGCCGCTTCATCCCACAATGCGGCCGAATCAATATAAGACTAGTAACGGCAAGTAAATTGACAATATCGATGCCCACAACTGCTTTGTGTTCTAATCGTGCATAGAAACTACGCATAGACCTAGCTCTGATACCACTGTTGGGGAACGTAGCAGAAATTCAAAATTTTCTAAGCATCACCAAGGTCAATCTATTGAGTAATCTAGCAACGAGGGAAGGAGAGTGCATCTACATACCCTTGTAGATCGCTAAGCGGAAGCGTTCAAGTGAACGGGGTTGATGGAGTCGTACTCGTCGTGATCCAAATCACCGATGATCCTAGTGCCGAACGGACGGCACCTCTGCGTTCAACACACGTACAGCCCGGTGACGTCTCCTACGCCTTGATCCAGTAAGGGGAGAAGGAGAGGTTGGGGAAGACTCCATCCAGTAGCAGCATGACGGCGTGGTGGTGGTGGAGGAGCGCGGGACTCCAGCAGGGCTTCGCCAAGCACTACGAGAGACGAGGATGGAGAGGGGTAGGGCTGCGCCAACAGGGAGATTGAATCGCGTGTTGGGCTGCCCCTTTGCCTCCACTATATATAGGGGGAGAGGGAGGGCTGCGCCCCCACCTAGGGTTCCCATCCCAAGGGGTGCGGCAGCCCTAGATCCCATCTAGGGTGGCGGCCACAAGGGGGAGAGGGGGAGGCGCACCTAGGGTGGGCCTTAGGGCCCATCTGCCCTAGGGTTTGCCCCCTTCCCCTCTTGGAGGCGCCTTGGGCCTTGGTGGGAGGCGCCCCAGCCCACCTAGGGGCTGGTCCCTTCCCACTATTGGCCCATGTAGGCCTCCGGGGCTGGTGGCCCCGCCTGGTGGACCCCCGGACCCCTCCGATGGTCCCGGTACACTACCGATGATGCCCGGAACAATTCCTGTGGCCAAAACCATACTTCCTATATATCAATCTTTACATCCGGACCATTCCGGAACTCCTCGTGAGGTCCGGGATCTCATCTGGGACTCCGAAAAACATTCGGTAACCACATACATACTTTCCCTATAACCCTAGCGTCATCGAACCTTAAGTGTGCAGACCCTACGGGTTCGGGAGTCATGCAGACATGACCGAGACAACTCTCCGGTCAATAACCAACAGCGGGATCTAGATACCCATGTTGGCTCCCACATGTTCCACGATGATCTCATTGGATGAACCACGATGTCAAGGACTTAATCAATCCCGTATACAATTCCCTTTGTCTAGCGGTACGATACTTGCCCGAGATTCGATCGTCGGTATCCCGATACCTTGTTCAATCTCGTTACTGGCAAGTCTCTTTACTCGTTCTGTAACACATCATCCCGTGATCAACTCCTTGGTCACATTGTGCACATTATGATGATGTCCTACCGAGTGGGCCCAAAGATACCTCTCCGTTTATACGGAGTGACAAATCCCAGTCTCGATTCGTGCCAACCCAACAGACACTTTCGGAGATACCTGTAGTGTACCTTTATAGCCACCCAGTTACGTTGTGACGTTTGGCACACCCAAAGCACTCCTACGGTATCCGGGAGTTGCACAATCTCATGGTCTAAGGAAATGACACTTGACATTAGAAAAGCTTTAGCATACGAACTACACGATCTTTGTGCTAGGCTTAGGATTGGGTCTTGTCCATCACATCATTCTCCTAATGATTTGATCCCATTATCAACGACATCCAGTGTCCATGGTCAGGAAACCGTAACCATCTATTGATCAACAAGCTAATCAACTAGAGGCTTACTAGGGACATGTTGTTGTCTATGTATCCACACATGTATCTGAGTTTCCTATCAATACAATTCTAGCATGGATAATAAACGATTATCATGAACAAGGAAATATAATAATAACCAATTTATTATTGCCTCTTGGGCATATTTCCAACAATTGGCTCCCACATGCTCCACGATGACCTCATCGGATGAACCACGATGTCGAGGATTCAATCAATCACGTATTCAATTCCCTTTGTCTATTGGTACGATACTTGCCCGAGATTCGATCGTCGGTATCTCGATACCTCGTTCAATCTCGTTACCGGCAAGTCTCTTTACTCGTTCCGGAACACATCATCCCGTGATCAACTCCTTGGTCACATTGTGCAGATTATGATGATGTCCTACCGAGGGGGCCCAGAGACACTACACCACGACACTCAAATCAGCGTCAGACAATCTGTCACCATAGGTCACCTAAGGCGACACATTTGGTGTCGGCACAGAACTTTGGCGACGGAAGGGAGCTGTCGCCTATAGTCCTGCCGGGAAAGGTCATTGCCGACAAATAAATTTATGCCGACAGAAAGTATGCCAGCATTGGTGATACTTACGCCGACAGACATTTCTACAACGTCAGACAACTTTATGGCGACAGATTGTCTGTCACCACGCTATGCCAACAGATTGTTCGATGCCATAGATACGCCGACAGTCTTTCTGATACTACGTGTTTCGATAGATAGTGCATCACCCATTTCTATTCCGACAGTTTATCTGCCAATGTGTTATACCAACAGATAATCTGACATGCAGCAATTCTACCGACACACTTGGTGCGAGGGTTATACATTTCAGCATATATGCAAATGCACCTATTAACATGAAATTAAAATCATAATATTCAATTCATGTTCACTATGCAATACAATTGCACTCTTCTGTTCATCAGATTCATTCAGCATATATAAATGATTCCAAATGCACTCTTCCATTCATCACAAGATAACAACCAGTGCATTCATCCAACATATATAGAAGATTCACTAGTTTTCTTCACTCAAGTTAGCTACAGCCATTAAGAAAATACCCAAGTTGACATTCAGGTCATGGCCTGTTACAAAATAAGATGAGCAAGATCTCAAGAGATCAATCGTTCGATCACTTGACTACTACAAAATATTATGGAAGATACCCAGTCTTTAATCAAGCGGACATCAACTTCCATATGTACAAGATGCGTCGACCATATTCCATGTTATAGACAAAAGCGATCAGCGGAACATCCTAGATCAACTTCAGTACTTGCTACTTTCTCCCATTTGTCCCTGCAAAAGAACTTGTATCTTTGAGCAATCTTAGAAACTGAGAACAACAAAATGAAGTCGGGATGGAACAGACATGATTTTCTGGACCATAATACTGTACAAAATGACATATATTTTAGTCCAAAAGAAATGATAAAAAATAGTATGCTGACTGCTGCTACAAGTTATGTACAACAACAGAGATGTTCTATATTTTCAGCCTAAAAAAGATGATATTTTCAGTCCAGAATGTGGTTTCTCTAATTGGTTCGATGTAGCTTTTTTGAGAATTGGTTCTATTGTACTAGCTACTAACTACTACATGCTGCACCATGGACAACCTTTCTCTCTTTCTTTTAGGATAAGGAAAGCCTCTCTTGAACCAATAAAAACTCCATAGAAGATCTTAACTCTCTCATGTTTTCCCCATTCTCCCTAGGACAGAATGAGGAAACAGAACTAAATAAAAAACAAAATAAGCATAGAAGATTGTACGAGGACACAGACAGGTCACAAGTACATGTACTATAAAGAAGACAAAAGCACAAGTCAATTCATGTGCACACTAGCAAGCACAGCCAGCACCACTCCTCGGTGAATGAAAATCAAATACTTTTGACAATAGAATTGCAAAAACATGCTGATCCACACTACTAGAGGTACTGGTAGTGGTATATAACTATATATATTATTTGTTCTCAGTTCTAAGTGTCGGATAGAGATGGGTACATTGATAGGAACAATACCTGAATTGTGCGACGACGACAACCGTGACTTGCTGCAAGGTTTGATCTACAAAAATAACAATTAGTTGGCATCATGTGATAGTTTACACTAGCTAGACAGGAAAATGTATATAATAATTTTTTACCCTATTTCATGGCCATGCAATGGACATGTGGTGAGCATCGCCCATTGTTTGCATCCCATCATATCCACGAGCAAGCTCGGCCTCTCTTTTCAATACAACATTCACAAGAACTTCGTAATATTGCAGCCTAAGAACTTGACCTCCCACTATGGTGTCTTGGTTGGTTAAGATAACCATTACCTTTGCCACAGGATCAGATCTCACCAAATGATATAATATGACGTCCCTACCAACCTAAGTCATGCATCATCTATTAGAAACATGAAGAATGGCAAACACAACACAACAAGATATATGTGTAGTTAAGAGATGAGATGATTACAAGGTCTTCTTGATCATGAGAGGCTTGAGAGGCCCGACGGGCGCTTGGAGTGGCCACATGGCTTCTAGGTGGTAAATGTGTGGCTGCAACATTATGGCTAGATGGTATACGCTTCTGGATGAACAAGCCTCTGTCTTCTTGGACTGTATCATGATGACCCTCATGTTGCTCTTCCTCATCATCATCATCTAGTAAAATACGTGAGAACTATGGAGGGACACAAAAAGAAAACGAATTAGTGTACCTATGATTCACGTATCTTAACAGAAGTTGATAATTAAGCACTCTACCACGGGTCGAGAGACAGAATTAGGAGGCGAAGGCGTGGGCGTTTCAACATTGTGACTTCCTTGTGAAAACATGGTGTGCTGCATCTCATTGAAGCGTCGTTCCATTGCTTGCATTCTGTCCTTTAGAGTTGAAGCATCTTGTTCAGCACGTCGACGAAGTTGTATTTGCATTGCAAGCTTTGTTGGCAATTTAGCTTTTGTTCCAGGCGCGCCCACACTTTGTGGAGTTGGCCCCGTACCCAATATACGGACACGTCCTATTGGTTCCTTCTCTCCAAAAGTATGTGCATAAAGATCCCCTTCTTCAATAGAATTTCCCTCCAATTCTGGGTGGAGTTTAGCTTCAGTTTGAAGTTTCTTCTACAAGAATAAAAAATGAGGCACCTCAAGTTATTTCCATGATGATGAAGCCACATGCATGATATTATTACAGAAACGAGATGATGAATGGTACATGTGACTTACAATTAGTGGCATTGCTAGTGGGGTGGGAACTCCAGTTTTCTTACTTGTATGTACTTCAACAAATATTTGGTCTCTTCCTGGATAGTACCCAAGTTTCTGAGCCTGCAACCAATTTGTTTCACTAGTAACTAAAACAACCAAAACTGATCTGAAACATCACTTTCAAAAAGAAGTGCTTGAGCAGTTGAGTTTACCATATCATGACCAACACGAGCAAAACTCTTGCTGCCAGCTACATGTAGCAATTTCAAATTGGAACGATTTTGTTTGTTTCTAGCACTGCTAGCCTAAAAGAGATGCAAATAGTGAGTTAAGCTAGGATATAACATGAAGACATTAGTTCAATTCCTACCCGACATAAAACAATTTGTGCCTTACCTCGGATTCTGGTTTTCTCCACTGATCGATAAGTTGTATCCAATCATCCTTTTGAATTCTTTCATCACGTCTTTGCATAAGTTCCTCATCTGTCAATGTGGCATCAAACTTCTCCTTTAGGTCTGAATTAAATTCTCTCCATTTCTTTGCAGCTGCGGTCATAAAGTAATCGAAAGCAACTTCATCCACCTCAAAATATGACTGGACACACATGAAAAAGAAGCCATTTAGTGAAAGCCAGCTAGCAAAAATAGAGACTATAGGAAAAAATAATCTTACAATCTGAACTACCTTTATGTCATCCCATAGCTTCAACTTCAAGTGAGTAAATCTACTTGAAAAATTGCTAACACGAATCAGTGCTGCACTAACTTTTTCGGGCAGTAGCCTTCTCACAGCAAGTGGTAGCAAATGTTGCATCAAGATGTGGTTGTCATGGCTCTTTAGCCCGATTATTTTCCTTTCCTTGACATGCACATTACCGCTTATATCAGCTGCTAACCTGTAAGGGAACCTAGCTCCTTTAAATACTCTACAAAATAACCTCTGTTGGGCAACATTCATTTCATAAGGTGCTGGAGGTAAGTAAAATTTATCTTCTACTTCAAGTTCAACAGGATGAAGGTCACTTCTAATGTTTAGAGCTTGAAGGTCCAAACGAGAGTTCAGATTGTCCTTAGATTTCTCATCAATGCACAACAATGTGTTGATTATGTTCTCACATACATTTTTTCTATGTGCATGACGTCTACGTTGTGACACAGCAACAAGCTCTCCCAATATGGCAGCCTAAAAAAATAGACTTCCTTTTCCAAACTATTAACGACTCATCATCCTTGCGCTTCCTCTTGGTTTTCTTCTTCCCGGAAGGATCCTTCCCCAAAACTGTATGCATATCTGCCGTATGAGCAACAATTTCTGATCCAGAGAGAGGAATTGGCGCTGGCCTATGCTCAGCAATGCCATCAAAAGAATGGGTATTGGACCTAAAGGGGTGGTCTTCATGTAAGAACCTGCGATGCCCCATGTAGCATGTCTTTCTACCATTATTCAGCCTAAGAGAACATGTGTCAGAATGACATTCAGGACAAGCTCCTTCACCAGAAGTGGTACAACCAGCTGTATACCCTAGGCCCGGGAAATCATGAATGGTCCATAATATGGCAGCCTTCAAATTAAAGAACCCTTCTTTTGAAGCATCGTATGTTCTGACATCATGAAGAAACATATATACCATATCATCAATTAACGGCTCTAGATAAACATCCATATCACTACCAGGAGCATGTTTACCAGGAATCAACAATGTGAGAAAAAAAATTGATTGCTTCATGCACATCCAAGGAGGGAAGTTATAAGGAATCAAGATAATAGGTCAAACACTATAATTCACATTATTGGATCTAAAAGGATTAAAACCATCTGCTCCATATCCAAGCCTAAAATGGCGGTTGTCCTTAGCAAAGTCCTCATGCAACTCATCAAAATACTTCCATTGAGCAGAATCAGCTGGATGCCTGCTCAAACCATCTTTTGTACGCCCTTCATCATGCCATCTAGTGAGAGCTACTGTTTTGCAACACATAAACAACCTTTGCAGCCTTTTCTTTGTTGGAAAATAATGGAGAACCTTCCTAGGTACCTTGTGGACACGTTTTCCATCTAGACTCTTCTTTCAGATTTCCATCGTGATGTATTGCATATTGGACAAACATCAGCCTTAGCATGATTTTTCCAGAAGAGGATGCAATCATGTTCACATGCATGAATACTAACATATCCAAGTCCTAGGCATTTCACCAATTTCTGAGCTTGGTTATAGTTCTTGGCTAGTGAGGACCCTTCAGGAAAAGCATCATTAAGTAGATCTAGCAGTAGGTTAAAACTTTTATCTGACCATCCACCAAGCAATTTGACATGAAGTAGTCTAATTATGAAACGTAGTTTTGAGAACTTCTTACACTGAGGATATAGCTCTTGACTAGAGTCATTTTTCAACTTTTGAAGAGCTTCTAAATATGCATCAGTCTGCTCAGAAACTGCGTCATCTTCAAAATCCCCCTCCTTATCTAAACCGCCCCCTAAGTCTCGAAGCAAATCAGAAATGTCATCCTCTTCAGGTGACTCCTCCTCAACCTCATTCTCATGAGCGTCAGGAACATTCAAGAAAGAAGAACTAGATTCTCCATGAAAATCCAAGTTTATACCCACGGAGAAACCCATCACATACCAGATGCTCACGCACCTCTCTTTCTTCATTCCAAAATGAGTTTGAACAGTTCTTACAAGGACATAATATTTTGTTTCCGGATGAATTACTAAATGCAAAGCTTAAGAATTTTTCCACACCTTCCAAATACACCTTTGTGTGCCTACATGTTATATAAATATGCATATGAATCAGATCATATGTAGCTAAATAATTGCCTAGTACCCAATAACCGCTAAAATTTTTGTGTTGTACCTAGGCTCATCCATCCACCTTTTGTCCATGGTGGCTGCACCTTCACAAGTAACTCACAAACTACTAAGTGAAATATACACTCAGAGTATCGATGTTGCTGCAAAAATTGGCATTCAGTATGAACATACATATCAAATAGACATAAACTTAAAACAGGGGCATTGAGCTTCTAAAACAGGCTAGATATGCACATAATCATGTTAATGCAAGAGAGATGTATCTGCAACTACTTGGTAAAAACATATCACAGTAAGTAGGGTTCACACAACCAATCTGCATCTACTTGAAATACAAAATGAACAACAAAAAACTGAAACTGAAAGAATATCATGCAAGTCATCCAATCAGGTCTATCGCACAAGCACTCTTCAATTAGGCCATTAGTGACAATGTGAACTACAGAAAGTACCTCTTTAATCTATAGGCGTGGCGGAGGAAAGTAATCAGCAATGGACGGCGCTGACCCTTCTGCTTCTCCTTGCCGGTGGTAGGTGCTGCTTCTCCTCGGCACAATGGACGGTGTTGCAGCTCCTGGTCGAATGTGGGGGACGGTGCTACTACTCCTCGGCGCGGCGGACGGAGCTGCAGCTCCTGGGCGGATGTGGGGGACGGCGCTGCTGCTCCTCGGTGGAGCGGACGATGATGCTTCTCCTCGGCACGGCGGACGGAGCTGCAGCTCCTAGGCCAATGTGGGGCGGGGGTGTAAGTGCATCTAGTGCCACCCCTAGTTGGTTTTGGAGTATTGACGACAAACCTAGTTGAGGGACTAATGTGTTTGTGAGAATTGCCGGATAACACAGGTAGAAGTCCCTCATTGATTCGGTTTTCCCACCAGAGATGACCCCTAAAAATGTATGAAGACATTGATGTCAAAGGTGGTATATGAAGATATTCACATTGAAGACTATGACAAGAGAAGACACCGCGTGAAGGCTATGGAGCTCGAAGACTTAGATCTTTCGTAGCTCTTTTTCTTCTGTGTTGAGTCATAGGAACCACCGTACTGTTAAGTGGGGTCCAAGAGAACCAGTCAGAATGACTGAAGTGATGCTTAAACATAAACCTATGTCTTCGAGTGAAGACTATGAGAGCAAATCTTGTCCAGAGTCGGACAAGTCAGCTTTGCTTGTAGCCCAAGTAAAGTTGCCGTGTGAGTTTGAAATCTGACCGTTGGAACACGTGTCAGTTCCTTAGTGACCCAAGGTCATTTCGGACAAATCAGGTCGGGTTACCTAGTGGCTATAAATAGCCCACCCCCTACAACCATAAACGGTTGGCTGCTCAGATTCAGAGTACGGCTTTTGTCGTTTGAGAGCAACCCACCTCGAAGCCTTTGAGAGAGAATTCCTTGCGAGGATAAAGCCCTAACCACCCAGAGCCAAAGAGAATTAGGCATCACTTAAGTCTTCTTGTCTGAGTGATCTAAAGACTTATTACACTTGAGGACTGTGCATCCTCCAGCCGGTTAGGCGTCGCGTTCTGAGCATCCAAGAGACATTGTGGATTGCCGGTGAACGAAGTCTGTGAAGGTTTGGGAGTCTACCTTGAAGACTTACCAGAGTGATTGGGCGAGGTCTGTGTGACCTTAGCTCAAGGGGAATACGGTGAGGACTGGGTGTCCTGAGCTGCATGTTCAGGACTGGGTGTCCGGGACTGTGTGTCCTTTGGTTTAAATACCTAGCCGCCCTAACCAGACGTATAGTTGTCACAGCAACTGGAACTGGTCCAACAAATCTTTGTCTTCAATGAGTCACTGGTTTCATCCTTCCCTTCTCTTTACTTACTGTTACTTTGTGTGAAGTCATTGTATGTTTGCTCAATCTTTTGTCTTCACTGAGTGACTGTGTGATCTGTTTGGCTTCTTAATATCTTCCTGCCTGATCCTTACTACCTAGCTACTATCAGTCATTGTCCTTTCACTTCATTGAATACATGACTATGGTTTATCTAGTGTAGTCTAACTTCCGCTGCATGGTAATAGGTTTATTTCTATCATTTGTCTTCAAAACTTCCATGTTTTGAAGACTTTCATAAAAATCGCCTATTCACCCCCCCTCTAGTCGATATAACGCACTTTCAATTGGTATCAAAGCAAGGTGCTCCCTTGTTCTATGTGATTCGGTTTAACCACCTGGAGTCTTAGCTATGTCGACTGCAGGGATAATTAAAGTCTCCGCTGTGTGCCCTGTCTTCGATGGAATAGAATATCCCTACTGGAAGAATAAGATGCGCATGCATCTTGAAGCCATTGACGTCGACCTATGGTATGTTGTCAAGAACGGCATTCCCAAGGCTGGAGAAGGTGTCACTGCTGCTGATGTCAAGAAGTTTGTTCAACTGGACTCTACTGCCAAGAACATTATCTGTGGTCATTTGACCAAAGGACAGTATGGCCGTGTGAGCGCTTTGGAAACATCTAAGCTGGTCTGGGACTGGCTCTCCAAGGTCAATGAAGGCGTCTCAACCCAGAGAGATCAGAGAATCAGCGTTCTTCGCAACCTCTTCAACCGCTTCAAGCGAAATGACAATGAGAATGTGCAGCTCACATTTGACTGACTCACTAACATCACAAATGAGCTTGAAGCCCTCGGCGCCACTGAGATCACCAAGCTTGAAGTCGTCAAGACACTACTGAGATCACTTGACAGTTCGTTTGACACCCTAGCCCTAATGATTCAAGAACAGCCTGATTTCAAGACACTCGATCCGTCCGACATACTTGAGAGGCTCAACACACATGAGTTTCAGCTGTTTGAGAAAAGAGATATCTACGGTCCAAACTATGGGCGAACTCGTGCCCTGAAGGCAAAAGCTGTCTCCTCATCTGAAGAAGAATCTGACAGCAGTTGTGACGATCCTGAAGACATTGGAAAGGAACTTGCTATGCTTGTAAAGAAGTTCCAAAGATTCACCAAGAAGAAAGGCTTCAGAAAGTCTTCACGATCAAGCTCAAGGAATGATGAAGCTTCTGCTCATGACGACAAGAAGAAGAAGAAATTCTCAAAGTCCTCATCCAAGTCTTCCTCAAAGTCTTCATCACACAAGAAGAGTTCATCTGGCAAGGCACATGCGTTTGTTGGCAAGGAAATGGATTCAGAGGAGGAGTCTGCTTCTGAGGAGGCGGAGGTGGAGTCTGAGGAGGATTCCGATTCTGGCGTGGCAACTCTGGCTACAACATACGTTGCCAAGTCCATCTTCAACACTGAAGACAATGACTTCACCACCGACGCCGATGCAAATGACAAGGACGACTCTGCTCCTACCCACTGCTTCATGGCACGCGGTGCCAAGGTAAACACACGCACTACTCACTATCAAACATCTAGTGACGATGACTCTGATTGTGATTCAAGACCCAGCTACAAAACACTTGCTAAAATTGCAACTGAACAACAGAAAGCCATGGAACATATTCAAAAACTGTTAGACAAAAGCGATGATCTATTGGGCGCTGAAATGACTCGATCTGAATCCTTAATTGAAGACATAAAAAATCATCACGTTAAGTATGAGGAACTTGAAAGTCATCATGAAACGCTCTCAACAACTCATGAAAAGCTTTCCTATGATTATCTTCAAAGGAAGCAAGATCTTGAGAAATTGAGAGCGGCTCATGAAGATCTTCAAAAGGAAAATGAGTCACTTCGCGCCGAACAGATCAATTCCGCTCAGGAAGGATTTGAACCACCATGTCTTAAATGCATTGAGTGTGATAATGCTGCTTCTGTTGCTGAATGTTCTACTGCTGCTACTGTTGCAATATTTTCAACTATTGATGTGGTAACTAACCCCTCTGCTGAGGATACCACTGCTATTGCTGATGAGAATGCTAGATTGAAGACATTGCTTGAAACAGGGATGTACAAAAGTCTTAAAGGGCATCAGACACTATGTGATGTCCTTAAAAAGCAGGTACTGAACCGAAACCCTAGGAAAGAGGGTGTTGGGTTCGTAAGGAAAATGAATGCTGATGGATCTTACTGGAAGCCTGAGCAGTACCCCAAAACCACATGGGTTGCTGCAAAGGAACCTTCAGCTGATCCATCCAATCTATCTGGCTTCACTTGTGCTAACCCCGTTATCATCGATGAATCTCTTGATGCAAACTATAAACTGTTTAAGAATTAGAATGGTGAAGTGTTTGCCAGGTACATTGGTACTAACTGCAGGAATGGACCGCCTATGAAGAAGATCTGGGTTCCAAAAAGGTGTCTGGAGAATCTTCCTGTGAATGTCATCATGACACCTCACTTGAAGAAGACAAACCTCAGTCCAAAGGCTTCATACGGTCCAAAGGCTTCATACAGATAGAGGACTCACCTGAGTCAGACTAACACAAATGTTTTGCAGGGAAACCATACTCAGGCATATGAATATGAGACTGGATCATCAAACCGTCATGTTCATAAGACCAAGAACTATTATGCTTATTCTTATGAGTACTATTGTCTGCCTGCAAGACTGTTTGCTAGGGCTCTAAAGCCAAAGTTCTCATATGCTGCACTTAGACTTATTGCTTCTAAGCCACCCTTGAAGATGTGGGTGGCTAAGAAAGCTTAACTCTCTTTTGCAGGGAAAGGTCTCCAGCAGAAAACCAAAATTGTCTGACGCTATTGCTGGGGACCTTAAACATCTTGTAGGGCGCAAGATCAAATGCCCGAATGGCATTACTATGTACTTCATTCCCGAATCGCATGCCACTCTCCCTATTAGTCCTAATCTGGATCTAAGTTTTCATAACCCACTGGCTCGTCAAATGTTTTTGCTTCACAATTCTCTTCGTGAAGCCTATCCCCCTAACTGCACTGTAGGGTACGACACCAGTGTCTTCAGAATGGATTATTGACAGTGGGTGTACAAATAACATGACTGGTAAAAGAAGCCTTCTTATGGACTCAACCTTACGTCCATCCGACAAGAGCCACATCACATTTGCTGACACTGGTAAAAGTAAGGTATTGGGTCTAGGTAGAGTTGCAGTCTCAAAGGATCAACACATGGATAAAGTCATGCTTGTTGAATCCCTTGGTTTCAACTTAATGTCTGTCTCAATGCTATGCGATTTGAACATGATCGTAATATTTGGAAAATATTGTTGCCTTATTCTAATGGAATCTGACAAGTCTCTAGTGTTTGAAGGGTATCGGAAAGATGATCTGTACGTGGTAGATTTCTCAGCAGGACCATAGCTTGCCGTATGTCTTCTAGCAAAAGCTTCAGAATGCTGGCTCTGGCATCGAAGGCTTGGGCATGCTGGCATGAGGATCCGCCACACCCTTGCAAAGAAGAAGCATGTCATAGGCATCGATGGCGTCAAGTTCAAGAAAGATCACTTATGCGGTGCCTATGAAGCAGGAAAGATGACGAGGGCCAAACATCCCTCGAAGACAATCATGACTACTACTCGACCCTTCGAGCTGCTTCACATGGATCTTTTCGGTCCCACTCATTACTCAACTCTTACTACTACTGCTTGTCTCTATGGCTTTGTCATTGTTGATGATTATTCTAGATACACTTGGGTGCATATAATCCTTTACAAGACTGAAGTGCGGGATGTCTTCAGACGCTTCGCCAATCGAGCAATGAACAACTATGGCGCCAAGATAAAGCACATCAGAAGTGACAATGGCACTGAATTCAAGAACACTGGCCTTGATACATATCTGGATACCTTGGGCATCACACATGAATTCTCAGCCCCGTACATGCCATAGCAGAATGGCGTCGTCGAACGCAAGAACAGAACACTCATTGAGATGGCCAGAACAATGCTAGATGAATACAAGACTCCAAGAAAATTCTGGCCTGAAGCCATTGATACTGCATGCCATACAATCAATCGTGTTTATCTTCATAAGCTTCTGAACAAGACATCTTATGAGCTCCTTACTAGCAAGAAGCCAAATGTCAGTTACTTCAGAGTATTTGGCGCCAGGTGCTGGATCAAGGACCCACATCACACCTCAAAGTTTGCACCAAAAGCACATGAGGGTTTTATGCTTGGATATGGAAATGATTCGCACTCCTACAGAGTCTTCCATCTCTTTCATTACAAAGTGGTTGAAACAGTGGATGTGCGGTTCGATGAGACCAATGGTTCACAAAGAGAGCAACTGCCAAATGTGCTAGATGAAGTTCCATCCAGTGAATCAATCAAGCTAATGGGAACTGGAGAAATTAAACCTTCTGAAGCTCATCCTGAAGAAGAACTTATCATCTCAACACCTGATCAAAATGAAGACAATGCTCAGCCTGAAGACATTCCCTCTAACAGTGACAATGATCAGCAAGAGCAAAATCTTCGCCCTATACATCCTCGCGTTGCCAATGAAGTGCAGATTGAAAAAATAATTGATAGCATCAATGCACCCGGCCCACTCACTCGTTCAAAGGCAACTCAGCTGGCAAATTTCTGTGGGCACTTCTCATTCGTCTCAATAACAGAACCCAAGAAAGTTAAAGAAGCCTTCATGGAACCTGAATGGATTCAAGCTATGCAAGAAGAGCTTCAACAGTTTGAGTTGAATAATGTATGGGAACTGGTTAAGCGTCCTGATCCACGAAAGCACAATATAATAGGCACCAAATGGATATACCGCAACAAGCAAGATGAGCATGGTCAAGTTGTCAGAAACAAAGCTCGTCTCGTTGCTCAAGGATATACTCAAGTGGAAGGCATTGACTTCGATGAAACATTTGCTCCTATGGCTAAACTTGAAGCCATACGTATACTGCTGGCCTATGCAAATCATCATAACATACTTCTATATCAAATGGATGTGAAGAGTGCCTTTCTCAATGGCAAGATTGAAGAAGAAGTGTATGTTGCACAACCGCCTGGCTTTGAAGATCCAAAACATCCTGACATGGTATACAAGCTCAAAAAGGCACTGTATGGCCTCAAACAAGCCCCTCGGGCCTGGTATGACACACTCAAATATTTCCTGAAGAGCAAAGGCTTCATACCTGGTTCCCTAGACCCCACTCTCTTCACGAAGACATATGATGGTGAACTGTTTGTGTGCGAACTATATGTGGATGACATTATCTTCGGCTGCACCAATCAGAAGTACAGTGAAGAGTTTGGATACATGATGCAAGAGCAATATCAGATGTCCATGATGGGAGAGCTGAAGTTCTTCCTCGGTCTTCAAATACGACAGCAACGCAATGGCATCTTCATATCTCAAGAGAAGTATCTCAAAGATTGCCTTAAGAAGTTCGATATGCAAGACTGCAAAGGGTTCACGATGCCAATGCCAGCCAAGCATCATCTGGGTCCTGACGACAATGGTAAAGAGTTCGATCAAAAGGTATACCGCTCCTTGATCGGTTCCTTGCTTTATCTATGTGCATCTAGGCCAGATATTATGCTTAGTGTTTGCATGTGTGCTCGATTTCAAGCGGCACCGAAGGAGTCGCATCACTTAGCTGTGAAGCGAATTCTTCGATATTTGGCTCACACCCCAACTCTACGATTATCGTATCCAAAGGGCTCAGAGTTTGATCTGGTTGGATTCTCGGATGCTGATTATGCTGGTGACAAGGTGGATCGCAAGTCTACATCAGGCACATGTCATTTTCTAGGACGATCACTTGTTTGTGAAGGAAATATGCCCTAGAGGCAATAATAAAGTTATTATTTATTTCCTTATATCATGATAAATGTTTATTATTCATGCGAGAATTGTATTAACCGGAAACATAATACATGTGTGAATACATGGACAAACTTAGTGTCACTAGTATGCCTCTACTTGACTAGCTCGTTAATCAAAGATGGTTATGTTTCCTAACCATGAACAAGGTGTTGTTATTTGATTAACGAGGTCACATCATTAGTTGAATGATCTGATTGACATGACCCATTTCATTAGCTTAGCACCCGATCGTTTAGTATGTTGCTATTGCTTTCTTCATGACTTATACATGTTCCTATGACTATGAGATTATGCAACTCCCGCTAACCGGAGGAACACTTTGTGTGCTACCAAACGTCACAACATAACTGGGTGATTATAAAGGAGCTCTACAGGTGTCTCCAAAGGTAGATGTTGGGTTGGTGTATTTCGAGATTAGGATTTGTCACTCCGATTGTCGGAGAGGTATCTCTGGGCCCTGTCGGTAATGCACATCACATAAGCCTTGCAAGCATTGCAACTAATGAGTTAGTTGCGAGATGATGTATTACGGAACGAGTAAAGAGACTTGCCGGTAACGAGATTGAACTAGGTATTGGATACCGACGATCGAATCTCGGGCAAGTAACATACCGATGACAAAGGGAACAATGTATGTTGTTATGCGGTCTGACCGATAAAGATCTTCGTAGAATATGTAGGAGCCAATATGGGCATCTAGGTCCCGCTATTGGTTATTGACCGGAGATGTGTCTCAGTCATGTCTACATTGTTCTCGAACTGTAGGGTCCGCACGCTTAACGTTACGATGACAGTTATTATGAGTTTATGCATTTTGATGTACCGAAGTTAGTTCGGAGTCCCGGCACGGACATGACGAGGAGTCTCGAAATGGTCGAGACATAAAGATTGATATATTGGAAGCCTATATTTGGATATCGGAAGTGTTCTGGGTGAAATCGGGATTTTACCGGAGTACCGGGAGGTTACCGGAACCCCCCGGGAGCCATATGGGCCTTAATGTGCTTTAGTGGAAAGGAGAAAGGGGCAGCCCAAGGTGGCCGCGCGCCTCCCCCCTCCCCTAGTCCTATTAGGACTAGGAGAGGTGGTCGGCCCCCCTCTCTCTCTTTCCCCCTCGGGGAATCCTAGTCCAACTAGGATTGGGGGGGGGGGAGACCTACTCCCGGTAGGAGTAGGACTCCTCCTGCGCCCTCCTCCTGGCCGGCGGCCCCCTCCCCCTTGGCTCCTTTATATACGAAGGCAGGGGGCACCTCTAGATACACAAGTTGATCATTGAGATCGTTCCTTAGCCGTGTGCGGTGCCCCCTGCCACCATATTCCACCTCGATCATATCGTTGTAGTGCTTAGGCGAAGCCCTGCGTCGGTAGAACATCAAAGATCGTCACCATGCTGTCGTGCTGATGGAACTCCTCCTCGACGCTTTGCTGGATCGGAGCCCAGGGATCGTCATCGAGCTGTACGTGTGCTAAGAACTCGGAGGTGCCGGAGTAACGGTGCTTGGATCGGTCGGATCGGGAAGACGTATGACTACTTCCTCTATGTTGTGTCAACGCTTCCGCAGTCGGTCTGCGTGGGTACGCAGACAACACTCTCCCCTCTCATTGTTGTGCATCACCATGATCTTGCGTGTGCGTAGGAAATTTTTTGAAATTACTACGTTCCCCAACAGTGGCATCCGAGCCTAGGTTATATGGTTTGATGTTATTTGCACGAGTAGAACACAAGTGAGTTCTGGGTGATATAAGTCATACTGTCTACCAGCATGTCATACTTTGGTTCGGCGGTATTGTTGGACGAGATGACCCGGACCAACATTACGCGTACGCTTACGCGAGACCGGTTCCCCCGACGTGCTTTGCACACAAGTGGCTTGCGGGCGACTGTCTCTCCAACTTTAGTTGAACTGAGTGTGGCTACGCCCGGTCCTTGCGAAGGTTAAAACGGAGTCTATTTGACAAGCTATCGTTGTGGTTTTGATGCGTAGGTAAGATTGGTTCTTGCTTAAGCCCGTAGCAGCCACGTAAAACTTGCAACAAACAAAGTAGAGGACGTCTAACTTGTTTTTGCAGGGCATGTTGTGATGTGATATGGTCAAGACATGATGCTAAATTTTATTGTATGAGATGATCATGTTTTGTAACCGAGTTATCGGCAACTGGCAGGAGCCATATGGTTGTCGCTTTATTGTATGCAATGCAATCGCGATGTAATGCTTTACTTTATCACTAAGCGGTAGCGATAGTCGTGGAAGCATAAGATTGGCGAGACGACAACGATGCTACGATGGAGATCAAGGTGTCGCGCCGGTGACGATGGTGATCACGACGGTGTTTCGGAGACGGAGATCACAAGCACAAGATGATGATGGCCATATCATATCACTTATATTGATTGCATGTGATGTTTATCTTTTATGCATCTTATCTTGCTTTGATTGACGGTAGCATTATAATATGATCTCTCACTAAATTATTAAGAAGTGTTCTCCCTGAGTATGCACCGTTGCGAAAGTTCTTCGTGCTGAGACACCACGTGATGATCGGGTGTGATAGGCTCTACGTTGAAATACAACGGGTGCAAAACAGTTGCACACGCGGAATACTCAGGTTATACTTGACGAGCCAAGCATATGCAGATATGGCCTCGGAACACGGAGACCGAAAGGTCGAGCGTGAATCATATAGTAGATATGATCAACATAGTGATGTTCACCAATGAAACTACTCCATCTCACGTGATGATCGGACATGGTTTAGTTGATTTGGATCACGTAATCACTTAGAGGATTAGAGGGATGTCTATCTAAGTGGGAGTTCTTAAGTAATATGATTACTTGAACTTAAATTTATCATGAACTTAGTCCTGGTAGTATTTTGCAAATCATGTTGTAGATCAATAGCTCGCGTTGTTGCTTCCCTATGTTTATTTTGATATGTTCCTAGAGAAAATTGTGTTGAAAGATGTTAGTAGCAATGATGCGGATTGGATCCATGATCTGAGGTTTATCCTCATTGCCGCACAGAAGAATTATGTCCTTGATGCACCGCTAGGTGGCAGACCTATTGCAGGAGCAGACGCAGACGTTATGAACGTTTGGCTAGCTCAATATGATGACTACTTGATAGTTTAGTGCACCATGCTTAACAGCTTAGAATCGGGACTTCAAAGGCGTTTTGAACGTCATGGACCATATGAGATGTTCAGGAGTTGAAGTTAATATTTCAAGCAAATACCCGAGTTGAGAGATATGAAGTCTCCAACAAGTTCTATAGCTAAAAGATGGAGGAGAATCACTCAACTAGTGAGCATGTGCTCAGATTGTCTGGGTACTACAATCACTTGAATCAAGTGGGAGTTAATCTTCCAGATAAAATAGTGATTGACAGAATTCTCTAGTCACCATCACCAAGTTAGTAGAACTTCGCGATGAACTATAATATGCAAGGGATAACGGAAACGATTCCCAAGCTCTTCGTAATGTTGAAATTGACGAAGGTAGAAATCGAGAAAAACATCAAGTGTTGATGGTTGACAAGACCACTAGTTTCAAGAAAAGGGCAAAAGGGAAGAAGGGGAACTTCAAGAAGAAGGCCAAGCAAGTTGTTGCTCAAGTGAAGAAGCCCAAGTTTGGTCCTAAGCCTGAGACTAAGTGCTTCTACTGCAAAAAGGGACTGGTCACTGGAAGCGGAACTACCCCAAGTATTTGGCGGATAAGAAGGATGGCAAAGTGAACAAAAGTATATTTGATATACATGTTATTGATGTGTACTTTACTGGTGTTTATAGCAACCCCTCAGTATTTGATACTGGATCAGTTGCTAAGAGTAGTAACTCGAAACAGGAGTTGCAGAATAAACAAAGACTAGTTAAGGGTGAAGTGACGATGTGTGTTGGAAGTAGTTTCAAGATTGATATGATCATCATCGCACACTCCCCTATACTTTCGGGATTATTGTTGAACCTAAATAAGTGTTATTTGGTTTTTGCGTTGAGCATGAATATGATTTGATCATGTTTATTGCAATACGGTTATTCATTAAAGTTAGAGAATAATTGTTGTTCTATTTACATGAATAAAACCTTCGATGGTCATACACCCAATGAAAAAAGTTCATTGGATCTTGATCGCATTGATACACATATTCATAATATTGAAACCAAAAGATGCAAAGTTAATAATGATAGTGCAGCTTATTTGTGGCACTGCCGTTTAGGTCATATTGATGTAAAGCGCATGAAGAAACTCCATGTTGATGGGCTTTTGGAATCACTTGATGCTTGCGAACCATGCCTTATGGGCAAGATGACTAAAACGCCGTTCTCCGGAACAGTGAAGCAAGCAACAGATTTGTTGGAAATCATACATACTGATGTATGTGGTCCGATGAATATTAAGGCTTGCAGCAGGTATCATTATTTTCTGACCTTCACAGATGATTTGAGCAGATATGGGGATATCTACTTGATGAAACATAAGTCTGAAACATTTGAACAGTTCAAAGAATTTCAGAGTGAAGTGGAAAATCATCGTGACAAGAAAATAAAAGTTTCTACGATATGATCGCAGAGGTAAAATATTTGAGTTACGAGTTTGGCCTTCAATTAAAACAATGTGAAATAGTTTCACTACTCACGCCACCTGGAACACCATAGTGTAATGGTGTGTCCGAACGTCATAACCGTACTTTATTAGATATAGTGCGATCTATGATGTCTCTTACCGACCTACCACTATCGTTTTGGGGTTATGCATTAGAGACAGCTGCATTCACGTTAAATAGGGCACCATCAAAATCCGTTGAGACGACGCCTTATGAACTATGGTTTGGCAAGAAACCAAAGTTGTCATTTCTGAAAGTTTGGGGCTACGATGCTTATGTGAAAAAGCTTCAACCTGATAAGCTCGAACCCAAATCGAAGAAATGTGTCTTCATAGGATATCCAAAGGAAACTATTGGATACACCTTCTATCACAGATCCGAAGGCAAGACTTTTGTTGCTAAATTCGGAAACTTTCTTGAGAAGGAGTTTCTCTCGAAAGAAGTGAGTGGGAGGAAAGTAGAACTTGACGAGGTAACTGTACCTACTCCCTTGTTGGAAAGTAGTACATCACAGAAAACTGTTTCTGCGACACCTACACCAATAAGTGAGGAAGTTAATGATAAAGATCATGAAACTTCAGAACAAGATACTACTGAACCTCATAGATCAACCAGAGTAAGATCCGCGCCAGAGTGGTACGGTAATCCAGTTCTGAAAGTCATGCTACTAGATCATGATGAACCTACGAACTATGAAGAAGCAATGATGAGCCTAGATTCCGCAAAGTGGCTTGAAGCCATGAAATCTGAGATGGGATCCATGTATGAGAACAAAGTGTGGACTTTGGTTGACTTGCCCGATGATCGACAAGCGATTGAGAATAAATGGATCTTCAAGAAGAAGACTGACGCTGACGGTAATATTACTGTCTACAAAGCTCGACTTGTCGCAAAAGGGTTTCGGCAAGTTCAAGGGATTGACTACGATGAGACCTTCTTACCCGTAGCGATGCTTAAGTCTGTCCGAATCATGTTAGCAATTGCCGCTTTTTATGATTATGAAATTTGGCAGATGGATGTCAAAACTGCATTCCTGAATGGGTTCCTGGAAGAAGAGTTGTATATGATGCAACCAGAAGGTTTTGTCGATCCAAAGGGAGCTAACAAAATGTGCAAGCTCCAGCGATCCATCTATGGACTGGTGCAAGCCTCTCGGAGTTGGAATAAACGCTTTGATAGTGTGATCAAAGCATATAGTTTTATACAGACTTGCGGTGAAGCCTGTATTTACAAGAAAGTGAGTGGGAGCACTATAGCATTTCTGATAAGTATATGTGAATGACATATTGTTGATCGGAAACAATGTAGAATTATTCTGTAAAGCATAAAGGAGTGTTTGAAAGGAGTTTTTTCAAAGAAAGACTTCGGTGAAGCTGCTTACATATTGAGCTTCAAGATCTATAGAAATAGATCAAGACGCTTGATAAGTTTTTTCAATAAGTACATACCTTGACAAGATTTTGAAGTAGTTCAAAATGGAGCAGTCAAAGAAAGAGTTCTTGCCTGTATTACAAGGTGTGAAGTTGAGTAAGACTCAAAGCCCGACCACGGCAGAAGATAGAAAGAGAATGAAAGTCATTCCCTATGCCTTGGCCATAGGTTCTATAAAGTATGTCATGTTGTATACCAGATCTATTGTATACCCTGCACTGATTTGGCAAGGGAGTACAATAGTGATCTAGGAGTAGATCACTGGACAGCGGTCAGAATTATCCTTAGTGAAATAAGGATATGTTTCTCAATTATGGACGTGACAAAAAGGTTCGTCGTAAAGGGTTACGTCGATGCAAGTTTTGACACTAATCTAGATGACTCTAAGTCTCGATCTAGATACATATTCAAAGTGGGAGCAATTATCTAGAGTAGCTCCGTGCAGAGCATTGTTGATATAGATATTTGCAAAATACTTACGGATCTGAATATGACAGACCCGTTGACTAAAATTATCTCACAATAAAAACAAGATCACACCTTAGTACTCTTTGGGTGTTAATCACATAGAGATGTGAACTAGATTACTGACTCTAGTAAACCCTTTGAGTGTTGGTCACATGATGATGTGAACTATGGGTGTTAATCACATGATGATGTGAACTATTGTTGTTAAATCACATGGCGATGTGAACTAGATTATTGACTCTAGTGCAAGTGGGAGACTGAAGGAAATATGCCCTAGAGGCAATAATAAAGTTATTATTTATTTCCTTATATCATGATAAATGTTTATTATTCATGCTAGAATTGTATTAACCGGAAACATAATACATGTGTGAATACATAGACAAACTTAGTGTCACTAGTATGCCTCTACTTGACTAGCTCGTTAATCAAAAATGGTTATGTTTCCTAACCATGAACAAGGTGTTGTTATTTGATTAATGAGGTCACATCATTAGTTGAATGATCTGATTGACATGACCCATTTCATTAGCTTAGCACCCGATCGTTTAGGATGTTGCTATTGCTTTCTTCATGACTTATACATGTTCCTATGACTATGAGATTATGCAACTCCCGTTTACCGGAGGAACACTTTGTGTGCTACCAAATGTCACAACCTAACTGGGTGATTATAAAGGAGCTCTACAGGTGTCTCCAAAGGTAGATGTTGGGTTGGCGTATTTTGAGATTAGGATTTGTCACTCCGATTGTTGGAGAGGTATCTCTGGGCCCTCTCGGTAATGCACATCACATAAGCCTTGCAAGCATTGCAACTAATGAGTTAGTTGCGAGATGATGTATTACGGAACGAGTAAAGAGACTTGCCGGTAACGAGATTGAACTAGGTATTGGATACCGACGATCGAATCTCGGGCAAGTAACATACCGATGACAAAGGGAACAACGTACGTTGTTATGCGGTCTGACCGATAAAGATCTTCGTAGATTATGTAGGAGCCAATATGGGCATCCAGGTCCCGCTATTGGTTATTGACCGGAGATGTGTCTCAGTCATGTCTACATTGTTCTCGAACCGTAGGGTCCGCACAGACAGTTATTATGAGTTTATGCATTTTGATGTACCGAAGTTAGTTCGGAGTCCCGGATGTGATCACGGACATGACGAGGAGTCTCGAAATGGTCGAGACATAAAGATTGATATATTGGAAGCCTATATTTGGATATCGGAAGTGCTCCGGGTGAAATCGGGATTTTACCGGAGTACCGGGAGGTTACCGGAACCCCCCGGGAGCCATATGGGCCTTAATGGGCTTTAGTGGAAAGGAGAAAGGGGCAGCCCAAGGTGGTCGCACGCCTCCCCCCTCCCCTAGTCCTATTAGGACTAGGAGAGGTGGCCGTCCCCCCTCTGTCTCTTTCCCCCTCGGGGAATCCTAGTCCAACTAGGATTAGGGGGAGTCCTACTCCCGGTAGGAGTAGGACTCCTCCTGCGCCCTCCTCCTGGCCGGCGGCCCCCTCCCCCTTGGCTCCTTTATATACAGAGGCAGGGGCACCTCTAGATACACAAGTTGATCATTGAGATCGTTCCTTAGCCGTGTGCGGTGCCCCCTGCCACCATATTCCACCTCGATCATATCGTTGTAGTGCTTAGGCGAAGCCCTGCGTCGGTAGAACATCAAAGATCGTCACCACGCCGTCGTGCTGACGGAACTCCTCCCCGATGCTTTGCTGGATCGGAGCCCGGGGATCATCATCGAGCTGTACGTGTGCTAAGAACTCGGAGGTGCCGGAGTAACGGTGCTTGGATCGGTCGGATCGGGAAGACGTACGACTACTTCCTCTAGGTTGTGTCAACGCTTCCACAGTCGGTCTGCGTGGGTACGTAGACAACACTCTCCCCTCTCATTGCTGTGCATCACCATGATCTTGCGTGTGCGTAGGAATTTTTTTGAAATTACTACGTTCCCCAACAGTTTGTTGGTCTTCAAAGAAGCAGAACTGTGTATCTCTCTCCACTGCTGAATCTGAATACATTGCTGATGGATCGTGCTGCGCTCAGCTTCTGTGGATGAAGCAAACCCTCAAGGACTATGGCATTCATCTGAAGCAAGTGCCACTCTACTGCGACAACGAAAGCGCCATCAAGATTGCCAACAACCCTGTTCAGCACTCGAAGACAAAGCACATTGAAATTCGTCATCACTTTCTGAGAGATCATGTTGTGAAGGAAGATATTGATATCATACACGTCAACAGTGAAGAGCAATTAGCAGATATCTTCACCAAGCCCTTGGATGAGAAGAGATTTTGCTAGTTACGGTGTGAGCTAAATATCCTGGAACCCTCAAATGTCCTGTGATCAGGCACACATCCTAACCCTTATGCATATTGATGACTTAGATGTGCAACACACGAAGTAAAGTATATCTTCAATTAATGAAGACATACATTCTAAGTGTGAATACATTAAAGTGGAATTTGACTTCGGAGCGCCATGATAATTGTGCGCCGTGTCTGGGTCTAATACTTCCTATACGGTGGGTAACGCCACCACCAAATGTTCTATTTGAAGTGTTTCACTCAAGGCGTTACCTTGCTATGTCTTCACATTTGGTCTGGTTTCAATCTCAACAAGTTTTCATGATTATCTTCACTATGTTGATTATATATATATATACTAGTGTTCTGTCCTCTACAGCATTCACTTATAGCTATGTCTTCTTGTTGAATCTTTTGATCTAAGTGAATGTGATCGGACCCTAACCTCTCTGTGCTTTCTATCTCAAACTCTATCTCTCCAAGTCATATGCATTCTATTGAAACTGTCGAATGTCTTCTCTGCGTCCTTGTCAGCTAAAGATACAGAGACAAACATTAAGTCCGTTTTCAATGCTCATTCCTCCACATGAAACCCGGAGAAGTAGGAACAACCACCCGACAATCCAGGCGTGCGTGGGACGTGGAGCAAACTGCATGATGGCCACGTGTTCCTCAGATGTGAATCGCCAGGGGCGCCTATGTAATAATGCAGTGCCGCACCTGTACCTATAAATACACCCTTCACAGCAGTCATTATCTCTTCTTCCACTCTCGCATGAACCCTAGTGCCACCACTAGCCCTCGACGACGCCAGCGACGAAGCGCTTCACTGCCGCAACCTCTCCGACGCCGTCTTCACGCCGACCGCGGACATCGTCCTCTTCGCCGTCGCCGTAGGTGTCCTCCATCGCCAAGTTAGGGCATGGAAGATCAAACTGCTCGGCCTTCTCTTCCACTCCGTCTAGCAGTTCCCAGTGTGGTAAATAAAACTTCTTTTTACGGCCCCTTTTGATCCTATGACTTTGTCACTTTCTACCATAAGAAGTTTCTATTCACACAAGTTAGATCTCTTTCCTACTTCATCTCAAAACATGCCTAGTATATTCACTTATGCTCACAAGTAGTTAGATTCCTCACTTGTACTGATCTCTGGATTCGTACAAATCTGGAACCAACTCCTTATCTATGAGTGAATGTCTTCGCACGATGAGGTCAATGTCTTCTAAACTGATTTATCTTCAAAATCTTCTGAGAATGCATATGACCTCTTCCCCTTCCCTCGCACCTTAATGTTGTCACAGGTACATGTCCGTGGGAGAATCCCTTGGTTCTCATAGTCTGCATTCATTTGCAGAATTCTTACAGCATCATATAAATTCTCCCGAAGCCAGTTCCTGTTTGTCCAGCAAGAGAAAACCTTTGAAGCCTTTGAACGTTTTGAAGCCTTTCAGTTTGAAGTTCATGGCTGTAGAGAAGTCAGTAAGGAAGGGTGGCAGACAGTGTCGTGGGGGAACATCAAGAGATTTGCCTGATGACCTCTCAGAGCTGTACAAAACAGATCCTGAAGAGGATTATAATCAGCGCAAGACCCGAATCCAATGGATTCAAAGATATTGGGCAGAACAGTGGTTCAAATACCGGTTTGTGACCCAGGAATATGCTGAGAAAAATGCCATCAAGAGACCGTGGGGAGATATCCTGTACGAGAATCTTCAATCCAGGTCTAGAGAAGAAGCCATTGAGCAATGCTTCTATCCCTGCATGGTCCGTGGGCCACAGCCTGCAGATGCACACCCATCGTCACTACTCTGGTGTCGTGACGACAATCTGTTCAAGCGCAACTTCCAATTTGCCAAGAACTCAGCGAAGCAGAACAAGAAGTCTTTTGGGTTAGACTTCAACCCTGGTCCTTTTGCTCCAAGGGCTGACGGCACACGCGATGCAGAACCCAATGTCGTCAGTCCTTTCTACAATCTGGCAGGTCTCATCACCCATATCTTGGTTCAAGGGACAGCCGTGAACGAGCCTGTTGCTGATGCTGAATCAGATGAAGCGCCTGCAGCGCCAACGCCAAAGAAGTTGAAGAAACCCAAGGCTTCAAAGCCTGCTCCTTCACCGAAAATCCCAAGGGCGAAGCCACTAGCAACTGCACCTCCTGAAGACAGTGTGCAGTCTGAAGACTTGTCACGCGTTTCCAAGCCCCAAAAGAGCAAGATGCCTCTGCCACACACCGGCCAAGAGCTCACAGCTGCTGCCATTCTACGCAATGATGACATTGATCTGTCAAGTGACGAAGATCTCGCAGATGACGCTCTTGAGCAACTCGTCAAGAGCAAGGAAGAAGCAGAAATTTTCAATGACCTGCCACTCTTTGATGTCACAATAATTCACAACTTCATTGATGAATGGTTTGACACGCCAAACATCAGCTTTGATGATCTGCAGCTACCCATTGGCCTCAGTGTTGCCTTCCATGGCGCCATTGCTTAAGAACTAGCCATCGCCCAGTGCGTTGTTGAACTGAAGCAGAAGATTGACTATGAAAAGGCTCAGTTCAAGAAGCATATGGCCAAGCTCAGCGTGCAAGATGTGAAGAACTTCAACATCATGATGCATGAGCTCAAGGAAACCTTTCTGAAGAAACGTGCAGAAGCTCAGGGTTCGCGTGAGCGCATGAAGACTCTGGCTGACAGATGTGTGCAAGCCTACAATGAGGCTGAGAAGCGCATGGCACTTTGGCGTCCTGGCATCGACCCCAGGATGGCCGCAAAGAAGAAGAAGAAGCCTGTTACGGCTGAACCCGATGCACCAAGGCAGGAAGCAGTTCCGATTGTCTTCCCCACAAGAATGACTGGCTCGAAGCCAAAAAGCCAGTCAACATCTTCAGAGCTCAAGAAGACGAGGACTGCTGAGGCTGAAGCGAGGAAAAGGAAATATCCTGAAGCCTCTCCTACTGCCCCCTCCAAGAAAAAGAGAAAGACCAAGAAAGATAGGGCTGCTCCCACAGAGCCCTTGGTTGTTGAACCCATTTCCATGGTTCACCCCGACGCCAATCCACAAGAACACCAACTGACCATCCATGTGCCTGCTTTCATAGAGGCTCATGAAGCTGAAGACATTCCAGCAGCTGATCCCATCGCTGCTGAAGACATTGGTCAACATGACAATGTAGAAGATGGTGCAGTCCTTCCTCAGTTCGAGAACAGCGAACTCATCAGCATTGGTCGTCCTCTAACGCCAATCGCTCAGGATGCTTCATGGGCGGATCGCCCACAAGAGGAAGAAGACAATGAGGCCCAGCCAACTCCATCTGCACATGCGTCGCCTGCGTTGCGCAGGCTTCGCAAAGGTCCAAGGCCTCCAGTCTCTGCTGAAGACATTCCGGCTACATCAGCCGCGGAAGAAGAAGTTCCACAAGTTCCCAACCCCCTGTCCCATCAAGAAGCAGTTCTCGAGGAGAACGTGCTTGTGACCGACCCTCCAGCTCGTCAAGTGGAGGATGAAAATCTTGAGGCTGCCACAACCACCAATGAAGCTAATGTGGAGCCCTCCCCACCAAAAGCATCAGAAGACAGTGAAGCCACTGATCCTGACACTTCTGTTCCTGAGTCTGCTGCCGGTCCTCAGTTCGACTATCATGTTGAGCACAGGCCTCAGGTCCAGAAGCCAATCCCACGATTGCCCCGGTTCCCAGGTCCTGCATCAGCACCTGGCTCCTTCAACATCAATGGCTTCAGAGCAGACAACACATTCTTCAATAGCTCCAGGAACCCCTACTCTAGGGAAAGAATATCATCTGATCAGTTCTGGAGCTATCAGCAGCGAAGCTATTACTCATGCATTCTCTACAACCAAGGTCGTATCTTCCCACACAAGCGCCTTGACATTGAAGCTATAGCTGGTCTGCCCTGTCTGGAAGAAGCTTTGGATTGCTTCAAGGAAGTTGGACTGCTGCCATTTGTCACTGACCAAGAGCATTGGAATGAAGAGTTGCTGCTCCAGTTCTATGCCACAATTCACATCCGCGGATATAACAGAGATCCGAAGACTTGGGTCCTGGAGTGGATGACTGGCAACGTTCATCACGAAGCCAAAGCCTTTGACATCATTGAGCTTACTGGCTTGTCCACTCCCGGCGATCTATATGAGCATGGCTGTCAGCTTCACAGTGAAGCTGTTGAGAGCATCTTTCAGAAGCCTGAACCGAATATGAGTCAGATGCTGAGTATGATGAAGCCATTGCCCCAAGATGCTGCTTATCCCAAGGAGTTCCTTGTTGAAGACCTTGAGTATCTGCCAAGGACCATTTATCATATCATAAGGCGAACTCTCTGGCCAATCAAAGGACATTCTCCCCATGCCAAGCTGGAAGGTGCAATGAAGACTTTGGTCTTCTATATTCTTCATGGAAAATGCTTCAATACCTAGGATTTCTTCATTCGCCAACTTGCTGCATCTGGCGCTGATCTGTTCGGGCTGAAGTTCTATGCCCCTTGGGTGATGCGGCTGATTAAACTTCACTCTGCTATCTCATATCAGCCATCTGCCCGCAACCATAGGATCTTCTTGCCTGATGTGGATATGTCTACTGAAGCCATCTATCCTGAGCCTGCCAAGGAACCTCTAAGTCTTCAAAATGCAGAGCATCAGAGTTTCACTCAGAACGTTGAAGGTGTTGAAGCAGTCACTCGGGTGTATCCTTTGGCTGGCACTACACGTGCACCACACCTAGCTCTCACTGAAGCCACTGACAGCACAATTGCTCCACGACCCAAGAAGCGCACTCGTGTTCTTAACGACCGAGAGCTTCTTGTGGCTCTTCATCAAAAACAGGACAGGCATCATGACTGGCTGAAGCGTCAGATGCAAAGCCTCTTGGTGGATGTTAATCGCATTCGCAATCTTGCCACCAAGAATGCTTTCGTTGCCCATGAAACCTCTCGACGCACATGGAAAGGGCTGACACTGATGTGTTCTGAAGATGATCGGCAAGAGGATGGCTTCACTGAGCGCTTCAAGTTTGACTCCACACCTCCTCGAAGGGCTATGCTGCGACGAACTCCATCACTTGAAGACTCTGAGTTCTCATCCTCTGCCGCAACAGTGAATGCCAGAGTGATCGAGGATGAAGACGATGCTACTTCATCGCCGCCTCCTTCGACACACATCGATACTGCTCCAAGTTCGTCTGCACCACCAAACACCATCAACGACCCTGCTGCTTCACCTACTCCCCATGGGAACGAGTAGAGGCTCTATGTCTTCAAACCTTTTTGGTCCTTACTGTCAAAAGGGGAGAAGCATATGAGTTTGATAGTCTTCAAGCGGGTCCATATGGGTGGGTGCTTTATATTTTGCTTCGTGCTTACAACTCTCGTTTTGAAACATTTGGGTCTTTGAGTTGTAACACTTAAACTTGATGGTCGTCTGCTACATATTTGCTACCTTGTGTTGCGATGATAAATTCTGCATGTGTGACGATAAATTCCCCACTTAGATCATTTTGCAGACATCCATTTTCCATTATGCATGTCATTATCTTCACATACTTTCACATGCATAGTGGATTGTCATCATAAGTTGAAGTGGATCTCCACAAGCACAACCTGCCATGTGCATTTGCATTCCAAACGCAAATTACTTATATGCACATCTTCAGGGGGAGCCCTTGCAACTTATGAAGATAATTCCCTATCATTTACAATTTCACACATTATATTCCCCGTTGAAAACTTCAACTAGTTTGTCATCAATCACCAAAAAGGGGGAGATTGTAAGTGCATCTAGTGCCACCCCTAGTTGGTTTTGGAGTATTGACGACAAACCTAGTTGAGGGACTAATGTGTTTGTGAGAATTGCAGGATAACACAGGTAGAAGTCCCTCATTGATTCGGTTTTCCCACCAGAGATGACCCCTAAAAATGTATGAAGACATTGATGTCAAAGGTGGTATATGAAGATATTCACATTGAAGACTATGACAAGAGAAGACACCGCGTGAATCCTATGGAGCTCGAAGACTTAGATCTTTCGTAGCTCTTTTTCTTCTGTGTTGAGTCATAGGTACCACCGTACTGTTAAGTGGGATCTAAGAGAACCGGTCAGAATGACTGAAGTGATGCTTAAACATAAACCTATGTCTTCGAGTGAAGACTATGAGAGCAAATCTTGTCCAGAGTCAGACAAGTCAGCTTTGCTTGTAGCCCAAGTAAAGTTGCCGTGTGAGTTTGAAATCTGACCGTTGGAACACATGCCAGTTCCTTAGTGACCCAAGGTCATTTCGGACAAATCAGGTCGGGTTGCCTAGTGGCTATAAATAGCCCGCCCCCTACAACCATAAACGGTTGGCTGCTCAGATTCAGAGTACGTCTTTTGTTGTTTGAGAGCAACCCACCTCGAAGCCTTTGAGAGAGAATTCCTTGCGAGGATAAAACCCTAACCACCCAGAGCCAAAGAGAATTAGGCATCACTTAAGTCTTCTTATCTGAGTGATCTAAAGACTTATTACACTTGAGGACTGTGCATCCTCCAGCCGGTTAGGCGTCGCGTTCTGAGCATCCAAGAGACATTGTGGATTGCCGGTGAACGAAGTCTGTGAAGGTTTGGGAGTCTACCTTGAAGACTTACCAGAGTGATTGGGCGAGGTCTGTGTGACCTTAGCTCAAGGGGAATACGGTGAGGACTGGGTGTCCTGAGCTGCGTGTTCAGGACTGGGTGTCTGGGACTGTGTGTCCTTTGGTTTAAATACGTAGCCGCCCTAACCAGACGTACAGTTGTCACAGCAACTAGAACTGGTCCAACAAATCTTTGTCTTCAATGAGTCACTGGTTTCATCCTTCCCTTCTCTTTACTTACTGTTACTTTGTGTGAAGTCATTGTATGTTTGCTCAATCTTTTGTCTTCACTGAGTGACTGTGTGATCTGTTTGGCTTCTTAATATCTTCCTGCCTGATCCTTACTACCTAGCTACTATCAGTCATTGTCCTTTCACTTCATTGAATACATGACTATCGTTTATCTAGTGTAGTCTAACTTCCGCTGCATGGTAATAGGTTTATTTCTATCATTTGTCTTCGAAACTTCCATGTTTTGAAGACTTTCATAAAAATCGCCTATTCACCCCCCCTCTAGTCGATATAACGCACTTTCAGGGGGGTCAGAGGACGGGCGGATGTGGCACGAGGGGGGCGGGGGGGGGGGTCAGGGGACGGGCGGATGTGGCGCGAGGGGGGCGGGGGGTCAGGGGACAGGCGGGGGGGGGGGGGGGTCAGGGGACGGGCGGCGGCGTGCGGGTTGGGGACGGGCGGCAGCGTGTAGGTTGGGGACGGGCGGCGGTGTCCAGGTTGGGGAGGCGGCGGTGGTGGTAGGTTTAGGTCGGGGCAGGAAGCGAGAGAAAGGGTAGGAGATTGGGGATCGAGGGGATATTTGGTTTGTCTTTTTTTATTTTCTTTTTTTTCTTCTCTAGTCTGGCTCGGATGTTTCACATGGCGCGCGCATGGCTCTCTTTCCGCGCCATATTTTTTGGTGCGGGCCGAAGCAAACAACACCGACACTTTCTGTGTCCCCACGAATCGACGACAGACAAAGTATCACTAAAGTCTGCATATTCCGACGGAAAATGCATCGGTGATCTGGTGGTGATTTGGCGACAGATAATGTGTCATGAGGCTATATAACAGCAACATACTGTGTGTCGACATAGTTTGTGACAAAAAAAAGTGTCAGCGATTCTCAATTCTACCAACAGACGCATGTCGTCTTTGAAGTGTCGTGGTGTAGTGAGATACCTCTCCGTTTACACGGAGTGACAAATCCCAGTCTCGATTCGTGCCAACCCAACAGGCACTTTCAGAGATACCCGCAGTGCACCTTTATAGCCACCCAGTTACGTTGTGATGTTTGGTACACCCAAAGCATTCCTACGGTATCCGGGAGTTGCACAATCTCATGGTCCAAGGAAATGATACTTGACATTAGAACATCTTTTAGCATACGAACTACACGATCTTGTGCTAGGCTTAGGATTGGGTCTTGTCCATCACATCATTCTCCTAATGATGTGATCCCATTATCAATGACATCCAATGTCCATGATCAGGAAACCATGACCATCTATTGATCAACGAGCTAGTCAACTAGAGTCTTACTAGGGACACGTTGTGGTCTATGTATTCACAACATGTCCCTAGTGAGCCTCTAGTTGACTAGCTCGTTGATCAATAGATGGTTACGGTTTCCTGACCATGGACATTGGATGTCATTGATAACGGGATCACATCATTAGGAGAATGATGTGATGGACAAGACCCAATCCTAAGCATAGCGCAAGATCGTGTAGTTCGTTTGCTAATGCTTTTCTAATGTCAAGTATATTTTCCTTAGACCATGAGATTGTGCAACTCCCGGATACTGTAGGAATACTTTGGGTGTGCCAAACGTCACAAAGTAACTGGGTGACTATAAAGGTGCACTACGGGTATCTCCGAAAGTGTCTGTTGGGTTGGCACGAATCGAGACTGGGATTTGTCACTCTGTATGACGAAGAGGTATCTCTGGGCCCACTCGGTAAGACATCATCGTAATGAGATCAATGTGACTAAGGGTTGGTCACGGGATGATGTGTTACGGAACGAGTAAAGTGACTTGCCGGTAACGAGATTGAACGAGGTATTGGGATACCGACGATCGAATCTCGGGCAAGTAACGTACCGATTGACAAAGGGAATTGTATACGGGATTGCTTGAATCCTCGACATCGTGGTTCATCCGATGAGATCATCGTGGAACATGTGGGAGCCAACATGGGTAACCAGATCCCGCTGTTGGTTATTGGCCGGAGAGTTGTCTCGGTCATGTTTGCATGGTTCCCGAACCCGTAGGGTCTACACACTTAAGGTTTGATGACGCTAGGGTTATTAGGAAGACTTATACACTACTAGGAAAAGGGCTACTAATGGTGCACCAGTTTTGCCTACTAATGGTGCACTATTGGTGCGCCATTAGTATCACGCCACTAGTATCTTACTAATGGCGCACCGCCGGTGCGCCATTAGTATCTGGTATACTAATGGCGCACCGCGCAGTGCGCCATTAGTATAGAACACCATGCGCCATTAGTATCTGGCATACTAATGGTGCACTGTTGGGTTATGCGCCATTAGTATGAATATTAGGTTTTTTTACTTTTCAGAATTTTGCACAGGTAACAAAATATATTATTGGACAGAATATAGACAACACCCCACAGCAAGAGCAGATTCATCGAATACAATAGAAGATTAGTCTCTGAATACAATTCATCATATTAGTCTCCGAATTCAAAAGACCGAACAAAGATAGAACATTACAAGTCTCGAGACCGCGAGTAGCGAGTTTGTCGGAAGTAATACTAATCCTAACAAGTCCTACTAATCATCATCATACAACTTCTACTCGTTATTAATAACAAGTCACACGATCATCATCTTAATAGTCATCGAACCAACCCTACTTAATTGTTCTTAGCACATGATCATCAGTATTAGGCAGGACCTAAATACCCTATTTAAGGTAAAATAGCATAAAACAATATAGACCCTGACTCTCCGTTATGGAGAATGGAGAACATGCTGTCTCCAATTCTTGCGCTTCGCTTCCTTTTGCTTCCAAGAACCTCCTTACGACCGTCCATACATTTTTCCATCCTTTGATTTTTATGTCTCCACTTCTTTTAGAAATCTCGTATGGACAGTTGAGATTCATAGGATGACCTGGCTGTATGTTCAAAACATTAAGACTACCTTTCTTATACATCAAATGAGGCACACAATTCTCTGGGATTATCTGTTGAAAAACATAGTAATAACTTCATAGTTAGCAATGATGTACTAGTTTTAGAAGTATGCAAAAGATGCACGAATGTCGTAATAGTAAAAATCTTACCAGGGTATCTCCATGGTAGTTGCCGTAGTTGAACACATGCACTAGTGGCACGTATTTACCATAATGTTGAGGAGTTTGATTGTGGATATTGTAATTCTCAATGTCAGTACAAAATCCGACCAGATGATTTTTCTCCTTGTAAGTTGTTAATTCAAAGCCATCGGTGTAGTGGGTTTTGTCTACCATCTCCCGCACATTCTTTGAACAGTAAAAATAAGCTGTCAATGGAAATAAGCTGTCAACTATTTTGAAATAAACAATATATAGCTAATAACTATGTTTGAGAAACTCACATAGCGATAGAACTGGAGGCGTATCGACAAGGACCCAAATGTCCATATTGTCTTGGTCGATGTCAGGATTACCAAGATCCATGGTGATAAGCATACCCTCATCAAAACCATACATCTTGCAAAATGCTTCCCAATTTTTGCAACCAAAATGGGTTACGCTCTCAGAATTATATAGGTTTACTTCAAAGTCCACATCGTGATGAGTCCTTAGGTGAATTTTCTTTGTTTCAGAAATTTCATGGTCTTCAAAATCCATCCTCTCCAAGACATAGCGTCTTGCATGGCATGGGATAAGCTATACTCGAATTGTAAAAGATGAAAATTACACGTTGAAATAGTTGAAGTCATGCTTAATTATGAAAATAACACTTGTCATCGTTGTGTATCGTTTCAACTTCGAAGGTCTCCTCGAGCTTAATGCTGAAGCGCCGATCATCGTCCAGGTGAGGCATGTTGCACAGACCTCGATCGTCGTGGCACCAGTAGCACTCCCCCGGGAGACTTTCGTCGTCCGATGATGATGACGACATATCCTACGTTCATAATTCAAAACTACATCATTTAGGGTTTGTCGACACCGAGGCATCCTATAAGCTAAGCTTTTATCATTTAGGGTTTGTCGATGATGAGTCACCCTAAAAGCCTAAGCTTTCATCATTTAGGTTCTTATCAACACCGAGGCACCCTAAAAGCCAAGGTTTTATCATTTAGGGTTTGTCGACGTCGAGGCACCCTAAAAGCATAAGCTTTCATCATTTAGGTCTTGTCGATGCTGAGGCACCCTAAAAGCCTAAGCGTACATCATTTAGGTTCTCATCGACACCGAGGCACCCTATAGAAGCCAAGTTAAGTTTTCATCATTTAGGGTTTATCGATGCCGAGGCACCCTAGGTTGGGCCTAATCACTTGGCACTAATCACTTGGCTCTATTGCCACCTATGTTGGGTTTATCATCTAGGGTTTATCGATGCTAAGGAGAATTCTAAGTTGGGCCTAATCACTTGGCTATATTGCCACCTATGGTTTAATGCAGCAAGAATGGCGGGGCAGTTGATCCTACTTAACTAAGTACTAAGATACCCCGGCCCATGCATTAGTTGCAAGTACCCCATATGTCCTATTTTTAGCAAAGTCATGCTAAAATTCACGGAAAATTTTGGCATGACTTTTGCTGAAAATAGGACATATGGAGTACCCGAATTTGCCAGAACGGAAGTTAATCGACATTCCGGGAAATTCAAGGGCCTCTCGAGGTACCTGCAAATTCATCACGACACAATGGTCGGAGACAAACCCAGCAAACTAGCAAGATGATCATCATCTTTGCAAGTCATTACTTGTCAAATACAGAAGAAGGAACAATTTATTTGTGACATAGTTGGCCCATACAGAAGAAGCAACACCCTGCACTAGCCTAAAAACAAGTGAAGTTTCACCCATATAAGAACAACTTTATAAAATCAGAGAAGTTGCTATGTTTTTTCTACTGCTAGGAAAAACATCACTCATTGGAAATGAAAATCTGAGTACCAGAATTTTGAACTTTGAAATGAAATACAGTAGTAGTATTAGTAGTATATGGAGTAGTATCTTGTCTAGTAGTAGTATTAGTTGTATATGGAGTAGCAAGTTTTGCCTCAGAGACTGCAAAAGCTATGTTTTTTCTCAATTCAGATAGCTAAGTGGAAAACCACGTCAAGTTCTGTTTTAATACTCTATTTCTCAATGCATGCAATTGGTTTCATAGCTTTGTGTTACTGTACAGACCTATTTAACACTAGGCACTTTGCATATACAAGCTATATAGTCTGAAATCAAATGCACACATCTGAGACAAACATCGACCGTAGCACACCATAGCCATGAACTTGTACAGAGGGGGAGAGAGGCGAGACAAGTGGTCACCTTGGTAACAGGGGAACCAAATCCAAACAAGTCGAACCCACAGCAGCAGCTTCTCTGTATCCAAGTTGAACCAAGTCCTTCCTTCACACAACACAACAGCACAACACAGCTATAGATGAGAACGCGTCAGAGATTGGAGGAGATGAAGAAGAAAATCATCAAGAGACAACCGGAAAAGGGATTCGTACCATGTTCTCCTGCTGGACGACGGGGAGGTCGCGGGCCTCCTCTCCTGCTGGACATGGGGCCTCCTCTCCTGGTGGACGTGGGGCGGCTCCGAGGTTTCTAGGGTTTCGAGGGGGGAGGCGGGGCTCGGGGGGAGGGGGCGCTCGAGGGGGAGGAAGGGGAGAGGGAGGAGGCGGGGGCGCATGGGCGGCTGCGGCGCAGTGGGTCGGGGCAGCGGCGGCGTGGTGGAGGGAGGGACGAGGGAGGGAGCGGCGCGCTGGAGGGAGAGGGACGAATCGAAGTAGTCTGGCGAGAGGGAGGGGGAAGGAGCGGCGCGGTGGTGTATGGATGGGGGAAGATTACTAATGGCGCACCCCCAGGCGGTGCGCCATTAGAACGTTTTTTTCATAGCAATGGCGCACCAGCGCGACAGTGCGCCATAAGTATTCTTTTTTAGATAGCAATGGCGCACCAGCCACCCGTGCGCCATAAGTAAGAATTTTTTATTATTTTTTAAAAAATGAATGTGAATATGAATATGAAACAGTAATATTTTTTATAAAAACATTAATAATTGTTGTTTAACAACAATTGTAGTCGACACTTTTTTATTATTTTTTTAAAAATGAATATGAATATGAAATAGTAATATATATTTTTATAAAAACAGTAATAATTTTTTTAAAAATATCATCAAATTTGTTATTTGAAAATATCATCGGCGACGGCGGTGGAGCGGGGGAGGGTGCGGGGGGTGCTCGTCGGCGGCGGTGGAACTACATATGTACGTGGCGACCGAGAAGCACCGCATATACCCTCTCCCAGCTGTGAGGGTCAACCTGGAACATGATCCCTTGGATCTGTTGGTGAAGGCCTTCGAGATGAGCGGGCGGTTATTCCTCGCCGTAAAAGTGCCCGGCTTCCCTCCGACTCTTTAGTTATGGGTTATATCTCTGCCACCGCAGGACCAGTGGGCCGACAGTGACGACAAAAAGTTGTGCTGGGATTTGCACTACAGCTTCACCGCATACTACACCAACAATAATGTACCGAGTAGCGTTTGGTTTGACAATGGCGAGAAGATGTTGTGCGTCAGGCAAGGGGATGTCTTGTTCAAGCATGGCACGAGAGGACGCTCACTGGAGGCGTCTCGATATTCTTATTGTCCAGAATGTGACCAGCGACTCGAGCTGCTGCCAACACCGTCGAACTACATATGGAACGTTTTGGGGGGCTATCGCCCCACCTTGCAAAGTATAACTAGTAATGGCGCACTAATGGCGCCATTACTAGTTATATATACTAATGGCGCACCGTGGCAGAGTGCGCCATTACTAGTTTAAACTAGTAATGGCGCACTTTGCAACAGTGCGCCATTAGTAGTTTTGCAAAAAACAGAATAAAAACAATACAGTAGTGGCGCACTCCATGGCTGGCGCGCCATTACTAGTTATAACTACTAATGGCGCACTTTGCCCGGATACGCCATTAGTATGTTTGTAAAAATGGAAAAAAATGTTACTTGTGGCGCACCTTGTGCCCGGTGCGCCATTAGTGTCTTCCACACTAATGGCGCATCGCCACATAGTGCGCCATTAGTATATAGTAGTGGCGCACCACTTCTCTGGTGCGCCATTAGTGTCAATTCCAACTATAGCCCTTTTCCTAGTAGTGATATGTGATTACCAAATGTTGTTCGAAGTCTCGGATGAGATCCCAGACGTCATGAGGAGTTCTGGAATGGTCCAGAGGTGAAGATTTATATGTGGGAAGTTGTCATACGGTCACCGGAAAAGTTCGGGGGCATATCGGTATTATACCGGGGCCACCGGAGGGGTTCCAGGGGTCCACCGGGAGGGGCCACCTCTCTCGGAGGGCCTCATGGGCCGTAGAGGAAAGGGAACTAGCCCTTGGAGGGCTAGCACATCCCCCCTTGGGCCCATGCGCCTAGGGTTGGGAGGGAAACCCTAGAGGGGGCGCCCCCCTTGCTTGGGGGGCAAGCCCCTCCCCTTGGCCGCCGCCCCCCTCTAGATCTCATCTAGAGGGGGCCGGCCCCCTTCCCCTATAAATAGAGGGGCAAGGGGAGGGCTGCAGACCACATCAAAGGCGCAGCCCCTCCCCTCCCCAACACCTCTCCTCCTCCGTTAAGAGCTTGGCGAAGCCCTGCTGGAGTACTGCCGCTCCACCACCACCACGCCTTCGTGCTGCTGTTGGAGCTCTCTTCCTCAACCTCTCCCTCCTCCTTGCTGGATCAAGGCGCGGGAGACGTCTCCGCTTCGTACGTGTGTTGAACGCGGAGGTGCCGTCCGTTCGGTGCTAGGATCATCGGTGATTTGGATCATGACGAGTACGACTCCATCAACCCCGTTCTCTTGAACGCTTCTGCTCGCAATCTACAAGGGTATGTAGATGCACTCCTCTCCCTCTCGTTGCTAGATGACTCCATAGATTGATCTTGGTGATGCACAGAAAATTTTAAATTTCTGCTACGATCCCCAACAGTGGCATCATGAGCTAGGTCTATGTTTAGTTTCTATGCACGAGTAGAACACAAGTTGTTGTGGGCGTCGATTTTGTCAATTTACTTGTCGTTACTAGTCTTATCTTGATTCGGCGGCATCGTGGGATGAAGCGGCCCGGACCGACCTTACACGTACGCTTACGTGAGACTATTTCCACCGACTGACATGCACTAGTTGCATAAGGTGGCTAGCGGGTGTCTGTCTCTCCCACTTTAGTCGGATCGGATTCGATGAAAAGGGTCCTTATGAAGGGTAAATAGAAATTGGCATATCATGTTGTGGTTTTGGCGTAGGTAAGAAACGTTCTTGCTAGAAACCTATAGTAGCCACGTAAAAACTTGCAACAACAATTAGAGGACGTCTAACTTGTTTTTGCAGCATATGTCGTGTGATGTGATATGGCCAAAAGGATGTGATGAATGATATATGTGATGTATGAGATTGATCATGATCTTGTAATATGAATCACGACTTACATGTCGATGAGTATGACAACCGGCAGGAGCCATATGAGTTGTCTTAATTTATTTATGGCCTGCGTGTCAACATAAACGTCATGTAATTACTTTACTTTATTGCTAACCGTTAGCCATAGTAGTATAAGTAATAGTTGGCGAGACAACTTCATGAAGGCATGATGATGGAGATCATGATGATGGAGGTCATGGTGTCATGCCGGTGACAATGATGATTATGGCACCCCGAAGATGGAGATCAAAAGGAGCAAAATGATATTGGCCATATCATGTCACTATTTGATTGCATGTGATGTTTATCATGTTTTACATCTTATTTGCTTAGAACGACGGTAGCATAAGTAAGATGATCCCTCGCAATAATTTCAAGAAAGTGTTCCCCCTAACTGTGCACTGTTGCTAAGGTCTGTTGTTCCGAAGCACCACATGATGATCGGGTGTGATAGGTTCTAACATTCGCATACAACGGGTGTAAGCCAGATTTACACACGCAATACATTTAGGTTGACTTGACGAGCCTAGCATGTACAGACATGGCCTCGGAACACGGAAGACCGAAAGGTCGAACATGAGTCGTATAGAAGATACGGTCAACATGAAAATGTTCGCCGATGATGACTAGTCCGTCTCACGTGATGATCGGACACAGCCTAGTTGACTCGGATCATGTATCACTTAGATGACTAGAGGGATGTCTATCTAAGTGGGAGTTCATTAAATAATTTGATTAGATGAACTTAATTATCATGAACATAGTCTAAAATCTTTGCAATATGTCTTGTAGATCAAATGGCCCACGCTAATGTTGCCCTCAACTTCAACGCGTTCCTAGAGAAAACCAAGCTGAAAGACGATGGCAGCAACTACACGGACTGGGTCCGTAACCTGAGGATTATCCTCATGGCTGCCAGGAAAGCATATGCCCTTGATGCACCGCTAGGTGAAGCACCTGTTTTCCCAGCAGAATAAGACGTTATGAACGCTTGGCAGACGCGTAGTGATGATTACTCCCTGGTTTAGTGCAGCATGCTTTATAGCTTAGAACCGGGGCTCCAAAAGCGTTTTGAGCAACACAGAGCATATGAGATCTTCCAAGAGATGAAAATGGTTTTCCAAGCTCATGCCCGGGTCGAGAGATATGAAGTCTCCGACAAGTTCTACAGTTGTAAGATGGAGGAGAATAGTTCCGTCAGCGAGCACATACTCAAAATGTCTGGGTTGCACACACGCTTGTCCCAGCTGGGAGTTAATCTCTCGGATGATGCGGTCATTGAGAAAATCCTTCAATCGCTCCCACCTAGTGAAAGAACATGCGGTGCCCCTGTGTTTGGTTTTGGTAATTTATGACAATCTCTATGGACTAATGTTTGCCTTGAGTTATATTTGAAGGTTTTGTCCATAGGCTTTTCTTGGAGTACATGTGTTGGTTTCAAGGAGAGTTTGTGTTGACCAAGGTGCTATTAAGGAATTATCCAAAGCTTGGTCATGAGAGTTGAGCTTATTGCAAGCATGTCTTGAAGAAGAAGATTGTGTGATCAGAGTACATGTGTTGGTTTCAAGGAGAGTTTGTGTTGACCAAGGTGCTATTAAGGAATTATCCAAAGCTTGGTCATGTGAGAGTTGAGCTTATTGCAAGCATGTCTTGAAGAAGAAGATTGTGTGATCATTCATGTTTACCTTCAAGACATCATCCAAATGAAGAGAGTTGGAAAGTTTCAAGGTTGATCAAGACTAAGTCAAGAGTGAATCAAGTTGATCAACTCACAAAGCGTAGAAGATGTACCGAGAGGGATCAAGTGATCCCATGGTTTGGTAAGCATTGTCCATTGTGTTTTGTGTACTAACCCATGGTCTATGTGAGAGTTCTACGTGGGGTTAGGTATGTGTTCATGGGCTTGCATCAAGAGGAAGATATCACTCAACCCATGGAGAGGATGACATCAAGTGGTGATCGTCATCAAGATTGCCGTGTGCAAGTTTAAGCGGATCATCGCGAAGAGATCAAGTGCTTGAAGCTTGCCGTCCATTGTGGTGACAATGGACTTGTGAAGATGTGCTGAAGAGTGGCTCACCCATAGTGGACTATGGGGGAGCAATCATCTAGCCTTCATCGAGCCAACGCAATCAAGAAAGGTGGTCCAACTTGAGGGAGTCAAGATCGTCATCATCTAGCTCAAGTGGACCATGTGCAAGGCAAAGGTTTGCCCTTGATAGGTTTTCTATTTTACCGGTCTCATGGTGGTAGTTTGGAGACCGGGTTATAGGATTGATAGCCGTACTATCAAGGGGGCTCTCAAGTGAGTAGCTTGATAGTATCGTTTGCCGAGAGCTCAAACCATTGCATCCTTGAATCATGTTTCTTGGATCTTGTTTGGTTGTCTTTGTGAGTCTTAGAGCTTATGGTCATCTTGATGACAAGCTTGAGTTCATCGAAAATGGAGTTTGCATGCGTCTTGTATGATGTTTTCGGTGTTGGAGGTTTTACCAGTCTTATCCGAGGAAGGGTTCTCAAAATTTTATTTTGGGCCTTTTCTCATTTGCTTATTATTGGTATTTCTATCAACATTGTGTTAGCCCTTGTCGCTAGCTTTCCAACAAACTTGGTTTTGTCGAATTTGGAGTCCGTTTGCAGAAGTTGTGGTAGTATGGGTGTTCTGAAAAGGCTGCAGCGGTACTACCGCAAATTGGAGCGGATGTAATTTTTTACTACCGCTCCAGAGCGGTACTACCGCGGCTCCTATAGCGGTAGTACCGCTCTGGACCAAAAACTCGTCCCAAGTCTTGTGGTGGTAGGCCCGGATGTATTTTTTTAGTACCGCTCGCAAGCAGTAGTACCGCTACCATTTGCGGTAGTACCGTGAGGTCGAGAAGTAGTACCGTGAGGACGAGCGGTAGTACCGCTCCGGCGGTTCTACTGGCATTTTGCCACCTCACTGTTGTTTTTCAAAGGGGTACTACCGCCCTAGCGGTAGAGCGGTAGTACCGCTCGGTGCGGGCTGTGAGCATAACGGTTGGATTTTTCCCCACCTATAAAAGGGGGTCTTCTTCCCCAATGAACCTAATCCTTTGATCTCATGTTCTTCCCCCATTGTTGACCTTCTTCGAGCTTGCTAACTCTCAATCCTTCCATGGATTCTTGCTAGTTTTTGAGGGAAAAGAGAGAGGAGATCCAGATCCACGTTTCCGCCAATCACTTTCTCCTCTAGGTGAGGGGAACCCCTTGGATCTAGATCTTGGAGTTCTTTTCTCCTTCTTGTTCTTCCTCTCATTTTCCTCCCTAGCATTAGTTGCTTCGATGGGATTTGAGAGAGAAGGACTTGGTCACTCCGTGTGCCCTCGCCATTGCATTTGGTGCATTGCTTTGAGTTCTCCACGGTGATACGTGGAAGTGAAGTTTGAGAAGCTTATTACTCTTGGGTGTTTGGGCACCCTAGAGCTTGTTCCTCTTGGGTGCCTTGGTGCCCTAGACGGTTGGTGTTGTTCGGAGCTCAATCATTGTGGTGTAAAGCTCCGGGCAAGCGTCGGGGCCTCCAATTAGGTTGTGGAGATCGCCCCGAGCAATTTGACGGGTACCAGTGACCGCGCCCAAGGGTTGCGAAAGTGTACGGGTTCGGTGACCGCCCCCAAGGGTTGCCATTTGTACGGGTTCGGTGACCGACCTCAAGGGTCCCTTAGTGGAATCACGGCATCTTGCATTGTGCGAGGGCGTGAGGAGATTACGGTGGCCCTAGTGGCTTCTTGGGGAGCATTGTGCCTCCACACCGCTCCAAACAGAGATTAGCATCCGCAAGGGTGTGAACTTCGGGATACATCGTCGTCTCTGCGTGCCTCGGTTATCCCTTACCCGAGCTCTTTACTTATGCACTTTACTTTGTGATAGCCATATTGTTTCTTATCATATATCTTGCTATCACCTAGTAGTTTATCTTGCTTAGCATAAGTTATTGATGCACATAGGTGAGCCTAGTTGTTTTAGGTTTTGTGCTTGGCAAATTAACCGCTAGGTTTATTCCGCATTTGTTCAAGCCTAAACCACAATTATTTTAAAGCGCCTATTCACCCCCCTCTAGGCGACATCCACGATCTTTCAATTGGTATCAGAGCCTCGTCTCTCTTTATAGGGCTTAACCGCCTAGAGAGTAAGGATGTCGACTAGGGGTTTAGGATTCTATGACACTCTTAGTTTCGATGGCACAAATTTTGATGTTTGGGTAATTCACATGCTTAATCTCTTTAGGGTCATGGACCCAAATTTAGAGCTAATTGTAGATATGGGTTTTCTCCTCCAAAGGATCCCCAAAGATTATCTTTAGAGGATGAGAAAAACTCTTATCTCAATGCTCATGCTTCTAATGTGCTTTTCGATGCTTTGAGCAATGTAGTTATATTTCAACTCATGTCGTTTCGGGATGCTCATGAGTTGTGGACGAAGCTTCAAGATAAATATGGTGTGTCCAAGATTTGTGGGGATGATTGTTCTCCCTCCACCTCTGGTCGTATAGTCTTCTCAACTTCTTCTACTTCACCTACATATGGTTTGCCCCAAGGTAATCATATGGTGAGTAGTGTTGGTCATTGCAATGATGATAGTATGCTTATTGTGGATGATACTTCATCACTATCTTATTGCAATGCATCTTCTTTGGACTTTAACACTTCGAGCACCATACATGTTTCACATGCTTGTGTTGATAGTCCTTGCATATAATGTAAAAATTGCTTGACTAAATCTCATGATGATATGCTTGCTATATCTTGTTGCCATGATAAAAATGCATGTATTTCCTCGAGTTGTTGTGCTAACAATGTAGAGAAAACCCAACACTACATGGAACAAGATGTGGTCTTGGATGGTGCTTCAAGGGATCCTACATCATCATCTATTGCATTTTGCCTTATGGCCAAGGCTTCAAAGGTATCTCCCACTTTGAATCCCAATATATCTTGTGATGATATTGATGATGGCAAGAGTGATGATGATGTTGATTATGATGAAGAGAATGATGATGTTGCCTCCTTAAAAATTAAGGGGGAAATGATTTTTAAAGCTCTTCTTAAGAATAAAATTGCTCGTTCCAACTTCATGGAAATCATGTCTATTGCTATTGAGGGCAAGAAATATATTGATGAGTTGGAATCTTGTCTTGAGGAGCATGAGGTCACCATTGATAAAATGGAAGGTCATGAGCGTGATTACGCTAATGAGATCGCGGACCTCTCCTAAGCTCTCGAACTTGAACAAACCACCAAGGAATCTCTTGAGGAGACTTTTGCTCTAGAATTATCTAGAGTGAAGGAATCTCATGAAAGAGCTATTGAGGTGGCCAATGTTTTTGAAACTAAAAATGAGAAGCTTGAAGTTGCGCATGCTAAACTCCTTGAGGACTTTGGGCACCTCGAAAATGGCTCAAGGGTCATTAAGAGTGAGCTCATCAAACTCACCGAGTCTCATGCACAACTTAAAGCTTCATATTCAAAAGAGCCTTGCCAAATTGTCTTCTCCTCTTGTTGCTAATGATGATGCTTGTGCTACTAACTCTATTACTTGTGAAGCATCCATTTTGAAGGAGAATGTTGAGCTTCGGGCTCAACTTGAGTTGCTATCTAGCAATTATGGGAAATTGGAAGAAAACCATGAAAAGCTCTCAAGATCTCATGATGATCTTCTAGTATCCCATAATGAGCTAAAGATAGCTCATGAGGTCGTGATTTCTAAGGTAACATCTAGTGAGCCTCATGTGGATACTAGCACTACTTCTAGTCAAAATGCTATATTGCCATGTGCTAGTCCTTGTAATTCATCTACTCACAATGTTGGTACATCTTGTGATGAATTGCTTTCCTTGCCTTGTTGCTCTAACGATGAAGCTTATACTTCCTCTAGTACTTGTGTTGAGACTAACCATGTAGAGGAAATTAAAGAGCTCAAGGCCCAAGTCACTTCTTTGAAGAAAGACTTGGAAAAGAGTCATGAAGGGAAATCCACACTCAACAATATCTTGAGTGTGCAAAAATCCCCCAATGACAAAGGTGGACTTGGATTCAACTCCAATAAGAAGAAGAAGTCCAACATTATCAAGAAGAAGGGCCAAGAACAAGTCAAGAATTCGGCCAAGATTATTTGCTTCAAGTGCAAAGTTGAAGGGCATCATGTTAGCTCTTGCCCATTGAAGAAGAAACCCATTAGTGACAAGCAACAAGGGAAGCGGCCACAAGTTCATTATCATGCTCAACATCAAGTTGAAGAAAAGCCTCTTCCCAAGAAGACTCAATCTTTTGCTTCTCAAGTTGATAAATCAAGTGAGAAGAAAGTGAAGAGTAGACGTTGCTACCTATGTCGCGAGAAAGGTCACCCCGCCTCTTCATGCACTAGTGGTAACTTATCCAACCCAATTATTATTGATGATATCTATTCTCTTGGGAAGGATAATGTTGGCAATGTGTTTTCCAAATTTGTTGGTGCTCAAAGTGGTGTCAAGAAAATAACCATTTGGGTAGCCAAGCCTATTGTGACTAACCTCTTAGGACCCAACTTGGTTGGGGACCAACAAGCTCCAACTTGATCAATAGGTGATATTGGAGGTCATTGGAGACTTGGCTACATTATGAAGAATTAAGGGGACTTCATCATTCTTATTGTCTCAAGCCAAGTCATTCGGATTATCAAGTTTCTATGTTGTATCCAATGTTCCACCTTGCGGTAACTCGTGCTTAAAGTGTCTACATTGATAGTTACTTGCCCCTTTGCATGTTTGGTTTCGGTTCTTGCATGTGTTTGTATATGTTGTGCTTCCAACTTGATTATCTTGAGCAATCAAGTATGTGTGTGTTGGTTTGCACATCATGTACATGTGTGTCGTTCGTTGAGCCTTTGTGCATCTTGGTCATATCTTGGTTGGCTCTTGTGAGAGATTAATGGAATATCCCATTATGGGGGAGTGATGTGCTTTGTGCACCTCACAATCCTATAAATGTGTGTACATGAGGAATACCATCTGGTATTGATATTACAAGATTATCTAGTCGCTATGTGGTATGTCTTCTCATGAGAAATTCAAATTCTAAATAGTCCATTAATTATCTCTTGTTGGATCCTTTAATTGCCTCTTGTCTATCTTTAATTGGTATCACATTATGGGGGAGTAATATGCTATGTGTATATTACTAGCCTAGAAAATGTGTACATTTGAGATATTGTCACCTAGAGTTGATATTGTAAATTATCTTATTCCTAGGTGGCATATTAGCTCTACAAGTTGCAATTTGCTTTTTGTTTGGTGTGAAGACGATGTCGGATATCCTTGCTATCTACCATCGGGAATTATTTCCATTTACTTCTTGTCTTTTAACAATTGGTACTCACTTGTGTGGTAGAATTTATTGATCATCTTTACATTGGCTTTTGCTTTTATTTGCCTTTTCTCTTGCCAAGGAATGTATCAACTCCCTTTGTCTTCCATACCACTTGTGGATCTTGTTTATTTCTTGATCTTGTCTAGTGTTTTCTAGATATAGTGAAAGTGGTGATCCCACCTTGTGCATTTTGTATTCAAATGCAAATTCTCTATAATGCACTAGTCTTGGGGGAGCTATCCTATTTTCTATAAAACACTCTTTTTTTCTTTCTTTTTTTGAATATGTACTGCAAGGCAACAGCCTCACAGCTCTTTTATTGAAAACAACAAAGTAACAAAGTCCTATTACAAGTCCATACAAGTAAAGGAAAGAGGAAGACAGAAAAACTTACATACTTACAACCCAAGCAGGGCAAAGAAAGCACTACCTAAGGGAGGTTAGAGATCCAAGTGAGAAGGCTATCCTTGTATTTACATTTTACCCTATGAGAAAGAAGGGTTATGTCATGGATAAAGTTATGTCTCCATGCTCTGAAAGAAGGTGTCTCATTCCTGAAAACTTTGCCATTCCTCAAGATCCAATTGTTCCAAGCTGCTGTAAAGACCACTTCAGTGAAGAAAGAATGCCCAAAATCCTTCCTAGCCTTTACTGCCATGTTGTATGTTGTCATCCCAGGCTATGGGTCCCAGATAATCTGCAAGTAATTCCAGACTCTAACGCTAAAATTACAAAAGAAGAACAAATGTGCACGATCTTCATGGATCAGATATGGACATAGGACACAAGTATGATCTTCCACATGCCAATGCCTCCTGAGTAACATGTCTCTGGTGTTTAAATGACCCCTCAGCAGTAACCAACCAAACATTTTGATCTTCAATGTACATGAAGATTTCCAAATCCATTGGAAGATTGGATCAACAACAATATGCTGATGCTCATACACATAGAAGGATTTGGGTCTGAAACAACCCTTATGAAAAGGCCAAATCCATGTGTCTTGAGTTGTAGAGCAAGAATAAACATGAGTCAGCTGTTGAAGACATTCAAGCTCAGCAAAGGCTTGTGTAGAGAGGGGCAAATGAAAATTTGACAAAAACTCCTGGGAAAGCACATCAGACACTGAAAGCTGCTCATCAATAACAAAGGAGAAGAGCGTGGGAAATTTTTCACTAAGGTAGGAACCCTTAAGCTCAACCATCCATCTGTCAAACCAAAAGAGAATGGACCTGCCATCACCCAGCGTTGGAGTAGCCATCTGACAATATTTGTCAGCCAATTTAAACACATCACGCCACCAAAAGGATCCACAGAGTGTGGTAGTATGAGGGACAGAGTTGGCATAGTAGGCATTCCAAATAAGACCAACCCAGGGGATGTCATGATGATTATAAAATTTGTGCAAGAACTTCATAAGCAAGGCCTCATTATGCACCCTGAGATTAAGTACACCAAGACCCCCTTTGTTTTTCGGTAAGCATACCAAGTCCCAAGCAGCCAGAGATTGTCTTGGTGTATCAGAGTTCCCTCTCCATAGACATTGTCTCTGAATCCTTTCAATTTGCTTCAAAATTCCAGGTGGGATGACTAGTGTGCACAGGAAGTATATGGGCATTGATGTTAAAATAGACTGGAGCAACTGCAACCTGGTACCTTGATTCAGAAAACATGAAGTGGCAGACAATCTTCTTTCAATCCTATGCACAAGGGGCATGAGGTCTTGGATTGAGGGCCTTGTAGTCCCCATGGGTAGTCCCAAGTAAGTAAAAGGCATGGTTCCTATACTGCATCCAAGAATCGAGGCCAACCTGTTAGCTTCATCAGATGACATGTTCATAGGCACCATAAGGGATTTTGTAAAATTCACAGATAATCCTGTTATGGCCGCGAAAACATCAAGCATGTCTTTCAGAGCAAGCAGTTGTTGATCAATAGCAGGCAACACAATTAGTGTATCATCAACATACTGAACAATGGGATAATCCTGGCTGTTGGAAGGGATTGGCAAAGTCGGAATTCCTTTACTGCACATGTCATTCACAATAGACTGAAGCAGGTCAGCAGCAAGGACAAAAAGAAGAGGTGACATTGGGTCTCCTTGCCTGAGTCCTCTCTTACATTTAAAATGGTTACCAGGAACACCATTAAGAAGCACAGAAGAAGAACCAGAAGATAAAATAGTTTGCATCCAGGAAATCCATTTGTCATTGAAACCCTTGTACCTTATGATTCTAAGAATGGCATCATGCTCAATAGTGTCAAAGGCTTTAGTAAAATCCAATTTCAGCAGCACTATTGGTCTCTTTGAAGCATTACGCTGATGGATGTACTCAAAGCACCAAGCTAGACAGTCCTGAATAGACCTGGATTTAATAAACCCATATTGGTTTTTATGAATACAGGAAAGAATGACCTTCTACGACCTGTTTGCCAAAAGTTTAGTGAGGAATTTCAAACAGGTATTTGTCAAAGATATTGGTCTGTAATCATTCAAACCCTCAGGTGAAAGCTTTTTTGGAATCAAGGTTATGAGAGAACTGTTGATACACTCCAAATCAAGGTGCCCCTCAGAGAACTCTTTGACCAACTGATGAAAGTCATCTTTAATTATGTGCCAACACTTCTTAAGAAAAAGGCCAGTGAAACCATCTGGCCCAGGTGCTCTGTCAGGAGGCATTTCCTTAATAACACAATCAATTTCCTGCTCAGAAAAGGGCTTGGTCAAGTCATCTAGTCCCTGAACCTTCTTGATAATATTTGGCATATCAAAACCCATTTATGTAGTGTTTGTACATCACATCCTCTGCTTGAACTCCTGCAAAAATAGTCCAGCAATTGATGCATGATCAGAGGTCACTTGCCCATCATTAGAAGTTATACTAGAAATAGAGTTATTCATGTATCTCTCTGTGGCCATGGCATGGAAAAATTTGGTGTTTTCCTCTCCCACTTTAATGTTTCTAATGGTACATCTTTGCTTCCAGTAGATAAATTGCAACCTTAGAGTTTCCTCCAAATGCAACTTTACAATTTTCCTAAAATTTTCCTCAGGCCCAGACAAAGGTCTTAACTCCTCAAGACCATCCAGACAAAGAATTACTGTATTGCAGTTGGAAATTAGAGCCTTGACTGTAGAAAGACTAATGTGCCATTGCTTGAGTGCCTGCCTGAGAGCTTTGAACTTTGCAAATATTATAGCAGCAGAAGATCTCTTATGAACTGGCCTACTCCAAGATTCACTGACACAATCAAGAAAACCAGGCAAATTAGTCCAGTAATTTTCAAATCTAAACACTTTGGCCTTGGGAATAATGGTTTTGATTTGCACCACACATGGCACATGATCTGAAGCGATTCTAGCCAGAGGTAGGACCATAGTATTAGGATAAGAACATGTCCATGAAGGGGTTGTAAAAAACCAATCAATCTGTTCAAGCAAAGGAACAGTTTGCATATTTGTCCAAGTGTACTTTCTGCCCTTGAGAGGTAATTCAATTAAGCCCAGATGCCCAATAACCTCATTAAAGATAAACATGTCATTAATATCACCACCTGGTTTATTCCTATTGTCCATCGATCGCATGAAATTGAAATCACCCAGTAGCAGCCAGTTAGCATCATCAGGGATAATTATATCATGCAACCAATTAATAAAATTATCTCTAGCTGGGTTTTGACAGGGTCCATAGACTGAAACTAAAGTCCAGGTTTGGGAGTTATGAACGGACTTGAACTCCACCACAATACCAAAACTATTGGACTCAATTAGCTTTCCAACAAACAAAGCAGTATTCCATACGACTAACAACCCACCCGAAGCTCCAGACGAAGGCACATGGATAAACTGATCAAAACGTCATGGACAACACTTACGGATGAAACGTTGATCAATGACCTCACATTTTGTTTCTTGGAGGCAAGCAACGGAACAAGCACTTTCATTGATTTTCTGACGAACTGCACGCTTTCTATCATCTGAATTCAGACCTCGCACATTCCAACAAAGAACTTTCCAATCTCTAAACTCATTCTGATTCATTACAGACCATAATAAAGTAATAGCAAAAGACTGTCACATAATGACAGTACCAGTTCAGCCATGGGATTGCATAAAAGTTCAGACAAAGCCTAAAAAATAAGAGCAGATAAATGGTTTTCACAAGGGTTAACCATAAACCCCACCAAATGAAACGATCAGCTATCATTGGAACTAGAAGGAGCAGAAGGCTTGCAAGAAGAAGCCTCAAGCTTCTCCTTAGTGAGCTTCTCCGGCCCAATGCCGAGGCAAAGGCCAGCCTGCTGCAGCACATTGATCGGCATGGGCGGCAGCACAGTGAGTTGATTTGCATCATGAGGAGTAGCCCGTGGCAGCTCACCATCCACAGTAACCTTGCGCTTCTTCTGAGGCTTTGCTGCAGGTTTCTTCATAGGGGACTTGGCTGGAGTAGAATGCTTGAAGCCATCACGTAGGGCTCAGCCTGGCACTGCGCCTAAACTCAGACTCAACAATCACAAAATTTGTTTTACGAGCACGAGCTGGACGCTGACTTAGGGCTGCAGAGAAATTGAAAGCAGACATCTCAATAGCAGACAAAGCTGGATCAACCATGGCACAATCCTCAGCAACAGTGTCAAAACAAAGTGCACGAGCAACAGGAGGCTTCCTTGGAACATTCACCGTCCGACGAACAGGTGAAGGATGAAAAACCAGCTTGTTCTTCATGGCGGAGTAAGAGAAAGATACCTCCCAAGAGCGCTTAGACAGTAAAACTGGTTTAAAAGGACTGCAGAACTGTAACCCTCGAGGAACATGCATTATATCAAAGACTGGCATCATACGCTGAAAAGATCTTGTCCATTGCATTACCGGAGGAAGCTCTGGTCTGAAAACTGTGAGAACTTGACCAATAACAACAGGAGGCTGGATCAGAGGAGGCACATAGGCTGCCACAACACCTTGCTGAACGTTGACGGATCCCTCAGCAGAATCAACACGCCCCGAATTCCCTAAAACCACTAACTCTTGAGAGGCAGGTAGTGCTTCATCCTCATGAATCTCCTCAATAATGACATTGTCATGCTAGTTATGAGGCTGCAAATCATCAGTGTGAGCATGAGGGGCCTCATTCCAACCCAGCTCTGGAAACTCAGGCATGACAAAGTTAACATCATCAAAAGGCATGTTCCCGGGCAGCGGATGAGGGTTTCCATTGAAAGGCATCGGATCTTCATCCGCTGGCATAATGTCAGCAAATTCTGCAGAGAGAACATAGATAGGTGCTGTCCAAGAAAGATGTGTAGCTCCAAAGTCTGCATACTCACGATAGACAACGTCCCTAGGTACTTGCTGAGGGCTTGGGAAAGAAACATAACAAGAGTCCTGACTAGCCGCGGATCATCCTGATGCCAGATATGAAAACAACCAAAGGTGCTAACTGCCTCAGAAATATGCTGTGTTGTGCGGTAATCCAAAGGAACACCTAACATCATAATCCAGCCCCTACGAAAACCCTGAATAGCTCTGTGATTGATGCCTTGATCATGAGGAACAAACCGAACAAAGTGACCATTGCCAAGATCATAAGGAGGATGATTTATAATGGCATGCCTAGATGCAGGAGATCGAAACTCAAACAAACCAACACCCTCAATCCATTGCTGATCACTAAGAACATCACGGTGAAGCTGAGTCATCACAAAATCACTAACCAGTTGCCGGAAGTGATGAATCTGTCCAGGTGGCGGCGGAGGCTCAACAAAGCCAATGGCGAACTGCTCATGGCGACGGTCCGGCGCAATGGCTGGAGAGTAGAAAGTCCGAGGCACGCGGGTTGGCCCTCCATCGATGATCTTGAACCCCAGTGGAAGGAACTCGAGAGGATCCAGGGGAAAGTTGGCCATGACTTGCTCTGGTGGAGGTGGAGCAGGTTGGTGGTGCACGGGAAGAGATGAAGGCGTGATGGGACTCGTCTGTGCCGGCGCGTGGGTCATCTCTATACCCGAGGAGTCCCTAGGCGAGGGAGTAGTAGGCTGACTCGTGGCGGGCGTGGGAATCAATAGTGTAGATTTTTCTGGATTATGCTTCATGTGTTTAACTCTCCAAACATAACCATTATCATGTGCCCAATTAATGCAATCCCGACGACGATGACCATAACGTGAGCAAGCCACGCAAACAGGACAAGAGACCGACAAGTGGCCCCGCTGGTGACAGTTGGAGCAAGTTAGAACACGGTCCACCATGTCATTGACCATCTCATCAAACAAATCAGCAGCTTCCTGAGTAGATGGGATATCCATTGGCTGGGTTGTGGGCTGTAGCCCGTCATGGAGCACTGGCCCAACATGGGAGGCAGGAGAATCGAGGGCGGACGTAACCAAACTACCAGCCTCAGGTGGATCGCAAGGCAGGTGAGAAATCTCAGCCGGAAAATCGGATCGTTGGATCCACGGCGAGCCAACAGAACCAAAAACAATCGGCGGATAAGCAACAGTCCACTGGAGATTCGCCGGCGGCGAGGGTCGAATGATCAGACGCTCATTTGCCGAGACTACATATCCAGCATCAGAAACTGTATCAATACAAGCTTGAGTGGCCGGATATCTATAACCCTTGCATGCATCATAATTGTGGAATGTTGCAAAAGAAAGTTTCTTTTGCACAGAACCAGAAGATCTAAAAGAGGACTTAGACGGTGGTTTATGCATGGCGAGCATCCCAAGCGTCGCCCGTCTCTTAGATGGACTAACTAAGATCCATTCCGCATCACTTTGTAACTTCCATAGTTTAAACTCACGAACCCAATTTGGTCCTCCACGGCCCCAAAGATTAAAATAACATTTGAATTGCGGGCAAGCAAAAGATCGAAGATCAACAATATAGAAACCAACTTGCTTGGAGGAAACGTTGAAGGAATAAACCTTGTCACGTAAGCATGAGACACCCAACTCGATCACAGATCCGCCAACAGCAGCCTCCAGAGCCACCGCCACAGAATGATCATCAAGCCTGAAAACATGATGGCTGAAGGACACCACCAACGTGAAGTGGCCTGTGTCCTCCGTAGGGTGGACCGAAAAACCAGTAGATCTGAAAACTTTATCCGCAAACTCCAAACCCTTGGAGAAGTCCAAGCCAAGGGTTGATCCTGATGAGAAAACCATGACCCCTGGGTGAGGGGGAGATGCCAGAGAGTTTGGTAGGGAAGGATTAGGGTTTTAGTGGTGGTGAGAGGAGATCGCCGGAGGTGGGGTGGGAGGTGGGAGGTGGGAGAGTTGGTACCAAATGTGTGTGTTGGTGGAAGGCAAGCCGTTTTCGTTTTGGTACTTTGTGCCATCATGAAACTTTGTAGAGAGCTTGGTTTGTTTGGAACCATCCTCTCTTTTGGGGGTTTGATATCTTTTTTAGTGGGTATCAATGGATATCTCATTCCTTGATGTATCTTTCAATTGATATCCTCCAAGTGATGATTTATTCATTTGGTATCGGTTCTTGAAAGTCTTGAGCATGCATATTAACTTCATGTAGTATCTTTGGCATGCTTTCTTTCTTTGACCCAATATATAGGGGAAACTCCACCAAGTCTCAAATTGGATGAGATGTGCATGAAATTCAATTTCGTATCTATATGCACATTTTTATGTGGAGTTTGTCCTATGTATTGTTGGTTCTCTAACTCTTTGGTCCCAATGAGTTTGGGTACCATTTTGTTTGTGTTGTTGTTCTAGGAACAATTGGAGATACATTGGATGCTCGGCTCACTCACAAGGAAGGTGTTGTCATCATGTGCTTATTGGAGTCGAGCTAGGATGGTCAATGAACTACTATCTACCTTCAATTGGTATCTACTACATCCTTCCAATGTTAACTCGGTAACAAGTATCTTCTTATTCTTCATGCACACATTTCTTGCATCAACCTTGTGTAGGTTGTATCATGGCATGTTATTCATTCATTCTTGTGATACTTGTTCCCTTTCTCAAAGCATCCCAACAATGATCTCTTGTTGCTAGTTGTGATGTCTTTGATGGGTGTGTGGTAGGAATTCATTTATATACAATAAGACCATATCTAGCCATGTGTTATGCTTCCAAGCAAATATCTTATTGGTATATGTATGACCTCCCTTTGGATATCTTGTTCCTCGTGTTGTAACTATTTCGGGTGTACATCCTTCTTTGTAGATATATATCATCATGATTTCGTCTACCTAGAATCTTATACACTTGAGAGAAGTTGCATATCTAGTTGGTATCCTTTCTTTCACATCCACATTGTCTTTCTTATGTTATTTCTTTGGTGGCTCAGTGAAAGCTTTTGCCTTGAGTGTGTGTCTTCTATCGTTGCATCTTGATGCACTCTTGTGTGGTGAAGATTATTTTCCTCATGCTTATCTTTACGAGGCTTTTGCCATCTTAATTGGTATCCCTCGTCTTGATGCGGCTTTCATCCTCTATCTTCATGGGTTGTCTCAAGCATAGGTTCTTTATATGCTTATTAGTAAGCTTGTGAACCCATTTGCTAGTTGTGTGTGGGAATGATAGGCCTTGCACCGTGTGCCTCATTCTTTCAAGACTTTATTGATGCTTAATGCTCATCTGTACATTAGTCTTGTCAAGTGCATTGCCTTGACTCACACACATCATTTTGGTTGAGCCCATTCTTAAGTTGCCTCTTTTACTTGTTGCTCAACCGTGTGTTTGTTGCAAGTACTAGGCTTGGTTTCCTATATGCTCACTTGCACTTGTTGTAAGTTTCTATTGATTTTGGGGGAGCTATGATCCTATTTTGTGCACTTTGTATCCAAATACAAAAATTCTTATGTGTGCACAAATCATGGGGAGCTTCTCTAGTTTCTTTAGAACACTCCTTTGCTCATATCATAATATCCTTTATGCATGTAGCTCGTAGGATCTTTGGTCTAGTTGGTTCAATTGATACCCATTGATTGCTTGCTTCAATTGGTACCTTTTGATTGCTTGTGTCTCTCTTTGTTATGTCCTTGTGGCATATCATTCCTTTAGCAATCTTTGGGCCTCAATATAGTTTGTCTTCCTCCAAGTATTTACCGTTGGATATGTGTATTGCATTCCACTCTCTTGTTGAGAAATACACAATTTATGGAGGAACACATTTTATATTGGCCTTCTAAGCTTTTAGCCCATTTTGGCAATCGATGCCAATGGGGGAGAAGTTTCAGAGAGTTTTATGGAGAAGTTTAGAGAGTTGTCTCTTCTGGCTTTGGTTTGTTCCTAAGCACACGCATCTCCTTCGCATGCAATATTGGTTGTTGCATTGCATGGTGATGCATAATTCCTTGTATAAACTCTCTTGAAAGTGATTGTCATCAATTACCAAAATGGGGGAGATTGAAAGAACATGCGGTGCCCCCATGTTTGGTTTTGGTAATTGATGACAATCTCTATGGACTAATGGTTGCCTTGAGTTATATTTGAAGGTTTTGTCCATAGGCTTTTCTTGGAGTACATGTGTTGGTTTCAAGGAGAGTTTGTGTTGACCAAGGTGCTATTAAGGAATTATCCAAAGCTTGGTCATGTGAGAGTTGAGCTTATTGCAAGCATGTCTTAAGAAGAAGATTGTGTGATCATTCATGTTTACCTTCAAGACATCATCCAAATGAAGAGAGTTGGAAAGATTCAAGGTTGATCAAGACTAAGTCAAGAGTGAATCAAGTTGATCAACTCACAAAGCATAGAAGATGTACCGAGAGGGATCAAGTGATACCATGGTTTGGTAAGCATTGTCCATTGTGCTTTGTGTACTAACCCATGGTCTATGTGAGAGTTCTACGTGGGGTTAGGTACGTGTTCATGGGCTTGCGTCAAGAGGAACATATCACTCAACCCATGGAGAGGATGACATCAAGTGGTGATCGTCTTCAAGATTGCCGTGTGCAAGTTTAAGTGGATCACCGCGAAGAGATCAAGTGCTTGAAGCTTGCTGTCCATTGTGGTGACAATGGACTTGTGAAGATGTGCCGAAGAGTGGCTCACCCATAGTGGACTATGGGGGAGCAATCATTTAGCCTTCATCGAGCCAACGCAATCAAGAAAGGTGGTCCAACTTGAGGGAGTCAACATCGTCATCATCTAGCTCAAGTGGACCATGTGCAAGGCAAAGGTTTTCCCTTGATAGGTTTTCTATTTTACCGGTCTCATGGTGGTAGTTTGGAGACCGGGTTATAGGATCGATAGCCCTACTGTCAAGGGGGGCTCTCAAGTGAGTAGCTTGATCGTCTCGTTCATCGAGAGCTCAAACCATTGCATCCTTGCATCATGTTTCTTGGCTCTTGTTTGGTTCTCTTTGTGAGTCTTAGAGCTTATGGTCATCTTGATGATAAGCTTGAGTTCATCGAAAACGGAGTTTGCATGCATCTTCTATGATGTTTTCGATGTTGGAGGTTTTACCGGTCTTATCCGAGGAAGGGTTCTCACAATTTTCTTTTGGGACTTTTCTCATTTGCTTATTATTAGTATTTCTATCAATATTGTGTTAGCCCTTGTCGCTAGCTTTCCAACAAACTTGGTTTCGTCGAATTCGGAGTCCGTTTGCAGAAGTTGTGGTAGTTTTGGTGTTCTGAAAAGGCTGCAGCGGTACTACCACGAATTGGAGCGGATGTAATTTTTTACTACCGCTCCAGAGCGGTACTACCGCGGCTCCTACGGCGGTAGTACCGCTCCGGACCAAAAACTCGTCCCAAGTCTTGCAGTGGTAGGCCCGGATGTATTTTTTTTAGTACCACTCGCAAGCAGAAGTACCGCTACCATTTGCGGTAGTACCGTGAGGTCGAGCGGTAGTACCACTCCAGCGGTTCTACTGGACTTTTGCCTCCTCGCTGTTGTTTTTCAAAGGGGTACTACCACCCTAGCGGTAGAGCGGTAGTACCGCTCGGTGCGGGCTGTGAGCATAACGGTTGGATTGTTCCCCACCTATAAAAGGGGGTCTTCTTCCCCAATGAACCTAATCCTTTGAGCTCGTGTTCTTCCCCCATTGTTGACCTTATTCGAGCTTGCTAACTCTCAATCCTTCCATGGATTCTTGCTAGTTTTTGAGGGAAAAGAGAGAGGAGATCTAGATCCACGTTTCCACCAATCACTTTCTCCTCTAGGTGAGGGGAACCCTTTGGATCTAGATCTTGGAGTTCTTGGTGTTCTCCTTCTTGTTCTTCCTCTCATTTTCCTCCCTAGCATTAGTTGCTTCGGTGGGATTTGAGAGAGAAGGACTTGGTCACTCCGTGTGCCCTTGCCATTGCATTTGGTGCATCGATTTGAGTTCTCCACGGTGATACGTGGAAGTGAAGTTTGAGAAGCTTATTACTCTTGGATGTTTGGGCACCCTAGAGCTTGTTCCTCTTGGGTGCCTTGGCGCCCTAGACGGTTGGTGTTGTTCGGAGCTCAATCATTGTGGTGTAAAGCTCCAGGCAAGCGTCGGGGTCTCCAATTAGGTTGTGGAGATCGCCCCGAGCAATTTGACGGGCACCGGTGACCGCCCCCAAGGGTTGCTAAAGTGTACGGGTTCGGTGACCGCCCCCAAGGGTTGCCATTTGTACGGGCTCGGTGACCGCCCTCAAGGGTCCCTTAGTGGAATCACGGCATCTTGCATTGTGCGAGGGCGTGAGGAGATTACGGTGGCCCTAGTGGCTTCTTGCGGAGCATTGTGCCTCCACACCGCTCCAAACGGAGATTAGCATCCGTAAGGGTGTGAACTTCGGGATACATCGTCGTCTCCGCATGCTTCGGTCATCTCTTACCCGAGCTCTTTACTTATGCACTTTACTTTGTGATAGCCATATTGTTTCTTATCATATATCTTGCTATCACCTAGTAGTTTATCTTGCTTAGCATAAGTTGTTGGTGCACATAGGTGAGCCTAGTTGTTTTAGGTTTTGTGCTTGGCAAATTAACCGCTAGGTTTATTCCGCATTTGTTCAAGCCTAAACCGTAATTATTTTAAAGCGCCTATTCACCCCCCTCTAGGCGACATCCACGATCTTTCACCTAGCTACAAGAGCTTTGTGATGAACTTCAATATGCAGGGGATGGAAAAGACCATTCCTGAGGTATATTCAATTCTGAAATCAGCGGAGGTGGAAATCAAAAAGGAACATCAAGTGTTGACGGTGAATAAAACCACTAAGTTCAAGAAAGGCAAGGGTAAAAAGAACTTCAAGAAGGACGGCAAGGGAGTTGCCACGCCCGGTAAGCAAGCTGCCGGGAAGAAGCCAAAGAATGGACCCAAGCTTGAGACTGAGTGCTTTTGTTGTAAGGGAAACGGTCACTGGAAGGGGAACTGCCCCAAGTACTTAGCGGATAAGAAGGCCGGCAATGCCAAAGGTATATGTGATATACATGTTATTGATGTGTACCTAACCAGCGCTCGTAGTAGCTCCTGGGTATTTGATACCGGTGCAGTTGCTCATATTTATAACTCAAAACAGGAACTGCGGAATAAACGGAGACTGGCGAAGGACGAGGTGACGATGTGCGCCGGGAATGGTTCCAAGGTCGATGTGATCACCGTTGGCATGCTACCTCTACATTTACCTACGAGATTAGTTTTAAACCTCAATAATTATTATTTAGTACCAGCTTTGAGCATGAACATTGTATCTGGATCTCGTTTAATGCGAGATGGCTACTCATTTAAATCTGAGAATAATGGTTGTTCTATTTATATGAGAGACATGTTTTATGGTCATGCCCCGCTGGTCAATGGTTTATTCTTATTCAATCTCGAACGTGATGTTACACATATTCATAGTGTGAATGCCAGAAGATGTAAGGTTGATAATGATAGTCCCACATACTTGTGGCACTGCCGCCTTGGTCACATTGGTGTCAAATGCATGAAGAAACTCCATGCATATGGACTTTTGGAGTCTCTTGATTATGAATCATTTGACACGTGTGAACCATGCCTCATGGGCAAAATGACCAAGACTCCGTTCTCCGGAACAATGGAGAGAGCAACCAACTTATTGGAAATCATACATACTGATGTGTGCGGTCCAATGAGTGTTGAGGCCCGCGGTGGCTATCGTTATGTTCTCACCCTCACTGATGACTTGAGTAGATAGGGGTATGTCTACTTAATGAAACACAAGTCTGAGACCTTTGAAAAGTTCAAGGAATTTCAGAGTGAGGTTGAGAATCAACGTGACAGGAAAATCAAGTTCTTCTGATCAGATCATGGGGGAGAATATTTGAGTCACGAATTTGGCACGCACTTAAGGAAATGCGGAATTGTTTCACAACTCACGCCGCCTGGAACACCTCAGCGTAATGCTGTGTCCGAACATCGTAATCGCACTCTATTGGATATGGTACGATCTATGATGTCTCTTACCGATCTACCGCTGTCATTTTGGGGTTATGCTATAGAGACTGCCGCATTCACTTTAAATAGGGCTCCGTCGAAATCCGTGGAGACGACACCGTATGAATTGTGGTTTGGTAAGAAACCTAAGCTGTCGTTTCCGAAAGTTTGGGGATGCGATGCTTATGTCAAGAAACTTCAACTTGAAAATCTCGAACCCAAATCGGAAAATGCGTCTTCATAGGATACCCTAAAGAAACTATTGGGTATACCTTCTACCTCAGATCCGAAGGCAAGATCTTTGTTGCCAAGAATGGATCCTTTCTAGAGAAAGAGTTTCTCTCGAAAGAAGTAAGTGGGAGGAAAGTAGGACTTGATGAAGTATTGCCTCTTGAACCGGAGAGTGGCGCAGCTCAAGAAAATGTTCCTGAGGTGCCTGCACCAACTAGAGAGGAAGTTAATGATGATGATCATGAAACTTCAGATCAAGTTGCTACTGAACTTCGTAGGTCCACAAGGACACGTTCTGCACTAGAGTGGTATGGCAACCCTGTCCTGGAAATCATGTTGTTAGACAATGGTGAACCTTCGAACTATGAAGAAGCGATGGCGGGCCCAGATTCCGACAAATGGCTGGAAGCCATGAAATCCGAGATAGGATCCATGTATGAAAACGAAGTATGGACTTTGACTGACTTGCCTGATGATCGGCGAGCCATAGAAAATAAATGGATCTTTAAGAAGAAGACAGACGCGGATGGTAATGTGACCATCTATAAGGCTTGGCTTGTCGCTAAGGGTTATCGACAAGTTCAAGGGGTTGACTACAATGAGACTTTCTCAACCGTAGCGAAGCTGAAGTCCGTCCGAATCATGTTAGCAATTGACGCATTCTATGATTATGAGATATGGCAAATGGACGTCAAAACGGCATTCCTTAATGGTTTCCTTAAGGAAGAATTGTATATGATGCAGCCGGAAGGTTTTGTCGATCCTAAGAATGCTGACAAGGTGTGCAAGCTCCAACGCTCAATCTATGGGCTGGTGCAAGCATCTCAGAGTTGGAACATTTGATTTGATGAGATGATCAAAGCATTTGGGTTTACGCAGACTTATGGAGAAGCCTGTGTTTACAAGAAAGTGAGTGGGAGCTCTGTAGCATTTCTCATATTATATGTGGATGACATACTATTGATGGGAAATGATATAGAATTCTTGGAAAGCATAAAGGCCTACTTGAACAAGTGTTTTTCAATGAAGGATCATGGAGAAGCTGCTTATATATTATGCATCAAGATCTATAGAGATAGATCGAGACGCCTCATTGGTCTTTCACAAAGTACGTACCTTGACAAGATATTGAAGAAGTTCAATATGGATCAGTCCAAGAAGGGGTTCTTGCCTGTATTGCAAGGTGTGAGATTGAGCACGGCTCAATGCCTAACCACGGCAGAAGATAGAGAAAAGATGAGTGTCGTCCCCTATGCCTTGGCCATAGGGTCTATTATGTATGCCATGATGTGTACCAGACCTGATGTAAACCTTGCCGTGAGTTTGGTAGGAAGGTACCAAAGTAATCCCGGCATGGAACACTGGACAGCGGTCAAGAATATCCTGAAGTACCTGAAGATGACTAAGGATATGTTTCTCGTTTATGGAGGTGACGAAGAGCTCGTCGTAAAGGGTTACCTCGATGCTAGCTTCGACACAGATCTGGATGACTCTAAGTCACAAACCGGATACGTGTATATTTTGGATGGTGGGGCAATCAGCTAGTGCAGTTGCAAGCAAAGCGGCGTGGCGGGATCTACATGTGAAGCGGAGTACATGGCAACCTCGGAGGCAGCACAAGAAGCAATCGGGATGAAGGAGTTCATTACCGACCTAGGGGTTATTCCCAATGCGTCAGGCCCGATGACTCTCTTCTGTGACAACACTGGAGCTATTGCCCTTGCCAAGGAGCCCAGGTTTCACAGGAAGACCAGGCATATCAAGCGTCGCTTCAACTCCATTCGTGAAAATGTTCAAAATGGAGACATAGATATTTGTAAAGTTCATACGGACCTGAATGTCGCAGATCCATTGACTAAACCTCTTCCTCGAGCAAAACATGATCAACACCAGAACTCTATGGGTGTTCGATTCATCACAATGTAACTAGATTATTGACTCTAGTGCAAGTGGGAGACTGTTGGAAATATGCCCTGGAGGCAATAATAAAATGGTTATTATTATATTTCCTAGTTCATGATAATTGTCTATTGTTCATGCTATAATTGTGTTATCCGGAAATCGTAATACATGTGTGAATACATAGACCATAACATGTCCCTAGTGAGCCTCTAGTTGACTAGCTCGTTGATCAATAGATGGTTACGGTTTCCTGACCATGGACATTGGATGTCATTGATAACGGGATCACATCATTAGGAGAATGATGTGATGGACAAGACCCAATCCTAAGCATAGCGCAAGATCGTGTAGTTCGTCTGCTAAAGCTTTTCTAATGTAAAGTATCTTTTCCTTAGACCATGAGATTGTGCAACTCCCGGATACTGTAGGAATACTTTGGGTGTGCCAAACGTCACAACGTAACTGGGTGACTATAAAGGTGCACTACGGGCATCTCCGAAAGTGTCTGTTGGGTTGGCACGAATCGAGAATGGGATTTTTCACTCCGTATGACGGAGAGGTATCTCTGGGCCCACTCGGTAAGACATCATCGTAATGAGCTCAATGTGACTAAGGGTTGGTCACGGGATTATGTGTTACGGAACGAGTAAAGTGAATTGCCGGTAACGAGATTGAACGAGGTATTGGGATACCGATGATCGAATCTTGGGCAAGTAACGTACCGATTGACTTGTATACGGGATTTCTTGAATCCTCGACATCATGGTTCATCCGATGAGATCCCGCTGTTGGTTATTGGCCGGAGAGTTGTCTCGGTCATGTCTGCATGGTTCCCGAACCCGTAGGGTCTACACACTTAAGGTTTGATGACACTAGGGTTATTAGGAAGACTTATATGTGATTACCGAATGTTGTTCGGAGTCCCGGATGAGATCCCGGACGTCACGAGGAGTTCCGGAATGGTCCGGAGGTGAAGATTTGTATGTGGGAAGTTGTCATACGGTCACCGGAAAAGTTCGGGGGCATATCGGTATTATACCGGGGCCACCGGAGGGGTTCCGGGGGTCCACCGGGAGGGGCCACCTCTCTCGTAGGGTATCATGGGCCGTAGAGGAAAGGGAACCAGCCCTTGGAGGGCTGGGCGCATCCCCCCTTGGGCCCATGCGCCTAGGGTTGGGAGGGAAACCCTAGAGGGGGCGCCCCCCTTGCTTGGGGGGCAAGCCCCTCCCCTTGGCCGCCGCCCCCTCTAGATCTCATCTAGAGGGGGCCGGCCCCCTTCCCCCTTCCCCTATAAATAGAGGGGCAAGGGGAGGGCTGCAAACCACATCAAAGGCGCAGCCCCTCCCCTCCCCAACACCTCTCCTCCTCCGTTAAGAGCTTGGCGAAGCCCTGCCGGAGTACTGCCGCTCCACCACCACCACGCCGTCGTGCTGCTGTTGGAGCTCTCTTCCTCAACCTCTCCCTCCTCCTTGCTGGATCAAGGCGCGGGAGACGTCTCCGCTCCATATGTGTGTTGAACGTGGAGGTGTCGTCCGTTCGGCGCTAGGATCATCGGTGATTTGGCTCATGACGAGTACGACTCCATCAACCCCGTTCTCTTGAATGCTTCCGCTCACAATCTACAAGGGTATGTAGATGCACTCCTCTCCCTCTCGTTGCTAGATGACTCCATAGATTGATCTTGGTGATGCGTAGAAAATTTTAAATTTCTGCTACGATCCCCAACAAATACATAGATCAAGAAATGGATAAAAGAGTTGAAGAATTGCCAAAAATAATAAAGAAAGAATTGAAAGAGGAAATCTTAAAAGAATTAAGACAAGAAATAGATGAAAAATTGAAGAAATGAAGAAATAATATGATAGAAAATATGATTTCCATCTGTCTGATGATGATCATATGGAGATAGCTAGGCATGGGCAGCCTGTTGAATAGAAGTCCATATACCTGAATTTATTTTGCAATCAATTACTCAGGCATGAAAGACCTCCCTGAATATTGATAATATCCCAATAGGAGTGAATCTGAATATTGATAATGTATTATCAAATATATTGGCGGGGAAGACTCTCAATAAAAAATAAAAATAAAATAAGATAAATATATCTTATCATGCAACGAGAAGCTAGGATTTCAGCCATGACAAAGTCTTCGGTCCACACAAAGTTCTCAGTCTAGACAAAGTTCTCAGTCTGCACATAAACATCAGTCTAGCATGGGAGTCATGCAAGGCATGATTGTGCAAACTTTGGGGCACTTCGGCAATGCATAAGGCATCAAGATATGGTGTACTTCAGGCTCCAGGTATGATGCAGAAGAATAAAGAAGGGAGCATCTAGCATCCCTCCTACACTATAAAAGAAGGAGGACTGAGCGCTGTGGAGAACACACACAGAAGAGGCGAAGTCCAGAGTTACGAGCAAGAAGAGCAGCCTCCATAGTACTCTCACTTTCCTTAGTACTAGTAATACCATCACTTGTAGAATAGCCACCATATCAAAAGTGCTATCATCGCCTGATAATAAGGTATCCTTTTTTGTAATCCTTTCGGGGCCTCCCGAAAGGGAAAACCATATGAAAATTGTGTTGTGGAAATGATGTAGTTTCGTGCTTCACTTGGTGTTTTTATTTACGAATTTATGGAACAAATTCTTATGTTAGGGATCCTTTAAAAGAAACCTCCGTCGGTAGTTCTCTGTTTAGCCTTGTGTCATATTTGAATGAGAACCTTGTGGTTGTAGAGAAGTGTTCCCTTCGGGTGGAACTGCGTGAGAAGACAATAGAAATTTACCCCATAAGTTTGCATTCAAAAACATCAAGTGAACGAACCTAACTACATTTGAAAAAACTATAATGAAAAATATGGTGAGAACCGAGTAAGATATCACACCACTGCACGCACCACCAATTGTATTGTTGGCCTCACCATCATCCCTTAATAGATCCTACATTGAAAATTAACTAGCTTAATAAATAATAGAACATGTAAACAGTAGCAAAGAATTAAATATTATAGTGAATAGTGAATATATTCAAATAGCAAACAGTAGCAAATAATTGAATACTCCCTCCGTTTTTATTTACTCCGCATATTAGCTTTGGTCAAAGTCAAACTTTGCAACCTTTGACAAAGTTTATAGACAAAAATATTAACATATACAATAACAGATCAATACCATCAGATTCATTGTTGAATGTACTTCCACATCATATAGATTTTTTATGGTAAATATTTATATTATTTTCTATATATTTGATCAAACTTTACAAAGTTTGACTTCAGTCACTCTAATATGCGGAGTAAATAAAAACGGAGGGAGTATTATAATGAATAGTCAATACTATTCAAATAGAATATTAGCCTAATCACTTATTAGCCTAATTACTGTTTGCACGTTCTATTTTTTATCAAGCTGGTTATTTTTTTAATTCTTGATCTATTAAGGGTTGGCGAGGCCAACAGTACAACCGGCGGTGTGCGCACTGATGTGATATCCTACTTAGTACTCATCATATTTTTCATTATGTTGTTTTTCTGATGTAGCTAGATTCGTTCACTTCATGTTTTTAAATGCAAACTTATGGGATAAATTCCTATCGTCTTCGCAAAAATTTCCACCCAAAGGGAACACTTCTCTACGACCACAAGGTTCTCATTCAAACACAACACAAGACTAAACGGAGAACTACCAGCCAATGTTTTTCGATAAGATCCTTAGCATAAGAACTCATCCCATAAATTCATAAATAAAAAACCCAAGTGAGGCATGAAAGTACATCCTTTCCACAATATAATATACATGTGGTTCTTTCTTTCGGGAGGCCTCAAAGGGATTACACAAGCTAAAAAGGATACCTTATTATTCTTGACGATTACAGCATCCACTACAAGAAATATGTTAACTTGTGACCACCACTATTGGTCACTGAATGGTCACAAATTTCCATTTGTGACCTTTTTGTGACCAAAAACATAAGGTCAAAAGCTGGTCGTCGTAAACTGACTATAGCGACCTTTCTTCTGGAATGGTCGCAAACGTTTATGACCAAAATAAGCCTATTGTTCTGTTTTGGTCACTAGCAACCTCCCCAGTCCACGTAGGCATCCAGCGTGGCAAGCTGATGTGGCACAAGATTCAGCCCGGTCCAATTCAGTTTTCTACATGGGCCTAGCCCAACAATTCAGCCTTTTATATTATTTTTTTCTATCAATTCTTGTGGGCTACTTGGGCCAAGCCTAGTATTTCAGCTTCTTTGTTTTTGGGCCTTGGCCTTCTTACAATCAATTGATTTTCTATTTTCAATAATTATATTTTGGAGCTGGTCCCACTAGTCAGAAGGGTCCCACAAGTCATAATGCCATACATGAGTCCCACATGTCAGAAATTTCAAAATTGCTCAGATTATATTCATAAGTGAGTCCCACTGGTGAAGTTTCCATATCTTCTCAACATACATAACTGCTATTTCAAACAGGACAGAACAAACATAGTTCATCAAATAACACTACATAGCCTTTTACAATCCGTTACAATATTACAGTTTACAGTCTACTACATAGCCAAAAGAACTCTTTGCAAAGTACGGCTTCACTGCTTCGCACTTGGCTTCACGGCTTCACACTCAGAAAAATTAGGACTGGAGTTCTTGTAAAAGAGTGAACATAAAGGAAAAAAATTAGGCTTGGAGCTCCTGAAAAAGAGTGAACGCGTAAAGGAAAACAAGTAAGAAAACTATACAGGAAAACAAGTAGAGTGTATTGAGCATATATATGTTGTCCCTGGAAGGCGAACACATACAACAGCAAGAACAGCAAGAGAATTATCCAAGAATAGAGCATGGAAGCGGATTAACTATATGGAACCAAAAACTGAATCATTGCAGATCAGATTACACAGGAACAGAATGTAGAAGCAGATCATATGGTAGCAAAACCAAATCATTACGGAGAACATAATAATACATGAAGAGAAAGATGCAACTATCCAGGCCAAAACTGGACAAACCACAAATAACAACAACAACAACAATAACAACAACACAACGAGAGAAGTAGGCCTATTTGCATCATGTTGACCGGCACAAGCAGCCATATATGCATCGCAAACAAAGAACACTCGACATCCAACATCTGAAGACATTGCAATTATTTCTAAGCACATCTAGCATACTAGTTTCCGCAAAGAGCATAAGCAAGCATGATACCATATCAATTGCATCACATCAACCAAATTATTCAGGGAGCACAATATGCACATGAACAAAGACAGGTTCTGGGTCCTGTTTGATTCACCTAGTTGATGAGGGCGGCTGAGCGGGAGACGAGCTCGATGTCGTTGCCATCAAGGACGATCTCATCCTTGACCTAGCTGGTACTACTAGTACAACACAATGCCAGGTTGGAGCATATCATGCTTAAGCAAACAATGGCAGCGGCATGGCATAACCAAATAATGGCAGCGGCATGGCATGGCATAATCAAATACTGATCTAGTTGTGTGGTAGCACTAGAATATGCATGATTTTAAAAAGGCTTCGGCAGGATGCAGTGAAGTTGTCATAACACAAAAATGAACAATTCCTAAATGTAGCATGGAACAAGCAGTGACACACCCAGGCATTCATCAACCAACATATATTACACAAGTGCATACAGTACTCAACATTCACTCAAAGTATGTTGTGCAGGATGGAACCATTCCATTTTTACCCAAAGTACTACAAGTTAACTAAGCTTTTTTAGTTTCAGAATATGTGAGTCAGAAAATAAGCTTGCAAGCAAGTTTATGTAAGTAATGCACCCTGTAGTACAATACTTCTATGGTTTTCTGCAAAATAATTCATGATTTTCTAACTACTCCAAGATGTCCAGTTAATTAGATGGAAAAGGAAGTAAACTTGCAAACTGAGAAAATCTGGTCAGACCACTTGAAATATCTTCGGTGAGAGTAGATGTTTAGATAAAACACTTGCAATCTCTACCGCAAGAACTTGTTTACTCCTGCAGATTTGCTTACATGTTCAAAATCTGGAAATATTCAGAAGCATGTTCAGAATACTTACTGAAAATACTGTTAAATGTTGACAAGTTCAATCTTGTTAAATACTCCCAGCAAAATTACTCCACACATGTACAGTTCAATCTTGTTAAACACTCTAAGCAAAATTACTAGAGTACTGGAGTACTAGAAGTTAAATGTAATCCAAGCAAATTGAGAAGTTAACAGTATTGCTGCTAACTTGGAGTAGCTTTGACTATGTACACAGCAAGATGGAGGGTCTAGCTTACTGCTGCTACTCCACATATCAAATTTTACTTAACAGAGCAAGATGGATTAACCCAAAAAATTGACAGAGCAAGCAAATGTACTCGAAATGGCAGTTCACCAGAGATTTTCAAGTTAAAATACTCCCAGGGGTAAATAACAATGACATGGACGGAATAAAGGATAGATGTTCTAAATTAATCCGGTAATTCTTTTTTGTTCTCATATTTTCACCCTCTAGACACTGCCTAGAGTGCTTACAAGATGACAAAGTTAATTTGCATAACACATATGGATTCTTATCTTCTTCAGTAAGGGAGGCACATTTACAGCTAATTAAGCATGATGAAAGGGACCATCCAACTAAATTACATTTGTATTATCTTCTTCTTCTTCAATAAGGGGGCACATTTACAGCTAGTTAAGCATGATGAGAAATTAATTAATTAAGCAGGATCAAGTTCATCATCCAAAACAGTGGAAGGAAGGGGATGGATTAGAAACGGAGGAGTCATCTTCAGATACTCTTGTGTGGCTGATGCTCCTCTTCAGCAACCTTGGGTCACCTAGCACAAACAACAACCAGAGGAAGCAGGGATCAGTTCAGGAATTTCCTCCCAATTATCTAAACCAAAAAAGATGGTTCCTCTGTTTTTGGAACAAAGATGGAAGTAACAACAGGCTGCAGGGCGCTTCTCTTTTAGATATGCAAAATTACTTTTGCTTGGAAGATCCATCATTTTGTGTTGTTAAGAATACGACGGACTATATCTGTTTAGTTTCTTCATACAGTAAAAATGCAGTTAACCCAACTCTCGACGGAATCAAGCTCAGGAGAGAACCTACTGTGAAGTTTAAAAATGCAGTTAGAACGGGATCGGGACAAAGCTCGGGCAACTCACCCCGCAGGCGAACTTGAGGAAGACGCCAAGCGGCGGCAGGATGATGGCGAGGATGATGTCGATGCAGTTGGCCATCCCCTCGTCCGCCATCTTCCTTCTCTCTCTCCAAGTGTCCAAGGGAAAGCAAAGGGAGGTGATGTGAACAAGGAGGGCGACACGGTTCTCCACCTCCTGATCCACCACGCACATCGGTCGTCCCCTTGCCATTGTCGTTCCGCGAACACAAGGAAGGAAGGATGGGGGGTCAGATCTGCACCATGCAAGCCACGCAAGAGAGGAGATGGAAGAGTTGGCAAGAACGGTGTACGTACCTTGGGCGTCTAGGTCCTGCCGGAGTTGCGTCATTGTCGACGACCAGCACAGCAGCAATCTCCGGTGTGGTGTGGTGTGTCGTGCCACACCGATCCGGCCGGCCTCCATCGCGCAGGTGGGTCCCGATGCGGCCGGCCTCCATCGCGCAGGTGGATCCCGATGCGGCCGACCTCCATCGCACAGGTGGGTGCGAGTCCGGCACTGCCATCGCCAGAACTGGTGCGCTGTTGTAACTTTGGATGGCGGAAGGGGGTGGTCGGGGCTGGGGGAAGAAGGGGCGGTGATGGCGGGGGTGGCGGAAGGGGCGTGTCGATCTAGATCGGAGGAGGCGCCGGCGCGTTGGATCCGCGAGGGTGGGGGTCTCCGAGCGGTGAGAGTGTGTGGGGGCGGCGGCGCGTCGAGATCCAGAGGGAGGGAGTGGGGTTGGGGGCGGCGGCGGTGGATCCAGAAGGAGGAGTTGTGTGAGAGCGCTAGGGTTTGCTGCGCAGGGAGAGACAGGAGTGGTGTGCGGTGTTTTTTAGGGGTAGCTCGCGGTGGGTGGGTGAGAGGGTGAGGTGCGGGCCGTTGGATCCAGGGGATCCGACAATGATTTACCCATGATCCGCGTGAGAGGCTCCTAGACCAATCAGAACACAGTATACAGGTATGATATTTTGACCATTTAAATTGGTCATAATCGACTAAAATTATGTGCTAAATCGTGTTAGCTATTTTATTATGACCTGAAAATTTGAAAAAAAAACGTTTTATTGTGTCAGCAAATTTGACTATTGTTTTCAGGAATAATCATAAATTGAAATAAGATAAATATTTTTAAAGAGTTATGAGAAATGAGTTCTTTTAAATTATTATTTCCATTTTTCGAGTGCCCGAAAGGAGGTTTTTTTGTGAAGGAACTACCAAATATTTATTGCAAAATTGTACCAACTCAATTTTCGAAAATACTAGGACATATTTAATGCACAATTGACCAAATAGTTGGGTGTGAGAACTTTTGATCCACCTCTCGTGAAAAAGACAAATTTCCGTCGATTCAGTAGGAAGCGGGTCAAATTTGAACTGTAGCTGCCTTCTAGTTTGCTCTTTATTTTTTCCAAAAATCATTTCCAGATACATAAGTACCTATTTAATCAGAGAAACACCAATAAAATTCCAAGATTCAACCACTAGCTAGGAACGGTCATTCCCACCGTTTTGACCGCATTTTGAAAACAGGCATAAAAAATTCAAAAAAATCAAAAAATTGGGAAACCTTTGCATTGTGTCATTATATGTGGCCAAGTTCCCAGGAAAAATAACAAACTTGTAATACGGCAATTATTTTAAAAAAATGTTCTCGGAAACGAGCTATCATGTGTGGAGATCAATGGCTTTCAAGCTAAATGATCAATCTTATGGCCACATTCATGGCATAGTTTGTTCAAATGATATCATATTGTGCACAAGAGTGCATATTGGAATGGCAAACAATGTTGTCTAAGGAAGTTTTCATTTTCGTTGGACGAAAAAACCATTTTCCATTTTTCGAGTGCCCGAAAGGAGGTTTTTTTTTGTGAAGGAACTACCAAATAATTGTTGCAAAATTGGACCAAATCATTTTTATAAAATACTAGGCCATATTTAATGCACAATTGACAAAATGGTTGGGTGTAAAATATATTGATCCACCTCTCATGAAAAAGACAAATTTCCGCCGATTCAGTTGGAAGCGGGTCAAATTTGAACTGCAGCTGCCTCATAGTTTGCTATTTATTTTTTCAAAAAATCATTTCTAGTTACATAAGGACCTATTTAATCAGAGAAACACCAACAAAATTCCAAGATTCAACCACTAGCTAGGAACGGTCATTCCCGCCGTTTTGACCGCATTTTGAAACTGGCATAAAAAATTCAAAAAAATCAAAAAATTGGGAAACCTTCGCATTGTGTCATCATATGTGGCCAAGTTCCTAGGAAAAATAACAAACCTGTAATACGGCAATTATTTTAAAAAATGTTCTCGGAAACGAGCTATCATGTGTGGAGATCAATGGCTTTCAAGCCAAATGATCAATCTTATGGCCACATTCATGGTATAGTTTGTTCAAATGATCTCATATTGTGCACAAGAGTGCATATTGGAATGGCAAACAATGTTGTCTAAGGAAGTTTTCATTTTCATTGGACGAAAAAACCATTTTCCATTTTTCGAGTGCCCGAAAGGAGGTTTTTTTGTGAAGGAACTACCAAATAATTGTTGAAAAATTGGACCAAATCATTTTTATAAAATACTAGACCATATTTATTGCACAATTGACAAAATGGTTGGGTGTAAAATATTTTGATCCACCTCTCATGAAAAAGACAAATTTCCGCCGATTCAGCTGGAAGCGGGTCAAATTTGAACTGCAGCTGCCTCATAGTTTGCTATTTATTTTTTCCAAAAATCATTTCTAGTTACATAAGGACATATTTAATCAGAGAAAGACCAACAAAATTCCAAGATTCAACCACTAGCTAGGAACGGTCATTCCCACCGTTTTGACCGCATTTTGAAACTGGCATAAAAAATTCAAAAAAAATCAAAAAATAGGGAAACCTTAGCATTGTGTCATCATATGTGGCCAAGTTCCTAGGAAAAATAACAAACTTTTAATATGGCAATTATTATAAAAAAGTGTTCTCAGAAACGAGCTATCATGTGTGGAGATCAATGGCTTTCAAGCCAAATGATCAATCTTATGGCCACATTCATGGCATAGTTTGTTTAAATGATCTCATATTATGCACAAGAGTGCATATTGGAATGGCAAACAATGTTGTCTAAGGAAATTTTCATTTTCGTTGGACGAAAAAACCATTTTCCATTTTTCGAGTGCCCGAAAGGAGGTTTTTTTCTAAAGGAACTACCAAATAATTGTTGCAAAATTGGACCAAATCATTTTTATAAAATACTAGGCCATATTTAATGCACAATTGACAAAATGGTTGGGTGTAAAATATTTTGATCCACCTCTCGTGAAAAAGACAAATTTCCGCCGATTCAGGTGGAAGCGGGTCAAATTTGAACTGCAGCTGCCTCATAGTTTGCTGTTTATTTTTTCCAAAAATCATTTCTAGTTACATAAGGACCTATTTAATCATAAATACATGGTTTTGTGGCGATACGTCAAGGTTTGGGCGGTAGCCGAGGGCCCCAACTCTAGAGCGCGTAAACTCGCATGCCCGTCGGGTGGTCACCGCATGACCGTAATGTTGCCATGTGTTCTGGGTGGCCTAGGCATGTCTAGTGGATTGGGCACTCTCTAGGTTGGTGCTAGAAAGAAAATTACAACATAAGATTCTCACGAGGAGACCGATCGATGCTCAAACATGAATTAGCAGCCAAGTGTTTGATTAGCGGTACAGGAAATGCACATGGCCAATGGGCGTGAGTTTTGGATGACGATGATCATCTACTAAGAAGAATGTCTTCACAAATTTTTAGCTCAAAATGAGGATCCTAGGTGGTACTTGCTTTGCAAAGTACCACGCAGGACAAAAATATGAATGTTGAAGCTGGGCTCAAAATAATGAATGGAGTGAGCTGAAATTTTGTGGAGGATGGTTATTTGGACATAGGAAATCATTGTAGAAAATTTATACCATATGGACATGCCAAAGTAGTAGTTCCTTCACAATGCTCTTCTATGCACATAAACTTGGGAAAACTAGTGAGAGAGATTGGATGAATGAAATGAGCTCAAAATTGGTGTAGGTAAGTTACTTAGGTATGGTCATGCGCTGGTAAATTTTCAGATCATTTGGGTAAGCCTAGCTAGTACTTACTTCACAAAGCTTCTCTCAAGGTAGAAACTTTGGAAATTTCCCGAGAAAGATTTACTAGGAAAATTGAGCTGAATATTAGCATGTGGCAATGATTTGGGTATGGAAGAGTGCCCAAAAAGTTTGAGGGTAATAGGAGGGGTATATATAACACTTGCTTTGCAACGTGCCAATTTAGCCATAAAATATAAATTAAACCTGGGCTCACATAGATGATTTGACTGAGCTGCAATTTGGAGGAGGGTGATAATTTGGGCATATGAAGGAACTGTATAAATTTCATGTCATTTAGAGATATAAAAAAGGTACTTCCTTCACAATGCTTCTAGGTGGACAAAAACTTTGGAAATTTGCCGAGGAAGATTTTCTAGGCAAATGGAGCTGAATTTTGTCATGCGGTAATGATTTGGATAGGAAAGAGTGCCCAAAAATTCAGAGGGCAATCAAGAATATATAAATAGCACTTCCTTCATAAAGTGTTGTTGTGAACAGAATAGGAAAATGAATATTGTTGAATTAGTTTTGAACTAGGCAAGGATTTTTACATATTTGATGAAGATATGCCCCAAAGAATTTATGAGATTTTTTTGGGAATTTTGGGAATGATAGAAATATAGGTTGCTTCACAACCTAGAGCAAAAACTGCCACATGGACATGACACATGGGCAAAACTGATAAGATGGCGCCTAGTCATCACAACCCACCACAATCTACAAGGCTATGACCATCTATATTGGTCATTAACAACTAGAAATAAGCAGCGGACTAGCACTGTTTGCTTTGTGACCATTTCGTGTAAGGAAATTACGACCTTTCTGACCAAAATGGTCGCAATGGTTTAGGGTTTGGAGCCCCCTGAACAGCTTTTGACCAATTGGTCTAAAATGGTCATAAATTTATGACCAATTCTTCGAGGGTCGCTGACAGAAGGTCATAAGTTGACATATTTCTTGTAGTGATCCTCGATATAGTGGCTATTCTATAAGTGGTGTTGGTACTACTACTAAGCAAACTGAAAGTGTTCTGGAGGCTGCTCTTTTTGCTTGAAGCTCCGGACTCCGTCTCTTCTGTGCGTGTTTTTGGCTCTCTGAGGCCAGTTTCTGCTTTTATAGTTGTGAGGGAGGCGCTTGGGAGCCTTCTCCTCTTTATTCAAACTAGATGACTCGTTGCGCCCATGGCGCAAAGGCCGAGAGCAAGCCAGCTATTGAAAGAGTGTGCATCAAAATATGCAGACACGGAAGAAAACATATGAAAAATTAGTACGGATTGATGATAGATAGATGGTGCTGATGATACATGTTTTCTAAGAAGCTTACGAACGATCATTTACAATGTTATGATCAATGCATGTAGATAGCAGAGCTACGTTAGACAAATGTATCTCTGCCTGTTCAGCACAATTTCTTTGAGGAAAGTCTTCATAGCTGTTGTTCTTCATGGCCTGCATTGCTCAGAGCAGAAATTCCTTCGATATTATCGTTCAGGCTCCAGTAATACTTGTTTGTTTTCTGTATAATGGCTTATGATTGTAAACTTATATCATTAAAACGATCAACAACATATCTTATCCATGACAAAATATGTTTCAGATTGTTGGCTTTGGGTGTTGATCTTGCTGTGAAGTTTGTATCTATTATGCGGTAAAGTTTCTTCACTTCACTTAGATTACTTGAGAGCTTCAGTTGCTGGTCGATCTTCAGCATCATTGAGTTTACCAAACACATAGATGGATATTGATTTCCTTGGAAGTCGGTTGTCCAGTTGGTGCTTTCATGGATAATGAATGGTTGCGTCAAGAACAACCATCCTTGCCTTCTATGTTGAGTACACTGCGTTTGGAAGCCAACCTACTGTGTCATGGTGTCCAGAAGGTCCTTTGTTGGGATCCTGACTTTTTCCATTGCGGCTGACTGATGACAGTGAAGAAGATATAGTGAGTTAGTGCAGTTTATGATTGTATATGTGTATGTATCAAATTCGAGCGAGATACACAATGTTCATAGTAACTGAATGATATGTGTTGGCTTAGCTATTTCTTGGAGAATAGCAGGGGCCTGAGCTTGCCTAAACTATAGAGTATACATGTTTTACTATTTGTCAGGCACCAAGAAAATAGGGGATTAACATGTGTGGATTCTCATTCTTGATGTTACAACATTTATGAGATCGGGTTATTGAGGAAAATATAAGGTACAATCATTCTTTTATTTAAACATAAGGTAAAATCACTCATTTCTTTAAATATAAATATCAGGTTATGAAAACAGGGGATCAACATGTATTCATTTTCTCACTCTTGATGTTGAAGTATTTATGAGATCAGGTTATGGGAAGCAAATATAGGGTACACTCATTCTTTTTTAAAAGATAAGGTACAACCATTATTTTTTTTAAATATAAATATCAGGTTATGAAAACAAGGGATCAACATGTACAGAGGATAGTAGGCACTGAATAAGTATATAACACTGGAAATAGAAAAAGGAAAACACAGGTTTCCAGATTTTACTGGATCAATGGTAGGTACGAAAAATAACTGATTTTAAATGTAAGTTGTGATGGAAACAATCACACCTGTTTTTAGCAAATACAACAGTCTATTGATCAAGCAAATACACCTAGTGGACAATAAGCAAATACCCTAGATGACTCGTTGCGCCGATGGTGCAAAAAGCATCGGCCAGCCGAGTTATCAAACCATGTGTATGTGATAGTGCTATCACGATAAATGAAGATGAAAGGTATAAAAACATTTTGAACGCTAATTAGCATAGCCAAATAGAAATTTACAGTGCTTATACATAGGGTTCTAAGAAGTTTACGATGAGCATAAGCAAATAGAAACTTAGTGCTGACATATAGCGTTCTAAGAGAACCTACTGCTGATACATAGTAGTCTAAGAAGTCTATGATAGATTATTTACAATGAGCAAAGTACATAGCCAAAGATGCATCATATAGATTGTTACAGTTATGAAGCGATGATCATCAGGTAGAGCCATCGGTGCATGCGCCATCAGTGTCGAAAATGACTTTGTCGTCTAAGCAACTCTTCATAGTGTGTGTCATCGGTGATTTGTCATTTCCTAAAGTAGAGATTCCGTCGATATCATCGCCGAGGCTCCAATAATACTTGTTTGTCTATCGTCGAGGTTCCAGTAATACTTGTTTGTCTGTTGGATATCATACTCTAATTGTGTAGTTGTGTCACTAAGACGAGCAGCAACATATCTTATTTGTGACAAAGTATGATTAAGGTTGCTGTCTTTGGATGTTGGTCCTACTGTGAAGTTGGTATCTGTTATATGGTAAAGTTTCTTCGCTGCCATGCGATCTTCACCGAGGGTACTGCACCAACTATTTCTAAAACAGTCCATTATTCCGTCTTTTTCTTTCTATTGATCCTCCAGAGTCTTACATTTTTGCCGAACCAATTGTAATTTGTCGTAGTTGAGGTCTTGGAGTACCTTGCCGGAAGAACCTTCCATGCACTTGAGAGGGTTGCCTCCCGACCAACGGTTCTTGCCTTGCGTGTTCATCCATTTATCGACTAACTGATTATAGAGAAGCAAAATTCTCTGAAATTTCCATTGGCTGCAAGAAGTTCCATTTCTTTCATGCAGGAGGGAATGAAAGGACAAAATCGATAAACCAGAAAAATAATACAATGACCAAATTACTAATCTCGACACCAATAGGAAGAACCTTTGGGTGATGGGTTTTTCATATCACACTGATTCATATACAAAATCTATTAACCCAAAATGAACATACGTTAGTGGCGGTTCCAGGGTGCTGGTCTTTAGAGGCACATGCATGAAGACTTTCCGGTTATCATAGACAATGTCAAGCCAGCTCCGGTAAAGGAGTGGCGACAACGGCGCATTGGATGTCGTTTGATGGTGTCGGAATCTCAATGTAATTTTTATTATATTTGAGATGCTTTGTACTTCTGGTGAACTTTAATAATAGATCTGATTTTTTGGTAGAAAAAGCTCCTAGGAGCAGGAACTCCCTCGTTCAATTATGGGGTACAATTTTGACTGGGTGGTCACGCTTCCTGAGAATAGATGGCTTGGAGCGCTCTGAGATCCATTTGCTTGGTGGCGGCTGCTATTCAAGGGTGGACGGGTTGTGGGCCACAACGCTTCGCATGGCAGGTGTGTGTGGGTTTTGGTGTGTGCAAACCTGGGCAAATGGGTCGGGCCGGCCTGGGTTAAAAAGGCCAGACACGGCACGGCTCGGTCAGGCATGGTACTTGGGCCGTGCAGGCCGGAACGCGTGCTGACCTCCCTGGCCCAGGCACGGCCCCTCGCTAAACGGGCTAGCATGGCGGCTCATTTGGCACGCCGACATAGCTCCCTGATTAGGCACAACCGCATGTTGCTTAAGAGTATATACAATAAGGTGACATAAGCAGGCTATAAGGACTAATATATTATATATTTGCTAGTTGGAGGAGAGAGAAGAGAAGCAAGTTGTTCAAAATTTGGCACAAATTACAAAGGGGACCTATAAACCAAGACGAAGGTAGTAGTAGCCAGCTGCAGCATAAGCCCCAAGACACTTTGTGAGGTTGTATGATGGGCCAACTATTAATAAAATTTACTATTGCACGTGTCGGCTATTAGGTTGACTCTAAATAACATGGCAACTCCTTACGATCTATTGTTGGATGTACGCTCTCTGTTTTTTCGTCTGCATATAACATTTGACCAAACTCAAACTTTATAAAGTCTGACTAACTTTGTCAGAAAAAATATCAATACTACAATACTAAAGCCATATAGTACTAAAATTAATTTCATGATGCATCTAATAATATTGATTTTATAGTGTGAATTTTAATATATTTTTGATAAATTTAGTCAAAGTAAAAAAATAACTTTGATCAAATTTTATATGCAGACAAAAAACATAAAAATATTACTAACCATACTACGATCCCATAAAAAATTTGCTACAACCATGGTCTAGAAAAAGGCACGTCCGCCCGTGACCATGCGTAGGCACGCAGCGCTGCAGTGTGCCTGTCGCCTTGTGCCTGCCAGGACCCAGAAGACACATCGATGCATGCAGGGTGCACGCGCATCCTCTCAGCAAGCTTTATTCTCTAGCTGGCCGCTGGTCCAAGTCGCGTGTCGTGTGTGTATGGGTTTCCTTGTGAGCTTGTTTTCTCAATGGCTTAGCGACTCGGCGGAGCTCCACTGCAGTATAGTGAAAGCGTATTTCGCTGATTAGGCTTTCTGCTTTTCTGTCCATGCCCAGATTTTGAAGTTTTTAATTACAGATGGGTCCCTGGCAAAAAACACCTCATATCTTTTTAACCACAACTCCAAATAAGGTGATTCCAAAGCCCATTTCTTCGTCTCGTCGAACCCGTTCTATTGGTTTCATTTTCATTATAGTTTGACATTGTTAAAATGACCTTTTTGCCCTTGCACGTAAACAGCCCCTCCGAGAGAGAACTGTTTCCGGCAAATCTTTCCACGGCTTCACCACATTTCTTCCCGGAGTATTCTTCATCCCCAGGCAAGCCACAATACCCACTTGCATGATAGTCATGCAGTAGCCATGGTTTTCAACTTGAATATTTATTAAATGATTGCTTGTTTAAAAGATGGTTATCGTTGTTTCGGTAATGCTTCTGGGATTGTGCTTACTTGTTTGCTATGTTGTTATGCACCTCGTTATCATGCCCTGTTAGTTGCTAGTATTACTTTCATATTGCCATGCTTGATAGTAGTACATGTTGGGTTGGTCATGCTCTTCGGTGCATGACTAACGTCGGTTACCGAGTACTGTTAATAGGCATTGTTCCGTTGCTGTTAGTTGGTTAAGTGTTACTCGGTGATGTTATTGATAAGTTCTTGCATGTTATTTATGGTTAATGCTAGTGGTCATGTTATGTTATACTATGGGTAGTGTTGCACTTGTGATATTTATGCTCGTCATTATGCCATGTTCAGTTTGAGATTACTTCATAGTTGATATGATGGACAATTGTGTTGCATCCTGTGCTTATGTTGATATCATGCTCATGCTTTGTAAATGCATCATGTTATTTTATCATGGCTCAGCATATTGCATTCAAGTTTAACCGGATTTAATTGAACTTGAACAAATGTTGGCTGAGTCATGGTGCCGCCAGATCGAAACTGACCAGTGCAACCACGCTTACCGTATGGGTAAGGTCCTAATTGGGTCTATTGTCATGCATCTCACTGGTGCCTCCAACTAGGGAAGGTTATGGGCGTGCGTACCCTGGCCCGGTAAGCAGACATAACCTTGTGTGCCCGTTGTTTTTATGGATCCGGTCCCCGTGAGGGCGTTTGACCACGACAGTGGTCGGGGTGTCTTTGGTAGACACGGGGCCACCCAGGACTAACCCATTTGGGAGTGGGCCGGAGTGGCCGGGAGAGTGTCATGACAATAGATCAGTTTTGTCGGAACACCGTTGGTCCACCCGAATGGGAGTGCGAGGCCATGGGTTCCGTGGTGTGGGTACAGTGTGCTAACCTCTACAGAGTGTATATTAATCTATCGATAGCCGCGCCCGCGAATAAGGGCCCAGTTCGTGTCGGTCCCACCGTGAGTCAACAGTATTAATAATAACTTGATTAATAACAACCCCGGTTCAAAGATGAGATAAGTTGGTTGTGATCGCCGTAAGGATCACGGGCCAAATATTGGTCGTGGTTGTGATCGCCGTAAGGATCACGGGCCATATATTGGTCGTGGTTGTGATCGCCGTAAGGATCACGGTTTGAGACCATGTGTTGGTCGTGGTTGTGATTGCCGGAAGGATCACGGTGGTATCGAGGATACTGAGTTGTTGGATATTCATGATGTTGTGCGAGAATCATGGGTAAAGATCAAGCTCCTTGTGGTCATTTAATGATTAATACGGTATTGTTTATACCAAGCTTGATTTGATCCTGAGATGATCATGTGATGTCCGAGGTTGGTAAGTGCTGCGTGTGATGGTTACGAGATAACCCGAGCAGAATAATTGGTGCATGTAGTGTTATCATGTTGCATGCTAATATCATCAGAGTCATATGTTCATGCTATGCTCATATTGTTCTAGCGGTATCATGTTCATGTTGCCTTTGGATTCTTAGTGGCTATTATGATTATTTTCATGATGGTAGCTGGTATTATTTTGGGAGTACTACTTTGGATGTCATGTTGTTCATGTCATGTTATTATGAGGATCTCATGTTAATTCCTGCTTAACCTGTAATTTCCATGATGCTGTTTGTCTTGAATGCTTCTGGTTTATTGTGAGCTTGCAAGTACATTCAATGTACTGACCTGGCGTGTCATGCTAGCTTGCAGGTCGTGCCTGGATTGCATGCTTGTTTGCCGTGGATTCTTTGTTTGCGAGCTAGGATAAGCGTTCCAGCCAGAGTCCCTGCGGATTGGAGTTCACCACCGTCGTCGTTGTTCCGCTGCCAGTAGTTTTTCCGCTGCTAGAGTTATTCTGCTGCTTCGAGTTGTTCTGCTGCTTGCATAGAGCAATCGAGGATGGCGTAGAGTCACTGTGCCGATGTTATTCATTGTAATATTGGAGACCTTGTAATCATATTCGTGTAATAATAGAAAGCTGGTTTGTTCTATGCTAAGCAGTGCCGTATTCTAGAAGACTTCTCCTCGATCTCTGGGCTGGAATACGGGGCGTTCTGATTTTCTCTGAGCCAGGGCTCCACATCCTACAAACCTCTGCACTTGGAGGCCCAACAACTTCTACAAGAAGAAGGTTGTGTAGTAGACATCAAGCTCTTTTCTGGCGCCGTTGTCGGGGAGGTTAGTGCTTGAAGGTATATCTTTAGATCTTGCAATCGAGTCTTTTAGTTTCTTGTTTTATCACTAGTTTAGTTTATAAAAGAAAATTAAAACAAATGGAATTAAGTTTGCCTCATACGCTTTATCTTTTTAATATCTATCGTGAGAATAAGGATTCTGACAATTGTGCTCAAGTGCTAGAGGAAGAATGCGTTAGAATGTTTGGCATTAAATGTTTGAATGATGAGCATGATTGCAATGTTGTTAGTACGAATTCCTTGAATATCTATGATGCTAATGATATGCAAAGCCACAAGCTTGGGGAAGCTATGTGTTGATTAAGATGATATTTTTTGTCCCCCAAGTTTTGATGGGCAAATTTATTATGATGAAAGCATGCCTCCTATTTATGATGATTATATATATGAAAGTGGTTTCGGAGAGTTCATGACTTTATTTAGTGACGAATCCACTATTTCGGAAGAGGTTCCAATTGATTATGAGAACAAAGTTGCTATCTATGATGATTATTGTGATGACATGTATTCTTTAAAGAATAATGATAACCATGAAACTTGTCATCATGATTTTAGCTTTCAATTGGATTATGCCTCACATGATAGTTATTTTGTTGAGTTTGCTCCCACTACTATTCATGAGAAGAAGTTTGCTTATGTGGAGAGTAATAAAAATTCTATGCTTATAGATCATGAAAAGAATGCTTTATGTGATGGTCATATTGTTGAATTTATTCATGATGCTACTAAAAATTATTATGAGGGAGGAACATATGCTTGTAGGAATTGCAATAATATCAAGTTTCCTCTCTATGTGCTTAAAATCTTGAAGTTATGCTTCTTTTGCTTTCCTATGCTAGTTGATTATTGTTCCCATAAGTTGTTCGCTCACAAAATCCCTATGCATAGGAAGTGGGTTAGACATAAATGTGCTAGTCATATTCTTCATGATGCTCTCTTTATGTTACAATTCTTATCTTTTATGTGAGCATCATTGAAATCATCATGCCTAGATAGGGGCGTTAAACGATAGCGCTTGTTGGGAGGCAACCCAATTTTATTTTTATTGCTTACTTTTTGCTTCTGTTTAGTAATAAATAATTTATCTAGCCTCTGTTTTTATTGAGTTTTTATGTTTTAATTAGTGTTTGTGCCAAGTAGAACCGTTGGGAAGACTTGGGGAAAGTCTTGTTGATCTTGCTGTAAAAAACAAAAACTTTAGCGCTCACGAGAATTGCTGCCATTTTTATTTGGAAAGTGCTATTGAGTTAATTATTTTTTAAGATGCTTAATAGACAAATTACTCACGTCCGGCAATTTATTTGAGAATTTTATGAGTTCCATAAGTATACGTTTGATCCATATTACTACAGACTGTTCTGTTTTTGACAGATTCTGTTTTTCGTGTGTTGTTTGCTTATTTTGATGAATCTATGGCTAGTAATAGAGTTTATGAACCATAGAAAAGTTGGGATACAGTAGGTTTAACACCAATATAAATAAAGAATGAGTTCATTACAGTACCTTGAAGTGGTGATTTATTTTCTTATACTAACGGAGCTTACGAGTTTTCTGTTAAGTTTTGTGTTGTGAAGTTTTCAAGTTTTGGGTAAAGATTCGATGGACTATGGAATAAGGAGTGGCAAGATCCTAAGCTTGGGGATTACAAAGGAACCCCAAGGTAATATTAAAGGACAACCAAGATCCTAAGCTTGGTGATGCCCCGGAAGGCATCCCCTCTTTCGTCTTCGTTCATCGGTAACTTTACTTGGAGCTATATTTTTATTCACCACATGATATGTGTTTTGCTTGGAGCGTCAATTTATTCTGTTAAGATTTGCTTGATGTTATTGAGAACAATGTCTTGCATCTTTTATTTCAATAAAAGTGGCACTGACAGCCTTTACTATGCCTATTTTAGAAGTCCACATGTTGCTGTTTGAAAACAGAAAGTTTACTGCTGTTGCAATAATTCCCTAGAAAAGTCAGAATGTGATAAAATGTTTAAACCTTTTGCATATTAATCTCTGATAAATTTACTACAGTGGGAATTTTTTTTCATAATTTTTGGAGCTAGGGAAGTATGGATGTTGCTGCATTCTTTACAGACTGTCCTGTTTAGGCAGATTGCTGTTAGGTTTGCATTGTTTGCATATGTTTGCTTCTTTAATGATTCTATTTGAGGATAGTACTATTAAATATGCAGAGGCATTTAGCATGCAATGTTGAATAATAATTTTAGTGATTTGCTACAGTAGAGTATGATAAGGTTTTGGCAATGGTTTATACTAACTTATCTCACGAGTCCTTGTTGAGTTTTGTGTGGATGGAGCTTTTGAGATTTAGGGAGACCGTGATATGAGAGGAATTAAGGAGACAAAAAAGCTCAAGCTTGAGGATGCCAAAGGCATCCCAAGATATCATTTCAAGAAGTCTCAAGCTTCTAAGCTTGGGGATGCTCCGGCTGGCATCCCACCTTTCTTCTTCAACAACTATCGGTTAGTTTCGGTTGATCCTAAGTTTTTGCTTCTTCACATGATATTTGCTATTCTTAGAATGTCATTTTATTTTGCTTTGCTTGCTGTTTGAATAAAATACCAAGATCTGAAATTATTAAATGTTAGAGAGTCTTCACATAGTTGCATAATTATTCGACTACTCATTGATCTTCACTTATATCTTTCGGAGTAGTTTGTCATTTGCTCTAGTGCTTCACTTATATCTTTTTAGAGCACGGTGGTGGTTTTATATTGTAGAAATATATGAACTCTCATGGTTCACTTATATTATTTTGAGAGTCATAAACAGCATGGTAATTTTCTTTGGTTATGAATTTAGTCCTAATATGATGGGCATCCAAGAGGGATATAACAAAAACTTTCATATAAAGTGCATTGAATACTAAGAGAAGTTTGATACTTGATGATTGTTTTGAGATATGGAGATGGTGATATTAGAGTCATGCTAGTTGAGTAGTTGTGAATTTGAGAAATACTTGTGTTGAAGTTTGTGATTCCCGTAGCATGCACGTATGGTGAACCGTTATGTGATGAAGTCGGAGCATGATTTATTTATTGATTGTCTTCCTTATGAGTGGCGGTCGGTGACGAGCGATGGTCTTTTCCTACCAATCTATCCCCCTAGGAGCATGCGCGTTGTACTTTGTTTCGATAACTAATAGATTTTTGCAATAAGTATGTGAGTTCTTTATGACTAATGTTGAGTCCATGGATTATATGCACCCTCACCCTTCCACCATTGCTAGCCTCTCTAGTACCACGCAACTTTCACCGGTACCATAAACCCACCATACCTACCTATCATGGCATTTCCATAGCCATTCCGAGATATATTGCCATGCAACTTTCCACCGTTCCGTTTATTATGACACGCTCCATCATTGTCATATTGCTATGCATGATCATGTAGTTTACATTGTATTTGTGGCAAAGCCACCGTTCATAATTCTTTCATACATGTCACTCATGAGTCATTGCACATCCCGGTACACTGCCGGGTGCATTCATATAGAGTCATATCTTGTTCTAAGTATCGAGTTGTAATTCTTGAGTTGTAAGAAAATAAAAGTGTGATGATCATCATTATTAGAGCATTGTCCCAGTGAGGAAAGGATGATGGAGACTATGATTCCCCCACAAGTCGGGATGAGATTCCAGACAAAAATAAAAAAAATAAAAGAGGCCAAAGAAGCCCAAATAAAAAAAGAGAAAAGAGGCCATAAAAAAAGAGAAAAGGCCCAAATAAAAAAATAAAAAATAAATGAGAGAAAAAGAGAGAAGGGGCAATGCTACTATCCTTTTACCACACTTGTGCTTCAAAGTAGCACCATGATCTTCATGATAGAGAGTCTCCTATGTTGTCACTTTCATATAATGGTGGGAATCTTTCATTATAGAACTTGGCTTGTATATTCCAATGATGGGCTTCCTCAAAATGCCCTAGGTCTTCATGAGCAAGCGAGTTGGATGCACACCCACTAGTTTCTTTTGTTGAGCTTTCATACATTTATAGCTCTAGTGCATCCGTTGCATGGCAATCCCTACTCACTCACATTGATATTATTGATGGGCATCTCCATAGCCCGTTGATACACCTAGTTGATGTGTGACTGTCTTCCCCCTTTTTGTCTTCTCCACAATCACCATTCTATTCCACCTATAGTGCTATATCCATGGCTCAAGCCCATATATTGCGTGAAGATTGAAAAAGTTTGAGAACATCAAAAGTATGAAACAATTGCTTGGCTTGTCATCGGGGTTGTGCATGATTTAAATATTTTGTGTGGTGAAGATGGAGCATAGCCAGACTATATGATTCTGTAGGGATAGCTTTCTTTGGCCATGTTATTTTGAGAAGACATGATTGCTTTGTTAGTATGCTTGAAGTATTATTATTTTTATGTCAATATTAAACTTTTGTCTTGAGTCTTATGGATCTGAACATTCTTGCCACAATAAAGAGAACTACATGAATAAATATGTTAGGTAGCATTCCACATCAAATTTTTTGTTTTTATCATTTACCTACTCGAGGACGAGCAGGAATTAAGCTTGGGGATGCTGATACGTCTCCAACGTATCTATATTTTTTGATTGTTCCATGCTATTATATTATCAACCTTGGATGTTTTATATGCATTTATATGCTATTTTATATGATTTTTGGGACTAACCTATTAACCTAGAGCCCGGTGCCAGTTTTTGTTTTTTCCTTATTTTAGAGTATCGCAGAAAAGGAAAATCAAACGGAGTCCAATTGACCTGAAACTTCACGAAACTTATTTTTGGAACGGAAGCAACCTGATAGACTTGGAGCGCACGCCACGAAAGAAACGAGGGAGCCACGAGGTAGGGGGGCGCGCCCTCCACCCTCGTGGGCCCCTCGTGGCTGCCCTGACGTACTTCTTCCGCCTATATATCTCCATATACCCTAAAAACATCGGGGAGCACAATAGATCAGGAGTTCCACCGCCAGAAGCCTCCGTAGCCACCAAAAGCCAATCTAGACCCGTTCTGGCACCCTGCCGGAGGGGGCATCCCTCTCCGGTGGCCATCTTCATCATCTCGGTGCTCTCCATGACGAGGAGGGAGTAGTTCTCCCTCGGGGCTGAGGGTATGTACCAGTAGCTATGTGTTTGGTCTCTCTCACTCCTCGTGTTCTTGATTTGGCATGATCTTGATGTATCGCGAGCTTTGCTATTATAGTTGGATCTTATGTTTCTCCATCCCCTATACTCTCTTGTAATGGATTGAGTTTTCCCCTTGAAGTAATCTTATCGGATTGAGTCTTTAAAGATTTGAGAACACTTGATGTATGTCTTGTCGTAGGTATCTGTGGTGGCAATGGGATATCACATGATTCACTTGATGTATGTTTTGCTGATCAACTTGCGGGTTCCGCCCATGAACCTATGCATAGGGGTTGGCACACGTTTTCGTCGTGATTCTCTGGTAGAACTTTGGGGCACTCTTTGAGGTCCTTTGTGTTGGTTGAATAGATGAATTTGAGATTGTGTGATGCATATCGTATAATCATACCCACGGATACTTGAGGTGACATTGGAGTATCTAGGTGACATTAGGGTTTTGGTTGATTTGTGTCTTAAGGTGTTATTCTACTACGAACTCTAGGGCTGTTTGTGACACTTATAGGAATAGCCCAACGGATTGATTGGAAAGAATAACTTTGAGGTGGTTTCGTACCCTACCATAATCTCTTCGTTTGTGATCCAATTATGTTATCATTGTTGAGAGAACTTGCACTAGTGAAAGTATGAACCCTAGGCCTTGTTTCCTAGCATTGCAATATCGTTTGTGCTCACTTTTATCATTAGTTACCTTGCTGCTTTTATATTTTCAGATTACAAAAACTTATATCTACTATCCATATACCACTTGTATCACCATCTCTTTGCCGAACTAGTGCACATATACAATTTACCATTGTATTGGGTGTGTTGGGGACACAAGAGACTCTTTGTTATTTGGTTGCAGGGTTGCTTGAGAGAGACCATCTTCATCCTATGCCTCCTACGGATTGATAAACCTTAGGTCATCCACTTGAGGGAAATTTGCTATTGTCCTACAAACCTCTGCACTTGGAGGCCCAACAACGTCTACAAGAAGAAGGTTGTGTAGTAGACATCATTTCAGCATGTGTGTCTCCACATGCATGCCCCTCGTGACTCCCATTGGACTCTCATGAAGCGGATCCTTCATTACATTCGCGGCACGATGACTCTTGGGCTCACCCTCACGGCGTCCACTTCTCTAGAGATGGTGGCCTACTCCGACGCAGACTGGGTTGGCGGCCCCGGCACTCGTCGGTCCACCTCTGGCTACTGCGTTTACCTCGGTCCTTCACTCGTCTCGTGGTCGTCCAAGCGACAACCCACAGTATCGTGCTCCAACGTGGAGGTTAAGTACCGAGCTGTGGCTAACGCTGTTGCCGAGTGCACCTGGCTACGACAGTTACTTCAAGAGTTGCATCATGATATCTCCCAGGCTACGGTTGTCTACTATGACAACGTCTCTGCGGTGTACCTCTCCGCCAACCCCGTTCATCATTGCCGGACTAAGCACATTGAGCTGGACATTCACTTTGTGTGCAAGCAAGTGGCCCTTGGACGTATTCGGGTCCTACATGTTCTGACTGCACAATAGTTCGCCGATGTGATGACGAGGGGCCTGCCGACTTCCACCTTCGAGGAGTTTCGTTCCAGTCTCTGCGTCACTGGCGCCGCTTCGACTGCGGGGAGGTGTTGAGTGTATTGTGTACGTGTATATTGTGTATTGAGCCCACCTCCTGTTTCCTTTGTATAGTCGAGATTGTGGCCCCTCTCTGTACTCATATATACCTTCCTAGTGCACCGATTAATGCATCGTGTTTGCACAGCCTATACTTCATATTCTACAGTTTTGAGCTGTTTTATTGGCGCTGCTTGGGTACATGCGGGTGGGGCACGTGGTGCAAGCCGAATAATTGAGACGTCTGGCAATCGAACACATGGTCAGACAGGTACCACCGCGGGCCCTATTGGTGCGACTGAACCGGCTCAATCGGAGATGAACATGTGGACAGACACGCCGACCGCCCCAACGCTAGTCGGTGCTTGCCGAGCAAGATCGGTTACGTTTTGCTATAATTTTGTTGTTTTGTGCCGCCCGACGAACATGGTGCACACACGAGCGGTGTCGTGGTATTCCCACGTCAGATGTCAGGGGGTGGCTTATCGTGGGTGGAGCCATGAGGACATCGTCGGGTTCCAGAAGTGAGATTGAGCACGAGCTCGAAGGCACACGAGACGTACACAGGTTCGGGGTTTTCTGAAGAGATAACATCCCTACTCCTGCTATGATGACTATGATCAAATGGCTACAAGGTTGCTCCTAGAGCCATGTTGCTAGAGGAGAAAGAAGGGCAGAGCTGTTACCTTGCTTTCTCCTAGCTATGGTGTATGTGCGTGGAATGAGGGTTGAACCCTTTGCATGGGTGAGCCCTGGGGGTTTTATAGGCCAACCCCTCAGGGGTACAATGGTAATACGGCCGGGTGTAGGACCTGGACGTCAGTGTCTAGGGTCGCCAGGTTCTCCGCCGGCTGCTGGGGCCCATCGCTGGAGGGCCCCGCCGGCAGCCGAGAGTCCAGCCGACAGGTAGGGCCCGCCACCTGCGGGGCACGCTGATTGCCTTTTGTTGTAGCTCTGTACTTGCTGACAGGAGCTGCGTCGTGGTCCGTGTGGCTACAGTCCCATGCCGTGCGGGTAGGTGGCCGCCTGGTCAGCGCACACTGTAGCCACGCTTCTCCGGGATTCATGGGGAGCTGGTGGCACTGTTGATGTGCTCCGTCTTGTCGTAGTAGTTGAGTGAAGACTCCGAGGGGAGGAGGTGCCTTCTGCTGGGAGCCGACCTCCGCCAAAGCCGCCTTCTGAGAGTGCTCTGTCTTCTGGGAGCCGGCCACTTGGTCCTAGCTGGTCCAAGCAGCCGGCCGCGTGTCCGGGATGTGTGAGGCCCCTTGCTAGCCCCAATGTCTTGAAATGTCCTTAGGTCCGCATGAGGCTACCTGGGGTGTATCCCCCCGATAGTAGTCCCCGAAGCTGGTGAGGTGCCACGGCTCAAAGCCGGAGTGCCTTAGCAGTTTCCTCCTCTGAGAGATCCTGTGCCTTTGTTTCGTCCGTCTTGAAGAAGCCGTCTGCCAGGAGCCGGTGGAAGTAGAGTTCGGCCGCGACAACCGAGGCTTGTGTCCCGCCCACGGGCGCCGGCTTGTGCACGGGCGCCCTCTGCCGAGCTGGTTTGGCTCGCTCGTGGGGGCAGCCTTTCAACACCGTTTGCTCCTGACAGGTTGTTTTGAGCTATTTTGTTGGCACTGCTAGGGTACGTGCGGGCGGGGCGCGTGGTGCAGGCCGAACAACCGAGATGTTTAGTGATTGGACGCACAGTCAGACAGGCCCCACCACAGGCGCACCCTGTTGGCGCGATCGAACTGGCTCAACTGAAGACGAACATGTGGGCAGACACGCCGACTGCCCCAACACTAGTCGGTGTGTGCTGGGCAGGTTCGGTTACGTTTTGCTATAAATTTTTTGTTTTGTGCCGCCCGGCGAACTGTTGGCGAACGTAGTAATTTCAAAAAAATTCCTACGCACACGCAAGATCATGGTGATGCATAGCAACGAGATGGGAGAGTGTGATCTACGTACCCTTGTAGACCGACAGCGGAAGCGTTAGCACAACGCGGTTGATGTAGTCGTACGTCTTCACGGCCCGACCGATCAAGCACCGAAACTACGGCACCTCCGAGTTTTAGCACACATTCAGCTCGATGACGATCCCCGGACTCCGATCCAGCAAAGTGTCGGGGAAGAGTTCCGTCAGCACGACGGCGTGGTGATGATCTTGATGTACTACCATCGCAGGGCTTCGCCTAAGCACCGCTACAATATTATCGAGGATTATGGTGGAAGGGGGCACCGCACACGGCTAAGAATATGATCACGTGGATCAACTTGTGTGTCTAGGGGTGCCCCCTACCTCCGTATATAAAGGATCAAAGGGGGGGTGCGGCCGTCCATGAGGAGGGCGCGCCAGGAGGAGTCCTACTCCCACCGGGAGTAGGATTCCCCCCTTTCCTAGTTGGAATAGGATTCAGGAAGGGGGAAAGAGGAGAGAGAGAAGGAAGGGGGGGCGCCGCCCCCCTCTCCTTGTCCTATTCGGACTAGGGGGGAGGGGCGCGCGGCCCAGCCCTGGCCACCTCTCCTCTCTTCCACTAAAGCCCACTAAGGCCCATATACCTCCCGGGGGGTTCCGGTAACCTCCCGGTACTCCGGTAAAATCCCGATTTCACCCGAAACACTTCTGATATCCAAATATAGGCTTCCAATATATCAATCTTTATGTCTCAACCATTTTGAGACTCCTCGTCATGTCCGTGATCACATCCGAGACTCCGAACAAACTTGGGTACATCAAAAAGCATAAACTCATAATATAACTGTCATCGAAACCTTAAGCGTGCGGACCCTACGGGTTCGAGAACAATGTAGACATGACCGAGACACGTCTCCCGTCAATAACCAGTAGCGGAACCTGGATGCTCATATTGGCTCCTACATATTCTACGAAGATCTTTATCGGTCAGACCGCATAACAACATACTTTGTTCCCTTTGTCATCGGTATGTTACTTGCCCGAGATTCGATCGTCGGTATCTCAATACCTAGTTCAATATCTTTACCGGCAAGTCTCTTTACTCGTTTCGTAATACATCATCTCGCAACTAACTCATTAGTTGCAATGCTTGCAAGGCTTATGTGATGTGCATTACCGAGAGGGCCCAGAGATACCTCTCCGACAATCGGAGTGACAAATCCTAATCTCGAAATACGCCAACCCAACATTTACCTTTGGAGACACCTGTAGAGCTCCTTTATAATCACCCAGTTACGTTGTGATGTTTGGTAGCACACAAAGTGTTCCTCTGGTAAACGGGAGTTGCATAATCTCATAGTCATAGGAACATGTATAAGTCATGAAGAAAGCAATAGCAACATACTAAGCGGTCGGGTGCTAAGATAATGGAATGGGTCATGTCAATCACATCATTCTCCTAATGATGTGATCCCATTAATCAAATGACCACACATGTCTATGGTTAGGAAACATTACCATCTTTGATTAATGAGCTAGTCAAGTAGAGGCATACTAGTGACGTTTGGTTTGTCTATGTATTCACACAAGTATTATGTTTCCGGATAATACAATTCTAGCATGAATAATAAACATTTATCATGATATAAGGAAATAAAATAATAACATTATTATTGCCTCTAGGGCATATTTCCTTCAGTCTCCCACTTGCACTAGAGTCAATAATCTAGATTACACAGTAATGATTCTAACACCCATGGAGCTTTGGTGCTGATCATGTTTTGCTCGTGGAAGAGGCTTAGTCAATGGGTCTGCTATATTCAGATCCGTATGTATCTTGCAAATCTCTATGTCTCCCACCTGGACTAGATCCCGGATGGAATTGAAGCGTCTCTTGATGTGCTTGGTTCTCTTGTGAAATCCGGATTCCTTTGCCAAGGCAATTGCACCAGTATTGTCACAAAAGATTTTCATTGGACCCGATGCACTAGGTATGACACCTAGATCGGATATGAACTCCTTCATCCAGACTCCTTCGTTTGCTACTTCGAAGCAGCTATGTACTCTGCTTCACATGTAGATCCCGCCACAATGCTTTGTTTAGAACTGCACCAACTGACAGCTCCACCGTTTAATGTAAACACGTATCCGGTTTGCGATTTAGAATCATCCGGATCAGTGTCAAAGCTTGCATCAACGTAACCATTTACGATGAGCTCTTTGTCACCTCCATATATGAGAAACATATCCTTAGTCCTTTTCAGGTATTTCAGGATGTTCTTGACCGCTGTCCAGTGATCCACTCCTGGATTACTTTGGTACCTTCCTGCTAGACTTATAGCAAGACACACATCAGGTCTGGTACACAGCATTGCATACATGATAGAACCTATGGCTGAAGCATATGGAACATCTTTCATTTTCTCTCTATCTTCTGCATTGGTCGGGGGTTGAGTCTTACTCAATTTCACACCTTGTAACACAGGCAAGAATCCTTTCTTTGCTTGATCCATTTTGAACTTCTTCAAAACTTTGTCAAGGTATGTGCTTTGTGAAAGTCCAATTAAGCGTCTTGATCTATCTCTGTAGATCTTAATGCCCAATATGTAAGCAGCTTCACCGAGGTCTTTCATTGAAAAACTCTTATTCAAGTATCCTTTTATGCTATCCAGAAATTCTATATCATTTCCGATTAGCAATATGTCATCCACATATAATATCAGAAATGCTACAGAGCTCCCACTCACTTTCTTGTAAATACAGGCTTCTCCAAAAGTCTGTACAAAACCAAATGCTTTGATCACACTATCAAAATGTTTATGCCAACTCTGAGAGGCTTGCACTAGTCCATAAATGGATCGCTGGAGCTTGCACACTTTGTTAGCTCCCTTTGGATCGACAAAACCTTCCAGTTGCATCATATACAACTCTTCTTGTAGAAATCCATTCAAGAATGCAGTTTTGACATCCATTTGCCAAATTTCATAATCATAAAATGCGGCAATTGCTAACATGATCCAGACAGACTTAAGCATCGCTACGGGTGAGAAGGTCTCATCGTAGTCAATCCCTTGAACTTGCCGAAAACCTTTTGCGACAAGTCGAGCTTTGTAGACAGTAACATTACCGTCAGCGTCAGTCTTCTTCTTGAAGATCCATTTATTCTCAATTGCTTGCCGATCATTGGGCAAGTCAACCAAAGTCCATACTTTGTTCTCATACATGGATCCCATCTCAGATTTCATGGCTTCAAGCCATTTTGCGGAATCTGGGCTCACCATCGCTTCTTCATAGTTCGTAGGTTCATCATGATCTAGTAGCATGACTTCCAAAATAGGATTACCGTACCACTCTGGCGCGGATCTTACTCTGGTTGATCTACGAGGTTCAGTAGTATCTTGTTCTGAAGTTTCATGATCATTATCATTAGCTTCCTCACTAATTGGTGTAGGTGTCACAGAAACAGGTTTCTGTGATGTACTACTTTCCAATAAGGGAGCAGGTACTGTTACCTCGTCAAGTTCTACTTTCCTCCCACTCACTTCTTTCGAGAGAAACTCCTTCTCTAGAAAGTTTCCGAATTTAGCAACAAAAGTCTTGCCTTCGGATCTGTGATAGAAGGTGTATCCAATAGTTTCCTTTGGATATCCTATGAAGACACACTTCTCCGATTTGGGTTCGAGCTTATCAAGTTGAAGCTTTTTCACATAAGCATCGCAGCCCCAAACTTTCAGAAACGACAACTTTGGTTTCTTGCCAAACCACAGTTCATAAGGCGTCGTCTCAACGGATTTTGATGGTGCCCTATTTAACGTGAATGTGGCCGCCTGTAGAGCATATCCCCAAAACGATAGCGGTAAATTAGTAAGAGACATCATAGATCGCACCATATCTAGTAAAGTACGATTACGACGTTCAGACACACCATTACGCTGTGGTGTTTCGGGCGGCGTGAGTTGCGAAAATATTCCACATTATTTCAAATGTACACCAAACTCGTAACTCAAATATTCTCCTCCACGATCAGATCGTAGGAATTTTATTTTCTTGTTACGATGATTTTCAACTTCACTCTGAAATTCTTTGAACCTTTCAAATGTTTCAGACTTATGTTTCATTAAGTAGATATACCCATATCTGCTTAAGTCATCTGTGAAGGTGAGAAAATAACAATATCCGCCACGAGCCTCAACATTCATCGGACCACATACATCTGTATGTATGATTTCCAATAAATCTGTTGCTCTCTCCATAGTACCGGAGAACGGTGTTTTTGTCATCTTACCCATAAGGCACAGTTCGCAAGTACCAAGTGATTCATAATCAAGTGGTTCCAAAAGCCCATCAGTATGGAGTTTCTTCATGCGCTTTATACCGATATGACCTAAATGGCAGTGCCACAAATAAGTTGCACTATCATTATCAACTCTGCATCTTTTGGCTTCAACATTATGAATATGTGTGTCACTACTATCGAGATTTAACAAGAATAGACCACTTTTTAAGGGTGCATGACCATAAAAGATATTACTCATATAAATAGAACAACCATTGTTCTCTGATTTAAATGAATAATAGTCTCGCATCAAACAAGATCCAGATATAATGTTCATGCTTAACGCTGGCACCAAATAACAATTATTTAGGTCTAATACTAATCCCGAAGGTAGATGTAGAGGTAGCATGCCGACTGCGATCACATCGACTTTGGAACCATTTCCCACGCGCATCGTCACCTCGTCCTTAGCCAATCTTCGCTTAATCCGTAGTCCCTGTTTCGAGTTGCAAATATTAGCAATAGAACCAGTATCAAATACCCAGGTGCTACTGCGAGCATTAGTAAGGTACACATCAATAACATGTATATCACATATACCTTTGTTCACCTTGCCATCCTTCTTATCTGCCAAATACTTGGGGCAGTTCCGCTTCCAGTGACCAGTCTGCTTGTAGTAGAAGCACTCAGTTTCAGGCTTAGGTCCAGGTTTGGGTTTCTTCTCTTGAGCAGCAACTTGCTTGCTGTTCTTTTTGAAGTTTCCCTTCTTCTTCCCTTTGCCCTTTTTCTTGAAACTAGTGGTCTTGTTGACCATCAACACTTGATGCTCCTTCTTGATTTCTACCTCCGCAGCTTTCAGCATTGCGAAGAGCTCGGGAATAGTCTTATTCATCCCTTGCATATTATAGTTCATCACGAAGCTCTTGTAGCTTGGTGGCAGTGATTGGAGAATTCTGTCAATGACGCAATCATCTGGAAGATTAACTCCCAATTGAATCAAGTGATTATTATACCCAGACACTTTGAGTATATGCTCACTGACAGAACTGTTCTCCTCCATCTTGCAGCTATAGAACTTATTGGAGACTTCATATCTCTCAATCCGGGCATTTGCTTGAAATATTAACTTCAACTCCTGGAACATCGCATATGCTCCATGACGTTCAAAACGCCATTGAAGTCCCGATTCTAAGCCGTAAAGAATGGCACACTGAACTACCGAGTAGTCATCAACTTTGCTCTGCCAGACGTTCATAACATCTGGTGTTGCTCCAGCAGCAGGCCTGGCACCCAGCGGTGCTTCCAGGACGTAATTCTTTTGTGCAGCAATGAGGATAATCCTCAAGTTACGGACCCAGTCCGTGTAATTGCTACCATCATCTTTCAACTTTGCTTTCTCAAGGAACGCATTAAAATTCAACGAAACAACAGCACAGGCCATCTATCTACAATTAAACATAAACAAGCAAGATACTATCAGGTACTAAGTTCATGATAAATTTAGGTTCAATTAATCATATTACTTAAGAACTCCCACTTAGATAGACATCCCTCTAATCCTCTAAGTGATTACGTGATCCAAATCAACTAAACCATGTCCGATCATCACGTGAGATGGAGTAGTTTCATTGGTGACCATCACTATGTTGATCATATCTACTATATGATTCACGCTCGACCTTTCGGTCTCCGTGTTCCGAGGCCATATCTATATATGCTTGGCTCGTCAAGTATAACCTGAGTATTCTGCGTGTGCAACTGTTTTGCACCCGTTGTATTTGAACGTAGAGCCTATCACACCCGATCATCACGTGGTGTCTCAGCACGAAGAACTTTCGCAACGGTGCATACTCAGGGAGAACACTTCTTGATAGTTAGTGAGAGATCATCTTATAATGCTACCGTCAATCAAAGCAAGATAAGATGCATAAAAGATAAACATCACATGCAATCAATATAAGTGATATGATATGGCCATCATCATCTTGTGCGTGTGATCTCCATCTTCGAAGCACCATCGTGATCACCATCGTCACCGGCGCGACACCTTGATCTCCATCGTAGCATCATTCTCGTCTCGCCAATCTTATGCTTCCATGACTATCGCTACCGCTTAGTGATAAAGTAAAGCATTACAACGCGATTGCATTGCATACAATAAAGCGACAACCATATGGCTCCTGCCAGTTGCCGATAACTCGGTTACAAAACATGATCATCTCATACAATAAAATTTAGCATCATGTCTTGACCATATCACATCACAGCATGCCCTGCAAAAACAAGTTAGACATCCTCTACTTTGTTGTTGCAAGTTTTACGTGGCTGCTACGGGCTTATGCAAGAACCAATCTTACCTATGCATCAAAACCACAACGATAGTTTGTCAAGTTGGTGCTGTTTTAACCTTCGCAAGGACCGGGCGTAGCCACACTCGGTTCAACTAAAGATGGAGAAACTGTCACCCGCAAGCCACCTATGTGCAAAGCATGTCGGGAGAACCGGTCTCGCGTAAGCGTACGCGTAATGTCGGTCCGGGCCGCTTCGTCCAACAATATCGCCGAACCAAAGTATGACATGCTGGTAAGCAGTATGACTTATATCGCCCACAACTCACTTGTGTTCTACTCGTGCATATAACATCAACACATAAAACCTACGCTCTGATGCCACTGTTGGGGAACGTAGTAATTTTAAAAAAAATCCTACGCACACGCAAGATCATGGTGATGCATAGCAACGAGAGGGGAGAGTGTGATCTACGTACCCTTGTAGACCGACAGCGGAAGCGTTAGCACAACGCGGTTGATGTAGTCGTACGTCTTCACGGCCCGACCGATCAAGCACCGAAACTACGGCACCTCCGAGTTTTAGCACACGTTCAGCTCGATGACGATCCCCGGACTCCGATCCAGCAAAGTGTCGGGGAAGAGTTCCATCAGCACGACGGCGTGGTGATGATCTTGATGTACTACCATCGCAGGGCTTCGCCTAAGCACCGCTACAATATTATCGAGGATTATGGTGGAAGGGGGCACCGCACACGGCTAAGAATATGATCACGTGGATCAACTTGTGTGTCTAGGGGTGCCCCCTACCTCCGTATATAAAGGATCAAAGGGGGCGGGGGTGCGGCCGGCCATGAGGAGGGCACGCCAGGAGGAGTCCTACTCCCACCAGGAGTAGGATTCCCCCCCTTTCCTAGTTGGAATAGGATTCGGGAAGGGGGAAAGAGGAGACAGAGAAGGAAGGGGGGCGCCGCCCCCCTCTCTTTGTCCTATTCGGACTAGGGGGAGGGGCGCACGGCCCAGCCCTGGCCACCTCTCCTCTCTTCCACTAAAGCCCACTAAGGCCCATATACCTCCCGGGGGTTCCGGTAACCTCCCGGTACTCCGGTAAAATCCCGATTTCACCCGGAACACTTACGATATCCAAATATAGGCTTCCAATATATCGATCTTTATGTCTCGACCATTTCGAGACTCCTCGTCATGTCCGTGATCACATCCGGGACTCCGAACAAACTTGGGTACATCAAAAAGCATAAACTCATAATATAACTGTCATCGAAACCTTAAGCGTGCGGACCCTACGGGTTCGAGAACAATGTAGACATGACTGAGACACGTCTCCGGTCAATAACCAATAGCGGAACCTGGATGCTCATATTGGCTCCTACATATTCTACGAAGATCTTTATCGGTCAGACCGCATAACAACATACTTTGTTCCCTTTGTCGTCGGTATGTTACTTGCCCGAGATTCGATCGTCGGTATCTCAATACCTAGTTCAATCTCGTTATCGGCAAGTCTCTTTACTCGTTTTGTAATACATCATCTCGCAACTAACTCATTAGTTGCAATCCTTGCAAGGCTTATGTGATGTGCATTACCGAGAGGGCCCAGAGATACCTCTCCGACAATCGGAGTGACAAATCCTAATCTCGAAATACGCCAACCCAACATTTACCTTTGGAGACACCTGTAGAGCTCCTTTATAATCACCCAGTTACGTTGTGACGTTTGGTAGCACACAAAGTGTTCCTCTGGTAAACGGGAGTTGCATAATCTCATAGTCATAGGAACATGTATAAGTCATGAAGAAAGCAATAGCAACATACTAAACGATCGGATGCTAAGCTAATGGAATGGGTCATGTCAATCACATCATTCTCCTAATGATGTGATCCCATTAATCAAATGACAACACATGTCTATGGTTAGGAAACATAACCATCTTTGATTAATGAGCTAGTCAAGTAGAGGCATACTAGTGACGTTTGGTTTGTCTATGTATTCACACAAGTATTATGTTTCCGGATAATACAATTCTAGCATGAATAATAAAGATTTATCATGATATAAGGAAATAAAATAATAACATTATTATTGCCTCTAGGGCATATTTCCTTCACGAACATGGTGCACACACTAGACCGATCCGTCTAGGCAAGCGAGCGCGCATGTGTGGTATTTTATTTTTCTCTTTCACACCTTACTAAATGTGGTGTAGTGAGCCTGCTATATAAAAAGGTCGCACACCTTCTCAACTAGCGGTATGAGACTAAACTTTTAGCACCATCACTTTCCGTTTTCCATGGGTCTAGTTCAAGATTTCAAATTTTCTACATGGGCTAGGCCCACTATTTCTAACAATCTCTCGCCAGATCTCAAATACCCATTTAGGGATTTTCTTTTTCTTGCAGCTTGTTTAGTACACTAGTGTTTCAACAGAGACTGCTAAGTTGAACTTCTGCCTAGAGCTTTAAGCTACATCCATCCACAATTTGATAATGAGACTATGACTTGAATTGCAAATTTTGTGTGGACAGATTTCACTCAAAATGTTAACCAGTACCTCGTTGTCAGCAGGCTACCCCGTGGTTTGGAGCATATACACCGTACTCCCTGGTCTCTTTGTTAGCTTGCTAGAGATCACCCAAATCTAATAGACTACAACATTTACAGTCAGAATTTATATGGGTGTGTTCTTTCAAGATTGCTTTGTAGGACAACTTCTTTGCTAATCTTATACACTAGAACCATATTATGGCATTTTGCCAACCCGCCTTATAGCTCTAAGAGTTTTGCAGACAATCATCATATATTACTCTCCTTAATTAACCAATAGCTTGTTCTTCCCAGGTCCTAATTCACGAGATCTCCGGTCACAAAAGTTGGGTAACTACTAAGGTGTATCATATATGGGTCTCATACCCATCTCACTCGATGCATTATCTATCACATTTCATGATAGTCCCTTTGTAAAGAGATCTGCAAGGTTTTTGTATGTTCGATTATATGTAGCAGTTATTACTCTAGAGTTTCTCAACTTTCTGAGAGACTTCAAATGTCTCTTCATGTGTCTTAATGACTTTGCATTATCCTTAGAATTGTTCACTTAAGCGATAACTGTTTGGTTGTCACAACTAATAAGAATAGTCGATATAGGTTTTTTGACCACAGGCAAGTCCATCAAGACCTCACGCAGTCATTGTGCCTCAACAGTGGTTGTGTCAAAAACAGTAGGTTCTACTTCCATAGATGACCTCGTCAATATGGTCTATTTGCAAGATCTCGATGACACTGCGCCACCTCCACGAGTAAATAAATACCCACTTATGACGTAGAGTACATCAACATTGGAGGTTTTGTTCGAATCACTATATCCTTTTAGCACAACAGGATGCCCTGAATAATGAATTCCCCTCAAATAGCGCAATAACCTTTCTAATGCATGCCAATGATCATCACCCGGGTTGGACATGAACTTACTCTCGGTTTGCTCACAGCAAAATAGATGTCTATCATTGTGTGAGAGCCTAACTTAATAGGAATGATAGACTACTCATATCAACAATGAATTCCTTCTTTTCCGGGAGCCCATTCGAAAAGAACTCCAAAGTTAAGCGTGCTTGGCTTGGGATAATTATAGGATGGGTGATCGACCGAGAAGTAGCTCCCGGGTGCGCATGAGTGAGGAAAAAGTGCACATGAAAGACTATTGTGGGGTCAGTCTTGATCCCGCCAGACGTAACAGGGTGTTACAATTGGTATCAGAGCCGACCCTCATGGTTACGCGGACATGCGTGGGTCAGGTGCGTGGGAATGTGGTGTATGGCGCGTGTGGTCCGTTGTGGCATACGGCATGGCACATGTGCTAGACTGGGCGCGCATACGTGTGACAAGAGGGAACATTCCTGATGGGCCGACGATGACGCCAGTTCCTTTGAGTGGGGGTGTATGTGAGATCCTGACTTAATAGGAATGATAGACTACTTATATCAACAATGAATTCCTTCTTTTTCGGGAGCCCATTCAAAAAGAACTCCAAAGTTAAGCGTGCTTGGCTTGGGCTAATTATAGGATGGGTGACCGACCGAGAAGTAGCTCCCGGGTGCACATGAGTGAGGACAAAGTGCACGGGAAAGACTAGTGTTGGTTCGTGGGGCCAGTCCTGATCCCGTCAGGCGTAACAGGGTGTTACACATTGTTGCGCTAACTAAGTACATGAGTGAACCGAAAAATTGAGAGTATCTTAATTGATCTCTCATTTGTTTCTTGTTCTTTCTGAGTGTCACACTGGGATCATAAGGTATTGGAGAAGGCTTGCTATCCATAAAGCCGAACTAGCTCATGAACTTCTCAACAAAGTGAGATTGCGTTAGAGTAATCCTACTCTAATCCTTAATAAGTTTGATATTTAGAATTACATCGGCTTCTCCCAAATCTTTCATGTCAAACCTCTTTGATAGAAAAGACTTGACCTCATCGACCGCACCAATATTTGTACCAAAGATCAATATGTCTTCCACATACAAATATAATATAACACTATGGCTCCCACCATGGCGATAGTAAACACACCTATTAGCCTCATTAATGACAAATCCCGCAGAAGTTAGAGTTCTTTCAAACTTTTCATGCCATTTCTTAGGTGCCTGCTTCAGACCTTACAAAGATTTTAACAACCTGCATACCTTTCTCTCTTCACCCTTTACCACGAACCCATCAGGCCAATCCATTAAGGAAATTGAGTGAACCGACAATTTGATGAATGAACTAACAATTTCCTCTTCCAACTCTCCATCCAGGAAACCGTCTTTACATCTAGTTGATGAATGATAAGACCATAAGAGGCTACCAGGGAAAGTAGCACCCGAATGGTGCTCATTCTAGCAGTGGTTGAGTAGGTGTGAAAGTAATCTCCGCCTTCTTTTTGAGTGTAACCCTTGGCCACAAACTGTACCTTGTACTTATCAATAGTACCATCATGCCTTAGCTTCTTTTTGAGCACCCACATACAACAATAGGGTCCTTCGCTTAGCTCCCAAGTTTCAGTAGGAAGAATTGAGTCCATCTCATTATGAACAGCCTTTTTCTAATCATCTACATCTGGAAATACATATGCCACATAGACCATCTTGAGTGGTCGCTGCTTTCATGTTTCCCAACGAACATTTTGTTTTTTTATCCCAAAAAAGGTGCGAGACGGGGGACTCAAACCAGGCACCTCCTGCACCATTGTGTGTGCCTCCAGCACTTAAACTACAACAACTTTTGTGTACAAAACACACTAAAACCTGTATATTTATTATATGAAGCTATATTTTTTCATTAAAAAAATACAAAAATCCAGATTTTTCTCCATTATTGGTAGAACAATAAACCTTTTTTAGAGGGCATTTTTCTTTTCTAAACTTGTCATGTGCATTTTTTATTATATGTAGCATGACATTTTTAGGTCTTTTTTAATGCCCCACGTGGCAATTTTTTTAGTGAAGAGCATGGTATTTTAATAATTAATAACATGGCATTTCTATTATTACGAGCATGGAAGTTTTATTATTAGTAACATGTCATTTTTATTTTTAGTTACATGGCATTTTTATTTTTTTAAGAGGGATGTCAGTTTTATGATTAAGAACATGACATTTTTATTATTGATAACATGTCATTTTTACTATTAGGAGGGTGGCAGTTTTATTATTAACATGCTGGCAGTTTATTATTTTAAGCATGACATTTTTGTTACAGTTCGCATGGCATTTTTATTTATAAAGAGGATGGAATTTTATTTTTTTTGTTCCATGGCAATTTTTCTAGGGCTTATCCAAATACAATATTTTTATATTTAGTGGCCTGATGGTAGCTGGAACTACGTCGGTATTTCCCTGGAGAGGGAGGGATGATGTAGCACAGTGATGGTAGGTCTTTCCCTCAGTTATGAAACCCAGGTATTGAACCAGTAGGAGAACCAAGCAACACAACATAAGCAGCACCTGCACACAAATAACAACACCTCGCAGCCTGACGTGTTAAAGGGGTTGTCAATCCCTTTCGGGGTACGGCGCCTCAAGATAGGCAAACTGACGTGAGGTAAATTGTAGTAGATTGATAGATCGAACACCAAATAAAATAAATAAAGATAAAACATAGCAAGGTATTTTTATATTTTTTGGGTTTAATAGATCTGAATAAAAATGCAAAAGAAAAGTAGACCGCAAGGCAAATATATGAGAAAGAAGACCCGAGGGCCGTAGGTTTCACTAGTGGGTTCTCTCGAGAAAAATAGCAAACGGTGGGTAAACAAATTACTGTTGGGCAATTGATAGAACTTCAAATAATTATGACGATATCCACACAATGATCATTACATAGGCGTCACGTCCAAGATTAGTAGACCGACTCCTGCCTGCATCTACTACTATTACTCCACACACCGACCGCTATCCAACATGCATCTAGTTCATGGAAAAACGGAGTAATGCAATAAGAACGATGACATGATGTAGACAAGATCCATTTATCTATATGGTGGTAGATATAGATCTCGTCTTTTTATCCTTAGTAGCAACGATATACACGTGTCGGTTCCCTTTTTGTCATTGGGATCAAGCACCGTAAGATCGAACCCACTACCGGGCACCTCTTCCCATTGCAATATAAATATATCAAGTTGGACAAAGAAAACCCAAATATCGGAGAAGAAATACGAGGCTATAAGAGATCATGCATATAAGAGATCAAAGAAACTCAAATAACTTTCATGGATATAAAAAGATATGACTAATCATAAACTCAAAGTTCATCAATCCCAACAAACACACCACAAAAGAGTTACATCATATGGATCTCCAAGAGACCATTGTATTGAGAATTTAGTGAGAGAGAGAAAGCCATCTAGCTACTAACTACGGACTCGACGGTCTACAAAGAACTAATCGCGCATCATCGGAGAGGCACCAATGGAGGTGGTGAACCCCATCCGAGATGGTGTCTAGATTGGAGCTGGTGGTTCTGGACTCTGCGGCGGCTGGATGAATATGTCGTCGATGCCTTTAGGGTTTCTGGAATATTGTGGTATCTATAGAGCAAAGAGGCAGTCCGAGGGGCACCCGGGGTGGGCACAAACCCGCCAGGGCGCGCCTAGGCCGCTTGGCGTGCCCTGGTGGGTTGTGCCCCCCTCGGGACACCCCCCAGGTGCAACCAGGGCCCATCATTTGGACTTTTATGTGATTCAAAGCAATAGTCTAGTTTTGACATAATGATTTAGATACTCAAGCATATCAACAAGCAACCATGTCTTTCAAAATATCAATGCTAAAATAAGTTATCCCTAGCCCATCATGCTCAAACATTGATCCATTCATGAAACACACTCGAATATTAACTACACTCAATACTTGAGCCCGATCATATTGCCTCCTAGTTGGTGCTTTTATGAGAGAAGATGGAGACTCAAATTTCAAAAAAATTTGCATAAAGTAAAAGAAAGGCCATTTGTAGAGGGAAGTAGGGATTTGTAGAGATGCTAGAGCTCAAAGCGAAAAAATAGAGATAAAAACATTTTGGGAGGTGTATCCATCCCACCAACGAAAACGACTTAGAGTTCCCAACACATTCCATGCTAGATATGCCATAGGCGGTTCTCAAACAGAAAATAAACTTTATTCCTTTTCCACCATAACTTTTACTTTCCATGGCTAGCCATATTCACGGGTGCCCTCCATACCAAACTTTCCAAGAAATTTATTATTTGACAACATAAAGTAAATTCATTTTTTTTCATTTCGGGACTGTGCATCCCTAATACCTTTGCCTTACTCTCATGGAATGACAAGTGAATAAACACTCATCTTGAGAATAACACATCTAGCAAGGAAAATATTAGCCGCCCCTCACCGCTCCGCGAGCGAAACAAACACACAAAAGAGAAGTTTATTTTGTAAATTAGAGATGGCACATGCAAATTTGCTTAGAACGACAAAAGAATATCACATATAGGTAGATATAGTGGACTCATGTGGCAAAACTGGTTTAAAGGATTTTGGATGCACAAGTAGAGGTCATACTTAGTGCAAAATGAAGGCTAGCAAAAAGATTGAGAAGTGACCAACCAAGAAACGTTTAATCTCATAAGCAAGAATTAAGCATAATTAACACCGAATAATGCACCACAAGTAGGATATAGTTTTCATTGCATGATTATTGACTTTCGTGCATGCATAGGGAATCACAAACCTTAACACCAATATTCTTACTAGAGCACAATTACTCATCAACATAACTCGCATATCACATAATCATATCTCAAAACTATTACTAAGAATCAAGTTTATTTTGTCCAATGATCTTAATGACATTTTATTTTTCTTTATCCTTCTTGGATATCTATCACTTCGGCACTAATTTTCATGTGTTGCTTTTCATAAGCTCGAACAAATATAAGTGAAGATCATGAGCATAACAAATTTTCTTTCTCTCAAAATAATTTAAGTGAAGCAAGAGAGAATTTCTTCAAAATTTTACTAACTCTCAAAAAAATCTAAGTGAAGCAAGAGAGCATTTCTTCAAAAATAACAAAGCACACCGTGCTCAAAAAGATATAAGTGAAGCACTAGAGCAAGTCCTAGCTCATAAAAGATTTAAGTGAAGCATAGAGAGCAATTCTAACAAGTCGTGATATAATTTTGGCTCTCTAAAATAGGTGTGTCCAGCAAGGATTTATGACTTAAAACACAAAATAAAACAAGCAATACACATATCATACAAGACGCTCCAAGCAAAACACATATCATGTGACGAATAAAAATATAGTCTCGAGTAAAATACCGATAGTTGTTGGAAGAAAGCGGGGATGCCACTCAGGGGCATCCCCAAACTTAGTTGGTTGCTCATTCTTGGATAATATTTTGGGATGCCGGGGCATCCCCAAGCTTAGGCTCTTACATCCTGTAACACCCACGATGCGGCTATATCTCCCACGTGTTGGAGCACGACTTAGAGGCATAACCGCATAGTAGGCATGTCGCAAGAGGGGTAATCTTTACACATCCCATGTACTAAATAAGAAAGGGATAAAGAGATGGCTTACAATCGCCACTTCAAACAATACATAAATATAGCATTACATCATCCAGATTACAATTAAGGTCCGACTACGGAACCAAATAAAGAAGGACAACCCCTAATGCAAAAGATCTCCGATCGTCCCGAATGGGCTCCACTACTGATCAACTGGAAATGAAACAACACAACGAACACGATCTTCAACGAGCTCCCACTTGAGCTGGGTTGCGGCACCTGCACTGGTATCATCGACACTTGCAACTGTTTGGAAGTATCTGTGAGTCACGGGGACTCAGCAATCTCACACCCGCAAGATCAAGACTATTTAAGCTTATGGGTAGGAAAGGGTGGTGAGGTGGAGCTGCAGCAAGCACTAGCATATATGGTGGCTAACTTACGCAAATGAGAGCGAGAAGAGAAGCAAAGCACGGTCCTGAACTAGAAGTGATCAAGAAGTGATCCTGAAACTACTTACGTTCAAGCATAACACGAGACCGTGTTCACTTCCCGGACTCCACCGGAAAGAGACCATCATGGTTACACACGCGGTTGATGCATTTTAATTAAGTTAAGTTTCAGGTTTTCTACAACCGGATATTAACAAATTCCCATCTGCCCATAACCGCGGGCACGGCTTTCGAAAGTTCAAAACCCTGCAGGGGTGTCCCAACTTAGCCCATCACAAGCTCTCACGGTCAACGAAGGATATTCCTTCTCCCGAGAAGACCCGATCAGTCTTGGAATCCCGGTTACAAGACATTTCGACAATGGTAAAACAAGACCAACAAGACTGCCCGATGCGCCGACATCCTGAGAGGAGCTGCACATATCTTGTTCTTAGGGAAACACCGGATGAGCGCTCCGTACAACTAAAACCAGCCCTCAAGTTTCCCCAAGGTGGCGCTGCAAAGGACTCTAGTTCGGACTAACACTTAGACAAGCACTGGCCCGGGGGGGGGGGGGGCTTAAAATAAAGATGACCCTCGAGAGCGTGACTCCCAAGGGAAAAGTAGGTGGTGTTGAGGCAAATAGTAAAACCAAGGTTGGGCCTTGCTGGAGGAGTTTTATTCAAAGCGAACTGTCAAGGGGTCCCCATAACACCCAACCATGTAAGGAACGCAAAATCAAGGAACATAACACCGGTATGGCGGAAACTAGGGCGGCAAGAGTGGAACAAAACACCAGGCATAAGGCCGAGCCTTCCACCCTTTACCAAGTATATAGGTGCATTAAAGTAAATAAGATATATTAATCATATCCCAACAATATCCATGTTCCAACATGGAACAAAACTTCATCTTCACCTGCAACTAGCAACGCTATAAGAGGGGCTGAGCAAAGCGGTAACAAGCCAAACAATGGTTTGCTAGGAAAGGTGGGCTAGAGGCTTGACATGGAAATATGGGAGGCATGATATAGCAAGTGGTAGGTATCGCGGCATAGCAATAGAGCGAGCAACTAGCAAGCAAAGATAGAAGTGATTTCGAGGGTATGGTCATCTTGCCTGAGATCCCGCAAGGAAGAAGAACGAGTCCATGAAGAAGACAAATGGACGTAGTCGAACGGATCCTCACAAATGCGACGTTATCGGAACTAACCCGAAGAGGCAACACCAGAAAGAAGCAAACAACATAGTAAACAAACATCACATAAACATGGCATGATGCACAACCAAGTATGATGCATGTCCGGTTTAATGATACATGGCATGGCAAAGTGCACAAGCAAAACTACAAGTTAAGTGGAGCTCAATATGCAACGGGTTGCATATTGACGAAACACCACAACACGTTATTTAGTTCTCTCCCGTTTATGTACTCAACAATATTAAATGTTGGTTAGCATGGCAAGAGGTGAAGCATACATAAACTAACTACCTAGTCAAGTTTAAATGAGGCCGGAAACAACAAACAACAATTTCAGAAAATCCCCATGAGCATATATTAGATTTGGTACTGTTCTGCCCTATACACAATTTTAGAGTTGTTAAACATGCAAAGCAATGCCACCATGTTAAACTAGGCATTTTTATACCCCATTTACATATAAAGTTTATTAAATTTGGAGCTATGGTTATTTAGTTATGAAATGAATCATTTTAGCATGGCATTGGAGCAAATTAAGGCAAACAACAAGTTAAACATGTTAAACATGGATGAAAGTTGGATGTTATGAAACTAGATGAAATTCTAGTCATTTTACATATATAAATTATTTACATCCGATGCACGGTTGGTGAGTTATGATATGCATGATGTAGAAGGGGTTTTCTGCAAAACTGTGTTCTCTGGTTAAATACTAAATTCATCCAGAGGAGAGAGAAAACAAGCCAGGCCGAATTTGAAATAGGGCAGGCGCTGGGGGCGGCTCACCCATGGGGTTCGGCCCATTTGCGGAGAGGCTGGCAGGCCGGGCGAGGGGAGAGTGCAGGCCGCGGGAGGAAGGTGGGCCGGTTCTGCCAACGGGCCCACGATGGGAGGGACTCGCCCCGACCCCCTGACGAGGACGAGGAAGGACGACGCCGATGAGCTTCGACGGTGGGCGGCGATGGTGGAAGCCAGATCCGGCGAAGGACTCGCCGGATCCGGAAGGAGGCGAGGCGGGAGTATCCGTTTCCGGCGACCGCGGGGCCGGGCATCGACGGCGGAGGGGCGCTGGATCTGGGACGGAAAAAGACGCCGACGAGGTTCCGCGACGAGGCCTTGGCGCAGCAGCTCCGGCGGGATGCGGGAACAGGGGATGGCGGGGCGGCGATGGGTCGCGGTGCAGGGGTCGTAGATGCGGGAGGATGTAGGGGACGGCGCTAGCGGCCTCCGGTGCGGTCGACGGCCACCAGCGGCGCTTGGGAAGATCTGGGGCACTCGGGACGAGCCCCTGGCTCGGGCACTCGCGGCCGACGGCTCGGGCCCGGGCGGGCCCGCGATGGGTCTCCAGGCCCGCGGCGAAGTGGGGGAAGGCAAGCGCGACGTGGCCTCGCCTGGTTGGGCGGGGTGGCGATGCTGCCCACTGGGGTGGCGCCATGTGGTGACGCGCGAGGTGGCGGTGCTGGAGGAGGCCAAGTGACGGCGGCGGAGCGGATTTGGCGGCGACAAGTGGCGGGTGGAGGCTGGGGCTGCGTGGAAAATGAGGAGGAGGGTGGAAGAAGGCCAAAAATGGCAGGGGAGGCGTCTATATATAGAAAGGGGGCTAGGGTTAGGGGTTTTGCTCCGTTTCTGGACCCTTCGATCGCAATCGAACGGCACCGGACGGAGGGGGAAAACTAGGTGGGGTTTGTGGGCTGTGTAGGAGGGTTAGGCTGAGAGGGGAGGGGAGAGATGCAGCCCGGCACGGTTTCCGTAGACCGAAAATGCCCGACGAAAAGACCAGCTACTATTGCCGCTATATTTAACCGTTGGGGCATCAAACGGACTCCGAATGCGATGAAACTTGACAGGCGGTCTACTGACAACAAAACAACACTGCATGCCAACTTTTACCCCATTCCGAGAACAGTTTCCGGCCACTTATAAAATAATATTTCGGAGGTGCCACGGGTGCATGCAAGTGTGTCTGGGCTGAGAACGGACAACAGACGGAACGAGGAGACCGGGACAGATGCAAGTTTTGAAAACATGATGATGCAATGCACATGATGACATGGCAAGACGCAACACGCAAGCAAAAGACAAGGCAACAACAACGAATAACTGGAAGACACCTGGCGCATCGGTCTCGGGGCATCACACATCCTTCATCCATCGTAAGATAACCCAAAACTTGAAAACATCAATCACACAAAACTCAACAAAAACCTTCGTGAGATCCGTTAGTATAAGAATAATAAACCACTACTATAAGTGTTGTATCAAACCAATTCATATTTTGTTTTTGTATTATATCTAATGTATTCCAACTTTTCTATGGCAAAAACTCATCAAAGAAAACCATAGAGCCATCAAAATAAGCACACAACACAAAGAAAACAGAATCTTTCAAAACAGAATAGTCTGTAGCAATCTGACTATTTCGAATACTTCTGTAACTCCAAAAATTATGCCAAAATAGGACGAACTGAGTAATTTGGATATTGATCTACTACAATTGGAATGATTATTTTATCGCTCTCTGGTAAAAAATGATAATTGTTTTCGTGAGTGCAAAAGTTTCTGTTTTTTCAGCAAGGTCAAACAACTATTGCCCAAGAAGATCCTAAAGGCTTTACTTGGCACAAACACTAATTAAAATATAAAAAACACAATCATAATAGTAGCATAATTGTTCTAACACTCAAGAACAAAAAGCAAAAAGCAAAAATAAATTTTATTCATTGGGTTGCCTCCCAACAAGCGCTATAGTTTTACGCCCTTAGTTAGGTATAAAGCAAGGATCTAAGTTTTGTCATATTTGGTTCGAGATCCATTAGATGCCCTCATGATTGATTCATAAGGTGGCCCAATTTTTGTTCTAGGAAAGTGTTTCATACATTTTCTCAAAGGAAATTGGAACTTAATACTGCCTTCTTTCATATCAATCACGGCACCGATAGTGCGTAAAACGGTCTACCAAGAATAATTGGACAAGACGGATTGCAATCAATATCAAGAACGATAAAATCTATGGGCACATAATTTCTATTTGTAAGAATAAGAACATCATTAATTCTTCCCATAGGCTTTTTAATAGTAGAATCCGCCAAGTGTAAATTCAAAGAACATTCTTCAAGATTGGTACGACCAAGAATAAGAACAATAAAATCTATGGGCACATAATTCCTATTTGCTGGAACTACGTCAGTATTTCCCCGGAGAGGGAGGGATGATGTAGCACAGCGACGGTAGGTATTTCCCTCAGTTATGAAACCAAGGTATCAAACCAGTAGGAGAACCAAGAAACACAATGTAAGCAGCACCTGCACACAAATAACAACACCTCGCAACCCAACGTGTTAAAGGGGTTGTCAATCACTTCCGGGGTACGACGCCTCAAGATAGGAAAACAGACGTGAGGTAAATTGTAGTAGATTCATAGATCGAACGCCAAATAAAATAAATAAAGATAAAACGCAGCAAGGTATTTTTGTATTTTTTGGTTTAATAGATCTGAATAAAAATGCAAAGGAAAAGTAGGTCACAAGGCAAATATATGAGAAAGAAGACCCGCGGGCCGTAGGTTTCACTAGTGGCTTCTCTCAAGAAAAATAGCAAAGGTAAACAAATTACTGCTGGGCAATTGATAGAACTTCAAATAATTATGATGATATCCAGGCAACGATCATATATAGGCATCACGTCCAAGATTAGTAGACCGACTCCTGCCTGCATCTACTACTATTACTCCACACATCGACCTCTATCCAGAATGCATCTAGTTCATGGAAAAATGGAGTAATGCAATAAGAATGATGACATGATGTAGACAAGATCTATTTATCTATATGGCGGTAGATATATATCTCGTCTTTTTATCCTTAGTAGCAACGATACATACGTGTCGGTTCCCTTTCTATCACCAGGATCAAGCACCGTGAGACGTCTCTGTCGTATCTATAATTTTTGATTGTTCCATGCCAATATTCTACAACTTTTACATACTTTTTTGCAACTTTTTATACTATTTTTGGGACTAACATATTGATCCAATGCCCAGTGCCAGTTCCGGTTTGTTGCATGTTTTTTGTTTCACAGAAAATCTATATCAAACGGAGTCCAAACGGGACAAAAACTTACATAGATTTTTTTGGAATATATGTGAATTTTGGGAAACGGAATCAACGTGAGACGATGCCCGAGGGGCCCACGAGGGTGTGGGGCGTGCCCCAGGGGGTAGGGCGCGCCCTCGGCCCTCGTGGCCACTCCATAAGGCGGTTGGTGCCCTTCTTTCGCTGCAAGAAAGCCAATATCCGGATAAAAATCATGTCAAAATTTTAGCCCAATCGGAGTTATGGATCTCCGAGAATTTAAGAAATGGTGAAAGGGCAGAATCAGGGAGCGCAGAAATAGAAGGGAACAGAGAAAGAGATCCAATCTCGGAGGGGCTCTCTCCCCTCCACTGCCATGGAGGCCATGGACTAGAGGGGAAACCCTTCTCCAATCTAGGGGGAAGGTCAAGGAAGAAGAAGAAGAAGAAGAAAAAGAAGAAAAAGAAGAATAAGAAGAAGGGGGGCTCTCTCCCCCCCCCCCTCTCTCCTGGTGGCGCCGGAACACTGCCGGTGCCATCATCGCGGCAATGATCTACACCAACAACTTCACCGCCATCATCACCAAATATCCCCCCTCTATGCAGAAGTGTAACCCCTCTTTTACCCTCTGTAATCTCTACTTAAACATGGTGCTCAATGCTATATATTATTTCCCAATGATGTATGGCTATCCTATGATGTTTGAGTAGATCCATTTTGTCCACTGGGTTAATTGATGATCGTGATTGCTTTGAGTTGCATGTTTTATTATTGGTGCTGTCCTATGGTGCTCTCCGTGTCGCACAAGTGTGAGGGATCCTCGCTGTAGGGTTTGCAATATGTTCATGATTTGCTTATGGTGGGTGGCGTGAGTGACAGAAGCACAAACCAGAGTAAGTAGGTTGTTTGCATATGGGAGTAAAGAGGACTTGATGTCTTATAATGCTATGGTTAGGTTTTACCTTAATGATCTTTAGTAGTTGCGGATGCTTGCTAGAGTTCCAATCATAAGTGCATATGATCCAAGAAGAGAAAGTATGTTAGCTTATGCCTCTCCCTCAAATAAAATTGCAATAATGATTACCGGTCTAGTTATCGATTGTCTAGGGACAAATAACTTTCTTGTGACAAAAAGCTCTCTACTGAAACTAATTTAGTTGTGTCTTTATCTAAACAGCCCCTAGCTTTTATTTACATGCTCTTTATTATCTTGCAAACCTAGCCTACAACACCTACAAAGTACTTCTAGTTTCATACTTGTTCTAGGTAAGGCGGACGTTAAGCGTTGATGACCCACAAGTGTAGGGGATATATCGTAGCCTTTTGGATAAGTAAGAGTGTCGAACCCAACGAGGAGCGGAAGGAAATGATAAGCAGTTTTCAACAAGGTATTCTCTGCAAGCACTGAAATTATCGGTGACAGGTAGTTTCGTGATAAGGTAATTTGTAACGGGTAGCAAGTAATAAAAGTAAATAAGGTGCAGCAAAATGGTCCAATCATTTTTGTAGCAAAGGAAAAGCCTGGACAAACTCTTATATAACAGAAAGTGCTCCTGAGGACACATGGGAATTGTCGTCAAGCTAGTTTTCATCACGTTCATATGATTCGCGTTCGGTACTTTGTTAATTTGATATGTGGGTGGACCGGTGCTTCGGTACTGTCCTTACTTGGACAAGCATCCCACTTATGATTAGCCCCTATTGCAAGCATTCGCAACTACAACAGAAGTATTAAGGTAAACCTAACCATAGCATGAAACATATGGATCCAAATTAGCCCCTTACGAAGCAACTCGTAAACTAGGGTTTAAGCTTCTGTCACTCTAGCAACCCATCATCTACTTATTACTTCCCAATGCCTTCCTCTAGGCCCAAACAATGGTGAAGTGTCATGTAGTCGACGTTCACATGACACCACTAGAGGGATGACAACATACATCTCATCAAAATATCGAACGAATACCAAATTCACATGACTACTTATAGCAAGACTTCTCCCATGTCCTCATGAACAAACATAAATACTCACAAAGCATATTCATGTTCATAATTAGAGGGGTATTAATATGCATAATGGATCTGAACATATGATCTTCCACCAAGTAAACCAACTAGCATCAACTACAAGGAGTAATCAACACTACTAGCAACCCACAGGTACCAATCTGAGGTTTGGATACAAAGATTGGATACAAGAGATGAACTAGGGTTTGAGATGAGATGGTGCTGGTGAAGATGTTGATGGAGATTGACCCCCTCCGAATGAGGGGATCGTTGGTGATGACGATGGTGATGATTTCCCCCTCCCGGAGGGAAGTTTCCCTGACAGAACAGCTCCGCCGGAGCCCTAGATTGGTTCCGCCAAGGTTCCGCCTCGTGGCGGCAGAGTTTCGTCCCGTGAGCTTGCTTATGATTTTTTTTCCTCGATGAAAGACTCCATATAGCCAAAGATGGGCATCAGACAGCCACCAGGGGGCCCACGAGGCAGGGGGTGCACCTAGGGGGGTAGGGCGCGCCCCCACCCTCGTGGACGGTGGGTGGCCCCCCTCTGGTACTTTCTTTGCCCGATATTTTTTATATATTCTGAAAATAATTCCCGTGGAGTTTCAGGACTTTTGGAGATGTGCAGAATATATCTTTAATATTTGCTCCTTTTCTAGCCCAGAAATCCAGTTGCCGGCATTCCCCCTCTTCATGTAAGCCTTGTAAAATAAGAGAGAATAGGCATAAGTATTGTGACATAATGTGTAATAATAGCCCATAATGCAATAAATATCGATATAAAAGCATGATGCAAAATGGACATATCAACTCCCCCAAGCTTAGACCTTGCTTGTCCTCAAGCGAAAGCCAAAATCAAAAAATATGTCCACATGTTTAGAGATAGAGGCGTCGATAAAATAAAATACAGACATGAGGGCATCATGATCATTCTTAGAACAACAACATATATATATATATATATATTGTCTTATGATCTCTTATGCTAAAGTAACAATTCATTCACATACTCAAGTATGAATCAGAAACTTCATTGAAAACTAACAAACTATAATCTCAGTCATTGAAGCAATTGCAATTTATCATAACATCGGAAAGAGTCAATAAGAGCTTTTCAGCAAGTCCACATACTCAACCATCATTTAGTATTTCACAATTGCTAACACTCACGCGATATTTATGGTTATGAAGTTTTAATCGGACACAAAGAAAGATAGGGGCTTATAGTTTTGCCTCCCAACTTTTTACCTCAAGGGTAATGTCAACAATAATAGTTCATGAAAACTCACATCCAATTAGTTATATATACCTGGATCTTTCCAACACATTGTGCTTGCCAACGGATAAAATGTAAAAGGGAAAGGTGAAGATCACTGTGACTCTTGCATGAAGTATAAGACAAGCATAAAAGATAGGCCCTTCGCAGAGGGAAGCAGAGGTTGTCATGTTCTTTTATGGTTGGATGCACAAAATCTTAATGCAAAAGAACATCACTTTAGATTGCCACTTGTTATATGGACCTTTACTATGTAGTCCGTCGCTTCTATTTCTTCCACATCACAATATTGTATAAAGCTTATTTTCTCTGCACCAATAAATCATACATATTTAGAGAGCAATTTTTATTGCTTGCAACGATGACAACTTACTTGAAGGATCTTACTCAATCCATAGGTAGATATGGTGGACTCTCATGGCAAAACTGGGTTTAAGGAAATTTGGAAGCACAAGTAGTATCTCTACTTGGTGCAAAGAATTTTGGCTAGCATGAGAGGGAAAGGCAAGCTCAACATGTTGGATGATCCATGACAATATAATTTATCTCAGATGCAAGAAAACACAACCCATTACGTTGTCTTCCTTGTCCAACGTTGACTCTTTATCATATCATACTTTAATGAGTGCTCACAATCATAAAAGATGTCCAAGATAGTATATTTATATGTGAAAACCTCTCTTTCTTTATTACTTCCTATTCATTGCAATGATGACCAAAACTATGTTTGTCAACTCTCAACAACTTTTATTCATCATACTCTTTATATGTGAAGTCATTACTCTCCATAAGATCCATATGATATCTTTGTTTTTTTTTATTTCTTCTATTTTATTCTACTCCCTCAAAATCATAGCAAAATAATCAAGCCCTTGACTCAACACTAATCTTCATTATATAAAGCTCATGAACTTGATTACATAGATAGATCATAAAGCAAAATTCACAACTAGATCATACTAAAACTTTATTCTACTAGATCAATATATTACCAAAAGGATCGAACTGAGAAAAATGGTAAAGATAAAAGTGATGGTGATACGATACCGGGGCACTCCCCCAAGCTTGTCAGTTGCCAAGGGGAGTGCCCATACCCGATGCTTAGTTCTTCGTTGTTGGTGAAGAAGGTGTCGGTGATGATGGATAGTCGCACATCAGGCGTAGGAGATCCTCCAATTTGCAGATAATGCCTTTGACTGCGATGATATGCTCCTTCAACAAAATATTTTCACTTGTGAGATACTTGTTTTGAATGCGAGCTAACTCAATCATCTTGAAAGCTTCAATCTCCGTTGGGGTAAAGAGATTGTGGTGAGGTTGAAGGATGTCTTCTTCTGCTACTGCTGGAACTTGATCCCCCGTGGCCTTCTTGATCCCATCATCCTTGTTGATCTCTCCGGGTTCTTCTCTCATCAGCTCTATCTTCATTAGCCAAGCATTGTTGCCCTCATTGTTGGAGGAGGAGGGAGACGACATGATTACTGGCCTTGACAACCCTGGCAGAAAACAGCTCGAAACAAAAACAGGAGATATTTGCGTGATATGGTGGTCAAAACCTTCGGGAGATTATATAGTGAATTTTTACCGACCAAAAGAAGTATCGTGCAAGAAAACAGAGTCCGGAGAGCACACAGGGTGCCCATGAGGCAGGGGGCGCGCCCTCCACCCTCGTGGAAGTTTCGTGTCCTTCCCGGACTGCTTCTTATTTTCCTATTTTCTTAAATATTCCAAAAAGGAGAAAAATTGCCATTAGAACTATTTTGGAGTCGGTTTACTTACTGTACCACGTACACATTCCTTTTCGGAGTCTGAAACATTCTGGAAAGTGTCCCTTATGTATTCCTCCGGGGTTGCGATTTAATAACATTAGCTTCAACATTTATAGGATTACCTGAGATATAATGTTTGATTCTTTGACCGTTCACCACCCTCGGATTTGTGCCTTCGAAGTTGTTGATTTTTATGGCACCGGAACGGTAGACCTCCTCGATGATGTAAGGACCTTCCCATTTAGAGAGGATTTTCCCTGCAAAAAATCTTAAACGAGAGTTGTATAGCAATACATAATCACCTACATTAAACTCACGTTTTTGTATCCTTTCATCATGCCATCTTTTAACTTTTTCTTTAAACAGTTTGGCATTCTCATAGGTCTGGGTTCTCCATTCATCAAGTGAGCTAATGTCAAAAAGCCTCTTCTCACCGACAAGTTTGAAGTCATAGTTGAGCTCTTTAATAGCCCAATATGCCTTATGTTCTAATTCAAGAGGTAAGTGGCATGCTTTACCATAAACCATTTTATACGGAGACATACCCATAGGATTTTTATATGCAGTTCTATAGGCCCATAATGCATCATCAAGTTTCTTGGAACAATTTTTTCTTGATCTATTGATAGTCTTTTGTAAAATTAATTTAAGCTCTCTATTGCTAAGTTCTACTTGACCACTAGACTGTGGGTGATATGGAGATGCAATTCTATGATTAACATCATACTTAGCAAGCATTTTACGAAAAGAACCATGAATAAAATGTGAACCGCCATAAGTCATTAAGTATCAAGGGACTCCAAACCTCAGAAAAATAACTTCTTTAAGCATCTTAATAGAGGTGTTATGATCAGCACTACTAGTTGGAATAGCTTCTACCCACTTAGTAACGAAATCAACAGCAACTAAAATATTTGTGTACCCATTAGAGGAAGGAAAAGGTCCCATATAATCAAAGCCCCAAACATCAAATGGTTCAATAACAAGTGAATAATTCATAGGCATTTCTTGACGTCTACTAATATTACCAATTCTTTGACATTCAGCACAAGACAAAACAAACTTACGGGCATCCTTGAAGAGAGTAGGCCAATAAAAACCGGATTGCAATACCTTATGTGCAGTTCTATCTCCAGCATGGTGTCCTCCATAAGCCTCGAAGTGGCACTTGCGTAGGATCTGTTCCTGTTCATGCTCATGTACACAATGTCTAATAACACCATCTACCCCTTCTTTATGAAGGTGTGGGTCATCCCAGAAGTAATGTCTTAAATCATAGAAGAACTTTTTCTTTTGCTGGTATGTGAAACTAGGTGGTATAAACTTAGCAACAATATAATTAGCATAATCAGCATACCATGGAGCAGTACAAGAAGCATTTATGACAACTAATTGTTCATCAGGAAAGCTATCATCAATAGGTAGTGGATCATCAAGAACATTCTCTAACCTAGACAAGTTGTCTGCAATGGGGTTCTCAGCTCCCTTTCTATCAATAATATGCAAATCAAATTCTTGAAGCAAGAGAACCCATATAATAAGTCTAGGTTTAGCATCTTTCTTTTCCATAAGATATTTAATAGTAGCATGATCAGTGTGAACAGTTACTTTAGAATCAACAATGTAAGGTCTAAACTTATCACAAGCAAATACAACTGCTAAAAATTCTTTTTCAGTAGTAGCATAATTTCTTTGAGCACTGTCTAGAGTTTTACTAGCATATTGGATAACATTTAATTTCTTATCAACTCTTTGTCCTAGAACAGCCCCTACAGCTTAATCACTAGCATCACACATAATTTCAAATGGTAAATTCCAATCAGGAGGCTGAACAATAGGTGCAGAAATCAAAGCCTTCTTAAGTATTTCAAATGCTTCTACACAATCATCATCAAAGATAAAAGGGACATCTTTTTGTAAGAGATTAGTCAGAGGCCGAGAAATTTTAGAAAAGTCCTTAATGAACCTCCTATAAAAACCGGCATGACCAAGGAAACTTCTTATACCTTTAATGTCCTTGGGACATGGCATCTTTTCAATAGCATCAACTTTAGCTTTATCAACTTCAATACCTCTTTCAGAAATTTTATGCCCCAAGACAATACCTTCATTAACCATAAAGTGGCACTTTTCCTAATTCAAGACAAGATTAGTTTCTTCACATCTCTGCAACACTCGATCAAGGTTGGTTAAGCAATCATCAAAAGAAGTTCCGTAAATGAAGAAATCATCCATGAATACCTCAACAATCTTTTCACAAAAGTCAGAGAATATAGCAGTCATACATCTTTGAAAAGTAGCAGGTGCATTGCATAAACCAAAAGGCATACATCTATAAGCAAAGGTACCGAAAGGACAAGTAAAAGTTGTCTTTTCTTTATCCTCTTTTGACACAGGTATTTGGGAGAAACCAGAATAACCATCTAGGAAGCAAAAATGTGTATGTTTGGATAATCTTTCTAGCACTTGATCAATACAAGGTAACGGGTAATGATCCTTTTTAGTAGCTTTATTTAATTTACGGAAATCAATTACCATTATATAACCTGTAACAATTCTTTGTGGAATCAATTCATCTTTATCATTAGGAACAACAGTAATACCTCCCTTCTTAGGGATACAATGGACAGACTTACCCACTGACTATCAGCAACGGGATAAATTATACCTACCTCTAGAAGCTTTAGTATTTCCTTTCTTACCACTTCTTTCATCTTAGGATTTAACCGTCGTTGGTGATCAACAACTGGTTTAGCGTCTTTCTCCAGCTTTATTTTGTGCTGGCATAGGGTGGGACTAATGCCCTTAAGATCATCAAGAGTATATGCAATAGCATCACGGTGCTTCTTCAGAGTTTTCAACAATTTATTTTCTTCATGCTCTAAAAGGTTAGCACTAATAATAATAGGATATATCTCTTTCTCATCAAGATAATCATATTTAAGAGTATTAGGTAAAGGCTTAAGCTCAAACACAGGATCACCCTTAGGTGGAGGAGGATCCCCTAGAATTTCAACAGGCAAGTTGTGCTTCAAAATAGGTCCCTGTTTAAAGAATACTTCATCTATTTCCCTTCTTTCATTCATAAACATATCATTTTCATGGTCTAGCAAATATTGTTCTAAAGGATCACTAGGAGGAACGGCAATAGAAGCAAGACCAATAATTTCATCTTTACTAGGCAATTCTTTATCATGGGGTTGTCTACGAAATTTAGCAAAATTAAGCTCATGAGACATATCCCCTAAACCAACAGAAACAATATCCTTATTGCAGTCTATCTTAGCATTAACAGTATTCAAGAAGGGTCTACCAAATATAATGGGACAAAAGTCATCTTGTGGGGAATCAAGAACAAGAAAATCAGCAGGATGTTTAACTTTCCCACACAAGACTTCAACATCTCTAACAATCCCAACTGGTGAAATAGTATCTCTATTGGCAAGCTTAATAGTAACATCAATCTCTTCTATCACAGCAGGTGCAATATCATGCATAATTTCTTTGTACAAGGAATGGGGTATTGCACTTGCACTAGCACCCATATCACATAAGCCATGATAGCAATGATCTCCTATTTTAACAGAAATAATAGGCATGCCTACAACAGATCTATGTTTATTTTTAGTATCAGGTCTAGCAATTCTAGCAGATTCATTACAGAAGTAAATAACATGCCCATCAATATTATCGGCTAAGAGATCTTTAACCATAGCAACACTAGGTTCAACTTTAATTTGCTCAGGGGGTTTAGGTGTCTTAATATTACTTTTGTTAACCATAGTTGAAGCTTTAGCATGATCCTTTATTCTAACAGGGAAAGGTGGTTTCTCAATATAAGCAGTAGGAACAACAGGATCATTATAAGTGATAGTCTTTTCTTCAACTTTAATAGGTGCAACTACTTTTACTTCAATGGGAGGATTATATTTAAACCACTTCTCCTTAGGGAGATCAACATGAGTAGCAAAAGATTCATAGAAAGAAGCTACTATCTCAGAGTCAAGTCCATATTTAGTGCTAAATTCACGGAAAGCATCGGTATCCATAAAAGATTTAACACAATCAAACTTAGGTGTTATACCTGACTCCTTACCTTCGTCGAGGTCCCAATCTTCAAAGTTTCATTTAATTCTTTCCAATAAATCCCATTTTAATTTAATAGTCTTCATCATAAAAGATCTAGTACAAGAAGTATCGAGCATGGAGCGATTACTGAGAGAAAGCCGAGCATACAATTTTTGAATAATCATTTCTTTTGAGAGCTCATGATTGGGGCATGAATATAACATTGACTTAAGCCTCCCCGAGCTTGAGCGATGCTCTCTCCTTCGCGAGGCCAAAAATTATATATAATTATGGTCACGATGAACCAGATGCATAGGATAAAGCTTTTGATGAAATTCCAATTTCAATCGTTGGTAGTTCCATGATCCAATATCATCACATAACCTAAACCATGTCAATGCATCTCCCTTCAAAGATAAAGGGAAGACCTTCTTCTTGATAACATCCTCGGGCATACCTGCAAGCTTAAATAATCCACAAACTTCATCCACATAGATTAGGTGCAAATCGGGATGTAATGTCCCGTCACCTGTGAAAGGATTAGCTAGCAGTTTCTCTATCATACCCGAAGGAATTTCAAAGTAAAAAATTTCAGTAGGTTCAGTAGGTTGAGGAGCAAATCTTTGCTCTACTGGTCGAGGTGAAGATACCCCGAACAAGCCCCTCAAAGGATTATGTTCCATAGTAACAAGTGACAGTAAATTTCAGCACACTATATAAATTTTTCCTTACCAAATTCCACCTACCAAAGTCGCTTTACTCCTCGGCAACGGTGCCAAAAAAGAGTCTTGATGACCCACAAGTGTAGGGGATCTATCGTAGCCTTTTCGATAAGTAAGAGTGTCGAACCCAACGAGGAGCAGAAGGAAATGATAAGCGGTTTTCAGCAAGGTATTCTCTGCAAGCATTGAAATTATCGGTAACAGGTAGTTTTGTGATAAGGTAATTTGTAATGGGCAGCAAGTAATAAAAGTAAATAAGGTGCAGAAAAATGGCCCAATCCTTTTTTTAGCAAAGGACAAGCCTGGACAAACTCTTATATAAAGGAAAGCACTCCTGAGGACACATGGGAATTGTCGTCAAGCTAGTTTTCATCACGTTCATATGATTCGTGTTCGGTACTTTGATAATTTGATATGTGGGTGGACCGGTGCTTGGGTACTGTCCTTACTTGGACAAGCATCCCACTTATGATTAACCCCTATTGCAAGCATCCGCAAATACAACAGAAGTATTAAGGTAAACCTAACCATAGCATGAAACATATGGATCCAAATCAGCCCCTTACGAAGCAACTCATAAACTAGGGTTTAAGCTTCTGTCACTCTAGCAACCCATCATCTACTTATTACTTCCCAATGCCTTCCTCTAGGCCCAAACAATGGTGAAGTGTCATGTAGTCGACGTTCACATGACACCACTAGAGGGATGACAACATACATCTCATCAAAATATTGAACGAATACCAAATTCACATGACTACTTATAGCGAGACTTCTCGCATGTCCTCAGGAACAAACGGAACTACTCACAAAGCATATTCATGTTCATAACCAGAGGGGTATTAATATGCATAATGGATCTGAACATATGGTCTTCCACCAAGTAAACCAACTAGCATCAACTACAAGGAGTAATCAACACTACTAGCAACCCACAGGTACCAATATGAGGTTTGGATACAAAGATTGGATACAAGAGATGAACTAGGGTTTGAGATGAGATGGTGCTGGTGAAGATGTTGATGGAGGGAAGTTTCCCCGGCAGAACAGCTCCATCGGAGCCCTAGATTGGTTCTGCCAAGGTTCCACCTCGTGGCGGCAGAGTTTTGTCACGTGAGCTTGCTTATGATTTTTTCCTCGACGAAAGACTCCATATAGCCAAACATGGGCATCAGAGGGCCATAAGGGGGCCCACGAGACAGGGGCCCAATATTTTTATATATTCTGAAAATAATTCCCGTGGAGTTTCAGGACTTTTGGAGATGTGCAGAATAGGTCTCTAATATTTGCTCCTTTTCCAGTCCAGAATTCCAACTGTCGGCATTCCCCCTCTTCATGTAAACCTTGTAAAATAAGAGATAATAGGCATAAGTATTGCGACATAATGTGTAATAACAGCCCATAATGCAATAAATATCGATATAAAAGCATGATACAAATTGGACGTATCAAGCGTGCATAGAGTTGTATCAGTGGTCGATAGAACTTGAGGGAATATTTGTTCTACCTTTAGCTCCTCGTTGGGTTCAATACTCTTACTTATTGAAAGAGGCTACAATTGATCCCATATACTTGTGGGTTATCGAGAGCTTTTTCTGGCGCTGTTGCCGGGGAGCAATAGCGTGGGGTGAATATTCTCGTGCGTGCTTGTTTGCTTTATCACTAAGTGGATTTTGTTTATTGTTCTAAGTTGTTCTCTATCTTTAGTTATGGAACACGAAATACCAAACAAATTAGGTTTACTTGCTACTCATGGAGATGGGGAACCTCCTAAAACCCTTGATGCTCATTATGTGAAAGATATTATGCACTACTTTAATAATCCTGAGAAAACCCCATTCAATTATATAATGGGAGACACGTTGGATCAACATGAATACTTTAGGGATTATCGCTTGACTCAAAAAGGGAAACTATTATGGGATCAAATTTATATGTTGCATTGGTATGCTCGGCAACTATGCTTGAGATATGATTATACTTGTTGCTCTAGGATGAAGGCTCCACACCTTCCCTTTTCATGCAAATTTAATGATAATGAAACCCTAGCTTCTTATGCTAATGGTATATATGATACTATGATGTGGAACGAATAGAAGAATTTGTTGCTTTTAAGGGTGCTTGTGAAATTGAATATTTGTTTAAAGATTTTTAAGATTTTGATAATTCAGTTTATAGACCCGAAAATTTAGCTATCCTTAAATATTGCTATGAGAATTATAAATACAATTATGATATTGATGAATTTACTGAGAAAGTCTCAGCTGTCCGAGAAGAGATTAATATTTTGCAGGAGTCTATGGAAGAAGAAATTGATGAAACTGTGAGCTCATTGGATGAAAAAGATGATGAGGAGAGCGAAGAACAAAAGGAGGAAGATCAGATTAGCTACCCGTGCCCACCTTATAATGAGAGTAACTCTCCAACTCATACATTATTTAATGTCCCTTTCTTCTTACCGAAGGATGAATGCCATGATAATTGCTATGATCCCGTTGATTCATTTGAAATACCCCTTTTTGATGAACTTGATGCTTGCTATTCTTGTGGCCAAGATGCCAATATGAATTATGATTATGAAGATGAACTTGCTATTGTTCCTTATGTTAGACATGAAATTGTTTCTATTGCACCCACACATGATAGTCCTATTATCTTTTTGAATTCTCCTAACTACACTATATCGGAGAAGTTTGCACTTATTAAGGATTATATTGATGGGTGGCCTTTTACCATTGCACATGAGAATTTTGATGAATATAATATGCATGTGCTTGCTCCTCCTACTTGCAATTATTATGAGAGAGGAACCACATCTATGCCTCTCTATGTTTCCAACACGATAAAATTGCAAGAAACTTCTTATGCTATGCATTGGCCTTTACTTGATGTGCATGAATTGTTCTTGTATGACATGCTGATGCATAGGAAGAGAGTTAGACTTAGTAATTGCTTGATATATGTTGCTTTGTGCTCACTACTAAATGCCAAATCATTGCTAATTCAAATTGGCTTTGATATACCTTGGGATCCGGGTGGATTCATTACTTGAGCACCTTATGCCTAGCTTAATGGCTTTAAAGAAAGCACTGCCAGGGAGACAACCCGGAAGTTTTAGAGAGTCATTTATTTATTTTGAGTGCTTTTATAGAGTTTAAAAACAAAAAAATAAATAAAGAGGGGAACCCAAAACTTTTCAAAAAGGAAAGTGAAAGTGAGAGAGACAAGCATTGTTGAAGTGAGGGAGCTCCTTGAACTTTGTTCATGCTCACGGAAACTTTGTGAATCTTTATTACCGAAACTTTTCAACAAAAATAATTACCCCCTTGTACAATTCCATTGTATTATAAAAATAATGTGCGAAGATTTGCCTTTAGGACGTTTACATTGCTTGTTGGTTTGTGCGGTGCAAAACAGAAACTTTGACTGTAGTGCGCGAGTTTACATTTTTAAATGGAATATCAAACGGTTACGAAACTTTTTGCAATGTCTTTCTATACAAATTGTTTATTTTTCATAATGTTTTCAGAATTTTTGGAGTGCCAGAAGTATGGTGAATGTTCAGATTACTACAGACTGTCCTGTTTAAGACAGATTCTGTTTTTGATGCATTGTTTGCTTGTTTTAATGAAACTATCGATTTCTATCAGTGGATTAAGCCATGGAAAAGTTATATTACAGTAGCTACAATGTGAAAACAAAATATGAATTGGTTTGCAACAGTACTTAGAGTAGTGATTTGCTTCATTATACTAACGGATCTTACCAAACTTTCTGTTGAGTTTTGTGTGGATGAAGTGATCAAGGATCGAGGAGGTCTCGATATGAGGAGAAGGAGGAGAGGCAAGAGGTCAAGATTTTGGATTCCCAAGTCACCCCAAGTAAATATTCAAGGATACTCAAGCGTCTAAGCTTGGGGATGCCCCGGAAGGCATCCCATCTTTCTTCAACAAGTATCAGTATGTTTTCGATTTTGTTTCGTTCATGTGATATGTGGAAATCTTGAAGCGTCTTTTGCATTTAGTTTTCACTTTTCTTTGATGCACCATGCTAGTATGAGATAGTCCATGGTTGATTTGTAGAACGCTCTTTGCACTTCACTTATATCTTTTGAGTATGGCTTTATAGAATGCTTCATGTGCTTCGCTTATATCATTTGAAGTTTGGATTGCATGTTTCCCTACACATATAAAACCGCCATTTGTAGAATGCTCTTTTGCTTCACTTATATTTGTTAGAGTGTGGGCATATATTTTGTAGAAAGAATTAAACTCTCTTGCTTCACTTATATCTATTTAGAGAGTTGACAGGAATTGGTCATTCACATGGTTAGTCATTAAATCCTACATAAAACTTGTAGATCACTGAATATGATATGTTTGATTCCTGGCAATAGTTTTGTGATATAAAGATGGTGATATTAGAGTCATGCTAGTGGGTAGTTGTGGATTGTAGAAATACTTGTGTTTGAAGTTTGTGATTCCCTTAGCATGCACGTATGGTGAACCATTATGTAACGAAGTTGGAGCATGAGGTATTTATTGATTGTCTTCCTTATGAGTGGCGGTCGGGGACAAGCGATGGTCTTTTCCTACCAATCTATCCCCCTAGGAGCATGCTGTAAGTGCATCTAGTGCCACCCCTAGTTGGTTTTGGAGTATTGACGACAAACCTAGTTGAGGGACTAATGTGTTTGTGAGAATTGCAGGATAACACAGGTAGAAGTCCCTCATTGATTCGGTTTAGCTACCAGAGATGACCCCTAAAAATGTACGAAGACATTGAAGACAATGGTGGTTTATGAAGATATTCATGTTGAAGACAATGACATGTGAAGACTCCCTATGAAGCTTATGGAACTCGAAGACTTAGATCCTTCGTAGTTTTACTTCATTCATGTTGTGTCATAGGAACCACCGTACTGTTAAGTGGGGTCCAAGAGAACCAGTCAGGATGACTGAAGTGATGCCTAATTCTAATCCTATGTCTTCGAGTGAAGACAATGAGAGAAAATCTTGTCCAGAGTCAGACAACTCAGCTTTACTTGTAGCCCAAGTAAAGTTGCCGTGTGAGTTCGAAATTCGACCGTTGATACACGTGTTAGTTCCTTAGTGACCCAGGGTCATTTCGGACAAATCAGGTCGGGTTGCCAAGTGGCTATAAATAGTCCACCCCTACAACCATAAACGGTTGGCTGCTCAGATTTCAGTGCATGGTTTTTGTCGTTTGAGAGCAACCCACCTCGAAGCCTTTGAGAGAAAATCCCTAGCGAGGAGAAAAGCCCTAACCACCTAGAGCCAGAGTAATTGGGCATCACTTAAGTCTTCTTGTCTGAGTGATCTGAAGACTTATTACACTTGAGGACTGTGCATCCTCTAGCTGGTTAGGCGTCGCATTCTGAGCATCCAAGAGAAATTGTGGATTGCCGGTGAACGAAGTCTGTGAAGGTTTGGGAGTCTACCTTGAAGACTTACCAGAGTGATTGGGCGAGGTCTGTGTGACCTTAGCTCAAGGAGAAAATGGTGAGGACTGGGTGTCCTGAGCTGCGTGTTCAGGACTGGGTGTCCGGGACTGTGTGTCCTTTGGTTTAAATACCTAGCCGCTCCAACCAGACGTATAGTTGTCACAGCAACTGGAACTGGTCCAACAAATCATTGTCTTCAGCGTGTCACTGGTTTCATCTTCACCTCCCTTTACTTACCATTACACATTGTGAAGCCATTGCATGCTTGCTTTATCTTCTGTCTTCACAACTTGACTGTATGATTTGTTTGGCTTCATAACTTCTTCCTATCTGATCCTCATTACACTGAAGCTGTTTGTCACTGTGCTTTCACTATATTGTATACTTGACCATGGCTTGCCTTGTGTAATCTAACTTCTGCTGCATAGTGATAGGCTTGTCCATTCTGTTTGTCTTCATAACTTCCACGTTTTGAAGACTTTCATAAAAATCACCTATTCACCCCCCCTCTAGTCGATATAACGCACTTTCAATTGGTATCAAAGCAAGGTGCTCCCTTGTTCTGTGTGATTCGGTTTAACCACCTGGAGTTTTAGCTATGTCGACTGCAGGGATAATTAAAGTCTCCGCTGCGTGCCCCGTCTTCGATGGAACTGAATATCCCTACTGGAAGAATAAGATGCGCATGCATCTTGAAGCCATTGACGTTGACCTATGGTATGTCGTCGAAAACGGCGTTCCCAAGGCTGGAGAAGGTGTCACTACTGCTGATGTCAAGAAGTTCACTCAACTGGACTCTACTGCCAAGAATATCATCTGTGGTCATCTGACCAAGGGACAGTACGGCCGTGTGAGTGCCTTGAAGACATCCAAGATGGTCTGGGACTGGCTCTCCAAAGTCAATGAAGGCATCTCAACCCAGAGAGATTAGAGAATCAGTGTTCTTCGCAACCTCTTCAACCGCTTCAAGCGAAAAGACAATGAGAATGTCCAACACACATTTGACCGGCTCACTGACATCACAAATGAGCTTCAAGCCCTCGGCGCCACTAAGATCACCAAACATGAAATCGTCAAGACGCTGCTGAGATCACTTGACAGTTCGTTTGACATCCTAGCCCTGATGATTCAAGAACGTCCAGATTTCAAGACAGTCGATTCGTCTGACATACTTGAGAGGCTCAACACACATGAGTTTCAGCTGTCTGAGAAAAGAGATATCTATGGTCCAAACTATGGGCGAACTCGTGCCTTGAAGGCAAAAGCTGTGTCCTCATCTGAAGAAGAATCTGACAGCAGTTCTGATGATCCTGAAGACATTGGACGGGAACTTGCAATGCTAGTGAAGAAGTTCCAAAAATTCACCAAGAAGAAAGGCTTCAGAAAGTCTTCAAGATCAAGCTCAAGGAATGATGAAGCTTCTGCTCATGACTACAAGAAGAAAACATGTCACAAGTGCAAGAAAACTGGACACTTCATCTCTGAGTGTCCACAATGGGACAATGAGAGCAGAAAGAAGAAGAAGAGCAAGGAATATGACTCCGACGACAAGAAGAAGAAATACTCAAAGTCTTATTCCAAGTCTTCCTCAAAGTCTTCATCACACAAGAAGAGCTCAACTGGCAAGGCTCGTGCGTTTGTTGGCAAGGAAATGGATTCAGAGGAGGAGTCCACTTCTGAGGAGGCAGAGGTGGAGTCCGAGGAGGAGTCTAATTCTGGCATTGCGAGTTTGGCTACAGCCTACGTCGCCAAGTCCATCTTCAACACTGAAGACAATGACTTCATCACCAACACCGATGCAAATGACAAGGACGACTCTACTCCTACCTAATGCTTCATGGCACGCAGTGCCAAGGTAAACACACGCACTACTCACTATCAAACATCCAGTGACGATGACTCTGATTGTGATTCAAAACCCAGCTACAAAACACTTGCTAAAATTGCAACTGAACAACAAAAGGCCATGGAACATATTCAAAAACTGTTAGACAGAAGCAATGATCTGTTGGGTGCTGAAATGACTCGTTCTGAATCCTTAATTGAAGACATAAAAAATCTTCATGTTAAGTATCAGGAACTCGAAGATCGTCTTGAGACTCTCTCAACTACTCATGAAAAGCTTTCCTATGATTATCTTCAAAAGAAGCAAGATCTTGAGAAGTTGAGAGCGGATCATGAAGATCTTCAAAAGCAAAACGAGTCACTTCGAGCCGAACAGATCAGTTCTGCTCAGGAAGGATTTGAACCACCATGCCTTAAATGCATTGAGCGTGATAATGCTACTTCTGTTGCTGAATGTTCCACTGCTACTGCTGTTGCAATATCTTCAACTGTTGAAGTGGTAACTAACCCCTCTGCTGAGGATACCACTGCTATTGCTGATGAGAATACTAGGTTGAAGACATTGCTTGAAACAGGGATGTACAAAAGTCTCAAAGGACATTAGACATTATGTGATGTCCTCAAGAAGCAGATTCTGAACCGAAACCCTAGGAAAGAGGGTGTTGGGTTCGTGAGGAAAATTAATGCAGATGGATCTTACTGGAAACCTGAGCAGTACCCCAAAACCACATGGGTTGCTGCAAAGGAATCCTCAGCAGATCCATCCAATCTATCTGGCTTCGCTTGTGCTGATCAGATTATCATTGATGAGTCCTTTGATGCAAACTATAAACTATTTAAAAATCAGAATGGTGAAGTATTTGCCAGGTACATTGGTACTAACTGCAGGAATGGACCGCCTATGAAGAAGATCTGGGTTCCAAAAACGTGTCTGGAGAATCTTCCTGTGAATGTCCTCATGACACCTCACATGAAAAAGACAAACCTCAGACCAAAGGCTTCATATGGTCCAAAGGCTTCATACAGGCAGAGGACTCACCTGAGTCGCACTAATGCAAATGTTTTGCAGGAAAACCATGCTCATGCATATGAGGGCGGTTCTTCAAACCGTCATGCTCATATGACCAAGAACTATTCTGCCTATTCTTATGAGTACTATTGCCCGCCTGCTAGACTGTTTGCCAGGGCTCCTAAGCCAAAATTCTCAGATGCTGCACTTAGACTTTATTGCTTCTAAGACACCCTTGAAGATGTGGGTGGTTAAGAAAGCTTAACTCTCTTTTGCAGGGAAAGGTCTCCAGCAGAAAACCAAAATCTTCTGACGCTATTGCTGGGGACCTTAAAAATCTTGTGGGGCGCAAGATCAAATGCCCGAATGGCATCACTATGTATTTCGTACCTGAATCGCATGCTACTCTCCCTACTTGTCCTAACTTGGATCTAAGTTTTCATAACCCACTGGTTCGTCAAATGTTTTTGCTTCACAATACTCTTCGTGAAGCCTATCCCCCTAACTGCACTGTAGGGTACGACACCAGCGACTTCAGAGTCATAAGAATGGATTATTGATAGTGGGTGTACAAATCACATGACTGGCAAAAGAAGTCTCTTTATGGACTCAACCTTACGTCCATCTGACAAGAGCCACATCACATTTGCTGACACTGGTAAAAGTAAGGTATTGGGTCTAGGTAGAGTTGCAATCTCAAAGGATCAACACATGGATATCGGAAAGATGATTTGTACATGGTAGATTTCTCAGCAGGGCCACAGCTTGCAGTATGTCTTCTCGCAAAGGCTTCAGAATGCTGGCTTTGCATCGGAGGCTTGGGCATGCTGGCATGAGGAACCTCCACACCCTTGCGAAGAAGAAGCATGTCATAGGCATCGAGGGCGTCAAGTTCAAGAAATATCACTTATGCGGTGCCTGTGAAGCAGGGAAGATGACAAGGGCAAAACATCCTTCGAAGACAATCATGACCACTACTCGACCCTTCGAACTACTTCACATGGATCTCTTTGGTCCCACTCACTACTCAACTTTTTCCACTACTGCTTGCCTCTACGGCTTTGTCATTGTTGATGATTACTCTAGATATACTTGGGTGCACATAATCCTTTACAAGACTGAAGTGCAGGATGTCTTCAGATGCTTCGCAAATCGGGCTATGAACAATTATGGCGCCAAGATAAAGCACATCAGAAGTGACAATGGCACTGAATTCAAGAACACTGGCCTTGACACATATCTTGATACATTGGGCATCACTCATGATTTCTCAGCTCCGTACATGCCACAGCAGAATGGCATCGTCGAACGCAAGAACAGAACACTCATTGAGATGGCCAGAACAATGTTAGATGAGTACAAGACTCCAAGAAAATTCTGGACTGAGGCCATTGACACTGCATGCCATACAATCAACTGTGTCTATCTTCACAAGCTTCTGAACAAGACATCTTATGAACTTCTAACTGGCAAGAAGCCAAATGTCAGTTACTTCAGAGTATTTGGCTCAAGATGCTGGATCAAGGACCCTCACCACACCTCAAACGCTTCCTGAAGAGCAAAGGCTTCATACCTGGTTCCCTAGATCCCACTCTCTTCACGAAGACATATGATGGTGAACTGTTTGTGTGCCAAATATATGTGGATGACATTATCTTCGGCTGCACCAATCAGAAGTACAGTGAGGAGTTCGGATATATGATGCAAGAGCAATATCAGATGTCTATGATGGGGGAGCTGAAATTCTTCCTCGGTCTTCAGATACGGCAACAATGCAATGGCATCTTCATATCTCAAGAGAAGTATCTCAAAGATTGCCTGAAGAAGTTCAGTATGCAAGACTGCAAAGGTTTCACAACACTAATGCCAGCCAAGCATCATCTAGGTCCTGACAACAATGGTAAAGAGTTCGATCAAAAGGTATACCGCTCCATGATTGGTTCTTTGCTTTATTTATGTGCATCTAGGCCAGATATTATGCTTAGTGTTTGCATGTGTCCTCGATTCCAAGCGGCACCAAAGGAGTCGCATCACTTAGCTGTGAAGCGAATTCTTCGATATTTGGCTCACACCCCAACTCTAGGGTTATGGTATCCAAAGGGCTCAGAGTTTGATCTGGTTGGATTTTCGGATGCTGATTACGCTGGTGACAAGGTTGATCAGAAGTCCACATCAGGCACATGTCACTTTCTGGGCCGATCACTTGTATGTTGGTCTTCAAAGAAGCAGAACTGTGTATCTCTCTCCACTGCTGAATCTGAATACATTGCTGCTGGATCCTGCTGCGCTCAGCTTCTATGGATGAAGCAAACCCTCAAGGATTATGGCATTCATCTGAAGCAAGTGCCACTTTACTGCGACAACAAAAGCGCCATCAAGATCGCCAACAACCCAGTTCAGCACTCAAAGACAAAGCACATTGAAATTCGTCATCATTTTCTCAGAGATCATGTTGCAAAGGAAGATATTGATATCATACACGTCAACACTGAAGAGCAATTGGCAGATATCTTCACCAAGCCCTTGGATGAGAAGAGGTTTTGCAAGTTACGGTGTGAACTAAATATCTTGGAATCCTCAAATGTCCTGTGATCAGGCACACATCCTAACACTTATGCATGTTGATGACTTAGATGTGCAACACACGAAGTAACGTATATCTTCAATCAATGAAGACATACATTCTAAGTGTGAATACATTAACATGGAATTTGACTTCGGAGCGCCACGATAATTGTGCGCCGTGTCTGGGTCTAATACTTCCTATATGGTGGGTAACGCCACCACCAAATTTTCTGCTTGAAGTGTTTCACTCATGGCGTTACATTTGCTATGTCTTCACATTTGGTTTGGCTTCAATCTCAACATGTCTTCATGATTATCTTCACTATGTTGATTATATATATGTACTGGTGTTCTGTCCTCTACAGCATTCACTTATAGCTATGTCTTCTTGTTTGAATCTTTTGAACTAAGTGAATGTGATCGGACCCTAACCTCTCCATGCTTCCTACCTCAAACTCTATCTCTCCAAGTCGTATGCATTCTATTGAAACTGTCGAATGTCTTCACTGCATCCTTGTCAGCAGAAGACACAGAGACAAACTTTAAAACCGTTTTCAATGTTATTTCATCAACAAGAAATACGGAGAAGTAGGAACGACACCCGACAATCAAGGCGTGCGTGGGATGTGGAACTGCCCCCACAATACCGCATGATGGCCACGTACTGATCAGATGCGAATCGCCAGGGGCACCTGAGTAATAGCGTAGTGCCGCCCCTATCCCTATAAATACACGATTCACTGCGGTCATTATCTCTTCTTCCACCCTCGCACGAACCCTAGCGCCACCGCTAGCTCTCAACGACGCCGGCGACGAAGTGCTTCACTGCCGCAACCTCTCCGACGCCGTTTTCACGCCGACTGCGGACATCGGTCTCTCCGCCGTCGCCATAGGTTTCTTCCGTCGCCAAGTTAGGGCACGGAGGATCGAACTGCTCGGCCTCAACTCCCACTTCGTCTAGCAGTTCCAAGTGTGGTAAATAAAACCTCTTTTTACAGCCTCTTTTGATCCTATAGTTCGGCCACTTTCTGCCATAAGAAGTTTCTATTCACACAAGTTACATCTCTCTCAATCTGCATCTCATAACTTGCCTAGTATATTCACTTGTGCTTCATGAAGTAGTTAGATTCCTCACTTGTACTGATCTATGGGTTCGTACAAATCTGGAACCAACTTCTTTTCTATAAAGTGAATGTCTTCGCATGATGAGGTCAATATCTTCTAAACTGATTTATCTTCAAAATCTTCTGAGAATGCATATGACCTCTTCCCCTTCCCTCGCACCTTAATGCTGTCACAGGTACATGTCCGTGTGAGAATCTTTTGGTTCTCACTGTCTGCATTCATTTGCAGAGTTCTTACAGCGTCACATCAATTCTCCTGAAGCCAGTTCCTATTGGTCCAGCAAAAGAAAACCTTTGAAGCCTTTGAACGTTTTGAAGCCTTCCAAGTTAAGATTCATGGCTTCAGAAACAGTAGCCAGGAAGGGAGGCAGACAGAGACGTGGTGAAACGTCCAAAGATCTGCCTGATGAATTGGTAGAAATGTACAAAACTGATCCTGAAGAGAGCTATGGTCAGGGCAAGACACGAATCCAATGGATTCGAAGATATTGGGCAGAGCAGTGGTTCCAATACCGCTTCGTCACTTAGGAATATGCAGAAAAGTGCGCCATCAAGAGACCGTGGGGAGACGTATTATACAAAAATCTCGTACCCCGGTCCAGAGACGAAGCCATTGCTCAAGGCTTCTATCCATGCATGGTCAGAGGACCACAGCCAGCTGCAGCACATCCGTCATCACTTCTCTGGTGTCGCAATGACAATCTGTTCAAGCGCAACTTCCAATTTGCTCAGAACTCTGCAAAGCAAAACAAGAAGAAGCTGGGGTTGGACTTCAACCCTGGTCCCTCTGAACCAAGGGCGGATGGCGCACGCGACACCGATCGCAATATCATCGGGCCGTATGCCAATCTCGCAGGCCTCATCACTCGCATTCTAGTCCAAGGGACTGCCGTGAACGACCCTCCAGCAGACACTGAGTCTGATGACGCTCCTGCTGCACCGAAGCCGAAGCAGATGAAGAAGCCAAAAGCTTCAAAGCCAGCCGCTTCTCCCAAAATCTCCAGAGCGAAGCCATTGGCAACTGCACCTCCTGAAGCAAGTGTGCAGTCTGAAGACTTATCACGAGTCTCCAAGCCCCAAGAAGCCAAGAAGCCTCAGCCACACACTGGCAAAGAGCTCATAGCTGCTGCCATTCTGCGTAGCGAGACCATTGATCTGTCCAGTGACGAAGATCTTGGCGATGACGCTCTTGAGCAGCTCATCAAGAGCAAGGAGGAGGCTAAAATCTTCAACAATCTACCTTTGTTTGATGCAGAAATCATACACAACTTCATCGATGAGTGGTTTGATACACCCAATATCAGCTTCGATGATCTGCCGCTGCCCATTGGCCTCAGCGTCGCCTTCCAAGGCGCTATTTCTTCAGAACTTGCAATTGCCCAGCGCATTGTTGAACTGAAGCAGAAGATTGATTTTGAAAAGGCTCAGTTCAAGCAGAGTATGGCCAAGCTCAGCGTCCAAGAGGTCAAGGACTTCAAGGTCATGTTGCACGAGTTGAAGGAAAACTTTTTGAAGAAACGTGCAGAAGCTCAGGGTTCGCGGGAGCGAATGAAGACTTTGGCTAATCGCTGTGTGCAGGCCTACAATGAGGCCGAGAAGCGCAAGGCACTTGGGCGTCCCGGCATCGACCCCAGGATGGCCGCGAAGAAAAAGAAGAAGCCCGCTGTGGCTGAACAAGAGGCACCAAGGCAAGAAGCTGTTCCGATTGTCTTCCCCACTGCTAAGACTGGCTTGAAGCCAAAGCACCGGTCAACCGCTTCAGAGCTCAAGAAGACACGGACAGCCGAAGCTGAAGCTCGGAAGAGGAAACACCCTGAAGCCTCTCCTTCTGACCCCACCATCAAGAAGCGCAAGATCAAGAAATCTCAGGCTGCTCCCACAGAGCCCTTGATAGTCGAACCCCTCTCCGTCCGCTATCCTGACGAAGATCGTTAGTTGACCGTGCATGAGCCTGCTTTCACAGAGGCTCCGCACGCTGAAGACATTCTAGCAGCCGACCCCAACGCTGCTGAAGACATTGGTCTCCAAGACAATGTACAAGGTGATGCAGCCCTTCCTCAGCTTGAAACAAGCGAAATGATCAGCATTGGTCGTCCATTGACACCAATCACCCAAGATGCATCGTGGGCAGATCGCCCGCAGGAGGAAGAGAATGAGCCCCAGCCCACTGCAACTCCACCGGCGTCGCCTACATTCCGTAGGCTTCGCAAAGGGCCAAGGGCTCAGGCTGCTGACGACATTCCGGCTGCATCAGCCGAAGAACATGAAGAAGAGCATGAAGAAGAACCTCAAGCTCTGTCTCCCCCGAACCAACAAGAAGAAGTTCTCAAGGAGAACACACCTAAATCCGTCCCTCTCACTACACGTGTTGAGGCTGAAATCCTTGAGGCTGCCACCACCAACACTGAAGCAATTGTGGAGCCCTTCCCACCAACAGTTTCAAGAGACACTGAAGCTACTGCATCTGAACCTTCTGTGCCTGAGTCTACTGCCGGTCCACAGTTCAACTATCATGTTGCGCACAGGCCCCAGGTCCAGAAGCCAATCCCACGACTGCCAAGGTTCCCAGGTCCTGCATCAGCTCATGGCTCCTTTAATGTCAATAGCTTCAGGGCAGATAACACGTTCTTCAACAGCTCCAAGAACCCTTATTCAAGGGAACGGATTGTATCAGATAGGTTCTGGAGCTACTCACAGCGCAGCTACTATTCATGCATCCTATACAACCAAGGCCGTATCTTTCCTCACCAGCACCTTGAGGTTGAAGCTGTTGCTCGTCTGCCTGGTCTGGAAGAAGCCCTGGATTGCTTCAAGCAAGTGGGTCTGCTGCCGTTTATCACCAATGAAGAGCATTGGAATGAAGAGCTTCTGCTCCAGTTCTATGCCACACTGCATATCAAAGGCTACAACAGAGATCCGAAGACTTGGGTCCTGGAGTGGATGACCGGCAATGTCCATCATGAAGCCAATGCATTCGATATCATTGAGCTTACTGGCCTACCCACTCCTGGCGAACTCTTCGAAGAAGGCTGCCAACTCCATGCTGAAGCAATTGAGAGCATATTCCAGCGACCTGAGCCAAATATGAGTCAGATGCTCTCAATGATGAAGCCATTGCCTCTTGATGCACCTTATCCAACTGAGTTCTTCGTTGAAGACTTAGAGTACCTGCCCAGAACTATATATCACATCGTCAGGCGGACTCTATGGCCCATTAAGGGGCACTTTCCATATGCCAAGGTTGAAGGTGCCATGAAGACTCTCATCTTCTGTATCCTGCATGGCAAATGCTTCAACGCACAGGATCTCTTTATACGCCAACTTGCAGCGTCTGGCTCAGATCTCTTTGGTTTGAAGATTTATGCTCCTTGGGTTATGAGGCTAATCAAGCTACACTCTGCTATCTCCTATCAGCCCTCTGCCTGCAACCATAGAATCTTCTTACCCGATGTGGACACCTCTGCTGAAGCAATATATCCTGAGCCTGCCAAGCAACCATTAAGTCTTCAGAATGCAGAACACCAGAGCTTCACTCAGAATGATGAAGGTGTTGAAGCCATCTCAAGAGTGTATCCAATGGCTGGCACCACACGTGCCCCTGCATCAACTGAAGCCACTGACAACACAGCTGCACAGAGACCCACGAAACATGCCTGTTCACTCAATGACCGAGAACTTCTTGTGGCTCTTCACCAAAAGCAAGATAGGCATCACGACTGGCTCAAAAGGCAGATGAGAAGTATCATGCAAGACGTCAATCGCATCAGAAATCTGGCCACCAAGAATGCATTCGTCGCTCATGAAACCTGTCGCCGCACTTGGAAAGGCCTCACCATGATGTGTACTGAAGCTGAACTTCAAGCGGATGGCTTCAGCGAGAGATTCAAGTTTGACTCCACACCCCCCAGAAGAGCTGTGCTGCGCGGAACTCCGTCCCTTGAAGATTCAGAGTTCTCTTCCTCTCCTGCCACCGTGACTGGAAGAATCATTGAGGAAGAAGACGACGCTACATCACCACCACCTTCTTCAGCGCGCGTCGACCCTGCACCAAGCTCTTCAGCACCACCAAACGCCTCCACCGACCCTGCTGCGCCTAGGAACGCGTAGAAAACTCTATGTCTTCAAACCTTTTTGGTCATCACTGACAAAAGGGGGAGAAGCACATGATGTTTATAGTCTTCAAGCGGGTCAATAATATGGGCGGGTGCTTTATATTTTGCATTTTGCTTCGTGCATACAACTCTCGTTTTGCTACATTTGGTTCTTTGAGTTGTAACACTTAAACTTGATGGTCGTCTGCTACTTGTTTGCCACTATGTTTTTGCGAAGATAAATTCCGCATGTACGACGATAATTTCCGCACTTATATCATTTCGCAGACGTCCATTTTTCATTATGCATGTCATTCTCTTCATATACCTTTACATGCATGGTGGATTGTCATCATAAGTTGAAGTGGATTCCCACAAGTACAACCTACCATGTGCATTTGCGTTCCAGAAGAAAATTACTTATATGCACATCTTCAGGGGGAGCCCTCGCAGCTTACGAAGACAATTCCTTTACAATTTCACAAATTATATTCCCCGTTGAAAACTTCAACTAGTTTGTCATCAATCACCAAAAAGGGGGAGATTGTAAGTGCATCTAGTGCCACCCCTAGTTGGTTTTGGAGTATTGACGACAAACCTAGTTGAGGGACTAATGTGTTTGTGAGAATTGCAGGATAACACAGGTAGAAGTCCCTCATTGATTCGGTTTAGCTACCAGAGATGACCCCTAAAAATGTACGAAGACATTGAAGACAATGGTGGTTTATGAAGATATTCATGTTGAAGACAATGACATGTGAAGACTCCCTATGAAGCTTATGGAACTCAAAGACTTAGATCCTTCGTAGTTTTACTTCATTCATGTTGTGTCATAGGAACCACCGTACTGTTAAGTGGGGTCCAAGAGAACCAGTCAGGATGACTGAAGTGATGCCTAATTCTAATCCTATGTCTTCGAGTGAAGACAATGAGAGAAAATCTTGTCCAGAGTCAGACAAGTCAGCTTTACTTGTAGCCCAAGTAAACTTGCCGTGTGAGTTCGAAATTCGACCGTTGATACACGTGTCAGTTCCTTAGGGACCCAGGGTCATTTCGGACAAATCAGGTCAGGTTACCAAGTGGCTATAAATAGTCCACCCCTACAACCATAAACGGTTGGCTGCTCAGATTTCAATGCACGGCTTTTGTCGTTTGAGAGCAACCCACCTCGAAGCCTTTGAGAGAAAATCCCTAGCGAGGAGAAAAGCCCTAACCACCCAGAGCCAGAGTAATTGGGCATCACTTAAGTCTTCTTGTCTGAGTGATCTGAAGACTTATTACACTTGAGGACTGTGCATCCTCCAGCCGGTTAGGCGTCGCGTTCTGAGCATCCAAGAGAAATTGTGGATTGCCGGTGAACGAAGTCTGTGAAGGTTTGGGAGTCTACCTTGAAGACTTACCAGAGTGATTGGGCGAGGTCTGTGTGACTTTAGCTCAAGGAGAAAACAGTGAGGACTGGGTGTCCTGAGCTGCGTGTTCAGGACTGGGTGTCCGGGACTGTGTGTCCTTTGGTTTAAATACCTAGCCGCTCCAACCAGACATACAGTTGTCACAGCAACTGGAACTAGTCCAACAAATCATTGTCTTCAGCGTGTCACTGGTTTCATCTTCACCTCCCTTTACTTACCATTACACATTGTGAAGCCATTGCATGCTTGCTTTATCTTCTGTCTTCACAACTTGACTGTATGATTTGTTTGGCTTCATAACTTCTTCCTATCTGATCCTCATTACACTGAAGCTGTTTGTCACTGTGCTTTCACTATATTGTATACTTGACCATGGCTTGCCTTGTTAATCTAACTTCCGCTGCATAGTGATAGGCTTGTCCATTCTGTTTGTCTTCATAACTTCCACGTTTTGAAGACTTTCATAAAAATCGCCTATTCACCCCCCCCCTCTAGTCGATATAACGCACTTTCACATGCGCGTAGTACTTTTTTTTGATTACTAATAGATTTTTGCAATAAGTATGTGAGTTCTTTATGACTAATGTTGAGCCCATGGATTATACGCACTCCCACCCTTCCATCATTGCTAGCCTCTTCGGTACTGTGCATTGCCCTTTCTCACCTTGAGAGTCGGTCCAAACTTCGCTGGTGCATCCAAACCCCGTGATATGATACGCTCTATCACACATAAGCCTCCTTATATATTCCTCAAAACAGCCACCATACCTAACTATCATGGCATTTCCGTAGCCATTCCGAGATATATTGCCATGCCACTTCCATCATCATCATATACACGACTTGATCATTTATTGTCATATTGCTTTGCATGATCGTAAGATAGCTAGCATGATGTTTTCATGGCTTGTCTATTTTATGATTTCATTGCCACGCTAGATCATTGCACATCTCGGTACACCGTTGGAGGCATTCATATAGAGTCATATCTTTGTTCTAGTATCGAGTTATAATAAAAGTGTGATGATCATAATTATTAGAACATTGTCCCATGTGAGGTTATCAAAATAAAAGTGGCCAGAGAAGCCCCCCCCCCCCCCCAAAAAAAAAGAGAGAGGCCAAAGAAGCCTACAAAAAAGAAAAAAATGAGAGAAAAGAGAGAAGGGACAATGTCACTATCCTTTTACCACACTTGTGCTTCAGAGTAGCACCATATTATTCATATAGAGAGTCTCTTGAGTTATCACTTTCATATGCTAGTGGGAATTTTCATTATAGAACTTGACCTGTATATTCCAACGATGGGCTTCCTCAAGTGCCCTAGGTCTTCATGAGCAAGCAAGTTGGATGCACACCGACTTAGTTTCAGTTTGAGCTTTCATACACTTATAGCTCTAGTGCATCTGTTGCATGGCAATCCCTACTCCTCGCATTGACATCAATTGATGGGCATCTCCATAGCCCGTTGATTAGTCGCGTCGATGTGAGACTTTCTCCCTTTTTTGTCTTCTCCACACAACCTCCATCATCATATTCTATTCCACCTATAGTGCTATATCCATGGCTCATGCTCATGTATTGCGTGAAAGTTGAAAAGGTTTGAGAACATCAAAAGTATGAAAAATTTGCTTGGCTTGTCATCGGGGTTGAGCATGATTTGAATATTTTGTGTGATGAAGATGGAGCATATCCAAACCATATGATTTTGTAGGGATAACTTTCTTTGGCCATGTTATTTTGAAAAGACATGATTGCTTTGTTAGTATGCTTGAAGTATTATTGTCTTAATGTCAAATGATAGACTATTGCTTCGAATCACTCATGTCTTAATATTCATGCCATGATTAGATTACATGATCAAGATTATGCTAGGTAGCATTCCACATCAAAAATTATCCTTTTTATCATTTACCTACTCGAGGATGAGCAAGAATTAAGCTTGGGGATGCTGATACGTCTCCGTCGTATCTACAATTTTTGATTGTTCCATGCTAATGTTCTACAACTTCTACATACTTTTGACAACTTTTTATACTATTTTGGGACTAAAATATTGATCCAATGCCCAGTGCCAGTTCCTGTTTGTTGCATGTTTTTTGTTTCACAGAAAATCCATATCAAACAGAGTCCAAACGGGATAAAAACTTACGGAGATTTTTTGGAATATATGTGAATTTTGGGAAGTGGAATCAACGCGAGACAATGCCTGAGGGGCCCATGAGGGTGAGGGGAGCGCCCTGGGCCCTCGTGGGCACTTCGTAAGGCGGTTGGTGCCCTTATTTCTCTGCAAGAAAGCCAATATCCGGATAAAAATCGTGTCAAAATTTCAGCCCAATCAGAGTGACGGATCTCTGGGAATTTAAGAAATGGTGAAAGGGCAGAACCAGGCCGCGCAGAAATAGAAGGGAACAGAGAGAGATCCAATCTTGGAGGGGCTCTCGACCCTCCGCTACCATGGAGGCCATGGACCAGAGGGGAAACCCTTCTCCCATCTAGGGGGAAGGTCAAGGAAGAAGAAGAAGAATGGGGGCTCTCCCCCCCTCTCTCCCGGTGGCACCGGAACACCTCCGGGGCCATCATCGCGACAACGATCTACACCAACAACTTCACCGCCATCATCACCAAATCTTACCCCCTCTATGCAGCAGTGTAACCCCTCTTTTACCCTCTGTAATCTCTACTCAAACATGGTGCTCAACACTATATATTATTTCCCGATGATGTATGGCTATCCTATGATGTTTGAGTAGATCCGTTTTGTCCTCTAGGTTAATTGATGATCGTGATTGGTTTGAGTTGCATGTTTTATTATTGGTGTTGTCCTATGGTGCTCTCCATGTCGCGCAAGCGTGAGGGATTCCCGCTGTAGGGTTTGCAATATGTTCATGATTTGCTTATGGTGGGTGGCGTGAGTGACAGAAGCACAGACCCGAGTAAGTAGGTTCTTTGCGTATGGGAGTAAAGAGGACTTGATGCCTTATAATGCTATGGTTGGGTTTTATCTTAATGATCTTTAGTAGTTACGGATGCTTGCTAGAGTTCCAATCATAAGTGCATATGATCCAAGAAGAGAAAGTATGTTAGCTTATGCCTCTCCCTCAAATAAAATTGCAATAATGATTACCGGTCTAGTTATCGATTGTCTAGGGACAAATAACTTTCTCATGACAAAAAGCTCTCTACTAAAACTAATTTAGTTGTGTCTTTATCTAAACAGCCCCTAGCTTTTATTTACATGCTCTTTATTATCTTGCAAACCTAGCCTACAACGCCTACAAATTACTTCTACTTTCATACTTGTTCTAGGTAAGGGGAACATTAAGCGTGCGTAGAGTTGTATCGGTGGTCGATAGAACTTGAGGGAATATTTGTTCTACCTTTAGCTCCTCGTTGGGTTCGACACTCTTACTTATTGAAAGAGGCTGCAATTGATCCCCTGTACTTGTGGGTTATCACACCGTAAGATTGAACTCACTACCGGGCACCTCTTCCCATTGCAAGATAAATAGATCAAGTTGGCCAAAGAAAACCCAAATATCGGAGAAGAAATACGAGGCTATAAGAGATCATGCATATAAGAGATCAAAGAAACTCAAATAACTTTCATGGATATAAAAAGATATGACTGATCATAAACTCAAAGTTCATCGATCCCAACAAACACACCGCAAAACAGTTACATCATATGGATCTCCAAGAGACCATTGTATTGAGAATTTGGCGAGAGAGAGAAAGCCATCTAGCAACTAACTATGGACCCCGAAGGTCTACAAAGAACTAATCACGCATCATTGGAGAGGCACCAATGGAGGTGGTGAACCCCATCCGAGATGGTGTCTAGATTGGATCTGGTGGTTATGGACTCTGCGGCGGCTGGATGAATATTTAGTTGATGCCTTTAGGGTTTCTGGAATATTATGGTATTTATAGAGCAAAGAGGCGGTCTGAGGGCACCCGAGGTGGGCGCAACCCACCAGGGCGCGCCTGGGCCTCCTGGCGCGCCCTGGTGGGTTGTGCCCCCCTCGGGGCACCCCCCACCAGGTGCAACCAGGGACCATTATCTTCCTTCTAGCCCATAAAAAAATCATCGTGGAGTTTTGTGCCATTTGCACTCCGTTTGATATTGATTTTCTACGATGTAAAAACATGGAAAATACAGCAACTGGCACTTGGCACTATATCAATGGGTTAGTACCAAAAATGATATAAAATGACTATAAAATATCCAACATTGATAATAAAACAGCATGGAATAATAAAAAAATCATAGATACGTTGGAGACGTATCATGGCCATTTTATAAAGTAGCACGGCAATTTTTCTTTTTTCTTTTCTTTTTAGAGCATAGTATTTTTTTTATAATTTTCTGTATTTTTAGAGCATGTCGTTCTTAAAAGTTTTAGCATGAAAAAAAATATTATAGATAACTGGCAGTTTTTTAATAAAAAAAATTTAGCATGGCAATTTTAAACTGAAGAAAAACACTTTAACTGGGCCTTTTGGGGGGTGCCTTTCCGAGCGAACGAAACATGCAGCTGGGAGCCTAGGAGCCCCCTCCCCCTGGCGACCGTTCCCAGTTATTGGGTCCTTAATAAAACATTATGGGAAATGCTATGCGCCGGCTGGCGAATCTTTTAAAAAGATTCGCCGCCTCACGAGCCGTCTGATGTGACGTCGTGCGGCATCTTTCAGCACTGCAACAAAACTGTTGTTGCATAATTTTTTGCGACTGAAGGTCTCGTTGCAGAAATCTTTGTAACACATGTCTTGTTGCAGAATTTTTTTGCAACAAAGGTCTTGTTGCAGATTTTTTTGCAACGGTGGTAATGTTACAGATTTTTTTATCTTCACCTTAGTATGATGTTACGGAAGAAATGTTTTACAACATGATTGATGTTACAAAAAATCTTGCAACAGAGAGGAAGTTTCAAAAAAAAGTGCCACTGTGTTCGCCATGAGCTCTGCTAGATGGTGGTGACGGAGGATCAGCGCCGCACATCCCCGCCTTTGCGCCACCACCAGCGGAGACTCGTCGCAGTGAAGCTCGCCTCCAACCCTGTCGGACCTCGCTGAGCCGAGCCCCGGCCGCTCGCGGACGTCCCCGCCACCTGCCTGCACACCATCCTCGTTGGATTCGGCTGGAAACCTCGCCACTGTCACCCTCCCAGACGCACGTGTCTCAGCCCCCGCCGGTCCTGACGTCCCTGCACACCATCCTCGTCGGATCCGTCGAGATCCGGCCGGAATCCTCGTCGTCGTCGCCCTCCAAGTCACACGAGTGTCCGCCGCTGCAGGATTTAACCCCTCTTCGGTGGCCAATTGCAAACTCTCTCTTTCTAAAACAAATGCTCAGTTGCAGAAAACATGGACGCAAAGGGGCTTGCTCTCGACCGTATGATGAAGAGTCAATCCGACGGACGCAGAGGCGACGGACGCTCACACGAGATCGGTCGGCTAAAGGTAAGCTTTTCCCAAAAACTATGTACATCTATGCAGAGCAAGATGTTTTCTCCTCTTTTCGAAGAAAATGTAATCATGCAATAAAGCTGGCCTTTATACTCCTAAAAACTCCAGCAGCAGCTAGAGCGCAGGTTGTTTCTTATTAGGCAGGACTGACATGTGAGCCAAGAACTTATCAAGTTATTTCGTACTTCCATCGTCATCCGAATCGCTATCTCAGCATATTATTTCTTGCTAACATACATCATCCGATTATAATCTCTGTAGATGAAGACAGTCCATATGAGAGTTTCTCCCTAACCCTTTGCTTGCTAAGTTCATCCACCAGAAATCTTGGCAATTCAAGGTTTATAGCATTGCACTTCTTGCATGGGATTTTATCTGGCAACTCAATTCTTTTCAAGCTGGCCACTTGTTCCATGACAAGCCTTATATAATTTATCACCTTCTCTACCTCCTCAAACCCTTCCATCGCCAGCAACTTCAGGTTCAAGTGCTTGAAGTTGGATGTTTCCCACACCAAGTTGGTCTTCCTGGCACTATCCTCGTAGTTACTGAGTTTACATGAATGTCAAGATAACTTCATGGACCCAGAAAAGAAACAACAAAGATTACATTAGAAGTTGCAATCAACCTCGATATTAGTATTCAAAATGCAGCAGATCAATAGCAACAAGATCTTCCAAGTAAATGTATGGTTGCTAATAAAGGTCAGACCCTGTTTGGAATGTAGAGTTTTTGAAGAAATTTGTAGAAATAAAATCCTATAAACAAAGTTCTTATGTATCCATGAAAAAATAATTTCTTAGATTCCTACAAAATTAATGAACTATGTTACAACCCATAGGAATTTTGCAGGAAAATCTATTTGTGTCATGCACCTTCCTCTGTTTCTCTGCAAAATTCCTTTGAAGCATCCATATACATCTCTGAAGAACAATTATTCTTCCTTTCAGTCCTGTGCGATTGTTAATCATTACCATACAATCCATGAGTTCTCCCAGTTTATGTATCCCAAAGAAGACCGTAATAACACTTTTACTGTTTTTCACAGAGTAGAGTTACAATGCTCTTAGATGGTTAATGCTAAATATCTTGAGGCGTAACATGTCGAGGCAAAAATGATGAAAAAACCGAAGTAACAGACTTACATACAAGTTCTCCAGAGAGGGTGCACCTTCAAGGATAAACAGAGTCCAATTCAGATCACACTCAGCAAAGATATTGTACAGATGCACATCTCTTAGTTTGCTGAATATAGGTCTGAGGTTGTCGGATCTCGGGTTCCGGCAGACCCTTAAGGTTCGAACACTGGGGTGCACGCGGAGATTACGCCTTCTACCTCCCCGTCTCACAAAGATCTAAAACTACTGAAAGAACTGCGCAAGAGACACAAGATTTATACTGGTTCGGGCCACCGTTGTGGTGTAATACCCTACTCCAGTGTGTGGTTGGTGGATTGCCTCCTGGGGCTGGTGATGATGAACAATACAAGGAAGAACAGCCTCGCGAGGGTCTGTTCTTGGCGTGGGCGATGAACTGCTAGGAGGAGTTCAGTCACCCTCCTCTCTCTCTCTCTCTCTCTCTCTCTCTCTCTCTCTTCTCTACTTGAACCGAACCTTCCCCCCTTGCCGCATGGGTGGCTGGTCCTATTTATAGAGGCCCTGGTCCTCTTCCCAAATATCGAGCGGGAAGGGAGCCAACAATGGCGGGCTAATTTGAAGGGGGACAGCAAGCATCAACTATCCTGACAAAAGCAGTCTTCGCCTGCGCAAAGCTCTGGTGATGACACCGTCCTGGGCTCCATGGTGACCTCCGTCTCGTAGTCCTCCTGGTCTTGGTCTTGTTGCACCGAAACGGCAACTTTTGCCTGATGCCTCGGTACTCCGCGGCTGCGCTTGCCCCCTTTGCACCAAAGAGGAAAGTAGGACGCTGCGCGCGCTGGCGCCTGCCTGGCGCCCTAAGTCGTCATGGCTTGCGTCACGGGCACCTCGCGAGGTGCTCCGCCTTGATCTCTCCGCCTCCTCGTGAGCCAGCCTAACGAGGCTGCACCTGAGGAAGCTCTGTGTCGTCCGCCTCGCGAGGCTTGGCCCCTCGCGAGGGTCTTGAGTCTTGTGCTGATGAAGATGGGCCATGCTGGGCCTCCTTTGAGCCACGCCACAGGCCGCAAGCAGGCAAGTCTGGGGACCCCCATTCCTAGAACGCCGACAGTAGCCCCCGGGCCCAAGGCGTGCCTGGACTTGGCCGTGCCGAGAGGCGAAAGGGCAGGGGCAAAGCGCCATGGGCCCTAACAGCCTGCGGCCTTGGGCGCCGCGTGGCGGTTGATGGGACGTGGGCGTCTCCACTTCCCCATGACGCCTCGGTGATCGCACGAGTTGGACAAGTCTCTGCATGCAGATCGTGTCATGATTACCTGTGATCGTGGAGGTCGGCGGTTGGCCTTCGCAGGCTATAAGTATGGGGCCGCGCGCGCCCTTCTAGTCCATTCCTCCTCGCTTCTCCTTCTTCTTCATGGCCCCGTCGAAGAGATTTTCGGCCACCGAGAAGGGGAAGGCTTGCCGGGTTGAGCCCGCCTCTGCCCCACTCAAGCATGGCAGAGGGCGTCCTCGCAAGCACCCTATGGCCACCGCGGTGGCTCCCCGCGGCCGTGGCGGTGATCTTCAGCACGGCGACGGGCGGGTTGCTGCAGCTGGGGGGTGCACCCCGGCTGCACGTCCCCCCAGGCCGCGCGTTCGTGCCGTAGAAGCGCTGCCGGAGTTCATCGTGTGGTCGGCGGAGCCGGCCAGCACCCGGCTCCTGCTTCCTCGCTCCCTCCTGGGCGAGCTCCCGGCCAGCGCCCCAGGCGGCCTCTGGCTCCAGGCCAACGGCTGCTGCAGCCGGGCCTCATGGGTTTCCCTGGAGGCCTCCGCGGCCGGGAATCTGTCCCTGGCCCGCGATTGGCAGACGTTTGCCCGTGCGCGTGGCCTGGGCCGCCGGTGCACCCTGCACTTCAAGTTCGACGGCGATGCCACCCTCTACGTGAGGGTGTTTGGGGAAGATGGTCGCCGCGCGGGGTGCTGCCCCGAGGGCGACGACCGCGGCTGGGAACCCAGCTCTGGTGATGATGGAGGGAGCAGCGCTCGCGCGGCGGGCGGCGCTCGGAGTTCCTCAAGCTTCTGTGGTTCTTCTTCAGACGGCGGCTCCTCCAGCGGCGGCCGCGATTAGCCCCCACGCTGCCGCGCCCTAGTGAGGCGCGAGAGGGAGCCCTCCTGAGCTCCGGAGGCAGCTCGTGCCTTCCTCACGGGCCGGTGCGAGGCGAACCGCGTCGGATTTGTTCTTCCTTTCCCCTTTTCCCTGTGTAACAAAGACAATAGTGCGGAGCCCCGCGGGGCATGTTTGGGTTATTGCTGTTAATCATCGTTTTGCTTTCGTTACTGTTCCTTCTGGCTGTGTGCTTGAGCATGGATAGTTCCTGACCCCGGCCGGGGGGGCGACCGACCCAGGCCCTTTGTCTGTGTCGCGATGCCCGTGGGGCATGGACTGGAGGGGTGCTCCTGTGAGGGGCCCGGGTCGCGAACTCTTTGAACGACCAGGATAGGAATGCTCGCGAGGGCGCTCAGCTGCCCCCCTCGCGAGGCCTTGCACAAGAGAAATCGAGGTAGGAGAGCGAAAATCTGAAGAACCGCAAGCCAAAGACGGCGACAACTTCAATAAAACTTCAAATGAGAAGGAACAAGCCAACTGCGGAAAGCAAATGAAAAGGCGCGTCCGGCACCTAGTCTAGTCTTCGACGTCTTCTCACCAACGCGGAGCTAAGTGCTGCCACTGGGCATGGGAGGGAGCCCCATGGCCTGAGGCCGGCGCTCCTGAGACTCCGGGGCGTGTACAGCCCCAACTCATTATTACGTGAGAGTGTCACGGGCGGCGAGTTTCACAGGCGTTGGCCTTCTTCACAGGCTCCGGGCCTTTTCCAAAACGCGATAGCTTCACAGGCACTCGCCTTGCTTCACAGGCTCCGGGCCTTTTCCAAAACGTGATAGCTTCACAGGCACTCGCCTTGCTTCACAGGCTCCGGGCCTTTTCCAAAATGCGATAGCTTCACAGGCACTCACCTTGCTTCACAGGCTCTGGGCCTTTTCCAAAATGCGATAGCTTCACAGGCACTCGCCTTGCTTCACAGGCTCCGGGCCTTTACCAAAATGCGATAGCTTCACAGGCTCTGGGCCTTTTCCAAAACGTGATAGCTTCACAAGCACTCGCCTTGCTTCACAGGCTCCGGGCCTTTTCAGGGGTAGAACCTCCGGAGGTGTTGGATGTTCCATGCGTTCTGGACCGGCACTCCCTCCTGAGTCTCCAAGCACGCGGAGCCGGGCCTGGAAACATGAACAACCTTGAACGGGCCCTGCCACATTGGAGAGATCTTGTGCAGTCCCTCCCTGGAGAGGACCCGCCTGAGCACGAGGTCTCCTACCTCGAGAGTCCTGGGGCGGATGTTGCGGCAGTGATATCGCCGCAGCGCTTGCTGATACCTCGCCGCTCGCAACGCGGCCTCCCGGCGTCGTTCCTCCCCCAACACGAGGTCCATCCCCCGCATGGCGTCCTGCTGCACCTTGTCGAACGCCAGGACCCGCGTGGAGCGACGTATGACCTCGTGAGGGAGGACCGCTTCCACTCCGTAGACCAGGACGAACGGGGTCTCTCCAGTCGGTTTGGTCGCGGTGGTGCAGATGGACCACAGCACGGATTGAAGCTCGTCGTACCAACCTCTGCCGCAGGCCTCTAGCTTCTTCTTGAACGTCCTGGTCTTGAGGCCCCTCAAGACCTCCGCGTTGGCTCGCTCGGCCTGGCCGTTGCTTCGGGGGTGCGCCACTGAAGCGTAGCAGATCTGCGTTCCAAGGTTAGCACAGTATGTTTTGAAGAGGTTACTGGTGAACTGCGAACCGTTGTCCATGATGATGCGATTCGGCACTCCAAACTGGCTTACGATGCCCTTGATGAACTTGACCGCGGAGCCTGCAGGGATGGTGCGGACAGCCTCCACTTCAGCCCACTTGGTGAATTTGTCCACGGCAACGTAGAGGTAGCGATAGCCCCCTGGCGCCCGAGGAAACGGGCCCAAGATGTCCAGCCCCCAGACTGTGAATGGCCACGAAAGGGGGATAGTCTGCAAGCCTCCTACTGGCTGATGGATCTGCTTGGCGTGGAACTGGCAGGCTTCACAAGCTTTCACTAGTTCCACGGCGTCATTGAGCGCGGTGGGCCAATAAAACCCACTGCGGAATGCCTTGCCGACGAGGGTCCGCGATGACGAATGATGTCCGCAGTCTCCGCCGTGTATATCTTCCAGTAGCTCCTTCCCTTGCTCCCTGGAGATGCAGCGCAGCGATACTTCGTTTGGTCGCTTCCGATAGAGCTCTCCGTCTCCGATGCAGTATGCCGTGGCCTAGCGTGCCACTCGCTCCGCCTCCTCCTCCTTCTCCGGCAAGGCCCCTTATGTCAAGTAGCTCCGGAGCTCCGTGATCCAACACCCCTCCTGAGGTTCCATCACCAGGAGCAGGCGCGCTCCTGAGGCCGGGCCGCAGGTCGGAGCTCCCGAGGCAGGTGGCTGGGGGAGCTCCTCACAGGGCTGAGCCGTGTTTGGTAGTGACGGCAGAGCTGAGGGCTTGAAGAGCCGCTCCTCGAAAACGCCAGGCTCCTGAGGTAACCGCCTGGACGCATGTTTGGCGATATCGTCGGCCTCCTGATTGGTGCCACGGGGCACATGCTGCAACTCCAACCCCCATAATTGCTTCTCCATCCTGCGGACTTCCGCGAGGTAGGCTTCCATGTGCTCATCCTTCGGCTCGTACACCTTGTTGGAGAAGTTGACAAGGAGCTGCGAATCGCCCTTGATGGTAAGGGGTTTCACTCCCAGGGCAGCCGCGGCCTTCAAGCCGGCTATTAAACCTTCGTACTCTGCTATGTTGTTGGAGACCTATTCGCCTTGCTGGAAACAGAGTTGCACGGCGTAGTAGAGCTTGTCCTGTGTGGGTGATATAAGCACCGCCCCAGATCCAGCACCATGCCTGGAGAACGCCCCGTCGAAGTACACGACCCAACCTTCTGCTGCCTCGCTTCCCGGGGATAGGGACCGATCCTCGTCGGCCTTGAGTCCTGGCGCCTCCGTCCACTCCGCGACAAAATCTGCCAACGCAGCTCCCTTGATGACTCTGGTCGTGCTGAATTCAAGCTAAAATGCTTGTATCTCTATGCTCCACTCAGCGACCCTTCCAGCTGAATTAGGGCTCCTGAGCACTCTCTCCAGGGGGTACGACGAGATGACCTTGATGGGGTGACCCTGAAAATAATGCCGCAACTTGCGCGAAGCCACCAGTAGCGCGAGGAGGAGTTTCTGAGGCATAGGGTACCATGCCCTTGCATCCCGCAGCACCGTGCTGACGAAGTACACTGGGTGCTCAATGAGGCGGGGTGCGTCAGTGCTGGTGGCTCCTTCCGGAGACCGCGGCGCCTCTTGAGGCAAAGAGGCCTCCTGAGACTGGCCATTTGGAAGGGGGGCTTCTTCCGCCTCTGGTGCGTCCCTCTGCGGCGGCTGATCCTCCTTAGCCGCGGCGGTGGTTTCTGTAGGCCTTCCTTGTTCCTGTTCTGCCTTGTCCTGGGCTACTACCGTGGCTTTGACTTGGCGCTCCTCTCCGACTGCCACCAAGGCTGCGCTGGCGGAGTAAGGAGTGGCGGCGAGGTAAAGCACCAGGGGCTCCTGAGGGCACGGTGCCACCATGATCGGTGGACTGGTCAAGTATCTCTTGGGATCCTGGAGAGCCCTGTCGGCCTCCTCAGTCCACTCGAAGGGCCCCTTTTTCTTCATTAGCTGGAAGAAGGGCAGGGCTCGCTCTCCTAACTTGGAGATGAAGTGCCCTAGCGCGGTCACGCGCCCCATGAGCTTTTGCATTTCTCTGAGGGTCTTTGGCGGGCTCATGTCTTCCACTGCCTTGATCTTCTCTGGGTTAGCCTCGATGCCCCGGTGAGACACGAGGAAACCCAAGAGCTTTCCCGAGGGGACTCCGAACACACACTTCTCTGGGTTGAGCCGTAGGTTCACTGCGTTGAGGCTCGCGAAGGTTTCCTCCAGATCCTGTATCAAGGTCCCGGCCTCCCGAGATTTTACCACGATGTCATCAACGTAAGCTTCAACATTCTTCCCGAGCTGCGGGCCCAAGGTGATGTGCATCAGCCGCTGGAAGGTCACCCCTGCGTTACGCAGCCCAAATGGCATGCACGTGTAGCAGTACACCCCACACGGGGTCAGGAAGGCCGTCTTCTCGACGTCTTCTACCGCCATCTTGATCTGGTGATACCCAGAGAAGGCATCCAGGAAGCATAACAGGTCGCATTCCGCAGTGGAATCGACGATCTGGTCAATGCGGGGGAGCGAGAACGGATCTTGCGGGCATGCTTTGTTGAGGTTGGTGAAGTCGACACACATACGCTCCTTCCCTCCCTTCTTTGGCACAACGACAGGGTTGGCCAGCCAATCTGGGTATCGGACCTCGTGGATGACCCCAGCGGCCTCTAATTTGCAGGTCTCCTGGACGATGAAGGCCTGCTTCTCTGTGGATTGCCGCCTGGCCTTCTGCTTCACTGGGCGCACGTTGGGGCACATGTTGAGGTGGTGCTCGATTACACTTCTGGGGATCCCTGCCAACTGGTCCGGCTCCCAAGGAAACACCTTCTTGTTTGCGCACAGGAACCTGACCTCCTCCTGCTCAGGTTTGAGGTGGGTGCCTATGGTAAAAGTGGCGTTGGTGGACTCGTCCTCATCGACGGGTATCTGCTTGGTTTCCACCTTGTCTTGGGTGAACAACTGTTTCTTCTTGGCAAGCGCAGCCTCCTTGGCCTCGGGGGTCTCCAAGTTGGCGTGTTGTGCCGACGCCGCTGTCTTGAAGGCAAGTTTGAGCGCCCGCAGCGCGTCCCCGGTGTCCCCGTGCACAGTGAGGATACCGTTGCTCTCGGGCATCTTCATGAGGTTGTACGCCGGGTGCGTCGCAGCCATAAATTGGGCCAGCGCTGGGTAGCCAAGGATGGCATTGTAGGGGAGGCCGATGGGGGCGATGTCAAAATCGACCAGCTCCGTGCGGAAGTTGTCGTAGGTGCCGAAGGTCACTGGGAGCCAGATCTGCCCCAGGGAACTGGACGGCTTGCCCCCGACGCCCGAGAAGGGCCGGCTGGGTCGCAGCCATTCCAGAGGTATGCAGAGGAAGCTGAAGGCCTCGACCGAGAGCACGCCGAGGCCCGCGCCGCCGTCAACGAGGGTCCTGGTGACGGCCACCTGGCAGATGGTGGGGGTGCACAACATGGGGAGTGCGCCCGAGCCGGCCGAGTTGGGTGGGTGGTCCTCCGAACTGAAGGTCAGGCCGAACCCGGGCGCCGTCCGATCCAGGGGAGCCCCCTGTCGCGTGGAAGTGGCGCTGACCCGACGGATGAACGGCTTGATGTGATGACTTGTGGGCGGCGCCTGCGAGTCGCCCAGGAGGGCCGCGACGACCGGGGGTGTTGGTGCAGCGCGGTGGGACAGCGCACGAGAGCCTCCTACGGCGCGGACGAGCTCGGCGACGCGGTCGAGCCACTCCTCGTAGACGTCGTCGACGGGACGGTAGCGCAGGAGCTCGTTTGCCGCGAGGAGCGCAGCTCGAGCCTCCATGGGTGCGCGGAGCGCGCGGGACGAAGAGCCAGCGGGCGCGAGCGATGGAGTAGCAGTGTGGCCATCTTGCCACACGGAGGGATGCTGGGACGACGCTTGCTGCTCGCCCTCTGCCGGGCCGGTGGCGGCATTGACGGCGGGCGACGGGGAGCGACGAGGACGGCCGCCGACAAGCGCCGTCTGGGCGATGTGTGAAGCGATGGCGGGCCGGCGCTCGGCGCGAGCCCGACATGCGTCGGACATGGATGCGACGGTCGGAGGAGAGCGGGGTGGTGGACGACGAATTCCGGCGGACCCCTACCTGGCGCGCCAAATGTCGGATCTCGGGTTCCGGCAGACCCTTAAGGTTCGAACACTAGGGTGCGCGCGGAGATTACGCCTTCTACCTCCCCGTCTCGCAAAGATCTAAAACTACTGAAAGAACTGCGCAAGAGACACAAGATTTATACTGGTCCGGGCCACCATTGTGGTGTAATACCCTACTCCAGTGTGTGGTTGGTGGATTGCCTCCTGGGGCTGGTGATGATGAACAATACAAGGAAGAACAGCCTCGCGAGGGTCTGTTCTTGGCTGGGGCGATGAACTGCTAGGAGGAGTTCAGTCACCCTCCTCTCTCTCTCTCTTCTCTACTTGAACCGAACCTTCCCCCCCTTGCCGCATGGGTGGCTGGTCCTATTTATAGAGGCCCTGGTCCTCTTCCCAAATATCGAGCGGGAAGGGAGCCAACAATGGCGGGCTAATTTGAAGGGGGACAGCAAGCATCAACTATCCTGACAAAAGCAGTCTTCGCCTGCGCAAAGCTCTGGTGATGACGCCGTCCTGGGCTCCATGGTGACCTCCGTCTCGTAGTCCTCCTAGTCTTGGTCTTGTTGCACCGAAACAGCAACCTTTGCCTGATGCCTCGGTACTCCGCGGCTGCGCTTGCCCCCTTTGCACCAAAGAGGAAAGTAGGACGATGCGCGCGCTGGCGCCCGCCTGGCGCCCTGAGTCGTCATGGCTTGCGTCACGGGCACCTCGCGAGGTGCTCCGCCTTGATCTCTCCGCCTCCTCGCGAGCCAGCCTGACGAGGCCGCACCTGAGGAAGCTCCGTGTCGTCCGCCTCGCGAGGCTTGGCCTCTCGCGAGGGTCTTGAGTCTTGTGCTGATGAAGATGGGCCATGCTGGGCCTCCTTTGAGCCACACCGCAGGCCGCAGGTAGGCAAGTCTGGGACCCCCATTCCCAGAACGCCGATAGAGGTGTCGTGGATCTTCGGGTTTACTCCAAATCTGCCGTAAAAGAAGAGTATAATATAACATGATGAGTTGAAATGCAAATCTGAATATACAAGTATACACTGAATTTGAAATAAATAGATAAAGCTAGCTTACCATTTCAGTGCGAAAATTCAAATGTAGAACCGTCATGTTGCTGTTACTAGATAAACACTGGCTCAACACGAATGGTGTCTGCCAAGACAGGGTAGGAGAGGCCAAGCATACTTGATCAAGCTGAGGAACGCAGCCAAAAGACAACGAGGGGTTTTCGCCGTACCAAGTATCGTAGACCAGTTGCCTCAGTTTAGGAAGGTAGATTAGGTTAACTTGTATGCACCCAAAGCAGATAAGTTCGAGCGTGCCGAGCTCCAAGCATGGGGCATCAATCTCTAGGGAAGATTCCTGGACCAATTCACAGGATCTCAAGGAAAGGAGCTTAAGTTTGTTGCAAGTGTTGAGGAGATTGGTGACATCTGAGTATAGAGGTCAAGTAAGGGTCTGTCAGGTAGAAGCTGAGCTGTAGTCTCTTGATGATCCTACCGCATGTCAGTGTTGGAGGACACAGCAATAACCTTGTCGTTGCATCTGTGTATGCCTTCATTATCTGATCTGTCGTTCGGCCAGCATCGTCGTGGAAGTCTGTGACGCTGATGAGCAAATGAGAGAGTTAGTACGGGAGGTGCCTCCATCGTCTTGCGACGGTGCTGGCCTGGATTGCTGCTCTCAAATCAAGCAGTCAATGATTTCTAGCAGAATGTCATTCGGGAGCGCACTAATTCTATCTTCGTCTTCTATCGCACTCATCCTATCTCCGCCTTTGATCTGCAAAACAAATAGTTGAAGGAAAATAAAAAACAAGTAGCCCGCCACTTTTTCCGTTGGATGCGGTAACAAGCAGGGGGGGTTGGTAATTAACTTACAATGTTGCGCGCTTACTCCGTGATTAGAGAGCACCGGAGACTGCTTACTTGGGCGCCGGACGATCAACAATCTGACTCAAAAGGCCAGTCGGCAGGTCGCAACCCATGACATATCGAGAGAGAAGCCGAACTACCACGAGTTGCATTAGGAAACTACCAAGAATCCTCCTCCGCCACATACTCCTGACGTGGTGAGCGACGAGGGCCACGGTTTCCGGGAGAACAGATTGTGCTCATTCACGTTAGGGAATCGTCGAACAAGGAGGAGGATACCAGCTGATCATCACCTTGATGCATCGTATCCGTATGAAGTAAATTATATCTACGGCACTTAAATTTAGATCTAGATTTAGTTTTGTCCCTTTTTTACGTCACCTTTTTTACTATAAGAAAAATCAAGTGTGGGAGGTCACATTTCCCCCCGAGCCCTCCATGCGCCTGCACACTGCTATGTTTCCACTTGAGTCGGCGCCGCTCTTATCCAGCCGGGCGAGCCGACACCCCGTGGTGGCACCCAACCTCGGCATCGTCGCACACGTATATACGTCATTCCTCTCACCCATTTGTCGTCAGTAGCCATCACCACTCGATCAAACCCATGCAGCCAGAGAAAGGGCTGTTGAGGGTCTCCTTCTTTAGGAGTTGTTAGAATTATGTCGAATATTATTGTACAAGGTAGGTTACAGTTGGACTTGGTTTTGGACTGTGTTTAGATAGGATATGGAGTCGTGTCCTAGTAGGACACTTGTATCCTAGGCCTCTCATATATAGCGGGGCTAGACACACGATGTAACCTATGCTAACATAATAGCACCGGCGCGCAAGGGGGGGCCGGCGGCGTGTGCCGGCGCCCGGGTGGCCGGCGTGCGGTATTGTGACGGTGTCACGAGGAGGAGCGCCCGTAGTCATGCCCCGGGGATGTAGCCATATCGGTGAACCTCGTTAACAAATCTCGGTGTCGTGCTTGTGTGATTGCTTGGTTCTTAATAGATCAATGGTGGCCTCGGATTTATTCTAACAAATGGTATCATGAGCAAGGTTACAAAGAAATTGTGGATCGTTGATCTGGAGAAAGAATCGAGTTTGAGATGCAGCTGGGTGCGGGTGTGGTTCTCAGCAAGATGGGAAAAAGTCACCCAAGACGAGGAACTCGATGGATCAGCGGCAGGCGGAATGTGTGGCGATCGACACGGTTCGATCGGGTGAGAGTACAGGCAAAGGCGCGTGCGCGGACAGCAGCATGAGCAGTCGTGCGGCAGTCGATCAGCTAGATCGGTCGCGCGAGCTTTAGGCGGCGCATGTTGAGGCAGTTAGTCAGCGGCCAGACAGGGCCGGGCCCAGGGTACTGTGGCGTGGTGGGCGTTGCCCAGATTGGGTGGCTAAAGCCTAGGCATGGACGGATCCTATGAGAGGCCCAGCTGGACCAAGCTGGTGGGCTACGCTGCAAGGCACGCATGCCCTGGATTGCTGGAGTGTGCTGAGCCAAGGAAAGGCAATGTGATTTGTTTGAAAAAAATACGACACAAGGGCTTATAGTCAGATCATGATGCTGTCATGGACAAAGAAAAGGAAAGGACAGGCTAGCTACAGACATGTGATGAATCAGGGCGTTGAGCTAGTTAGCTTTGTTGGTCTGATTTGGTATGTTCACATGAGAAGGCTATGTGGATTTTGCTTTTGTTTTCTTTGTTGGTACACATTTGCGCATAGATGACGGTGGTCACGGTGATGGCTTGAGGAGTCTGGAATGTGTCCGTAGTCGGGAAAGTTCGGCTGGGTCGGACTAGATAGTCTGACGGATCGACGCAGGTCGGTTGGTACAGAACACGGTGGTGGGATCGGCAACGATGACGTAGGAGCATGATGCTGATGGTGACCAACTTCTGGGCGTGGAAACACGTGGCACAGGCCCGAGTGCTTGTGTGGCTTCGACAAGACTATGACGCGGGATTGATTCAAGGTGGTGTATACACGGAGCTTGAAGTCGATGAGGCGCAGGGGTAGACTGATCATCTACCATGGAGTCATGTTGAAGGTGGAGCTGGATTGAGGGGCTACGGTGTAAGGATCCGTATAATCAAAGCCTATTCAGCAAGGGGGAAAAGCGAGTGACATGCAGTTCGGACTGGAGCCCAATGGTCTGATGGAAGCGTGAAATTCGTCATCGGTCGGTGATGATCGGTGGTACTCTGTAGTGGGGGTTGAGTGGTGTGGTTTGCGACCCTTGAGACTCGACCAGAACAGCGGAGGCTCGACGCAGTAATAGCGGCGAGGCATGTGGTATGCATGGGACATGGAGACGGGCCAGGGCTCTGGTGGTCATACATGTGGTGAGACAACTGCGAATTTGACTCAGGGTGACTACAAGCAATGGTGAAATTCCTTCAAGTTTCAGACAGGCGGTCAAGAAATGAGAGGTGATGTTGAGTTCAGGTAACTCTTATGTGTGGCATCCAATATGTGAGTTGTTCACTTTCACGCAGGTCAGTGATCAATGTGTGATGACGTTGGACGGATACTATGGAAGTTGGAAGCACAAACTAGAGTAACAAGGAATTTAATTTTGCTCGAGTGTTGACTGTGGTCAAGAGAAAAAGGGACTACAAGTTGCAGGTGGAGTCATATGGAGTCTTTGGAGTAGCAGCGGTACTCATGGGATAAGCTCAAGTCCAATGTACATGGAAGTTTGACGCATGGACGAATTCAGGGTGGTGGAGTATATTCGCCAAGGTGGAGTTTGTTAGAGTTGTGTCGAATATAGTGTATGAGTTAGGTTACAGTTGGACTTATAGTTGTATTGTGTTTAGATAGGATATGGAGTCGTGTCCTAGTAGTACACTTGTATCCTAGGCCTCTCATATATAGCGGGGCTAGACACACGATGTAACCTATGCCAACATAATAGCACCGGCGCGCAAGGGGGAGCCGGCGGCGTGTGCCGGTGCTCGGGTGGCCGGTGTGCGGTATTGTGATGGTGTCACGGGGAGGAGCGCCCATAGTCAAGCCCCGGGGATGTAGCCATATCGGTGAACCTTGTTAACAAATCTCGGTGTCGTGCTTGTGTGATTGCTTGGTCCTCGATAGATCAATGGTGGCCTCGGATTTATTCTAACAAGAGTGAATTGCAAAAAACCACCACATTGAAGCCTAGGGTTGCAGAAAAGACTCTTCTACGTTTTTGTGCCAGAAAACACTGATTTTGAGCCTAATCATTTGCAGAAAACACCAAACCTTATGTTGGGGCATTTTAAGCACTATTATGACAGGTGGGGCCCGATTTTGGGGACGTGGCGTCACGGCCGCGAGCTCACGCCGTCTAACAGCGTGGCGGCTGCTACTGCTCCGGCGTGTGGGTAAAAACAGGTTCGATCCAGCTCTCTCCTCACACTCTCGCCTCTGCCTCGCCCTCTCCTCACTCTGTTCTTCCTCCCCGGTGCCGCCAGACCGCCGACCGCCGTTCTGCTGCTCCCCGGTGCCATGGTGTCGTGGAGTGACGAGACCAGTGAGGATTCAGTCCTGAGCATCTCGTCCTCCTGCGATGGCATCATCAAGGTCAGTTGGTTAGATACCTAGAGCTAGGGTTAGTGAATTGGGGATTTTTTCACTGAGCTCGATCTGAACCTAGCCTTCTCTTTGCTTGCTCCCACAGCTTCCAGCTACGATGCATGATCCGAATTTCAATGGTACTGACGTAGATGTGAATGTGTTGTGTGAACACGGTGAGCCGGCAAACGCTTTGTAGCATTTGAAGGGATGCACACGGGCAGGAGGTTTCTTGGATGTGCTAAGAAGGTATGATTCAGATCCTGTGTAAAGGAAGCTGTTTGCTTAATGCTTTGTTTATCAAGCTCTTAAGATTTTTTAGCTTGGTCTTTGTTTAGCCTGTTATGACATGCCTTGTCATTAGTGGATTTTTTTAGCTTGTTCTGACCACACATTGTTTATTGTGGTCCGTGCTTACTCCTTTGTTTATCAAGTTGTTAAGCTTGGTTAAGTGCTTTGTCTTTGTTTAATTTGCTTTAGCCACTGTGTTGGAGTGTGTTCTCATTAGTGGATGGTAGTCATTGTTTATTATGGTCAGTGCTTAATGACTTGTTTATCATTGGGCATTGTTAATTTATCTGTTGTATGGTAAGGAACTTGTGAGTGCTTAGTGACTTGTTAATTTGTCTGTTTAACAGAGCACATATTAGATACATGAACCTGTTGGTTTGATGGTCTTAGACAATTATTTATTCTTTTATTGTTTATAATACAGGAAGGCATAAACTGTGGAGTAGTTCAATGGATTGATTTTGAATGGCCAGACTCAATGGAGAAGGCATTGGCCAAGCTATGGGATATGTATGAGGAGACTAAGTCAGCTAGGACCAATGACAATCTATAGAGTTCCTTTGAAATTCACAACCTGACAGAAGAGAAGAAGAAACTACAGGAGAACTATGACAGTTTGTATGCTGATGTGAATGCTCTTTTGAATGCCCAGTAGGAGAGGGGTGTGGAGTTAACCAATCAAAAGGAGCAGAAGCAATATCTTGAAGTGAAGATTGCTGAGCTTGAAACTGTAGTTGGCAACTTGAAGGTAGAGTTGTCAAAGAAAGAGTAGGAGAAGAAGAAACTACAGGAAAATTATGACAGTTTGTATGCTGATGTGAATTCTCTCTTCGATGCCCAGCAGCAGAGGGGTGTGGAGTTAAACAATCAGAAGGAGCAGAAGGAATATGTTGATGTGAAGATTGTTGAGCTTGAGACTGTAGTGGGGAACTTGAAGGTAGAGCTGTCAAAGACAGAGGAAGAGAAGAAGAAGATGCTGCTAATGAAGGAAATATGCCCTAGAGGCAATAATAAAGTTATTATTTATTTCCTTATTTCATGATAAATGTTTATTATTCATGCTAGAATTGTATTAACCAGGAAACATAATACATGTGTGAATACATAGACAAACAGAGTGTCACTAGTATGCCTCTACTTGACTAGCTCGTTGATCAAAGATGGTTAAGTTTCCTAACAATAGACATGAGTTGTCATTTGATTAATGGGATCACATCATTAGGAGAATGATGTGATTGACTTGACCCATTCCGTTAGCTTAGCACTTGATCGTTTAGTTTGTTGCTATTGCTTTCTTCATGACTTATACACGTTCCTATGACTATGAGATTATGCAACTCACGTTTACCGGAGGAACACTTTGTGTGCCACCAAACGTCACAACGTAACTGGGTGATTATAAAGGTGCTCTACAGGTGTCCCCAAAGGTACTTGTTGGGTTGGCGTATTTCGAGATTAGGATTTGTCACTCCGATTGTCGAAGAGGTATCTCTGGGCCCTCTCGGTAATGCACATCACTATAAGCCTTGCAAGCATTGCAACTAATGAGTTAGTTGCGGGATGATGTATTACGGAACGAGTAAAGAGACTTGTCGGTAACGAGATTGAACTAGGTATTGAGATACCGACGATCGAATCTCGGGCAAGTAACATACTTATGACAAAGGGAACAACGTATGTTGTTATTCGGTCTGACCGATAAAGATATTTGTAGAATATGTAGGAGCCAATATGGGCATCCAGGTCCCGCTATTAGTTATTGACCAGAGAGGTGTCTCGGTCATGTCTACATAGTTCTCGAACCCGTAGGGTCCGCACGCTTAACATTCGTTGACGATATAGTACTATGTGAGTTATGTATGTTGGTGACCGAATGTTGTTCGGAGTCCGGGATGAGATCACAGACATGACGAGGAACTCCGGAATGGTCCGGAGATAAAGTTTGATATATGGGATAATAGTGTTTGGTCATCGGAAGGGTTCCGGAATTTACCGGAAGGGGTTCCGGATGTTTCCCAAAATGTTTGGGTACGAGAACACTTTATTTGGGCCAAAGGGGAAAGTCCACAAGGTTTTTGGAAAGCGCAAAAGGAAGTTTTGCGGAGTCCAGGGGCCAGACGCCAGGGTCCCTTGCGTCTGGGTCCAAACGCTGGGAACCTTGGCGGCTGGCCGTGGAGTCCGAGAAGGACTCTTGCCTTTCGGGTGAAACCGACTTTGTGGAGGCTTTTACTCCAAGTTTCGACCCCATGGCTCAACATATAAATAGAGGAGTAGGTCTAGCACCAAAGAGACATCAAGAAACACCAAGCTGTGTGCCGGCAACCCCGTCCCCTCTAGTTTATCCTCCGTCATAGTTTTCGTAGTGCTTAGGCGAAGCCCTGCGAAGATTGTTCTTCACCAACACCATCACCATGCCGTCGTGCTGCCGGAACTCATCTACTACTTCGCCCCTCTTGCTGGATCGAGAAGGCGAGGACATCATCGAGCCGAACATGTGCAGAACTCATAGGTGTCGTGCTTTCGGTGCTTGGATCGGTCGGATCGTTAAGACGTACGACTACATCAACCGCGTTGATATAACGCTTCCGCGAACGGCCTACAAGGGTACGTAGACAACACTCTCCCCTCTCGTTGCTATGCATCACCATGATCTTGCGTGTGTGTAGTTTTTTTTTGAAATTACTACGTTCCCCAACAGTGGCATCCGAGCCAGGTTTTATGCGTTGATGTTATATGCACGAGTAGAACACAAGTGAGTTGTGGGCGATATAAGTCATACTGCTTGCCAGCATGTCATACTTTGGTTCGGCGGTATTGTTGGATGAAGCGGCCCGGACCGACATTACGCATACGCTTACGCGAGACTGGTTCTACCGACGTGCTTTGCACATAGGTGGCTGGCGGGTGTCAGTTTCTCCAACTTTAGTTGAACCGAGTGTGGCTACGCCCGGTCCTTGCGAAGGTTAAAACAACACCAACTTGACAAACTATCGTTGTGGTTTTGATGCGTAGGTAAGAACGGTTCTTGCTAAGCCCAGTAGCAGCCACGTAAAACTTGCAACAACAAAGTAGGGGACGTCTAACTTGTTTTTGCAGGGCATGTTGTGATATGATATGGTCAAGACATGATGCTAAATTTTATTGTATGAGATGATCATGTTTTGTAACCGAGTTATCAGCAACTGGCAGGAGCCATATGGTTGTCGCTTTATTGTATGCAATGCAATCGCCCTGTAATGCTTTACTTTATCACTAAGCTGTAGCGATAGTCGTAGAAGCATAAGATTGGCGAGACGACAACGATGCTACGATGGAGATCAAGGTGTCGCGCCGGTGACGATGGTGATCATGACAGTGCTTCGGAGATGGAGATCACAAGCACAAGAAGATGATGGCCATATCATATCACTTATATTGATTGCATGTGATGTTTATCTTTTATGCATCTTATCTTGCTTTGTTTGACGGTAGCATTATAAGATGATCTCTCACTAAATTTCAAGATAAAAGTGTTCTCCCTGAGTATGCACCGTTGCCAAAGTTCGTCGTGCCCAGACACCACACGATGATCGGGTGTGATAAGCTCTACGTCCATCTACAACGGGTGCAAGCCAGTTTTGCACACGCAGAATACTTAGGTTAAACTTGACGAGCCTAGCATATGCAGATATGGCCTCGGAACACTGAGACTGAAAGGTCGAGCGTGAATCATATAGTAGATATGATCAACATAGTGATGTTCACCATTGAAAACTACTCCATTTCACGTGATGATCGGTTATGGTTTAGTTGATATGGATCACGTGATCACTTAGAGGATTAGAGGGATGTCTATCTAAGTGGGAGTTCTTAAGTAATATGATTAATTGAACTTAAATTTATCATGAACTTAGTCCTAGTAGTATTAGCATATCTATGTTATAGATCAATAGCTCGCGTTTAGCTCCCCTGTTTTATTTTTGATATGTTCCTAGAGAAAACTAAGTTGAAAGATGTTAGTAGCAATGATGCGGATTGGATCCGTGATCTGAGGTTTATCCTCATTCCTACACAGAAGAATTATGTCCTTGATGCACCGCTAGGTGACAAACCTATTGCAGGAGTAGATGCAGATGTTATGAACGTTTAGCTAGCTCAATATGATGAATACTTGATAGTTTAGTGCACCATGCTTAAACGGCTTAGAATCGGGGCTTCAAAGACGTTTTGAACGTCATGGACCATATGAGATGTTCCAGGAGTTGAAGTTAATATTTCAAGCAAATACCCGAGTTGAGAGATATGAAGTCTCCAACAAGTTCTATAGCTAAAAGATGGAGGAGAATAGCCCAAGCAGTGAGCATGTGCTCAGATTGTCTGGGTACTACAATCGCTTCAATCAAGTGGGAGTTAATCTTCTAGATAAAATAGTGATTGACAGAATTCTCTAGTCACCATCACCAAGTTAGTAGAACTTCGTGATGAACTATAATATGCAAGGGATGACGAAAACAATTCCCAAGCTCTTCGCGATGCAAAAATCGGCGAAGGTAGAAATCAAGAAAAACATCAAGTGTTGATGGTTGAAAAGACCACTAGTTTCAAGATAAAGGGTAAAGGGAAGAAGGGGAACTTCAAGAAGAACGGCAAACAAGTTGCTACTCAAGTGAAGAAACCCAAGGATGGACCTAAGCCTGAAACTGAGTGCTTCTACTGCAAAGGGACTGGTCACTAGAAGCGGAACTACCCCAAGTATTTGGTGGATAAGAAGGATGGCAAAGTAAAAGATATATTTGATATATATGTTATTGATGTGTACTTTACTAGTGTTTATAGCAACCCCTCGGTATTTGATACTGGTTCAGTTGCTAAGAGTAGTAACTCGAAATGGGAGTTGCAAAATAAACAGAGACTAGTTAAGGATGAAGTGACGATGTGTAACACCCCGGATATGATTTACCCAATTTGTACTCCAACTCTTGCCATTTCCGGCTTTAAGTTATTTTATTTCTCAGGTTTGGGTCTTTGTCTCCGTGTGTTGTTGTCATTGTCATTCATCTCATATCATGGCATCATGTGCATTGCATTTGCATACGTGTTCATCTCATGCATTCGAGCATTTTCCCCGTTGTCCGTTTTGCATTCCGGCGCTTCGTTCTCTTCCGGTGGTCAATTCTACCTTTCTTTCATGTGTGGGGACTAAACATTTCCGGATTGGACCAAGACTTGCCACGCGGCCTTGGTTTACTACCGGTAGACCGCCTGTCAAGTTTCGTACCATTTGGACTTCGTTTGATGCTCCAACGGTTAACCGAGGGTCCGAAAAGGCCTCGGGTGTGTTGCAGACTAACACCCCTCCAAGTTGGCCCAAAACCCACCAAAACCTTCTCCATCGTCTAGAGCGTTCGATCACGATCGCGTGGCCGAAAACCGCACCTCATTTGGACTCTCCTAGCTCCCTCTATGCCTATTTAAAGACACCCCCGAAAATCTCCTTCTCCTTCCCCCGAAACCCTAAAAATTGCCTCGCGCCGCGCCGGACATGTCCGTACCCGGCCGGACACTTCGCGCCGCCGCCCCGGTCCACTAACTGCGTGCCACGTGTCGCCTCGCCGCCGCCACCCGCCGCGGCCCGGAGAGCCCGCGTCCGGCCCCCGGGCACGTTGCCCTCCGCGCCGCCCGCGCCTGCCTTCCCCGCTCGAGCCGGCAGGCTCCTTCGACGCCGGATCGCCGCGCCGGCCTCCCGTCCGTTGAGCTCCGCCACCGGAGCCGCACCGCCGCCCTCGCGGAGCTCCGCCACCAGAGCCGCACCGCCGCCGCCGCGCCTCCCCAGCCTCGTCGTCGGCCGCGCCCACACCGGCCCCCGCCTCCCCGTCATGCTCCGGCGAGCTTCCTCCCCGCCGATGAACAGTACTCCGGCGAGCCGCATCGGGAACCGTGCAAATCTCATATCTGAGATCCAAACTCGGGTTGACTTTTTGCCCGAAACCCTAGTTCATGTGCTCCTGTTCATCATGCTATATCTCCGCATCTGTAGCTCCGTTTTTGGCATATAGCATATCAAAATGTTCGTCTCAGAGAGTACATCATTTCATTCCATTGCATCATTTTCATTTGATTTCATCTTGATGCCCGAAATGCTGTTGGAAGAGTGCTACTTGAGATAATTGTCAGATCTGCTGCTCCATTTAGATATTTGTCATTTTTACCATGATTATTGTGTGCATGATATGCCCATGAGCTCTACATGTGTTTTGTTAAGGGTTTTGCCATCTTTCCAGAGGTGCAACCCATGTATTTTTGTGATGTGTGTGGTGACTAGCACAAGCTTGCAAAGTGCGGCACTTGGTAATGCTGATTTCAGGGACTTAGCAATTCCACTAAGTCCTTGATATGTTTTTCTCATGATGCCATATGTTCATGTTGTTTCCTAGTGATCCGTGCCTCTTTTGAGGATGATCAGTAAGGATGTTTTGTTAATCTTGTAGTTCTCTATCCATCCATGTCCTTGTTTGCAATTATGGAGCACCCTAGCTTGAGTCAATCGAGCTCTACTTTTGCTACTTCATGAATCTGGGCAGATTGTCTACTTGTCAGCGATTTTGCCGATGATGTTGTAGTTGATCCGTGCATGCTATGTTATTGTTCTTGCCATGTCTAGCTTGCATTTTGTGTATACTTGATGGGTGTATGCTTAGCTTGTCATGACTTGCTCTGTACTGAGTGCTTCGAGCTCGTAAACATGCCTACTTGATATCTGTTTCAGCATGCTCCAGTTTTCAATAAGTCTGAAAACTGATTATGTTTTTGCCATGTTCACATGCTTGCAAATGTATTTTCTGATCCCTTTTGGCTCAAGGTCACTAAGCGACTTTTGTTAAGCTCTTTGAGTAGCTCCATGCCATGCTTTACTTTGCCATGTTCAGGTCCTGTAGCATGTAGTTTTGTTGCTCCGAAGAGTGCTATCTGATCTGAAATTCCAGACAAGTGTTAATTTCACTAAGTCTGAAATCTGTTTACCATATGCATTTTTGCCATGCTTGTTTGAACCTGTTATTGGATGAATTGGCCGTAGTTCAGTGCTAGACTTTTGTTAAGCATCTTGAATCTCCTTGTACATATTTGCCATTGAGTTATGATCCATCTTTTTCTTGGCATAGACATCCAAGTCATCCTCATGCTCCTCTGGGGCATTGATGAGCTGTGCCCACTCAGCAACAGTAGATTGGTACCTCGTACTTTCAGACATCCATGTGATCCTTCCATCTGGGTAGAAGTGTGCTATGGAGTAGAATTGCATAATGAGTTCCTCGTTCCACTTTGTGAGCTTCTGCCCAACAAAGTCTGCAACTCCACAAGCACCAAAACTGTCAATCACACCAGGATAGTGTTCCTCATTGTCCTTGATGTACTCCCAATCAACCCATCTCATGTCACAAACTGTGGGCTTCTTATCAAACAGCACTGTCTCATAGAAATCTTGCTGTTCCTTGGTGTGAAACCTGTAATCAACATCAGTTCTTCTCCTTGAAGCATACAGGTCTGCTTCTCTCCACTTCCTCAGCCATGAGTCTCTTTTGAGCTTCATGTCCTTAGCCACAGGATGAGCATCATTGTGGTCTGGGATCTTGGGCTTGAGCTTTCTCAGAACATGCTCTTCATCATCTTCTTCAGCAGCTTCAGGCACTGGGGCCTTGTTCTTTTCAGTTGCAGGTATGCTCCTTGTATTCCTCTTGGGTGCTGACTTGGGCTTGGAGGCAGCTTTAGGTGCTTCTTTGGGCTTAGACGTGGCAGCCCCTGATCTTATAGCATCACCCATAAGCTTAGGTGCCTTAGGTGCTGGAGCAGCAACCTCTTCTTCTTCCTCTTCTTCCATGATGGAAGCCTTTCCAAGCACTCTGGCTACGATCTTATTGACCATTTCCTTCCTTTTCTTTCCTTCAGCAGCAACTTGCTCTATGGGTGCAGGCTTTTCAGGAATCTGAGTTGAAGCTCTGGCCTTTGGCATAGGCTGCCTACCTGCTGGCCTTTTCATTTTCAATCCTGGCTTTGTGCCTTGAGCTGAGCCATACTCCTTCTTGAGCACAACTCTCTTTGATGTGGCTTCCTCTTCCTCTGCCACATAATCTTCGTCCTCAGAATCTGAAGTCCTCTTCTTCCTTTGTCTGGTGGCAGCTTTTGGCAAATTGCTTGGGGTGCTCTTGTTGCCTTCATCTGAAGAACTGGAGGGACTAGTGCCCTCACTCATGTGCACATGCTCTTCTGACCTGTTCTGGCTGTCACTCTGATCAGACATGATGTAAAAGCTGACTGCTGACCCTGTGAACAGTTTATAGATGAGGTAGAGTGGATGAGCATCACAAAATGCAGAGATTTTTGCAAAAGAATGACTCAAAATCTTAGTTTTAGTTTCCCACAGAAATCATCTCGGATCTACCGATTTTTAAACTCGGTGATACCGAAGCAGTTTTGGAACCTAAACTAGTGAACTCGGTCAGACCGAGTCACAGTTCGGTGGCATCAAGACTGCTAGGGTTTCACAAAGTTCCAAAATCGGTCACACCGATTAGTAATTCTCGGTCAGACCGAGTCTCACTTGTGCAATGGCACGAGCCAAATTGGTGGGACCGAGTTTTTCAACTCGGTGGGTCCAAGATGGTTTCGGCGGAAACCTAACCCTAAAAATTTCGAATCAAAACTAATCTACGAACGCATTGACTAGATAGGAGTGTTTCAATCATGGCAAGAATCATTAAGAACACAATGTGCTAGGAATCGGATGGGGAATAGCACTGTGATCGAGTCCATACCCTAGTTCGGCAGAGACTCGCTACGGCGGCAACGGCGGGGTAGAATTCCGTTGACGGTGATGGAGACCAGCGACTGGAGGCGGCTGGCGGCGAGGAGACGATCCGGAGACCACGTTGGCAAAGCGAGCTATCGCACGGGCGAAGGGGTTCGGAGAAATTTCCAAATTTTTGCCCGTGACTATATATAGCCCGACCCTGTCGGTGCGACCGAGTGGAACAACTCGGTGGCACCGAGATGCAAAACTGTATATAGTTATTGCAACTCGGTGTGACCGAATGGTTCAAATCGGTTGCACCGAGATCGAAAATTCAGATCAACTTAATGATCTCGGTAGGACCGAAAGTAGGATATCGATCAGACCCAGAATCATAAAGAGGTTTTGGAAGTTTAAGTCTATGACGAATCGGGGACTCTGAGTGCTCCTCACACAGAGTGGTTTGAATCTGACTTGATCAAATTTTGTGATGTAGCATGAATAGAGTTTGAGACGAGAAAAGCATAGATAGCTAGAGGAGGTTGTTAGGCATTCTTGTCCATCCACTTGGCAAAAGGAAATAAAACCAAACAATCAAAACAACAAGTGGATGTCCTCGAATGAGTAAAATATGCAACCAACATGCTCACACAATAAAATGGCAATTGAAATATGTGACAAAGCATGCACAACCAATTCTAGCATCTATCAAGCAATTGGCGATGACTAGGTCATCTATATATGAGTATATTGACTTAGGAGTCAAGTGAGAACACTTGATCATAGGTCATACTCATCGTTTAAGCTCAAGTGGGATTACCACTTTTACATAAAGCATTGTTGTGTTCACATCTTTAGAGTTGTTTTAGCTCAAGTCTTAGAGTAAAGCTCCCCCTAGATGTGATATCCCCCCTAAGAGGGATGAACTAACCTTGGGTTTTGTTGATGATGACTTCATGTAGATGTTGAAGATGTGGATGCTCAATGTTGATGTAGATCACTTGGAGCTATCCATTTGAGTGAATTGCACTTTCAATACCTACATGGGTTAGTCCCACAAGGAACAAACAAGGATATCCATAGACATAGAGTGATGCACACACAAGATAATGTCCATGAAAACTTTTAGGTTACCTTGTCCCTTGTCTTACCAACAAGAGGGTTTGTGACTCCTTGAACTAGTGCAAGATGTGGAAGTTGATTGTACTTGTTCTTGCCAAAATGATAAGAGTGAAGTATGTTGGCGGAGTCACCCTCAAGAACTCTCTAGTTCTTCTTCTTTTGGATCCACACCATCTTGATGGGAATCCTTGGAGTTGTAGTCGTACTTGATGAAGTGGAACTTGAAGTGGTCTTGGTAATCCACTTGACTAAGGTCTTAGGAGCTTCTTCAAATGCATCAATTTCCTCTTGAAGCTTGTCCTTGCCTTTTTGCTTGTAGTCTTGTGGTGGAAGATCATCTTGAGCTTGTGTCCCCTTGAAGGAAGTATCATACTTCTCTTGTTGAGGAACAAACTTTGTCTTGGGGTATTGATCTTCTTCCCACTCAACTCCATTGGCACTGAACTTTCGTCCAAAACCAACACCTTGATTCTTCCGGTGCATTCCTTGCTTGCGCACAATTTCCTCGAATTGCTTACTCCCGGCAAGGCTTTTGTACACTCCTTTCTCTATAATTCCCTTCAATAAGTTGTTTTCTTGCTCAAGTGTAACTTGTCTAAGAGAATCATTAGTGGAATCAAGAGAACTACTAGAAGCAACAATATTGGATTTAGCATGATCATTGTTACTACTAGAGGAAGAATCTTTCTTGTTCTTGTTACTAGACTTGACATGAGGCATGTAAGTGGATAAGAGTAAACGCTTGGCAATGTAAGAAGAACTTTTCTTGCGGAGATCATCATTGATTGCCTTTAAAAACTCATGATCTTGCTCAAGATTGAGCTTTTCAAAGCGTAACTTCTCATGACCTCTTAAAAGTTCTCGATGATCTTCGAAGATAGTTTCATGAGCTAACTTAAGAGTGTTTAGTTCTTTAGTTAGAGCCTCAATCTTCTCCTTATCATTGTCATTCGTTTTATCTTGATTAGCACGATTAATTGACGTTTCATCATAGTATTCATCACTAGAGTTGTCAACAAGTAAATCATCATCACCTAACAAGTCATCTTCATCACTATTAAAATCAACATACTCGGGGTGTGTTACCTTAGGACCTTTGGTCATGAAGCATCTTCCAATTCCTTCATTTGGTGAGTCAAATATATCGTAGGAGTTGGTTGACACAAGTGCTAGACCGGCAACACCTTCATCTTGAGTATATTCGGAATCGGAGTGATAACTTCTCTCGGAGTGGTCGTCGGAGTCGGAGCCGGAGCCGGATACCCATTCACCAACATGAGCTTGATGTCTTCGTTTTGTGTAGCTCCTTGATGATTTTTCCTTCCTTTCCGAATCCTTGCTTCTCCGTGAGTATCTTCGTTCATAACGATCATCTCTACTCCTTCTCTCTCTTGGTGGTGAATCTTCTCTTTTGCTTCTTCTTTTTGGAGAGTCTTCTCTTCTCTTGTAGGGAGCCGTACACTCATTGGAATAGTGTCCGGGTCTTCCACAATTGTAGCAGTTTCGCTCTCGACTAGAAGATCTTTTGTCATTGTAGGACCTTGACTTGGAGCTTCTATCTTTGCTTCTACTCTTGTAGAACTTGTTGAAGTTCTTCACCATTAAGCTCAATTCTTCATTGAAGTTTTGTTTCTCAGTTGATGATGTAGGGGCTTCACATGAGGCTTTGTAGGCACCACTTGATTTGTTGTGAAGTTCCTCTTTATGCTTAAGTGACATCTCATGAGCAACAATTCTTCCAATTACCTCTATTGGCTTGAGATCTTTGTAATTGGGCATCATTTGGATCAATGTGCACACGGTATCATATTTTCCATCCAAGGCTCTTAGAATCTTCTTGATGATGAATCTATCGGTCATCTCTTCACTCCCTAAGCCGGCAATCTCATTTGTGATGAGAGCAAGCCTAGAGTACATTTCAGCGACACCTTCACCATCCTTCATTTTGAACTTGTCAAGTTGACTTTGAAGCACATCCAATTTGGATTCCTTGACGGAGTCGGTACCTTCGTGCATATCAATCAAAGTATCCCAAATTTCCTTTGCATTCTCAAGACGGCTGATTTTGTTGAATTCTTCGGGGCACAATCCGTTGAAGAGAATATCACAAGCTTGAGCATTGTATTGCAACATCTTTAACTCATCTGCGGTAGCTTCACGGTTTGGTTCTCTCCCATCAAAGAAGTCACCTTGCAAACCAACACACACGATAGCCCAAACGGCGGGGTTATGTCCAAGAATATGCATTTTCATTTTATGCTTCCAACTAGCAAAATTAGTACCATCAAAGTAAGGACCTCTACGGTGATAATTTCCCTCGCTAGACGCCATACTCTCCTACGTTGTGAAACCAAGGCTATGACCACCAAAAGCTATGGAAATCAAAGCAAATGGAGACCAAAGCTCTGATACCACTTGTAGGATCGAAAGTATGTCTAGAGGGGGGGTGATTAGACTACTTGACCAAATAAAAACTTAACCTTTTCCCAATTTTAGTTCTTGGCAGATTTTAGCTACTTTAGGACAAGTCAAGCAATCATCACACAATTCAAGCAATGCAGAGAGTATATAGGCAGCGGAAAGTAAAGCATGCAACTTGCAAGAATGTAAAGGGAAGGGTTTGGAGAATTCAAACACAATTGGAGACACGGATGTTTTTCCCGTGGTTCGAATAGGTGGTGCTATCCTACATCCAAGTTGATGGAGACTTCAACCCACGAAGGGTAACGGTTGCGCGAGTCCACGGAGGGCTCCACCCACGAAGGGTCCACAAAGAAGCAACCTTGTCTATCCCACCATGGCCATCGCCCACGAAGGACTTGCCTCACTAGCGGTAGATCTTCACGAAGTAGGTGATCTCCTTGCCCTTACAAACTCCTTGGTTCAACTCCACAATCTTGTCGGAGGCTCCCAAGTGACACCTAGCCAATCTAGGAGACACCACTCTCCAAGAAGTAACAAATGGTGTGTTGATGATGAACTCCTTGCTCTTGTGCTTCAAATGATAGTCTCCCCAACACTCAACTCTCTCTCACAGGATTTGGATTTGGTGGAAAGAAGATTTGAGTGGAAAGCAACTTGGGGAAGGCTAGAGATCAAGATTCATATGGTAGGAATGGAATATCTTGGTCTCAACACATGAGTAGGTGGTTCTCTCTCAGAACATATGAGTTGGAAGTGTAGATGTGTTCTGATGGCTCTCTCCACGAGTGAAGAGGAGGTGCAGGGGTATTTATAGCCTCCACACAAAATCTAACCGTTACATACAATTTACCAATCTCGGTGGGACCGAATCAACAAACTCGGTCAGACCGAAATAGTAAACCTAGTGACCGTTAGAGATTTTCGGTGGGACTGACATGCAACTCGGTAGGACCGATATGGTTAGGGTTAGGGCATAACGTAATCTCGGTGAGACCGATTACACAAACTCGGTGAGACCGATTTTGGTAATTGGCTAACCAGAGAGTTGGTCAGGCAAACTCGGTGGGACCGATTTGCTCTTTCGGTGAGACCGAAAAGTTACAAAAAGGAAACAGAGAGTTTACATTGCAATCTCGGTGGGACCGATCTGCTCTTTCGGTGAGACCAAAAAGTTACGAAAGGGAAACAGAGAGTTTGCAATCCCATCTCGGTGAGACCGAGATCCCTATCGGTAGAACCGATTTGCTAGGGTTTGGCAATGGCTATGACAAGTGAAACTCGGTGGCGCCAGGTTGAAAGAATCGGTAGGGCCGAGTTTGGCTTTGGGTTTAGGTCAAATGTGGATATGGGAAAGTAGTTGAGGGTTTTGGAGCATATCACTAAGCACATGAAGCAAGAGGCTCATTAAGCAACACCTCATCCCTCCTTGATAGTATTGGCTTTTCCTAAAGACTCAATGTGATCTTGGATCACTAAAATATAAATTGAAGAGTCTTGAGCTTTTGAGCTTGAGCCAATCCTTTGTCCTTAGCATTTTGAGGGATCCACTTTCAACATCCATGCCATGCCAATCATTGAGCTTTCCTGAAATAATCATCTTGGAATAGCATTAGCTCAATGAGCTATATGTTGTTATGAATTACCAAAACCACCTAGGGATAGTTGCACTTTCAATCTCCCCCTTTTTGGTAATTGATGACAACATATAGATCAAAGCTTCGACAAATGATAATAAGCATGAAATATATCGTCGCTTTGAGAAGTATGTGATAAGTAAGAGCTCCCCCTAAATTTGTGCATATTTAAAATTTGCTTTGGACTGCAAATGCACAAAGAGTTAGAGTCATGGGTTACTCTTCCATGTCACATACATCTTGGTGGAGCGCTTAAAATGATAAGAATGAAATACATGCACTCATCACCAAGAAAAGTGAATGATCACATAAGATAGATAAGATAATAGCATTCACCAAGCATTAAGTGTAGCTTATGATCAAACAAATGATCATCAATGTCTCAAAGATAACGGCATAGTATCTCAAGCACTCAAAAGCAAACAAAGTTTGAAAAACCACCAAATAAAGCAAGAGAGAAAAAACAACACTCTCTCTCTCGAAGCCTATGATCTATACATTTTTCTCCCCCTTTGGCAACTCGAGGGCTGGTTTTACTCGTAGCTTGAACTATCTGAGTGTGCCTTGAGAACGAGATATGTGCAGCTCCTATCAGGATTTGTCGGCACATTCGGGCGGTGTTGCTAGTTCTGTTTTAACCTGTCGAAGTGTCTTGAAGAACCGAGGTACCGAGTCTGATCGAAACGTCTCGGGAGGAGGTCTATTCCTTCATTGACCGTGAGAGCTTGTCATGGGCTAAGTTGGGACTCCCCTACAGTGATTTGAACTTTCGAAATTCATGCCTGCGGTTATGGGCGGATGGGAATTTGTTAATGTCCGGTTGTAGATAACTTGAACCTTAACTTAATTAAAATGAATCAACTGAGTGTGTTACCGTGATGGTCTCTTCTCGGCGGAGTCCGGGAAGTGGACACGGTGTTGGAGTAATGCTTGTCGCAGGATTGCCCTCTAGTTATGCGTTCACGCCTTGCATTCTCTTCTCGCTCTCTTTTGCGAACAGGATAGCCACCATATATGCTAGTCGCTTGCTGCAGCTCCACATATATTTTTACCTTGCCTTTCCTATTAAGCTTAAATAGTTTTGATCGCGAGGGTGCGAGATTGCTGAGTCCCTGTGGCTCACAGATTACTATTACACCAGATGCAGGACCTGATGATTCCGCTCTAGGTGACGCGCTTGAGCTCAAGTGGGAGTTCGAAGAGGACTCTCAACGATACTACGTGTCTTTCCCTGATGATCAGTAGTGGTGCCCAGTTTGGGGTGATCGGGACCGTGTCGCATGTTGGGTTGTTCTTCTATTTTGGCGCCGTAGTCGGGCCATGAGTGTTTGGATGATGTAATGTTATTTATGTACTTGATTGACGTGGCGAGTGTAAGCCAACTATGTTATCTCCCTTTTTATTATCTATATTACATGGGATGTTGTGAAGATTGCCTAACTTGCGACATATGCCTTCAATGCGATTATGCCTCTAAGTCGTGCCTTGACACGTGGGAGATTGTCGCATCGAGGGTTTTACAAGTTGGTAATCAGAGCCTTCCCCGACCTTAGGAGCCCCCACTGATTGATCGTTTTTAGCAGCCGAGTTGTGTCTAGAAAAATGTTTTGAGTCATTTAGGAATTATATATTGGAGAGTTTAGGAATTCTTTTTACTTTCCAGTCTCCTCATCGCTCTGGTAAGGCATCCTGACGTAGAATTTTGACTCTTCTCTTCTCAAATTTCACTAAAAAAATTTAGGATCACGCGGGTATCTTGGAATTGTTCCGATGGTTTTGTGACGAGAACATTGTCTTGGTGCCTCCTGTCAGGGGTTTTGTGGAGGTGTCCCGGGGAGTTGAGCTTCGAGGTGTTGTCGTCATAATTTTATCGTTGCAATTCTGGAATACCTGAGTTTAGTACGCCGACATCGAAAATCTCTTTTATGCAGTTCGTTGGTGAGATAACCTCGACGCTACCCAGTACTGGGGCGGGAGTTCGGGAGTATCGCCATAACTTGTATAACGGATGCTTTTCGAAGGTTGAGGTAGATGGTTTCCGAAGTTTTTCTCGGTTATGTGTTGAAGGATGGATACAGCTGGATGTAGGATTTGCTAGATTTGGGTGAGATATTATGCTTCCCCTGTATCCCCAACACCTGATTGCATAACCGGAAAGGTTCGGGAGTTTCATAGGTGGGAATTCTTGTAGCTCTAGTTCTTCTTCCACGGATATTTGGTTTGAGATTGGGATTTCTTACCGAGTATTCGTTCTTGATCCGAACCTTGTTGATTTATTTCTCTACCTAAATTCTAAGTGGCTTCTCAATTTATGGATATGTGACCATTTCAAGAGGAATGCATTCATTCATTTTGTTCGAATGTGAAGACTATATGTTGCTATTTTCATTCCGTTGGATTCAGCTTCAATATTTGTCTATCAATGTGCTAATGGATGTCAACCTCTTCAGGATGGCTCCTCCAACGCGCACGACTCCGAATCCTGATCCGCCACCACCTCCACCTCCTCCGGAGGCATGGCAAGCTGTGATGGCCGCAACCAATGCAAACACGCAGTTGATCATGCAAATTCTTCAAGAGCGCAATCAAGCGAACCAAGGCAACCAAGGCAACAATCAGAATCACTTTGCTACACTCAACCAGTTCCTTGCTCATGGGCCAAAGACTTTCAGTAATTGTGTTGAGGCAACCGATGCTGCCGATTGGCTCGTGGATCTGTGCAAGCATTTTGAGTGCAGTAACGTCAGGCCTGAGGACTTTGTCAAGTTCGCTTCCTTCCAACTCAAAGACCAAGTTGCAGAGTGGTTCCAGCAGTACAAGGATTCCAGAGGTGGACGTGTGATTACCTGGGATGAATTCCGTCAAGATTTCAGAGCTCACCATATCCCTCAGAGCGTGGTTGAAAGCAAGCATGAGGAATTCCGCAACCTGAAGCAAGGTTCTTTGTCTGTCTATGACTACAACAAGTTGTTTCAGAAGCTCGCCCGCTTTGCTAAGAAGGACGTCCCTAATGAGAAGAGCATGATATACCAGTTTAGGGGTGGTCTCAGAGAAGAAATCCAGCTAGCTCTTGTTCTCTTTGAGCCTTTGAGGTACGATGAGTCTACAACATGGCATTGAAGCAAGAGGTCGCTCAACTGAGGTGTGATGCTTCCAAGAAGTGAGTCAGAGACACTACTCCTTCTTCCTCTACTCAAGTGGCCAAGCAGCAGAAGTATTGGCTTCCTCCTCCTCCGTTCCGTCAGCCGTATCAGCAGAAGAGCAAAGGTGGCAGTGGATCTTCCCACCCACCCAACCCTGGTTTTCAGAACAAGACTTTGTCTCAAGCTCCAAGATCGAGTGCTCCGTACCACCATCCGCTTTCAGAGGTCACATGCAACAAGTGCCAACAAAAGGGTCACTATGCCAACAAGTGCTTCAATCAGAGGCGCCTCCCTCCTCCTCCTCCTGTGAAATCGGCAAGTACAGCTGTGGTCAAGCATAACCCCAAGCATGCCAAGGTCAACTTGATGAATGTAGCTCAGGCAGAGGACTCATCAGATGTCATCATGGGTAACCTTCCTGTTAATGATATTCCTGCAAAAGTTCTTTTTGACACGGGTGCATCGCATTGTTTTATCTCGAGGCCATTTGTTTCTAAGCATGAGTTGCCTTTACAAGATTTGCCTAGACAGTTATCTGTTGTTTCTCCGGGTAAATTCATGAATGCAAGCGCTAACGCCCCGGATGTTACTATCACGTTGGGCGATTACAAGTTTCTCTCTTCTCCGGTGGTTCTTGGCAACTCGGATGTTGATCTTATTCTTAGAATGGATTGGCTTTCTAAGCACAAGGCGCATCTTGATTGTGCAGCCAGGCAGATTCAATTGACTCATTCATCTAAGGATGTAATTGTCTTTGCCGCTCGTGATGATACAATCCGTCTGTTTTCTCTCAACGGGAAGGGTGAACTGGATGCTATCTCGCAGATTCCAGTCATTTGCAAATATCAAGACATCTTTCCAGAAGAGCTTCCAGGAATGCCTCCGCACCGGCCAGTTGAATTCGTCATTGATCTTGAGCCTGGCATGGAACCTGTGTGCAAGCGTCCTTACAAGCTCGGACCTGAAGAGTTGAAGGAGCTGAAGAAGCAACTCGATATTCAAGAAAGAATGGGTCTCATCCGGCCTAGTTCTTCTCCGTGGGGTTGTGGTGTTCTTTTTGTGAAGAAGAAGGATGGAACGGACCGACTTTGTGTTGATTAACGTCCATTGAACAAGAAGACCATCAAGAACAAATACCCACTTCCCAACATCAACGAGCTGTTCGAACAACTCAAAGGTGCCCAAGTATTCTCCAAGCTTGATCTCCGTATGGGTTATCATCAGATTCGAATCCGTGAGCAAGATATTCCCAAGACGGCTTTCAGGACAAGCTATGGGTCTTATGAATACACTGTCATGTCTTTTGACCTCGTCAACGCTCCTCCGACTTTCTCTCGCATGATGAACTTCATCTTCAACGCCTACACCAATGACTTTGTTTTGGTCTATCTCGATGACATTCTGGTTTTCTCGAAGAACAAGGAAGATCATGCCAAGCACTTGCGTTTGGTACTCGATAAGCTGAGGGAACACAAGTTCTACGCCAAGTTCTCCAAGTGCGAATTTTGGCTTGATGAAGTTCTTTATCTTGGTCATATCATCTCTGCCAAGGGCATTGCGGTGAATCCTGAGATGGTGTCTGCAATTGTGAATTGGGAACCTCCTCGGAACATGAAGCAACTCCGTAGCTTCCTCAGTCTCGCAAGCTACTGTCGAAGATTCGTTGAAAACTTCTCCAAGATCGCGAAGCCTCTCTCAAATCTTCTCCATAAGCACGTCAAGTACGTTTGGTCTCCAGAGTGTGACAGTGCTTTCAACACCTTGAAGGAGAAATTGGTCACTGCTCCAGTTCTAACTCCGCCTGATGAATCCAAACCGTACGAGGTCTTTTGTGATGCCTCTCTCCAAGGTCTTGGCGCAGTGTTGATGCAAGAGAAGAAAGTTGTTGCTTATACCTCTCGCCAGTTGAAGCCCAATGAGAAGAACTACCCCACTCATGATCCTCGAGTTGGCGGCAGTTGTGCATGCTCTTTTGACTTGGAGACATCTCCTATTGGGAAGAAAAGTGGACATTTTCACTGATCACAAGAGTCTCAAGTACATCTTCACTCAGCCTAATCTCAACCTCAGGCAAACTCGATGGGTCAAAATGATTCAAGAGTATAATCCGAGTATCGAGTATACTCCAGGCAAGGCCAATGTGATTGCTGACGCTTTGAGTAGGAAGGCTTATTGCAACAGTCTGATTCTCAAGCCTTATCAACCCGAGCTTTGTGAAGCTTTCCGCAAACTTAATCTGCAAGTTGTTCCTCAAGGTTTCCTCGCCAACCTTCAAGTCTCTCCTACCTTGGAAGACCAGATTCGCCAAGCTCAGCTTCTTGATGCTATGGTGAAAAAGGTGAAGATTGGGATTGCCAAGAGTCAACCCAAGTACAAGTGCTACCGCCTTGATGACAAGGATACTCTTTTCTTCGAGGATCGTATTGTTGTGCCCAAAGGTGAACTTCGTAAAGTGATCATGAACGAGGCTCACAATTCTCTCCTCTCCATCCACCCTGGGAGCACGAAGATGTATCAGGACCTCAAGCAGGCTTATTGGTGGACTCGAATGAAGCGCGAGATTGCTCAATTCGTGAATGAGTGTGATGTCTGCAGAAGAGTGAAGGCAGAACACCAAAGGCCAGCGGGTCTCCTCCAACCTCTTGCCATTCCAGAATGGAAGTTTGACCACATTGAGATGGACTTCGTGACTGGGTTTCCAAAGTCCAAACATGGCAATGATGCTATATTCGTTGTCATCGACAAACTCACTAAAGTGGCTCATTTTCTGCCTATCAAAGAGTCAATCACTGCAGCTCAATTGGCGGAACTCTATACCTCTCGGATTGTCTCTCTGCACGGTATTCCACAAGTGATCTCTTCAGACCGTGGCAGCATCTTTACCTCCAAGTTTTGGGATTCTTTTCAGAAGGCCATGGGCACCAACATCCGCTTCAGCACAGCTTTCCATCCTCAAACTAGCAGTCAAGTCGAGCGTGTCAACTAGATTCTTGAAGATATGCTCAGGGCTTGTGTGATCTCCTTCGGCATGAAGTGGGAGGATTGTCTTCCATATGCTGAATTCTCCTACAACAACAGTTTTCAAGCAAGTTCGGTCAAGGCCCCATTTGAAATTATGTATGGCAGGAAGTGCCGCACCCCTCTCAACTGGTCTGAAACCGGCGAACGTCAGCTTTTGGGAAATGACTTAATCACAGAGGCAGAGGAAATGTGCAAAGTCATTCGAGATAACCTCAAAGCAGCCCAATCCCGTCAGAAGAGCTACTATGATAGTAAGCACCGTGATTTGGCTTTCGAGATAGGAGATCATGTTTACCTCCGCGTCTCTCCTATGAAAGGTACTCGTCGCTTTGGTATCAAAGGGAAGCTTGCCCCCAGATACGTGGGACCTTTCAAGATTGTCAGCAAGAGAGGCGATCTCGCCTATCAACTCGAGCTTCCTTCAAACTTTGCAAATGTTCATGATGTGTTCCATGTCTCTCAGCTCCGAAAGTGCTTCAAGACTCCTGACCGCACCGTCAACTTCGAGGACATTGAGCTCCAATAAGATCTCTCCTATCGTGAGCACCCAGTTGCTATTCTTGAAGAGACTGAACGCAAGACTCGCACCAAGTCAATCAAATTCCTCAAAGTCAAGTGGTCACACCATTCCGACCGTGAAGCTACCTGGGAACGCGAGGATCACCTCCGTTATGAGTACCCGGCGTTCTTTCAGTCCTAGATCTCAGGACGAGATCCTTTCGTAGTGGTGGAGTGTTGTAACACCCCGGATTGAAGGAAATATGCCCTAGAGGCAATAATAAAGTTATTATTTATTTCCTTATATCATGATAAATGTTTATTATTCATGCTAGAATTGTATTAACCGGAAACATAATACATGTGTGAATACATAGACCAACAGAGTGTCACTAGTATGCCTCTACTTGACTAGCTCGTTAATCAAAGATGGTTATGTTTCCTAACCATGAACAAGGAGTTGTTATTTGATTAACGAGGTCACATCATTAGTAGAATGATCTGATTGACATGACCCATTCCATTAGCTTAGCACCCGATCGTTTAGTATGTTGCTATTGCTTTCTTCATGACTTATACATGTTCCTATAACTATGAGATTATGCAACTCCCGTTTACTGGAGGAACACTTTGGGTACTACCAAACGTCACAACGTAACTGGGTGATTATAAAGGAGTACTACAGGTGTCTCCAATGGTAGATGTTGGGTTGGCGTATTTCGAGATTAGGGTTTGTCACTCTGATCGTCGGAGAGGTATCTCTGGGCCCTCTCGGTAATGCACATCACATAAGCCTTGCAAGCACTGCAACTAATAAGTTAGTTGTGAGATGATGTATTACGGAACGAGTAAAGAGACTTGCCGGTAACGAGATTGAACTAGGTATTGGATACCGACGATCGAATCTCGGGCAAGTAACATACCGATGACAAAGGGAACAACGTATGTTGTTATGCGGTCTGACCGATAAAGATCTTCGTAGAATATGTAGGAGCCAATATGGGCATCCAGGTCCCGCTATTGGTTATTGACCGGAGACGTGTCTCGGTCATGTCTACATTGTTCTCGAACCGTAGGGTCCGCACGCTTAACGTTACGATGACAGTTATTATGAGTTTATGCATTTTGATGTACCGAAGGTTGTTTGGAGTCCCGGATGAGATCACGGACATGACGAGGAGTCTCGAAATGGTCGAGACGTAAAGATTGATATATTGGAAGCCTATGTTTGGACATCGGAAGTGTTCCGGGTGAAATCGGGATTTTACCGGAATACCGGGAGGGTTACCGGAACCCCCCGGGAGACTAATGGGCCTATTGGGCCTTAGTGGAAAAAAGAGGAAAAGAGAAAAGGCCCAAGCTGGCCGGCGCCCCCCTTCCCCAAGTCCTATTAGGAATAGGATAAGGGGCCGGCCCCCCTTCTCTCTCTTTTCCCCCCCGGGAGTCCTAATTGGATTAGGATTGGGGGGAGGAGTCCTACTCCCGGTGGGAGTAGGACTCCCCTGCGCCTCCCCTCCCTTGGTCGGCCGGCCCCCCTCCTTCAACCTTTATATACGGGGGCAGGGGGCACCCCAATACACACAACTTGATCCTTGAGATCGCTCCTTAGCCGTGTGCGGTGCCCCCTGCCACCAAATTCCACCTCGATCGTACCGTTGTAGTGCTTAGGCGAAGCCCTGCGTCGGTAGTACATCAAGATCGTCACCACGCCGTCGTGCTGACGGAACTCCTCCCCGAAGCTTTGCTGGATCGGAGCCCGGGGATCGTCATCGAGCTGAACGTGTGCTAAGAACTCGGAGGTGCCGGAGTAACGGTGCTTGGATCGGTCGGATCGGGAAGAAGACGTACGACTACTTCCTCTACGTTGTGTGATCGCTTCCGCAGTCGGTCTGCGTTGGTACGTAGACAACACTCTCCCCTCTCGTTGCTGTGCATCACCATGATCTTGTGTGTGCGTAGGAAAATTTTGAAATTACCGCGTTCGCCAACAGTGGCATCCGAGCCTAGGTTTTATGGTTTGATGTTATATGCACGAGTAGAACACAAGTGAGTTGTGGGCGATACAAGTCATACTGCCTACCAGCATGTCATACTTTGGTTCGGCGGTATTGTTGGTTGAGACGATCCGGACCAACCTTACGCGTACTCTTACGCGAGACCGGTTCCCTCGACGTGCTTTGCACATAGATGGCTTGCGGAAGACTGTCTCTCCAACTTTAGTTGAACCAAGTGTGACTACGCCCGGTCCTTGAGAAGGTTAAAACGGAGTCTATTTGACGAACTATCGTTGTGGTTTTGATGCGTAGGTGAGATGAGTTCTTACTTAAGCCCGTAGCAGCCACGTAAAACTTGCAACAACAAAGTAGAGGACGTCTAACTTGTTTTTGCAGGGTATGTTGTGATGTGATATGGTCAAGGCATGATGCTGATTTTATTGTATGAGATGATCATGTTTTGTAACTAAGTTATCGGCAACTGGCAGGAGCCATATGGTTGTCGCTTTATTGTATGCAATGCAATCGCGATGTAATGCTTTACTAGATTACTAAACGGTAGTAATAGTCGTGGAAGCATAAGATTGGCGAGACGACAACGATGCTACGATGGAGATCAAGGTGTCGCGCCGGTGACGATGGTGATCATGACGGTGCTTCGGAGATGGAGATCACAAGCACAAGATGATGATGGCCATATCATATCACTTATATTGATTGCATGTGATGTTTATCCTTTTATGCATCTTATCTTGCTTTGATTGACGGTAGCATTATAAGATGATCTCTCACTATATTATCAAGAAGTGTTCTCCCTGAGTATGCACCGTTGCCAAAGTTCGTCGTGCCCAGACACCACGTGATGATCGGGTGTGATAAGCTCTACGTCCATCTACAACGGGTGCAAGCCAGTTTTGCACACGCAGAATACTCAGGTTATACTTGACGAGCCTAGCATATGCAGATATGGCCTCGGAACACAGAGACCGAAAGGTCGAGCGTGAATCATATAGTAGATATGATCAACATGACGATGTTCACCATTGAAAACTACTCCATCTCACGTGATGATCGGTTATGGTTTAGTTGATTTGGATCACGTGATCACTTAGAGGATTAGAGGGATGTCTATCTAAGTGGGAGTTCCTAAGTAATTTGATTAACTGAACTTAAACTTATCATGAACTTAGTACCTGATAGTATCTTGCTTGTTTATGTTGCTTGTAGATAGATGGCTCGTGCTATTGTTCCGTTGAATTTTAATGCGTTCCTTGAGAAAGCAAAGTTGAAAGATGATGGTAGCAATTACACGGACTGGGTCCGTAACCTGAGGATTATCCTCATTGCTGCATAGAAGAATTACGTCCTGGAAGCACCGCTGGGTGACAGGCCTGCTGCTGGAGCAACGCCAGATGTTATGAACGTCTGGCAGAGCAAAGCTGATGACTACTCGATAGTTCAGTGTGCCATGCTTTACGGCTTAGAATCGGGACTTCAACGACGTTTTGAACGTCATGGAGCATATGAGATGTTCCAGGAGTTGAAGTTAATATTTCAAGCAAATGCCCGAATTGAGAGATATGAAGTCTCCAATAAGTTCTATAGCTGTAAGATGGAGGAGAACAGTTCTGTCAGTGAGCATATACTCAAAATGTCTGGGTATAATAATCACTTGATTCAGATGGGAGTTAATCTTCCAGATGATTGTGTCATTGACAGAATTCTCCAATCACTACCACCAAGCTACAAGAGCTTCGTGATGAACTATAATATGCAAGGGATGAACAAGACTATTCCCGAGCTCTTCGCAATGCTGAAAGCTGCGGAGGTAGAAATCAAGAAGGAGCATCAAGTGTTGATGGTTAGCAAAACCACTAGTTTCAAGAAAAAGGGCAAAGGGAAGAAGAAGGGAAACTTCATGAAGAACAGCAAGCAAGTTGCTGCTCAGGAGAAGAAACCCAAGTCTGGACCTAAGCCTGAAACTGAGTGCTTCTACTGCAAGCAGACTGGTCACTGGAAGCGGAACTGCCCCAAGTATTTGGCGGATAAGAAGGATGGCAAAGTGAGCAAAGGTATATGTGATATACATGTTATTGATGTGTACCTTACTAGAGCTCGCAGTAGCACCTGGGTATTTGATACTGGTTCTGTTGCTAATATTTGCAACTCGAAACAGGGACTACGGAATAAGCGGACACTAGCGAAGGACGAGGTAACGATGCGCGTGGGAAACGGTTCCAAAGTCGATGTGATCGCGGTCGGCACGCTACCTCTACATCTACCTTCGGGATTAATATTAGACCTAAATAATTGTTATTTGGTGCCAGCGTTGAGCATGAACATTATATCTGGATCTTGTTTAATGCGAGACGGTTATTCATTTAAATCAGAGAATAATGGTTGTTCTATTTATATGAATAATATCTTTTATGGTCATGCACCTTTAAAGAGTGGTCTATTCTTGTTGAATCTCGAAGATAGTGATACACATATTCATAAAGTAGAAGCCAAAAGATGCAAAGTTAATAATGATAGTGCAACTTATTTGTGGCACTGCCGTTTAGGTCATATCGGTGTAAAACGCATGAAGAAACTCCATACTGATGGGCTTTTGGAATCACTTGATTATGAATCACTTGGTACTTGCGAACCGTGCCTCATAGGCAAGATGACTAAAACACCGTTCTCCGGTACTATGGAGAGAGCAACAGATTTGTTGGAAATCATACATACCGATGTATGTGGTCCGATGAATATTGAGGCTCGCGGCGGATATCGTTATTTTCTCACCTTCACAGATGATTTAAGCAGATATGGGTATATCTACTTAATGAAACATAAGTCTGAAACATTTGAAAAGTTCAAGGAATTTCAGAGTGAAGTTGAAAATCATCGTAACAAGAAAATAAAATTTCTACGATCTGATCGTGGAGGAGAATATTTGAGTTACGAGTTTGGTGTACATTTGAAAAATTGTGGAATAGTTTCGCAACTCACGCCACCCGGAACACCACAGCGTAATGGTGTGTCCGAATGTCGTAATCGTACTTTACTAGATATGGTGCGATCTATGATGTCTCTTACTGATTTACCGCTATCGTTTTGGGGTTATGCTTTAGAGACGACCGCATTCACGTTAAATAGGGCACCATCAAAATCCGTTGAGACGACGCCTTATGAACTATGGTTTGGCAAGAAACCAAAGTTGTCGTTTCTTAAAGTTTGGGGCTGCGATGCTTATGTGAAAAAGCTTCAACCTGATAAGCTCGAACCCAAAGCGGAGAAATGTGTCTTCATAGGATACCCAAAGGAAACTGTTGGGTATACCTTCTATCACAGATCCGAAGGCAAGACATTCGTTGCTAAGAATGGATCATTTCTAGAGAAGGAGTTTCTCTCGAAATAAGTGAGTGGGAGGAAAGTAGAACTTGACGAGGTAACTGTACCTGCTCCCTTATTGGAAAATAGTACATCACAGAAAACTGTTTCTGCGACACCTATACCAATCAGTGAGGAAGCTAATGATGATGATCATGAAACTTCAGGGCAAGATTCTACTGAACCACGTAGATCAACCAGAGTGAGATCCACACCAGAGTGGTACGGTAATCCAGTTCTGGAAGTCATGCTACTAGATCATGAAGAACCTACGAACTATGAAGAAGCGATGGTGAGCCCAGATTCCGCAAAGTGGCTTGAGGCCATGAAATCTGAGATGGGATCCATGTATGAGAACAAAGTTTGGACTTTGGTTGACTTGCCCGATGATCGGCAAGCAATTGAGAATAAATGGATCTTCAAGAAAAAGACTGACGCTGACGGTAATGTTACTGTCTATAAAGCTCGACTTGTCGCAAAAAGGTTTTCGACAAGTTCAAGGGGTTGACTACGATGAGACTTTCTCACCCGTAGCGATGCTTAAGTCCGTCAGAATTATGTTAGCAATTGCCGCATTTTATGATTATGAAATATGGCAGATGGATGTCAAAACTGCATTCCTGAATGGATTTCTGGAAGAAGAGTTGTATATGGTACAACCAGAAGGTTTTGTCGATCCAAAAGGAGCTAACAAAGTATGCAAACTCCAGCGATCCATTTATGGACTGGTGCAAGCATCTCGGAGTTGGAATAAACGCTTTGATAGTGTGATCAAAGCATTTGGCTTTATACAGACTTTTGGAGAAGCCTGTATTTACAAGAAAGTGAGTGGGAGCTCTGTAGCATTTCTGATATTATATGTGGATGACATATTGCTGATTGGAAATGATATAGAATTTCTGGATAGCATAAAGGGATACTTGAATAAAAGTTTTTCGATGAAAGACCTCGGGGAAGCTGCTTACATATTAGGCATAAAGATCTATAGAGATAGATCAAAACGCTTAATTGGACTTTCACAAAGCACATACCTTGACAAGATTTTGAAGAAGTTCAAAATGGATCAAGCAAAGAAAGGGTTCTTGCCTGTGTTACAAGGTGTGAAGTTGAGTCAAACTCAATGCCCGACCACTGCAGAAGATAGAGAGAAAATGAAAGATGTTCCCTATGCTTCAGCCATAGGCTCTATCATGTATGCAATGCTGTGTACCAGACCTGATGTGTGCCTTGCTATAAGTTTAGCAGGGAGGTACCAAAGTAATCCAGGAGTGGATCACTGGACAGCGGTCAAGAACATCCTGAAATACCTGAAAAGGACTAAGGATATGTTTCTCATATATGGAGGTGACAAAGAGCTCACCGTTAGAGGTTACGTTGATGCAAGCTTTGACACTGATCCGGACGATTCTAAATCGCAAACCGGATACGTGTTTACTTTAAACGGTGGAGCTGTCAGTTGGTGCAGTTCTAAACAAAGCGTCGTAGCGGGATCTACATGTGAAGCGGAGTACATAGCTGCTTCTGAAGCAGCGAACGAAGGAGTCTGGATGAAGGAGTTCATATCTGATCTAGGTGTCATACCTAGTGCATCGGGTCCAATGAAAATCTTCTGTGACAATACTGGTGCAATTGCCTTGGCAAAGGAATCCAGATTTCACAAAAGAACCAAACACATCAAGAGACGCTTCAACTCCATCCGGGATCTAGTCCAGGTGGGAGACATAGAGATTTGCAAGATACATACGGATCTGAATGTTGCAGACCCGTTGACTAAGCCTCTTCCACGAGCAAAACATGATCAGCACCAAGGCTCCATGGGTGTTAGAATCATTACTGTGTAATCTAGATTATTGACTCTAGTGCAAGTGGGAGACTGAAGGAAATATGCCCTAGAGGCAATAATAAAGTTATTATTTATTTCCTTATATCATGATAAATGTTTATTATTCATGCTAGAATTGTATTAACCGGAAACATAATACATGTGTGAATACATAGACCAACAGAGTGTCACTAGTATGCCTCTACTTGACTAGCTCGTTAATCAAAGATGGTTATGTTTCCTAACCATGAACAAGGAGTTGTTATTTGATTAACGAGGTCACATCATTAGTAGAATGATCTGATTGACATGACCCATTCCATTAGCTTAGCACCCGATCGTTTAGTATGTTGCTATTGCTTTCTTCATGACTTATACATGTTCCTATAACTATGAGATTATGCAACTCCCGTTTACCGGAGGAACACTTTGGGTACTACCAAACGTCACAACGTAACTGGGTGATTATAAAGGAGTACTACAGGTGTCTCCAATGGTAGATGTTGGGTTGGCGTATTTCGAGATTAGGGTTTGTCACTCCGATCGTCGGAGAGGTATCTCTGGGCCCTCTCGGTAATGCACATCACATAAGCCTTGCAAGCACTGCAACTAATAAGTTAGTTGTGAGATGATGTATTACGGAACGAGTAAAGAGACTTGCCGGTAACGAGATTGAACTAGGTATTGGATACCGACGATCGAATCTCGGGCAAGTAACATACCGATGACAAAGGGAACAACGTATGTTGTTATGCGGTCTGACCGATAAAGATCTTCGTAGAATATGTAGGAGCCAATATGGGCATCCAGGTCCCGCTATTGGTTATTGACCGGAGACGTGTCTCGGTCATGTCTACATTGTTCTCGAACCGTAGGGTCCGCACGCTTAACGTTACGATGACAGTTATTATGAGTTTATGCATTTTGATGTACCGAAGGTTGTTCGGAGTCCCGGATGAGATCACGGACATGACGAGGAGTCTCGAAATGGTCGAGACGTAAAGATTGATATATTGGAAGCCTATGTTTGGACATCGGAAGTGTTCCGGGTGAAATCGGGATTTTACCGGAATACCGGGAGGGTTACCGGAACCCCCCGGGAGACTAATGGGCCTATTGGGCCTTAGTGGAAAAAAGAGGAAAAGGGAAAAGGCCCAAGCTGGCCGGCGCCCCCCTTCCCCAAGTCCTATTAGGAATAGGATAAGGGGCCGGCCCCCCTTCTCTCTCTTTTCCCCCCCGGGAGTCCTAATTGGATTAGGATTGGGGGGAGGAGTCCTACTCCCGGTGGGAGTAGGACTCCCCTGCGCCTCCCCTCCCTTGGTCGGCCGGCCCCCCTCCTTCAACCTTTATATACGGGGGCAGGGGGCACCCCAATACACACAACTTGATCCTTGAGATCGCTCCTTAGCCGTGTGCGGTGCCCCCTGCCACCAAATTCCACCTCGATCGTACCGTTGTAGTGCTTAGGCGAAGCCCTGCGTCGGTAGTACATCAAGATCGTCACCACGCCGTCGTGCTGACGGAACTCCTCCCCGAAGCTTTGCTAGATCGGAGCCCGGGGATCGTCATCGAGCTGAACGTGTGCTAAGAACTCGGAGGTGCCGGAGTAACGGTGCTTGGATCGGTCGGATCGGGAAGAAGACGTACGACTACTTCCTCTACGTTGTGTGATCGCTTCCGCAGTCGGTCTGCGTTGGTACGTAGACAACACTCTCCCCTCTCGTTGCTGTGCATCACCATGATCTTGCGTGTGCGTAGGAAAATTTTGAAATTACTGCGTTCCCCAACACGGATATGATTTACCCAATTTGTACTCCAACTCTTGCCATTTCCGACTTTAAGTTATTTTATTTCTCGGTTTCGGGTCTTTGTCTCCGTGTGTTGTTGTCGTTGTCATGCATCTCATAACATGGCATCATGTGCATTGCATTTGCATACGTGTTCATCTCATGCATCCGAGCATTTTCCCCGTTGTCCGTTTTGCATTCCGGCGCTTCGTTCTCCTCCGGTGGTCAATTCTACCTTTCTTTCGTGTGTGGGGACTAAACATTTCCGGATTGGACCGATACTTGCCAAGCGGCCTTGGTTTACTACCGGTAGACCGCCTGTCAAGTTTCGTACCATTTGAACTTCGTTTGATGCTCCAACGGTTAACCGAGGGACCGAAAAGGCCTCGTGTGTGTTGCAGCCCAACACCCCTCCAAGTTGGACCAAAACCCACCAAAACCTTCTCCATCGTCTAGAGCGTTCGATCACGACCGCGTGGCCGAAAACCGCACCTCATTTGGACTCTCCTAGCTCCCTCTATGCCTATTTAAAGACACCCTCGAAAATCTCCTTCTCCTTCCCCCGAAACCCTAAAAATTGCCTCACGCCGCGCCGGACATGTCCGTATCCGGCCGGACACTTCGCGCCGCCGCCCCGGTCCACTAGCTGCGCGCCACGTGTCGCCTCACCACCGCCACCCGCCGCGGCCCGGAGAGCCCGCGTCCGACCCCCGGACCCGTTGCCCTCCGCGCCGCCCGCGCCTGCCCTTCGCCGCCCGAGCCGGCAGGCTCCTTCGACGCCGGATCGCCGCGCCGGCCTCCTGTCCGGTGCGCTCCGCAACCGGAGCCGCACTGCCGCCCTCGCGGAGCTCCGCCACCGAAGCCGCACCGCTGCCGCCGCGCCTCCCCAGCCTCGTCGCCGGCCGCGCCCACACCGGCCCCCGCCTCCCCGTCGTGCTCCGGCGAGCTTCCTCCCCGCTGGTGAACAGTACTCCAGCGAGCTGCATCGGGAACCGTGCAGATCTCAGATCTGAGATCCAAACTCGGGTTGACTTTTTGCCCGAAACCCTAGTTCATGTGCTCCTGTTCATCATGCTATATCTCCGCATCCGTAGCTCCGTTTTTGGCATATAGCATATCAAAATGTTCGTCTCATAGAGTACATCATTTCATTCCATTGCATTATTTTCATTTGAGTTCATCTTGATGCCCGAAATGCTGTTGGAAGAGTGCTACTTGAGATAATTGTCAGATCTGCTGGTCCATTTAGATATTTGTCATTTTTGCCATGATTATTGTGTGCATGATATGCCCATGAGCTCTACATGTGTTTTGTTAAGGGTTTTGCCATCTTTCCAGAGGTGCAACCCATGTATTTTTGTGATGTGTGTGGTGAATAGCACAAGCTTGCAAAGTGAGGCACTTGGTAATGTTGATTTCAGGGACTTAGCAATTCCACTAAGTCCTTGATATGTTTTTCTCATGATGCCATATGTTCATGTTGTTTCCTAGTGATCCGTGCCTCTTTTGAGGATGATCAGTAAGGATGTTTCGTTAATCTTGTAGTTCTCTATCCATCCATGTCCTTGTTTGCAATTATGGAGCACCCTAGCTTGAGTCAATCGAGCTCTACTTTTGCTACTTCGTGAATCTGGGCAGATTGTCTACTTGTTAGCGATTTTGCCGATGATATTGTAGTTGATCCGTGCATGCTATGTTATTTTTCTTGCCATGTCTAGCTTGCATTTTGTGTATTCTTGATGGGTGTATGCTTAGCTTGCCATGACTTGCTCTGTAGTGAGTGCTTCGAGCTCGTAAACATGCCTACTTGATATCGGTTTCAGCATGCTCCAGTTTTCACTAAGTCCGAAAACTGATTATGTTTTTGCCATGTTCACATGCTTGCAAATGTATTTTTCTGATCCATTTTGGCTCAAGGTCACTAAGCGACTTTTGTTAAGCTCTTTGAGTAGCTCCATGCCATGCTTTACTTTGCCATGTTCAGGTCCTGTAGCATGTAGTTTTGTTGCTCCGAAGAGCGCTATCTGATCTGAAATTCCAGACAAGTGTTAATTTCACTAAGTCTGAAATCTGTTTACCATATGCATTTTTGCCATGCTTGTTTGAACCTGTTATTGGATGAATTGGCCGTAGCTCAGTAAGCATCTTGAATGCATCCCTGTCATGTATTTTGTTGTCATGTTTGAGTGCTATAGCATGTTCATCTCATTGCATTTAGATGGCTACTTGCTGTAAATCGCAGACCGGTGTCATATTTGAATCGCTTGCCATTTCCAAACCGTAACTCCGATTCCAGCGTTCTTTATATCGTTTTCAAGCGATTTCATCTCATCTTTCCAGTGGCACACTTGGATTTCCATGTTGAGGCCAGATTCATGCATTCCTTGTCAAATCTTGCATATGCATCACATATTGCATCCCGCATAGCATACCATCTTTGCATCATGTTGTTTGAGTTTGCACGTGGTTGATTGTGTCCTTGTTGCTTGTTTGTCTTGTTTGGGTAGAGCCGGGAGACGAGTTTGCTAACGAGGAGCACGTTGAGTTTGCTTTCGAGGATCTAGTCAACTCTGACAACTTTGTAGGCAAGATGATCATACCCTCGAAATCACTACTATCTTTGCTCTGCTAGATGCTCGCTCTTTTGCTATGCCAATGCTACGATGCCTACCAATTGCTTTCAAGCCTCCCAATTTCCATGTCAAACCTCTAACCCTCCATGTCCTAGCGAACCATTGATTGGCTATGTTACCGCTTTGCTCAGCCCCTCTTATAGCGTTGCTAGTTGCAGGTGAAGATTGGAGACCGTTCCTTGTTGGAACACTATTTACTTGTTGGGATATCATTATATTGCCATGTTATCTTAATGCATCTACATACTTGGTAAAGGGTGGAAGGCTCGACCTCTCGCCTAGTGTTTTGTTCCACTCTTGCCGCCCTAGTTTCCGTCATATCGGTGTTATGTTCCCGGATTTTGCGTTCCTTATGCGGTTGGGTTATAATGGGAACCCCTTGATAGTTCGCCTTGATTAAAGCTTTTCCAGCAATGCCCAACCTTGGTTTTACCATTTGCCACCTAGCCTCTTTTTCCCTTGGGTTTCCGGAGCCCGAGGGTCATCTTATTTTAACCCCCCCCCCCCGGGCCAGTGCTCCTCTGAGTGTTGGTCCGAACCAGGCAGCCTGCGGGGCCACCTCAGAGAAACTTGAGGGCTGGTTTTACTCGTAGCTTGACCTATCTGAGTGTGCCCTGAGAACGAGATATGTGCAGCTCCTATCGGGATTTGTCGGCACATTCGGGCGGTGTTGCTGGTTTTGTTTTAACCTGTCGAAGTGTCTTGAAGAACCGAGGTACCGAGTGTGATCGGAACGTATCGGGAGGAGGTCTATTCCTTCGTTGACCGTGAGAACTTGTCATGGGCTAAGTTGGGACTCCCCTGCAGGGATTTGAACTTTCGAAAGTCGTGCCCGCGGTTATGGGCAGATGGGAATTTGTTAATGTCCGGTTGTAGATAACTTGAACCTTAACTCAATTAAAATGAATCAATTGAGTGTGTTACCGTGATGGTCTCTTCTCGGCGGAGTCCGGAAAGTGGACACGGTGTTGGAGTAATGCTTGTCGCAGGATTGCCCTCTAGTTATGCGTTCGCGCCTTGCCTTCTCTTCTCGCTCTCTTTTGCGAACAGGATAGCCACCATATATGCTAGTCGCTTGCTGCAGCTCCACATATATTTTTACCTTGCCTTTCCTATTAAGCTTAAATAGTCTTGATCGCGAGGGTGCGAGATTGCTGAGTCCCTGTAGCTCACAGATTACTATTACACCAGATGCAGGACCTGATGATTCCGCTCCAGGTGACGCGCTTGAGCTCAAGTGGGAGTTCGACGAGGACTCTCAACGATACTACATGTCTTTCCCTGATGATCAGTAGTGGTGCCCAGTTTGGGGTGATCGGGACCGTGTCACATGTTGGGTTGTTCTTCTATTTTGGCGCCGTAGTCAGGCCATGAGTGTTTGGATGATGTAATGTTATTTATGTACTTGATTGATGTGGCGAGTGTAAGCCAACTATGTTATCTCCCTTTTTATTATCTATATTACATGGGATGTTGTGAAGATTGCCTAACTTGCGACATATGCCTTCAATGCGATTATGCCTCTAAGTCGTGCCTCGACACGTGGGAGATATAGTCGCATCGAGGGTGTTACACGATGTGTGTTGGAAGTGGTTCCAAGATTGATATGATCATCATCGCACACTCCCTATACTTCCAGGATTAGTGTTGAACCTAAATAAATTTTATTTGGTGTTTGCGTTGAGCATAAATATGATTGGATCATGTTTATTGCAATACGGTTTTTCATGTAAGTTAGAGAATAATTGTTGTTCTGTTTACATGAATAAAACCTTCTATGGTCGTACACCCAATGAAAATGGTTTGTTGGATCTCGATCGTGGTGATACACATTTTCATAATATTGAAGCCAAAAGATGCAAAGTTAATAATGATAATGCAACTTATTTGTGGCACTGCTGTTTACGTCATATTGGTGTAAAGCGCATGAAGAAAATTCATGTTGATGGGCTTTTGGAATCACTTGATTATGAATCAGTTGATGCTTGCGAACCATGCCTCATGGGCAAGATGACTAAGACTCTGTTCTCTGGAACAATGGAGCGAGCAAAAGATTTGTTGAAAATCATACATACTGATGTATGTGGTCCGATGAATATTGAGGCTCGCAGCAGGTATCATTATTTTCTGATCTTCACAGATGATTTCAGCAGATATGAGTATATCTACTTAATGAAACACAAGTCTGAAACATTTGAAAAGTTCAAAGAATTTCAGAGTGAAGTGGAGAATCATCGTAACAAAAATAAAAGTTTCTACGATATGATCGCAGAAGTAAAATATTTGAGTTACGAGTTTGGCCTTCAGTTAAAACAATGTGAAATAGTTTCACTACTCACGCCACCTGGAACACCACATCATAATGGTGTGTCCGAACATCATAACCGTACTTTATTTGATATAGTGCAATCTATGATGTCTCTTACCGATTTACCACTATCGTTTTGGGGTTATGCATTAGAGACAACTGCATTCACATTAAAAAGGGCATCATCTAAATCCGTTGAGACGACACCGTATGAACTATGGTTTGGCAAGAAACCTAAGCTGTCGTTTCTTAAAGTTTGAGGTTGCAATGCTTATGTGAAAAAGTTTCAACCTGATAAGCTCAAACCCAAATCGGAGAAGTGCGTCTTCATAGGATACCAAAAAGAAAATGTTGGGTACACCTTCTATCACAGATCCGAAGGCAAGTTATTCATTGCTGAGAATGGATCCTTTCTAGAGAAGGAGTTTCTCTCGAAAGAAGTGAGTGGGAGAAAAGTAGAACTTGATGAGGTAACTATACCTGCTCCCTTATTGGAAAGTAGTTCATCACAGAAATCTGTTCCTGTGACTACTACACCAATTAGTGAGGAAGCTAATGATGATGATCATGTAACTTCAGATCAAGTTACTACCGAACCTCGTAGGTAAACCAGAGTGAGATCCGCACCAGAGTGGTACGGTAATCCTATTATGGAGGTCATGTTACTTGACCATGACGAACCTACGAACTATGAGGAAGCGATGATGAGCCCAGATTCCGTGAAATGGCTTGAGGGCATGAAATCTGAGATGAGATCCATGTATGAGAACAAAGTATGGACTTTGATTGACTTGCCAATTGATCGGTGAGCCATTGAGATTAAATGGATCTTCAAGAGGAAGACGGACGCTGATAGTAGTGTTACTATCTACAAAGCTAGAATTGTCGCAAAAAGGTTTTCGACAAGTTCAAGGTGTTGACCACGATGAGAATTTCTCACTCGTATCTATGCTTAAGTTTGTTAGAATCATGTTAGCTATTGCCGCATTTTATGAAATCTGGCAAATGGATAAACAAAACGGCATTCCTTAATAGGATTTATTAAAGAAGAGTTGTATATGATGCAACCATAAGGTTTTGTCGATCCTAAAGGTACTAACAAAATATGCAAGCTCCAGCGATCCATCTATGGACTGGTGCAAGCATCTCGGAGTTGGAATATACGCTTTGATAAGTTGATCAAAGCATATAGTTTTATACAGACTTGCGGCAAAGCCTGTATTTACAAGAAAGTGAGTGGGAGCACTACAACATTTCTGATAAGTATATGTATGACATATTGTTGATCGAAGATGATGTAGAATTATTCTGCAAAGCATAAAGAATGTTTAAAAGGAGTTTTTTTAAAGAAAGACCTCGGTGAAGCTGATTACATATTGAGCATCAAGATCTATAGAGATAGATCAAGATGCTTGATAAGTTTTTCAATGAGTACATACCTTGACAAGATTTTGAAGTAGTTCAAAATGGAACAGTCAAAGGAGTTCTTGCCTGTGTTACAAGGTGTGAAGTTGAGTAAGACTCAAAACCCGACCACAGTAGAAGATAGAGAGAGAATGAAAGTCATTCCCTATGCCTCGGCCATAGGTTCTATAAAGTATGCTAGGCTGTGTACCAGACCTATTGTATACCCTGCCCTGAGTTTGGCAAAGGAGTACAATAGTGATCTAGGAGTAGATCACTGGACATTGGTCAAAATTATCCTTAGTGGAATAAGGATATGTTTCTCGATTATGGAAGTGACAAAAGGTTCGTCGTAAAGGGTTACGTCGATACAAATTTTGACACTGATCCAGACGACTCTAAATCTCAATCTGGATACATATTGAAAGTGGGAGCAATTAGCTAGAGTAGCTCTATCCAGAGCATTGTTGACATAGAAATTTGCAAAATACTTACTGATCTAAATGTGGCAGACCCGTTGACTAAACTTCTCTCACAAGCAAACCATGATCACACTTCAGTACTCGTTGTGTGTTAATCACATAGCGATGTGAACTAGATTATTGACTCTAGTAAACCCTTTGGGTGTTGGTCACATGTCGATGTGAACTATGGGTGTTAATCACATGGTGATGTGAACTATTGGTATTAAATCACATGGCGATGTGAACTAGATTATTGACTCTAGTGCAAGTGGGCGACTGAAGGAAATATGCCCTAGAGGCAATAATAAAGTTATTATTTATTTCCTTATTTCATGATAAATGTTTATTATTCATGCTAGAATTGTATTAACCAGGAAACATAATACATGTGTGAATACATAGACAAACAGAGTGTCACTAGTATGCCTCTACTTGACTAGCTCGTTGATCAAAGATGGTTAATTTTCCTAACCATAGACATGAGTTGTCATTTGATTAACGGGATCACATCGTTAGGAGAATGATGTGATTGACTTGACCCATTCCGTTAGCTTAGCACTTGATCGTTTAGTTTGTTGCTATTGCTTTCTTCATGACTTATACATGTTCCTATGACTATGACATTATGCAACTCCCGTTTACCGGAGGAACACTTTGTGTGCCACCAAACGTCACAACATAACTGGGTGATTATAAAGGTGCTCTACAGGTGTCTCCAAAGGTACTTGTTGGGTTGGCGTATTTCGAGATTAGGATTTGTCACTCCGATTGTCGGAGAGGTATCTCTGGGCCCTCTCGGTAATGCACATAACTATAAGCCTTGCAAGCATTGCAACTAATGAGTTAGTTGCAGGATGATGTATTACGGAACGAGTAAAGATACTTGCCGGTAACGAGATTGAACTAGGTATTGAGATACCGACGATCGAATCTCGGGCAAGTAACATACCGATGACAAAGGGAACAACGTATGCTGTTATGCGGTCTGACCGATAAAGATCTTCGTAGAATATGTAGGTCCCGCTATTGGTTATTGACCAGAGAGGTGTCTCGGTCATGTCTACATAGTTCTCGAACCCGTAGGGTCCGCACGCTTAACGTTCGCTGACGATATAGTATTATGTGAGTTATGTATGTTGGTGACCGAATGTTGTTCGGAGTCCGGGATGAGATCACGGACATGACAAGGAACTCCGGAATGGTCCGGAGATAAAGTTTGATATATGGGATAATAGTGTTTGGTCACCTGAAGGGTTCCGGATGTTTCCCGAAATGTTTGGGTATGAGAACACTTTTTTGGGGCCAAATGGGAAAGTCCACAAGGTTTTTGGAAAGCGCAAAAGGAAGTTTTGCGGAGTCCAGGGGCCAGATGCCAGGGTCCCTGGCGTCTGGGTCCAGACGCCGGGAACCCTGGCGTCTGGGTCCAAACGCCGGGAACCCTGGCGTCTGGCCCTGGAGTCCGAGAAGGACTCTTGCCTTTGGGGTGAAACCGACTTTGTGGAGGCTTTTACTCCAAGTTTCGACCCCAGGGCTCAACATATAAATAGAGGGGTAGGGCTAGCACCAAAGACACATCAATAAACACCAAGCCGTGTGTCGGCAACCCCGTCCCCTCTAGTTTATCCTCCGTCATAGTTTTCGTAGTGCTTAGGTGAAGCCCTGCGAAGATTGTTCTTCACCAACACCGTCACCACGCCGTCGTGCTGCCGGAACTCATCTACTACTTCGCCCCTTTTGCTGGATCGAGAAGGCGAGGACGTCACCGAGCCGAACGTGTGCAGAACTCGGAGGTGCCGTGCTTTCGGTGCTTGGATCGGTCGGATCGTTAAGACGTACGACTACATCAACCGCATTGATATAACGCTTCCGCGAACGGCCTACGAGGGTACGTAGACAACACTCTCCCCTCTCGTTGCTATGCATCACCATGATCTTGCGTGTGCGTAGGAATTTTTTTGAAATTACTACGTTGCCCAACAGCTAAACTATGAAACTCTGAAGAACCTGACATGTGCTCAATCCAATGTGATTAGGAACTTGAAGTTCAATCATTTGAAGGAGAAGGAGAGGCTCACAGAAGAGAGGCTTAAACTGCAGTATCACATTTCTGAGCTTCAAAAGTCTGAGGAAAAGATAAAGTTGAAGCTTCAGGGTGTGAAGGCCATCTTAGATGAGCAGGGTGCCTTCTAGTATGATAATCATCTATCAGTTTCTAGATGATAATCTTCTATCCAGTACTTTAGTATGAACTTGTGACACAAGTACTTCAGTGATGAATTTGTGATCTATGGTGTTGGATCCAGCAGTGTTGTAATCAAGATGATAATCATCTATTAAGTACTTTAGTATCTATTTCTAAACCTTTGTCTATGTATTTTGTGAGATCAGGTGTTGGATCCAACCTTGATGAACCTTTATGAATGTGAGTGCACTTTGATTGTCATGTGCTAAGTTAGTAAATTCTGTCATCTAGATTCATGGATTTGACCCTAGGGTTCACCTTGAGCCTCATCTTGTCGACATATCGATGATTTGACCCTAGGGTTCACCTTGAGCCTCATCTTGTCGACATATCGATGATTTGACCCTAGGGTTTACCTTGAGCCTCATCTTGTCGACATATCGATGATTTGACCCTAGGGTTCACCTTGAGCCTCATCTTGTCGATATATCGATGATTTGACCCTAGGTGTAACCTTGAGCCTCATGTTGTCGATATATCGATGATTTGACCCTAGGGTTTACCTTGAGCCTCATCTTGTTGATATATCGATGATTTGGCCCTAGGGGTGACCTTGAGCCTCATCTTGTCGATATATCGATGATTTGACCCTAGGTGTCACCTTGAGCCTCATCTTGTCGATATATCGATGATTTGACCCTAGGTGTCACCTTGAGCCTCATCTTGTCGATATATCGATGATTTGACCCTAGGGTTTACCTTGAGCCTCATCTTGTCGATATATCGATGATTTGACCCTAGGGTGTCACCTTGAGCCTCATCTTGTCGATATATCGATGATTTGACCCTAGGGTGTCACCTTGAGCCTCATCTTGTCGATATATCGATGATTTGACCCTAGGGTTTACCTTGAGCCTCATCTTGTCGATATATCGATGATTTGACCCTAGGGTGTCACCTCGAGCCTCATCTTGTCGATATATCGATGATTTGACCCTAGGGTTCACCTTGAGCCTCATCTTGTCGATATATCGATGACTTAACTAAAATATTACAAATTAGTAGGTGAAACTGACACGTATTCAGTTAACTGAAATCTTTTGAACACTAAAAAAATTCAGTTAAGTTCATACAGTGAAGCAAATCCATTTAACTTCATACACTACCCTAATCCAGTTAACTTCATACGCTAATAGAATTCAGTTAACTATTGACACTAAACAATATTCAGTTAATGTCATACAGTGAAGCAAATCCATTTAACTTCATACACTACCCTAATCCAGTTAACTTCAGACGCTTCATACACAGGAGCAAATTCTGGGCCTTTACAAACTATTGACACTAAACAATATTCAGTCAACTGAAAAACTTGTGTACACTGAGAAAATTCAGTTAACTTCATACATAGGAGCAAATTCATCTAACTGATAGGATACATATCAGAGGTTAGACTACAAACAATATTGACCTACAGTTCATTCAAATCGAAGACTAACTATTGAACTATGAGAAATTGATCCCTAACCCTAACCCTAGAAATTGATCCCTAACCCAGAAGGAGGGGGAGAACTTACTCAACGCCGCCAAATGTAGAAGCCCATTGATGGCTACCCGTCGGAGTAGCATGCACGGCACGGGCAAAAGCGCCGGCGGCGCGGTACTCAAGCGACGGCGACGGTGCTCTCCTCTTCGGGGGGTTTGAGCTGCCGCACACCTCCTCCACTTCGTTTGATTCGCCGCCGCGAAGCAACCCTCCGTTGCAGCCTCCATCCACTCCCCCGCCGGCGTCATCCACTCCACCGCCGTCGTCAGGGCTCGCCGTCGCCATGGAGCACGGGGAGAAAGAGAGACAGAGGAGAGGAGTGGTGAAAGGGGGAGAATGAAGTGGATAAGGGACCCGTGCCGTTTTGACCGAGACAGCGCGTTCGTTCCCACTGTAGCACTGTTAGACGGCGTGAGCTCGCGGCCGTGACGCCACGTCCCCAAAATCGGGCCCCACTTGTCATAATAGTGCTTAAAATGCCCCAACAGAAGGTTTGGTGTTTTCTGCAAATGATTAGGCGTGAAATCAGTGTTTTCTGGCACAAAAACGTAGAAGAGTCTTTTCTACAACCCTAGGCTTCAATGTGATGGTTTTCTGCAATTCACTCCTTCCTTAGCTCGGGCCAGGAGCTCCACCATCGTTCGCTGCAGCCCCATCGATCCATCATATACCCCCTCAAGCTCGTGTGCAAAGCTTTCATGGTGATTGCAGGAGTGGAGCGAGTGAACCATCCCACTTCCCCTCATTGTCGCCGTCAGATACTCCATCCGTTTCTTTTTACTCCGCATATAAGATTTGGTCAAAGTCAAACTGCACAAAGTTTGACCAAATTTATATAAAAAAATATGAACATCTATAATACTAAAACTATATAGTATAAAAATACGTTTCATGATACATATGATAATATTAATTTCATATTATGGATGTTTATACTTTTTAATATAAAGTTAGTCAAACTCTACAAAATTTGACTTTGACCAAACCTTATATGCGGACTAAAAATAAACCGAGGGGGTACAATGGTACCATCACCGCCAAGCACCCCCTGCGGTGTGTTCCGCACAACGTTTGACTCACCATCGAGCACTCCATCCTCATGCATGGTCCATTTCTGCCTGGTGATGCCCCTCGCTGGTGAGCGCCACCGCACCGCTCTCTGGCGAGGACACACAAGCGGACTCACCCATTGAGTGGCCGAGACAGGCCCAGGACAGTTGGGGCTATAGCCCTAGGCCTAATAACAATAGCCTTTGCAATTCCTTCCCACAAAATATATAAAATTATTAGAGTGCATCTCTCAAGCAAGCTTAGCCCTACATGTAATCTAATGCTAGCTCCGCCACTGTCCCACAAATACGCCTTTGACGTGGGTGCCTTCTGTGTTTCCCTATTTCAAAGAAATTCATATATGTTGACCAAACTTTAATCAGTGATATCACGCTCATTTTAAGTTTAAATGAGTTGATTATTTTTCAATGTTTTTCATTTGAGGTCCTCTGTCCAGTAGTATTTTGTTTACATTTTTGTGATCTGCCTAGATAAGGTAGGTAGATATATATGTTTTATGTGATTACTTATGTATGCTTTTATAATTATTTCAAGAAGGAACTATTCTAGGTTTTGAAGACCGATCCGGAATACTTTGACAGTCACTTTGAGCAAGGCAAGCCACCCCACCGCTTTGCTTTATAACTCGGAAAAGGTAGTTTATTAGGGTGTTTTCTGATATTATTGCGTTGTTGCATATGTTGTGTAGTTGCATATTTTGCTATGCTAAACTTTGGTTTTGTTGTCATGGCACTGCAAGCAATGTAGGAAATATTTGCTAAACTTTGGTTTTGTACTGTCATGGCACTGCAAGCAATATAAGAAATATTCTTGAAGGACTGCAATCCTCCGAAATTTTCATTCGACAATCCTTTAAACCAAAGAAGCCCTGGGTGTAAGCAGTTTCAGAAACAAAGATATTGCCTTGCACAATGCACAGCTTCTAAGGAAAGCTGAAGGTTTTTGCACAGCAGGCGCAAAAAAAAAACCATATTGGTAGCAACAGTCATAATAACAGAACGAAATGGTTGAGCCAACAAGATTACCCTATACTGAACCGTCATACACCAAGGCCAGATTTTCTAACATTCGGTACTAGTCCCAATAAATTGCAAATACTTGAATGAAGCCAATTCAACATTGTACAGAAACTCGGGAGTTGAAGGCCGAGCCAGGCTCAGAAATATATATGTGTCATTCCATACACATATGCAGCAGCATCACAGGATGGAGAACAACCTCAAAATATATTCACAGCTTTGGCTTCTTCAGGTGGAATGGAGCAGAACAACCACCTGAATTAATTGTTTGAAATGATCTTCAATCCATCAAAGACCGGAATTGCATCAACATCAGAAAAACTGGTGGAAAACAGCAGGCTGCTCTAGATGTTCCAATTATTATGCAGCCTTATCTAGAAAGAGAGATTCAATTTATCAGAGGCAAGCTAACATAAATCGCACATTTGTAGTCAACATCATGAACCAGATTCCAAGATACAAATGATTGTATTCACCATTCAGTATTGCCATTAACATTAGTAAAACTACACTATGTAGTTAAATACACAAATATGGCAACATAATGTATCCATGCAAGTATAAGGAAAAACATGATAGAACAATATTCCCATGGAGTACTACTTACCATCATCAGCAATTTCACTTGTGCAGCTGGCATCAGAACTCTGTACTTCTGGGGAATATTGGTCCAGAAACAATTCGATTGTCCTCCAGTAGCGGTCCCCTCCAGAAATCCAGGTATCCATATGCATACCATTGAGAAAATCAACAAACCTACAATTCCTGTTATGTTCAACAGCTTTGTCATACAGCATCCTCATGTGTGAAGGGGGAACCAGTTCATCTTGCAATCCAGAAAGAAAGAGAATGGGCTGTTTGACCTGCATTGACATGCCAAAACTCAGGCAACGGATAACACAAACCATGGGGCTAAAATAAAGATCTGAGAACTGCAGAATGGCATAAATAGATTTGAAACCTTACGGCTTAACAGATTATGATTATTTCCGATGAGGCGGACTAAAATAAAGATCTGAGAACAGCAGAATAGCATAAATACAGATTTGAAACCTTACAGCTTAACAAATAGTATAGGTTTCATTTTGGTGTAATCTTTGAATACAAAGTCCAAAGGAGTAAAAACAAACTGTTTGAATCAAAAACAGATCAACACTATATTTTTTTTCCAAAGATTAAAAATAAGAGTACGGAAGTTGTAACCAAGCATGAAAACAACAGCCTATAAAATGTTGATTTAAACCAACCCCCAAAACTCACCTCTGCAACAACATCAAGTGTACTCCATGGAGAGCGAACAACGCAGTTAAGAAGTTTTGGGCCTTTGGCAGAACTACCGCCTATGAACCATCTTAAGAAGGGCAGCATGATACCAGCCATATCCAATATAGATGTAAAAGTATTTTCCAATATTAGAGCAGACACCTGCAACAAAGAACAACATCTAGCAAGATCATTATCAATTGCAAAGGCCAAAGCTTAACACACTTCTATAGATGTTATTAGCTTACCAAAATATGACCTAACTCATGTTGCCCTAACCACATGACTGAGTTCACAACAGTAAAATCTAAGAGCCTGCTTTATTAAGGTGTCCTATGTTGATCACAACAGTAAAATCTAAGAGCCTGCTTTATTAAGGTGTCCTATGTTGATCACAAAAGTGAAGTGTTGGTTGGACGTAATTTCCTTTAATGGGCGAACGAGGTCTGGAAGCTGTTTTGGGGTATTTAAGTTACTAGCAAAAGGGCCCGTGTGTTGCAGCAGGTAGAAAATAGATAAATATGATCCTGGAGGAGAAGTGCTACTATGACCTAGGTCTTTGGAAGGAGATTGGTAGGAAGGTTTTATATGTGAAAATATATGTTTTTTCAAGAAATGTGGTTGGTACTTGTGAGTACTTTTAATATTTTTTTGTTAGTTGCAAAGTTGTTTGAGTGGTAAATTATTTTTCAGATTTGTGAACTAATTATCAATGTATTCTGTCCATGATGAGCGGGCTAATTTTTCGTTAGAGATCACCTTCTCATCGGCATCTGTTTTACTTGTATATCACAGATTCCCTAGCATGGTACAGACCTGTAATGCATCGTGATAGTTCCTCCTAATCATTTTGAGGTTGTTTTTTGTCATGATTCAGACCGAAATCTGACATCAGAGACACTTCTCCAATTAGGTTCTGAAATATGTTCCGATTGGGAAACAATACATATGGAACTCAATCATTAGCAGTTCCGTTTTGATATAATGTGCCAAAACACTTGTTTATCAGGAATCTAGCTCCATGTAAGCATGCAAAGTTGAATTTATTTCCAAAGCAGAAATTGCAGAAAAAAATTCTATGTTGGGAATTAGCCAAATTTATGAACACACTTCAGAGATGATTCAGCAAAATCTGAATAAGTATGAAGATACTTTTTTTTCCTTCTCTTATTTTTACCAATACTACTTACTTGATCGGTCGGACACTGCTCACTCGATCTAGCGCGATTTTGCTTTATGCACAGGCCACAGATCTTTATTAAATATGAAGTCTGCTTCCCATTTTTAGTACAGGGTCCTCCTTTAATAAGCCTCTTCTCTTCTTTCCCATTTGCACATAGTACATGCATCCGTTTTATTTTAGTAACAACGTCTACTCCTTAAAGCCTCTTCCATTCTTTCCCATTGGTACATGCGTCCGTTTAATTGTATTAACAACATTACTCCTTCAATAAGCCTCTTCTCTCATTGGGTCGTGTAACCATATCAGCACATGAGGAAGTTAATTCCTTTCGATCATTAGATTTTATAGTTGGGACTCATTCTGAAAATCGTCTCCTCATCCTGTGCTTAGAGCTTCCGGAGCCGGCTTATTGAGTTGATGGTACCCAAGTAACAGGAGACGTATATAAATCAGTGGGGTTGGCTTTAAGGGGGCAATGTGGTACAATTTAATAGAAAGAACACCTTTGTCATGCACACCTGCTAGTCTACATTAGTTGGACTCTGCCTAATCTGCTAGATGGGAGGTCGAGGGATCAATACCTCACCGCAGCAACTATTTTTTAATTTTTTTTGTAGGCCCAGTAAAGCGAGTGACCTACGAAGGATCAGGCCCAGCGAAGCGCTGCAATTTTGTAGGCCCAATTAAGCTAGCGATGGATGAAGGATCTAGGCCCAGCGAAGATGTACGGAAGCAAGGTCGTACGAGATAAAAAAGGATCGAGCCAAGGAGAGTACGACGGACGGACCAAAATTTTGGAACGTACTTAGCGGACGAAAATTACGGTGGTAAGAAGCAATAGCCCCTTTATTATTAGGTAAAGATGGAGCTCTGGCCAATCTAGATGGAAGGGGGCAGAAAGATCTGGGTCTGTTTTTTTCTTTCTTTTCAAGTAAAAATTTCTCTCCTATATGCTGCCTTACAAAAACTAACATCATTTGATTTTCAGCATAGATCAAGACTGTAACCACCTGACCATTGCTGTCAGCAATGGTCATGATCATGTGTCATCACTTGATTTTCAGCATACTGTAACAGTCTTAACATTCTTCACAATCTTCTGGCAAGATCCATAGCAGAATAATCTTGTAATAGAAGGTAATCTACATCATAACTACATGAAAATCTAAGTCTAATTTATGAACATATGCATGTTTTGAATGTTGATCCAATGAAATTTGTTCGAAAATAGAAGTGCAGTGGAGGATACTGCCATCACAAATCCAACGGCAGAGAGATCAAATGAACCTATTCTCACTTCTCTACAGCAATGCATAGACAAATCAGTTTACAACGAGTACCTTGTCAGGATTGTTTTTTGCAAGAACTGCTCCAACAGCACCTCCTAAAGATCTCCCAAAGATAACTATCCTGGATGTGTCAATGTCCTTCCTCTGAAGTAGATGATCAAGTGCGGCCTATCAAAAGAGAGAACTGTAAGAAGAGTAAACAAAACCACAAAAGTGAGAACAAAAACAAAATGCAGGAAACAACAAACCTGTGCATCTTTTGTGATGCCACTCTGAGAAGGATAACCTTCGCTCTCACCATACCTACAAACATGATCAAAGTTCAGGTTCACTAATAAATGAAAGAAAGTTAAGACATTTGAATCACATATGATACTGAGAGCTTCAAGAAAGAAGAATGAAACAAAGATAGTATAACTGGTTTATACTGTGGAGAACCATACCCTCTATAAGAAAGCATAAACACATTGCACTGTAGCCGCTGCATCATTAGTCGAACGCATTCCAAACGATGTGCAATATCTATAACGAGTGAAGGATTTTAACAGAGTATAGCTTCAACACAATTTGTCATCAATGAGATACAATTTTATGAATTTTCATGTCCATAAAAAGAAATTCAGGATACTGCCGGCATTTTCCTGGAAGAACAGAATGGTCGGACCTGCATCAGGAAAACACTATGAAACAGACAACAATGTGGGAACAAAACAATGTGAAGTTGAGAACAAACTGAAGACTGAGCACAATAGTTCCTAAACATGAATATGTTATAACAATTTCATGCTATCAGTGATGTAGGAAATGGGAGAGGACTGAAGCTCTGAATATGAACTTTTTTGTTTTGTGAAATGCTCTCTTGAAACTTTTTGTGCTCATATAATTATCAAGCATCATGAACACCTAGTTATAGAACAATATCAAGACTGTAACTTCTCTTCCTAACCTGAAAACAAATAAAAACACCAGCAAATGATGTGGCCAACGAGATATAGACAAGAAGAAGTGTATCTCATTTGATGCATAGACAAGATCAGCTAGAGTAGTAGATACAACTAGCTAGAGGAAACTAACGCATGCATACAAATTCTAATTTCGCAGATAGTTGGCCAGCTGGTCCAGTTACACATCTGGGGCCAATGAATAAAAAGCGAAGGTGACTAGGAGAAAGTAGGTTCGACGCAGCGCTGAGCCGGTCTTGAAGGGAATAGACAAATGTGTTGACATGCCAAAGTATTTTGAACGTACACGTGGCAATTGCATATTTCTCGTCCACAGATCACCGCAAATATTTCCCATCTCTTCCTGCTTTGAACCAAATCATGGTTCATGTGAACTTTTACGTAATCATGCATGCCTTTATATATGGTCAGAAAGCTTATTGGGTATACTTTCTAAACTTGCACGACTTTTAAAACTAACCCATAGAGATATACAGTAGAAAACCAAATCAACAACCATGAAACATAGTGATGCGATGCAAATATATAACCACATAGAGACAAAGAAAGCAACACGTCACGATAAAAATCTAAGTATGGAAAAAAAAATTGTGGAATCTAACCCTACCGTGTGTTGAACGTTCATAACATCTCTACGGTCAATTGAACACAAATAGCACATCAGAGAAATACTATACTAAGCACCACATACACCAGCGAGTACCGACTAGAAATCACAATGAAGCTGGAACTTGGATCGGCCAATCAATCCTGAATCCAGACACCGAACTACAGAGAACTGTGTAATAAAACCAAGGAACCCTACAGATCAATTAAGAACATATGACATATCCATGCAGGCAGCGGCAGTAAAGTTCAAATCCTATTAGCCACAAAAATCATAAACATCGGGCATTTCTTAAGTGAACGCCGTAAACCCTACCCAGATCCACGGACCCATGTCCCGATCAAGGGAGCTAAGAGATGAAGCGACGCCACTATCTAGCCACGCAATTCGGGTCAAAACCAATCCCTCGAGTACAGACTCGATGAGATCCACCAACTGACGCTCCAATAACCGGAACACTTCCTGGTACCGATCGAGTCATTGGACACGGGGGGAGGAACCAACAAACAAACCGGGAGAGGTTGGGGAGGATCGGAGACTGGGTGGTCCTTGCCTCGGCAGGTGGCAGAGTGGCGGAGGAACCAGGAGTGGAGGCGCACGCCGTCGGCGGCGCGGAGCCAGACGTCCTCGTAGATGAGGCGGAAGCGCGAGGGATTGATGGGGTAAGCGCGGGGGAGGCCAGGGAGCACGGGCACGTAGACGAGGCGCTCCTGCAGCGCCACCAGCGCCGCCAGGCCCACCACCGCCATGCCCCCTGCGCCGTACACCAGCGCCTTGAGCCACCCCACCATCTCCGCCGCCGATGGGAGGGAAGGGCTCCGTCAGGCGGGTGGTGGTGGTGATGGGCGCGGTCGCCGCTGCTCTTTGACTCGCGTCGTCGGTCGGGGTCGGATTTGGGTTTAGTCGGACGGGACCAGGCCTGCTTCAAGCCAGAGCTCTTGTGCGTCTAGGCACGTCACAGCCTCTATAGCCGGACCACTCAAACCCCCATGAGCTCCGGACGGACAGCTGCCCAGAGCATCTCCAGCCGCGTCTTCAATCGGTCCTCCTAGGCTAATTTTTCGGCGCTGACGTGAAAAAAACGCCCCAATCGCGCCCCCAGGACGCCGAAAATCGCAGGTTCGGCCCTTTTTTTCGTCCGGCGGTCACAGGCCGAACCCGGCGCACTGGAGAGCAGTTGGGGGCTCCGGCGCAAGGGAAAAGCATGGCTAGCCCACATCATCAGGGGAAAAGTCAAGGTTTTCTTTCTCGAGTCGCCTCCCCCCCCCCCCCCCCCGCGCGTCCTCGGCCACCACTGGCTATATCCCGGCGTCGCCCGCCGCCCTTCACCGCTAGATAGCCATTCCCCGCCGGAAAAATAGCAGCGCTTCGCCGCGGCAGCCCCTCGCCCCCCTCCAACAGCAGTTGGGCGTTTCCGACCATCGTTTCCGGCCGCGGAGGAGCAGTTTAACGGCGGGTACACGCCTACCGGGCGCAAGGTGTTCGGCGATTTGCCTGCCTCGGCGATGGACTCGGATGATGAGGAAGCGCTCGCCGCACTGCTGGAGGAGGAAGCCGAGCCCGACGTCCAAGAAGAAGAGCATCTCATGGTGCTCGCCGCCCTCGCCCAGCTGCTGGCGAGCGATGAGAAGCCGCGGCGAGGTGGCTCGGCGCCTGGGCGGGTGAAAGCAAAGAACCGGCATCGTCTCGAAGGCTACTACATGCTCTACTCCGACTACTTCGCCGATGCTTCACTTCACGGCGAGAAAACATTTCGGCGCCGTTATCGAATGAGCCGAAAGCTCTTCCTCAAGATTGTGAATTCCATCTGGGAGTTCGACAACTACTTCAAGTGCAAGATGGATTGCACCGGCGCTCTTGGATTCACCTCCATCCAGAAGTGCACGACAGCAATGAGGATGCTTGCATATGGAGCTCCCGGTGATTCACTCGACGACTATGGGTGCATGGCCGAGTCCACCAGCATAGAGTGTTTCTACAAGTTTTGTCTGGCAGTGGTGGCAGTGTTTGGACCACAATACTTGAGAACACCCAATGCGGAAGACACTGCTCGGATCCTAGCACAAAATGCAGCAAAAGGATTTCCTGGGATGCTTGGAAGCATCGACTGCATGCATTGGAAATGGAAGAATTGCCCATTTGCTTGGCAGGGGATGTACAAAGGCGCCAAAGGCGATTGCAGTGTGGTGCTTGAGGCGGTGGCCACACAGGACCTCTGGATTTGGCACTCCTTCTTTAGTATGCCAGGAACTCACAATGACATCAACGTGCTGCAGTGCTCTCCTGTCTTTGCCAAGCTTGTTGAAGGTCATTCTCCTCCGGTGAATTTCGAGATCAATGGGCGGCACTACAACAAGGGGTACTATATAGTTGATGGCATCTACCCGAGATGGTTGACATTTGTGAAGACCATCTCAAACCCTGTGCCAGAAGGCAAGAACGCCTGGTTTGCGAAGATTCAGGAGGCGTGCAGGAAGGATGTCAAGCGGGCATTTGGTGTGCTCCAATCTCGATTTGCTGTTGTCCGGTACCCCGCTCAGACGTGGTCCAAAGATCAAATGTGGGAGATTATGACATACTGTGTCATCTTGCACAACATGATCATCGAAAGCGAGCAAGGAGACCCAATGTTTGACACTGAACCATACTACAGGCAGGGTCCTCTAGCCGAAGTTGAACACCAGCTACCGGCAACTTGGACTGCCTATCTCAGTATGCGTCAGGAGATCCGAGACCCACAGGTGCATCATCAACTGCAGAAAGATCTGATTGAGCACCTATGGAGGCTCAAGGGGGATGTCGTGTGATGAAATACGAGTTTTTATTTGTTGAACTATATAATTTGTATTGAACTATTTGTTGTTGTACTATTTTGTTGAAGTATTTGATTTTTCTGTGATGAAATATGTGATAAGAAAAAATTGTGTTCATAATTGAACGCCAAGACACGGCGAACCACGCCGAATATGGGCCTATTCTCGCCCATATGGGCCCTTTATTCGCCAAAATGGGGCTGCAAAGTGGGCTAATTTCGGCGCCTGGGGGCGACGACTGGGCGCAAAACCGCCCCCGGCGCCGATTGTATCGCCGGCTCGCCCCGAGGGTGTTGGGGAACGCAGTAATTTCAAAAAATTTCCTACGCACACGCAAGATCATGGTGATGCACAGCAACGAGAGGGGAGAGTGTTGTCTACGTACCAACGCAGACCGACTGCGGAAGCGATCTCACAACGTAGAGGAAGTAGTCGTACGTCTTCTTCCCGATCCGACCGATCCAAGCACCGTTACTCCGGCACCTCCGAGTTCTTAGCACACGTTCAGCTCGATGACGTTCCTCTGGCTCCGATCCAGCAAAGCGTCGAGGAAGAGTTCCGTCAGCATGACGGCGTGATGACGATCTTGATGTACTACCGACGCAGGGCTTCGCCTAAGCACTACAACGGTACGATCGAGGTGGAATTTGGTGGCAGGGGGCACCGCACACGGCTAAGGAACGATCTCAAGGATCAAGTTGTGTGTCTGTGGGGTGCCCCCTGCCCCCGTATATATATGTTGGAGGAGGGGGGCTGGCCGGCCAAGATAGAGGAGGCGCAGGGGGAGTCCTACTCCCACCGGAGTAGGACTCCTCCCCTCCAATCCTATTCCAACTAGGACTCTTGGGGGGGAAAGGAGAGAGAGGGGGCCGGCCCACCTCTCCTAGTCCTAGTAGGACTTGGGGAAGGGGGGGCGCCGGCTAGGCTTGTGGGCTGCCTCTTCTCTCTTTTCCACTAAGGCCCAATAGGCCCATTATCCTCCCGGGGGGTTTCGGTAACCCTCCCGGTATTTCGGTAAAATCCCGATTTCATCCGGAACACTTCCTATGTCCAAACATAGGCTTCCAATATATCAATCTTTACATCTCGACCATTTCGAGACTCCTCGTCATGTCCGTGATCTCATCCGGGACTCCGAACAACCTTCGGTACATCAAAATGCATAAACTCATAATAACTGTCATCGTAACGTTAAGCGTGCGGACCCTACGGTTCGAGAACAATGTAGACATGACCGAGACACGTCTCCGGTCAATAACCAATAGCGGGACCTGGATGCCCATATTGGCTCCTACATATTCTACGAAGATCTTTATCGGTCAGACCGCATAACAACATACGTTGTTCCCTTTGTCATCGGTATGTTACTTGCCCGAGATTCGATCGTCGGTATCCAATACCTAGTTCAATCTCGTTACCGGCAAGTCTCTTTACTCGTTTCGTAATACATCATCTCACAACTAACTTATTAGTTGCAGTGCTTGCAAGGCTTATGTGATGTGCATTACCGAGAGGGCCCAGAGATACCTCTCCGACAATCGGAGTGACAAACCCTAATCTCGAAATACGCCAACCCAACATCTACCATTGGAGACACCTGTAGTACTCCTTTATAATCACCCAGTTACGTTGTGACGTTTGGTAGTACCCAAAGTGTTCCTCCGGTAAACGGGAGTTGCATAATCTCATAGTTATAGGAACATGTATAAGTCATGAAGAAAGCAATAGCAACATACTAAACGATCGGGTGCTAAGCTAATGGAATGGGTCATGTCAATCAGATCATTCTACTAATGATGTGACCTCGTTAATCAAATAACAACCCCTTGTTCATGGTTAGGAAACATAACCATCTTTGATTAACGAGCTAGTCAAGTAGAGGCATACTAGTGACACTTTGTTGGTCTATGTATTCACACATGTATTATGTTTCCGGTTAATACAATTCTAGCATGAATAATAAACATTTATCATGATGTAAGGAAATAAATAATAACTTTATTATTGCCTCTAGGGCATATTTCCTTCAGTCTCCCACTTGCACTAGAGTCAATAATCTAGATTACACTGTAATGATTCTAACACCCATGGAGCCTTGGTGCTGATCATGTTTTGCTCGTGGAAGAGGCTTAGTCAACGGGTCTGCAACATTCAGATCCGTATGTATCTTGCAAATCTCTATGTCTCCCACCTGGACTAAATCCCGGATGGAGTTGAAGCGTCTCTTGATGTGTTTGGTCCTCTTGTGAAATCTGGATTCCTTTGCCAAGGCAATTGCACCAATATTGTCACAGAAGATTTTCATTGGACCCGATGCACTAGGTATGACACCTAGATCGGATATGAACTCCTTCATCCAGACTCCTTCGTTTGCTGCTTCCGAAGCAGCTATGTACTCCGCTTCACATGTAGATCCCGCTACGACGCTTTGTTTAGAACTGCACCAACTGACAGCTCCACCGTTTAAAGTAAACACGTATCCGGTTTGCGATTTAGAATCGTCCGGATCAGTGTCAAAGCTTGCATCAACGTAACCTCTTACGGTGAGCTCTTTGTCACCTCCATATACGAGAAACATATCCTTAGTCCTTTTCAGGTATTTCAGGATGTTCTTGACCGCTGTCCAGTGATCCATTCCAGGATTACTTTGGTACCTCCCTGCTAAACTTATAGCAAGGCACACATCAGGTCTGGTACACAGCATTGCATACATGATAGAGCCTATGGCTGAAGCATAGGGAACATCTTTCATTTTCTCTCTATCTTCTGCAGTGGTCGGGCATTGAGTCTTACTCAACTTCACACCTTGTAGCACAGGCAAGAACCCTTTCTTTGCTTGATCCATCTTGAACTTCTTCAAAATTTTGTCAAGGTATGTGCATTGTGAAAGTCCAATTAAGCGTTTTGATCTATCTCTATAGATCTTTATGCCTAATATGTATGCAGCTTCCCCGAGGTCTTTCATCGAAAAACTTTTATTCAAATATCCCTTTATGCTATCCAGAAATTCTATATCATTTCCAATTAGCAATATGTCATCCACATATAATATCAGAAATGCTACAGAGCTCCCACTCACTTTCTTGTAAATACAGGCTTCTCCAAAAGTCTGTATAAAGCCAAATGCTTTGATGACACTATCAAAGCGTTTATTCCAACTCCGAGATGCTTGCACCAGTCCATAAATGGATCGCTGGAGTTTGCATACTTTGTTAGCTCCTTTTGGATCGACAAAACCTTCTGGTTGTACCATATACAACTCTTCTTCCAGAAATCCATTCAGGAATGCAGTTTTGACATCCATCTGCCATATTTCATAATCATAAAATGCGGCAATTGCTAACATAATTCTGACGGACTTAAGCATCGCTACGGGTGAGAAGGTCTCATCGTAGTCAACCCCTTGAACTTGTCGAAAACCTTTTTGCGACAAGTCGAGCTTTATAAACAGTAACATTACCGTCAGCGTCAGTCTTTTTCTTGAAGATCCATTTATTCTCAATTGCTTGCCGATCATCGAGCTCACCAGTCCGCATTCATGTAGTTGCTTCGGCGTCACCCGAGGGACCAAACCCGACTATTTAAACCATACGACAAGGGTAAACCCTAGCCGCCCCATTTTCTACCCCTCCGCCACTTCTGAGCTGCTACCGCGACCTTGTGCACACACCATCCCACTTCAACCTCGCCGTCCGCCTGCCGCCATGGTCCGCACTAAACTCGGGCATGGACAACCCAGCTGTTAGGAGAGGAGATTAGGAGAATCACACCACACTTTGATTATGCACCGGCAGGGGATATTTGTACGGCTTGGAGCGGCCACTGCCTAGTGGTGATCATGGGATGGACAACTACCTCAACGTGTGCCACTACCTGGCTACACGATCTCTAGCATGCGTGCGTACGCAAAGACTATACAGGAGCGCATACGCAATGGCATGACTACGGTACACAGTAGGCTAATACCCCCCCCCCCCCCGGCAGTCGCATCGTCAGTGAGAGCGACGCAAAGACTAGATCGGAATTCAAAGAAAACATCCGACGGGGGGCCTTTGGTCATGATGTCGGCGAGCTGCTGGCGCGTGGGCACATGGAGGACGCGGAACTCGCCGAGAGCCACGCACTCGCGAGCGAAGTGAATGTCCAGCTCCACGTGCTTCGTGCGTCGATGGTGGACGGGGTTGGCAGATAGGTACAACGTTGGTACATTGTCGCAGAAGACCAAGGTCGCCTTGGTGACCGACACGAAGAGCTCATCGAGCAGTTGTTGAAGTCACACGCACTCTGCCACTGCATTGGCAACGTCGCGGTACTCGGCCTCCGTGTTGGAGCGCGAGACCGTCACCTGGCGTTTGGACGACTAGGAGACCTGGGCATCGCTAAGGTACACACAGAAGCCCGAGGTGGAGCGGCGCGTGTCGGGGCAGCCCGCCTAGTCGGCGTCAGTGAAGGTACGGAGGTCCAGAGTGGCGGACGCGCAGATGGAGACCGAGGTGGGCCGTGCCACACACGTACCGGAGCACACACTTGACCAACGCAAGATGACACACATGGATCGTGCATGTGGAGGCAAATCTGTTGGACCACGTAGGCGGTCTTTGGCCTGCTGATGGTGAGGTATTGGAGAGCGCCGGCGATGCTGCGGTAGGTGGAGGCGTCGTCCACACGGGGCCCATCGGTGGCCGGGAGCTTGCTCTTGGTGTCGATCGGGGTCGGCGAGGGGCGGCATGTGTCCATGCCAGCACGATCGAGGACTTGTTGACAGAGAAAGAAGTCGGCGGGCGTCCGTGTCACCTTGATGCCCAGGAAGAAGTGGAGAGGCCCAAGGTCCTTCATGGTGAACTCGCTGGTGAGGCCGGCAACCACACGATGAAGCACGCCCGGGGTGGACATGGTGAGCACGATGTCGTCGACATAGAGCAACAGGTACGACGTGCCCATGCCGTGGCGGAGCACGAAAAGGGAGGAGTCCGAGCGCGTGGCGGCGAAACCGGGCATCTTGACGAAGCCAGCGAAGCGAAGAAACCACGCACGAAGCGCCTGCTTCAAGCCGTAGAGGGACTTGGAGAGGCGACAGACATGGTCGGGACGAGTGCTGTCGACGAAGCCGGCAGGTTGGAGGCAGTAGACCTCCTCCTCCAGGTTGTCGTGCAAGAAGGCATTGGAGACGTCGAATTGGTGCACCGGTCAACCATGCGACGCCGCCAAAGTGAGCACCATTCGGATGGTAGCCGGCTTGAAGACCGGTGAGAACGTCTCACCATAATCAACGCCCGCGCGCTGGCGAAAACCGCACACAACCCACCGGGCTTTGTAGCGAGCGAGGGAGCCGTTGGTGTTGGCTTTGTGCTTGAAGATCCATTTGCCGGTGATGAGGTTGGCTCCGGCAGGCCGCAACATGTGCTCCCAGGTGCGGTTCCGCACGAGTGCGTCATACTCGTCGTGCATGGTGGCAAGCCAGTGGGGATCCCAGACGGCTACATGCACAGAGCTAGGGACCGGCGGGATCGCCGGCATGGTGACGGCGGACACAGCGTAGTAGTAGCGAGGGTTCGGCTTGAGGACGCCATGTTGAGCATACGTGACCATCTGCCGGGCAGGCACTAGCGGTGGTGGAGCAGCGACCATGCCGGACACGGCAGACGAGCCCGAGCTTGAAGTAGTGGAAGCAGGGCCGTCCGTGGGCGATCGGGTGGTGGAGTTTGAAGCCACACTTGGCGCGCTGGGAGGGGATGGAGCGGAACTGCCCGATGACGACCGCATGCTCGAGGTTAAAGCCACACTTTGTGTGCGCTAGGAGGCTATGATGCAGAACCACCTAATGACGACCGCAGGTTCGTGGTTGAACACGAGGTTCCCGTGCACGGCAGGGCATCGAGGGGCGATCGCACCGCCATAGTTGGGTGGGGCGGCGTGCGCGCAGCCGTGGGAGCGACAACGAGCAGGACCTGCAAAGCAGATGACTGTGGAGCAGGTGGTGCTATGATGGTGGAGGAGGCAGGGGTGGCGAAGGGGAAGACTGTTTCGTGGAAGATGACGTGACGGGAGGTGAGAACGCGACGGGAGATGGGATCGAAGTAGTGATAGCCGCGATGGTCCAGCGGGTACCCAAGGAAGATGCACGCGGTCGAGCGAGTGTCGAACTTGTGGCGCGAGGTGGCTATGAGGTTAGGATAGCACACACAACCAAACACCCAGAGCCACGAGTAGTCTGGGCCGGTGTCGAGCAAGAGCTCATGGGGCGTTTGCGGTGACCTGGTGCGGCAGGGGCGGCGATTCAGGAGATAAGTGGATGTGCTAAGAGCTTCAACCCATAAGCGTGCATGCATGGACACATGGATTGGTAGCGATCAGACCCCATCATTGAGAGTGCGGAGAGCACGCTCGGCCTTGCCATTTTGTTGGCTCGTGTACAGGCAGGTGAGGCGAAAGTGAGTGCCATGTCGTGCAAGGAGAGTGCAGACAGCAGAGTTGTCAAACTCACACCTGTTGTCAGTCTGTAGTGCAAGGATGGGTAGCTGAAATTGAGCTTGGACGTAGGCAAAGAATTCGAAGATTATTTGAAAATTTTCATATTTGCGTTTGATAGGAAAAGACCGTACGTAATGGGTGTAATCATCGAGTATAACCAAGTAAAACTGGTAGCCTGAGATGCTTGCAACTGGTGAGGTCCATACATCGAGATGCAAAAGCTGAAAAGGAAACATGTTGCAACTACTTGACGACTGAAAATGGAAGCCGTGTGTGCTTGCCCATGCGGCAGGCATGACAGACATGGGAGGAGGACTTGATGGACTCAAACGGTGAAGCACCAGATGACGCACGCCCTGGGTGACCGAGCCACTGATGCCAAAGATCAGTGGAGACGGAGCCGGCGAACCACCGTGAAGAAGGCGAGGAAGCGCAGCCCATGGGGTAGAGGTCGCCGCCGGAGTTACATCGGAGGATCACTGCCTTGGTTTGAAGATCCTTGAAGAGAAGCTAAAAATGTCAAATTCCACAAAGACAGGATTACCATGGCAAAGTTGGCGAACAGAGAGGATGTTCTTGATAATAGAGGGGCAAACTAGAACGCTGCGGAGTTGGAGAGGAGATGTGCTAGCAATGAGCGAGCCAACACCGATATGGGTGATTGGGAGGCACTCCCCACTACCAACGATGACTTGAGATGCAAAGAGGTTGGGGCGAATGGAAAGGAGGTTACCATGCAAGGAGCTCATGTGGGCGACGGCGCCGGAGTCGAGGTATGATACGTCTCCAACGTATCTATAATTTTTGATTGTTCCATGCTATTATATTATCTGTTTTGGATGTTTTATATGCATTAGTATGTTATTTTATATTATTTTTGGGACTAACCTATTAACCTAGAGCCAGTGCCAGTTCCTGTTTTTCCTTGTTTTTGAGTTTCGCGGAAAAGGAATACTAAACGGAGTCCAAACGAAATAAAACCTTCGCGATGATTTTTTTGGACCAAAAGACAACCAGGAGACTTGGAGATGAGTCAGAAGAGCCACGGGGCGGCCACAAGGACGGAGGGCACGCCCAGGGGGTAGGGCGCCCCACCCTTGTGGGCCCCTCGTGCACTTCCTGACCTAATTTCTGCGCCTATATATTCCCATATATCCCCAAACCAACAGAGGCATCCACAAAAACACTTTTCTGCCGCCGCAACCTTCTGTACCCATGAGATCCCATCTAGGGGCCTTTTCCGGCATCCTGCCGAAGGGGGGTTCGATCACGAAGGACTTCTACATCAACTCTATTGCCCTTTCGATGAAGCGTGAGTAGTTTACCTCATACCTATGGGTCCATAGCTAGTAGCTAGATGGCTTCTTCCCTCTCTTTGATTCTCAATACCATGTTCTCCTCGATGTTCTTCAAGATCTATCCGATGTATTTCTCTTTTGTGGTGTGTTTGCCAAGATCCGATGAATTGTGGATTTATGATCATCTTATCTATGAATATTATTTGAATCTCCTTTGGATTCTTTTATGCATGATTTGATATCTTTGTAATTCTCTTCGAACTATCGGCTTGGTTTGGCCAACTAGATTGGTTTTTCTTGCATGGGAGAAGTGCTTAGCTCTGGGTTCAATCTTGTAGTGTCCTTTCCCAGTGATAGTAGGGGCAACAAGGCATATATTCTACTGTTGCCACCGAGGACAAAAAGGATGGGGTTTTCATCATATTGCTTGAGTTAATTCCTCTACATCAGGTCATCTTGCTTAATGCGTTACTCCGTTCTTTATGAACTTAATACTCTAGGTGCATGCTGGATAGCGGTCGATGTGTGGAGTAATAGTAATAGATGTAGAATCATTTCGGTCTACTTGACACGGACGTGATGCCTATATTCACGATCATTGCCTTAGAGATCATCATAACTTTGCGCTTTTCTATCAATTGCTCGGCAGTAATGTGTTCACCCACCGTATTATTTTCTATCTTGAGAGAAGCCTCTAGTGAAACCTATGGCCCTCGGGTCTATTTTCCATCATATAAGTTTCTAATCTACTCATTTTTTTGCAATCTTTTACTTTCCGATCTACAAACCCAAAATACCAAAAATATTTACTTTACCGTTTACCTATCTCTACCAGATCTCACTTTTGCAAGTAACCATGAAGGGATTGACAACCCCTTTATCGCATTGGGTGCAAGTTGTTATTTGTTTGTGCAGGTATTCAGTGATTTTTGCGTTGTCTCCTACTAGATTGATACCTTGGTTCTCAAACTGAGGGAAATACTTATCTCTACTCTGTTGCATCACCCTTTCCTCTTTAAGGGAAAAAACAACGCAAGCTCAAGAAGTAGCAGGAAGAATTTCTGGCACCGTTGCCAGGGAGTGAAGGAAATATGCCCTAGAGGCAATAATAAAGTTGTTATTTATATTTCCTTATATCGTGATAAATGTTTATTATTCATGCTAGAATTGTATTAACCGGAAACTTAGTACATGTGTGAATACATACACAAACAGAGAGTCCCTAGTATGCCTCTACTTGACTAGCTCGTTAATCAAAGATGGTTAAGTTTCTTGACCATAGACATGTGTTGTCATTTGATGAACGGGATCACACAATTAGAGAATTATGTGATGGACAAGACCCATACGTTAGCTTAGCATTATGATCGTTTAGTTTTATTGCTATTGCTTTCTTCATGACTTATACATATTCCTCTGACTATGAGATTATGGAACTCCCGAATACCGGAGGAACACCTTGTGTGCTATCAAACGTCACAACATAACTGGGTGATTATAAAGATGCTCTATAGGTGTCTCCGAAGGTGTTTGTTGAGTTGGCATAGATCGAGATTAGGATTTGTCACTCCGAGTATCGGAGAGGTATCTTTGGGCCCTCTCGGTAATGCACATCACTATAAGCCTTGCAAGCAATGTGACTAATGAGTTAGTTGTGGGATGATGCATTACGGACGAGTAAAGGGACTTGCCGGTAACGAGATTGAACTAGGTATGATGTTACCGACGATCGAATCTTGGGCAAGTAACGTACCAATGTCAAAGGGAATAACATATGTTGTTATGCGGTATGACCGATAAAGATCTTCATAGAATATGTAGGAACCAATATAAGCATCCAAGTTCCACTATTGGTTATTGACCGGAGATGTGTCTCGGTCATGTCTACATAGTTCTCGAAGTTGTAGGGTCCGCATGCTTAATGTTCGATGATGATTTGTATTATGAGTTATGTGTTTTGGTGACCAAAGTTTGTTCGGAGTCCCGGATGAGATCACAGACATGACGAGGAGTCTCTAAATGGTCGAGATGTAAAGATTCATATATTGTAATTTGTATTCGGACATCGGAATGGTTCCGAGTGATTCGGATATTTTACTGGAGTACCGAGGGGTTACCGGACCCCCCCCCAAAAGTTATTGGGCCTATTGGGCCATAGTGGAGGAGAGGAGGAAGGCCATGTGAGGAGGCGGGCGCCCCCCATTGCCCAAACCGAGTTGGACTAGGGGAGGGACGTGGCCCCCCTCTTTCCTTCTCCCTCTCTCTCCCTTCCCCTTTCCCTCTCCGGTGGAAGGAAGGAGGGGGGCTGAATCATACTTGGACTAGGAGTCCAAGTAGGACCCCCCCTTTGGTGCACCCTCCTTGGCCGCCGGCCTCCTCCTCCCCCTCCTTTATATACGTGACTAGGGGCACCCCAAAGCATAATAGACAATCTCTTAGCCGTGTGCGGTGCCCCCTTCATAGTTTAACACCTTGGTCATATCGTCGTTGTGCTTAGGTGAAGCCCTGCGCCGGTAACTTCATCATCACTGTCGCCATACCATCGTGCTGATGGAACTCTCCCTCGTCCTCAACTGGATCAAGAGCTCGAGGGACGTCATCGTGCTGAACGTGTGCTAAACACGGAGGTGCCGTACGTTCGGTACTTGGATCGGTTGGATCGTGAAGACGTTCGACTACATCAACCACGTTACTAAATGCTTCCGCTTTCGGTCTAGGAGGGTACATGGACACACTCTCCCCTCTCGTTCATATGCATCTCCTAGTTAGATCTTGCGTGATCGTAGGAATTCTTTTGAATTACTACGTTCCCCAACAATGGCATCTGAGCCAGGTCTATGCGTAGATGATATATGCACGAGTAGAACACAAAGAGTTGTGGCCGATAATAGTCATACTGCTTACCACCAATGTCTTACTTTGATTCGACAGTATTGTTGGATGAAGCGGCCCGGACTGACATTACATGACCGCGTTCATGAGACTGGTCCTACAGACGTGCTTCGCACACACGTGGCTGGCGGGTGTCTGTTTCTCCAACTTTAGTTGAATCGAGTTTGACTACGGCCGGTCCTTGCTGAAGGTTAAAACAACACACTTGATGAAAATCGGTGTGGTTTTGATGCGTAGGTAAGAATGGTTCTTGCTAGAACCCGTAGAAGCCACGTAAAACTTGCAACAATAAAGTAGAGGACGTCTAACTTATTTTTGCAGGGCATGTTGTGATGTGATATGATCAAGACGTGATGAGATATAAGTTGTTGTATGAGATGATCATGTTTTGTAAAAGTTATCGGCAACTGGCAGGAGCCTTATGGTTGTCGCTTTATTGTATGAAATGCAATCGCCATGTTATTGCTTTACTTTATCAGTAAGCGGTAGCGATAGTCGTAGAAGCAATAGTTGGCGAGACGACAACGATGCTACGATGGAGATTAAAGTGTCAAGCCGGTGATGATGGAGATCATGACGGTGCTTTGGAGATGGAGATCAAAGGCAAAAGATGATGATGGCCATATCATGTCACATATTTTGATTGCATGTGATATTTATCCTTTATGCATCTTATTTTTCTTAGTATGGCGGTAGCATTATAACATGATCCCTCACTAAATTTCAAGGTATAAGTGTTCTCCCTGAGTATGCACCGTTGCTACAGTTCATCATGCCGAGACACCACTTGATGATCGGGTGTGATAAGCTCTACGTTCACATACAACGGGTGCAAGCCAGTTTTGCACGTGCAGAATACTCGGGTTAAACTTGACGAGCCTAGCATATGCATATATGGCCTCGGAACACTGAGATCGAAAGGTCGAACGCGAATCATATAGTAGATATGATCAACATAGTGATGTTCACCATTGAAAACTACTCCATCTCATGTGATGATCGGACATGGTTTAGTTGATATGGATCATGCGATCATTTAGATGACTAGAGGGATGTCTATTTAAGTGGGAGTTCTTAAGTAATATGATTAATTGAACTTTAATTTATCATGAACTTAGTAACTGATAGTATTTGCATGTCTATGTTGTTGTAGATCAATGGCCCATGCTACCATTCCCTTGAATTTTAATGCATTCCTAGAGAAAGCTAAGTTGAAAGATGATGGTAGCAACTACACGAACTGGGTCCGTAACTTGAGGATTATCCTCATTGCTCCACATAAGAATTACGTCCTGGAAGCACCGCTAGGTGCAAGACCCGCTGCAGGAGCAACTCTGGATGTTATGAACGTCTGGTAAAGCAAAGCTGATGACCACTCGGTAGTTCAGTGTGCCATGCTTTACGGCTTAGAATCGGGACTTCAAAGACGTTTTTAACATCATGGAGAATATGAGATGTTCCAGGAGTTGAAGTTAATATTTCAAGCAAATGCCCAAGTTGAGAGATATGAAGTCTCCAACAAGTTCTACAACTGCAAAATGGTGGAGAATAGTTTTGTCAGTGAACACATACTCAGAATGTCTGGGTACCACAACCACTTGACTCAGCTGGGAGTTAATCTTCCTGATGATACTGTCATTGACAGAGTTCTTCAAGCACTGCCACCAAGCTATAAAGGCTTCATGATGAACTATAATATGCAAGGGATGGAGAAGACTATTCCCGAGCTCTTCGCAATGCTAAAGGCTGCGGAGGTAGAAATCAAGAAGGAGCATCAAGTGTTGATGGTTAACAAGACCACTAGTTTCAAGAAAAAGGGCAAAGGGAAGAAGGGGAATTTCAGGAAGAATAGCAAGCCAATTGCTGCTCAAGGGAAGAAGCCCAAGTCTGGACCTAAGCCTAAGACTGAGTGGTTCTACTGCAAAGGGACTGGTCACTGGAAGCGGAACTGCACCAAGTATTTGGCGGATAAGAAGGATGGCAAAGTGAAAGGTATATTTGGTATACATGTTATTGATGTGTACCTTACTAATGCTTGTAGTAGCGCCTGGGTATTTGATATTGGTTCTATTGTTCATATTTGCAACTCAAAATAGGGGCTATGGATTAAATGAAGATTGGCTAAGGACGAGGTGACGATGCACATGGGAAATGGTTCCAAGGTTGATGTGATCGCCGTCGGCACGTTACCTCTACATCTACCGTCGGGATTAGTTTTAGACCTGAATAATTGTTATTTGGTGCCAGCGTTGAGCATGAACATTCACTGGTGCGTGTCGGTCCTAAACAAACGGTTTTAACCCCTTTCCGTGACGGCATATGGAACCGTCTCCAAGTGAGTGTGGGCGATAGGGGGGTCCTTCCCACACGACCTAGAACCCGTCGGGGATAGGGAGCCTTGATGCATACAGTTGTCCCTGTATAACCGTTTCCGATATCTCGAATATCCCAAACGCTTCATCCTTGCCACTCGTTTGTGCTCGCATTGCCATCGCAGTCGGAGTTTTGTGGTTCTGCCTAAAACCAGGCAGATTCCAGGCACGACAGTTTTCTAGGCAGATTCTAGGCACTGGAGATTCATGATGCCTAGCACATCACAAACAGTTCATGATTATAAACCGTGTACGATAGGTAGACAATCACACACATTTAGTTTTCCCGCATCGTATGTGATAGTGTCTGACATCACACACGCTTTGCAAAACAGCAACTGTGTGCATGCTTGCACACGTTTCCTCTTTGTGAACCGTCTCAGACTATGGTGTATATCGCAAACGTTTGTGTTTTACCAACCGTGTGTGCCGTAATGACCTGCACAACGTAATTTCGCCCTAATTTAATTGTTGCTATTTAAAATTGTACCTAATTCATATCCATCAGGTTCAAACAACCAATGCATTATTCGATTCACATGTACATATGTTTAAGAATTACAGAAGCACCAAATAAAGAATGATTCATAGGTACATATGTTCTATACTTGTACTATTACAGATGGTAAAGAAAGAGGTGACAGACATTCCAGTTGCTGAACAAGGTGAAGCGGAATGGCCCTATTGTGCTCTCCTAGATGCAGAAGGCATGCAGGACTCTAGTCCAACCCCTTGTGATGGCCGGCCGCCGATCATGTAGTTTCAGAGGTAATCTTGAGTAATCTGCTTTAGGATCCACTGCAAAAGAAAAAAAGATTCAGATATTGTCATCTAACACAACTCATTATGGGCGGTAAAAATAAGGCTACAAGGTTCTTACTTACCATCCTGTAGTTCACTGTTGTCTTGCATAAAGTGTAAACAAATAGTTCGATTGACATCTTTTGACCCATTTTAGTAACAATCTTTATCAGTTTCCTCACTTGATGCTGGTTCATGAATATCTCATTGCCCCATACACAGAAAGGGTCGAAGTGTGGATCTTTGGCAATGATATATGTACCTAAAAGCACCAAGTTAATATTAGAAGCTAAACAACAATTGAAAAATGATGTATTACAACACTCCATCCATCCCATTATATAAGACTTTATTACATGTATATCTAGACATCATCAGAACATTAAGATAACACTCTTCCTTGTTTCTATGTAGTCTGGGATTGCATATTTAGTCATTCAGTACAATGCATGTTGCTAAACAACAATTGAAAAACGAAAAGGCATGTTAACTGCAATATCCTTAATAGCAACCAAATATCGTAATTCATAGTGGTATTGTTGAAACTATTATTGATGAAATTGAACTGCACAACAAATAGTTGCACATATAGAGCATCACATGGTGAAGAACTGAAATAAACAAGTCATAAGGACATCTCTAGGCAATCCTTAAAAAGTTAAAGGACTAAAACCCTTAGTGAATATATATATACTCCAGCAATTTTTGGCCTTTTCTAGTTGATCCCCTAAACTTAAGGTTGTAAACTTCAATTTGATCAAGTTCAAAGCAGGTTCAAATGAAAGTAGCATGCATTCAAACATAAACATAGATAAGTTTTGCATAACTGAACATAAAACATAAATTTAAACTAAGCTAAACTACTTCCGGTCGAAGTAGAGGTCGAGCCAATCCTTCCTCGTCATGTACGGTGTGCCGCGAGCCAGGTCCGGGCCAGTACCGTCATCGGGGTCATTGGGGAAGGCACTCCTCCACTCATTGACGTCAATCTCCTCGTCCTCGGGGCCCACCTTGACGCCCTCCGCACCGCCGTCGCCGCCGCCTTTGACCACGTCATCAGAGGAGAGCATGATAACCTCGCCGCCCTCCGCGCCGCCGTCCTCGCCGCCTTCGACCTCGTCATCGAAGGAGAGCGCGATAACCCCGCCGCCCTCCCCGCCGGCAAAGATCACCCGCTCTACCTCCAGGAGCTCCGGGTGCTGCCGACGGAGCTCTTGCATGTAGGCATCGTCGGCGGCCTCGGCCTCGAGACGCTCCCACGCCTCACGGTCCTCCCGCGCCATAGCCAAGCTCACCACCCCTGGCTCCGATGGAACAAGGTGGAGCGGACGTGTGCCGAAGGGGGAAATTGAGCCTAGCCGCCGTGCCGTGGTAGAGGACCTGCGAGCGGTCATACTCCATGGCCGCGAGCTCGGCCGTGTGGAAGCTACCGAGCCACCGGCGGGTGTGGGCCTCTCGATCTGTAATCTCGGCGACCCACGTCCCCCACCACCACTGCCAGACCCCGAAGTAGGACTTCATCAGCTGCCGGGTTCGGGGGAGGACGGGGAAGTCCTGAACCGGCGTAGGGGCGCGGCGGTGGGTGGATCGGGGGACCGGCGACAACGGATCGGGCCCGCGGAGGACGACAGGGAAACCTCGGCGACCACCTCGCCGGTGTCGGGCGAAAAGGCCGCAATAAACCTATTTTTGGCCATTGGCTACTCGAGCTCCCCGGCACACAGGCATAGGTTGAGGATGTAGGCGCCAACGATGGCGCTGACCTACCAATGGTTTCGATGGTTGTGTGTGTCTGTGTGAGCGGAGGTTGTGTTTGAGGAAATACTGCGGCAACTAAAAATTTTACTAGGTAGGAGTAACAAGGTGGGGCTACTAAAAATTTGGATCAAGGGAGAGTAGATATTTTTGAGATTGTGAGGGATGCAGATGCAGGAGTAAAATGCCGGGGCTACTGAAAATTTGAATCAAGGGACTGAAGCAGAGCAGGAGTAACAGACATCGCACATGGTCCGCACATACTAATCATGTGCTATCAAACATTAAAACCTTCCAAGCGGTAGATATTTTCGAGATTGCGAGGGATGCAGAGGCGGGAGTTTTGGGGGAGCGAGCTAGTGTGCTTGACACGCCGGCTGTGGACTGTAGCTGACGCACCTTCTCACGTAAGCCATAGGCGTACTATACACCGACGACGCTCCAAGATATTTTGTACTACATCTCACACGGTTGGTGAGAATAAACTGTGTGGGATCTACTTGATATGAATTACAAAATGGGGTCACAGCGGCAATGGACGGTGTTTGAATTGCTAGACCTTTTATCTGTAGTGAACATACAACTGTATGTGTGTCTTAAAAGAATTGGAATTATTCAGGGTTCGTTTGGACATTTCATACATTAAACTGGTTTTCTAGCCATTTCAGGTGCACAATTCAAAATTAAACCACATGCACATGCTCCGGTGCATACAAATTGGTTGAAAAATCAAATCTGTGTCCTTCAATGGATGCTTAGGTCCCATGGAAGAAATGGGAATGAATTTTTTGGGGTTCGTTTGGCCCTTTTTATACATTAACTTGGTTTTCTGGGCATTTTATGTGCATAATTCAAATTTGAACTACAAGCACATGCTCCAATGCACCAAAGTTGGTTGAAAAATCAGATGTGTGTCCTTGGGTGAATTTCTAGGTCCCATGCAAGAGATGGGAATGAAATTCAAACACCATGGCACTGTTGATTGCCGGCAAAACGTTGAGATGCCTGGTTTTTAAATTCTAGTAAATCCAAAACTAGTCTGAAATTCATGAAACTTGGCATGCTATCATAGAGCAGCATCAACATGTCGTGGTGAAAATTTTGTCCCATTTGGGGCAGGTTCGGTATAAGCTTCTCACAAACTAGAGCTTCTCACAACAAGCATGTTGGTTTCAATAAGGAACGTACCACCTTCGGGGACGGGACGATATCCGTTGCCTCTTATTGCTTTCAAAAAATTTCTAGTGTCAACATAGAACAACAGGAGTGTTGTGTTCAATCTTGGAATTTTTCGGGGTTCGTTTGGCCTTTTTTATGCATTAACTGGGTTTTCTAGGCATTTTATGTGCATAATTCAAATTTGAACTACAAGCACATGCTCCAATGCACTAAGGTTGGTTGAAAAATCTAATCTGTGTCCTTGGGTGAATTTCTAGGTCCCAAGCAAGAGATGGGAATGAAATTCAAACACCAGGGCACTGTTGATTGCCGGCAAAATGTTGGGATGCTTGGTTTTTAAATTCTAGTAAATCCAAAACTCGTATGAAATTCATGAAACTTGGCATGCTATCATGGAGCGGCATCAACATGCCGTGTTAAAAAATTTGTCCCATTTGGGGCAGGTTCGGGTATATGCTTCTCACAAACCAGAGCTTCTCACAACAAGCATGATGGTTTTGGTAGGGAACGTCCTGATGTCTACTACACAACCTTTTTCTTGTAGACATTGTTGGGCCTCCAAGTGCAGAGGTTTGTAGGATAGTAGCAAATTTCCCTCAAGTGGATGACCTAAGGTTTATCAATCCGTGGGAGGCGTAGGATGAAGATGGTCTCTCTCAAGCAAACCAGCAACCAAATAACAAAGAGTCTCTTGTGTCCCCAACACACCCAATACAATGGTAAATTGTATAGGTGCACTAGTTCGGCGAAGAGATGGTGATACAAGTGGTATATGGATAGTAGATAATGGTTTTTGTAATCTGAAAATATAAAAACAGCAAGGTAACTAATGATAAAAGTGAGCACAAACGGTATTGCAATGCTAGGAAACAAGGCCTAGGGTTCATACTTTCACTAGTGCAAGTTCTCTCAAAAATAATAACATAATTGGATCACATAACTATCCCTCAACATAGAACAAAGAGTAACTCCAAAGTCACTAATAGCGGAGAACAAACGAAGAGATTATGGTAGGGTACGAAACCACCTCAAAGTTATTCTTTCTGATCGATCTATTCAAGAGTCCTTAGTAAAATAACATGAAGCTATTCTTTCCATTCAATCTATCCTAGAGTTCGTACTAGAATAACACCTTAAGACACAAATCAACCAAAACCCTAATGTCACCTAGATACTCCAATGTCACCTCAAGTATCCGTGGGTATGATTATACGATATGCATCACACAATCTCAGATTCATCTATTCAAACCAACACAAAGTACTTCAAAGAGTGCCCCAAAGATTCTACCGGAGAGTCAAGATGAAAACGTGTGCCAACCCCTATGCATAGGTTCATGGGCGGAACCCGCAAGTTGATCACCAAAACATACATCAAGTGGATCAATAGAACAACCCATTGTCACCACGGGTATCCCATGCAAGACATACATCAAGTGTTCTCAAATCCTTAAAGACTCAATCCGATAAGATAACTTCAAAGGGAAAACTCAATCCATTACAAGAGAGTAGAGGGGGAGAAACATCATTAGATCCAACTATAATAGCAAAGCTCGCGATACATCAAGATCGTACCACCTCAAGAACACGAGAGAGAGAGAGAGAGATCAAATACATAGCTACTGGTACATACCCTCAGCCCCGAGGGAGAACTACTCCTTCCTCGTCATGGAGAGCACCGGGATGATGAAGATGGCTACCGAAGAGGGATTCCCCCTCCGGCAGGGTGCCAGAACAGATCTAGATTGGTTTTCGGTGGCTACAGAGGCTTCTGGCGGCGGAACTCCCGATCTATTCTGCTCCTCGATGTTTTTAGGGTATATGGGTATATGTGGGAGGAAGAAGTACGTTGGTGGATCTCCGGGCTGTCCACGATGCAGGGGGTGCGCCCAGGGGGTGGGCGCGCCCCACTCTCATGGGCAGCCCGGGACTCTCCTGGTCCATCTCCGATACTCCGTGGGCTTCTTCTGGTACAAAAATAAGTTCCGTGAAGTTTCAGGTCAATTGGACTCCGTTTGATTTTCCTTTTCTGCGATACTCTAAAACAAGGAAAAAAACAAAAACTGGCACTGGGCTCTGGGTTAATAGGTTTGTCCCAAAAACAATATAAAAGTGTATAATAAAGCTCATAAACACCCAAAACAGATAATATAATAGCATGGAACAATCAAAAATTATAGATACGTTGGAGACGTATCAGCATCCCCAAGCTTAATTCCTGCTCGTACTCGAGTAGGTAAATGATAAAAATAGAATTTTTGATGTGGAATGCTACCTAACATATTTATCCATGTAATTCTCTTTATTGTGGCAAGAATATTCAGATCCATAAGATTCAAGACAAAAGTTTAATATTGACATAAAAATAATAATACTTCAAGCATACTAACAAAGTAATCATGTCTTCTCAAAATAACATGGCCAAAGAAAGTTATCCCTACAAAATCATATAGTCTGGCTATGATCCACCTTCACCACACAAAGTATTTAAATCATGCACAACCCCGATGACAAGCCAAGCAATTGTTTCATACTTTTGGTGTTCTCAAACTTTTTCAATCTTCACACAATACATGAGCGTGAGCCATGTATATAGCACTATATGTGGAATAGAAGGGTGGTTGTGGAGAAGACAAAAAGGGAGAAGATAGTATCACATCAACTAGGCGTATCAACATGCTATGGAGATGCCCATCAGTAGATGTCAATGTGAGTGAGTAGGGATTGCCATGCAACAGATGCACTAGAGCTATAAGTGTATCAAAGCTCAACAAAAGAAACTAGTGGGTGTGCATCCAACTCGCTTGCTCACGAAGACCTAGGGCATTTTGAGGAAGCCCATCATTGGAATATACAAGCCAAGTTCTATAATGAAAGATTCCCACTAGTATATGAAAGTGACAACATAGGAGACTCTCTATCATGAAGATTATGGTGCTACTTTGAAGCACAAGTGTGGTAAAAGGATAGTAGCATTGTCCCTTCTCTCTTTTTCTCTCATTTTTGGTATTTTTTGTATTTTTTATTTGGGCCTTCTTTTTTTATGGCCTCTCTTTTTTGGGCTTCTTTGGCCTCTTTTTTTCCGCCCAGAGTCTCATCCCGACTTGTGGGGGAATCATAGTCTCCATCATCCTTTCCTCACTGGGACAATGCTCTAATAATGATGATCATCACACTTTTATTTTCTTACAACTCAAGAATTACACCTCGATACTTAGGACAAGATATGACTCTATATGAATGTCTCCGGCGGTGTACCGGGATGTGCAATGACTCATGAGTGACATGTATGAAAGAATTATGAATGGTGACTTTGCCACAAATACAATGTCAACTACATGACCATGCAAAGCAATATGACAATGATGAAGCGTGTCATAATAACGGAACAGTGGAAAGTTGCATGGGAATATATCTTGGAATGGCTATGGAAATGCCATAATAGGTAGGTATGGTGGCTGTTTTGAGGAAGGTGTATGGTGGGTTTATGGTACCGGCGAAAGTTGCGCGGTACTAGAGAGGCTAGCAATGGTGGAAGGGTGAGAGTGCGTATAATCCATGGACTCAACATTAGTCATAAAGAACTCACATACTTATTGCAAAAATCTATTAGTTATCGAAACAAAGTACTACGCACATGCTCCTAGGGGGATAGATTTGTAGGAAAATACCATCGCTCGTCCCCGACCGCCACTCATAAGGAAGACAATCAATAAATAAATCATGCTCTGACTTCATCACATAACGGTTCACCATACGTGCATGCTACAGGAATCACAAACTCTAACACAAGTATTTCTCAAATTCACAACTACTCAACTAGCATGACTCTAATATCACCATCTTCATATCTCAAAACAATCATAAGGAATCAAACTTCTCATAATATTCAATGCACTTTATATGAAAGTTTTTATTATATCCCTCTTGGATGCCCATCATATTAGGAATAAATTCATAACCAAAGCAAATTACCATGCTGTTATAAAGACTATCAAAATAATATAAGTGAAGCACGAGAGTTCATCTATTTATTTAAAATAAAACCACCACCGTGCTCTAAAAGTATATAAGTGAAGCACTAGAGCAACAACAAACTACTCCGAAAGATATAAGTGAAGATTAATGAGTAGTCGAATAATTATGCAACTATATGAAGACTCTCTAACATTTAAGAATTTCAGATCTTTGTATTTTATTCAAGAAGCAAGTAAAACTAAATAAAATAAAATGACGCTCCAAGCAAAACACATATCATGTGGTAAATAAAAATATAGCTCCAAGTAAAGTTACCGATGAACGAAGACGAAAGAGGGGATGCCTTCCGGGGCATCCCCAAGCTTAGGCTTTTGGTTGTCCTTGAATATTACCTTAGGGTGCCTTGGGCATCCCCAAGCTTAGGCTCTTGCCACTCCTTATTCCATAGTCCATCGAATCTTCACCAAAACTTGAAAACTTCACAACACAAAACTTAACAGAAAACTCTTAAGCTCCGCTAGCGAAAGAAAACAAAACACCACTTCAAGGTACTGTAATGAACTCATTATTTATTTATATTGGTGTTAAACCTACTGTATTACAACTTCTCTATGGTTTATAAACTATTTTACTAGCCATAGATTCATCAAAATAAGCAAACAACAAACGAAAAACAGAATCTGTCAAAAACAGAACAGTCTGTAGTAATCTGGATCAAACGTATACTTCTGGAACTCATAAAATTCTCAAATAAATTGCTGGACGTGAGGAATTTATCTATTAATCATCTGCAAAAATAAGTAACTAAATAACACTTTCCAATAAAAAATGTCAGCAATTCTTGTGAGTGTTAAAGTTTCTGTTTTTTACAGCAAGATCAACAAGACTTTCCCCAAGTCTTCCCAACGGTTCTACTTGGCACAAACACTAATTAAAACATAAAAACTCAACCATAAAAGAGGCTAGATAAATTATTTATTACTAAACATGAGCAAAAAGCAAATAACAAAAATAAAGTTGGGTTGCCTCCCAACAAGCGCTAAAGTTTAACGCCCCTAGCTAGGCATGATGATTTCAATGATGCTCACATAAAAGATAAGAATTGAAATATAAAGAGAGCATCATGAAGAATATGACTAACACATTTAAGTCTAACCCACTTCCTATGCATAGGGATTTTGTGATCAAACAATTTATGGGGACGATAATCAACTAGCATAGGAAGGCAAAGCAAGCATAACTTTGAAACTTTAAGCACATAGGGAGGAAACTTGATATTATTGCAATTCCTACAAGCACATGTTCCTCCCTCATAATAATTTTTAGTAGCATCATGAATGAATTCAACAATATAACCAGCACATAAAGCATTCTTTTCATGATCTACAAGCATAGAAATTTTATTACTCTCCACACAAGCAAAATTCTTCTCATGAATAATAGTGGGAGCAAACTCAACAAAATAATTATCTTGTGAGGCATAATCCAATTGAAAACTAAAATCATGATGACAAGTTTAATGGATATCATTATTCTTGGGTTTTTATCATTTTTGCCACTAGTTGTGTCCCACTACTCAGTTTTGCCATTAGAAGTTACAACTACTCAAAAATGCCATCGATCCGTGAGATGTTTGCTCAAAAATGCCATCGTTCCATTAGATGTTTCCTCAAAAATGCCATTAGACATCATTATTTTCACATCAAACTCATTGACCATGTTATATGACAAAAATAAGCCTAGACCCACATGTCAGTTCTCTCTATCTTACAATGATAAGTGTGACCCCACTTGTCAGGAGTAACCAAGCGAATAATTTTATAGAAAAATAAGAACGTCGTTGGGATCAAGTGGCCCCACACTTTATTGTAGTAAGATAGAAGGAGAGCCGGCATGCTAGTTCGTAGGTATTTATGTCATTATAACATGGCAAAAGAGATTTGAGATCACAATAATGGTGCCCAGTGGCATATTTGAACATGTGTCTAACAAAGCGACGACATTTTTGAGCAGTTGAAATTCCTAGTGGCAAAACTGAGTAGTAGGACACAACCGATGGCATAAATGATAAAAACCCTATTCTTTATAGCATACAAGTCATCACAATAATCATCATAGATAGCAACTTTGTTCTCATAATCAATTGGAACCTCTTCTGAAATAGTGGATTCATCACAAAATAAAGTCATGACCTCTCCAAATCCACTTTCATCAATATAATCATCATAAATATGAGGCATGCTTTCATCATAATAAATTTTCTCATCAAAACTTGGGGGACAAAAAATATCATCTTCATCAAACATAGCATCCCCAAGCTTGTGGCTTTAAATATCATTAGCATCATAGATATTCAAGGAATTCGTACTAACAACATTGCAATCATGCTCATCATTCAAATATTTAGTGCCAAACATTCTAATGCATTCTTCTTCTAGCACTTGAGCACAATTATCGGAATCCTTATTTTCATGATAGATATTAAAAAGATGAAGCATATGAGGTACCCTCAAATCCATATCTTTTTTGTGGTTTTCTTTTATAAACTAAACTAGTGATAAAACAAGAAACAAAAAGATTTGATTGCAAGATCTAAAGATATACCTTCAAGCACTAACCTCCCCGGCAACGGCGCCAGAAAAGAGCTTGATGTCTACTACACAACCTTCTTCTTGTAGACGTTGTTGGGCCTCCAAGTGCAGAGGTTTGTAGGACAGTAACAAATTTCCCTCAAGTGGATGACCTAAGGTTTATCAATCCATGGGAGGCATAGGATGAAGATGGTCTCTTTCAAGCAACCCTGCAACCAAATCAAAAAGAGTCTCTTGTATCCCCAACACACCCAATACAATGGTAAATTGTATAGGTGCACTAATTCGGCGAAGAGATGGTGATACAAGTGGTATATGGATAGTAGATAATGGTTTTTGTAATCTGAAAATATAAAAACAGCAAGGTAACTAATGATAAAAGTGAGCACAAACGGTATTGCAATGCTAGGAAACAAGGCCTAGGGTTCATACTTTCACTAGTGCAAGTTCTCTCAACAATAATAACATAATTGGATCACATAACTATCCCTCAACATGCAACAAAGAGTCACTCCAAAGTCACTAATAGCGGAGAACAAACGAAGAGATTATGGTAGGGTACGAAACCACCTCAAAGTTATTCTTTCTGATCGATCTATTCAAGAGTCTATAGTAAAATAACATGAAGCTATTCTTTCTATTCAATCTATCCTAGAGTTCGTACTAGAATAACACCTTAAGACACAAATCAACCAAAACCCTAATGTCACCTAGATACTCCAATGTCACCTCAAGTATCCGTGGGTATGATTATACGATATGCATCACACAATCTCAGATTCATCTATTCAAACCAACACAAAGTACTTCAAAGAGTGCCCCAAAGATTCTACCGGAGAGTCAAGATGAAAACGTGTGCCAACCCCTATGCATAGGTTCATGGGCGAAACCCGCAAGTTGATCACCAAAACATACATCAAGTGGATCAATAGAATACCCCATTGTCACCACGGGTATCCCACGCAAGACATACATCAAGTGTTCTCAAATCCTTAAAGACTCAATCCGATAGGATAACTTCAAAGGGAAAAATCAATCCATTACAAGAGAGTAGAGGGGGAGAAACATCATAAGATCCAACTATAATAGCAAAGCTCGCGATACATCAAGATCGTACCACCTCAAGAACACGAGAGAGAGAGAGAGAGATCAAACACATAGCTACTGGTACATACCCTCAGCCCCGAGGGAGAACTACTCCTTCCTCGTCATGGAGAGCACCTGGATGATGAAGATGGCTATCGGAGAGGGGTTCCCCCTCCGACAGGGTGCCAAAATGGGTCTAGATTGGTTTTCGATGGCTACAGAGGCTTTTGGTGGCGGAACTCCCGATCTATTCTGCTCCTCGATGTTTTTAGTGTATATGGGTATATATGGGAGGAAGAAGTACATCGGTGGATCTCCGGGCTGTCCATGAGGCAGGGGGTGCTACGTCTTGAGCTTGCGTTGCTTTTCCCGAAGAGGAAGGGATGATGCAGCAGAGTAGCGTAAGTATTTCCCTCAGATTTTGAGAACTAAGGTATCAATCCAGTAGGAGCCCACGCTCAAGTCCCTCGTACCTGCACAAAGTGATACCTACTCGCAACCAACGCGATTAGGGGTTGTCAAGCCCTTCACGGTCACTTACGAGAGTGAGATCTGATAGATATAATATTTTTGGTATTTTTGGTATAAAGATGCAAAGTAAAAAGTAGAGGCAAAGTAAAAAGCAAAGCAAGATTAAAGTAATGGAGATTGATATGATGAGAATAGACCCGGGGGCCATAGGTTTCACTAGTGGCTTCTCTCAAGAGCATAAGTATTCTACGGTGGGTGAACAAATTACTGTTGAGCAATTGACAGAATTGAGCATAGTTATGAGAATATCTAGGCATGATCATGTATATAGGCATCACGTCCGTGACAAGTAGATCGAAACGATTCTGCATCTACTACTATTACTCCACTCATTGACCGCTATCCAGCATGCATCTAGAGTATTAAGTTAAAAACAGAGTAACGCCTTAAGCAAGATGACATGATGTAGAGAGATAAATTCATGCAATATGAAATAAACCCCATCTTGTTATCCTCAATGTCAACGATACAATACGTGTCTTGCTGCCCCTTCTGTCACTGGGTAAGGACACCGCAAGATCGAACCCAAAGCTAAGCACTTCTCCCATGGCAAGAACTACCAATCTAGTTGGCCAAACCAAACGGATAATTAAAAGAGACTTGCAAAGATAACCAATCATACATAAAAGAATTCAGAGAAGATTCAAATATTATTCATAGATAGACTTGATCATAAACCCACAATTCATCGGTCTCAACAAACACACAGCAAAAAGAAGATTACATCGAATAGATCTCCACAAGAGAGGGGGAGAACTTTGTATTGAGATTCAAAGAGAGAGAAGAAGCCATCTAGCTACTAACTATGGACCCGAAGGTCTGAGGTAAACTACTCACACTTCATCGGAGAGGCTATGATGATGTAGAAGCCCTCCGTGATGACGGCCCTCTTCCGGTGGAGCTCCGGAACAGGCCCCAAGATGGGATCTCGTGCATAGAGAAAGTTGCGGCGGTGGAATTAGGTTTTTGGCTCCTGTTCTGATCGTTTGGGGGTACGTGTGTATATATAGGAGGAAGAAGTACGCCGGAGGAGCAACGAGGGTCCCACGAGGTAGGGGGCGCGCCCTAGGGGGGCGCCCCCCACCCTTGTGACCGCCTCTTTTGTTCCTTGGAGCAGGGTCCAAGTCTCCTGGATCACGTTCGGTGAGAAAATCACGTTCCCAAAGATTTTATTCCATTTGGACTTCGTTTGATATTCCGTTTATCCGAAACACTAAAATAGGCAAAAAAACAGCAATTCTGGGCTGGGCCTCTGGTTAATAGGTTAGTCCCAAAAGTAATATAAAAGTGGAAAATAAAGCCCAATATAGTCCAAAATAGTAGATAATATAGCATGGAGCAATCAAAAATTATAGATACGTTGGAGACGTATCAGGCATCCCCAAGCTTAATTCCTGCTCGTCCTCGAGTAGGTAAATGATAAAAAGAGAATTTTTGATGCGGAGTGCTACTTGGCATAATTTCAATGTAAATCTTCTTAGTTGTGGTATGAATATTCAGATTAGAAAGATTCAAGACAAAAGTTTATATTGACATAAAAAATAATAATACTTCAAGCATACTGTAGGACCTTGAAGTAGATGTGTCTAGAGGGGGGGGGGGGGTGATTAGACACTTAATGCTAAAGTTGCAGTTTTTAAGCTTTTTCGGTTTAAGTGGAGTTTAGGTACAATTTCAACATTCACAATACATATCAAGCAAGCATGCAAAGAGTATATAGACAGCGGAAAGTAAAGCATGCAACTTGCAAGAATGTAAAGGGAAGGGTTTGGAGAATTCAAACGCAATTGGAGACACGGATGTTTTTCCCGTGGTTCGGATAGGTGGTGCTATCCTACATCCACGTTGATGGAGACTTCAACCCACGAAGGGTAACAGTTGCGCGAGTCCACGGAGGGCTCCACCCACGAAGGGTCCACGAAGAAGCAACCTTGTCTATCCCACCATGGCCATCGCCCACGAAGGACTTGCCTCACTAGCGGTAGATCTTCACGAAGTAGGCAATCTCCTTGCCCTTACAAACTCCTTGGTTCAACTCCACAATCTTGTCGGAGGCTCCCAAGTGACACCTAGCCAATCTAGGAGACACCACTCTCCAAGAAGTAACAAATGGTGTGTTGATGATGAACTCCTTGCTCTTGTGCTTCAAATGATAGTCTCCCCAACACTCAACTCTCTCTCACAGGATTTGGATTTGGTGGAAAGAATATTTGAGTGGAAAGCAACTTGGGGAAGGATAGAGATCAAGATTCATGTGGTAGGAATGGAATATCTTGGCCTCAACACATGAGTAGGTGGTTCTCTCTCAGAACATATGAGTTGGAAGTGTAGATGTGTTCTGATGGCTCTCTCTACGAGTGAAGAGGAGGTGGAGGGGTATATATAGCCTCCACACAAAATACAACCGTTACACACAATTTACCAATCTCAGTGGGACCGAATCAACAAACTCGGTTGGGCTGAAATAGTAAACCTAGTGACCGTTAGAGATTTTCGGTGGGACTGACATGCAACTCGGTAGGACCAATATGGTTAGGGTTAGGGCATAACGTAATCTCGGTGAGACCGATTACACAAACTCGGTGAGACCAATTTTGGTAATAAGCTAACCAGAGGGTTGGTCAGGCAAACTCGGTGGGACCGATTACACAAACTCGGTGAGACCGATTTTGGTAATGAGCATACACAGTGAGTTTGCATTGTAACCTCGGTAGTACCGATTGCACAAGATCGGTGAGACCGATTTTGGCAATGGACATACACAGAGAGATTACAATCCCATCTCGGTGAGACCGAGATCCCTATCGGTAGAACCAATTTGCTAGGGTTTGGCAATGGCTATGACAAGTGAAACTCGGTGGCACCGGGTTGAAAGAATCGGTAGGGCCGAGTTTGGCTTTGGTTTAGGTCATATGTGGAAGTGGGAAAGTAGCTGAGGATTTTGGAGCATATCATTAAGCACTTGAAGCAAGAGGCTCATTAAGCAACACCTCATCCCTCCTTGATAGTATTGGCTTTTCCTATGGACTCAATGTGATCTTGGATCACTAAAATGTAAAATGAAGAGTCTTGAGCTTTAAGCTTTAGCCAATCCTTTGTCCTTAGCGTCTTGGAGAATTTCCCACAACCTTTAGTCCACGCCGCTCCATTGTTGAACTTATCTGAAACATACTAGATAGAAACGTTAGTCCAACAAGATATATGTTGTCATTAATTACCAAAACCACCTAGGGAGCACTTGTGCTTTCAATCTCCCCCTTTTTGGTAATTGATGGCAACATACATCAAAGCTTTAGATAAAGATATAAAGAACAACAAGTAAAGCTTTGGAAGGACATGTAACAAGCATAGGCTCCCCCTACATGTAAATGTGAAATATAGAGGCATGTGAGAGCATAACCATGACAGAGTAGGCAATGTGTTACATGTATCTTGGCCATATGCATCAGAGCAAAAGATTATCAAGGAAAATACCTTCATGCTCATGAGTCCTTCTTGCAAACAGTATGTACATAAGCAAGAATTCCTCATACTCATGATTTTGATGCATACACTTACCTTGTAGTCTTTAGCTGGCTTAGGATGGAATGAACCTGCACAAACAAGGTTAGATAACACAGGTACCTCCACTAGCCAGAGCAAACCAAAGAAGCCACAAGAGTACCAAGACTGGGATGACATGTAGAGAGTGAGTACAAGGTACCACAATGGATTAAACATGTCCCCAAGAGTAAAGATATGCAATGAATTTGACTGATTTTTTTCCCTTAGGTGTCTTGCTCCCCCTGAATCTTACATGGGATATTGGGAGAAGATAGGGAACAGAAAATCAGAGCTGAAAGATACAAATGGATAGAACTTAATGCAAATAAGCACATATGAACATGTCTTTCCCCCAAAAAGACATGTGACATCTCTCCTCTTGAACATCAAGCATCCGGGATCCTTGAGTATTCTCTCCCCCTGGAAATCTCTTTCTCCCCCTTAATACTTTCTCCCTTGTAGGTGATAAGCTTTGATGTGATCTCTCTCTCCCCCTTTGACATCAATTTCCAAGAAGGGATTTCTGGAATCCGTCGTATAGGTTTGGTCCTTGAGACTCAGCACAAAGCAATGGATAAAACTGTGATGCTTGTAGAGGACAAGATTCATTGAGTAGAGCTGGATCAGAAGAAATATAGAACAAGTGGCAAACTGTTTTTCCTGTTGTGAAGTCGGTGGCACCGAGTAGCATGTTTTGGTGGGGCCGAAAAGATTCGGTTGGACCGAAAACTACAAGTCGGTGAAACCGAGTTCAACACAGAGAAAAACACTTGTCACCTCAGCTCACTAAACATGTAGGATCTCACAAAGATTTGCAATGAATTATCTGAAGGATTTGGAAGGAATTGAATGCAGAAAATGCAGAACAAAAACAAAAAGAAAAGAGAAGAAACTGAAAGATCTAGATGAAGAAATAACACAGAAAAGAACACAAGAGAACTTCATCTAGAGTTGGGCAGTGACATAGTCACCTATGTTAGAGTATATTGACTTAGGAGTCAAGTGAGAACACTTGATCATAGGGCATACTCATTGTTTAAGCTCAAAATGGGGTTACCATTTTTCGTTTAAGCATCTTGATGTATTCACATCTTGTTGAGTTGCTTTGACTCATGTCTTGGAGTAAAGCTTTTCTAAGATGGAATAACATACCTTGGGTGGTGGTGTGGTTCTTGCTCATGTAGTTGAACTTGTGTGGGTGCTCAAGGTTGATGTAGCTCATCAAGAGTTGGGAGCACCACTTGGAGTTTGAGTTCATCTACCTACATGGGCTAGTTCCTGCAAGGAAGAGCACTTGTGTATCCAAAGAATGACAATCATGAAGCTCAACATAGAATTTGTCAAAGGATATGTTTGAATGGTTTTGTGCTTCCTTGTCTTCAACCACCATTGTGTAGAGACTTGGTGATGTAGAGATTGCTCAAGATGTGAGTGAGTCGCAATCTCATGGAATTAGATTCAACCAAGCACCTACATGGGTTAGACAACATGCAAGGTACAAATATATCCAAGACATAAGATAGTCATCATAAGAGATATATCATGGATTAGTCATAAGCTCATGTCTTGCATGTATCCAATGGAGTTCCTACTCCAAGTTCGAAGCATCAATAATGTTCAATTCACCTCTCAACCCGCAAAATACTTTCTCATCAAGAGGTTTAGTAAATATATCCGCTAGTTGCTTATCGGTGCGAACATGCTTAAGATCAATGTCACCCTTAGCAACATGGTCTCAAATGAAATGATGACAAACTTCAATATGCTTAGTTGGAGAATGTTGTACAGGATTATGACCAATTTTGATAGCACTTTCATTGTCACAAAGCAGTGGAACATGTTTCACATAGATCCCATAATCTTTAAGAGTTTGGGTCATCCAAAGTAATTGAGCACAACATGAACCAACGGCAATGTATTCCGCTTCGGCGGTGGATAAGGATACCGAGTTTTGTTTCTTGGAAGACCAAGACACAAGAGATCTACCAAGAAATTGACAAGTACCCGAAGTGGACTTTCTATCAACCTTGTCTCCGGCATAATCCGAGTCAGAATAGCCAACAAGATCAAAAGAAGACCTCTTAGGATACCAAATGCCAAAGTTTGGTGTATGAATTAAGTATCTCACTATCCTTTTCACAGCCTTAAGATGACATTCTTTTGGAGCAGCTTGATATCGTGCACACATGCACACACTTAGCATAATGTCGGGACGTGAAGCACATAGGTATAACAAAGAACCAATCATAGAGCGATAAACCTTTTGATCAACCGGTTCACCATCTTTGGTCAAATCAAGATGTCCACTAGTAGGCATGGGTGTAGGCATACCTTTGCATTCTTGCATATTGAACTTCTTGAATAAGTCCTTGGTGTACTTCGTTTGAGAGACAAATGTACCTTCCTTAGTTTGCTTGATTTGCAAACCGAGAAAGAATTGGAGTTCACTCATCATAGACATCTCAAACTTCTCTGACATTAGCTTTCCAAACTTTTCACTAAAGAGAGGGTTAGTTGAACCAAATATGATATCATCAACATAAATTTGGCATACAAATAGTTCTCCATTAACCCTTTTAGTAAAAAGAGTAGAATAAATTTTACCAATTTCAAAACCACTTGCAATAAGGAACTTGGTCAAGCATTTATACCATGCTCTAGGAGCTTGTTTAAGACCATAAAGAGCTTTGTGAAGTTTGTAAACATGATTTGGTTTCTTAGGATTGATAAAGCCGGGAGGTTGTTTGACATAAACTTCCTCCTCTATTTCACCATTTAGAAAAGCACTTTTAATGTCCATTTGGTACAAGGTGATATTATGGTGATTAGCATAGGCAAGTAAGATGCGAATGGACTCAAGTCTAGCAACGGGAGCATATGTCTCACCATAGTCCATTCCTTCGACTTGTGTGTACCCTTGGGCGACGAGACGTGCTTTGTTGCGAACCACTTGTCCATCTTCATCTTGCTTGTTGCGAAACACCCATTTGGTACCAATGATGTTGTGGTTGTTGTCGGGCTTCTCAACCAATGTCCAAACTTGGTTTTTCTCAAAGTTGTGTAGCTCTTCATGCATAGCGTTTATCCAATCCGGATCTTCTAATGCTTCTTCAACCTTCATAGGTTCAATGCTAGAGATGAATGAATAGTTTTCACAAAAGTTAGCTAAACGAGTTTTTGAGCGAGTGATTCTCCCGGCTTGTATATCATTGTAGATTTGCTCGACGGGATGATCTTTGGCAATTCTTTCTCTAACTCGTGAGAGCTTTTGCTTAGGTCTTCGTTGAACATCTTCTTCATCTTGTTCTTCTTCCTGGCCTTCTTCATTGTTGACGTTGTCGTTCTCTTGTCGTGGTGGAGAAGGAGGTTGTTGATGTTCGTCTTGATGCATTTCCTTGTCTTCTTCATCTTGGTGTGTCCCACTTGTGGATGCTTCCGTATCAATTCTTGGTTCACCTTGTCGTGAAGTAGAAGCTTCCACTTGGACGGACGAGGTACTCTCCTTCACCTCCATTGGACGAATTTTGCCAATAGACAAGTCTTGGATTGCTTCTGAAGGGTCTTTGTCTCCTACATCGATTGGCAATTGCTCTACTTGCGAGCCATTAGATTCATCAAACTTCACATCTACCATCTCTTCAACCTTTCAGGTGAAATTGTTGTAGACACGGTAAGTGTGAGAGTTTGAGCCATAACCAAGTAGAAAACCTTCATGAGATTTAGGAGCAAACTTTGAACGATGATGCTTGTCAAGAATGTAGCACTGTGAGCCAAATACTCGAAAGTATCCAACTTGGGGTTTGTTACCGGTGAGGAGCTCGTATGCCGTCTTGCCGAGTAGCTTGTGAAGATACAAGCGATTTGTTGCATGACAAGCTGTCTCAACCGCTTCTGCCCAAAAGTGCTTCGACATCTTGTACTCATCAAGCATCGTTCTCGCCATTTCAATGAGCGTCCGGTTCTTCCCCTCAACAACTCCATTTTGTTGAGGTGTGTACGTAGCCGAGAACTCGTGTGAAATCCCTTCTTCGTCAAGAAAGGTGTCCACATTTGCGTTCTTGAACTCCGTTCCGTTGTCACTCCGAACCTTCTTGATCTTCACGTCAAACTGATTTTGAGCCTTCCTAGCGAAGTTTTTGAAGATCTTCTGGACCTGCGACTTGTCATCAAGAAAGAACACCCACATAAATCTTGAAAAATCATCAACTATAACTAGACCAAAAGAATTTCCACCGAGACTCTTGTAGGCGTTGGGACCAAAATGATCCATATGAAGTAGCTCGAGTGGCCTCCTTATGGTCATGATGTTCTTCACGGGATGCCTTCCTCCAACCTGTTTACCTGCTTGACAAGCACTGCAAAGTCTATCCTTATCAAATATGACATCGTTAACTCCAAGGATATGATTTCCTTTAATAAGCTTGTCAAGGTTTCTCATGCCAACGTGACCTAGTCGTCTATGCCACAACCAACCTTTTGAGGATTTAGCAATAAAGCAAGTTTTAGGTTGTGCCTTTTTAGAGAAATCAACAATGTAAAGATCACCTCTACGTATACCGGTAAAGACCATTTTATGATTGTCTCGACGAAACACTTGGCAATCTACCTCAGTAAATAGGACATTCAAACTGAAATCAGCAAGTCTAGATACTGAAAGTAAGTTATAGCCGAGAGATTCAATGAGCATGACATTTTGAATGGAACTATCATGTGAGATGGCCACCTTACCAAGGCCAACCACTTTACCCTTTGAATTATCACCAAAGGTGACATATTTTCGAGGGCCGTCATTTTCAGCAAGCTCACGGAACATCTCTTCATCTCCGGTCATATGATCAGTACATCCACTATCAAGAACCCATTCCTTTCCTCCTGACACATATCCCCGAAGATTTGCCATAAGACCAAAATGTCTCATTGCATCATCAAGATCGAAGTCACTATCATCATCATCATCATCATCATCATCATCATCATCGTAGTATCCATGTTCACCATGATCTTGTGACTCATCATTTCCTAGAGAGGGTAATTCATTAGATAAATGATCATCAAAGTGGTCACCTTTATGAATTCTTATAGCTTCAGATATAATGATTCCAACATCTCCTTTAGCACGCTTGAGATTGGTAAGCTCAAATAGACAATCACCAAAACTAGGATCACTAGAGTTCATCTTACTCAAGGCAATAGATTTATGGAGAATTTCATCCAAGTTTTTCAAGGAATAATAAGGAAATCGTTCCTCAAGAAATTTCCATATAGTATAGGCACAATCAAGAGTAGGCAAACTAGCAATCAAATTTTTGGGCAATCCTCTAATGATGAGCTTAATAGTTCTAAGATTGCGAATTATGTCGATATCTTCATCTAGGGTAGGATGCAAAGGATCAATATGAGGTGCACAAGGGCTAGCAATATACTTGTTCAAATGATATTGATTGAAAATTACAAGCATCTCATTTTTCCACTCATGAAAATACTCTCCATCAAGAATAGGCACTCTATGTCTAAGACTCCCTAAACTAGACACATCCATCTTCCTCCAATGGTGATTAAACCAAGGAAATGGAGACCAAAGCTCTGATACCACTTGTAGGACCTTGAAGTAGATGTGTCTAGAGGGGGGGGGGGCTATTAGACACTTAATGCTAAAGTTGCAGTTTTTAAGCTTTTTCGGTTTAAGTGGAGTTTAGGCACAATTTCAACATTCACAATACATATCAAGCAAGCATGCAAAGAGTATGTAGGCAGCAGAAATTAAAGCATGCAACTTGCAAGAATGTAAAGGGAAGGGTTTGGAGAATTCAAACGCAATTGGAGACACGGATGTTTTTCCCGTGGTTCAGATAGGTGGTGCTATCCTACATCCACGTTGATGGAGACTTCAACCCACGAAGGGTCCACGAAGAAGCAACCTTGTCTATCCCACCATGGCCATCGCCCATGAAGGACTTGCCTCACTAGCGGTAGGTCTTCACGAAGTAGGCGATGTCCTTGCCCTTACAAACTCCTTGGTTCAACTCCACAATCTTGTCGGAGGCTCCCAAGTGACACCTAGCCAATCTAGGAGACACCACTCTCCAAGAAGTAACAAATGGTGTGTTGATGATGAACTCCTTGCTCTTGTGCTTCAAATGATAGTCTCCCCAACACTCAACTCTCTCTCATAGGATTTGGATTTGGTGGAAAGAAGATTTGAGTGGAAAGCAACTTGGGGAAGGCTAGAGATCAAGATTCATGTGGTAGGAATGGAATATCTTGGCCTCAACACATGAGTAGGTGGTTCTCTCTTAGAACATATGAGTTGGAAGTGTAGATGTGTTCTGATGGCTCTCTCTACGAGTGAAGAGGAGGTGGAGGGGTATATATAGCCTCCACACAAAATCCAACCGTTACACACAATTTACCAATCTCGGTGGGACCGAATCAACAAACTCGGTCGGACCGAAATAGTAAACCTAGTGACCGTTAGAGATTTTCGGTGGGACTGACATGCAACTCGGTAGGACCGATATGGTTAGGGTTAGGGCATAACCTAATCTCAGTGAGACCAATTACACAAACTCGGTGAGACCGATTTTGGTAATAAGCTAACCAGAGGGTTGGTCAAGCAAACTCGGTGGGATCGATTACACAAACTCGGTGAGACCGATTTTGGTAATGAGCATACACAGTGAGTTTGCATTGTAACCTCGGTAGTACCGATTGCACAAGATCGGTGAGACCGATTTTGGGAATGGACATACATAGAGAGATTACAATCCCATCTCGGTGAGACCGAGATCCCTATCTGTAGAACCGATTTGCTAGGGTTTGGCAATGGCTATGACAAGTGAAACTTGGTGGCGCCGGGTTGAAAGAATCGGTAGGGCCGAGTTTGGCTTTGGTTTAGGTCATATGTGGAAGTGGGAAAGTAGCTGAGGATTTTGGAGCATATCATTAAGCACTTGAAGCAAGAGGCTCATTAAGCAACACCTCATCCCTCCTTGATAGTATTGGCTTTTCCTATGGACTCAATGTGATCTTGGATCACTAAAATGTAAAATGAAGAGTCTTGAGCTTTAAGCTTTAGCCAATCCTTTGTCCTTAGCATATTGGAGAATTTCCCACAACCTTTAGTCCATGCCACTCCATTGTTGAACTTATCTGAAACATACTAGATAGAAACGTTAGTCCAACAAGAGATATGTTGTCATTAATTACCAAAACCACCTAGGGAGCACTTGTGCTTTCACATACTAATAAAGCAATTATGTCTTCTCAAAATAACATGGCCAAAGAAAGTTATCCCTACAAAATCATATAGTCTGGCTATGCTCCATCTTCACCACACAAAGTATTTAAATCATGCACAACCCTGATGACAAGCCAAGCAATTGTTTCATACTCTAAATTTTTCAAAACTTCTTCAATCATCACACAATACATGAGTGTGATCCATGGATATAGCACTATAGGTGGAATAGAATGGTGGTTGTGGAGAAGACAAAAAGGAGAAGATGGTCTCACATCAACTAGGCATATCAACGGGCTATGGAGATGCCCATCAATAGATATCAATGTGAGTGAGTAGGGATTGCCATGCAACGGATGCACTAGAGCTATAAGTATATGAAAGCTCAAAAAGAAATTAAGAGGGTGTGCATCCAACTTGCTTGCTCATGAAGACCTAGGGCAATTTTTGAGGAAGCCCATCATTGGAATATACAAGCCAAGTTCTATAATGTAAAATTCCCAATAGTATATGAAAGTGATAACACGAGAGACTCTCTACTATGAAGATCATGGTGCTACTTTGAAGCACAAGTTTGATAAAAGGATAGTAACATTGTCCCTTCTCTCTTTTTCTCTCATTTTTTTGTTTGGGCCTTTTCTCTTTTTTATGGCCTCTTTTTATTTGGGCTTCTTTGGCCTCCTTTTATTTATTTATTTTTCGTCCGGAGTCTCATCCCGACTTATGGGGGAATCATAGTCTCCATCATTCTTTCCTCACTGGGACAATGCTCCAATAATGATGATCACCACACTTTTATTTTTCTTATAACTCAACAATTACAACTCGATACTTAGAACAAAATATGACTCTATGTGAATGCATCCGGCGGTGTACCGGGATATGCAATATGACAATGATGAATGTGTCATGAACGGAACGGTGGAAAGTTGCATGGCATTATATCTCGGAATGGCTATGGAAATGCCATAATAGGTAGGTATGGCGGCTGTTTTGAGGAAGGTATATGGTAGGTGTATGATACCAGCGTGCGCGGTATTAGAGAGGCTAGCAAAGGTGGAAGGGTGAGCGTGCGTATAATCCATGGACTCAACATTAGTCATAAAGAACTCATATACTTACTGCAAAAATCTAGAAGTTATCAAAGCAAAGTATTACGCGCATGATCCTAGGGGGATAGATTGGTAGGAAAAGACCATCGCTCATCCCCGACCGCCACTCATAAGGAAGACAACCAATAAATAAATCATGCTCCGACTTCATCACATAACGGTTCACCATACGTGCATGCTACGGGAATTACAAACTTTAACACAAGTATTCTTTAAATTCACAACTACTCAACTAGCATGACTTTAATATTATCACCTCTATATCTCAAAACAATTATCATGCTTCAATCTTTTCTTAGTATTCAACACACTCAAAAGAAAGTTTCACAAATCTTGAATACCAGGCTTATTATTATTAAGCAAATTACCATGCTATTAAGAGACTCTCAAAATAATTTAAGTGAAGCAATGAGAGATCAATAGTTTCTTTTAAACAAATCCACCACCGTGCTCTAAAAGATCTAAGTGAAGCACATAGAGCAAAATTATAATGCTCAAAAGATATAAGTGAAGCACATAGAGCAAAACTACTTAGCTCAAAAGATATAAGTGAAGCACATAGAGTATTCTATCAAATTTTAATTCATGTATGGCTCTCTCAAAAGGTGTGTACAGCAAGGATGATTGTGGCATACTAAGACACAAAGACACAAATAACACAAGACGCTCCAAGCAAAACACATATCATGTTGGTGAATAAAAATATAGCTCCAAGTAAATTACCGATGGAAGTGGACGAAAGAGGGGATGCCTTCCGGGGCATCCCCAAGCTTTGACTTCTTGGTGTCCTTGGATTATCTTGGGGGTGCCATGGGCATCCCCAAGCTTAGGCTCTTGCCACTCCTTGTTCCATGATCCATCAAAAGAATTCACCCAAAACTTGAAAACTTCACAACACAAAACTCAAAATAGAAAACTCGTGAGCTCCGTTAGCGAAAGAAAACAAAAGACCACTTCAAGGTACTGTAATTAACTCATTCTTTATTTATATTGGTGTTAAACCTACTGTATTACAACTTCTATATGGATTATAAACTATTTTACTAGCCATAGATTCATGAAAATAAGCAAACAACACACGAAAAACAGAATCTGTCAAAAACAGAACAGTCTGTAGTAATCTGTAGCTAGAGCAAGATCTGGAACCCCAAAAATTCTAAAATAAATTGCTGGACGTGATGAATTTATCTATTAATAATCTTCAAAAATAATTAACTAAATATCACTCTCCAAATAAAAATTACAGCAGTTCTCGTGAGCGCTAAAGTTTCTGTTTTTACAGCAAGTTTAACAAGACTTTCCCCAAGTCTTCCCAACGGTTCTACTTGGCACAGACACTAATTAAACACAAAAAAACACAACCAAAACAGAGGCTAAATAATTTATTTATTAAATAACAGCAAGGATAAATATTGGGTTGTCTCCCAACAAGCGCTTTTCTTTAAGGCCTTATAGCTAAGCATAATATTTCAATGATGCTCACATGAAAGACAAGAATTGAAGCACAAAGAGAGCATCATAAAACACGTCACAAACACATCTAAGTCTAACATACTTCCGATGCATAGGCATCTTATAGGCAAACAAATTATCAAGGCAAGCAAAAACTAGCATATGCAAGGAAGCGGAAAGAAACAATAGCAATCTCAACATAACGAGAGGTAATTTAGTAACATGAAAATTTCTACCACCATATTTTCATCTCTCATAATAATTATATGTAGGATCATAATCAAATTCAACAATAGCTATCACATAAAATATTTTCAACACGATCCACATGCATGCAAAGTTGACACTCTTCCAAAATAGTGGGATTAACATTAACTAAAGTCATGACCTTTCCAAACCCACTTTTAATATTATTGCAAACATTATAATCAATCTCATATTCATCATGGGGTTTAAATAAATTTTCAAGATCAAAAGAAGAATCACCCCAATCATGATCATTGCAACAAGTATAGGACATAGCAAAACTAGCATTCCCAAGCTTAGGGTTTTGCATATTATTAGCACAATTGACATCAAGAGAATTTATAATAAAATCATTGCAATCATGCTTTTTATTCAAAGACCTATCGTGAAGCACTTCATCACAATTTTCGGATTTACGGATTTCAGGCAAAAGCTTATAAAGATAATCTAGTGCATCCAAATCACTAGAAATTGGTTCATCATAATTGGATCTCTTAAAAAGATTGGCAAGCGAATGTGGATCCATAGATCTTAGGTTCTCTGTTTAGTAATAAATAAACAACTATTCTAACCATACGAGCAAACAAGAAGCAAGCGGGCAAAAGAGGCAAATAGAGAGGGAGGAGAAGCAGGATAGAGAGAGGAGGGCGAATAAAATGGCAAGGGTGAAGTGCGGGAGAGGAAAACGAGAGGCAAATGGCAAATAATGTAATGCGAGAGATAGGGATTGTGATGGGTACTTGGTATGTTGACTTTTTGCGTAGACTCCCTGGCAACGGCGCCAGAAATCCTTCTTGCTACGTCTTGAGCTTGCGTTGGTTTTCCCCGAAGAGGAAGGGATGATGCAGCAGAGTAGCGTAAGTATTTCCCTCAGTTTTTGAGAACCAAGGTATCAATCCAGTAGGAGCCCACGCTCAAGTCCCTCGTACCTGCACAAAGCGATAGCTACTCGCAACCAACGCGATTACGGGTTGTCAAGCCCTTCACGGTCACTTACGAGAGTGAGATCTGATAGATATAGTATTTTTGGTATTTTTGGTATAAAGATGCAAAGTAAAAAGTAAAGGCAAAGTAAAAAAAGCAAAGCAAGATTAAAGTAATGGAGATTGATATGATGAGAATAGACCCGGGGGCCATAGGTTTCACTAGTGGCTTCTCTCAAGAGCATAAGTATTCTATGGTGGGTGAACAAATTACTGTTGAGCAATTGACAGAATTGAGCATAGTTATGAGAATATCTGGCATGATCATGTATATAGGCATCACGTTCGTGACAAGTAGATCGAAAGGATTCTGCATCTACTACTATTACTCCACTCATCGACCGCTATCCAGCATGCATCTAGAGTATTAAGTTAAAAACAGAGTAACGCCTTAAGCAAGATGACATGATGTAGAGAGATAAATTCATGCAATATGAAATAAACCCCATCTTGTTATTCTCGATGGCAACAATACAATACGTGCCTTGCTGCCCCTTCTGTCACTGGGTAAGGACACCGCAAGATCCAACCCAAAGCTAAGCACTTCTCCCATGGCAAGAACTACCAATCTAATTGGCCAAACCAAACGGATAATTCGAAGAGACTTGCAAAGATAACCAATCATACATAAAAGAATTGAGAGAAGATTCAAATATTATTCATAGATAGACTTGATCATAAACCCACAATTCATCGGTCTCAACAAAACACACCGCAAAAAAAGATTACATCGAATAGATTTCCACAAGAGAGGGGGAGAACTTTGTATTGAGATTCAAAGAGAGAGAAGAAGCCATCTAGCTACTAACTATGGACCCGAAGGTCTGAGGTAAACTACTCACACTTCATCGGAGAGGCTATGATGATGTAGAAGCCCTCCGTGATGGCGGCCCTCTTCCGGCGGAGCTCCAGAACAGGCCCCAAGATGGGATCTCGTGCATACGGAAAGTTGCGGCGGTGGAATTAGGTTTTTGGCTCCTGTTCGGATCATTTGGGGGTACGTGTGTATATATAGGAGGAAGAAGTACGCCGGAGGAGCAACAAGGGGCCCACGAGGCAGGGGGCGCGCCCTAGGGGGGGGGTGGGCGCCCCCACCCTCATGACCGCCTCTTTTGTTCCTTGGAGCAGGGTCCAAGTCTCCTGGATCATGTTCGGTGAGAAAATCACGTTCCCGAAGATTTTATTCCGTTTGGACTCCGTTTGATATTCCGTTTATCCGAAACACTGAAATAGGCAAAAAACAACAATTCTGGGCTGGGCCTCCGGTTAATAGGTTAGTCCCAAAAGTAATATAAAAGTGGAAAATAAAGCCCAATATAGTCCAAAACAGTAGATAATATAGCATGGAGCAATCAAAAATTATAGATATGTTGGAGACGTATCAGGGGGGTGCGCTCAGGGGGGGGGGGGGTGCGCCCCCCACCTTCGTGGGCAGCCCGGGACTCTCCTGGTCCATCTCTGATACTCGGTGGGCTTCTTCTGGTACAAAAGTAAGTTCCGTGAAGTTTCAGGTCAATTGGACTCCGTTTGATTTTCCTTTTCTGAGATACTCTAAAACAAGGAAAAACAGAAACTGGCACTAGGCTCTGGGTTAATAGGTTAGTCCCAAAAATAATATAAAAGTGTATAATAAAGCCCATAAACATCCAAAACAGATAATATAATAGCATGGAACAATAAAAAATTATAGATACGTTGGAGACGTATCACGTCCCACCTTTGGAGACGAAACGATATCCATTGCCTCTTATTGCTTTCAAAACTTTTCTCATGTCAACATAGAACAACATGAGTGTTGTGTCAATTTTTGAGATTTTTCAGGGTTCGTTTGGACATTTTTATGCATTAATTGAGTTTTCAATGCATTTATGTGCATAATTCAAATTTGAACTACAAGCACATGCTCCAATGCACTAAGGTTGGTTGAAAAATCTAATCTGTATCCTTGGGTGAATTTCTAGGTCCCATGCAAGAGATGGGAATGAAATTCAAACACCAGGGCACTGATGATTGCCGGCAAAATGTTGAGATGCTTGGTTTTTAAATTCTAGTAAATGCAAAACTAGTATGAAATTCATGAAACTTGGCATGCTATCATGGAGGGGCATCAACATGCCGTGTTAAAAAAATTGTCCCATTTGGGGCAGGTTCGGGTATATGCTTCTCACAAACCAGAGCTTCTCACAACAAGCATGATGGTTTCGGTAGGGAACGTCCCACCTTTGGGGACGAAACGATATCCATTGCCTCTTATTGCTTTCAAAAAAAATCTCGTGTCAACATAGAACAACAGGAGTATTTGATAACCCACAAGTATAGGGGATCACAACAGTTTTCGAGGGTAAAGTATTCAACCCAAATTTATTGATTCGACACAAGGGGAGCCAAAGAATATTCTCAAGTATTAGCAGTTGAGTTGTCAATTCAACCACACCTAGAAACTTAATATCTACAGCAAAGTATTTAGTAGCAAAGTAATATGATAGTAGTGGTAACAGTAGCAAAAGGTAATGATAGCAAAAGTAATGTTTTTGGTATTTTGTAGTGATTGTAACAATAGCAACGGAAAAGTAAATAAGTGAAGAACAATATATGGAAAGCTCATAGGCAATGGATCGGTGATAGAGAATTATGTCGGATGCGGTTCATCATGTAACAGTCATAACCTAGGGTGACACAAAACTAGCTCCAATTCATCAATGTAATGTAGGCTTGTATTCCGAATATAGTCATACGTGCTTATGGAAAAGAACTTGCATGGCATCTTTTGTCCTACCCTCCCGTGGCAGCGGGGTCCTAGCGGAAACTAAGGGATATTAAGGCCTCCTTTTAATAGAGTACCGGACCAAAGCATTAACACATATCGAATACATGAACTCCTCAAACTACGGTCATCACCGGGAGTGGTCCCGATTATTATCACTTCGGGGTTGCCGGATCATAACACATAGTAGGTGACTATAGACTTGCAAGATAGGATCAAGAACTCACTTATATTCATGAAAACATAATAGGTTCAGATCTGAAATCATGGCACTCGGGCCCTAGTGACGAGCATTAAGCATAGCAAAGTCATAGCAACATCAATCTCAGAACATAGTGGATACTAGGGATCAAACCCTAACAAAACTAACTCGATTACATGATAAATCTCATCCAACCCATCATCGTCCAGAAAGCCTACGATGGAATTACTCACGCACGGTAGTGAGCATCATGAAATTGGTGATGGAGGATGGTTGATGATGACGATGGCGATGGATTCCCCTCTCCGGAGCCCCGAACGGACTCCAGATCAGCCCTCCCGAGAGGTTTTAGGGCTTGGCGGCGGCTCCGTATCGTAAAACGCGATGAATCCTTCTCCTTTATTTTTTTCTCCCCGAAAGTGAATATATAGAGTTGGAGTTGAGGTCGGAGGAGCTCCAGGGGCCCACGAGGTAGGGGGGCGCGCCCAGGGGGGCAGGCGCGCCCCCACCCTCATGGCTAGGGTGTGCCCCCCTGGCCTTGATCTTTTGCCAGTATTTTTTATTATTTCCAAAAAGACGCTCGGTGGAGTTTCAGGTCATTCCGAGAACTTTTGTTTTTGCACATAAATAACACCATGGCAATTCTGCTGAAAACAACGTCAGTCCGGGTTAGTTCCATTCAAATCATGCAAGTTAGAGTCCAAAACAAGGGCAAAAGTGTTTGGAAAAGTAGATACGACGGAGATGTATCAACTCCCCCAAGCTTAAACCTTTGCTTGTCCTCAAGCAATTCAGTTGACAAACTGAAAGTGATAAAGAAAAACTTTTACAAACTCTGTTTGCTCTTGTTGTTGTAAATATGTAAAGGCAGCATTCAAGTTTTCAGCAAAGATTATAAACTAACCATACTCACAATAACGCTTAGGTCTCATGTTTACTCATATCAATGGCATAATCAACTAGCGAGAAATAATAATAAATCTTGGACGACAACACTTTCTCAAAACAATCATAATATGATATAACAAGATGGTATCTCGCTAGCCCTTTCTGAGACCGCAAAACATAAATGCAGAGCACCTTTAAAGACCAAGGACTGACTAGACATTGTAATTCATGGTAAAAGAGATCCAATCAAGTCATACTCAATGTAAACTAACAATAATGAATGCAAATGACAGAGGTGCTCTCCAACTGGTGCTTTTTAATAAGAGGATGATGACTCAACATAAAAGTAAATAGATAGGCCCTTCGCAGAGGGAAGCAGGGATTTGTAGAGGTGCCAGAGCTCGGTTTTAAAATAGAGATGAATAATAATTTGAGTGGTATACTTTCATTGTCAACATAACAACCAAGAAATGGCAATATCTTCCATGCTACACACATTATAGGCGGTTCCCAAACAGAATGGTAAAGTTTATACTCCCCTCCACCAACAAGCATCAATCATGGCTTGCTCGAAACAATGAGTACCTCCAACTAACAAGAGTCCCAGGGGGAGTTTTGTTTGCAATTATTTTGATTTGATTTTCATAAAGCATGGGACCGGTCACCAGCCATTTTCTTGTGAGTGAGGAGCGGAGTTCACTCCTCTTGAGAATAACCCGCCTAACATGGAAGATACGGACAACCTAGTTGATACATGAGCTATTCGAGCATACAAAACAGAATGTTTATTTGAAGGTTTAGAGTTTGGCACATACAAATTTACTTGGAACGGCAGGTAGATACCGTATATAGGTAGGTATGGTGGACTCATATGGAATAACTCTGGGGTTTATGGGATTGGATGCACAAGCAGTATTCCTGATTAGTACAGGTGAAGGCTAGAAAAAGACTGGGAAGCGACCAGCTAGAGAGCGACAACAGTCATGAACATGCATTAAAATTAATCAACACCGAATGCAAGCATGAGTAGGATATAATGCACCATGAACATAAATATCATAGAGGCTATGTTGATTTTGTTTCAACTACATGCGTGAACACGTGCCAAGTCAAGCCACTCGAATCGTTCAAAAGAGGATACCACCCTATCATACCACATCACAACCATTTTAATAGCATGTTGGCACGCAAGGTAAACCATTATAAGCTCCTAGCTAATTAAGCATGGCATAAGAAACTATGATCTCTAGTTGTCATTGCAAACATGTTTATTCATAATAGGCTGAATCAGGAACGATGAACTAATCATATTTACAAAAACAAGAGAGGTCGAGTTCATACCAGCTTTTCTCATCTCAGTGAGTCCATCATGTATCACCATAATTGCCTTTCACTTGCACGACCAAACGATGTGGATAATAATAATAGTGCACATGCATTGGACTAAGCTGGAATCTGCAAGCATTCAATAAACAGGAGAAGACAAGGCAATATGGACTCTTGGTTAAATCAACAATAATGCATATAGGAGTCACTTCAGCAATTTAATCATGGTCTTCTCCTATCGACCCCCAAAGAAAAGAAATAAAACTATTTACACGGGAAAGCTCCCAACAAGCAAAAGAAGAACATGAAATCTTTTTGGGTTTTGTTTTTAATTACTACTACAAGCATGGAAATTAAAACTAGTTAAAAGCTACAACTATTTTTTTTGTTTTTCTTAAGGTTTATTAAGCACACAAGAAGAAAGCATAAAAAGAGAAAATAAAACTAGCATGGATGATACAATGAAAAAGTATGAACACCGACAACTAGCAATGAGTGTGTGAACATGAATGTAATGTCGGTGGGAAATACGTACTCCCCCAAGCTTAGGCTTTTGGCCTAAGTTGGTCTATGGCCACGGTTGGCCTGGCGGATATACATAGTAATAGTTGGGGTCATACTGAGATGCAACAGTCATTGCATCGTGGGCTACATCTTGGAGGCGAGCATCTCAGCTCTCCTCTTATACTCTTCCGCCTCCTCTCTGGTTATAGAATATCTCCCTTTTACCTGAAAGTCAAAGAAAGTAGAAGCAGGGAGGGCGACGTGATAGGTGCGTCGTCTGTCAAAGATTAGTTGGTACTAGAGGAACTGATCGTTCCTCTCAACAAACTAATGATGAACCATAGCCTCATAATCCAAATAGGCAGGAGGCAACTCAATATCATCCTCACGTATGGTTATACCAAGAAAATTAGCTATGCGGGTCGCATAAATTCCACTGAAGAAATCTCCATTAAATCTATTAAGATGCAACCTACGTGCAACAATGGCTCCCAAATTATTAGATTTATCTCCTAACACAGCACTCCTAAGAATACTGAGGTCAGGGACACACATGTGACATGCTTCATCTTTACCGTTAATGCATCTACCTATGAAGAGAGCAAAATAATGTATAGCAGGAAAATGAATGCTCCCTATGGTAGCTTGTGCTATATCTCTAGATTCCCCCATAGTTATACTAGCAAGAAAATCTCTAAATTCAGATTTGCGAGGTTCACTAGCACTACCCCATTGTGGAAGTTTGCAATCAGTGGTAAAGTCCTCTAAGTCCATAGTGTAAGAATTTTCATAAAGATCAAACATGACAATTTTAGAATTACGTGAAGATGAAAATTCAAACCTCCTCACAAAGGAACTAGTGAGATAGTGGTACTGACGGCATTTTTCGTCCTCGAAGCTCACAAGATCAGCATTACGCAAATATGCGTTAAATTCTTCCTTTATCCCCGCTCGATCCATGAAGTCCTCAGAAGGCCATTCACAAGGCCGCACTGGAGCGTCCCTTGGTGACTCATCATCAGCATCACGCATTGCGAGCCTGGGTTCTTGTTTCCTTGAAGAACCACCTTGGTACATTTTCCTAAACATATTTCTCCCTCTGAAAAATTTCTGAAATTTTTAGTAACTTCAAATAAAAGTGAACCAAACTCAATAATATTGATAGCAACTACTCCTACAAGTGCCTAGAGGCAATAACATGCACCAAAGCTACTCTTTACCATATAAATTTGACATGCAAGCTCAAGAACAGGGTCACCTAAGCAGCAAAAATATGCAATGAATAAAGCACTAGAACAAAAACTAATTGGACCATTGGAGGAGTCACATACCAAGGAGCAATCCCCCAAAGCAGTTTTGTGAGAGGTGCTTTGAGCAAGGAGATCGAAAATCGCAGCAAAATGAGCTAGAACTCGTGCTTGAGCTGGATAATGGTGTTTGTGGGAGGAAGAAGGAGTGTGTGGGTGCAGGAATAAGTGGAGGAGGGCCACTGTGGGCCCACGAGGCAGGGGGCGTGCCCAGGGGGTAGGGCGCACCCTCCAGCCTCGTGGCTAGGTGGATGCCCCCCTGCTGTGTTCTCAGTGCCAAATATTCTCAAATATTCCAGAAAAAATCATATTTAAATTTCAGGGCATTTGGAGAACTTTTATTTTGGGGTATTTTTATATTGCACGAATAATTCAGACAGAAAATACTATTTTTATTTTATTTAATATAAATAACAGGAACTATAAGGAGGGTACAAAGAGTTGTATTTTCTAAATTCATCCATCTCATGATCATCAAAAGGAATCCATTAACAAGGTTGATCAAGTATTGTTAACAAACTCATTCCAAATAACATGGAACCGGAGAATTTCCGAATAACACTAGGTTACCTCAACGGGGATATGCACATCCCCAATAATAAGAATATCATGTTTCTTCTTGACAGTAGGAAGAGGAAATTCAAAACCTCCAAAAATAATCGATGGGATTTTTCCAATAGAATTGATACTATGGACTTGATGTTGTTTCCTTGGAAAGTGTACCGTATGCTCATTACCATTAACATGAAAAGTGACATGGCCTTTGTTGCAATCAATAACCGCCCCTGCAGTATTCAAAAAGGTCTTCCAAGAATAATAGACATATTATCGTCCTCGGGAATATCAAGAATAACAAAGTCCGCTAAAATAGTAACGTTTGCAACCACAACAGGCACATCGTCACAAATACCGACTGGCATAGCAGTTGATTTATCAGCCATTTGCAAAGATATTTCAGTGGGTGTCAACTTATTCAAATCAAGTCTACGATATAAAGAGAGAGGCATAACACTAACACCGGCTCCAAGATCACATAAAGCAGTTTTAACATAGTTTCTTTTAATGGAGCATGGTATAGTGGGTACTCCTGGATCTCCAAGTTTCTTTGGTATTCCACCCTTAAAAGTATAATTAGCAAGCATGGTGGAAATTTCAGCTTCCGGTATCTTCCTTTTATTTGTAACAATATCTTTCATATACTTAGCATAAGGATTCATTTTGAGCATATCAATTAATCGCATACGCAAAAAGATAGGTCTAATCATTTTAGCAAAGCACTCAAAATCCTCATCATCCTTTTTCTTGGATGGTTTTGGAGGAAAAGGCATGGGTTTCTGAACCCATGGTTCTCTTTCTTTACCATGTTTCCTAGCAACAAAGTCTCTCTTATCATAACGTTGATTCTTTGACTATGGGTTATCAAGATCAACAGCAGGTTCAATTTCTATATCATTATCATTGCTAGGTTGAGCATCAACATGAACATTATCATTAACATTATCACTAGTTTCGCGTTCATTACCAGATTGTGTTTCAGCATCAGAAATAGAAATATCATTTGGATTCTCAGGTGTTTCAGTAATAGGTTCACTAGAAGCATGCAAAGTTCTATCATTTGTCCTTTTCTTCCTTTTAGAAGGACTAGGTGCATCTATATTATTTCTCTGAGAATCTTGCTCAATTCTCTTAGGGTGGCCTTCAGGATACAAAGGTTCCTGAGTCATTTTACCAGTTCTAGTAGCCACTCTAACAGCATAATCATTATTCTTACTATTCAATTCATTGAGCAAATCATTTTGAGCTTTAAGTACTTGTTCTACTTGAGTGGTAACCATAGAAGCATGTTTACTAATAAGTTTAAGTTCACCTTTGACATTAGCCATATAATCACCCAAGTGTTCAAGCATATCAGCACTGCATTTTAATCTCTACCAAAATAAGCATTGAAGTCTTCTTGCTTAACCATAAATTTATCAAACTCATCTAAGCATGGGCTAGCAAACTTAGTAAATGGGATTTCAGCTTTATCATATCTATAGAGAGAATTTACCTTTACTACCTGTGTCGGGTTATCAAGACCATGTATTTATTCAATAGGAGATGGATTAAAATTATGCATTTATTCGACACACGGTAAATTAAGACCATGTATTTCTTTAATAGGAGGTAAATTCTTAACATCTTCAGCTTTAATACCCTTTTCTTTCATGGATTTCTTTGCCTCTTGCATATCTTCAGGACTGAGAAATAGAACACCTCTCTTCTTAGGAGTTGGTTTAGGAATAGGCTCAGGAAGTGTCCAATTATTTTCACTAGTCAACATATTGTTTAATAGAATTTCAGCTTCATCCAGTGTTCTTTCCCTGAAAACAGAACAAGCACAACTATCCAGGTAATCTCTGGAAGCATCGGTTAGTCCATTATAAAATATATCAAGTATTTCATTTTTCTTAAGAGGATGATGAAGCAAAGCATTAAGTAATTGGAGAAGCCTCCCCCAAGCTTGTGGGAGACTCTCTTCTTCAATTTGCACAAAATTATATATATCCCTTCAGGCAGCTTGTTTCTTATGAGCAGGGAAATATTTAGCAGAGAAGTAATAAATCATATCCCGGGGACTGCACACACAACCGGGATCAAGAGAATTAAACCATATTTTAGCATCACCCTTTAATGAGAACGGAAATATTTTAAGGATATAAAAGTAGCGAGTTCTCTCATCATTAGTGAATAGGGTGGCTATATCATTTAATTGAGTAAGATGTGCCACAATAGTTTCAGATTCATAGCCATAAAAAGGATCAGGCTCAACCAAAGTAATTATATCAAGATCAACAGAGAATTCATAATCCTTATCAGTAACATAGATAGGTGAAGTAGCAAAAGCAGGGCCAGGTTTCATTCTAGCATTAAGGGATTGCCGCTTCCATTTAGCTAATAACCTCTTTAAATCATATCTAACATTGCAAGCAAGAATAGCTCTAGCAGATTCTTCATCCAGAACATAACCCTCAGGAACAACAGGCAATCCATATTTATTGGGGGGAGAGTCTTCATCATCACTTTCATCAATATTATCAGTTTCAATAATTTCATTCTCTCTAACCCTAGCAAGTTGTTCATCAAGAAATTCACCAAGTGGCACAGTAGTATCAAGCATAGAAGTAGTTTCATCATAAGTATCATGCATAGCAGAAGTGGCATCATCAATAACATGTGACATATCAGAATCAATACAGAAGAAGGTTTTGGTGTCGCAAGCTTACTCAAAATAGAAGGTGAATCAAGTGCAGAGCTAGATGCCAGTTCCTTACCGCCCCTCATAGTTGAGGGGTAAATCTTGGTTCTTGGATCTTTCAAGTTCTTCATAATGATAAGCAGATATAAATCCCAAGTGACTCAAGGAATAGAGCTATGCTCCCCGGCAACGGCACCAGAAAATAGTCTTGATAACCCACAAGTATAGGGGATCACAACAGCTTTCGAGGGTAGAGTATTCAACCCAAATTTATTGATTCGACACAAGGGGAGCCAAAGAATATTCTCAAGTATTAGCAGCTGAGTTGTCAATTCAACCACACCTGGAAACTTAATATCTGCAGCAAAGTATTTAGTAGCAAAGTAATATGATAGTAGTGGTAATGGTAGAAAAAGGTAATGATATCAAAAGTAATGTTTTTGGTATTTTGTAGTGATTGTAACAACAGCAATGGAAAAGTAAATAAGCGAAGAACAATATATGGAAAGCTCGTAGGCAATGGATCGGTGATAGAGAATTATGCCGGATGCGGTTCATCATGTAACAGTCATAACCTAGGGTGACACAGAACTAGCTCCAATTCATCAATGTAATGTAGGCATGTATTCCGAATATAGTCATACGTGCTTATGGAAAAGAACTTGCATGACATCTTTTGTCCTACCCTCCCGTGGCAGCGGGGTCCTAGCGGAAACTAAGGGATATTAAGGCCTCCTTTTAATAGAGTACCGGACCAAAGCATTAACACATAGTGAATACATGAACTCCTAAAACTACGATCATCATCGGGAGTGGTCCCGATTATTGTCACTTCGGGGTTGCCGGATCATAACACATAGTAGGTGACTATCACCACAAAAAAATACACTTCCGTGATGATACGTGTTTGTCACAGTAGGTCGCATTTTCTGTCATGCATGTACATCCATGACGATTTTATGACAGAATCAAGATAGTCATACCTGTGCTGTCGTAGAAGTGTTGCATGACATTACCAAAATTATCATCACGGAAGTGTCCACTTCCATGACGATAAATCGCGCGTCACAGAAGTGCTTTCGTCAAGGGTGACCGACACATGGCATCCATCGTAATGGAACGCCGTTAAGCTATCGGGTCGGGTTTTGGATCTGATAACCCATTAACAGCCCCTACCAATGGGGATTTTCCACATGTAAAATCATCATTGGCGGGAGGAGACACGTGTCAGGTCCGCATTGGCATAGGTTTCACTCATCCAATGGGCGAGACGCGCCTATGATATGTTGACACGTGGATCGGCCCATCAAGTTTAAATGGGCCGGCCCAACTGAAGGCCCACAAGATTTTGCGGACCATAATGGGCAGGCCCAACTAAAGGTCCATGTGATTTTGCGGACCATAATGGGTTGGCCCAGCTAAAGGCCCACAAGATTTTGTGGGCCATAATGGGCCGGCCCAGGTAAAGGCCCACAAGATTTTTGTGTGCCATAATGGGCCGGCCCAGGTAAATGCCCACAAGATTCTTGCGGATCATAATGGGCCGGCCCAGCTAAAGGCCCACGAGATTTCACCGACATTAATGGGCCGGCCCAGCTGTAGGCCCACAAGATTTTGAGGACCCTAGTAGGCCGGCCCATTAATTGGCTGCCATGTTTTGGGCCAAATGCCGGCTGTCAGAGTAATGGGCCACGGGTAGGCTAACCCAGGCCCAGAACCTTTCAAGACATTGAGGCAGACTGCACCCCTCGAGACCCCAGGACGAAGAGCCGCCCTTTGAGAGCCGGCGGCGAGGCGGCCGACTGCCCACTCGCGGCCGGGTCCCAGGGACGACTTCAGGATAAGCCGACTCCTGACTAGCGACTTCCAGAGAAGCCGGCCTTGGGGAGTTGGCCCACGACGCCAACAACCCCCATGCCCTCATAAAGAGGGACGGGACGGGGAGTGGCCATAGTAAGGTCCACTCCCACCCCTTTTCCAAGGGCAGGCGTGGCTACAGTACGTCGTACCCGCAGAGATCTCCGCGTGGCGCAACACTATTGCCATGCCAGCCCTGACGTCAGCCCCAGAGGGCGGAGTCCTATGCCCATGACGGCCTACCGGTACGGCCCAAGGATGATGGGTCCCACCAGTCGGCGGGCGTACGAAAGACGGTGAGAGAACCACTAGTCAGCCCGGATGGGAGTCGACCACCAGGAGTCGGCCGGCCCCTCCCACGGGCCCCACGCGCCATTAATCAGACGCGACAGGTAGTGGCCACAGTAATCGCCCGCCAGACGGCGGAGCTGTCGCCACTACCTCATGACCGAGCCTGCGTCATTAGAGGCACGGCTACAGTAATCTACAGCTGGCAAGACCCGCCTGCGGCGGACGCGGCCTGTCGGCTCCGTACCGAGCCTGTCGGCGAGGCCCACCAGTCGGCGGGCCCCAGGAGTCGGCGGATAAGACGGCGGCCAGAGAGACTGATGGCTGGGCCCGCGCCCAGCCGAATTACCATTGTACCCCTAGGGGGTAGGCCTATATAAACCCCCCAGGGCATCCATGCAAAGGGTTGGAATCCATTAGCACTAGACCAGGTCATATAGGAAGGAGGGAGAGCTAGCCTTGCCTTTTCCTACCTCCAGGAAACAGCTCGAGGAGCAACCGTGTAAACACTTTGCCATAGTTATCATGCGGAGACCCCGCAGAGCAACAGTAGGGGTATTATCTCCCCGGAGAGCCCCAAAGCTGGGTAAGATTCGCCGGCGTGCATGCCTTCACCTTATCCCGTTTCCAGGCATCGGCGACGTTCTACTCGCCCCCACCATGATAAGCCATCCTTTGGCATATGTCGCACCCAACCCCCGACATTTGGCGCCCGCCGTGGGGCCTGGTGCACCGTCGTCCGGAGACCTGCTCTGTACGGGAACCCTTTTCCTCCCTGGCGAGCGCAGCCAGCCCGGCACACTAGACGGAGTTTGCGCTAACGCGGTGGACGGCGCTGAGATCGCCTACGCAGCCAGCTGCCTCACCGATCTTGTCGGCGATGTTCGCCTCTCTGATGAACCTGCATCCAATGCAGGCACGGGCGACCCCGAGAGCCTCCTCGCGGGCCTCCTCGACCAACTCCACATCGCGAGCGAGCCTGCCGTGGACTGTAGGCTCCACCGACCCGATGCTGGTCGACTCCGACACCGCGTCGCTCGACGCATTCCCCACCAATGTGGTGGTCTACGACGAGCCGCTCCCTCATGCGGAGAGCGACAGAAGCACCGTCACCGGGATGCTCGTCATCGGTCATGACGAGCCTCCCGACGGAGGAGCGCATGACCCACTTGGCGCGGCACTGCAAGACCTGACTGCGCCCATTTCAGAAGACGCTGACGCGGAGACGTTGGAGGCGCGCCGCCTTCAGCTCGTCGAAGGCGCGAAGAAGCTGGCTAGCATGAGACGCTTGTCAGAAGCCTACCAGCGTGAGATGGATCGCGCTGTGGGTGGCTCGCCAGCCCCAGCTGGGCCCAGCCGCCTTGGCGCGGTCCAGCAGCGTGGCGTGGCCATCGCCAACCTGTTCGGGGCAAATCGCCCTATGTACGCCACACCTGCGGAGAACATTCGTGCCGCCCAGGCGGCGGCAGACGAGCTAGACAACATCGAGGGCGAAGAGCGCCTCCTGATGACGAAGCGAGTCCAGCGGCTCCTCGACGTGGCTGCCGCGCAGAACAAGGCCAGCTGCCGCACGGAGGCGCCGCAGCGACAAATCGACGACCCGCCTCCATGCCGAGATCAAGGCGCGACGTCTCGGACGCCGACTGGCAGCGCCCGAGGAAGGAAAGACAAGGATCCGGCTGTCAGCCACAGTCGGACTCACATTACCATAGAGCGCGACCAAGACGGCCGCCCGAGAGCAGTGGAACGACGGGACGACTGTCCGCCTCCTCCTCTTCGCAAGGAAAGGCGAGTCTCCCCACTGCCTGTTGACCATCCGACTCTCGGCGACCACCTTGGCCGCCGAGAGGGACTCGGAGAAAACGACGCCCGCCACCGGATCGACCGACTTCATCGATCCCTGGCGCTGGAAGAAGAAGACGAGTTCGGTCCGCCTTGTTTCGGGCCCCGCATTCGAGACGAGCCCTTTCCCAAAGGGTTCACGCTCCCAAGAGACACGCCCAAGTACACCGGCTCCATGAAGCCGGAGGACTGGCTGGTTGACTACTCCACGACCGTCAACATAGCGAATGGCAACAAGCATGTCGCCGTAAAATACGTTCCGCTCATGCTCCAGGGCATGGCCCGAACATGGCTGAACAGCCCAAAGCCCTGCAGCATCAACAGCTGGGTCGACTTCACCGATGCATTCGTCCGCAACTTCACAAGCACGTACAAGCGTTCTCCCAAGCCTCGTCAGCTTTCCTTGTGCATGCAAGGCCCCAACGAGTCGACTCGCGACTACCTCACGTGTTGGGCCGAGCTTCAGAACTCCTGCGAGGGCGTGCACGAGGTGCAGGCTATCGAGTACTTCACCACCGGGTGCAGAGAAGTCACCCTCCTCAAGCACAAGCTCCTCTGCGACGAGCCAGAAACCCTCGACGAGCTACTGATCATAGCAGACAAGTATGCCACGGCCGACTCCTCCATGATGGCGGAGATTCAACTTAGCGCGACTGGCAAAGTGGCCCCTCAGGCTCCTAGAACTCCGGCCGGAGACACCAATCGGCGGCAACAGCAGAACAACCACAAGCGCAAGGCCCCGCAGCCGGCTTCCAGCAGCCGGCAGGTGGCGACAGTTGAAGACCAGCAGCCGGATGGGCAGCCTCCACCCAAGCGACAGAAAGGTGGAAAGCCCAACTGGTTGCCGGCTTTCTCATACGAGCAGACTCTGGATGGTCCTTGCAAGTTCCATAGCGGCGCGAAGCCGTCGAATCACACCACTCGGAAGTGCCACTGGCTCACCAGGATCGCCAAAGGAGACGGCCTCCTACCTCCCCCGCCTGCTGGGCAGCAGCCTCCGCCTCCGCCCCAGCAGCCGGCTGTCAAGACAGTCGGCGCAGTACAAGACGAGTACCCCGAAGAGCACGGAGCCTATGTGATATTTACCAGCGTGGTGATGATTGACGCAGCAGGCGGCTGCAACAACAAGAGGTGAATGCAGTAGCATCAGAGACACCAGAGTTCATGCACTGGTCCGAGAAGCCTATCAGCTGGAGCAGAGCTGATCACCCAGAGGTGATGCCGAGTCCGGGCTCTTATGCCTTGGTCTTGGATGCCACCTTTGCCATGGATAGACGAGCTGCTCGTTTCTCGCGAGTTCTGATAGACGGAGGCAGCAACATCAACATCCTGTACAAGGACACCATGGAGAAGTTAGGAATCAAGCAAAGACAGCTTCAGAACAGCCGGACTGTGTTCCACGGCATTGTTCCTGGTCTTTCCTGCTCACGAATCGGCAAGATCCTGATGGACGTCCTCTTTGGCGACAAAGATCACTTCCGCCGAGAGTCAGTTTGGTTTGAGGTGGTGGATCTCGAGAGCCCATACCATGCATTACTTGGCCGACCCGCCCTGGCCAAGTTCATGGTGGTCCCCCACTACGCCTACCTCAAAATGAAGATGCCCAGTTCCAAGGGGATTCTTACCGTAGCCGGCGACTACCGGAAGTCGTCTGCCTATGCGGCTGAGAGTAGTCGGCTGGCCGAGTCCCTGGTGATCGCGGCCGAGAAGCGGCTCCTTGATCGGGTTGTGGCGATGGCCGGAAAGCAGCTAGAGGTGTCGCCTAACCCAAAGGAGTCGGAGGCTGAGGGTTTGTTCAGGCTGGCCAAAGAGACAAAGAAGATACCCTTGGATCTGGGGCACCTAGAGAGGTACGCTGTCGTAGGCGCAAACCTCGACAGAAAATAGGAAGGCGAGCTCGTCGATTTCCTCTATGAGAATCGATACATCTTCGCATGGTCCCCCAAAGACATGCCAGGTGTACCGACGGAATTCGCCGAGCACAAGTTCATGTCCGATCTGATGCAAAGCCGGCCAGGCAGCCCTTGCGCCGCCTATCAGAAGAAAAGAGAAGAGTTGTCGGAGAAGAGATAGCCCGACTCCTAGCAGCCGGCTTCATTATGGAAGTATTCTTTCTGGAGTGGCTAGCCAACCCGGTCCTGGTACTGAAGAAGAACAAGCAGTGGCGAATGTGTATTGACTACACAAGCCTCAACAAGGCTTGCCCCAAGGACCCGTTTGCTTTGCCAAGAATTGATCAGGTGATAGACTCCACAGCCGGATGCGAGCTGTTGAGCTTTTTGGATGCATATTCAGGATATCACCAGATCAAGCTGAACCCGGATGACAGACTGAAGACCGCCTTCATCACACTGTTTGGAGCCTTCTGCTACCTCACCATGATGTTCGGCTTGAGGAATGCCGGCGCCACCTTTCAGCGTTGCATGCAGAAGTGCCTCCTCAAGCAACTCGGCAGAAACGCCCACGTCTACATGGACGATGTGGTGGTGAAGACGGAGAAGCATGGAACACTGCTGGAAGACCTCAAGGAGACCTTTGAGAAACTGTGCCGATTCCAGATCAAGCTCAACCCTGAGAAGTGCGTCTTCGGAGTACCAGCCGGCCAACTCCTTGGCTTCCTGGTCTCTGAACGCGGCATAGAGTGCAACCCTGTAAAGATCAAGGCCATTGAGAGGATGGAGGTACCCAGCCGACTGCTGGACGTGCAAAAGTTCACCGGCTGCTTGGCGTCCACCAGCCGATTCATCAATCGGCTAGGCAAGAAAGCTCTCCCCTTATACCAGCTCATGAGGAAGACCACTTTTTTCGAGTGGAACCACAAGGCGGATGAAGCTTTTCTCCAGTTAAAGAAGATGTTGACTACTCCACCCATTCTGGCGGCTCCGACTCCTAAGGAGCCTATGCTCCTATACATCGCCGCCACCAGCCGGGTAGTCAGCACAGTCATTATAGTGGAACGCAAGGAGGAAGGCAAGGCACTACCTGTCCAGAGACCGGTATATTACCCAAGCGAAGTGCTGTCGACCTCCAAGCAGAACTATCCCCACTACCAGAAGATGTGCTATGGCGTGCACTTTGCCGCCAAGAAATTGAAGCCTTACTTTCAAGAGCATCCAATCACTGCGGTCTGCACGACCCCACTTGCCGAGATCATCGGAAGCCGAGATGCTTCTGGCCAAGTGGCCAAATGGGCCATAGAGCTGGCTCCCTACACCATCCACTACCAGCCCCGCACCGCCATCAAGTCACAAGCACTGGCCGACTTCCTCGTCGACTGGGCCGAGACCCAGTACCTACCTCCAGCTCCCGACTCCACCCATTGGCGGATGCATTTCGATGGCTCCAAGATGCGCACCGGCTTGGGAGCCGGCGTTGTCCTCACTTCTCCTAAAGGCGACAAGCTCAAATACGCACTGCAAATCCACTTTGCCACCTCCAACAACGTCGCCGAGTACGAGGTGCTCATTCACGGGCTCCGGCTTGCCAAAGAACTTGGCATTCGCCGGATCCTGTGTTATGGCGACTCGGACTTAGTGGTCCAGTAGTCGTCTGGCGACTGGGACGCCAAAGATGCAAACATGGCGAGTTACCATTTCCTCGTGCAGCAACTCAGTGGATATTTCGAGGGGTGCGAGTTCCTCCATGTGCCAAGAAACGACAACGACCAAGCAGACGCCTTGGCACGAATCGGCTCTACCCGCCAAGCAATACCATTCGGCGTCGCCCTTCAACGCCTCCTCAAGCCATCTGTCAAGCCTTCACCAGAATCAGACTCCATCTTTGTGCCGGCTCCTCCCAAAGAAGTAGGATCCGACTCCAGAGCCCCGACAGACGGTACGGGGATTTTGGCAGATGGCTCCAAAGCCGCCACAGTCGAGGCCGGCCCAGGGACTGCAGAACCCGGCCCGGGGACTGCGGCGGCCGGCCCGAAGACTCCAGAACTCGGCCCAAGGGCTGCGCCAGTCGTCCTGGGGACTTCATTAATCCAGCAAGCGGTTGCTGACTCCAGCCCGCCGCCTCCCAGCCCAGCCGCCCTCATCCAAGTCACAGTTCTGGCAGTTGAAGAAATAGCAGCACCCTCATGGGCCCAACCCATCCTCAAATTCCTGGTGAGCAAAGAGCTGCCGACTGATGAGACCTTAGCTTGGCAAGTACAACGCCGAGCGGTAGCCTACACCATAGTCAACAAAGAGCTGGTCAGACGCAGCGTCACTGGTGTCTACCAGCGCTGCGTAGAGCTAGAGCAATGCCAAGCAATTCTCAAAGACATCCATCAAGGCGAGTGAGGGAGTCCTAGATTAGGGGGTGTTCGGGTAGCCGGACTATACCTTCAGCCGGACTCCTGGACTATGAAGATACAAGATTGAAGACTTCGTCCCGTCTCCGGATGGGACTTTCCTTGGCATGGAAGGCAAGCTTGGCGATGCGGATATTCAAGATCTCCTACCATTGTAACCGACTCTGTGTAACCCTAACCCTATCCGGTGTCTATATAAACCGGAGGGTTGTAGTCCGTAGGACAGAATCAACTCCATACACAACAATCATACCATAGGCTAGCTTCTAGGGTTTAGCCTCCTTGCTCTCGTGGTAGATCTACTCTTGTACTACCCATATCATCAAGATTAATCAAGCAGGAGTAGGGTATTACCTCCATTGAGAGGGCCCGAACCTGGGTAAAACAAAGTGTCCCCTGTCTCTTGTTACCATCCGGCCTAGACGCACAGTTCGGGACCCCCTACCTGAGATCTGCCGGTTTTGATACCGACATTGGTGCTTTCATTGAGAGTTCCTCTGCGTCGTCGCCTTTAGGCCCGATGGCTCCTTCGATCATCAACAACGATGAAGTCCAGGTTGAGACTCTTCTCCCCGGACAGATCTTAGTCTTCGGTGGCTTCGCACTGTGGGCCAATTCGCTTGGCCACCTTGAGCAGATCGAAAGCTACGCCCCTGGCCATCAGGACAAGCTTGGAAGCCTAAACTACATGGCTGACACCCACGGGGACTTGATCTTCGACGGATTCAAGCCACAGCCAAGCGCGCCGCACTGTCTCGATGGGCATGATATAGCTCTGCCGCCGAACAGTGCTTTGGAGGCCGCACACACACCGGTTCCAACCATTGATTCAGAGCCCACTGCGCCAATCGAGGATGAGCGGTTGGACGTCACCTCTGGGGCTGCGATCCCAAAAGTGATCGAGCCGAACGCTAGCCCCGCACTCTGCACAACCCGTGAATCCAAGGGTCCGGACTCCACCCCGGACTCCGAACCCCCCGCGCCCCTGCTAATCGAATCCGATCGGGCATCGATGATGGAGTTCACCGCCGCAGACATCTTTCAGCACTCGCCCTTCGGCGACATCCTGAATTCTCTAAAGTCTCTCTCGTTGTTAGGAGAGCTCTGGCCGGACTACGGTCAACAAAGTTGGGATGCGGACGACGAAGAAATCCAAAACCCACCCACCACCCACTTTATAGCCACTATCGACGATTTAACCGACATGCCCGACTTCGGCTCTGAAGACATCGACATCATGGATGACGATGGAGGAGATACCGACGAACCAACGCCCATAGGGCATTGGACAGCCACCCCATCTCACGATGTGTACATGGTGGACACCCCTAAGGGAGACGACAACGAGGAAAAAAAGGAGGAGACGAGAGATCGACCCCCCGAAAAGCAATCAAGGCATCGGCATAAACGCCGACCCAAGCCCCGCCTCGACACAAACCCACCCATAGAGCAGGACGAGCCGGTAAACGACGGGTAGGACTTAGAGCAACCGTCCGAACTGGGCAACACGGATAGAGAAACCGAACATCCCTCCTCCGGCGAAAACGGCATTCCGGACGACCTCACACCGAATAAACTCACAGAGCAGAAGAATCTCCATGAGAGGCTCGTTGCAACTACACACAGCCTAAAAAAGCAGAAGTGGAAGCTAAAAACAGTGGAAGACGCACTCCGGATCAGATGGAGCAAGGTAATCAATGCCACAGATAAGTACGGCGACAGTCGCCGCACTAGAAGCTTTCCGAAAAGAAAGCTACTGCCTGAATTCGACGAAGAGGCCCTAGAGCCCTCACATTCAGAAAATGAAAAAGCTACATGGTCGGATGGACGACCCCATAAAACGACAAGCGACACCGCACCTAAATCGGCCAAGAAAGCAAGCTCTCGTAAGCAACGCTATGAAGCCATCATCAGAATCCGGCATACCCAAATACAGGGGTGCCGCACACCCCTATGTTTCACCGATGAGGTCCTGGACTATGAATTCCCAGAAGGATTCAAACCCGTAAACATAGAGGCATATGATGGAACGACAGACCCTGGAGTCTTGATCGAGGACTATATCCTCCACATACACATGGCTAGAGGAGATGATCTCCACGCCATAAAATATCTACCCCTTAAGCTTAAAAGGGCCAGCCCGACATTGGCTTAAAAGCCTTCCAGAAAACATAATTGGAAGCTGGGAAGAACTCGAGGATGCCTTCCGAGCAAACTTTCAAGGGACCTATGTCCGTCCTCCGGATGCAGACGATCTTAGTCACATAACTCAACAACCCGGAGAATCAGCTCGGCAGTTCTGGAATAGATTCCTCACTAAAAAGAATCAGATAGTCGACTGTCCGGATGCCGAAGCCTTAGCAGCTTTCAGGCATAACGTCTGAGACGAATGGCTCGCCAGACACCTCGGCCAAGAAAAACCAAGAACAATAGCCGCACTTACAAGCCTCATGACCCGCTTTTGTGCAGGGGAGGACACCTGGTTGGCAAGGTGCAGCCCCAGCGACCCAAGTACATCCGAAACCAGGGATGGAAACGGAAGACCGCGATGTAACAAGGATCGTCGCCGGACTAAGGATAAAAGTCCGAAGAGCACGGTAGTCAACGCCGGATTCAAAGGCTCACAGCAAAATCAGGAAAAATCACCCCCCAGGATAACAGGGACGATCCATCCAACCTAAATAAAATCCTGGACAGGATATGTCAGATACACAGTACTCCCGCGAAGCCTACGAACCATACCCACAGAGACTGTTGGGTCTTCAAACAATCCGGCAGACTCAATGCCGAACACAAGGGGCTCGACACACCAAGCGAAGACGAGGACGAACCCCAACAGCAGAGCACCAGGAAACAAAAGAACTTCCCGCAAGAAGTAAAAACAGTGAACTCACTTCACATAAAAAAACGTGCGGTGCCCGTAAAGGTACGCACCACACGACCCATCCCCAAAGGATCCTGCCACTGGTTGTCAAAGCCGATCACCTTCGATCAGCTAGATTATTCTAGGAACATCAAGAATGCAGGATGGACTGCCTTGATACTCGATCCAATAATTGGCAGACTCAAGTTTTCAAATGTCCTTATGGACGGCGGCAGCGGACTAAACCTGATATATCAGGATACAATACAACACATGGGGATAAACCCAGCAAGAATCCGTCGCAGCAAAACCTCCTTTCAAGGGGTAATACCTGGTCCGGACACCCGTTGTACGGGTTTTCTCCGGCTCACGGTCACATTCGGCTCTGTCGATAACCTCCGCTGTGAAAAGCTGACCTTCCACGTCGTCCCATTCTCAAGTCGCTATCAAGCACTACTGGGACGCGAAGCTTTCGCTCGATTCAACGCAATACCGCATTATGCATCTCTTACGCTTAAGATGCCCGGTCCACAGGGCATCATCTCTTTGATGGGAAAACACTAAAGTGCGCCTCCCCAAGCGGAGGACAATGCGGCCTCTTTAACAGCCCCACAGCAAAATGGCCTCACCGGCCAAAAAACTCCAAAATAGCTCATTTAAAGACCACGAACGCGGATAGACGAGTTCGGTGCAAAATCATCATTGATGCAGGCCTAGAAGCCATATACCCCCGCACAAGGGGCTCCACGCATATACAATAAGAGACAATAAACCTCAAACTTCCATATCTTACTTTATATTTTGCTTATTTTTAACTTTTTTGGCACGACCCGTTCTCAAACTCAGTTCCTCTCTTTTACAGATGAACGTCGTGCAGCGCCCGTCCAGGATACGACACAACGGAGACACAGGCGCAGACGTGCAGTAGGGACCCGTCCTAAAGGATTCTTTTTAGATTAAGACCCTGCGTGAACCTTTTTTACTGTCTCTTGTTGCTACACATCCCCTGGTTTTTTCTTTCCAGTATAACCAAGGAGGAGGCTGGCGTCTTGGCATGTGGCCATGTCAGAATTTTTGCACGTACTTGGACACTAGGGGCTTTTTTAATAAAGAGTGTTGTTTGGCCCGCACTGATAAAGACCGAACGCTTTAGGGAGTGTTCGGCGTCATGAGTTTTGGCATTATATGCATCAGCTCCGAATCATGTCTTTGGTCAAATGTTGGGTTGCCCGGCTCCTGAGTTCGGCTACCTTACGTTCCGCTCTATCGGCTAAGGTAGCACCAGGAGAACTACTGTGATTGTGCCCCCGGTTCGGCCGGGGCGAGTACCTCAGTAGAGAAAGCCGAAAACTGACTGTCATGATGTAGCGTGAGACTGATCAGCCACTCGATGACCGATCGGAATCTATCGGATTCCTCCGCTTTAACGAAGGGCCGCTTCCCGGTCAGGCACATACGCGCCCCGAATTCGGACGAGCGCAGTTGCCACCAAGGAACTACCTAAAGAGTCTCATTTTCAAACTCCCATGGCTAAGTGAAAGTGTTAAAGCATTATAGTCCAGTTGCCTGGCCCGCTGCGCTATCACCTCCTTTATAGGACCAAGACGTTGGGTTAAGTGTGAAAATGCGTCTTCTGCGAGCACCCCCGCACTATGTGCGTGGGGGCTGAAGCCAACGACTGCCATCTTTCAGATTCTATACACACACACACACACACACACACACACACACACACAGATATATATATATATATATATATCTTAAAACGGCCGCATAGAAGGTGTTTACAATACTTGGAGGCACAAGTATAAAAACAAAAAGGCCACTACAGTTTATCAAAATATTACTTTATAATTACATATGCTATCATAACATAGCATCTTTCGGGCACTGCGTCTCTATTACACGAGCGCCTTCAAGAACTTCCTGAAAATAGTGCTCAGAGGGTACTCGGCTTTGGTCCGAATCTCGGGACGCAACAACGGTGGTCTCCATCTCTGCCCAGTATGTCTTAACACGGGCTAGAGCCATCCTAGCGCCCTCTATGCATGCTGACCTCTTAATTGCATTTATACGCGGCACTGCGTCAAGGAATTGCTGCACCAAGGCGAAATAACTCTTCGGCTCCGAACTCCCCGGCCACAGGTGACCCACGACGTGCTTCATGGCGAGTCCAGACAACCTATTCAGTTCGGCCTATTGAGCCAAACGATCATCCACTGCTAGTGGACGCTCTGGATTGTGAAACTGCGACCAGAAAAGCCTTTCCACTTCGCGATCTTTCCGATCTTGAAAGTGTTCGGTCGCATCAGCAGCACTCGCTGCCAAATCCAGATAGGTGTCCTCCACACTCCACATCCGGTCTAACGGAGCAAACTTCGGATCACAAAACTTCCTTCGCAGCATGAAGGGCTTTCCAGCCACAATCTGTTCGGCCTGACGCAGCTCCTCCTTCGCAGCTCTCATCGCAGAGCACGCGTCCTTGGCATTGGCGACGGCCTTCTCTAAGTCCATCTGTTTCGCCTGGTCTTCTTTTTCAAGAAGTCTGCAACGGTCGGTAGCGCTTTTTAACTTTTTGGCCATGTCGTCCACCTCCTCTTTGCTTCGGCAATGAGCAGCCTGTTCGGCCCTCAGCTCTTCAAGGGCCTTTCGGGCAGCCGCATCGCTTCTTCTGGCTTGCTCCTTAGCTCGGGCAAGTCCTGCCCTAAGATTCTCCACGGCGGCCGTACCATCTGCGTCAAGCACACACCTTGTAAGATATTGGCATGAAGCTCCTCTTACCTAGCGCCGCCCGAAGAAATTACATACCTTGAGCCTCATCAAGCCGCTTGTTGACAAGCGCGATGTCGGCATCTGCCACGTCCAGTTGCCGCTTTAGTTCGGCTCGATTCCGAACACCTCGCCACCTAAATTCAAAGGCGACATCTTAGACCTGGGATTATGATCCTCTGCGTGCCGTCATTTCTTGACGATGCGTAGAGTCTCAGGGGCTGCTATCTACACAGGGCGCATCTTACTTATGCGTGACTGACAAAAGTGTACATCATCTAACATACCTCAAAACCCGTCAGCAAGCTTTTGACGGCCTCATGCAATCCGTCTTCTACGGATGAAATCCTTTCAATCACCGTGCCCATCAATGCACGGTGCTCCTCTGAGATAAAAGCTCGCCCCAGCAGAATCTTTAGCTCCTCCAGCCGAGCACCAGACGGTGCCGGACTTGTCCTATGGCCTCTTTCGAAGACCGGACGCGGAGAGCTTCGGGGGGCCGCACTGCCACCTTCCGCCCTTGCCGGATTCGGAGAAACCCTCCGCGACGACACCTCAGGGTCGCCCACCTCGCTAGGCGGCACAGCAGGGGGAGGCGTCCCGCTCTCCATCATCTCCGGAAGAAGATCCCTCGAAGACGAGCTCTGCTGAGAAGGGCTGAGGTCCGAACTACAAGGTAAGATTTTGGTTAATCTTCTCAGATATAAATCAAAGATTTCTCTCATCCCTCAAAAGGAAAACCTCTCTCTACTTATGGCTCGCTGGAGGGCTGACCCCCTTGAGGGCATAGTCCGGCCGAGGAATTCCCCGGCGTCGGACCCTCTGACGAGGATTTTCTCCCCCGTTTCAAGACCATGGTTCCCGGGTCATCAGAGGCGGCTCTCTTCTTCCCCTCGGGAAAGGAATTGTCGGTTCCTCCCTTCGGGGCAGCCTCCTTCGAGGAGGCCATAGCTTCCTTGTCCTCCCCCTCCAAAGGCACTATCTCCAGCATCCTGGCCAGCACGGGATCCGGCCTGGTTTCAGGAAGGGGAGCCGGACACCTGATCAGCTTTGCCTTCGCTATCCACTCCTGTTTAAAAAGACGGCTCTTTTAGGGGCAAGTTTATGACAATTGTACGGATAGAAGGTCCGGGCACAAGGTTGCTTACTTGAGTATCCGGGCGATTGCAGGTTAGACGTGTGTCCTCGGTTAAATCCGGACACATCTCTTGTGATCCGAAGAATAATCTATACATCTCCGCGGGCGTTGCGCCCATGAAGTTCTGGAGAGCTCGCGGTCCCTCTAGATTAAACTCCCACAGGCGAAAGGGGGCGACGTTTGCCGGGCAATATTCGGCGAATCAGCATGACCTGCGTCACCTTGACCAGATTGAGGTCTCCTTCTAAGAGATCCCTAATGCGGCCCTGCAATAGGGGCACGTCTTTGGATAACCCCCAATCTAATCCTTTGTTAACCCATGACGCTAGCTGTGGTGGGGGACCCGAGCGAAAGGCAGGAGGCGCCACCCACTTGGCGCTCCTGGGAGCGGTGATATAGAACCACTCTCGTTGCCACAAGCCAAGCTCCTTTTGAAAGGAGCCCTCGGGCCATGGAGCATCGGCATTCTTACTTATGACAGCACCTCCGCACTCTGCGTGCCATCCCTCGATCATCTTCGGCTCCACTCCAAAAGTCTTGAGCCATAATCCAAAGTGAGGAGTAACGCGGAGGAATGCTTCGCACACGACGATGAATGAGTAAATGTGGAGGATAGACTCCGGGGCTAAGTCGTGAAATTCCAGCCCGTAATAAAACAACAGCCCCCTCACGAAGGGATCTATCGGGAAGCCTAACCCCCGAAGGAGGTGAGACATAAACACTATGCTCTTGTCGGGCTGGGGATTGGGAATAGCCTGCCCTTGAGCAGGCAACCTATGCGGAATTTCGGCGGTCAAGAACTTAGCCTCTCTCAACTTTAGCACGTCTTCCTCCGTGACGGAGGAAGGCATCCATCGGCCTTGAAGGTCGGAACCGGACATTGTCGAAAGTCCGAAGCGCCCGAAATCTGAAGCCTAGGGTGTTGGAACTCGAGGTGACGGGCGAACTCGTTTGAGATTGAAAAAAGGAGTAAGTCCTTGGTCTCTTTATAAGAGGTCGAATACCAAGAGCCCTCCCCCTTACCGTTTGGGACTCGCCTTTAATCGAGAAAAAAGTGCTAACGGGCACAATTGGGTTACCCACGTCCGTATTGATGAGAATCCCGTGAAAGGGGGGTACACGATCTCTGCTTTGACAAGACGTGCCAAGGAAACCGCCTCGTAAAACATGCTGAGGTAGAAAAGAAAAAATGATTCGAGTAAAGGACTTGGCTGTAATGTGATGGTGCACTGCAGAATACGTCAGCAGATTTGATTTGTGTTAATATTATTCTCGCTATGGCAATATGTGGAAACTTATTTTACAGAGCCGGACACTACTCTTGGTGATTACAATCTTCTATGAAGGACCTGGAGGAGGAACCCGCCTTGCAATGCCGAAGACAATTTGCGCACCGGACTCGTCGTCATTGAAGCCTGGTTCAGGGGCTACTGAGGGAGTCCTGGATTAGGGGGTGTTCGGGTAGCCGGACTATACCTTTAGCCGGACTCCTGGACTATGAAGATACAAGATTGAAGACTTCGTCCCGTGTCCGGATGGGACTTTCCTTGGCGTGGAAGGCAAGCTTGGCGATGCGGATATTCAAGATCTCCTACCACTGTAAACGACTCTGTGTAACCCTAACCCTATCCGGTGTCTATATAAACTGGAGGGTTGTAGTCCGTAGGACAGAATCAACTCCATACACAACAATCATACCATAGGCTAGCTTCTAGGGTTTAGCCTCCTTGATCTCGTGGTAGATCTACTCTTGTACTACCCATATCATCAATATTAATCAAGCAGGAGTAGGGTATTACCTCCATCAAGAGGGCCCGAACCTGGGTAAAACAAAGTGTCCCCTGTCTCCTGTTACCATCCGGCCTAGACGCACAGTTCGGGACCCCCTACCCGAGATCTGCCGGTTTTGATACCGACACCGAGTGCGGCCACCATGCGGCTTTGGGAGCACTTGTCGCCAAAGCTTTCCGACACGGTTTCTTTTGGCCAACGGCCTTAGAAGAGGCCAAGGAATTGGTCCAAAAATGCAAAGGGTGCCAGAAGTTCCACTCCAAGCCGCATCAGCCGGCTTCTGCACTCAAGACCATCCCCATTGCCTGGCCTTTCGCAGTTTGGGGCCTAGACATGGTGGGACCATTCAAGACGGCATGAGGTGGCTTAACTCACTTACTTGTCGCGGTGGACAAGTTCACCAAGTGGATAGAAGCGAAGCCAATCAAGAAACTGAATGGTCCGACTGCCGTGACTTTCATCTCCGACATCACAATTCAGTACGGCATACCACACAGCATCATCACCGACAACGGCATGAATTTTGCCAAAGGCGCCTTGGCCCGTTTCTGTGCGACATAGGGCATCTGACTGGACCTAGCGTCCGTCGCCCATCCACAGTCAAACGGCCAGGTGGAGCGAGCAAACGGCCTCATCCTGTCCGGCATCAAGCCCCTGACTGGTCGAGCCTCTGGAGCGCTCGGCTGGCTGCTGGCTCGACGAGTTGCCAGCCATCCTCTGGAGTCTGCGCACGACTCCAAACAAGTCAACCGGCTTCACGCCTTTCTTCCTCGTCTACGGTGCTGAAGCCGTCATCCCAACGAACATAGAGTTCAATTCCCCGCGAGTCACCATGTACACTGAGGAAGAAGCAGAAGAAGCACGACAAGACGGCGTCGACCTGCTGGAAGAGGGCCGGCTGTTGGCACTCAGCCGGTCCAGCATCTACCAGCAGAGCCTGCGCATATACTACAACAGGAAGGTCAGGCCGAGATCTTTCCAGGAGGGCGACCTCGTGCTCCGACTAATCCAGCGAACAGCCGGCCAGCACAAGCTGTCGGCGCCTTGGGAAGGCCCCTTCATCATCAGCAAAGTGCTCGACAACAACTCCTACTACCTGATCGACGCTCAGAAGCCCCGAGCACGCAAGAGGGATGACTCCGGCAAAGAGACAGAGCGGCCATGGAATGCAAATCTCCTCCGAAAAATTCACAGTTAAACGCAGTATGTATCACGCTACCTTTTGTATTAAAAGTACCAAGACTTTAGGCCCCCCGAGAAGAGCTCGGGGACTACCCTCTTTTATCTATATGATAAGAAATATGCCTTCGAGTATATTACTCTTTGTTATGCCGCTTGGCACCGGGTTCGACTAGTCGGCCCGGCGACTTGCCGTCCTGCGCTATGAAATGCTTCCTGCAGCCGGACAAGTAGTGTGTGGCGTCTAAGCTGTCTCCTGCCAGAAGCCGCAGCTCGCAGAGCGACTGTCTGGTGGGCAGGAGTAAGGAAGAATGGGCGTCCACATGAAAAATGGCTAAGGACTCAAAGCATAAACATAGCTTAAGGCCGGCTTCCAGCCTTTTTTTGCAAACCGACTCTTGAATAGTCGGCTTGCCGCCTTTTATCCGACTTGTTAAACAACTCTAAAAACGGCTAAGTACTTTCCTTCCCAAAGTGACCAAGAATTTGATCCAGCAGCAGTCCGCAGAGCGGCTGTCCGACTAACAAAGACGGCAACTGAGGGAGGACGGCAAAGGAAAAATCCAAAAGAGCAATGAGCAAGAAAAGATAGAAGTCTGATGAATATTTACATAACAAAGGCCCTTGGCCGAATCTTCGAGCAGAATTTCAAAATACAGCCCGCGGGTGGAATTGTGCGAATTAACAAGTTCTTCAAAGACTATTAGAACAGATAAGACAAAGACAAGGTGGCAGCCTAGGGGGCGGCAGACGGGTTTGGAGGATCGAAGGAGACGGTGGTGTTGGATGTTGGGGCGGCCGGCTGGGCGGTCTCAGCTTGATCACCTCTGGCGGCAGTCGGCTCGGGCGGGCACGGCTCGTTGCTGGAGGCACGGTCGAGCTGAGGCTGGCCGTCCGCTCCGTCTTCCGGTGCCTCCGTTTCACTTCTGTCCTCCGCCTCATCTTCCTCCTCGACGCTGGAGCCGATCACCTCTGCCGAGTCCTCGCTGTAGTCGGGGTTCAGCCCAAACCACTCCAGCGGTACCTCCCCGCCGTCTTCAGCCCGCTCGGGGACAAAGATGCCGGTGTCAGTGTACTCGGCGATCGCCGCCGCATGCTTGACAAGGGCTTCTTCCGCGGCTGCCAGCTCCGGCTGGGCTTCTGACCGGAGTGTGGCCAGCCGGTCTAGGTCCAGCCTCGGATACCACGCCTTGACGAATTCCAAGGCTCGACACGCTCCAGCCCGGGCCGAGGAACCCTTCCAGGCCTCAAGATGGCCAGCCGCGACCTCCAGCCAGTCGGCAGTCCGACTCGGGGTGCACGGAGCCTGCACGTCTGGCCACGGGGCGGCGATCGCTTGGGCGCCGACACATTGAAGCCGGCGCAACATCTGGTGGGCCGGCCGCAGGCGAGCCCCAATGCTCAGAATATGCTCGTCAAGGGTCCGAGGGGCATCAACGATGATCTCCGCGCCATCCGCCCTCCGCTCCTCGCGGTCGGCCTCGATAGCTTGAATGGCGGCCTGCGAGTGGCCGGGGAAGAAGTCTGCCAAGACGGAAAGAATGAAGAACAAGTCAAAAAACCAGGAGTCGGCTCGACCTATAGTCGGCGGCTCGAAGAAGGAAAGCAAAGAAGCTCACCATCGACGAGGTCCTCGATCTCGTGGAAGCTGGAGGCCAGCATTGCCTCCTTGTCAGTCCAGGAGGAGCGCTTGCTCACGAACTCGGCCAGAAGGGCGGCCTCCGCCTCCTTTTGCGTCTTCTTAAGCAGCTCCTTCTGCTCTGCCAATTGTGTGGCCAGCAGATCGCGCTCTGTGGCGAGCTTGCTGCACTCCTCCCCCTTGGCGCGCAACACGGAGTTGGCTTTGCTCAGCTGCTGTTGTAGAGTGGCGTTGGCCTCTGAAGAGAAAGAAGAAAGAAGGTGTTAAGTCATCAACGAAGAAGGTCGCCGGGGAGATCCGGCCTGACTGCTCAGCAGTCGGCCCGAATCTCGGGGACTACAGCTCGCGGGTGCACCAGCGCGCCCCTGCAAAGAAGAAAAAGGACTCACTCCGGCTCTCCGACAAGTCAGTGGTCCGCTTGCCCAGCTCTTCAACGTTGCGGTTGAAGGCGGTGACACGGATGTTGTGATAGTCCCGCAACAAGTATTTCAGACAAAGGTTAGTACCCGGAACTCACCAATTGGAGTTCCGGGCCGCCTGCTCAGCAACCGGCCCAAAACTCGGGGACTACACCCAGTGGGTGCGCTGGCGCGCCCCCACAAAGAGGAACAAGAAAACAGGGACAAAGGAGAAAGCATACCCGGATGGCTGCCCGCGACGCCAGGTGTGCCTTGGTGCAGTTTTGGATGGCGTCGCTCTCAGCTTGCAGCTTCATCTAGACATCCAGAAGCGCCTGGTTCAGTGGGCCCATGCCGCCTCCTCGCACCCACCCAATGGGCGCGGCGCTCGTCGCTTCGGCGTCTGGAATCATCGAGTTGGTGGTGCCGGTCTCTAAGGGGCGTGGCGCCGAAGTCGCCTTCTCAGGACGGCGGCACGTTGGCGAGCCAACTTGAAGGAGTAGCCTTGCCACAGCCTCGTCTTCAGTCGGCGGCAAGGGCGGATCCACCGGCTGTTTGCCTTGCGCGCTCCAAAACGGCGGCGGGGGCGGCAGTGGCGGCGCGACGGCGTCCGGCATGGGGGCGGCGCCGCCGCCTCTCTCCGCGACCGGGAACTCCCCGCCGGCTTCCCCTGACTGCCCCGTGAACTTTGGGGGCGGCGGCGCAGAGTTCAGAGGGGTGACGAACACCGCCGACCGCCGGGGCGCAACTTCCTTAGCCGACCGCTTTGCTGCAGCGGCGGCTTCGGCCTCCGCTTTCTCCCGGCGGGCGGCCTCATCCTCCTCGCGCTTCTCCTGCGCATTCCGCTCCGTCGCCTCCAGAAGGTCGGCGGCGGGGTCAATCTGCCGAGTGGTGGCAAACGTCTCCACCGACCCCATAACGAAGGCGGCGGCAACCCTCTCAAGAGTGAGGGGAGCCCTAAGGCGAGAAAAGCATATGAAAAACTCAGACAAGATCAACAAAGAGAAAATAAATATAAGGGACGGAGGCGCTTATGCAGAGACCAGCAGCGGCTTCTTCACTTCCTTGCGGAAGCGGTTGGCTTTTGCGGCTGCCTCTTCCCGCTTGGTCGCGGCGGCCGCTCCCTTGAACTTCTTCGACCGGCCACCAAGCGTACTCGGCCCGGCCCGACACTTCTTCACGCCGCCTTGAGCGTCCAAGTCGGCGGAGGAACTCGCGCTTGGCTGGCTAGCCTTTGGCTGGTGGCGTGGGGCGACTTCTCCCTCGGCCTCATCGTCAGGGCAGTCGGCAAAAGTGGCCGAAGGCCTGGAGCCGCCTGCTTCTCCTCCTCCTCCCTCGGCGTCGGCCTCCATGGCCGCCACCCCCAAGTCAGGATCGTCGACGTCGCTCTCCGCCCGATCGGGGACAAACTGACGAGCCGGCCCCGCGGTGTCGGCCGAAGGAGGGACGAGAGGGTTCTGATTCAAAACAAAAATGGTCAGACTTGACAAGTCGGACTCGGCAACAAAAGAAACAGAAGAAGAAGGAAGACGACTTACAATAGGCGGGGGGGTTGGCGCGCGAATACGGCTCCTTGCCGAACCGCCAGTCCACCAAGAGACCGCAGTTTGCGATGTAGTTCACCGTGTTTGCCACCTCCGCGTGAGGCATGTCCTTGGAGCACATCCGACTTGGGTCCCGATGACCGCTCATCTGGCAGATCAGGTGAGGTCGGCCTTGGAGTGGCAGGACTCGGTGCGCCACGAAGGCGGCCAGCAAGTTGGCCCCGGTCAAGCCCTCCGACTGCGTTAGCACTCGGAGTCGCGCAACGGCGGCTGCACCAGCAGGAGACAGCGTCTTGGCTCGGTGTAACCACCTGGGGAGCCTTCCAGCCGGCGTGCCGGCTTAGTAAGCCGGCAGATTAACCCAGTCGCCTTCTGGGGCGATGTTCTTCACATAAAAATAGGACCGCTGCCACATCTTCACCGACTTAATCAGTGCGATGGTGGGAAACGGATTGTCGGCCACTGATCTCTGCATCACAATAAATGCACTGCACTGGGCCGGCACGCCGGCGACGTGTGTGCTGAGCTTGGACTGGAAGAACTCACCCCAGAGCTCGATGGTGGGGAGAACACCGAGGAAGCCTTCACACAGGGTGGCAAAGGCAGCCAGTAGCACCACTGTGTTCGGAGTAAGGTGGTGCGGCTGGAGCCCATGGAACTCCAAGAAGGAGCGGAAGAAGACGCTCGCCGGCAGCCCCAGGCCGCGCATAAGGTGCGAGCGAAATATGACCCGCTCGCCCTCCTCCGGCGCGAGGCGGACTCGCACTAAGTCCCTGCCGGGCAGCCGCCGTGTCTGGCGGAGGATCTCAATGTCGTCATCATCAACCTCGGAGCCATCCCACACTCCGGAGCGTACAACAGGAGGCGCGGCGGCGGAGGAAGAGCTCATCGCTGCGCGCGCGGCGTGGTTCGGAGCAGCAGCGGCGAGAGGAAGAAAAAGCAAGAAGGAGCGAAAGGGAGTGGGGAGAATGGGTGCGCGTGCTTCGCCGCCCCCCTCCCCCCGCCTACTTGTAGGCTCGTGGGCTGAGAAGCCGAGGGGGCGGTTGTGGGATTAACTACGCCCGGGACCCCACGACCCCCACAATTTACCACACGAAGTTACCACGTGCAATAACCGCGCGGGAACCCGAACTGTCCGCATGGCCACAACGGATCCGTTCGCATGCCGAGGCGCGGTAGTGGCGGGCCCCGCCTGTAGGCCCGTCCCATCGCGTGTGTGGGTGAGCAGACTAGCTCAGCCACGTGGCGCCTCGTGATGGGTCCACCACGGGCGGCAACCCGGAAGCTTATCAGGCACGCCACCTGAGCTCCGCCGCGATGTTCAAACTTTTTTAGGGGCAAGTCAGCCTTGAGCAAGTCCGACTCCAACTAGTCGTCTTAACAGAAGACGGCTAGCGAGGCCCAGATCCAACCGCCGGAGAGAAGAAACTGTTGAGGCTCCTCGACATGTCGCCCTTGGAGCCTCACCAGCTTCGGGGACTACTGTCGGAGTAATGGGCCACGGGTAGGCTAACCCAGGCCCAGAACCTTTCAAGACATTGAGGCAGACTGCGCCCCTCGAGACCCCAGGACGAAGAGCCGCCCTCTGAGAGTCGGCGGCGAGGCGGCCGACTGCCCACTCGCGGCCGAGTCCCAGGGACGACTTCAGGATAAGCCGACTCCTGACTGGCGACTTCTAGAGAAGCCGGCCTTGGGGAGTCGGCCTGCGACGCCAACAACCCCCATGCCCTCATAAAGAGGGACGGGACGGGGAGTGGCCATAGTACGGTCCACGCCCACCCCTTTCCCAAGGGCAGGCGTGGCTACAGTACGCCGTACCCGTAGAGATCTCCGTGTGGCGCGACACTATTGCCATGCCGGCCCTGATGTCAGCCCCAGAGGGCGGAGTCATGTGCCCACGACGGCCTGCCGATACGACCCAAGGATGATGGGTCCCACCAGTCGGCGGGCGTACAAAAGACGGCGAGAGCACCACCAATCGGCCCGGATGGGAGTCGGCCACCAGGAGTCGGCCGGCCCCTCCCACGGGCCCCACGCGCCATTAATCAAACGCAACAGGTAGTGGCCACAGTGATCGCCCGCCAGACGGTGGAGCTGTCGCCACGACCTCATGACTGAGCCTGCGTCATTAGAGGCACGACTACAGTAATCTACAGCCAGCAAGACCCGCCCACGGTGGACGCGGCCTGTCGGCTCCGTACCGAGCCTATCGGCGGGGCCCACCAGTCGGCGGGCCCCAGGAGTCGGCGGATAAGACGGCGGCCAGAGAGACTAATGGCTGGGCCCGCGCCCAGCCAGATTACCATTGTACCCCTGGGGGGTAGGCCTATATAAACCCCCAGGGCATCCATGCAAAGGGTTGGAATCCATTAGCACTAGACCAGGTCATATAGGAAGGAGAGAGCTAGCCTTGCCTTCTCCTACCTCCAGGAAACAGCTCGAGGAGCAACCGTGTAAACACTTTGCCATAGTGATCATGCGAAGACCCCGCAGAGCAGCAGTAGGGGTATTATCTCCCCGGAGAGCCCCGAAGCTGGGTAAGATTCGCCGGCATGCATGCCTTCGCCTTATCTCGTTTCCAGGCATCGGCGATGTTTTACTCACCCCCACCATGATAAGCCATCCTTTGGCATATGTCGCACCCAACCCCCGACACCGGCCCATATTTGATCCGGTCCATTAATGGCCTACCACGTTCCGGGCCTAATAGTGGCCCATATGAGATCTGGCCCGTTAAAAGCCTACCACGTTCTGGGCCAAATTATGGCCCAGATCAGGTCGGACCCTTTAAGAGGCTTTGGGCTCAATTATGGCCCATATCAGATTCGACCCGTCAACTGGACACTATGCTTTTGGGCCCACTTGCTAAAGGCCCACTTAGTAATTCGGCCTGATATTAGTTTTGGCCTGTTAAGGGCCCATTTAACATTTCGGCCCTATATTAATTTTGGCCTGTTGAAAGCCTGTCATATAGTTGGGCCTAACTACGGCCCGGTTTGCATCCGGCCTGCTCGCAGCCGATATCTGATTGGGCGAAACAAGGATCGAGACAATTTTGGCCTGTTATAAGCCCGTGATTTGATTCACACAATCATGGGCCGGGGTTCATTTCGGGCTGTTGCCGACCCGTGAGCTGTTCGGCACGTTTTAGGCCCAACCTACATCGTGATTGCATGACAACCCGATTATGTACCGTAATTTTACGGTTTGGCCGGTTTACTGCGAAGACAAGATATAAATACAGTAAAATAATTGCAACATCGTGAATAAGAAAAAACCTAGACTATACAATAAAGAAATTATGGCATATTACATCCACTGGGCATCAGAGTTCGCCACTATGATCATAAAGCACAAGCAGACATCAGATTACATACACTGGGCATCAAAGATCGCGACTAGTGCAAATAAACACGCCCACAAAATAATATACAAAACCGACAACACTTCAATAGAGTTCAAGAAAGGTTAGCCCTGATGGGGAGCTGTAGCGCAAGCAACTGAGCAAGATGAAGAGACTGCGCTTGTTCAACGCTTATATCTTCCTCAATCTGAAAGATAAACAAGCAGACAGATGACAGGTTTTGCACATAAAAGTATCAGTGCTGACAATTCATCACATTTCTTACTGACGAATAAAGTGAAACAGTTTAAAATTGCATTAACACAATATGGTATTGTTCAGGTCAAGACATGGAAGGAAATGACATTGTGAAGGAGTTGGCAGCTTCACGACACCACTGGATTACAGATCAAGAACTCATAAGTATCAATGGTTAGTGTGTTGTCAATTTATACCATTTCAGATTGGCAAATAAAGAGACGGTTTAAATAATAGTAGAATGATATAACATTGTTCATAGTTAAGACATTGCAGAATATGACATTGTGCTGTAGTGGGTAGGTTCACCACACCACTGGATTACGGATGAAGAACAAAAGCATACATGCAGTGTAAAAGAAGACCACTTGCTCTGTATAGTTTATTTTACATGGTATGAAGAAGGAACTTGGTTGTACAACTGAAAACTTAAATTGAGAAAGGACAAACTTTTGTTTATGAACTACATAATAAACTTTAAACAAGCAATTTGATGCAAACACCAAAAATAAACAGCTGTTGTAGTCATGCCTAACCAAATATATACAACAAAGTTTGAAGGCTTGAGATGGAAAAACTTACATTATAGGTGAAGACAAGCTCTATAAAGGCCTTGTCCATGCTGATGGGGGGGGGGGCAATTCAAGAAGTTTACCACAAAATCTTCTTCAAAAGCATTGCCTTTATTCTACATTTTGTTAAGAGTAAATATAGATGTGATAATATATGAAAAAATGGAGAATATTTAAGATAAGATGAAGAGTGATGCTACATAACCAGGTAGCTATAAATGTAAGTGCAGTGATACAGGCAAAAGGTACAACCAAGAGCAATGCACAGCTAAACTTCTTCAGTACCAACCTTATGGTAAGAGTAAATATAGATCTGATGTGTAGAAAATGGAGGGCAAAGGAAAATAAGCTGCAGAGTGATGGTACATGAACAACTACCTGTCATTATAAGTACACTGATAAAGGACAGCATGTACTTACAAGAAAAATGCAGAGCTAAAAAAACATTGGCATTGGATATATTCTACACCAATGTAACCATTCATACAGATCAGATAATATGGAGCGAACAATTGATAAGCAAGCTATCATGCATACTGCTGTCACATAATGAACCAGGTATGTATGCAAGTACAGTGATATAGGACAACAGGTACTAACAAGAGCAAAGCAGCGGGCAGCATATTTGCGATATTCTGTCGTTCTTGTCAAACCAGAATTCCTCTTCGAGCAAATTTCCTGCAAAAAAGATCCATAAGGCACATGTGGAAAAGTAGAAGTTCAAATTGTCATGTGATTTCATAGACAGTACCTCATCCTGGGAACGAGACCAGTGCATATGAAGGTTTTTCCATTCAATGTCTTCTAAATTTAGCACAGGAGACTTCATCGGAAATTCGTTTATAGACTTGCCATCAAAGTGTGATTTCCTCAGGTAACACCGATACTGCTGCAATGCTTCCTTGAAAAGCACAAGCAAGCTTTGCTCGTCATGACTATCCAGATTGACCCTCGCCTAGTTACAACAATGTAATGTAAATCATTGATGTGTTCAATCAGCAGAAAACAGGAAAATAATAATCATGAATAATAGCACTTACACGTAAGTTGGACAGGAAGATGTGAAAATGGTGTTTGTCTTCACAATAATCTTCCCATGATGGGAATATATGCACGTAGTCCCTAACAATATTGAAAACATTGTCTTTTAAACTAGGAATAAATGGAATGGGGTTCCAATCTGCAGGAATTGGCCGTCTCTGCAGTTGGGATAGGTCTTCGGCTGGTGGACTTGCTGTACTTTTTGCTGGAGTGGGATTTTTCTATGGCATAGCTGGTGCTATGGCAAATGAAATCGGTATACCTTTTGCTGGAGTGCAGGTCCTGTGTGGTGGGGCTAGTGGTGTGGCCAGTGAAGTATGGGTACAGTCTGCTGGAGTCGGTCCTACGTTTTGTGTCACTGGTTGTACAACCAATATAAGTGGGGTGCTGTCTGACTTCTCCGGCACCACCACGTTTTTCAAGGACTTTGCTGGTGCTCCTTCAGGTTCGGCAATCATCCTCTTCCTTTTTTATGTCTGATGCACAAGAACAACATTTGAGTGAAATAACATGGTATGATGACAGATGTAATATGTATTGATAATGGATGGGCATGGCATCTCGACATATATGATGAGTAAACTAAGCAGATGGCAGTGCAACAAAGTAGAAGAAATGCAAGACAACATACGCAAGATACTCGCAATCAATAAAACATTGCCAAATTAGGACAGGCACCTTGATGGGTGAACAGGACAGGCCATCTGCCTTTGACTCCTCGAGGTTAGAATAGTCATTAGGATCATATTCTGAACAAGAATCAACAGGTGGGGAGCGTATGAGTTTCATTGCATCCAGAATGGCACTCAATGCCTTGGTGCCAATTCTGTAAGTCATTGTAGCATTTAGCTTCAAGAGTGGACTGCTGCTAGTGCGACACAAAGCAGCTACACATATCATAGTGTAGACATAACGGGAAAACCTTAAGCATCCGAGTAAAATCAGCAAAGTGGAACTTGCTAGAATATATGTGCTAGTATTGCCGGTACGGCTAGAAAGGCTTCGGATACCAGCTCTCTTTAAGTGAAGGTGCGGTACTGTTAATATCAGTATAACTCTCAAAGGCGACACAGCTCCCCGCATTTCCTTGCTATTCTTATAGGATTCAAGTGGGCAGGCCACTACAAATCCTATTCCTATGTTTACAAGATCCTACGAATCAAAGAGGCTCAAAGTGTCCATCACAACCGACCGTATAGACCTCTACACTGCAAATGTCCCCGCTCATCTTCAGTACAAGGAACATATTGTACTACTATCATACTCCCTCCGTTCCAAAATATAAGTCTTGGTAGATATTTCCACTATGGATCACATACAGATGTATCCAGATACATTTTAGAGTGTAGATTCACTCATTTTTCTCCATATGTAGTCCATGGTGGAATCTATACAAAGACTTGTATTTAGGAATGGTGAGAGTACATATTAAAGAAGAACAGAAGAGGAACATGGTAAAGAAGAGCAAGCAGATTTTGGATAATAAAATGTTGGTTGCGCAGAGCCCACACATGATGAACCAGAGCACATTAAGAATGCAACTCCCAACTGTCTCTCGACCATTTCAGGCGGTTGGATGAAGATCCTACGTCTCCTAACCCTTCTTCTTCCTCGTCTCTGATTCTTCCCATACAGAACACCGCACGGGCCGCCGGCCAGACCACCGGTCCCCACCGCCTGTGTTCCTCCACCACCCCCACCCCGCCCCAACCCCCACCCGCGTCGAGTTTTCTTCGTTCGGTGAGGCCCCACAACCACCCGAGCCCCTTCGATCGCACCGGCGAACTCCGGTGAGCTCCGAAAAATCGACTAACCCAATTTTGAAATTTAGTCTATTGTGATTTAATTAGTGTGGAATATAAAAGGGGAAAACCATAAGCATTGGGAGTATAGTGTTGAGCGTGCCATGGCGGATCTGAAGGTGCAAACCGGACAACGGCAACTTCGCAACCAAGACAAGAAATCAGAGTAAAGCAGTGGCGATCTATTTTCTTGCTGCGATAAATAAGTTGAGTAGATACGAAAGGGTACCACCTCTGGTGCAGCGCCGTGTACGCATCTGCTGAGAATTTGATGGTGCTGCGGTAGCGATGGCTGTCGGCGGCGTGGAAGCAGATCTAGGAGGGTAGACGGTGGCGGCAGGGCGCGGTGGACGAGACGGTCGTAGGAGCGGTGCCGACAAGGTGGACGACGGCAATGATGAAGCGAGAGGACGGGATGCAAGGATCCCGGTCTGAAGCCGTGGATGAGAGAGGTCGATCTCTTTTAATGGACGGCGGCGTCGGGGTATTAGCTCCGGCATGGTGGAGGAGGACGGCGGTGGATGGGGTGGCGGACGGCGGCGGACGGAGGAGGGTGGGGTGGAGAGGGTGTTTTGGCGCCCACGGAGTACAAATGGGGAAAAGGGAGGTAGAGAGAAAGGGGGGAACCATGTATTCAGGGCGTGCTTGTCTCAAATGCGAGGAAATTTACAAACTTAGCCCCTGTTTCAAATTTCTACTAAATCACAACAATATTAGTTGGTTGCGGATAGGACGGTAATCTCGCATACACCGAATATTTGCCGATGAGAGTTTGTTTTTGGCGCCCACCGTGTATGAATATGAATCGGGGAGGGAGTCAATTTTGGCTGAGGACACACTGTGTTTTGGCGCCCACCGTGTATGAATCCGGGTGAGAGGCGGTTACGTCACGTTTGGGTGAAATTACAAACCTACCCCTATTGAAACCTATAGAAATCCAGCAGATAGGCTTTGCGTGGTAGGGATAGCCAGTAGTGATTTCCATCTCGCAGATTTTGGTTTCAGGCGGTTACTGCGACTTACCCCGCTTCGTTCAAATTTTACAGAGTGCACGTTTACTGTGCCAACTCAATTCGAATCCCGTTTGTATTCTATTTTTTGGGTGGGATCCATTTTCAATTGGAATTACATTCTATATACATCATTTTTTATATATACTTTCAAAAGACCAACACAGAATTCTGCTCCTTTATATGTATAATATGATTTACAGATACAACGATCTCGAAATCTTAAGGTTGAATTCGATTTTTTAACCAAATTATGTTCTACTAAAATGTATGGATCAGTAATATCTACATATTAAATAACATAGATGTGCGTGAATTCATATGAGTATGCATGTTTGATAGATTAATTTTGGTTCGAGTATGGATTACATGTATCATCATCTCGAATTCAAATATTTGAATCCCTTTTTTGTTCACCCCTTTCACGCCCATCTCTCTCGCATGCATGCTCCTTCAGGTAGCTATCACTCTCTTTTCTCCAGCTCACCCGCACGCTCACTTCATGTTTCTCCTATCCTCGCAAACATGGTCTCTCAACGTCTCCCTTGAGAAGTGTCACACTCTCCCTATCATTACTAGTAAGCGTGCACGTGCAACGCACGTCCTGCCAATTCAATCCATTTTTCAAATTCCACCTCTATTTAATTTGTATCCTTTTCTATAACTTTTGTTTGTCTACACCTTTTTTTAATTCAAACAACTAAAGAAACTAAAAATGGAAATACAATATGTGCTATTCCCAAAGAAATAAAATGGGAATGTGATATAGGTAATGAATAGGGAGTATCTAGGATGATAAGTACACCATTTGTCGAAATATCCCCAGGACAATAACCTAATTATTTGAAATGCATTGTTTGACAGAGACACAAAAGTGAAGAGTTTATTTGAACAGTGCGCAAAAATGCTCTTCAGATGTATTTTATCAAACAAGGAGTCCGAGTTTGCCAAAATAAAAATTCAGAGCGGTTTGGAAGTATTCTCATCACTTCTCTTTCTCCGCCTCAGAAGCATTCTTCATCCGGGCTCCCAAATGCTTCATCCCTCAGAGCTTTGTCTATATAAAGAGTCAAGGTACTAAACATGCATGGCATATATGTCCAGTCAGTAATAAAATTAGTTTCTAGCATAATGTCGGAGGATTTAAAGATGGGACATTACCGTCTTATGCAAACCTTGTGGAGACCTTTGTATATTTAATACATACTTCTGCTTTCATTATTGGGCTGATGAAGTGAAAGTTGTGAGATAAAATATTCTAAATCTCATGTAGCTTCTTTAGCAACTATAACCTTCGAGGTGGACAATCTACATCTTTGCTTCTCAGGAGAGGCTCCTAGTTGATTTGCTGCTGTACAAGGATGCTAATCTGAAACAATTATGCAGCACATGGTAAGTGCTAAGTCGACAATTGGTACTGAATCTACCAGGCTCCGAAGGATCCAATTATGTGATTTTACATGTGCATCTTAGCTATCAAAGGAAAAGAAGAAAATGGTGAAAGCAACAAAAAAAAATGCAAGCTTATATAAACTTCACAAAACCGGGTATGACATTTCAGCCAAGGAAGATTTATTCACTTACGTTCACATGATACAATATGCAAGCAACAGTTCATGGGCATGCCCTGACTAAACTATGTGTACACAAAAATAATTATCACCTGCCAACTGACCGCTTGTTAAATGTACACAACAACTAATTGGCTTAATAGTTATTTCACACTCCCACCAATTTATTAAGAAAACAGAAATCACCCAATGGAACCAGAATTTCAGAACAACTTAGTCAAGTTTTCCTATGTTGTATACCTTGCCGCTAAAACAAAGCAAATGAGTATAAGCTATGTAAAACAACACCAAGAATAGGGGATGAATGAAACAACAAATTCTGCATCCAACGGAACAACACCATTTTATGCAGTATTCACTATCGAAGGCCCTCTGCTCTAAATACTGTGAGATGTGGAGTGTAGTAGAAACATGCTGAACCAACATGAATAGACTCCAAAATTATATGCATACATCTTGAAGCATACACTGGAATTTTCAAATTGCCATCCAACCTCCAGGAATTCTTCATGTCAAAAAAGAGAATTATACAAGACATGGAAAGGAATAGTAGGCTCGGACCAAATAATTACTAACCTTGAACTGTAGGTTCAGGCCAAATAACCAAATAAAAGATACACAGATATCGGTGAAATTAACTATAATATACGCGACTATTATAAAGAGATTTCAGATGCAGATCAACTACATACACATAATTTAGTGCCCAAGATTTGGTGTCTTATCAATTGGTCCAAGTTCTCCATGTGGCAGTGCATCTCATTATTATTCTCTCATTGCAACAAAAAAACAGAAGAATGTTATTTAGTGTCCAGTCAGTAAGTGTAAGCTTGAGCTAAAATAATACAAAAAAAGAGGAAGGAAAAGTACTACAATTTTTACACTTCAAAGCACCACGAATACACCTCATAATCGGATTGGTACAACAATAAGATGAAATTATTGCTATGTAATAGTATGTTTTTTGTGAAGAGACTTGAAATATCCTTGATTTGATGCTTGTACAAGTTCAGTTAAAAGTGGTTTAAACAGTCTACAAACTGAACTTATTTTTACTTCCTAGATTAACAAAAAATTGGGGGATTTCACACCAACTGAACGTAGTAATATACAACAAAAATATTACTCCGTCTATATACTAATATAAGAGCATTTAGATTACTAAATTAGTGATCTAAATGCTCTTATATTAGTTTACGGATGGAGTAGAAGAAAGCAGTGCAAGGACAGAATAGTACTCCCTCCGTCAGTAATAAAATTAGTTTCTAGCATAATGTCGGAGGATTTAAAGATGGGACATTACCGTCTTATGCAAACCTTGTGGAGACCTTTGTATATTTAATGCATACTTCTGCTTTCATTATTGGGCTGATGAAGTGAAAGTTGTGAGATAAAATATTCTAAATCTCATGTAGCTTCTTCAGCAACTATAACCTTCGAGGTGGACAATCTACATCTTTGCTTCTCAGGAGAGGCTCCTAGTTGATTTGCTGCTGTACAAGGATGCTAATCTGAAACAATTATGCAGCACATGGTAAGTGCTAAGTCGACAATTGGTACTGAATCTACCAGGCTCCGAAGGATCCAATTATGTGATTTTACATGTGCATCTTAGCTATCAAAGGAAAAGAAGAAAATGGTGAAAGCAACAAAAAAAAATGCAAGCTTATATAAACTTCACAAAACCGGGTATGACATTTCAGCCAAGGAAGATTTATTCACTTACGTTCACATGATACAATATGCAAGCAACAGTTCATGGGCATGCCCTGACTAAACTATGTGTACACAAAAATAATTATCACCTGCCAACTGACCGCTTGTTAAATGTACACAACAACTAATTGGCTTAATAGTTATTTCACACTCCCACCAATTTATTAAGAAAACAGAAATCACCCAATGGAACCAGAATTTCAGAACAACTTAGTCAAGTTTTCCTATGTTGTATACCTTGCCGCTGAAACAAAGCAAATGAGTATAAGCTATGTAAAACAACACCAAGAATAGGGGATGAATGAAACAACAAATTCTGCATCCAACGGAACAACACCATTTTATGCAGTATTCACTATCGAAGGCCCTCTGCTCTAAATACTGTGAGATGTGGAGTGTAGTAGAAACATGCTGAACCAACATGAATAGACTCCAAAATTATATGCATACATCTTGAAGCATACACTGGAATTTTCAAATTGCCATCCAACCTCCAGGAATTCTTCATGTCAAAAAAGAGAATTATACAAGACATGGAAAGGAATAGTAGGCTCGGACCAAATAATTACTAACCTTGAACTGTAGGTTCAGGCCAAATAACCAAATAAAAGATACACAGATATCGGTGAAATTAACTATAATATACGCGACTATTATAAAGAGATTTCAGATGCAGATCAACTACATACACATAATTTAGTGCCCAAGATTTGGTGTCTTATCAATTGGTCCAAGTTCTCCATGTGGCAGTGCATCTCATTATTATTCTCTCATTGCAACAAAAAAACAGAAGAATGTTATTTAGTGTCCAGTCAGTAAGTGTAAGCTTGAGCTAAAATAATACAAAAAAAGAGGAAGGAAAAGTACTACAATTTTTACACTTCAAAGCACCACGAATACACCTCATAATCGGATTGGTACAACAATAAGATGAAATTATTGCTATGTAATATGTTTTTTGTGAAGAGACTTGAAATATCCTTGATTTGATGCTTGTACAAGTTCAGTTAAAAGTGGTTTAAACAGTCTACAAACTGAACTTATTTTTACTTCCTAGATTAACAAAAAATTGGGGGATTTCACACCAACTGAACGTAGTAATATACAACAAAAATATTACTCCGTCTATATACTAATATAAGAGCATTTAGATTACTAAATTAGTGATCTAAATGCTCTTATATTAGTTTACGGATGGAGTAGAAGAAAGCAGTGCAAGGACAGAATAGTACTCCCTCCGTCCCAAAATAAATGACTGAATTTTGTACTAACTTTATAGTAAAGCTAGTATAAAGTTGAGTCACTTATTTTGGGACAGAGGGAGTACATGAATTGTACGTAGCAGACATACATAAACCGAAATGTACGAGAGAGAAAAAAACGATTATTTTTATCACATTACCTCAGTGTTAAACTGTTTGTCTACAACGGCGCGACCATAGCCTCAGCTTCCCTCTCCCATTCGTCAGATTGTGGGGAGTGGAGCATTTGGGGACTGCATGTCTCGAAACAAATTTGATCATACTACTAATGGGATCAAACACCAACAACCAATTGCATTGGTTCATATTTTCAGTGAACTGGGTAGAGAAGCAGAATACAATCATAAAGAGTTTTGAGCTTGCAAATGAAGCAACCTTGTATCTCTTGGATAGTTCAAAACAAAATGAAGTAAACCTGAAAATGTGACTGAAAGGACATTAGGTGCAGCAATTGCTAATGAATGGCAACATTCTGAACATGTAGAAATAAAGTATGAGTTGACAGGGAAGAGGCCAAAAAAGAAGATATAAAATATTAGTATTGAGATTGCCTGAATTTCGTATATTAGTGGATGATTGAAATCATGTACAAAAAGTTTAGGAGCTATTGTGTAGTAATTTTGATGCCAATTGAGGAGTGAGTCGTGGTAGAATGAATTTGTGGGAGCACTGAAAAGGTAATTCGAGTTACACAATACAATTATCATATGAAGAGATTAAATAGTCAATAATCAGACTGTAACCCGTCTAGTGCTGAGCTTGGCATTGATTTGGATCATTTCACCTTTTCATGATATAATCAGAGTCTAACCCTTCCAGAATAACGTTGTTTAACTGCGGCAATGTTAGTTGTGTGGAAGGATCATGTATATAAAAGAATGATAGAATGATAATCAGTTCACATTTGGTCGTTGGAAAAAGTACAGGACTTTGTAACATCCTCCACTGCGACGTATGCAGATCATGATGCAGTAAAATGACCAAAGAAAGTAAATAAGCACAAGCATCAAATTCTCTTGTGTATGGAACATAAACTGAATCATAAGTACAGGGTAGACTTTGTAACATCCTCCATTGTGGTGTATGTAGATAATGATGCGCTAAAACGATCAAATTCTCTTGTGTATGGAATATAAAATGGACCATATGTTGGGTACCTCACTATTCAGTATAGTTTTATATCAATCTACACTTCAATCAATCGAATGGAAACTTACTGGTTTCTCCATAGTCAGATAAGGTCGTGGCCGTCCGTTGGGCAGCATTGGGCAGTAGAGGAGGGAAGCGCCGCCGCACCGCGCTGACGTCCTTCCATGTGGCAGCAGAGGCTGACCGGCGGGCAGTGGGCAGCGGCGGCAGGGGGTGCTCCCGCGTTCTTGGGACCGCCCGTGCTTCGCGAACGCTCGGCCGTTGGGAGGGAGTACTGGTTGGGAGGAGGAGAGTGGGAAAGGTCATGCGGGCGCGCGCGTTCTGCAGAGCGGTTTGTTTTCGTGATTATAGCGATGGAGGATTAGTGGGTTGATTGGCGTGTTTGTTGCATCAAACATCGGAGGAATAAGGGCCATTAAATTTTGTTGATGGATGGATCTGATTGTTTATTTCTCCGTGTCGGATCTCGGGTTCTGGAAGACCCTTAAGGTTCGAACATTGCGGTGCGCGCAGAGATCACGTCCTCAACCTCCCCGTCTCGCAAAGAGCTAAACTACTAAAGGAATCACACAAGAGACACAAGATTTATACTGGTTCGGGCCACCATTGTGGTGTAATACCCTACTCCAGTGTGTGGTGGATGGATTGCCTCCTAGGGCTGGAGATGATGAACAATACAAGGAAGAACAACCTCACGAGGGTCTGTTCTTGGCTGGGGCGACGAACTACTGGGAGGAGTTCGGTCACCTTCTCTCTCTCTTTGCTTGCTAACTGGACCAACCAACCCCCTGCTATGCGAGTGGCCGGTCCCTATTTATAGAGGCCCTGGTCCTCTTCCCAAATATCGAGCGGGAGGGAAGCCAACAATGGCGGGCTAATTTGAAGGGGGACAGCAAGTACTCTTATCCTGACTAAAGGTGGTCTTCGCCTGCGAAAGACCTCTGCGGTGACGCCGTGCTGGGCTCCATGGTAACCTCCATCTCGTACTCCGCTTGGTCCTGGTCTCGTACACCGAAATGGCAACCTTTGCCTGATGCCTCGGTACTCCGCGGCTGCGCTTGCCCCCTTTGCACCAAAGAGGAAATAAGGACGCTGCGCGCGCTGGCACCCGCCTGGTGCCCTGAGTCGTCATGGCTTGCGTCATGGGCACCTCGCGAGGTACCCCGCCTTGAACTCTCCGCCTCCTCGCGAGCCAGCCTGACGAGGCTATGCCTGAGGATGCGCCGTGTCATCCGCCTCGCGAGGCTTGGCCCCTCGCGAGGGTCTTGAGTTTTGTGCTTAATGAAGATGGGCCATGCTGGGCCCCCACTTGAGCCACGCCGCAGGCCGCAGACAGGCAAGTCTGGGGACCCCCGTTCCCAGAACGCCGACAGTAGCCCCCCGGGCCCAAGGCGCGCACGGACTTGGCCGTGCCGAGAGGCGAAAGGGCAAGGGCGAAGCGTCGCGGGCCCTAATAGCCTGCGGCCTTGGGCGCCGCGTGGCGGTTGATTGGACATGGGCGTCTCCACTTCCCCACGACGCCTTGGTGATCGTGCGAGTTGGACAAGTCCCTGCATGCAGATCATGTTATGATTACCTGCGATCGTGGGGGCCGGCGATTGGCCTTCGCCGGCTATAAGTACGGCACCGCGCGTGCCCTTCCAATCCATCTCTTCTTGCTCTCCCATTCGCCTGGTTCTCGCTCCGTCTTGGTGTGATGGCTCCATCGAGGAGGTACTCGGCTGCAGAGAAGGGGAAGGCCCTCCAGGTTGGTCCTGCCTCTCCCCCACCCAAGTGCGGTCGTGGGCGCCCTCGGAAGCATCCGGTGGCCGCCCCGGCCGCGTTCGGTGGCCATGGAGGCAGCTCCCAGCGCGGCGGCGGGCGAGCCGCCGTAGCCGAAGGACGCGCCTGGGTCGCGCGTTCTCCCAGGCCGCGCTTCCGCACTGTGCAGGCGCTGCCGGAGTTCGTCGTCTGGTCGGCGGAGCCGACTCGCGCCCGGCTCCCGCCCCCTCGCTTCCTCCTTGGTGAACTCCCGGCCGGCGCTCCTGGCGGCCTCTGGCTCCAGGCGGAGGGCTGCTGCAGCAGGTCCTTGTGGGTCGCGCTGGAGGTCTCCGCCAGCGGGGGCTTGGCCTTCACTCGTGGCTGGCAGGCGTTCGCCCGTGCTCGCGGCCTGGAGCGTCGGTGCACTCTGCACTTCAGGTTCGACGGTGACGCTATCCTCTATGTGAGGGTGTTTGGGGAAGATGGTCGCCGCGCGGGGTGCTTCCCTGAGGACGACGACCGCATCCGCGGGCCCCGCTCCGATGGCGATGGAGGAGATAGCGCCCGCGATTACCCAAGCTTCGTCAGCTCTTCCTCAAGCGACTCCTCCAGCGGTGGCAGCAGTCCTCCCCCGCGCCATCGAGCTTGCTTGGGAGGTGGCGGTTCATCCGCCCGCCGTCGTGCCCCGGTGAAGCGCGAGAGGGAGTCCGCCTGAGGCCCTGAGGCAGCCCGTGTCGCCTCCGTGGGCCAATGTGAGGGGGGGCTACGCCGGACTCGTCTTTTTCCTTTTTCTTTTGTTACCTGTGTAAGACAGAACAGCTGCATGGAGCCCCCTTGGGGCGTGTTGGGAAACATTGCCGTTTTGGCTATTACCTTGATCTCATTTTTTGCACCTCTTGATTTCTCGCCTGTGCGTAGATAGTTTTCGACCCCTGTCGGGGGGTGGGGCGACCGACCCAGGCCCTGTGTGCACGTCGCGGTGTCCGAGGGGCACGGACTAGAAGGGGTGCTCCTGTAATGTGCCAGGGTCGTGAAAACCTTCCTGCGGCTAGGGCAGAAACCCTCGCGAGGACGTCTGAGCACCATCCCTCGCGAGGTTGTTTACGAGAGAAACCAAAGCGAGGGGCGAAAATCGACGAACCACAAATCAGCAACAGCGACAACTTCAATAAGACTCCAAATGCAAACAAACACGTCAACTGCGGAAAGCAAATGAAAAAGCCGCGTCCGGCACCTAATCTAGTCTTCGACGTCTTCTCACCAGCGCGGAGCTAAGTGCTGCCACTGGGCGTGGGAGGGAGCCCCAGGGCCTGAGGGCGGCGCTCCTGAGACTCCGGGGCGTGTATAGCCCCACTCATTATTACGTGAGAGTGTCACGGGGCGGCGAGCTTCATAGGCATTGGCCTTGCTTCACAGGCTCCGGGCCTTTTCCCAAGCGATAGCTTCACAGGCGCTCGCCTTGCTTCACAGGCTCTGGGCCTTTTCAAAGAGATGATCTTCACAGGCGCTCGCCTTGCTTCACAGGCTCCGGGCCTTTCCAAAAAGAGATGATCTTCACAGGCACTCGCCTTTCTTCACAGGCTCCGGGCCTTTTTAGGGGTAGAACCTTCGGAGGTGCTGGATGTTCCACGCGTTCTGGACTGGCACTCCCTCCTGAGTCTCCAAGCGCGCGGAGCCGGGCCTGGAAACATGAACAACCTTGAACAGGCCCTCCCACATGGGAGAGAGCTTGTGCAATCCCTCCTTGGAGAGGACCCGCCTGAGCACGAGGTCTCCTACCTCAAGGGTCCTGGGGCGGATGTTGTGGCAGTGGTACCGCCGCAGCGCTTGCTGATACCTCGCCGCTCGCAGCGCGGCCTCCCGGCGACGTTCCTCCCCCAACACGAGGTCCGTCCCCCGCATGGCGTCCTGCTGCGCCTCATCGAACGCTAGGACCCGCGCGGAGCGACGTCTGACCTCGTGAGGGAGGACTGCCTCCACTCCGTAGACCAGGAAGAATGGGGTTTCCCCAGTCGGTTTGGTCGCGGTGGTGCGGATGGACCACAGCACGGACTGAAGCTCGTTGTACCAACCTCGGCCACATGCCTCCAGCTTCTTCTTGAACGTCCTGGTCTTGAGGCCCCACAGGACCTCTGCATTGGCTCGCTCAGCCTGGCCGTTGCTTCGGGGGTGCGCCACTAAAGCGTAGCATATCTGCGTTCCAAGGTTAGCACAGTATGTTTTGAAGAGGTTACTGGTGAACTGCGAACCGTTGTCTGTGATGATGTGGTTTGGCACCCCGAACCGGCTCACGATGCCCCTGATGAACTTGACCGCGGAGCCCGCGGGGATGGTGCGGACGGCCTCCACTTCAGCCCACTTAGTGAACTTGTCCACGGCGACGTAGAGGTAGCGGTAGCCCCCTTGCGCCCGAGGAAATGGGCCCAGGATGTCCAGCCCCCAGACTGCGAATGGCCACGAAAGGGGGATAGTCTGCAAGCCTCTTGCTGGCTGATGGATCTGCTTGGCATGGAACTGGCAGGCTTCGCAAGCCTTTACCAATTCGATTGCGTCGTTGAGCGCGGTGGGCCAATAGAAACCACTACGGAATGCCTTGCCGACGAGGGTCCGTGATGATGAGTGGTGCCCGCAGTCCCCGCCGTGTATGTCCTCCAGTAGTTCCTTTCCTTGTTCCCTGGAGATGCAACGCAGAAGTACATCGTTTGGCCGCTTCTGGTAGAGTTCTCCATCTCTGATGCAGTATGCCATCGCCTGCCGCGCCACTCGCTCTGCTTCCTCCTCGCTCTCCGGCAAGGTTCCTTGCGTCAGGTAGCTCCGGAGCTCTGTGATCCAACAACCCTCCTGAGGTTCCATCGACAGGAGCAGGCGCGCCCCTGAGGCTGGGCCATAGGTCGGAGCTCCCGAGGTAGGTGGCTGGGGGAGCTCCTCCAAGGGCTGAGCCGTGTTTGATAGCGACGGCAGAGCTGAGGGTTTGAAGAGCCGCTCCTCGAAAACGCCAGGCTCCTGGGGTAACCGCCTGGACGCGCACTTGGCGATATCGTCGTCCTCCTGATTGGTGCCGCGAGGCACATGCTACAGTTCCAGCCCCCAGAACTGCTTTTCCATCCTGCGGACCTCCGCTAGGTAGGCCTCCATATGCTCGTCCTTCGGCTCGTACACCTTGTTGGAGAAGTTGACTAGGAGCTGCTGAAGGAAATATGCCCTAGAGGCAATAATAAAGTTATTATTTATTTCCTTATATCATGATAAATGTTTATTATTCATGCTAGAATTGTATTAACCGGAAACATAATACATGTGTGAATACATAGACAAACAGAGTGTCACTAGTATGCCTCTACTTGACTAGCTCGTTAATCAAAGATGGTTATGTTTCCTGACCATGAACAAAGAGTTGTTATTTGATTAACGAGGTCACATCATTAGTTGAATGATCTGATTGACATGACCCATTCCATTAGCTTAGCACCCGATCGTTTAGTATGTTGCTATTGCTATCTTCATGACTTATACATGTTCCTATAACTATGAGATTATGCAACTCCCGTTTACCGGAGGAACACTTTGGGTACTACCAAACGTCACAACGTAACTGGGTGATTATAAAGGAGTACTACAGGTGTCTCCAATGGCAGATGTTGGGTTGGCGTATTTCGAGATTAGGGTTTGTCACTCCGATTGTCGGAGAGGTATCTCTGGGCCCTCTCGGTAATGCACATCACATAAGCCTTGCAAGCACTGCAACTAATAAGTTAGTTGTGAGATGATGTATTACGGAACGAGTAAAGAGACTTGCCAGTAACGAGATTGAACTAGGTATTGGATACCGACGATCGAATCTCGGGCAAGTAACATACCGATGACAAAGGGAACAACGTATGTTGTTATGCGGTCTGACCGATAAAAGATCTTCGTAGAATATGTAGGAGCCAATATGGGCATCCAGGTCCCGCTATTGGTTATTGACCGGAGACGTGTCTCGGTCATGTCTACATTGTTCTCGAACCGTAGGGTCCGCACGCTTAACGTTACGATGACAGTTATTATGAGTTTATGCATTTTGATGTACCGAAGGTTGTTCGGAGTCCCGGATGAGATCACGGACATGACGAGGAGTCTCGAAATGGTCGAGACGTAAAGATTGATATATTGGAAGCCTATGTTTGGACATCGGAAGTGTTCCGGGTGAAATCGGGATTTTACCGGAATACCGAGAGGGTTACCGGAACCCCCCCGGGAGGTAAATGGGCCTATTGGGCCTTAGTGGAAAAGAGAAAAGAGAAGCCCACTAGCTGGCCGGCGCCCCCCTAGAGTCCTATTAGGAATAGGACAAGGGGCCGGCCCCCCTTCTCTCTCTTTCCCCCCCGGGAGTCCTAATTGGATTAGGATTGGGGGGGAGGAGTCCTACTCCCGGTGGGAGTAGGACTCCCCTGCGCCTCCCCCTCTTGGCCGGCCAGCCCCCCCTCCTCCAACATATAAATACGGGGGCAGGGGACACCCCAAGACACACAAGTTGATCCTTGAGATCGTTCCTTAGCCGTGTGCGGTGCCCCCTGCCACCAAATTCCACCTCGATCATACCGTTACAGTGCTTAGGCGAAGCCCTGCGTCGGTAGTACATCAAGATCGTCACCACGCCGTCGTGCTGACGGAACTCTTCCTCGACGCTTTGCTGGATCGGAGCCCGAGGAACGTCATCGAGCTGAACGTGTGCCAAGAACTCGGAGGTGCCGGAGTAACGGTGCTTGGATCGGTTGGATCGGGAAGAAGACGTACGACTACTTCCTCTATGTTGTGTGATCGCTTCCGCAGTCGGTCTGCGTTGGTACGTAGACAACACTCTCCCCTCTCGTTGCTGTGCATCACCATGATCTTGCGTGTGCGTAGGAAAATTTTTGAAATTACTGCGTTCCCCAACAGTGGTATCAGAGCCTGGTTTTATGGTTTGATGTTATATGCACGAGTAGAACACAAGTGAGTTGTGGGCGATACAAGTCATACTGCCTACCAGCATGTCATACTTTGGTTCGGCGGTATTGTTGGTTGAGATGATCCGGACCAACCTTACGCATACTCTTATGCGAGACCGGTTCCCTCGACGTGCTTTGCACATAGATGGCTTGCGGAAGACTATCTCTCCAACTTTAGTTGAACCAAGTGTGACTACGCCCGGTCCTTGAGAAGGTTAAAACGGAGTCTATTTGACGAACTATCGTTGTGGTTTTGATGCGTAGGTGAGATATGTTCTTACTTAAGCCCGTAGCAGCCACGTAAAACTTGCAACAACAAAGTAGAAGACGTCTAACTTGTTTTTGCAGGGTATGTTGTGATGTGATATGGTCAAGGCATGATGCTGATTTTATTGTATGAGATGATCATGTTTTGTAACCGAGTTATCGGCAACTGGCAGGAGCCATATGGTTGTCGCTTTATTGTATGCAATGCAATCGCGATGTAATGCTTTAGTTTATTACTAAACGGTAGTGATAGTCGTGGAAGCATAAGATTGGCGAGACGACAACGTTGCTACGATGGAGATCAAGGTGGCGCGCCGATGACGATGGTGATCATGACGGTGCTTCGGAGATGAAGATCACAAGCACAAGATGATGATGGCCATATCATATCACTTATATTGATTGCATGTGATGTTTATCTTTTTATGCATCTTATCTTGCTTTGATTGACGGTAGCATTATAAGATGATCTCTCACTAAATTATCAAGAAGTGTTCTCCCTGAGTATGCACCGTTGCAAAAGTTCTTCGTGCTGAGACACCACGTGATGATCGGGTGTGATAGGCTCTACGTTCAAATACAACGGGTGCAAAACAGTTGCACACGCAGAATACTCAGGTTATACTTGACGAGCTATGCATATAAGATATGACCTCGGAACACGGAGACCGAAAGGTCGAGCGTGAATCATATAGTAGATATGATCAACATATTGATGTTCACCATTGAAAACTACTCCATCTCACGTGATGATCGGTTATGGTTTAGTTGATTTGGATCACGTGATCACTTAGAGGATTAGAGGGATGTCTATCTAAGTGGGAGTTCTTAAGTAATATGATTAAATTGAACTTAAATTTATCATGAACTTAGTCCTGGTAGTATTTTGCAAATCATGTTGTAGATCAATAGCTCGCGTTGTTGCTTCCCTGTGTTAATTTTGATATGTTCCTAGAGAAAATTGTGTTGAAAGATGTTAGTAGCAAAGATGCGGATTGGATCCGTGATCTGAGGTTTATCCTCATTGCTGCACAGAAGAATTATGTCCTTGATGCACCGCTAGGTGACAGACCTATTGCAGGAGCAGATGCAGACGTTATGAACGTTTGGCTAGCTCAATATGATGACTACTTGATAGTTTAGTACACCATGCTTAACGGCTTAGAATCGGGACTTCAAAGACGTTTTGAACGTCATGGACCATATGAGATGTTCCAGGAGTTGAAGTTAATATTTCAAGCAAATACCCGAGTTGAGAGATATGAAGTCTCCAACAAGTTCTATAGCTAAAAGATGGAGGAGAATCGCTCAACTAGTGAGCATATGCTCAGATTGTCTGGGTGCTACAATCACTTGAATCAAGTGGGAGTTAATCTTCCAGATAAGATAGTGATTGACAGAATTCTCTAGTCACCATGACCAAGTTAGTAGAACTTCGTGATGAACTATAATATGCAAGGGATAACGAAAACAACTCCCAAGCTCTTCGTGATGCTGAAATCAACGAAGGTAGAAATCAAGAAAAACATCAAGTGTTGATGGTTGACAAGACCACTAGTTTCAAGAAAAAGGGCAAAGGGAAGAAGGGGAACTTCAAGAAGAACGGCAAGCAAGTTGCTGCTCAAGTAAAGAAGCCCAAGTCTGATCCTAAGCCTGAGACTAAGTGATTCTACTGCAAAGGGACTGGTCACTGGAAGCGGAACTACCCCAAGTGATTGGCGGATAAGAAAGATGGCAAAGTGAACATACGTATATTTGATATACATGTTATTGATGTGTACTTTACTAGTGTTTATAGCAAACCCTTAGTATTTGATACTAGTTCAGTTGCTAAGATTAGTAACTCGAAACGGGAGTTGCAGAATAAACAGAGACTAGTTAAGGGTGAAGTAACGATGTGTGTTGGAAGTAGTTCCAAGATTGATATGATCATCATCGCACACTCCCCTATACTTTCGGGATTAGTGTTGAAACTAAATAAGTGTTATTTGGTGTTTGCGTTGAGCATGAATATGATTTGATCATGATTATTGCAATACGGTTATTCATTAAAGTCAGAGAATAATTGTTGTTCTGTTTACATGAATAAAACCTTCGACGGTCATACACCCAATGAAACAAGTTCGTTGGATCTCGATCGTAGTGATACACATATCCATAATATTGAAACCAAAAAGACGCAAAGTTAATAATGATAGTGCAACTTATTTGTGGCACTGCCGTTTAGGTCATATTGGTATAAAGCGCATGAAGAAACTCCATGCTGATGGGCTTTCGGAATCACTTGATTATGAATCACTTGATGCTTGCGAACCATGCCTTTTGGGCAAGATGACAAAAACGCCGTTCTCCGGAACAATGGAGCGAGCAACAGATTTGTTGGAAATCATACATACTGATGTATGTGGTCCGATGAATATTGAGGCTCACGACAGGTATCATTATTTTCTGATCTTCACAGATGATTTGAGCAGATATGAGTATATCTACTTGATGAAACATAAGTCTGAAACATTTGAAAAGTTCAAAGAATTTCAGAGTGAAGTAAAAAATCATCGTGACAAGAAAATAAAGTTTCTACGATCTGATCGCGGAGACAAATATTTGAGTTACGAGTTTGGTCTTCAGTTAAAAACAATGTGAAATAGTTTCACTACTCACACCATCTGGAACACCACAATATAATGGTGTGTCCGGACGTCATAACCGTACTTTATTAGATATGGTGCAATCTATGATGTCTCTTGCCGATTTACCACTATCGTTTTGGGGTTATGCATTAGAGACAGCTGCATTCACGTTAAATAGGGCACCATCTAAATCCGTTGAGACGACACTATATGAACTATGGTTTAGCAAGAAACCAAAGTTGTCGTTTCTTAAAAGTTTGGGGTTGTAATGCTTATGTGAAAAAGTTTCATCCTGATAAGCTCAAACTCAAATCGGAGAAGTGCGTCTTCATAAGATATCCAAAGGAAACTATTGGATACACCTTCTATCACAGATCCGAAGGCAAAACTTTTGTTGCTAAAATTCGGAAACTTTCTGGAGAAGGAGTTTCTCTCGAAAGAAATGAGTGGGAGGAAAGTAGAACTTGACGAGGTAACTGTACCTGCTCCCTTATTGGAAATTAGTACATCACAGAAAACTGTTTCTGCGACACCTATGCCAATTAGTGAGGAAGCTAATGATGATGATCATGAAGCTTCAGGACAAGATACTACTGAACCACGTAGATCAACCAGAGTGAGATCCGCACCAGAGTGGTACGGTAATCCTGTTCTGGAAGTCATGCTACTAGATCATGATGATCCTACGAACTATGAAGAAGCGATGGTGAGCCCAGATTCCGCAAAGTGGCTTGAAGCCATGAAATCTGAGATATGATCCATGTATGAGAACAAAGTATGGACTTTGATTGACTTGCCCGATGATCGGCAAGCCATAGAAAATAAATGGATCTTCAAGAGGAAGACGGACGCTGATAGTAGTGTTACTATCTACAAAGCTAGAATTGTCGCAAAAAAGGTTTTCGACAAGTTCAAGGTGTTGACTACGATGAGATTTTCTCACTCGTATCTATGCTTAAATCTGTCCGAATCATGTTAACAATTGCCGCATTTTATGAAATCTGGCAAATGGATAAACAAAACTGCATTCCTTAATGGATTTGCTAAAGAAGAGTTGTATACGATGCAACTAGAAGGTTTTGTCGATCCTAAAGGTGTTAACTAAAAATGCAAGCTCCAGCAATCTATCTGTGGACTGGTGCAAACATCTCGGAGTTGGAATATACGCTTTGATGAGTTGATCAAAGCATATAGTTTTATACAGACTTGCGGTGAAGCCTGTATTTACAATAAAGTGAGTGGGAGCACTACAGCATTTCTGATAAAGTTGATCGGAAATAATGTAGAATCATTCTGTAAAACATAAAGGAGTGTTTGAAAGGAGTTTTTTCAAAGAAAGACTTCGGTAAAGCTACTTACATATTGAGCTTCAAGATCTATAGAGATAGATCAAGACGCTTGATAAGTTTTTCAATAAGTACATACCTTGACAAGATTTTGAAGTAGTTCAAAATGGAACAGCCAAAGAAAAGGTTTCTTGCCTGTGTTACAAGGTGTGAAGTTGAGTAAAGACTCAAAGCCCGACCACGGCAGAAGATAGAAAGAGAATGAAAGTCATTCACTATGCCTCATTCATAAGTTCTATAAAGTATGCCATGCTGTTTACCAGATCTATTGTATACCCTGCACTGATTTAGCAAGGGAGTACAATAGTGATCTAGGAGTAGATCACTGGACAGCGGTCAGAATTATCCTTAGTGAAATAAGGATATGTTTCTCGATTATGGACGTGACAAAAGGTTCGTCGTAAAGGGTTACGCCGATACAAGTTTTGACACTAATCTAGATGACTCTAAGTCTCAATCTGGATACATATTGAAAGTGGGAGCAATTAGCTAGAGTAGCTCCATGCAGAGCATTGTTGACATAGAAATTTGCAAAATACTTACGGATCTGAAAGTAACAGACCCGTTGACTAAAATTATCTCACAAGCAAAACATGATCACACCTTAGTACTCTTTGGGTGTTAATCACATAGATATGTGAACTAGATTACTGACTCTAGTAAACCCTTTGAGTGTTGGTCACATGACGATGTGAACTATGGGTGTTAATCACATGGTGATGTGAGCTATTGCTGTTAAATCACATGGCGATGTGAACTAGATTATTGACTCTAGTGCAAGTGGGAGACTGAAGGAAATATGCCCTAGAGGCAATAATAAAGTTATTATTTATTTCCTTATATCATGATAAATGTTTATTATTCATGCTAGAATTGTATTAACCGGAAACATAATACATGTGTGAATACATAGACAAACAGAGTGTCACTAGTATGCCTCTACTTGACTAGCTCGTTAATCAAAGATGGTTATGTTTCCTGACCATGAACAAAGAGTTGTTATTTGATTAACGAGGTCACATCATTAGTTGAATGATCTGATTGACATGACCCATTCCATTAGCTTAGCACCCGATCGTTTAGTATGTTGCTATTGCTATCTTCATGACTTATACATGTTCCTATAACTATGAGATTATGCAACTCCCGTTTACCGGAGGAACACTTTGGGTACTACCAAACGTCACAACGTAACTGGGTGATTATAAAGGAGTACTACAGGTGTCTCCAATGGCAGATGTTGGGTTGGCGTATTTCGAGATTAGGGTTTGTCACTCCGATTGTCGGAGAGGTATCTCTGGGCCCTCTCGGTAATGCACATCACATAAGCCTTGCAAGCACTGCAACTAATAAGTTAGTTGTGAGATGATGTATTACGGAACGAGTAAAGAGACTTGCCAGTAACGAGATTGAACTAGGTATTGGATACCGACGATCGAATCTCGGGCAAGTAACATACCGATGACAAAGGGAACAACGTATGTTGTTATGCGGTCTGACCGATAAAAGATCTTCGTAGAATATGTAGGAGCCAATATGGGCATCCAGGTCCCGCTATTGGTTATTGACCGGAGACGTGTCTCGGTCATGTCTACATTGTTCTCGAACCGTAGGGTCCGCACGCTTAACGTTACGATGACAGTTATTATGAGTTTATGCATTTTGATGTACCGAAGGTTGTTCGGAGTCCCGGATGAGATCACGGACATGACGAGGAGTCTCGAAATGGTCGAGACGTAAAGATTGATATATTGGAAGCCTATGTTTGGACATCGGAAGTGTTCCGGGTGAAATCGGGATTTTACCGGAATACCGAGAGGGTTACCGGAACCCCCCCGGGAGGTAAATGGGCCTATTGGGCCTTAGTGGAAAAGAGAAAAGAGAAGCCCACTAGCTGGCCGGCGCCCCCCTAGAGTCCTATTAGGAATAGGACAAGGGGCCGGCCCCCCTTCTCTCTCTTTCCCCCCCGGGAGTCCTAATTGGATTAGGATTGGGGGGGAGGAGTCCTACTCCCGGTGGGAGTAGGACTCCCCTGCGCCTCCCCCTCTTGGCCGGCCAGCCCCCCCTCCTCCAACATATAAATACGGGGGCAGGGGACACCCCAAGACACACAAGTTGATCCTTGAGATCGTTCCTTAGCCGTGTGCGGTGCCCCCTGCCACCAAATTCCACCTCGATCATACCGTTACAGTGCTTAGGCGAAGCCCTGCGTCGGTAGTACATCAAGATCGTCACCACGCCGTCGTGCTGACGGAACTCTTCCTCGACGCTTTGCTGGATCGGAGCCCGAGGAACGTCATCGAGCTGAACGTGTGCCAAGAACTCGGAGGTGCCGGAGTAACGGTGCTTGGATCGGTTGGATCGGGAAGAAGACGTACGACTACTTCCTCTACGTTGTGTGATCGCTTCCGCAGTCGGTCTGCGTTGGTACGTAGACAACACTCTCCCCTCTCGTTGCTGTGCATCACCATGATCTTGCGTGTGCGTAGGAAAATTTTTGAAATTACTGCGTTCCCCAACAGCTGCGAGTCGCCCTTGACGGTGAGGTGTTTCACCCCCAGGGCTACTGCGGCCTTCAACCCGGCTATTAGTCCCTCATATTCTGCAATATTGTTGGAGACCTTCTCACCTTGCTGGAAACAGAGCTGCACGACATAGTAGAGCTTATCCTGAGTGGGCGATATAAGCACCGCCCCGGCCCCAGCACCATGTCTGGAGAACGCCCTGTCGAAGTGCATGACCCAGCCTTCTGGCGCCTCGCTCCCCAGGGAGAGGGACCGATCCTTGTCGGCCTTGAGGCCTGGTGCCTCCGTCCATTCTGCCACAAAATCCACCAACGCTGCTCCTTTGATGACCCTGGTTGTGCTGAACTCGAGCTGAAACGCCTGCAGCTCTATGTTCCACTCAGTGACCCTTCCGACTGAGTTAGGGCTCCTGAGCACTCTCTCCAGGGGATATGACGAGACGACTTTGATGGGATGAGCTTGGAAGTAGTGACGCAGCTTGCGTGAGGCTACTAGTAGCGCGAGGAGGAGCTTCTGAGGCATTGGGTACCGTGCCCTCACGTCCCGTAGCACCATGCTAACAAAGTAAACTGGGTGCTCGACAAGGCTGGGAGCATCTGGGGTTGCTGCGCCCTCGGGAGGTAAGGGCGCCTCACGGGGCGACGTGGCCTTGGGAGGTGGACCATCTGGTCGGGCGGCCTCTCCTGCCCCCGGTGCATTCCTCGGCAGCTGACCCTCCTCAGCTGCGGTTGTGGCTTCTGCAGGCTTTCCTTGTTCCCGTTTTGCCCTGCCCCGGGCTGCCGCTGCGGCCTTGACTTGGCGCTCCTCCCTAACCGCCACCAGGGCCGCGCTGGCGGAGTAGGGTGTGGCGGCGAGGTACAGCAGCAGGGGCTCCTGAGGGCGCGGAGCCACCATGACTGGGGGACTAGTCAGGTACCTCTTGAGATCTTGAAACGCCTTATCTGCCTCTTCAGTCCATTCAAAGGGTCCTTTCTTCTTCATCAGCTGGAAAAAAGGCAGCGCTCGCTCCCCCAGTTTGGAGATGAAGCGCCCTAGCGCGGTCACGCGCCCAGTGAGCTTCTGCATTTCTCTAAGGGTCTTTGGCGGGCTCATGTCCTCGACTGCCTTGACCTTCTCGGGGTTGGCCTCAATGCCACGATGGGACACGAGGAATCCCAAAAGCTTGCCCGAGGGGACGCCGAACACACATTTCTCCAGGTTGAGCCGCAGGTTTACTGCATCGAGGCTCGCAAAGGTCTCCTCCAGGTCTTGTATCAGGGTCTTGGCCTCCCGAGATTTTACTACGATGTCATCAACGTAAGCTTCGACATTCTTCCCGAGTTGCGGGCCCAAGGTGATGTGCATCAGCCGCTGAAAGGTTGCCCCTGCATTACGCAGTCCGAACGGCATGCACGTATAGCAGTACACCCCGCACGGGGTCAAGAAGGCGGTCTTCTCAATGTCTTCCACCGCCATCTTGATCTGGTGATACCCGGAGAAGGCGTCCAGGAAGCACAGCAGGTCGCACTCCGCAGTGGAATCGACGATCTGGTCGATGCGGGGGAGCGGAAATGGATCTTGCGGGCATGCCTTGTTGAGGTTGGTGAAGTCGACACACATGCGTTCTTTCCCCCCTTTCTTGGGCACAACGACAGGGTTGGCCAACCAATCCAGGTATCGGACCTCGCGAATGACCCCAGCGGCTTCTAGCTTGTGGGTCTCTTGAACAATGAAGGCCTGCTTTTCCACGGACTGCCGCCTGGCCTTCTGCTTCACGGGGCGCACATTTGGGCACACGTTGAGGTGATGCTCGATGACGCTCCTGGGGATCCCCGCCAGCTGATCGGGCTCCCAAGCAAATACCTTCTTATTCGTGCGCAAGAACTTGACCAAGGCCTCCTCCTGCTCAGGCTCAAGGTTGGCGCCTATGGTGAAAGTGGCACTGGAGGACCCGTCCTCGTCGACGGGTATCTGCTTGGTCTCTGCCTTGTCCTGGGTGAATAACTGCTTCTTCTTGGCGGGCGCAGCCCCCTTGGGCTCAGGGGTCTCCGCGTTGACAGGCCGTGCCGATGCCGCTGTCTTGAAGGCGAGCTCGAGTACTCGCAGGGCGTCCCCAGTGTCCCCGCGCACGGTGAGGTTACCGTTGCTCACGGGCATCTTCATGAGGTTGTACGCCGGGTGCGTGGCAGCCATGAACTGGGCCAGTGCCGGGTAGCCGAGGATGGCGTTGTAAGGGAGGCCGACGGGGGCGATGTCGAAGTCGACCGTCTCCGTGCGGAAGTTGTCGTATGTGACGAAGGTTACTGGAGCCGGATCTGTCCCAGGGAGTCGGACGATCTGCCTCCGACGCCCGAGAAAGATCGGCTGGGCCGCAGCCGCTCCCGGGGTATGCATAAGAGGTTGAAAGTCTCGACCGAAAGCACGCTGAGGCCCGCGCCGCCGTCGATGAGGGTCCTGGTGACGGCCACCTGGCAGATGGTGGGGGTAAACAGCAGGGGAATCGCGCCCGAGCCTACCAGGTTGGTGGGGTGGTCCTCTGAGCTGAAGGTCAGATCGACCTCGCGCGCCGCTCGGTCCGGGGGAGACCCCTACCATGCGGAAGCGGTGCTAACCCGGCGGGCAAAAGGCTTGACGTGGCGACTTGTGGGCGGCGCCTGCGAGCCGCCCAGGAGGGCCGCAACGACCGGAGGCGTCGGTGCCGCGGTGCAGCTACTCTGTCGCGTAGGCGGATGCTGGGGTGATGTTTGGAGCTCGTTTCCCGCCGAGCCGGTGGCGGTGTTGACGGTGGGCGGCGGGGGACGATGAGATCGCCCACCGGCGAGGGACGTCGGGGCGGCGCGAGCCCGACTGGTGCCGCACATGGATGCGGCGGCTGGAGGAGGGCGGAGCGGTGGAAGACGGATTCCGGCGCACCCCTACCTGGCGCGCCAAATGTCGGATCTCGGGTTCCGGCAGACCCTTAAGGTTCAAACACTGGGGTGCGCGCGGAGATCACGTCCTCAACCTCCCCGTCTCGCAAAGAGCTAAACTACTAAAGGAATCACACAAGAGACACAAGATTTATACTGGTTCGGGCCACCATTGTGGTGTAATACCCTACTCCAGTGTGTGGTGGATGGATTGCCTCCTGGGGCTAGAGATGATGAACAATACAAGGAAGAACAGCCTCGCGAGGGTCTGTTCTTGGCTGGGGCGACGAACTACTGGGAGGAGTTCGGTCACCTTCTCTCTCTCTCTCTGCTTGCTAACTGGACCAACCAACCCCCTGCTATGCGAGTGGCCGGTCCCTATTTATAGAGGCCCTGGTCCTCTTCCCAAATATCGAGCGAGAAGGAAGCCAACAATGGCGGGCTAATTTGAAGGGGGGCAACAAGTACTCTTATCCTGACTAAAGGTGGTCTTCGCCTGCGAAAGACTCTGCGGTGACGCCGTGCTGGGCTCCATGGTGACCTCCGTCTCGTAGTCCGCTTGGTCCTGGTCTCGTTGCACCGAAATGGCAACCTTTGCCTGATGCCTCGATACTCCGCAGCTGCGCTTGCCCCCTTTGCACCAAAGAGGAAAGAAGGACGCTGCGCGCGTTGGCACCCGCCTGGTGCCCTGAGTCGTCATGGCTTGCGTCATGGGCACCTCGCGAGGTACCCCGCCTTGAACTCTCCGCCTCCTCGCGAGCCAGCCTGACGAGGCTATGCCTGAGGATGCACCGTGTCGTCCGCCTCGCGAGGCTTGGCCCCTCGCGAGGGTCTTGAGTTTTGTGCTTGATGAAGATGGGCCATGCTGGGTCCCCACTTGAGCCACGCCGCAGGCCGCAGGCAGGCAAGTCTAGGGACCCCCGTTCCCAGAACGCCGACACTCCGCCCTCTCTTTCTTTTATAGGGGTAGTAGATACATTACACGGTTTTCATTATCTCTCACGTCTCTACTGTTCTCTGGTATCACTCGGTACCTAAGCTTTCTTTTTCACCGCCATACACATAGTCTCCACTCGTCTTTCACTTTGTCTTTCTCTCTATGGGATTCTCTCACACACCATATATGTCTCTACATATGACTCATACCACTAAAATTACTCTCTCTCTCTCTCTCTCTCTCTCTCTCTCTCTCTCCTGTAAACACAACATTTGTTGCGGTCTCCTTTTCGTCTCCATCCCAGACTGACATTATTCATTTGTTTACCGAGCAGACAACCCCGACTACCGTCTCCTCTCTCTCTCACAGACACACACACACAACTCCTGTTTCCACTCCCCTCCCCGACTACCGTCTCTCTCTCTCACACACAAAACTCTCGCTTTCGCACCCCGACTCGTATTTCTCTTACAAACATTTATCGACTAGCTAGCCTCTAGATAGGTTTATACACCCGCACACTCGTGCTTCCGCCATAGCATACATGTCTCTCTCCCGTTCCTTGTATCTATGTAGATTTTTCTTCCCTTCTTGAGACACGCCCTCTCGATCGTGCACACACACACTATCGCCTCATTTTAAGCTGATACCTATCGCACACACACTCCTTGTGTCTTTGTCACACATGCACTCCATCCTCCTCCACTCTCCCTCTCTCTCTCACACACACATGGGCTTTTTGCAACAACTAGCAAGATGCCCATGCGTTGCACGGAACATCAAGATGCATTTGTATGAGTAATTTATCTTGTGGGGGAAAAGGATGAACGAGGGAAGGTCTTTTTTGCAAATGTGGAGAGGGGTGGGGTATCTTTTTGCAAAATTGCCATAGTTTCCTTCCTATCCGTTAGATATAGATCAGACGACCTATATTGTAGGATGGCAGGCACACGATCATCACCGACAATGCTTTTTATAGGAGTAGGGATAAAAAATAGGGTTGGTGATGATGGTGGGCTTGCCATCCTGCAATGTAGGTCTTCCGATTTATATCTGACGGATAGGAAGGAAAATATGGCAATTTACCCGCACTCTTCACCACATTTGCAGATAAGGCCTTCCCTCGTTCATCCTTTTCTCCCACAAGATCTTGATGTTCTGTGCAACGCACGGGCATCTTGCTAGTAAGAGTAGAAATTAGACATATACCACTTCTCGAATCTTGAAACCAACAACATTCCTCCCTTATCTCCTCAAAACCGCCAAAGGAATATATTTTGAGTGAAACATAACATATTTTCAGTGATATACGTATTTCAAAACTAGACTTTTTTTCTATCAAATCGGTGAATATGTATTAATCTACTTTGATCATGTGGCAACACATTGGCACATTGCTAGTAGTTATTATAATTTTTTGGAGACCAGACAAACAGTGGAGTACATATACGAAGAGAAGAGGCGCACGCACGTAGTTGGCCTCTCGCTGTCTCGCACACATGAGTGTTACGTAAAGGCAACGTTAACAAATAAACCCTAAAACCCTAGGTGCACGATTGCTACATCCGCGGGTACCGGGTACGTGGTGGAGCACCTTTGTAAGAATAGTCAGCTCGCGTGATAATTTGATCCGTAGGAGTTGATGGTCGGGACCACAGGTGAACGACTTGGAGCGCGGTGGCTCGCCAATTGCCACAGATCGAGTAGCCACATTTAAAATATCGTTTTAGCGGGGTTAAGAGTTCCGATTTTCAATGGCGCGTTATAAGTAGTAAGTAGTTTTTAGAACGATTGGTATGGAGCGAAAATGGAATTCATAGTACTATGTACCTCCTTGGCGTATGGTTGTATGTTTTTTTGCGATGGAGGTTGTATGGGTTTATGTTGCGAGATATTGAACCTGGTAGTTCTAGGGCAAATAATATGGTTTAGATTTAGATGCTGGTTTTCAGTAATGAAAATCGGAAGGGGAAACCCTTCTTTGATTAAAAAAACTACTACCTCCATTCTGGTTTACTAGTCCCCATCGTACTTTGGGTCAAAGTTTGTCCATGAATTTTACTTGTAAAATGTGAATGGAAAACGAGATTTTGTTATACCCAAAGAAAAAAGGACTGGAGGGAGTGATTGCTCTGACACGGACGTGACCTCTCATAGCGCAGGCATTGAACCGGCACGCCGGCCAAGAGGGCCGCACTCACTGTAGGCCCGGCTGAGCACGCCTCCTCGCCGCGTGCAACCAGCTTAAGACTGCCCTGCCTGCCTTCATTGAATCCGTGCGTGTGCCAGCAACACGTCCTTCTGCGAGCCGACATGCATTTTAGAACACACAAAATGACTAAAATATAATTAATTTACGCATTGTCTTGACTTGTTGTGCTCGCACTGGTAGCAGGAACTAGTAGAGGATTTTCTTTATTTATAACTCTCCTCACATTTTTTTGGCTTTGAAGTGAATCATGGTTGTAGACATTATGTATGAATGTGCAGATATCTGTGAACATGAGTTTGATGTGGAAGTTGAACTTGGAATGTCGGGCTTGCGCGTGAACTATACCATGTCCAATGCTTCATCTGTTATTGTTTGGAAAGTAATTGCTGTTATTACATGACCGAAAAAACATTTTGTGCCACATCAGTAGATGCACGGACATCACAACAGGCATGCTGACTGGATAAACATTTGAACCTAGCTATTATGAAGGAAATTTTGTATTGACAACAGTTTTAGATAGCAGGAGATGCCTAGCCTGCTCTGCCTCTGCTAGCTTATTTCTTGCTTCTTCCATCTCTTCTTTGGCTTGGGTGAAGAGAGCATCTGATTGCTCTTTTCACTTCTTCAAGAACTCAACTAAATTCTCAAGGGCTGTTGCACGCTTTCTTTTAGCCTTTACTAATGCCACGAGGACACGAACAGTTGACGACTCCATCCGGCTTGTGTGTAATCCAGCATCATCTCGGAATTTGCACCTTGTGTCTAATCCAGCATCATTAGGGAACTGGCACCATGTGTGTAATCCAGCCTCATTTTGGAAACATGATCTCGAGGTTGACCATACTTCCCTCCTCGCAGGAATTGCATCCTGACATGAAGTTACTTCTTTTTTAGATCAATACTCAGAGCAACCTAGATCCATTTAGTAGAAGCCAGATAAACATAACTCTGAGAAGTGAATTCAAAAGGAAAATAAAAATAAAAACAGACTACAAGGTGAGAACACCCACTTCCTACATCAAGCTAAAAACGAAAGCATTAGGACGATTAAGACTCTTCTTGTTACACATCGAAGAACACCACGCTTAAGAGAAAAAGAAACTAAAACATATACACATCGAAGAACACGAGGCTACACGAAAGTAATTGAAAGGGTGTTACTTACCAAAGCTCATTTTACAGGTTCGGTGCAGCTCCTCTTTAACTTGCCACGCTCCTTGAAGATGTCCCGAATATCCCGTGTTTGGTCTTCATTGCTCCTCTTCATGTTCGCACTCATGGTTTTAAAATCTCAACATGGCAAGAAAAATATTCTACTAGTAATACTCGTGTATCTTGTGGGAAACATTAAAGCACTCGCCTGCCATGTTAGAGCATCTCCAACAGAATCGCAACGCGCGGCGCTTTAAAAATCTCAACATGCTATCTCTACTCTCTTATCTACGGTTATATTTATTTAATATTTAATATTTATCTCTACTTCCTTTACTGTCTACTTTTTTTCTCTATACTTTTTTTTTCTTGCAATATAGGCCGTCCGATTTATATCTGACAGATAGGAAGGAAACAAATGGGAATTTTGCAAAAAAGATACCCATACCCCTCTCCAGATTTGCAAATAAGGCCTTCCCTTGTTCATCCTTTTCTCCCACAAGATAAACTACTCATACAAATGCATCTTGATGCGTGCAACGCATGGGCATCTCGCTAGTTCTAAAAACCTTTCCATCATTTGCCACACTACTGGTTGCAGATGAAAAACCTACCCAAGCACAACGCGATACAGGAGCGACGCACAATTACAAGCTGATATTCTGTTGGACAATGGAGGCTATAACCAATTACTTTTACAGGAACAATAGCACCCAGGAAATTTGAAGGGTAGGTATGAACAAAATTGGAACTGCACATGCACTGCTAAGTGATTCAATACACACATTACCAATCGAGAAGGAGAACGATGGTCGCGGCGGCCTCTGTGAGTCATGGTCGGCAACGGGAGTCAGTTCATTGTCCACGACGGTGGTACTTCTGCGCTTGGCGTCGGCTTCCGGGAAGCAGATCCGAGACCGTGGAAGACGATGCCAGGGAAGAGGCTCCATGTACGATGACGACGGTGGACCGGCTCCAGTGCGGCGTACGAGGTCGTCGATGAGGCAGATGCGCTGCGGTGGACGAGTGCGCCGATGTAAAGGGGAGGAGCACGAAGGCTGCGGTGCCATGGAGAATTCTATTTTGCGGTGGGGATAGAAAATGGGGAGTATTCAGGTGTACTACTCTGGGTGCCGGGGTGGGGTTGGCTGGGTAGGGTGAACCTGAAGTTACGAAAACAGCCCCCTACCAAGCGTCATCCATAGGCCTGTTCTGAAGGCTATGATGGTAACTTCCCACTGCTCAAATCAGGGTCGCAGGAGATTTTCCCGCCGAGCTCAAAATTTTGTGACACTGGACTCCCCGTGTGGCGTGTTGAGTGATTCGGCTAAGCAACTAGCGAGTAGTAGTAGTAGTAAACTCTGCATATTAGGTTTGACCGAAGTCTAACTTCCTAAAGTTTGACCAAGTTTATAGAAAAGTATAAACATTTACCATAACAAATATGTATGATGTGAAAGTACATTCAATAATGAATCTAATAGTATTTATTTGTTATTGTATATGTTAATATTTTTTGTTATAAGCTTTCTGAGAGTTTACAAAACTTGACTTTGACCAATGCTAATACGCGAACTTAAATAAAAACGGAGGGAGTACACATTTGTTTTCTTAGTTTGTAGTGAACTAATCATTTGTTGAAATTGTGAAATAAATATATTAGGCTATTGACTTCGAATGTAATGGTCTATACAATTCAATAGTTACAATCATTGTCGAATCCCAAGATGTATACAAGGTCTATAGTACTTCACAACATGCTCAAACTCACATAATCCCAGTCAAATGAGAATCTAAATGCATTTCATAGTTATTACTTTGTAGGATGCAACAAAAACAACCATAACTCTACATCAGCCATTATAGAAGCAACATTTTGACATATCCCAATGTGTGAATGAAACGTGCAGATAGAGCATTTGAAGATGGAGCAGATAGGGCGGGAAAGAATGTATGTATGTGGACGAGAGAGTAGGAGACAAACCTAATGAGACAGAGAGAGGGATAGAGAGAGAAAGAAAGAGGAAGAAGTTAGGTCTGTGAGAAAGATGGATACATGTAATATACATGAGATGCGTGTGCATCTGGATTCTGTATACGTGGAAGGAGAAGAGACAACATGTTTGATGAGAGAGCTGGAAAAACACGGACGAGAGGGGAAGGATCTCGTGGGTTGAGGGATTGACAATTTTGTGCGGGGGAGAGAGGGATTGGTAATTTTGTGCAAGAGAGAGACAGAGAGAGACAGAGGGTGGGGGGGGGGGAGGAGTCAGCCAACCGTCGTCACATCACCCTGCTTCCAAATGACCCCGCATTCTCTAGCGCGGTGTGGTCACAGTCTTCGATCTGCTCGATGCCCTCTTTGAAGATTGAGGTGTTGTGCATGTTGGGGTGCAAATAAGCACAAGCGAGAGTGGTCGCCGTATAACCTTGGATGGGGATGAGTTGTGTGCTTGGGGGAGTGTGTGTGTGTGTGTGTGTGTGTGTTGTGCTGCTTGTGTCTCTCTCTCTATGTGTGTGTGTGTCAGATATTGAGAGAAAACAAACCTAAGCAGAGAAATGGGTATTCACGAAGAGATTGTGCGGGCCTTGAGGTGGGCAGGGGCCGGGTGAGTGTGTCAAAATGTGCGTGTTGATGCATGTGTTGCATGCGACCGTGCGAGGGACGGACGAATCGAGAGAGATGGTTGTTGTGTTATGGATGCTCCTCTCTCTGTGTCTCTCTCTATCTCTCTCTCTCTCACACACACACACAAGTAAACTAGTAGACCGTTCTCTCATGTGTACACAACGTATCGGCATCTGTCTATGTCTCACTCATGCATGATCATTTGCACATTCACACCTCTCTATCTCCGTATCACACGCACACCGTCTCCACATTGCCCTTCCGCCACAACACACATATGGACACATACACACGTTCTCTCTCAGTCACACACACAAAATCAGTATTAAAAAAAACTAGGGCGCACCTAAAACGTGCAAATCCAAATAAACACGAACTGGAGCTAAATTCAAATATATGGAAATATTGCAGCATCAAGAACTTTCACAGGAAAAAAAAGTTGAGTAATATTCGAGGAATGTTTTCACACACACAAAAAGGTTCGGTGGATGTCCTTCGAGCGCGACACAGTGATGCACCATTCGATCGACCGCGCGGCCGCGGTTCACGCGCTTGCACAGGATTCCGTATCGTGGCTGTGGTACTAACTAATAAAAGTGTTGCCTAAGTCTAATGTTTATGTGTACTAGTACGATTTTCTTTTAAGTTTGACCAACCTTATATATAAAACTAAAGTAAGCTCCCACACGCGCACTCATCAATATGTCGCCGCCACCGTTGTGCATGCCGGCGCCCGCCTGCTTCGGCCAACAATTTCTCGCCCATCACCGCCGTGTCGCCGCCATCCCTGTGCCATGAAGCCGAAGGCTCGCCCGCTCACGTCGTCTGTAGTCCCTCCTCGCGATGCCGCCGCACTGCCAAGCACACGAGCAGCTGGTGGAGCCACGTCTATGCATGCAGCGTACGAAGATGAGGATGAGCGCGTGCTCCAGCACGCCGGCGAGGAGGAACTAGCGTGTCATTGTCGTCTCCGCCCGCGTGGAGGAGGAGCGCATGGTGGCTGTCGCGGCAGAAGCCGGTCGCGCGCGCGTCGAGCCCGCAAACTGGGTGCGGACGCGGAATATACCTTCGAGACCTTGAATGCCACGTGGATCCTGCAATCTGAAGGAGCAAATTAGGTCAGTTGACTCATGTGAGCCGTTTGATGCAACATGGATGGCTAGAAGGGCTTCTTCCACCTCTTCTGTCGTCTTCTTCCGTTGCCCCGTCGAACTTCTTTCACAAATCGACTGACCCAAATTATACTACTAGTACGAACGTATTAAGTACAGTAGGAACACGAAGATACGAGCAGTAGTACCAACTGGAAGAAGAACAGTAGTAAGACATAGTACTAGTACTACTGTACGTACTAAAGAGTTCAAATAACGAGAAAGAACATAAACATAGTTCTGATGGGGCCTCAGCACAACACACCCTTGAAAATAAACTAAGCAACTAGTCTGCTTGACACTGCAGTAGAACCAGCATGAGCGACGGCACTGCCACCTACTCGGAGTCCGGGTCCACGTCCTCGACTTTGTCCTCGTCCCTCTTCCTCTTCCTCTTCGCCGACGCTTCTTTGCTTGAATCGGACACTAGGCTCTGCTTCTTCATCCAACCCTTGTAGATATTTAAACAAAGGTAGGCCTCCATTGCTGCGTACAGGATGTGATCTTCATCTAATGTCTTCGACTCCCATGCATGATGAAACTCGTGATGAGGTTTCTTCAGTTTAGCGTACGAAGGATCAATCATGGCTGCTGCCAGGGTCAGCATTGAAGGTTGAGAGGAGGACACCAGGCTTGCCTTCTGGAGATCGAAGGGCTGGCCTACAACAAGACCTATCCGACGCAGGACATCCCTGTCGTTCTTAAAGCCTACAGTAACGAATTTCACTCTTTTGTCCTTGAGGAAGTTCTTAAAATCCTGGCACTCAACATCGGCATGGCATATGTGGTAGACCAAGCAAATTTATGTACACAAACCTGGATCACGGCGGGCTTCTTCCTCTCTTCGTCCTTTCGATCCTTCTCTTGTCGCAGGACTGTGGTGTACTCAACATCTAGCCCAGCGACCCACTCATCCGTTGAACTGTTGAACATGCGTAGGAAGCGAGCAAGCCATGCTTTCACCGTCTCGGATCCACATGAGATGACGATGAACTGATTGCCAGGGATGGCTCTAACCTGGTACTCAGCGGCGACCATGGAGATTTGGGAGGCCATGGATTTTGGAGGAGGGTTAGGAGAAGTTGAACTGTTGTACCCCGCAAAAAAAAACTGGGAGCAAACTAATGTGAAAGGAAGGGACGACTGGGAGCGAACTGTTGTAAGGTAGAAGACGGGGACGAGTAGGGCGTGCGAACGGCATGGGGTTGCTGGCTTGCCCAGTGGATAAACGGCTGCAAGCCCCCAAAGAGTTCTCGAGAACTATGCAGGACCCACTAGATGTCATGTCTACTAGACCCATATCATAGGCCTAACAGTATATCTTCTACCTGTTCGCACGCCATGCCGGCGCGTGGATGTAACTTCACTTAATTCCGTCAAACGTCGCGCCTCCCATGACCTTCGCCTCCCTCGTGCGGTGGCGCACTTTGAGACTTCGACCGGCTATAAATGAGCAATTTTTTTGCCTTATTTAGACAAGCAATTTTTTTGCCTACTCCGCATGCATGGTACTCCCTTTGGTCCTTTTTACTCCCGTCAACCGTTTGCAAAGTGTTTGACCAAATTTATACTTTTTTGGAACACCACCTTATATTAATTAACCAGCCACACCAGTACACTCATTCGATACAATATTCACCACACAAGGCGGTACGTTATTTACAAGAATAACATCTAATCTATTGTCAAAGCTATAGTTAGCAATTAAGTGTGCCACCTTATTGGACGAACGGCTAATCTTTGACAATTGAAGATTGTTGATCAACTTCGAGATGCTCAACGCTTTCATCTTTAGGTCACGCATAGCAGACCTGTCATAGTCCCCCAATGCAAGAGACACTACCACAAAAGCGCAATCAGTCTCTAAAATTACAGGATTATGAAGAGAAATACCCATGTAGAGACCGACAATGCAAGCCCTAAGCTCCGCTTCCTCCATGCTTTGACAGGCATCAATGAAATCCCACGACCAAATTTATACTAAAAATATCAATATCTACAATACTGATTATAATGAGTATAAGAACTATGTTTTATAATGAGTGTAAAAATATTGATTTGACATTGTGAATGTTGAAACATTTTTCTATAAGTCTGGTGAAAGTAGAGGTACATTGACTTCAGACAAAACTTAAATGCACAATGCAGACTAGTTCCTCCGTCCAGGTGCGTGCCATGTCCTATCTTGTCATCACAACAAGGTTAGCTATTAGAGTACCACTACCTCCCTTCTAGTTTAAAGGGCTCGATTCAAAAATTTCACCTACTCTTAGCAAGATATTAGAGGCGGTGGAATAGTTTTTCAAGTCTGCAAAAGTACTCAACTAGTGATGTCGTTCTTCACAAAAAAATGTGTTTACCAATGCATGCATGAACACTAGTTACTCTAACCCCCTCTCTTCTTTAATTCTTTGCCACATCAGCATGTTTGCTATTCCCGTGTGCATGATACCAGCTAAGATACCACCATTATGGCCAGCCTTAATCATCGCATGCAATAATTTAGTGCACCTTGAAATATGGACATGTGTGGGGCGTGTATGTTTTTAATGACTTGAGACTATACCTAGCCCGGCATGCAAGATGACTTATTATGCACTGTTCCCCATACCTGCAGGAAGCCCATGTGAAGAAATCTGCATGCATGACTCTCCTCCCCCCACGCTCGTCCAATCCATTGTGACTAGCAATATTTCCACCCCTTCACCCCCCCATAATTTACTCCAACAAATATGCCCACGTAGTTGTTACTTAACTGCAGGTGCATTGGGTCATTGACATATGGGCCCAACAGGGGTCTGGCCCACATGTCAGTGACGCAACTGGACCTGTAGTTAAGTCAGTGCAGCTCAGTCCATATCTTACATAGGTGTGCCATTGCTCGCTATAAATACTGTGCCTCCCACGACATCGCTATCTCCTCCCCCTCACGTTCACGTTCATCGCTATCTCCTCCCCCTTCCTCTCACGTCGACCACCATGGCATCGCCCTTCCCAAGCCCTAGGAGCCCCTCGATGCACGGCGCGGACGATCACGTGTCGCGGTTCCGTTCCTCGCCGCCACTAGTCAAGGAGGACGTGCCGGTGTTCCGCTCCTCGCCGCTACGCGACGCGTCGCCATTCCGTTCCTCGCCGCCATTAGTCAAGGAGGACGCGTCGGCGTTCCGCTCCTCGCCGCGCCGCGACACGTCGCCGTTCCGTTCCTCGCCGCCACTAGTCAAGCAGGACGCGTCGGAGTTCCGCTCCTCGCCGCAACCCGTCGAGGTGGACGCGTCGGCGTTCCCAATCTCGCCAGCACGCGCGCCGGAGGATGCCGCGCCGCCTGCCGAGCCCCCCCAGCCTTGAGGAGCTTTGGAAAGAAATGGATGTTGCCTTGTGGGAGGCTTTGCCTCCAGCAGAGCGCGCCAAAATAGAGGCGGAGAAGAAGGCCGAGGAAGAGAAGCGCACTGCGGAACAAGCTGCCTGGGAGGCCTATGTTGCGTCCGAGAGAGTCAGACAGTTGGCTCTTTGGCAGAAGGCTCGTGCGAGGGCCGTGAGGGTGGCGGAGGACGCCTGTGCCGACGCCTTGAGTGTAGTCGGGCCCAAGCGCCTCATCTATGCTTGGGGGTACGTGGACCGGGTGCACGCTTCCAGTGAGGAGGAGTACCTGTTGGCGCCGGATCACCACACTAGTGAGATCGCGCTCGCCCGCCGGCAAGCCGCCAATCAGCACCTCGCGAGTTGCGAGGCTGAGGAAGAGGCGTTGTGTCGGCGCGCTGGGAAACGGCCGCGCACCTGGGCACTCGTGGCACGCCGCAAGCGCTCCTGCGAGCGTTGTGGCTTTTAGGAGGAGTATAATTTTTTTTTGTAAGGCGATCTCATTAGTATTGGGACGCAAATGATAAATCCCGAACGTTCAAGAATTTGTAGCGTCCTTAATTAAGTATGTAAAAGGGAAAGTTTGGAAACCTTGTGTATTCGTACGCATTTTGCAAGTACATGCATATAGCACAAACTTTACTATATACTATTGCACTACACGTCTCTCTCGATATATGCTTGCAGACTGTGCTACTCCCTCCGTCCAGGTCAATAAGTCATCTTTGGTTGTGCATCGTGACCAAGAAGGAGGGAAGACTTATACACCTAGACGGAGGGAGTGCTACTATTACTTAGTACGTGCAAATGCACGTTTTAACATTATGATGTGGTTTTTGTAAAAGTAGAAAAACAACACTAGTCAAGCTTGTGAAACGATTCAATGCAAAACAAATGCAAAAATGCCCGTTTGATTGTTTACTTTTAGCTTCCTTCTCTGTGGTTATTTCTCTGTCATACTTTGTACGGAGTATCTCACTGGTTGGAAAGGCATGCAAATTCCCAAACCGCTTCCTACACCCTGTATCGAATTTTTTGCCTAACAAGTTGTGCCGTGCAATTGGAATTCCAACTTGAGTACTACTACTAGTAGGAGTACCAGGGGCTAGTTCGTTTAGGCTTCTAGATTAGTAATCCCATAACTACTACCTCCGTCCTGGTTTATTGGTCCCCGTTGTAATCCGTGTCAAATTTTGATCATAAATTTAACTAATGAAATGTTAGTGCATGTCACATGCACTACTCCATCCGTCTAGGGGAGTAAGTCATCTTAGGCTGTGCACTGTGACCAAGGAGGAGGAGAAAACGAGAAACGTTAATGTTTATTTGCTAATTAATAGTATTGCATGCAATGAACTAACCACTGCATGTCATGTTTGATATCTCAAGTCATTAAAAGCATGCACACTCTTTATCTCTTATTGGTTGATATGTCAAGAAACAAGAAACGAGGTAGAAGTTAATGCAACACACCTAAGTGTTTTGGGATTATTTGGTATTCGTAAGATGACTTACACACCTAGATGGAGGGATTACAATGGTGAGGAATAAACCAGTTAAATCTTTGGTCAAAATTTAGCACAAATTACAATGGTGAGGAATAAACCAGGACAGAGTAGTAGTTTAGAAGCCCAAATAAATGAGTGAGGCGCCTTATTGTTACTCTCCACTGTTACTAGTCTTGTGGGAAAAGCTGGGGAAGCCGCCAAAAGAACTGGCCCTAGGAGTAGTAGCTAGGGATCGAGTGTGCGAGATGAACCAGAGAAAGTAAATGCAGAGAGATGAAATGCAAAAAAGATGGAGGGATGTGATGGTTGCTTGTCCGTTTACTTTACCAGGCCACTTATTACTGGGAGTGGTTGGGTTTTGTGATATGACGGCTTTACTACCGCGCCACGAGCGGGGTGAGAGGTGAGACTCCCGTGCAGCGCTGCCCTCTACACTTGTACTACATTGGTCATGGTTTATTAGTCCCCCATTGAATTTGGCTGAAGATTTAGCTGACAAAATGTTAGTGCATGTGAACAAAAACTATATCATTGTATTCGTATTTGAACATAGTTTTGAATGATATAATTTTAGGTGACATGCATCAGCATTTATCGTACTATATATAATGTTAGTTCAATTTTTGGTCGTACTAATATATAGTAGTAAAGTGCCCGTGCATTGCACCGAAGAGTGAAATGCATTGATCAGGGAGTTGTTTATTTTGACAAAGGATGTGGGGGTCATCTCATGTGTAACGGGTATCGATAGGTTTCTTCGGATATTATTTCATCTCTAGAGCTCACAAACATCTGGGTGAAATAGATAAAAAGCTATCTTTTGCAAACAAAAGCGTTCAACTGTTCAACCTGCATCCAAAACTTGTGAAGAAATAACACTTATTGTGCTTTGCAAGAAATGATCTTTAAGAATTAGTTTTTGAGTACCGATTGTTATACATGTTGGCTACAGATGACATGGCACTTTCTTATAGTCAACAGTTGTCTATACTATTAAGTAATATTAACCATGCCCTTATACACCTAGACGGAGGGATTAAATCAGGATGACTTGCAAGCGGGCAGAGGATATGTAAGAAATGGTTCATCGTAAGTCTTTCACCAGTACTGTAGTAAAAAATCATACATGGAAGATTCTAGACTAAACCATAAATGGATACACTTTTATTCATGCGCGATACTCCAATAGAGCAAGATCCTGCATGGAAGTCTCCACATGCTTAGACAGCGGATTAGATTGAGCGAAGACTAATGATCAACATTTAACTTGATAATGTGTATGTCCAGGTGAACCTCCTTGGAGTCCCCGTGCCCGCATCGGCGGGTAAAGGATGCCATGGGTTTTCCAAGTCCACATTGGCGGGATAGTCCTAGCTCCCCAGAGTCCAAGTCCGTTCGATGAGGCCGGTGTCGCCACCCACGCGACCCGGAGGGGTAGTAACACTGACCACGCACCCATACATCAGCATCATGTCAGTGTCAGCGTCAGCGGCGTCGCCCCTAACGCACATTACAGAGACGGGGCGGCGGCCTGCGCGAGCCTCGCCGGTGCCCACGATCAAGAGGAAGAAACTACTGTCCTCCTCGGAGACTAGCAGACACCGCTGACGCACATTACAGAGATGGGGGCGGCGGCCTGCGCGGGCCTCGCCGGTGCCCACGATCAAGAGGAAGACGCTGCCGTCCTCCTCAGAGACTAGTAGGCGGCGATGATCCTCCAGTGACTCCAGCATGGTGAACGGGTAGCACGTCTCGTACTTGATGTTCTCCGCCAAGGGCCATCAGTGACCGCTGCACGCATCCGTGAGGTGATGCACCATGTCCGCCGGCGAGCCACAAAACGGCATTGGGCACTCATAGTAGTGGACGAAAGGCTCCTTGGAGGCATCGACCAGGCCTTCCATGAAATGGGAGTGGCTGTAGGGGATGTTGCGCCAGTTGAATATATGAGCAAGTTACTATGAGATTTAATCCGAATAAGCACAAAATAAATCATGAATTCTACCATGATTTCGAATAGGAAGGACAGAAACACATACGGTGCAACGGGAGCAGCACCGTTGGCGTTGAGGTAGTCGCCCATGTCCAAACACCACGTAGACACGGTCTTTGAGCACGGTTCGTAGTCGTTCCACGCTCGGGCATTGAAGTTTGTAACTATTTTAGATTAGAATATACTACTCCTCCGGTGCTAGTAGTAGAGCAGATTCCTACTCTACTACTCTACTCAAGCAAAGTTAGGGCATAGCACTGTAGGGAGTACCAGTACTGTGATCACTCAAGCAAGTTGTCTGGCATCAACATGACCCTACACTGCTGGTATGTGTCTCGTAAGTCAAGTGGCGTGCTGTAGTCATCATCACCTGTCCACTTCCCGCAGCACATATTCGCTTCTCCATCTTTGTCCACACATAGTCTCGTCCAATCTTCCATCCCCGCTAAGGTGCCTCCCCCTCGTCCGAAACCCAAGAACTAACAATGGCAGAACCGAGCAGCGTCCGCTAAAAGAGTGGCTGGAATTCACTCCCCACAGAGGTAATCAAGCTCATCGTTTCGCGTGTAGACAATCTCAGTACCATGTCGCTCGCCGCGTGCTCGTCGGGGCTGTACCGTTTACTCAAAGCCCTCAGGCCGGAGCTTTTTAAGCTAGCTCCTTGCTTGATGATGCCGCCTGATCTTTAGAAATGGTGTGTCACGCAGCATAACGATCGTAGGGTGGCAAGCATCAACCCCCTAGACTGTGATCCGATCCCCGTCAGCCTCAACTACATTAACGGTATGTACTGGGTCGGCATGAACACGTCTTGGATGGTGCTCATCGACGGTCGCGGCAGCTGGATGCTCGTGGAGGTCTACACCCGGCGATTGATCCCCCTTCCTTCGATTAACACTGCACTGCTTTGGCACCGCGGCCCAGAATACTCAGAATCTTACAGTAGCCAACATGATACCAAGTTTGATTTGCTCAAGGTTGTAATCTGCCAAGTGCCCACAAGATCTGCGAATTATAAAGACTTCAGGCTAATTGCGTTCTTCAACCACGGTCTTGCCTATCTGACAGCTCACTGCGGTAAGTGGATAAATCTGCACGTCCATCATAGGATCATACATCCTCCATGGTTCTCTGATGCCATTGAACACAAGGGCTTCATTTACGCTGTCGACTCCTTCTATGGCTGGACGTATTGCTGGCCTACTCCAGTCATTGCTACAAATGGCTGTTACAGCAGTATGTTACTTTCCTATGATATCATGATGGCTTGCTTATATTACTGTCAACATTTGCTGAAAAAATATTCATGGTCATAACATGCTGTTCTTAAGATTGACTAAATCAAGAGCCCTTTTTTATTTGACTCCAACTTGATATGATGTTGTAGGCCGCCTGGTGTCCCTACCCTTCCTAATCCCAGAACCTTTCAAAGAAAAGCGGCATGGCAGTTGTAGGTGGTTCCTGGCTCGATCATAAAACGACGAAAGATTGATGATCGTTCGCATGTACCGGACGTGTTATTTCACGGAATACAATCACAGTCACTGCAAGGTCTTTGAGCAGGATCCCAGCTTCTCTGGGCCTTCAGGAATTTTTGACTGGAGGCTGGTAAGTAGCCTTGGTACATGCTCTCTGTTTGTCGGACTGAATTATCCGATTAACCAGGAGATAACCGACAACAAGGATCATGATGGCAGCGCGGTATCGTTCATCAGGCAAAACTGCGTGTACACAGTGTACCATGCGTCTCTGCATGCACCATACCCTGATATGTGCCGCCACGCTCTACAGCCCAAAGTAGGAGATATGGTAGCAAGTATCAGACTTTGACCTGCTGGATGGAGTTTCCCCCATCAGGCACCCATCTGGTTCAAGCCGTCAGCCAATCTCCACAGCTTAATAAATAGTAACGTCTAACTGAGCCAGTTAGTTAGATGCGTACACTTGGTGTAGTAGGATCTTTATTTAGTTTGATGCTTACACTTGTTCTTTTTTGGTAGCCCTTTTGTAATGATGACTGATGTTTGGTTTGGAAGAGAGAGCTGCATCTTCACTCTTCTGGCCTGCTTACTGCTTCCTTTGCACCCCCAGCCCTGGTTGTTGCTGCTGTTGTTTTCAATGTACAATCAGTAGTATATATCGTCTGTTGGTTGAATAAATGTGTTGTTAGAACGCCGAACACAATGTTTTGGAAGTCGTTGCACGGTTCGATCCTTTAGTGCCCCATACCGTACGTAGCGCATACTATTTTTCGTACGGAACACATTTTCCACTTGTTGATAACATGCAGCCCACTGATGAAGGCCCAATAGAGAAACCCATAATTAACTGGAAGGGAGGCTCTCACATGAATCCGGCCCAGGTACATGCTCATGGTCCCCTAAACATAAATAAGTAAATAAATAAATAAATAAATAAATAAAGCTAAATGCTCATGCACCAGTTCTTTGGGAAAATAAGTAGCCCATTATTTCTTTTTGAAGAATACCCAAGCTAGGCCTATTTGTTTTCTCCGAATTACTGGGCTGCAAATCTTTCAAGACGAGGAGGGATGCATTCCGGCCTGGCTTAAGAGTATGGTCAATGTCTGTTAAAAGTAATATCAAAAGGGGTTGAAAATTCCAAATATTTATAGCAAATGGGATATAAGTTTTTTTTTTGTTTTTCTTCTTCACTGATATCTTATACGTATTTCGTTGGATTTAACATGACATAGTACTAATTTATTTTTAAATTTGTTTTAGTATGGCTATTAATTTTTGGATTAGAATATTCCGTTCCCCAGCAAAAATTTGCGAATTTTCAAAATTTCCCACATATTTAGTTAATTTTTTGACCCTGGTACTGACCAGAAAATGGCCAGCAATTCTAAAAATGGAAAACGGGCTGCAATAAATTCCATATGAATTAGAAAATGAGTAAAAATTATAAAAATAATAGAAAATGGGATGTACACGCCACAGATTTCGAGGCTGACTTGTTTACGCAAGGCTTTGTCAGTGAACACGCGATTCTAGAAGCAGTGACTGTTGGATGTCCATCCAACGGCCGACGTGCTTCAGCCGCCTAAACTAGCGCCGGCGGGACTGCCTGCTCCCTCCTCTTGTGGCCCACTGTGATGCTGTGCAGGGTTCCCCGGCCCACCCTACTCCCTCCGCTGGCCTAGCCGCACGCAATCAACTGCCTCCTTATTACGCGAAAAAATGATTCCTCCCACTGACATCTGGGGCGCACCGGTTGGGAGGCTAACCTATGGGCCTACTAAGTTGACGCGTACACATGGCTTGTCAACTTAGTCAACAAACGATTCTAGCAGTAGTAACAGTTGGATTTGAATCAAACGGTCCTGCTGCTTCTTCAATCGCTGCTCTTCTTGCACCAGCCGCCCAAACCAGCGCCAGGGAGACCGCCTGCTCCTGCCTCCAGTGGCCGACTCTGCTGCCGTTGAGGCCTCATCGCCCCTACTACTCCCACCGCTAGCCAGGCCTTGCGGCGACGGCAGCCTCACACCACAGCCGAACCAGTGAACCCTCATACTCCTCTCCGCGTGGGAATCCATTGTCGCGTCTTCCACGGCTCCGCGTCATCCCCTTACTAGGCCTTGCCGTCGTCCACCGCCTTGGTGCTCTCGGGGCGGAGTGGTCAACGTGGTCAATGACATTCCATCGGAAGAGTACTGTATGTGGAGAGGCTGATAGCTGGGTCCACGGCCACAACCTAGTTTTTTTGTGATTTGCCAAGTAAGTCGCTTTGTCAGGCCTGTTGGGCTGCAAATCTTTCAAGACGAAGAGAGCTTTCATTCGGCTGGCCGAGAAAATGGCCCATCAGTAATGAGAAATGGGCTGTACATTTTTAAAACACGTCAAACCGGCAATTAGTTTCAAATATCTTTTTTTCATTTTGACATTTTAAATTACATTAATTTTTATGCGTGGAGAATTTGTTGGATTTTATATTGATATACATTTATTTTTAAAATCAGTTTGAATGTGAGTCGAAATTTCGAGATTAAAAACAGTTCGGACCACACCGAAATATGCAAAATTTCATATAATATTTAAACCGTGGCCACAGTATGGGCTGTAATGCTAACAAAAAGAATATGGGCTCCAAAAAAACCTTAATAATTAGCAAATGGCCTGTAAATTATTATAAATAGTGGCACATGGGTTGTATGCTGTTTTCCACAGATTTGAGGTTTTCCTAAAAAAAATGTTGATGCACAAGCACTGACTGTTGGATGGCCATCCAACGACCGTCGTGCTTCTTCAATCTCTACTCTTCCTGCTCGAGCCGCTCAAACAAGCGCCGGTGGTACTGCCTGCTGCCTCCTCCCCGTGGCCGGCTCTACTGCCGCGCAGGCCTCACCGCCCCACAGTACTCCCATCGCTGGTCTGGCCATCCCTCTACTCACCCACACCTGCTGTTATTATCCGGCGACGGCAGATGAACCAGTAAACCCTCATACAGTCGTACCCCCCTCCGCGTGGGAAACAATTGCCGAGTCTTCCCTGCCTCTGTGTCATTCCCTTCCTAGGCCTCGCCGTCGTCCACCACCCTGGTGCTCTCGGCGCGGCCTGGTCAACATGGTCAACGACCGACATGCATCTGAAGTGGACTGTACATGGAGAGGCCGACAGCTGGGTCCACGGCCGCACGCATGGAAATGCCTCCTTATTATATGCAAAATAATGATTCCTCCACCTGACATCAGGGACCCACCGAAAGGGCCTCTATATTTCATGAAAAAATGTTACCGCCACTGACAGCTCGGACCCACCAGCTATATCTTCGCGCGCAAGGAAGTGCCTCCTTATTACGCACAAAAAATGAATACTCCCCCTGTTAGCTGGGACCTAGTATAGTGGCAGGCTGACTTGTGGGCCTACTAAGTTGACGGGGATGGAGGGCTTTGTCAACTTAGTCAATATGCACGATTCTAGCTCCAGTGACCGTATGATGTCCATCCAACGGCCGCAGTGCTTCTTCAACCTCTGGTCTTCTTGCTCCAGTCGCCCAAACCAGCGCCGGTCGTGCCTCGTGCTCCTGCCTCCCGTGGCCGGCTGCGATGCGGCGGAGGCCTCACCGCCCCCTACTACTCCCACCGCTGGCCAGGCCATCCCTCTACTCACACACACCCCCTGTTATTCTGCGGCGACGACAACCTCACACCGCAGCGAACCAGTGAACCCTCGTACTCCTCTACGTGTGGGCATCCACTGCCGCGTCTTCACCGGCTCTGCGTCGTCCCGTTACTAGGCCTCGCCGTCCTCCACCGCCTTGGTGCTCTCGGCGCGGCGTGGTCAACGTGGTCAAGGAACGGCTTCCATCGGACGTGGACTGTACGTGGAGAGGCTGACAGCTGGATCCACGACCACAGGAAGGAAGTGCCTCCTTATTACGTGCAAAATAATTATTCCTCCACCTGACAACGGGGACCCATCGGATGGGCCACCGTATTTAATGAAAAAATGTTCCCCCCCTGACTGTTGGGACCCACCAGCTACATTTTCGCACGCAAGGAGTGCCTGACAGTCAGGACCCACCTGGTCGAAGCGTACGTAGCGTTGTCATACTGGTCGCGAATGTGTACGTACATATATACTGGTGGATGTAGAGGCGCGCACGTGTTGTAGTAGAGGCGCGCACGTAGCATGTACACGTACGTACAGCGGCCAGGGTGCAAGAAAGAAAATACGGCCACATATGTGTACATACGAGCGGGGTCTCAAAGGCCTACTCGCGCATACGTACGGCCAGGGCTCGTGTACATGGCTGGGTCGGAACAGAGAAACAGCATCGTCATCGTGTTCATGGGGAGGCAACGGAATGCGTCGTGTTCATGGGGAGGCAACGGAATGCGTCGTGTTCATCGGGAGGCAACGGAACGCGTGGGAGCCAACCAGCTGTGTCGGAATGGAATGGGTGAACGTGTTCATCGAGAGGGCTTGGACGGAACAGGCGATGCAAACGAGGCCCGGCGTACCGCAAAACGGAGGAAATGGACCTCCTATGTTTGGAACAGGGTCCTGTTGATCGGGAGGGGTGTGGCGTACCGCAAAACGGAGGAAACGGACCTCCTACGGTCGAAACGGGGTCCCGTTGATCGGAGGGGTGTGGCGTACCACAAAACGGACGAAATGGACCTCCTACGGTCGAAACGGGGGTCCTGTTGATCAGGAAGGGGTGTGGCGTACTGCAAAACGGACGAAATGAACCTCCCACGGTCGAAACGGGGGTCCTGTTCATCGGGAGGGGCGTGGCGTAACGCAAAACGGGACTCCACGGGATACTATTCATCTCTACCGTCGACCTCCTCCAGCCTCCACGGGCTACCATTGACCTCCTCCAGTCTCCACGGGTTCCTGTTCATCCAGCCTCCACCGCGCGCTACTCCACCGGCTACTGTTCAACCACCCCTCCACGGGCACCCCTCCACCGTCTACTGTTCATCCAACCGTCCACACCACGGGGTCCTGTTCAACCACCCCTCCACGGGCACCCCTCCACTGTCTACTGTTCATCCAGCCCTCCACACCACGGGGTCCTGTTCATCCAGAGGCAACGCCACCGCTCACTGTTCATCCAACCCCCCGCAACGCTCACTGTTCATCCAATCGATCGGCTTCAGTTAGCAGCAGTAGCGAAGGAATCGCTCGATCGGGTTCAGTTAACAGCCATCGATCGATCGCTCAGGTTCAGTAACGCGTAGCCTGTAGTGCTATCGCTCGGGTTCAGGTAGAGCCCAACGCCTCACTCGGGTTCAGTTAGAGCCAACGCCTCGCACACACGCGCGTACGTGTATGAGAGAAACGCGCATCGCTCGGCCCCCGACCTCCCACGGTAACTGGGAACTCCCTGAAATTTTCCTCCCCCTCGCTTCTACCACGGTTTTTTCCGTCATGGACGGCCCAAAGAATGTCATGCAGCTGCGTCTCCGGCCCGCCCAGGACGAAAAGCCCATTTTCTGTCATGATTTTTTGTCATAGAAGTAGGAGCCCACCACATCTATGATGATACCGGGTTTTGTCACAATTATCGTCATAGAAGTGTCATATGTATGACAGAAGTTTTTTTTCGTTCGGCCCAAAATGTCACGGATGTGCCTTTTTGTAGTGTATAGACTTGCAAGATAGGATCAAGAACTCACATATATTCGTGAAAACATAATAGGTTCAGATCTGAAATCATGGCACTCGGGCCCTAGTGACAAGCATTAAGCATAGCAAAGTCATAGCAACATCAATCTCAGAACATAGTGGATACTAGGGATCAAACCCTAACAAAAATAACTCGATTACATGATAAATCTCATCCAACCCATCACCGTCCAGCAAGCCTACGATGGAATTACTCACGCACGGCGGTGAGCATCATGAAATTGGTGATGGTGGATGGTTGATGATGACGATGGCGACGGATTCCCCTCTCCGGAGCCCTGAACGGACTCCAGATCAGCCCTCCCGAGAGGTTTTAGGGCTTGGCGGCGGCTCCGTATCGTAAAACACAATGAATCCATCTCCTTTATTTTTTTCTCCCTAAAAGTGAATATATAGAGTTGGAGTTGAGGTCGGAGGAGCTCCAGGGGGGCCACGAGGTAGGGGGGCACGCCCAGGGGGCAGGCGCGCCCACACCCTCGTGGCTAGGGTGTGGGCCCCCTGGCCTTGATCTTTGGCCAATATTTTTTATTATTTCCAAAAAGACGCTCCGTGGAGTTTCAGGTCATTCCGAGAACTTTTGTTTCTTCACATAAATAACACCATGGCAATTCTGCTGAAAACATCGTCAGTCCGGGTTAGTTCCATTCAAATCATGCAATTTAGAGTCCAAAACAAGGGCAAAAGTGTTTGGAAAAGTAGATACGACGGAGACGTATCAACTCCCCAAGCTTAAACCTTTGCTTGCCCTCAAGCAATTCAGTTGACAAACTGAAAGTGATAAAGAAAAACTTTTACAAACTCTGTTTGCTCTTGTTGTTGTAAATATGTAAAGCCAACATTCAAGTTTTCAGCAAAGATTATAAACTTACCATACTCACAATAACGCTTAGGTCTCATGTTTACTCATATCAATGGCATAATCAACTAGTGAGCAATAATAATAAATCTCGGATGACAACACTTTCTCAAAACAATCATAATATGATATAACAAGATGGTATCTTGCTAGCCCTTTCTGAGACCGCAAAACATAAATGCAGAGCACCTTTAAAGATCAAGGACTAACTAGACATTGTAATTCATGGTAAAAGAGATCCAGTCAAGTCATACTCAATGTAAACTAACAGTAATGAATGCAAATGATAGAGGTGCTCTCCAACTGGTGCTTTTTAATAATAGGATGATGACTCAACATAAAAGTAAATAGATAGGCCCTTCGCAGAGGGAAGCAGGGATTTGTAGAGGTGCCTGAGCTCGGTTATAAAATAGAGATGAATAATAATTTGAGTGGTATACTTTCATTGTCAACATAACAACCAAGAGATGGCGATATCTTCCATGCTACACACATTATAGGCGGTTCCCAAACAAAATGGTAAAGTTTATACGCCCCCTCCACCAACAAGCATCAATCATGGCTTGCTCGAAACAACGAGTGCCTCCAACTAACAAGAGTCCCAGGGGGAGTTTTGTTTGCAATTATTTTGACTTGATTTGCATAAAGCATGGGACTGGGCATCCCGGTGACCAGCCATTTTCTCATGAGTGAGGAGCGGAGTCCACTCCTCTTGAGAATAACCCGCCTAACGTGGAAGATACGGACAGCCTAGTTGATACATAAGCTATTTGAGCATACAATACAGAATGTTTATTTGAAGATTTAGAGTTTGGCACATACAAATTTACTTGGAACGGCAGGTAGATACCGTATATAGGTAGGTATGGTGGACTCATATGGAATAACTTTGGGGTTTATGGGATTGGATGCACAAGTAGTATTCCCGCCTAGTACAGGTGAAGGCTAGAAAAAGAGTGGGAAGCGACTAGCTAGAGAACGACAACAGTCATGAACATGCATTAAAATTAATCAACACCGAATGCAAGCATGAGTAGGATATAATGCACGATGAACACAAATATCGTAGAGGCTATGTTGATTTTGTTTCAACTACATGCATGAACACGTGCCAAGTCAAGCCACTCGAATCATTCAAAAGAGGATACCACCCTATCATACCACATCACAACCATTTTAATAGCATGTTGGCATGCAAGGTAAACCATTATAAGCTCCTAGTTAATTAAACATGGCATAAGAAACTATGATCTCTAGTTGTCATTGCAAACATATTTATACATAGTAGGCTGAATCAGGAATGATGAACTAATCATATTTACAAAAACAAGAGAGGTCGAGTTCATACCATCTTTTCTCATCTCAGTTAGTCCATCATATATCATCATAATTGCCTTTCACTTGCACGACGGAACGATGTGGATAATAATAATAGTGCACGTGCATTGGACTAAGCTGGAATCTGCAAGCATTCAATAAACAGGAGAAGACAAGGCAATATGGACTCTTGGTTAAATCAACAATAATTCATTTAGGAGTCACTTCAACAATTTAATCATGGTCTTCTCCTATCGACCCCCAAAGAAAAGAAAAGAAATAAAACTATTTACACGGGAAAGCTCCCAACAAGCAAAAGAAGAACATGAAATCTTTTGGGGTTTTGTTTTTAATTACTACTACAAGCATGGAAATTAAAACTAGTTAAAAGCTACAACTAATTTTTTTTGTTTTTCTTATGGTTTATTAAGCACACAAGAAGAAAGCATAAAAAGAGAAAATAAACTAGCATGGATGATACAATGAAAAAGTATGAGCACCGACAACTAGCAATGAGTGTGTGAACATGAATGTAATGTCGGTGGTCTATGGCCACGGTTGGCCTGGCGGATATCCATAGTAATAGTTGGGGTCGTACTGAGATGCACCAGTCATTGCATCGTGGGCTGCAGCTTGGAGGCGAGCTATCTCAGCTCTCCTCTTATACTCTTCCACCTCCTCTCTGGTTATGGAATATCTCCCTTTTGCATGAAAGTCAAAGAAAGTAGAAGCATGGAGGGCGACGTGATAGGTGCGTCGTCTGTCAAAGATTAGTTGGTACTAGAGGAACTGATCGTTCCTCTCAGCAAATTAATGACGAACCATAGCCTCATAATCCAAATAGGCAGGAGGCAACTCAATATCATCCTCACGTATTGTTATACCAAGAAAATTAGCTATGTGGGTTGCATAAATTCCACTGAAGAAATCTCCATTAAATCTATTAAGATGCAACCTACGTGCAACAATGGCTCCCAAATTATAAGATTTATCTCCTAACACAGCACTCCTAAGAATACTGAGGTCAGGGACACACATGTAACATGCTTCATCTTTACCGTCAATGCATCTACCTATGAAGAGAACAAAATAATGTATAGCAGGAAAATGAATGCTCCCTATGGTAGCTTGTGCTATACCTCTAGATTCCCCCACAGTTATACTAGCAATAAAATCTCTAAATTCAGATTTGCGAGGTTCACTAGCACTAACCCATTGTGGAAGTTTGCAAGCAGTGGTAAAGTCCTCTAAGTCCATAGTGTAAGAATTTTCATAAAGATCAAACAGGACAGTTTGAGAATTAGGTGAAGATGAAAATTCAAACCTCCTCACAAAGGAACTAGTGAGATAGTGGTACTGACGACATTTTTCTTCCTCGAAGCTCACAAGATCAGCGTTACGCAAATATGCATTAAATTCTTCCTTAATCCCCGCTCGATCCATGAAGTCCTCTGAAGGCCATTCACAAGGCCGCACTGGAGCGTCCCTTGGTGGCTCATCATCAGCATCACGCATTGCAAGCCAGGATTCTTGTTTCCTTGAAGAACCATGTAGCGCCCCGAGACCGATGTGCCAGGTGTCCTCCAGTTATTCGCTGTTGTTGCCTTGTCATGTGCTTGTGTGTCATGCTTTCCATACCATGTCATCATGTGCATTCCATTTGCATACATGTTCGTCTCATGCATCCAAGCATTTTCCCCGTTGTCCGTTTTGCAATCCGGCGCTCCTATGTCACCCGATGTCCCTTTCTACCTCTTTTCGTGTGCGAGTGTTAAACATTTTTGGACTGGACCGAGACTTGTTATGCGGCCTTGGTTTACTACCGGTAGACCGCCTGTCAAGTTTCGTGCCATTTGTACTTCTTTTAATACTCCAACGGTTAACCGAGGGACCGAAAAGGCCTCGTGTGTGTTGCAGCCCAACACCCCTCCAAAGTGGCCCAAAACCCACCTAAACCCCCTCCATCATCTCGGTCGTTCGATCACGATCGCGTGGCCTAAAACCGCACCTCATTTGGACTCTCCTAGCTCCCCCTACCTATAAATATGTGATCCCCTCCCAAAAATCCGCGGTACAAACCCTAGACTTCCTCTACCTCGCGTCGCCGGACATGTCTGTCCCGCCGCTAGACGCGTCCAGCCCGCCGCCATGTCGCCCGGCCAATGGCGAGGCGACACCTCAGCGCCGCCGGCGCCCTCCACCACTCCCGCGGTGCCACCTCACTGCCCTCTCTCTCCTCCCGCGCCAGGCCCTGAGGGCCCAGATCCGGCCCGCGGGATCCGGATCCCGTCGCCGCCCGAGGCGCTCGAAGCCCAGCGCCTGCTACGCCCGCACGCCGCCCATCTTCCCTCGGACTGGCGCCAAAACCGCCGCCATCCGCCCCCGATGTCGGCGCCGACCACCGCCGCCATACGCGCCGCCACCGCGCCGACCATCGCCGGGCTCCGCCGCCTCGCCCCGATCTCGCCGCGGTCGCGCGCCCGGAGAGCCCTTGCCTCGCCGCCGCGCCGCTCCGGCCCGGATCCGGGCGGATCCGGCCCTCTCCGGTGCCCCCTCGCCCTCCCCTCACCGGAGACAAGCTCAACCTCGATGGAGTTGCTACAGTACCTCCAGATCTAGATTCAAACTCGGTTGACTTTTCTCCCCGAAACCCTAAATTTTTGCAATCTTCGTCAGCTCATAACTTCATCATCATGGCTTTGATTCGTGCGTGTAGCATATCAAAATGTTCGTCTCGACGAGTACATCATTTCATCTCATTGCATAATTTTCATTTGAGATCATCTTGATGCCCGAAATGCTGTTGAAAGAGGGCTATGTGATGATTATGTCAAATCTGTTTCAGCAAATAGCCTTTTGTCATTTTTGCCATGATTGATGTGTGCATGCTATGATCCTGAGCTCTACATGTGTTTTTGATGTATGCCATGCCATCTTTACAGGGGTGTATGCCATGTATTTTTGTGATCTTTGTGGTGACTAGCACTAGCATGCAAAGTAGCTTACTCGATGATGCTGATTTTACGGACTTAGAATTTCACTAAGTCCTTGTCCTGTTATTGTTTTTATGCCATATGTTCATGTTGTTTCCTAGTGATCCATGCCTCTTTTAAGCATGATCAGTAAGGATGTTTTGCAGATAATGTTGTGCTCTATCCATCCATGTCTTTGTTTGCATTTATGGAGCACCCTAGCTTGAGTCAATCGAGCTCTACTTTTGCTATAAAATGTTCCGGGCAGATTGTTAACATGTTTAGCAATTTTGCCGAGCTTATTGTTGTTGATCCGTGCATGCTATGTTGTTGTTCTTGCCATGTCTAGCTTCTATGCCATGTCTAGTTGCTGGGTGTATTCTTAGATTGTCATGCCATGCTTTGTAGTGAGTGCAACGAGCTCGTAAACATGCCTACTTGTTAACTGTTTTGCCATGCTCCAGTTTTTCACTAAGTCTGAAATCTGTTATCTTTTGCACTTTTGCCATGCTTGTTTGAACCTCTTAATGAGTGAATAAGCCGTAGCTCAGTGTTCATCTTTTGTCAATCATCATGAGTGGATCCCTGCCATGTATTTTGTTGCTATGTTGGAGTGCTGTAGCATGTTGTTCTTGATGCATTTAAAGGCCTCATGCTGTTGCCATATTTGTTTTGCTTGTCATTTCCAAACCGTGCATCCGATTCTGGTGATCTTTATATCGACTTCCACCGAAATCAACTCCTCTTTCCAGTGGCACTCTTGGTTTTCGAAGTTGAGGCCAGGTTCAATCATTCCTTTCCAAATCATGCATATGCATCACATACCGCATCCCGCATATCATGCCATGTTTATGTGTTGGTTGTTTACTATGTTGTGTGCTTCTTTCCGGTGTTGCTTCTTCGGGTTGGTTCCAATAACGTCGCGTTTGTGAGGACCCGTTCGACTATGTCCGTTTGTCTTCTTCATGGACTCGTTCTTACTACGGGATTTCAGGCAAGATGACCATACCCTCGAAATCACTTCTATCTTTGCTTGCTAGTTGCTTGCTCTTTTGCTATGCCTATGCTGCGATGCCTACCACTTGCTTATCTTGCCTCCCATATTGTTAAGCCAAGCCTCTAACCCACCTTGTCCTAGCAAACCATTGTTTAGCTATGTTACCGCTTTGCTCAGCCCCTCTTATAGCGTTGTTAGTTGCAGGTGAAGATTGGAGCTTGTTCCATGTTTGGAACATGGATATTTTTGTTGGGATATCACAATATCTCTTATTTAATTAATGCATCTATATACTTGGTAAAGGGTGGAAGGCTCGGCCTTATGCCTGGTGTTTTGTTCCACTCTTGCCGCCCTTGTTTCCGTCATATCGGTGTTATGTTCCCGGATTTTGCGTTCCTTACATGATTGGGTTATAATGGGAACCCCTTGACAGTTCACCTTGAATAAAACTCCTCCAGCAAGGCCGAACCTTGGTTTTACCATTTGCCACCTAGCCTTTTCTTTCCCTTGGGTCGGCCAGCCCAGGGGTCATCTTTATTTTAACCCCCTCCCCCGGGGCCAGTGCTTCTCTAAGTGTTGGTCCAACCCAGAGCACCGTGTGAGGCCATCCCTTGGCAACTTGGGTTACATTGGCTCCCGTACGCTTAGCTTATCCGGTGTGCCCTGAGAACAAGATAGTGCAGCTCCTATCGGGATTTGTCGGCACAGTGGGTGGTCTTGCTGGACTTGTTTTACCATTGTCGAAGATGTCTTGTAACCGGGATGACGAGTCTGATCGGATTGTCTTGGGAGAAGGAATATCCTTCATTAACCATGAGAGCTAGTGATGGGCTAAGTTGGGACACCCCTGCAGGGATTTGAACTTTCGAAAGCCGTGCCCGCGGTTATGGGCAGATGGGAATTTGTTAATGTCCGGTTGTAGAAAACCTGAAGTTGATCTTAATTAAAATACATCAACCGCGTGTGTAACCATGATGGTCTCTTCTCGGCGGAGTCCGGGAAGTGAACACGGTGTTGGAGTAATGCTTGATGCAGGTTGATCTAGGATCACTTCTTGATCATAGGTGTTCGACCGTGCTTTTGCCTTCTCTTCTCGCTCTCATTTGCGTATGTTAGCCACCATATATGTTAGTCGCTTGCTGCAGCTCCACCTCATACCTTTTATCCTTCCTATAAGCTTAAATAGTCTTGATCGCGAGGGTGTGAGATTGCTGAGTCCCCGTGACTCACAGATACTTCAAAAACCAGCTTGCAGGTGCCGATGATATCGTGCAGGTGACGCAACCAAGCTTAGGAGGAGCTCGATGAAGATTGTGTTCGTTATGTTGTTTCCGTTTCTAGTTGATCAGTAGTGGAGCCCAGTTGGGACGATCGAGGATCTGTGTAGCATTTGGGGTAGTCTTCTTTCATTTTGGTTCCGTAGTCGGACCCTGATTGTATCTGGTTGATGTAATGCTTTATTAATGTAATTGTGTGAAGTGGCGATTGTAAGCCAACTATGTATCTCTTTCCCTTAGGTATTACATGGGTTGTGTGAAGATTAACTCACTTGCGACATTGCTTTCAATGCGGTTATGCCTCTAAGTCGTGCTTCGACATGTGGGAGATATAGCCACATCGAGGGCGTTACATGTTGGTAATCAGAGCCTTCCCTGACTTAGGAGCCCCCTTCTTGATCGAATCGTTGGCGTTGTTGAGTCTAGAAAAATGTTTTAAGCCATTTAGGATTTTATGTAGCGGAGAGTTAGGAATTCTTTTTACTCCTCAGTCCCTTCGTCGCTCTGGTAAGGCATCCTGACGTAGAGTTTTGACTCTTCTCTTCTCAAGTTTCACTATTTTTTTAGGATCACGCGGGTATCTTGGAATCATTCCGATGGTTTTGTGACGGGAACATTGTTCTTAGTGCCTCCTGACATTTAGGGGTTGTGACAGTGTCCCGGGGAGTTGAGCTCCGAGGTGTTGTCGTCACAATTTTATCGTTGCAGTTCTGGAATACCTGAGTTTCGCGGACATCGAAAATCTCTTTTATGCAGTTGTTGGTGAGATAACCTCGACGCCACCCAGTACTGGGGAGGGAGTTCAAGAGTATTGCCATAACTCGTATAACGGATGCTTTTCGAAGGTTGAGGTAAATGATTTCCGAAGGTTTCTTGGTTATGTGTTGAAGGATGGATACCGCTGGATGTAGGGTTTGCTAGTTTTGGGTGAGATATTATGCTTCCCCTGTATCCCCAACACCTGATTGCATAACCGGAAAATTTCGGGAGTTTATAAGTGGGAATTCAAGTAGCTCTTAGGATATCTTTCCGACAGATGTATGATATGAAATTGGGGTTCGACGTCTAGTGGTCCGCCTATCCATGGTTGGTTTTACAGTGGTCTCCTTGTGTCTTAAAGAGTCCTTGGCTATGCCGACTCGGGGACGCTTCGTATGTCATGTGTACTGCCTTGTACATGATGGTGCTGTACGATCGAGCCCGTGTAGGCCCCACCACGAAAACTTCGGACGAAATCTCTATCATATGTTTGTTCCGGCTTATTTTGCAAGCCAATCTTTTGTTTTGTTTTGAGCTTTGATTTTCGAGTTGCTTAGAAGTCAAATGTTGATTACATACCTTTCCTAAGCGGTGTTCTCATACTTCTATGTGAGTGCTAATCCTTCTCGATCATCGAGTTTGTCATGTCAATCCTCTTCAACCGGCGTGTTTCTCTTCAAGTGGACCCGATCATTTCAACATCAGCAAGATCAATTATCAGTTCTTCTCAACGGTGTTTGTTTCATCCGTCTCCAAATTGTCTTTGTTTTCCCACCCCACCCTTTTCTCTTCAAGGAATCAGATTTCTTAATAAAGTATCCATCTTATCGATGGGAAGTCTCTCCATTTTTTTTGGTCAATGTTCATATCCGGTGATTCTCATGAAGATCCTAACGGAGCCTCAAGTTCATCATTCATCATTCTTTTTCTTCTTCAGTGAATTCAAGTCAAGCTTTGTCAATCATATCCTTTTTTTCTCGTTGCAAATACCTCCTCATGCCGGTGCACCTCTTAATCTTCCATTTCTCACTATTCAATTGTTCCGGAGCGTTGTAGATATCTCAGAAGATTCAAGTTTCCATTCTCAATTCGTTCAAGCTTTTGCAAGGATGTTACCTCATTCAAGCCATTTAATTCAACTGGCGCAATCTATCTTTTAAATCATTCAACGGTGTTTCTTTTGAGTGGGCCCTAACCCACAGGTCTTTTTCCAGGATCTTACCTGACTCTTCTTATTTTCCCGGAGCTATCCTAAATTCTTTTCAAAGTTTGACGTAAGAATGATTCATCATCAGTCATCATATTTCTCCAAGATCTTTCAAATTCTTTTCACCGTTGGTTCAACCTTTCTATTCTTCATTCTGGAGTGCCTCAACAATTCTTGGTGGGTTTTTTTTCTCGTCGTCATTCTCAACATTTGAAGACCGAAGAAGAGTTTTGCCTCCATATCTTGCTCCATTCTCATCAAGATTCATGGCTCTAGTTTGTTGCCATCCTCTCATAATTATTTTTGATTGTGAGAATGCTTTTCACCCATCAGGAGCAATTCAGGAGTCTTTTCAGTTTGATCATCCAGAGCCCATCAATTCAGGGTTATTCATTCTCAGCTGTCAGTTATCATTCTCCAATCTTACCGGTCCATCGTTCAAGTGATCTCTAATCAGTTCGTGATCCCTTCATTCTCATGTATCTAGTTTGTCTCAAGTATCTTCGTTCATTTCACAATTCTTACCCGGTGATTCATCCTTTTTCACTTCGTTCATTTTCAATTCTTACGGTGGTTCTCCCAAGAATTTTTCTTCCTTCGTTATCATATCAATTTATTCATTCATGCTTTCCAAATCCTAACGGTGGTTCATGGAGGACATTCTCAAGTTTATGTTATATCTCTCTTAATCTTCTCTATGAGAATGAGTAATATGTCAAATCCGTTGATTGTCATCAATTTAATTGGTGAAGGATAAGCATAATGTAATTCTTATTCTTGTTTCATCGAGTGAACTCAATTTCCTATTTCGGAGGCTCATCAAATTCTTGTTTCCATTTGTTCATCTTTCTTTTCCCGGAGTTCCAAGTTCTCTCAATTATTTCATCGCGAAAGATCCATCTAATCATTGCAAGGATTCACCTTGTGTTTTCAACTTCCCTTTCCTTTCGTCTGATCATTCTTTTGTTTACCGGAGTTCTTCATGGAGGCTCTACATGATGGTTCATCAAGGATTTAATTTCTTCATGAAGTGTTCTTTGAGATTCTTTTCAGAGGAGCTCAAGCATTCTTTATCTTGCAATCCGGAGTGCAATTCTTTCTACCGTATCATCGGAGGTGGTATTATGTCATTCTTGATAATTTGAGTTCATGTTTCATGATTCACATGTTGTTAAGAATGAGGTATTTCAAATCCATCAACCTTTTCGTTGGAGTTATCTTGTGTCATGTTTCACCTAAAGCCTTCCCTAAGGATTGTTGCTATTTATGGTGCTCATAAATGAGCCAAGTTCTTCTTGTATCCTCCCGGCTAATCCCGGAGGCATTGTGATGTTGCTCTATTCAACCCATCTTCTTGTTTTGTCAACATCATTTTCTTTCCCTTGCTTATCCATTTAAACGGAGTGTGTGCCCATTTGCTCAAGTTCTTTTCGTCTTATAAAGTCTTTCATCTCTTGTCAACCAGAGTGCTGGCCGAATTTGTTCTTCCTTGAAACTCTTCCCTACTGGAGTGCTTTTCAACTCTGTTCATCTTCGTTGTATTATTTCTTTCAAATTTGCTATACCTTGCAAGGTTCTTTGGTTTCACTCATTTGTCAAATAAGCAACTTAGTTTACCTCTTCTTTTTCTCTTCCGTTGTCCCTCCGGTGCCATTCTAGATCTCGGGACGAGATCCTCTCGTAGTGGTGGAGTGTTGTAGCACCCCGAGACCGATGTGCCAGGTGTCCTCCAGTTATTCGCTGTTGTTGCCTTGTCATGTGCTTGCGTGTCATGCTTTCCATACCATGTCATCATGTGCAGTCCATTTGCATACATGTTCGTCTCATGCATCCGAGCATTTTCCCCGTTGTCCGTTTTGCAATCCGGCGCTCCTATGTCACCTGGTGTCCCTTTCTACCTCTTTTCGTGTGCGGGTGTTAAACGTTTTCGGACTGGACCGAGACTTGTCATGCGGCCTTGGTTTACTACCGGTAGACCGCCTGTCAAGTTTTGTGCCATTTGGACTTCGTTTGATACTCCAACGGTTAACCGAGGGACCGAAAAGGCCTCGTGAGTGTTGCAGCCCAACACCCCTCTAAAGTGGCCCAAAACCCACAAAAACCCCCTCCATCATCTCGGTAGTTGGATCATGATCGCGTAGCTGAAAACCGCACCTCATTTGGACTCTCCTAGCTCCCTCTACCTATAAATATGTGATCCCCTCCCAAAAATCCGAGGTGCAAAACCTAGACTTCCTGTACCTCGCGCCGCCGGACATGTCCGTCCCGCTGCTGGACGCGTCCACCCCGCCGCCACGTTGCCCGGAAAATGGCGAGGCGACACCTCAGCGCCGCTGGTGCCCTCCACCACTCCTGCGGCGCCACCTCACCGCCCTCTCTCTCCTCCCGCGCCAGGCCCTGAGGGCCCAGATCCAACCCGCGGGATCCGGATCACGTCGTCGCCCGAGGCGCTCGTAGCCCAGCGCCTGCTCTGCCCATGCGCCTCCCATCTTCCCCCGCCCCGACGCTGAAACCGCCGCCACTACCGCCATACGCGCCGCCACCGCGCCGACCATCGTCGGGCTCCGCTGCCTCGCCCCGATCTCGCCGCGGTCGCGCGCCTGGAGAGCCCCTGCCTCGTCGCCGTGCCGCTCCTGCCCGGATCAAGGCAGATCCGGCCCTCTCCGGCGCCCCCTTGCCCTCCCCTCATCGGAGACAAGCTTGGCCTCGCCAGAGTTGCTACAGTACCTCCAGATCCAGATTCAAACTCGGTTGACTTTTCTCCCCGAAACCCTAAATTTTTGCAATCTTCGTCAGCTCATAACTTCATCATCGTGGCTCCGATTCGTGCGTGTAGCATATCAAACTGTTTGTCTCGATGAGTACATCATTTCATCTCATTGCATCATGTTCATTTGAGCTCATCTTGATGCCTGAAATGCTGTTGGAAGAGGGCTATGTGATGATTATGTCAGATCTGTTTCAGCAAATGGCCTTTTGTCATTTTGCCATGGTTAATATGTGCACGCTATGATCCTGAGCTCTACATGTGTTTTGATGTATGCCATGCCATCTTTACAGGGGTGTATGCCATGTATTTTTGTGATCTTTATGGTGACTAGCACTAGCATGCAAAGTAGCTTACTCGATGATGCTGATTTCAGGGACTTAGAATTTCACTAAGTCCTTGTCCTGTTATTGTTTTTATGCCATATGTTCATGTTATTTCCTAGTGATCCGTGCCTCTTTTGAGCATGATCAGTAAGGATGTTTTGTAGATAATGTTGTGCTCTATCCATCCATGTCTTTGTTTGCATTTATGGAGTACCCTAGCTTGAGTCAATCGAGCTCTACTTTTGCTATAAAATGTTCTGGGCAGATTGTTAACATGTTTAGCAATTTTGCCGAGCTTATTGTTGTTGATCCGTGCATGCTATGTTGTTGTTCTTGCCATGTCTAGCTTCTATGCCATGTCTAGTTGCTGGGTGTATGCTTAGATTGTCATGCCATGCTTTGTAGTGAGTGCAACGAGCTCGTAAACATGCCTACTTGTTAACTGTTTTGCCATGCTCCAGTTTTTCACTAAGTCTGAAACCTATTATCTTTTGCACTTTTGCCATGCTTGTTTGAACCTGTTAATGAGTGAATTAGCCGTAGCTCAGTGTTCATCTTTTGTCAATCATCATGAGTGGATCCCTGCCATGTATTTTGTTGCTATGTTGGAGTGTTGTAGCATGTTGTTCTTGATGCATTTAGAAGGCCTCGTGCTGTTTATCGCAGACCGGTGCCATATTTGTTTTGCTTGTCATTTCCAAACCGTGCATCCGATTCCAATGATCTTTATATCGACTTCGACCGAAATCAACTCCTCTTTCCAGTGGCACTCTTGGTTTTCCAAGTTGAGTCCAGGTACAATCATTCCTTTCAAAATCATGCATATGCATCACATACCGCATCCCGCATATCATGCCATGTTCATGTGTTGGTTGTTTACTATGTTGTGTGCTTCTTTCCGTTTGTCTTCTTCATGGACTCATTCTTCTTCCTTGCGGGATTTCAGGCAAGATGAACATACCCTTGAAATCACTTCTATCTTTGCTTGCTAGTTGCTTGCTCTTTTGCTATGCCTATGCTGCGATGCCTACCACTTGCTTATCTTGCCTCCCATATTGTTAAGCCAAGCCTCTAACCCACCTTGTCCTAGCAAACCGTTGTTTAGCTATGTTACTGCTTTGCTCAGCCCCTCTTATAGCGTTGTTAGTTGCAGGTGAATATTGGATCTTGTTCCATGTTTGGAACATGGATATTTTTGTTGGGATATCACAATATCTCTTATTTAATTAATGCATCTATATACTTGGTAAAGGGTGGAAGGCTCGGCCTTATGCCTGGTGTTTTGTTCCACTCTTGCCGACCTAGTTTCCGTCATATCGGTGTTATGTTCCCGGATTATGCGTTCCTTACATGGTTGGGTTATAATGGGAACCCCATGACAGTTCGCCTTGAATAAAACTCCTCCAGCAAGGCCCAACCTTGGTTTTACCATTCGCCACCTAGCCTTTTCTTTCCCTTGGGTCGGCCAGCCCAGGGGTCATCTTTATTTTAACCCCCCCGGGCCAATGCTTCTCTAAGTGTTGGTCCAACCCAGAGCACCGTGCGGGGCCGTCCCTTGGAAACTTGGGTTACGTTGGCTCCCGTACGCTTAGCTTATCCGGTGTGCCCTGAGAACGAGATATGTGCAGCTCCTATCGGGATTTGTCGGCACAGCGGGTGGTCTTGCTGGACTTGTTTTACCATTGTCGAGGATGTCTTGTAACCGGGATGCCGAGTCTGATCGGATTGTCTTGGGAGAAGGAATATCCTTCGTTGACCGTGAGAGCTTGTGATGGGCTAAGTTGGGACACCCTTGCAGGGATTTAAACTTTGGAAAGCCGTGCCCGTGGTTATGGGCAGATGGGAATTTGTTAATGTCCGGTTGTAGAAAACCTGAAGTTGATCTTAATTAAAATACATCAACCGCGTGTGTAACCGTGATGGTCTCTTCTCGGCGGAGTCCGGGAAGTGAACACGGTGTTGGAGTAATGCTTGACGTAGGTTGTTCTAGGATCACTTCTTGATTATAGTTGTTCGACCGTGCTTTTGCCTTCTCTTCTGGCTCTCATTTGCGTATGTTAGCCACCATACATGCTAGTCGCTTGCCGCAGCTCCACCTCATACCTTTTACCCTTCCTATAAGCTTAAATAGTCTTGATCGCGAGGGTGTGAGATTGCTGAGTCCCCGTGACTCACAGATACTTCAAAAACCAGCTTGTAGGTGCCGATGATATCGTGCAGGTGACACAACCAAGCTCAGGAGGAGCTCGATGAAGATCGTGTTCGTAATGTTGTTTCCGTTTCCAGTTGATCAGTAGTGGAGCCCGGTTGGGATGATCGGGGATCTATGTAGCATTTGGGGTAGTCTTCTTTCATTTTGGTTCCATAGTCGGACCCTGATTGTATCTGGTTGATGTAATGCTTTATTAATGTAATTGTGTGAAGTGGCGATTGTACTCCAACTATGTATCTCCTTCCCTTAGGTATTACATGGGTTGTGTGAAGATTATCTCACTTGCGACATTGCTTTCAATGCGGTTATGCCTCTAAGTCGTGCTTCGACACGTGGGAGATATAGCCGCATCGAGGGTGTAACAAACCACCTTGGTACATTTTCCTAAACATATTTGCCCCTCTGAAAAATTTCTGAAAATTTTAGTAACTTCAAATAAAAGTGAACCAAACTCAATAATAGTGATAGCAACTACTCCTACAAGTGCCTAGAGGCAATATCATGCACCAAAACTACTCTTGACCATATAAATTTGACGTGCAAGCTCAAGAACAGGGCACCTAAGCAGCAAAAATATGCAATGAATAAAGCACTAGAACAAAAACTAATTGGACCATATATCAAGGAACAATCCCCCAAAGCAGTTTTGTCAGAGGTGCTTTGAGCAAGGAGATCGAAAATCGCAGCAAAATGAGCTAGAACTCGTGCTTGAGCTGGATAATGGTTTTTTGTGGGAGGAATGAGTGTGTGGGCGCAGGAATAAGTGGAGGGCCACCGTGGGCCCACGAGGCAGGGGGCACGCCCTCCACCCTCGTGGCCAGGTGGATGCCCCATGCTATGTTCTCAGTGCCAAATATTCTCAAATATTCCAGAAAAAATCATATTTAAATTTCAGGGCATTTGGAGAACTTTTATTTTCGGGATATTTTTATATTGCACGGTTAATTCAGACATAAAATACTATTTTTATTTTACTTAATATAAATAACAGAAAGTATAAGGAGGGTACAGAGAGTTGTGTTTTCTAAATTCATCCATCTCATGATCATCAAAAGGAATCCATTAACAAGGTTGATCAAGTATTGTTAACAAACACATTCCGAATAACATGGATCCGGAGAATTTCTGAATAACACTAGGTTACCTCAACGGGGATATGCACATCCCCAACAATAATAATATCATATTTTTTCTTGACAGTAGGAAGAGGAAATTCAAAACCTCCAAAAATAATCGATGGAATTTTTCCAATAGAATTGATACTATGGACTTGAGGATGTTTCCTCGGAAAGTGTACCGTATGCTCATTACCATTAACATGAAAAGTGACATGGCCTTTGTTTCAATCAATAACAGCCCCTGCAGTATTCAAAAAGGGTCTTCCAAGAATAATAGACATACTATCGTCCTCGAGAATATCAAGAATAACAAAGTCCGTTAAAATAGTAACGTTTGCAACCACAATAGGCACATCCTCACAAATACCGACTAGTATAGCAGTTGATTTATCAGCCATTTGCAAAGATATTTCAGTGGGTGTCAACTTATTCAAATCAAGTCTACGATATAAAGAGAGAGGCATAAGACTAACACCGGCTCCAAGCTCACATAAAGCAGTTTTAACATAGTTTCTTTTAATGAAGCATGGTATAGTGTGTACTCCTGGATCTCCAAGTTTCTTTGGTATTCCACCCTTAAAAGTATAATTAGCAAGCATGGTGGAAATTACAGCTTCCCATATCTTTCTTTTATTTGTAACAATATCTTTCATATACTTAGCATAAGGATTCGGTTTGAGCATATCAGTTAATCGCATACGCAAAAAGATAGGTCTAATCATTTCAGCAAAGCGCTCAAAATCCTCATCATCCTTTTTCTCGGATGGTTTGGGAGGAAAAGGCATGGGTTTCTAAACCCATGGTTCTCTTTCTTTACCAAGTTTCCTAGCAACAAAGTCTCTCTTATCATAACGTGGATTCTTTTACTTTGGGTTATCAAGATCAACAGCAGGTTCAATTTCTATATCATTATCATTGCTAGGTTGAGCATCAACATGAACATTATCATTAACATTATCACTAGTTTTAGGTTCATTACCAGATTGTGTTTCAGCATCAAAAATAGAAATATCATGCAAAGTCCTATCATTTTTCTTTTTCTTCCTTTTAGAAGGACTAGGTGCATCTATATTATTTCTCTGAGAATCTTGCTCAATTCTCTTAGGGTGGCCTTCAGGATACAAAGGTTCCTAAGTCATTTTACCAGTTCTAGTAGCCACTCTAACAACATAATAATTATTCTTACTATTCAATTCATTGAGCAAATCATTTTGAGCTTTAAGTACTTGTTCTACTTGAGTGGTAACCATAGAAGCATGTTTACTAATAAGTTTAAGTTCACCTTTGACATTAGCCACATAATCACCCAAGTGTTCAAGCATATCAGCACTGCGTTTTAATTCTCTACCAAAATAAGCATTGAAGTCTTCTTGCTTAACCATAAATTTATCAAACTCATCTAAGCATGGGCTAGCAAACTTAGTAAATGGGATTTCAGCTTTATCATATCTATAGAGAGAAGTTACCTTTACTACCTGTGTCGGGTTATCAAGACCATGTATTTCTTCAATAGGAGATGGATTAAAATTATGCATTTCTTTGACATGCGGTAAATTAAGACCATGTATTTCTTCAATAGGAGGTAAATTCTTAACATCTTCAGCTTTAATACCCTTTTCTTTCATGGATTTCTTTGTCTCTTGCATATCTTCAGGACTGAGAAATACAACACCTCTCTTCTTAGGAGTTGGTTTAGGAATAGGCTCAGGAAGTGTCCAATTATTTTCATTAGACAACATATTGTTTAATAGGATTTCAGCTTCATCCAGTGTTCTATCCCTGAAAACCAAACCAGCACAACTATCCAGGTAATCTTTGGAAGCATCGGTTAGTCCATTATAAAAGATATCAAGTATTTCATTTTTCTTAAGAGGATGATCAGGCAAAGCATTAAGTAATTGGAGAAGCCTCCCCCAAGCTTGTGGGAGACTCTCTTCTTCAATTTGCACAAAATTATATATATCCCTTAAGGCAGCTTGTTTCTTATGAGCAGGGAAATATTTAGCAGAGAAGTAATAAATCATATCCTGGGGACTACACACACAACTAGGATCAAGAGAATTAAACCATATTTTAGCATCACCCTTTACTGAGAACGGAAATATGTTAAGGATATAAAAGCAGCGAGTTCTCTCATCATTAGTGAACAGGGTGGCTATATCATTTAATTTAGTAAGATGTGCCACAACAGTTTCAGATTCATAGCCATAAAAAGGATCAAACTCAACCAAAATAATTATATCAGGATCAACAAAGAATTCATAATCCTTATTAGTAACATAGATAGGTGAAGTAGCAAAAGCAGGGTCAAGTTTCATTCTAGCATTAAGGGATTTCTTCTTCAATTTAGCTAATAACCTCTTTCAATCATATCTATCATTGCAAGCAAGAATAGCTCTAGCAGATTCTTCATCCAGAACATAACCCTCAGGAACAACAGTCAATTCATATTTATTGGGGGAAGAGTCTTCATCATCACTTTCATTAATATTATCAGTTTCAATAATTTCATTCTCTCTAACCCTAGCAAGTTGTTCATCAAGAAATTCACCAAGTGGCACGGTAGTATCAAGCATAGAAGTAGTTTCATCATAAGTATCATGCATAGCAGAAGTGGCATCATCAATAACATGCGACATATCAGAATCAATAATAGAAGCAGGTTTAGGTGTCACAAGCTTACTCAAAACAGAAGGTGAATCAAGTGCAGAGCTAGATGGCAGTTCCTTACCTCCCCTCGTAGTTGAGGGATAAATCTGGGTTCTTGGATCTTTCAAGTTCTTCATAATGACAAGCAGATATAAATCCCAAGTGACTCAAGGAATAGAGCTATGCTCCCCGGAAACGGCGCCAGAAAATAGTCTTGATAACCCAGAAGTATAGGGGATCGCAACAGTTTTCGAGGGTAGAGTATTCAACCCAAATTTATTGATTCGACACAAGGGGAGCCAAAGAATATTCTCAAGTATTAGTAGCTGAGTCGCCAATTCAACCACACCTGGAAACTTAATATCTGCAGTAAAGTATTTCGTCGCAAAGTAAAATGATAGTAGTGGTAACAGTAGCAAAAGGTAATGATAGCAAAAGTAATGGTTTTGGTATTTTGTAGTGATTGTAACAATATCAACGAAAAAGTAAATAAGCGAAGAACAGTATATGGAAAGCTCGTAGGCAATGGATCGGTGATAGATAATTATGCCGGATGCGGTTCATCATGTAACAGTCATAACCTAGGGTGACACAGAACTAGCTCCAATTCATCAATGTAATGTAGGCATGTATTCCGAATATAGTCATACGTGCTTATGGAAAAGAACTTGCATGACATCTTTTGTCCTACCCTCCCGTGGTAGCGGAGTCCTAGCGGAAACTAAGGGATATTATGGCCTCCTTTTAATAGAGTACCGCACCAAAGCATTAACACATAGTGAATACATGAACTCCTCAAACTACGGTCATAACCGGGAGTGGTCCCGATTATTGTCACTTCGGGGTTGCTGGATCATAACACATAGTAGGTGACTATAGACTTGCAAGATAGGATCAAGAACTCGCATATATTCATGAAAACATAATAGGTTCAGATCTGAAATCATGGCACTCGGGCCCTAGTGACAAGCATTAAGCATAGCAACATCAATCTCAGAACATAGTGGATACTAGGGATCAAACTCTAACAAAACTAACTCGATTACATGATAAATCTCATCCAACCCATCACCATCCAGGAAACCTACGATGGAATTACTCACGCATGGCGGTGAGCATCATGAAATTGGTGATGGAGGATGGTTGATGATGACGATGGCGACGAATGCCCCTATCGGGAGCACTGAACGGACTCCAGATCAGCCCTCCCGAGAGGTTTTAAGGCTTGGCGGCGGCTCCATATCGTAAAACGTGATGAATCCTTCTCCTTTATTTTTTTCTCCCCGAAAGTGAATATATAGAGTTGGAGTTGAGGTCGGAAGAGCTCCAGGGGGCCCACGAGGAAGGGGGCGCGCCCAGGGGGGCAGGCGTGCCCCCACCCTCGTGGCTAGGGTGTGGGCCCCCTGGCCTTGATCTTTTGCCAGTATTTTTTATTATTTCCAAAAATACGCTCTGTGGAATTTCAGGTCATTCCGAGAACTTTTGTTTCTGCACATAAATAACACCATGGCAATTCTGCTGAAAACAGCGTTAGTCCGGGTTAGTTCCATTCAAATAATGCAAGTTAGAGTCCCAAACAAGGGCAAAATTGTTTGGAAAAGTAGATATGACGGAGACGTATCAACTCCCCCAAGCTTAAACCTTTGCTTGTCCTCAAGCAATTCAGTTGACAAACTGAAAGTGATAAAGAAACACTTTTACAAACTCTGTTTCCTCTTGTTGTTGTAAATATGTAAAGCCAGCATTCAAGTTTTTAGCAAAGATTATAAACTAACCATACTCACAATAATGCTTAGGTCTCATGTTTACTCATATCAATGGCATAATCAACTAGCAAGCGATAATAATAAATCTCGAATGACAACACTTTCTCAAAACAATCATGATATGATATAACAGGATGGTATCTCGCTAGCCCTTTCTGAGACCGTAAAACATAAATGCAGAGCACCTTTAAAGATCAAGGACTGACTAGACATTGTAATTCATGGTAAAAGAGATCTAGTCAAGTCATACTCAATGTAAACTAACAGTAATGAATGCAAATGACAGAGGTGCTCTCCAACTGGTTCTTTTTAATAAGAGGATGATGACTCAACATAAAAATAAATAGATAGTCCCTTCGCAGAGGGAAGCAGGGATTTGTAGAGGTGCCAGAGCTCGGTTATAAAATAGAGATGAATAATAATTTGAGTGGTATACTTTCATTGTCAACATAACAACCAAGAGATGGCGATATCTTCCATGCTACACACATTATAGGCGGTTCCCAAACAAAATGGTAAAGTTTATACGCCCCCTCCACCAACAAGCATCAATCATGGCTTGCTCGAAACAACGAGTGCCTCCAACTAACAAGAGTCCCAGGGGGAGTTTTGTTTGCAATTATTTTGATTTGATTTGCATAAAGCACGGGACTGGGCATCCCGGTGACCAGCCATTTTCTCGTGAGTGAGGAGCGGAGTCCACTCCTCTTGAGAATAACCTGCCTAACATGGAAGATACAGACAACCTAGTTCATACATGAGCTATTCGAGCATACAAAACAGAATGTTTATTTGAAGGTTTAGAGTTTGGCACATACAAATTTACTTGGAACGGCAGGTAGATATCGTATATAGGTAGGTATGGTGGACTCATATGGAATAATTTTGGGGTTTATGGGATTGGATGCACAAGCAGTATTCCCGCTTAGTATAGGTCAAGGCTAGAAAAAGACTGGGAAGCGACCAACTAGAGAGCGACAACAGTCATGAACATGCATTAAAATTAATCAACACCGAATGCAAGCATGAGTAGGATATAATGCACCATGAACATGAATATCATAGAGGCTATGTTGATTTTGTTTCAACTACATGCGTGAACACGTGCCAAGTCAAGCCACTCGAATCGTTCAAAAGAGGATGCCACCCTATCATACCACATCACAACCATTTTAATAGCATGTTGGCACGCAAGGTAAACCATTATAAGCTCCTAGCTAATTAAGCATGGCATACGAAACTATGATCTCTAGTTGTCATTGCAAACATGTTTATTCATAATAGGCTGAATCAAGAATGATGAACTAATCATATTTACAAAAACAAGAGAGGTCGAGTTCATACCAGCTTTTCTCATCTCAGCCAGTCCATCATATATCATCATAATTGCCTTTCACTTGCATGACCGAACGATGTGGATAATAATAATAGTGCGCGTGCATTGTACTAAGCTGGAATCTGCATGCATTCAATAAACAGGAGAAGACAAGGCAATATGGACTCTTAGTTAAATCAACAATAATGCATATAGGAGTCACTTCAACAATTTAATCATGGTCTTCTCCTATCGACCCCCAAAGAAAAGAAAATAAATAAAACTATATACACGGGAAAGCTCCCAACAAGCAAAAGAAGAATAAGAAATCTTTTTGGGTTTTGTTTTTAATTACTACTACAAGCATGGAAATTAAAACTAGTTAAAAGCTACAACTAATTTTTTTTTGTTTTTCTTAAGGTTTATTAAGCACACAAGAAGAAAGCATAAAAACAGAAAATAAACTAGCATGGATGATACAATGAAAAAGTATGAGCACCGACAACTAGCAATGAGTGTGTGAACATGAATGTAATGTCGGTGGGAAATATGTACTCCCCCAAGCTTAGGCTTTTGGCCTAAGTTGGTCTATGGCCACGATTGGCCTGTGGATATCCATAGTAATAGTTGGGGTCGTTTTGAGATGCAACTGTCATTGCATTGTGGGCTACAGCTTGGAGGCGAGCTATCTCGGCTCTCCTCGTATACTCTTCCACCTCCTCTCTGGTTATAGAATATCTCCCTTTTGCCTGAAAGTCAGAGAAAGTAGAAGTAGGGAGGGCGACTTGATAGGTGCGTCATCTGTCAAAGATTAGTCGGTACTGGAGGAACTGATCGTTCCTCTCAACAAACTAATGATGAACCATAGCCTCATAATCCAAATAGGTAGGAGGCAACTCAATATTATCCTCACGTATGGTTATACCAAGAAAATTAGCTATGCGGGTTGCATAAATTCCACTGAAGAAATCTCCATTAAATCTATTAAGATGCAACCTACGTGCAATAATGGCTCCCAAATTATAAGATTTATCTCCTAACACAACACTCCTAAGAATACTGAGGTCAGGGACACACATGTGACATGCTTCATCTTTACCATTAATGCATCTACCTATGAAGAGAGCAAAATAATGTATAGCAGGAAAATGAATGCTCCCTATGGTAGCTTGTGTTATATCTCTAGATTCCCCCACAATTATACTTGCAAGAAAATCTCTAAATTCAGATTTGCGAGGTTCACTAGCACTACCCCATTGTGGAAGTTTGCAAGTAGTGGTAAAGTCCTCTAAGTCCATAGTGTAAGAATTTTCATAAAGATCAAACATGACAGTTTGAGAATTACGTGAAGATGAAAAATTCAAACCTCCTCACAAAGGAACTAGTGAGATAGTGGTACTGACGGCATTTTTCTTCCTTGGAGCTCACAAGATCAGCGTTACGCAAATATGCGTTAAATTCTTCCTTAATCCCCGCTCGATCCATGAAGTCCTCTGAAGGCCATTCACAAGGCCGCATTGGAGCGTCCCTTGGTGGCTCATCATCAGCATCACGCATTGCAAGCCTGGGTTCTTGTTTCCTTGAAGAACCACCTTGGTACATTTTCCTAAACATATTTCTCCCTCTGAAAAATTTCTGAAATTTTTAGTAACTTCAAATAAAAGTGAACCAAACTCAATAATATAGATAGCAAGTACTCCTACAAGTGCCTAGAGGCAATATCATGCACCAAAACTACTCCTGACCATATAAATTTGACATGCAAGCTCAAGAACAGGGTCACCTAAGCAGCAAAAATATGCAATTAATAAAGCGCTAGAACAAAAACTAATTGGACCATTGGAGGAGTCACATACCATGGAACAATCCCCCAAAGCAGTTTTGTGAGAGGTGCTTTGAGCAAGGAGATCGAAAATCGCAGCAAAATGAGCTAGAACTCGTGCTTGAGCTGGATAATGGTGTTTGTGGGAGGAAGAAGGAGTGTGCGGGTCTTAGCATAAGGATTCATTTTGAGCATATCAGTTAATCGCATACGCAAAAAGATAGGTCTAATCATTTCAGCAAAGCGCTCAAAATCCTCATCATCCTTTTTCTTGGATGGTTTGGGAGGAAAAGGCATGGGTTTCTGAACTCATGGTTCTATTTCTTTACCATGTTTCCTAGCCACAAAGTCTCTCTTATCATAACGTTGATTCTTTGACTGTGGGTTATCAAGATCAATAGCAGGTTCAATTTCTATATCATTATCATTGCTAGGTTGAGCATCAACATGAACATTATCATTAACATTATCACTAGTTTCAGGTTCATTACTAGATTCTGTTTCAGCATCAGAAATAGAAATAGAAATAGAAATATCATTTGGATTCTCAGGTGTTTCAGTAATAGGTTCACTAGAAGCATGCAAAGTCCTATCATTTTTCTTTTTCTTCCTTTTAGAAGGACTAGGTGCATCTATATTATTTCTCTGAGAATCTTGCTCAATTCTCTTAGGGTGGCCTTCAGGATACAAAGGTTCCTGAGTCATTTTACCAGTTCTAGTAGCCACTCTAACAACATAATCATTATTCTTACTATTCAATTCATTGAGCAAATCATTTTGAGCTTTAAGTCTTGTTCTACTTGAGTGGTAACCATAGAAGCATGTTTACTAATAAGTTTAAGTTAACCTTTGACATTAGCCATATAATCACCCAAGTGTTCAAGCATATCAGCACTGCATTTTAATTATCTACCAAAATAATCATGGAAGTCTTCTTGCTTAACCATAAATTTATCAAACTCATCTAAGCATGGGCTAGCAAACTTAGTAAATGGGATTTCAGCTTTATCATATCTATAGAGAGAATTTACCTTTACTACCTTTGTCAGGTTATCAAGACCATGTATTTCTTCAATAGGAGATGGATTACAATTATGCATTTCTTCGACAGGTGGTAAATTAAGACCATGTATTTCTTCAATAGGAGGTAAATTCTTAACATCTTCAGCTTTGATGCCCATTTCTTTCATTGATTTCTTTGCCTCTTTCATATCTTCCGGACTGAGAAATAGAACATCTCTCTTCTTAGGAGTTGGTTTAGGAATAGGCTCGGGAAGTGCCCAATTATTTTCACTAGTCAACATATTGTTTAATAGAATTTCAGCTTCATCCAGTGTTCTTTCCCTAAAAACAGAACCAGCACAACTATCCAGGTAATCTCTGGAAGCATCGATTAGTCCATTATAAAAGATATCAAGTATTTCATTTTTCTTAAGAGGATGATGAGGCAAAGCATTAAGTAATTGGAGAAGACTCCCCCAAGCTTGTGGGAGACTCTCTTCTTCAATTTGCACAAAATTATATATATATATCCCTTAAGGCAGCTTGTTTCTTATGAGCAGGGAAATATTTAGCAGAGAAGTAATAAATCATATCCCGGGGACTACACACACAACCAAGATCAAGAGAATTAAACCATATTTTAGCATCACCCTTTAATGATAACGAAAATATTTGAACAGGGTGGCTATATCATTTAATTTAGTAAGATGTGCCACAACAGTTTCAGATTCATAGCCATAAAAAGGATCAGACTCAACCAAAGTAATTATGTTAGGATCAATAGAGAATTCAGAATCCTTATCAGTAACATAGATAGGTGAAGTAGCAAAAGCAGGGTCAGGTTTCATTCTAGCATTAAGGGATTGCTGCTTCAATTAAGCTAATAACATCTTTAAATCATATCTATCATTGCAAGCAAGAATAGCTCTAGCAGATTCTTCATCCAGAACATAACCCTCGGGAACAACAGGCAATTCATATTTATTGGGGGAGAGAGTCTTCATCATCACTTTCATCAATATTATCAGTTTCAATAATTTCATTCTCTCTAACCCTAGCAAGTTGTTCATCAAGAAATTCACCAAGAGGCATAGTAGTATCAAGCATAGAAGTAGTTTCATCATAAGTATCATGCATAGCAGAAGTGGCATCACCAATAACATGCGACATATCAGAATCAATAACAGAAGCAGGTTTAGGTGTCGCAAGCTTACTCAAAACAGAAGGTGAATCAAGTGTAGAGCTAGATGGCTGTTCCTTACCTCCCCTCGTAGTTGAGGGATAAATCTTGGTTCTTGGATCTTTCAAGTTCTTCATAATGATAAGCAGATACAAATCCCAAGTGACTCAAGGAATAGAGCTATGCTCTCCGGCAACGGTGCCAGAAAATAGTCTTGATAACCCACAAGTATAGGGGATCGCAACAGTTTTCGAGGGTAGTATTGATTCGACACAAGGGGAGCCAAAGAATATTCTCAAGTATTAGCAGCTGAGTTGTCAATTCAACCACACCTGGAAACTTAATATTTGCAGCAGAGTATTTAGTAGCAAAGTAATATGATAGTAGTGGTAACGGTAGCAAAAGGTAATGATAGCAAAAGTAATGTTTTTGGTATTTTGTAGTGATTGTAACAATAGCAACGGAAAAGTAAATAAGCGAAGAACAATATATGGAAAGCTCGTAGGCAATGGATTGGTGATAGATAATTATGCCAGATGTGGTTCATCATGTAACAGTCATAACCTAGGGTGACACAAAACTAGCTCCAATTCATCAATGCAATGTAGGCATGTATTCCGAATATAGTCATACGTGCTTTTGGAAAAGAACTTGCATGACATCTGTTGTCCTACCCTCCCGTGGCAGCGGGGTCCTAGCGGAAACTAAGGGATATTAAGGCCTCCTTTTAATAGAGTACCGGACCAAAGCATTAGCACATAGTGAATACATGAACTCCTCAAACTACGGTCATCACCGGGAGTGGTCCCGATTATTTTCACTTCGGGGTTGCCGGATCATAACACATAGTAGGTGACTATAGACTTGCAAGATAGGATCAAGAACTCACATATATTCATGAAAACATAATAAGTTCATATCTGAAATCATGGCACTCGGGCCCTAGTGACAAGCATTAAGCATAGCAAAGTCATAGCAACATCAATCTCAGAACATAGTGGATACTAGGGATCCAACCCTAACAAAACTAACTCGATTACATGATAAATCTCATCCAACCCATCACCGTCCAACAAGCCTACGATGGAATTACTCACGCACGGCGGTGATCATCATGAAATTGGTGATGGAGGATGGTTGATGATGACGATGGTGACGGATTCCCCTCTCCGGAGCCCTGAACGGACTCCAAATCAGCCCTCCTGAGAGGTTTTAGGGCTTGGCGGCGGCTCCGTATCATAAAATGCGATGAATCATTCTCCTTTATTTTTTTGCTCCCCGAAAGTGAATATATAGAGTTGGATTTGAGGTTGGAGGAGCTCCAGGGGGCCCACGAGGTAGGGGGGCGCGCGCCTAAGGGGGCAGGCGCGCCCCCCACCCTCGTGGCTAGGCTGTGGGCCCCCTGGCCTTGATCTTTTTCTAGTATTTTTTATTATTTCCAAAATGACGCTCCGTGGAGTATCAGGTCATTCCGAGAACTTTTGTTTCTGCACATAAATAACACCATGGCAATTCTGCTGAAAACATCGTCAGTCTGGGTTAGTTCCATTCAAATCATGCAAGTTAGAGTCCAAAACAAGGGAAAAAGTGTTTGGAAAAGTAGATACAACGGAGACGTATCAGTATTGTGTCATTTTTTGGGATTTTTCGGGGTTCGTTTGGACATATTTATGCATTAATTGAGTTTTCAATGCGTTTATGTGCATAATTCAAATTTGAACTACATGCACATGCTCTAGTACATATAAATTGGTTGAAAAATCAAATCTATGTCCTTGGGTGCATGCTTAGGTCCCATGCAAGAAATGGGAATGAATTTCAAACACCAGGGCATGGTTGATTGCCGGCAGAACATTGAGATGCCTCGTTTTTAAATTCTAGTAAATCCAAAACTCATCTGAAATTCATGGAACTTGGCATAGTTTCATGGAGCAGCATCAACATGTTGTGGTAAAAAAATTGTCCCGTTTGGGGCAGGTTTGGGCATATGCTTCTCACAAACCAGAGCTTCTCACAACAAGCATCGTGGTTTCGGTAGGGAATGTCTCACCTTTGTCGACGAAACGATATCCACTGCCTTTTATTGCTTCCAAAATTTTCTCGTGACAACATGGAACAACAGGAGTGTTGTGTCAATTTTTGTGATTTTTTGGGGTTCTTTTGGACATTTTTATGCATTAACTGAGTTTTCAATGCATTTATGTGCATAATTCAATTTCGAACTACATGCACATGCTCCGATGCATATAAATTGGTTGAAAAATCAAATATGTGTCCTTGGGTGCATGCTTAGGTCCCATGCAAGAAATGGGAATGAATTTCAAACACCAGGGCACCGTTGATTGCCGACAAAACATTGAGATGCCTGGTTTTTTAATTCTAGTAAATCCAAAACTTGTCTGAAATTCATGAAACTTGGCATGCTATCATGGAATGGCACCCGACATGATGTGGTATTTTTTGTGTCCATTTTGAGAGAAGGCACACTCGAATAATGACAGCCAACAAAGGCATTTTGAAAAAATAGCTGCCATTTTAATATCTCAAACGTTTGTATAATTCAAACTGTGTGCGTTCTGTTAACCATTCACATGATGCCATGTGTCTTGGTTTTAATGGCTATAGGAGGTGCTGTGCGGATAGCTGCTTGACCTTGACTGAACGGGAGGCGTGCGAGCGCACTCCGGTACGTAGGCTGACCGAGAGGCATGCAAGCTGTCCTCCAATGTGCAGGCTCACCGGGAAGCGTGCGAGCTGTATGATGCGCAGGCTTACTGGGAAGCGAGCCCTTTGACTTCCATGACCGCCCTCCTTCCTCTCCATTAATGGCGCCCGAGCCGCTGTTTAATACGGGCGGCCTTACTGTTCGCCTCCCATTCCCCTCCCCCCGCAGACCTTCACCGCCATGGCGCAGAATGATCATCTGCCACTAGTCTTCAAGTTTGGTGAAGTCGACTCCGAGCCGGAGAAGATAGAAAATAAGAAGGAATGGGGCCTCATGGACATGGCCCAGAACGAGCTGGCCACGGCGGTTGCTGCCCCCGCTCCCGTCCCAGCTCCCATCCCCGCGACTGCGCCAGCAACCATCCCCGTAGCATTGACGGGCTGGTCGTCGAGCACTATCGCCGAGCTGGAAGCCGCGGGCGTCAGCGAGGTCTCCGCGGACCCGTGTGAGCTCGTGTACATGCTAGCGCCTATGCCTGTGCCCATGCGCGCCCCTCCACCCACCGTGGCGCCGACGCCCGTGCATTTGGCTGCACCCACCGCGCCCGTGCGCGCCCCTCCACCCACCGCGGTGCCGGTCCCCGTGCGTTTGGCTACACCCGCCACGCCCGTGCCCGCACCCCCCTCAGCGGCATGTGACGCTGCCATCGACTGCTACCTCTCAGCGGCGCCAGTTGACGTCCTCCCGCGCCCCACCCGTCGATCGCGCGACGACATGATGTTTGATTTACAAGTGAAGAACATTTTGTGCTACCTTGAAGACTTCAACAACGGCGTCCCTGAGGACGACAACGACAACGACAGCGCGGCACGCCGCTTCCGTCGCCACCGGAAATAATTTATTTGGGGTTTAATACTGTATCTCGAATTCTCGATCATATGAATATAAATTCGCAGTGTGACTACATGAAAGATATGGTTTGAACAAACTTGCGTTTTTCTCTCTTAATGTACAGACTTATCAAATGATTTTATTTTTAAAAAAGTCAACGGTTTTTAAATAGAAAACACTCGTCGCAAACGTTTTAGTTAGGACAACCGTATGCAAACCGACAGCTTCCCCAGGAAGCCAAGGGAAAATGTGCCAAGCAGGATTTCTACATCCCTTCAACGCAAACGGTTGTTTTGTGTGACCGTGTGCAACGACGTACGATCAATTGGGTAAGATTTGCATATCTGTCAGTTAGTGTATGTTGCCATTTCTCAAACTGGAAAGATTGACATTTGTTTATCTAGTAACATTGCCATTTGTCAATCTTGTAACACTACGATTTGTCAAAATATGCAGCTACAAATGACTAGCACTATCTAATTTTTGCAACTAAAATCACTAGCACTGTTCATATGGACACCACTAAGAGGCGTGAGTTCATGGACGCATATGCAAATGTACCATTGATTACATACAACAAGTCATCAACCCACAACGACAACGAGGATACACGTTGGATTATAGATCATTTCCAACAAAACATTCTAGTAAAGTTTTTCTCACACAAAAAATAACAAAGCGATGAAATGAACTTCAGCTCAACCACTCGTCGGTGTTGGAAACACTTGCTTTGAACCAGAAGTGATTCTCTGGGAAGGGCCAGCTACTGTCAATCTCGAGACCAACACATGACTGATCATCCAGGCTGAAGCGGCCTATTTCAATACCCATATTGGGATGGTTGGGAAGCATAGTAATGTGCGAGGTATAGATACAATTGCTTCTCATAAATGGTAGTAACATTTTGTCAACAGCAGCCGGATCGCCTTCCACCATCATTGGATAGTTTTGTCCAAGGAAGAGCGAGTTTCCTCGAAGACTTTCAATACTGAACTAGGGAGAAGGTGTTGGCGATAGTACACTAGTATCCATCCTGAATACCCTGCAACGGATGTTGGAATAGGTCCGGAGAGTGCGACCATACGAGACAACACGTGCTTCCTTAGTAACATCAGCAGTGCCCCGTATACAGACAAGAAGAGATGATCCATCGGAATAAGTTGGCAGGCACCACTGAGTATATGGGTCCTGCTCGTGAATAAAATTTTCAAGTATAGGTGGTGGAATGTTCACAGGACCTTGGAAACACAAGAAGGTTAATTAATTAGTAAAGGGAAACTAGCTAACCCGCATGCATGTGGATGAAACAATTATAATTATGGTGGAAGACAAACGTACCGAAAGCATGATGATTCCATGCAAAAATAGTGCCACGAGTGGTGGTAGCAAACACAAGACCCTCGTATTGAATTGCATCACAGTACTCCTCCGTGTACATAAATTGATTTTTGAGAAATATCCACTGAGGCGTGGAAGTAAGGAAGGCAACAAGCTTGTCGGAGATAGCAACAACTTCATAGTTCGTGTAATCCCAAGAGCGGTTGGGAACTCGACAAATTGCTATCTTTTGTGGACGACAATTACCATGATCGTATTTGAACTCACGTAGATCATCTATGTTCTCAACCTCTGGGCTGTCTAAGATTTTTGGAAGTGGAACCCGATGACGAGTGTACATATTCACAAGTTCCCACTCACAATTGTACCCAATATAAACAACCCAATCTTCATTTGCGCCTGCCTAAGCCTTGCCCTCAAGAGATGGCATCTTAACATCACACATATCATTATCAAGCGGCATCAACTTGCACAAGGCGAGGCTTCCGTCGTCCCCGCGCCAGTCAGTAGGGTCACGGCGAACAAGATAGGAGAGATCAAACCGCTCCTGGACCCTTGGGTTGCTTGTAATGATGTTATTACTTGAGTTGAGAATGGTCTTAAACGAACCTGCCATGCTAGCCGAGGTGATGACATCGCACCGATCAATGAGTTCCTCCACCGCGTCATCAATCAGATTGGGGCAAGAATAACAGAGTCGTTTCCGGCTTGTTCCCTCCATGGAGAAGGCGACCAAACAATGGAAGAAGGAAGGGTGAAGGCAAATGGAGGAGGGAGGAAGAGTTAGCGTGCGACAGCAGTTCCAAATCGAGAGGGAAAGGCGAAGAGTCGGTGGACGGTTGCCACGATACACGAAGAGGCGCCTGGGAGCGAACGGTTGCCACAGAGGTCACACACTAACGACAACGGCCGAGTGAACCGCATGCAATCCCATTGCACAACACACACGTCTTGTTAAGTTGAACCATTTCTGTTCTCTTGTGTCAACGCAAACAGTTCATCCGAGTGAACCGCATGCCGTATATCGCACACACCTTGATCTGACTGACCGTTTCTTTTGTGTTGCCTAATCACAAGCAGTTCATCCGAGTGAACCGTATGTCATGTATCGCACACACCTTCATCTGGATGCCCGTTTCTTTTGTGTTATCTAATCACAAACAGTTCATCCGAGTGAACCGTATGTTGTGTGTATCGCCCCAGATATGACTTTCCCAATTTGTACTCCAACTCTTGCTGTTTCCGGCGTTAAGTTATATTTATTTCTCGGGTTCGGGTCTTTGTCTCTGTGTGTTGTTTTCGTTTTCGTGCATCTCACATCATGTCATCACGTGCATTGCATTTGCATACATGTTCATCTCATGCATTCGAGCATTTTCCCCGTTGTCCGTTTTGCATTCCGGCGTTTCGTTCTCCTCCGGTGGCCATTTCTAGCTTTCTTTCGTGTGTGGAGATTAAACATTTCCGGATTGGACCGAGACTTGCCATGCGGCCTTGGTTTGCTACCAGTAGACCGCCTGTCAAGTTTCGGGTCATTTGGACTTCGTTTGATACTCCAACGGTTAACCGAGGGACCGAAAAGGCCTCGTGTGTGTTGCAGCCCAACACCCCTCCAATTTGGCCCAAAACCCACCAAACTCTGCTCCGTCGTCTCGGTCATTTGATCACGATTGCGTGGGCGAAAACCGCACCTCATTTGGACTCTCCTAGCTCCACTTATGCCCATAAATACCCCCTCCATTCGGATCTCTTCTTCCCCCGTCCAAAACCCTAAAAAACAGATTCATCTCTCCCCGCGCCGGGCCGGACGTGTCCGCCCACGCCGGACATTGTCCGCCCCACCGTCGCAGCCACTCACGCGCCGCCACGTGGCCCGGACCACTTCGCCGCGCCGCCAGCCCGCTCGGCCCGTGCGGGGCCCCCGCGGCCCAGAGGCGCCCGTGCCCCGCCGCCCTTCTCCTCCTTCGGCGCCGGCTGCCCGAGCCACCGCGCCCGCCGCATCCCACCATCGCCGGCCGGTGACCACCGCGCCTCGCCGCCCCTCGGTCCGGCCGGCCCCGGCCACGGTGACCCCGGCCGCACCGCCCTCCACCGCGGCGCCCTCAACGGCCGGCCTCGCCCCGGCTTCCTCTACGCTCTCCGGCGACCAAGCTCCGGCGGTGAACAGTAACTCCGACCGCCTCGTAATCCGTGCCGATCTGGATCTCAGATCTGTTTTGACCTAGGGTTGACTTCTCCCTCTCCCCCTTGATCTTTTATGCTATCTTTGACTGCTCATATCTCCGCATCCATAGCTCCGTTTTGGACATATGATATATCAAAATCTTCGTCTCGACGAGTACATCATTTCATTCCATTGCATCATTTGCATTTTAGTTCATCTTGATGTCCAACATGCTGTTAGAAGGAGGCATCGTGAGTTAAATTGCAGATCCGTTAGCTCATCATTGACTTTTGTCATTTTTGCCATGATTATTATGTGCATGATATGCCTGTGACCCTTTGGGATGAATTGTTAAGCATTTTGTCTTCTTTCCAGAGGTGCCACCCATGCATTTTTAGGATGTGTGTGGTGTCTTATGCAAGCTTGCAAATACGGGCACCTGAGTAATCTGTTTTTAGGGACTCAGTGATTTTCACTATCTGAGATATTTTAGTTCATGATGCCATATGTTCAGCTTGTTTCCTAGTGATCCGTGCCTCTTTGAGCATGATCAGTAAGGGACATTTGTTAATCTTGTTATGCTCTATCCATCCATGTCTTTACTTGCTATGTTGGAGCCACCTAGGTTGAGTCAATCGAGCTCAACTTTTGCATCATTGTTAATTTGGGCAGATCGTGAACTCTTTTGCGATTTTGCCGGTGCTATTGCTAGTGATCCATGCATGCTATGCCATTGTTCTTGCCATGTCTAGCTAGCATTTTGTGCCTTCTTTATGAATATATGCTTGCCTTGCCATGACTTGCACCGTAGTGAGTGCATCGAGCTCGTTTACATGCCTCCGTGAGTTATAATTTCAGCATGTCTCAGTTTTCACCAAGTCTGAAAACTGATTGTGTTTCACCCATGTTCGTGTGCTCGTTAGAGTATTTTGTGAACCCGTTTGGCCCCAGGTCATTTTGGGTGTTTTGTTAAGCTTGTTGAGTAGCTCCATGCCATGCTCTTACTTGCCATGTTCAGGTTATGTTTCATGTTGTTTTGCTGCTCCGAAGAGAGCATCGTGGTCTGAAATTTCAGACTAGTGTTAATTTCACTAAGTCTGAAATCTGTTTTGCTTATTCAGTTTTGCCATGCTTGTTTGAACCTCTTAATGGATGAATTTGACCGTGTCTCAGTCCTAGTGATTTGTTAAGCATCTTGTGTACATCCCTGCCATGCATTTTGTTTTCATGTTTGGTGGCTGTAGCATGTTCATTTCATTGCGTTTAGGAGCCTACTAGTTGTAAATCGCAGATCGGTTCGTTTCGTAAAACGCTTGCCATTTCCAAACCGTAGCTCCGATTCCTATGATCTTTATATTGTTTCAGGGGATTTCTTCCCCTCTATCCAGTGGCACACTTGGTTTTCCAAGTTGAGGCCAGGTTCATGCATTTCCTGTCACGTCTTGCATTTTGCATCCCGCATCGCATCCCGCATAATATACCATCTTTGCATCTTATTGGTTGCCCTTGCACGTGGTTGATTGTATCCTTGTTGCTTGTTTGTGTTGTTGGGTAGAACCGAGAGACGAGTTCGCTAACAAGGAGCCCGTTGAGTTTGCTTTTGAGGATCCAGTCAACTCTGACAACTGTGCAGGCAAGATGATCATACCCTCGAAATCACTACTATCTTTGCTATGCTAGTTTGCTCGCTCTTTTGCTATGCCATTGCGCGATGCCAAGCACTTGCTTTTCAGCCTCCCAATTGCCATGATTGAGCCTCTAACCCACCATTGTCCTAGCAAACCGTTGATTGGCTATGTTACCGCTTTGCTCAGCCCTTCTTATAGCGTTGTTAGTTGCAGGTGAAGATTGGAGCCGTTCCTTGTTGGAACCTTTATTTACTTGTTGGGATATCATTATATTGCTATGTTATCTTAATGCATCTATATACTTGGTAAAGGGTGGAAGACTCGGCCTCTCGCCTAGTGTTTTGTTCCACTCTTGCCGCCCTAGTTTCCGTCATATCGGTGTTATGTTCCCGGATTGTTGCGTCCCTTACGCGGTTGGGCTATAATGGGAACCCCTTGATAGTTCGCCTTGATTAAAGCTTTTCCAGCAATGCCCAACATTGGTTTTACCATTTGCAACCTACCCCTTTTTCCCTTGGGTTTCCGGAGCCCGAGGGTCATCTTATTTTAACCCCCCCGGGCCAGCGCTCCTCTGAGTGTTGGTCCCACCGAGCGATGTCCGGGGCTACCAGGGGCAACTCTGGGCTGGCCTTCCCGACGTTTGGCTCATCTGAGTGTGCCCTGAGAACGAGATATGTGCAGCTCCTATCGGGATTTGTCGGCACATTCGGGCGGTGTTGCTGGACTTGTTTTGACCTGTCGAATCATCTTGTTGTACCGAGATTCCGAGTCTGATCGGGTGTCTTGGGTGGAGGTCTATTCCTTCGTTGACCGTGAGAGCTTGTTATGGGCTAAGTTGGGACCCCCCCTGCAGGGATTGATCTTTCGAAAGCCGTGCCCGCGGTTATGGGCAGATGGGAATTTGTTAATGTCCGGTTGTAGACAACTTGAACCTTAATTAATTAAAATGAATCAACTGAGTGTGTTGCCGTGATGGCCTCTTCTCGGCGGAGTCCGGGAAGTGGACACGGTGTTGGAGTTATGTTTGCGCAGGTTGCTCCCTAGTTTTATCGCTCGTGCTTTGCCTCCTCTTCTCGCTCTCTTTTGCGAATAAGTTAGCCACCATATATGCTAGTCGCTTGCTGCAGCTCCACTTACATTACCCCTTTCCTACCTATTAAGCTTAAATAGTCTTGATCGCGAGGGTGCGAGATTGCTGAGTCCCTGTGGCTCACAGATTACTATTACACCAGATGCAGGGACAGATGATACAGCTCCAGATGGCGCGCTCGAGCTCAAGTGGGAGTACGACGAGGACTCTCAGCGTTACTATGTGTCTTTTCCTGATGATCAGTAGTGGTGCCCAATCGGGGTTAGATCAGGGCCTTGTCGCATGTTGGGGGTCTTTTCTATTTTGGCGCCGTAGTCGGGCCATGAGTGATTTGTATGATGGATGTTATTTATGTACTCTGATGTGACATGGCGAGTGTAAGCCAACTATGTTATTCCCCTTTATATTATTTATGTACATGGGATGTGTGATGATTTCCCGACTTGCGACATTGCTTTCAATGCGGCTATGCCTCTAAGTCGTGCCTCGACACGTGGGAGATATAGCCGCATCGAGGGCGTTACAAGTTGGTAATCAGAGCCTTCCCCGACCTTAGGAGCCCCCATTGCTTGATCGTTTTTAGCAGCCGAGTTGTGTCTAGAAAAATGTTTTGAGTCCTTTAGGAATTATATATCGGAGAGTTTAGGAATTCTTTTTACTTCCCAGTCTCCTCATCGCTCTGGTAAGGCATCCTGACATAGAGTTTTGACTCTTCTCTTCCCAAATTTCACTAAAAAAATTTAGGATCACGCGAGTATCTTGGTTTTGTTCCGATGGTTTTATGATGAGAACACTGTCTTGGTGCCTCCTGTCAGGGGTTTAGTGGAAGTGTCCTGGGGAGTTGAGCTCTGAGGTGTTGTCATCATAATTTTATCGTTGCAATTCTGGTATACTTGAGATATGTTCGCGACATCGAAAATCTCCTTTATGCAGTTCGTTGGTGAGATAACCTCGACGCCACCCAGTACTGGGGCGGGAGTTCGGGAGTATCGCCATAACTTGTATAACGGATGCTTTTCGAAGGTTGAGGTAGATGGTTTCCGAAGGTTTCTTGGTTATGTGTTGAAGGATGGATACAGCTGGATGTAGGATTTGCTAGTTTGGGTGAGATATTATGCTTCCCCTGTATCCCCAACACCTGGTTGCATAACCGGAAAGTTTAGGGAGTTTCATAGGTGGGAATTCAAGTAGCTCTTAGGATATCCTTCCGACAGATGTATGATATGAAATTGGGGTTCGACGTCTAGTGGTTCGCCTATTCACGGTCGATTTTACAGTGGTCTCGTTGTGTCTTAAAGAGTCCTTGGCTATGCTGACTCGGGGACGCTTCGTATGTCATGTGCACTGCCTTGTACATGATGGTGCTGTACGATCGAGCCCGTGTAGGTCCCACCACGAAAACTTTGGACGAAATTTCTATCATATGTTTATTCCGGCTTATTCCGCAAGCCAACCCTTGGTTTTATTTTGAGTTGTGGTATTCGTTCTGCTTCGACGTCATATGTTGATTCCATCCCTCGTTGATGTACCTCTTCTACCTGATTCTTCGTGGCATCACAATTTAGGAATATGTGACCACTTCAAGAGAAGTGCATTCGTTCATTTTGTTCGGATGTGAAGACTTTATGTTGCAATTTTCATTCCGTTGGATTACCTTCAATATTTGTCTATTTGTGTGCTAATGGTGGTCAACCTCTTCAGGATGGCTCCTCCAACGCGCACGACTCCGAATCCTGATCCGCCACCACCTCCGCCTCCTCCGGAAGCATGGCAAGCTGTGATGGCCGCTACTAATGCAAATACACAGTTGATCATGCAAATCCTCCAAGAGCAGAATCAAGGCAGTCAAGGGAATCAAGGCAACAATCAGAACCATTTTGCTACTCTGAACCAGTTCCTCGCAAATGGTCCAAAGACGTTCAGCAATTGTGTTGAGGCTACCGATGCTGACGATTGGCTAGTGGATCTGGGCAAGCATTTTGAATGCAGCAACGTCAGGCCTGAAGATTTCATCAAGTTCGCTTCTTTCCAGCTCAAAGATCAGGCTGCAGAGTGGTTCCAGCAGTACAAGGATTCCAGAGGTGGACGTTTGATCACTTGGGATGATTTCCGTCGTGATTTCCGAGCTCATCACATCCCTCAGAGTGTGACTGAAAGCAAACATGAGGAATTCCGCAATCTAAAGCAAGGCTCTTTGTCTGTCTATGACTACAACAAGTTGTTCCAGAAGCTCGCCCGTTTTGCCAAGCAGGACGTTCCTGATGAGAAGAGCATGATCTATCAGTTCAGGGGTGGTCTCCGTGAAGAAATTCAGCTTGCTCTTGTCCTCTTTGAGCCGCTGAGATACGATGAGTTCTACAACATGGCACTGAAGCAAGAGGCTGCTCAGTTGAGGTGTGATGCTTCCAGGAAGCGAGTCAGAGACAATACGCCTTCTTCCTCTACTCAAGTGGCCAAGCAGCAGAAGTATTGGCTTCCTCCTCCTTCGTTCCGTCAGCCGTATCAGCAGAAGAGCAAAGGTGGCAGTGGTTCTTCCCACCCACCCAACCCAGGCTTTCAGAACAAGACTTCGTCTCAAGCTCCAAGATCGAGTGCTCCGTACCACCGTCCGCTTTCAGAGGTCACGTGCAACAAGTGCCAACAGAAGGGTCACTACGCCAACATGTGTTTCAACCAGAGGCGTCTTCCTCCTCCTCCTCCTATCAGATCGGCAAGTACAGCTGTGGTCAAGCATAACTCCAAGTACACCAAGGTCAACTTGATGAACGCAGCTCAGGCAGAGGATTCGTCAGATGTGATCATGGGTAACCTTCCTATTAATGATATTCCTACAAAAGTTCTTTTTGATACGGGTGCATCGCATTGTTTCATCTCGAGGCCATTTGTTTCTAAGCATGAGTTGCCTTTGCAAGATTTGCCTAGACAGTTGTCTGTTGTTTCTCCGGGCAAATTCATGAATGCAAGCGCTATTGTTCCGGATATTTCTATCACATTGGGCGATTACAAGTTTCTCTCTTCTCCGGTGGTTCTTGGTAATTCTGATATCGATCTTATTCTTGGGATGGACTGGCTCTCTAAACACAAGGCTCACCTCGATTGTGCAGCCAGGCAGATTCAACTGACTCATTCGTCTGAGGATGTAATTGTCTTTGCTACTCGGGATAATACCATCCGGTTGTTTTCTCTCAATGAGAAGGGTGAATTGGATGCTATTTCGCAGATTCCGGTTGTTTGTGAGTATCAAGACGTCTTCCCAGAAGAACTCCCAGGAATGCCTCTGCACCGGCCGGTTGAATTTGTTATTGAACTTGAGCCCGGTACGGAACCTATGTGCAAACGTCCCTACAAGCTCGGCCCCGAAGAGTTGAAGGAGTTGAAGAAACAACTCGATGTTCAAGAAAGAATGGGTCTCATTCGGCCTAGTACTTCTCCATGGGGTTGTGGTGTTCTTTTTGTGAAGAAGAAGGATGGAACGGACCGACTTTGTGTTGATTATCGTCCATTGAACAAGAAGACCATCAAGAACAAATACCCACTTCCCAACATTAATGAGCTGTTCGAACAACTCAAGGGTGCCCAAGTATTCTCCAAGCTTGATCTCCGTATGGGTTATCATCAGATTCGTATTCGTGAACAAGATATTCCCAAGACGGCGTTCAGGACAAGCTATGGGTCATATGAATACACTGTCATGTCTTTTGGCCTCGCCAACGCTCCTCCGACGTTCTCTCGCATGATGAACTTCATCTTCAACCCCTACACCAATGACTTTGTTTTGGTCTATCTCGACGACATTCTGGTTTTCTCGAAGAACAAGGAAGATCATGCCAAGCACTTGCGTTTGGTTCTTGACAAGCTCAGGGAACATCAGTTCTACGCCAAGTTCTCCAAGTGTGAATTTTGGCTCGATGAGGTGCTATATCTTGGTCATATCATCTCTGCCAAGGGCATTTCCGTGGATCCTGAGAAGGTGTCTGCAATTGTTAATTGGGAACCTCCTCAGAATGTGAAGCAACTCCGTAGCTTCCTCGGTCTCGCAAGCTACTGCCGAAGATTCGTTGAAAATTTTTCCAAGATCGCGAAGCCTCTCTCAAATCTTCTTCAGAAGCACGTCAAGTACGTTTGGTCTCCGGAGTGTGATATTGCTTTCAACTCTTTGAAAGAGAAGTTGATCACTGCTCCAGTTCTGACTCCGCCTGATGAAACCAAGCCGTACGAGGTCTTTTGTGATGCCTCTCTCCAAGGTCTCGATGTTGTACTGATGCAAGAGAAGAAAGTTGTTTCTTATACCTCTCGCCAGTTGAAGCCTAATGAGAAGAACTACCCCACTCATGATCTCGAGTTGGCGGCAGTTGTGCACGCTTTGTTGACTTGGAGACATCTTCTATTGGGAAGAAAAGTGGACATTTTCACTGATCACAAGAGTCTCAAGTACATCTTCACTCAGCCTAATCTCAACCTCAGGCAGACTCGATGGGTCGAAATGATTCAAGAGTACAATTCGAGTATTGAGTATACTCCAGGCAAGGCTAATGTGATTGCTGACGCTTTGAGCAGAAAAGCATATTGCAACAGTCTGATTCTGAAGCCTTATCAACCCGAGCTTTGTGAAGCTTTCCGCAAACTTAATCTGCAAGTTGTTCCTCAAGGTTTCCTCGCCAACCTTCAAGTCTCTCCTACCTTGGAAGACCAGATTCGCCAAGCCCAGCTTTTTGATGCTATGGTGAAAAAGGTGAAGATTGGCATTGCTAAGAGTCTGTCCAAGTACAAGTGCTACCGACTTGATGACAAGGACACTCTCTTCTTCGAGGATCGAATTGTTGTGCCCAAAGGTGAACTTCGTAAAATAATCATGAACGAGGCTCACAACTCTCTCCTCTCCATCCACCCTGGGAGCACGAAGATGTATCAAGACCTGAAGCAAACTTATTGGTGGACTCGAATGAAGCGCGAGATCGCTCAATTCGTGAATGAATGTGATGTCTGCAGAAGAGTGAAGGAAGAACACCAAAGGCCAGCAGGTCTCCTCCAACCTCTTGCCATTCCAGAATGGAAGTTTGACCACATTGAAATGGACTTCGTGACTGGGTTTCCAAAGTCCAAGCGTGGCAATGATGCTATATTCGTTGTCATCGACAAGCTCACCAAAGTGGCTCATTTTCTGCCTATCAAAGAGTCAATCACTGCAGCTCAATTGGTGGAACTCTACGCCTCTTGAATTGTCTCTCTGCACGGTATTCCTCAAGTGATATCTTCAAACCATGGCGGCATCTTTACCTCCAAGTTTTGGGATTCTTTTCAGAAGGCCATGGGCACCAACATTCGCTTCAGCACTGCTTTCCATCCCCAAACAAGCGGTCAAGTCGAGCGTGTCAACCAGATTCTTGAAGATATGCTCAGGGCTTGTGTTATCTCCTTCGGCATGAAGTGGGAGGATTGTCTTCCTTATGCTGAATTCTCATACAACAACAATTTTCAAGCAAGTTCGGGCAAGGCCCCATTTGAAATTCTATATGGTAGGAAGTGCCGTACACCTCTCAACTGGTCTGAAACCGGTGAACGTCAGCTGCTGGGTAATGACCTAATCACAGAGGCAGAAGAAATGTGCAAGGTCATTCGTGATAACCTCAAAGCAGCCCAATCCCGCCAGAAGAGCTACTATGATAGTAAGCACCGTGATTTGGCTTTCGAGATCGGAGATCATGTTTACCTCCGCGTCTCTCCTATGAAAGGGACTCGTCGCTTCGGTATCAAAGGGAAGCTGGCCCCTAGATACATCGGGCCTTTCAAGATTGTCAGCAAGAGAGGCGACCTCGCCTATCAACTCGAGCTTCCTTCAAACTTTGCTAATGTTCATGATGTGTTCCATGTCTCCCAACTCCGAAAGTGCTTCAAGACGCCTGAACGCACCGTCAACTTCGAGGACATTGAGTTCCAAGAAGATCTCTCCTACCGTGAGCACCCAGTTGCAATCCTTGAAGAGACTGAACGCAGAACTCGCAACAAGTCAATCAAATTTCTCAAAGTCAAGTGGTCACACCATTCCGACCGTGAAGCTACCTGGGAACGCGAGGATCACCTCCGTTCTGAGTACCCGGAGTTCTTTCAGTCCTAGATCTCGGGACGAGATCTTTTCGTAGTGGTGGAGTGTTGTAATGCCCCAGATATGACTTTCCCAATTTGTACTCCAACTCTTGCCGTTTCCGGCGTTAAGTTATATTTATTTCTCGGGTTCGGGTCTTTGTCTCCGTGTGTTGTTTTCGTTTTCGTGCATCTCACATCATGTCATCACGTGCATTGCATTTGCATACATGTTCATCTCATGCATTCGAGCATTTTCCCCGTTGTCCGTTTTGCATTCCGGCGTTTCGTTCTCCTCCGGTGGCCATTTCTAGCTTTCTTTCGTGTGTGGAGATTAAACATTTCTGGATTGGACCGAGACTTGCCATGCGGCCTTGGTTTACTACCGGTAGACCGCCTGTCAAGTTTCGGGTCATTTGGACTTCGTTTGATACTCCAACGGTTAACCGAGGGACCGAAAAGGCCTCGTGTGTGTTGCAGCCCAACACCCCTCCAATTTGGCCCAAAACCCACCAAACTCTGCTCCGTCGTCTCGGTCGTTCGATCACGATCGCGTGGGCGAAAACCGCACCTCATTTGGACTCTCCTAGCTCCACTTATGCCTATAAATACCCCCTCCATTCGGATCTCTTCTTCCCCCGTCCAAAACCCTAAAAAACAGATTCATCTCTCCCCGCGCCGCGCCGGACGTTGTCCGCCCCGCCGCCGCAGCCACTCACGCGCCGCCATGTGGCCCGGACCACTTCGCCGCGCCGCCAGCCCGCTCGGCCCGTGCGGGGCCCCCGCGGCCCAGAGGCGCCCGTGCCCCGCCGCCCTACTCCTTCTTCGGCGCCGGCCGCCCGAGCCACCGCGCCCGCCGCATCCCACCATCGCCGGCCGGTGACCACCGCGCCTCGCCGGCGCGCGAGCCGTGCCTCGCCGCCCCTCGGTCCGGCCGGCCCCGGCCACGGCGACCCCGGCCGCACCGCCCTCCATCGCGGCGCCCTCGACGGCCGGCCTCGCCCCGGCTTCCTCTACGCTCTCCGGTGACCAAGCTCCGGCGGTGAGCAGTAACTCCGACCGCCTCATAATCCGTGCCGATCTGGATCTCAGATCCGTTTTGACCTAGGGTTGACTTCTCCCTCTCCCCCTTGATCTTTTATGCTATCTTTGACTGCTCATATCTCCGCATCCGTAGCTCCGTTTTGGACATATGATATATCAAAATCTTCGTCTCGACGAGTACATCATTTCATTCCATTGCATCATTTGCATTTGAGTTCATCTTGATGTCCAAAATGCTGTTAGAAGGAGGCATCGTGAGTTAAATTGCAGATCCGTTAGCTCATCATTGACTTTTGTCATTTTTGCCATGATTATTATGTGCATGATATGCCTGTGACCCTTTGGGATGAATTGTTAAGCATTTTGTCTTCTTTCCAGAGGTGCCACCCATGCATTTTTAGGATGTGTGTGGTGTCTTATGCAAGCTTGCAAAGAGGGGCACCTGAGTAATCTGTTTTTAGGGACTCGGTGATTTTCACTAAGTCTGAGATATTTTAGTTCATGATGCCATATGTTCAGCTTGTTTCCTAGTGATCCGTGCCTCTTTTGAGCATGATCAGTAAGGGACATTTGTTAATCTTGTTATGCTCTATCCATCCATGTCTTTACTTGCTATGTTGGAGCCCCCTAGGTTGAGTCAATCGAGCTCAACTTTTGCATCGTTGTTAATTTGGGCAGATCGTGAACTCTTTTGCGATTTTGCCGGTGCTATTGCTAGTGATCCATGCATGCTATGCCATTATTCTTGCCATGTCTAGCTAGCATTTTGTGCCTTCTTTATGAATATATGCTTGCCTTGCCATGACTTGCACCGTAGTGAGTACATCGAGCTCGTTTACATGCCTCCGTGAGTTATAATTTCAGCATGTCTCAGTTTTCACTAAGTCTGAAAACTGATTGTGTTTCACCCATGTTAGTGTGCTCGTTAGAGTATTTTGTGAACCCTTTTGGCCCCAGGTCACTTTGGGTGTTTTGTTAAGCTTGGTGAGTAGCTCCATGCCATGCTCTTACTTGCCATGTTCAGGTTATGTTTCATGTTGTTTTGCTACTCCGAAGAGAGCATCATGGTCTGAAATTTCAGACTAGTGTTAATTTCACCAAGTCTGAAATCTGTTTTGCTTATTCAGTTTTGCCATGCTTGTTTGAACCTCTTAGTGGATGAATTTGACCGTGTCTCAGTCCTAGTGATTTGTTAAGCATCTTGTGTACATCCCTGCCATGCATTGTGTTTTCATGTTTGGTGGCTGTAGCATGTTCATTTCATTGCGTTTAGGAGCCTACTTGCTGTAAATCGCAGATCGGTTCGTTTCGCAAAACGCTTGCCATTTCCAAACCGTAGCTCCGATTCCTATGATCTTTATATCGTTTTCAGGGGATTTCTTCCACTCTATCCAGTGGCACACTTGGTTTTCCAAGTTGAGGCCAGGTTCATGCATTTCCTGTCACGTCTTGCATTTTGCATCCCGCATCGCATCCCGCATAACATACCATCTTTGCATCTTATTGGTTGCCCTTGCATGTGGTTGATTGTATCCTTGTTGCTTGTTTGTGTTGTTGGGTAGAGCTGGGAGACGAGTTCGCTAACGAGGAGACCATTCAGTTTGCTTTTGAGGATCCAGTCAACTCTGACAACTGTGCAGGCAAGATGATCATACCCTCGAAATCACTACTATCTTTGCTATGCTAGTTTGCTCGCTCTTTTGCTATGCCATTGCTACGATGCCTACCACTTGCTTGTCAGCCTCCCAATTGCCATGATTGAGCCTCTAACCCACCATTGTCCTAGCAAACCGTTGATTGGCTATGTTACCGCTTTGCTCAGCCCTTCTTATAGCGTTGTTAGTTGCAGGTGAAGATTGGAGCCGTTCCTTGTTGGAACCTTTATTTACTTGTTGGGATATCATTATATTGCTATGTTATCTTAATGCATCTATATACTTGGTAAAGGTTGGAAGGCTCGGCCTCTCTCCTAGTGTTTTGTTCCACTCTTGCCGCCCTAGTTTCCGTCATATCGGTGTTATGTTCCCGGATTGTTGCGTCCCTTACGCGGTTGGGCTATAATGGGAACCCCTTGATAGTTCGCCTTGATTAAAGCTTTTCCAGCAATGCCCAACATTGGTTTTACCATTTGCCATCTACCCCTTTTTCCCTTGGGTTTCCGGAGCCCGAGGGTCATCTTATTTTAACCCGCCCCTCCCCCGGGCCAGTGCTCCTCTGAGTGTTGGTCCCACCGAGCGATGTCCGGGGCTACCAGGGGCAACTCTGGGCTGGCCTTCCCGACGTCTGGCTCATCTGAGTGTGCCCTGAGAACGAGATATGTGCAGCTCCTATCGGGATTTGTTGGCACATACGGGCGGTGTTGCTGGACTTGTTTTGACCTGTCGAATCATCTTGTTGTACCGAGATACCGAGTCTGATCGGGTGTCTTGGATGGAGGTCTATTCCTTCGTTGACCGTGAGAGCTTGTTATGGGCTAAGTTGGGACCCCCCTGCAGGGATTGATCTTTCGAAAGCCGTGCCCACGGTTATGGGCAGATGGGAATTTGTTAATGTCCGGTTGTAGACAACTTGAACCTTAATTAATTAAAATGAATCAACTGAGTGTGTTGCCGTGATGGCCTCTTCTCGGCGGAGTCCGGGAAGTGGACACGGTGTTGGAGTTATGTTTGCGCAGGTTGCTCCCTAGTTTTATCGCTCGTGCTTTGCCTCCTCTTCTCGCTCTCTTTTGTGAATAAGTTAGCCACCATATATGCTAGTTGCTTGCTGCAGCTCCACTTACATTACCCCTTTCCTACCTATTAAGCTTAAATAGTCTTGATCGCGAGGGTGCGAGATTGCTGAGTCCCTGTGGCTCACAGATTACTTTTACACCAGATGCAGGGACAGATGATACAGCTCCAGATGGCGCGCTCGAGCTCAAGTGGGAGTACGACGAGGACTCTCAGCGTTACTATGTGTCTTTTCCTGATGATCAGTAGTGGTGCCCAATCGGGGTTAGATTCAGGGCCTTGTCGCATGTTGGGGGTCTTTTCTATTTTGGCGCCGTAGTCGGGCCATGAGTGATTTGTATGATGGATGTTATTTATGTACTCTGATGTGACGTGGCGAGTGTAAGCCAACTATGTTATTCCCCTTTATATTATTTATGTACATGGGATATGTGATGATTTCCTGACTTGCGACATTGCTTTCAATGCGGCTATGCCTCTAAGTCGTGCCTACCACGTGGGAGATATAGCCGCATCGAGGGCGTTACATGCCCGTTTCTTTTGTTCCTCCTCATCGCAAACAGTTAATTGAACTGAACTGTATGCCATTCATCGCACACGCAACTAAAATCTAAACCGTGTTTGATGCATCCTCCATCGCAAACGTTTTCACCTTTTTTGACGGTTTCCATACACCACCGTTTACGATTATTGCATCGCACCGTTTCTCGAAGGGTCTCTGATCAAAGTGTCGTGTTAGCAGCATCCTGTAGTAGTGATTATATCTGGATCTTGTTTGATGTGAGATAGTTATTCTTTTAAATCAGAGAATAATGGTTGTTCTATTTATATGAGTAATATCTTTTATGGTCATGCGCCCTTGATGAGTGGTCTATTTTTGTTGAATCTCTATTGTAGTGATACACATATTCATAATATTGAAGCCAAAAGATGCAAAGTTAATAATGATAGTGCAACTTATTGGTGGCACTGCCGTTTAGGTCATATTGGTGTAAAGCGCATGAAGAAACTCCGTGCTGATGGGCTTTTGGAATCACTTGATTATGAATCACTTGATGCTTGCGAACTGTGCCTCATGGGCAAGATGACTAAGATTCGGTTCTCCGGAACAATGGAGCGAGCAATTGACTTATTGGAAATAATACATACTGATGTATGTGGTCCGATGAGTGTTGAGGCTCGTGGCGGGTATCATTATTTTTTGACCTTCACAGATGATTTAAGCAGATATGGGTATATCTACTTGATGAAACATAAGTCTGGAACATCTGAAAAGTTCAAAGAATTTTAGAGTGAAGTGGAAAATCATCGTAACAAGAAAATAAAGTTTCTACGATCTGATCGTGGAGGTGAATATTTGAGTGATGAGTTTGGTCTTCATTTGAAACAATGTGGAATAGTTTCGCAACTCACGCCACCTGGAACGCCACAGCGTAATGGTGTGCCTGAACATCGTAACCGTACTTTATTAGATATGGTGCGATCTATGATGTCTCTTACAGATTTGCCGCTAGTTTTGGGGTTATGCTTTAGAGACAACTGCATTCACGTTAAATAGGGCACCATCTAAATCCGTTGAGATGACACCATATGAACTGTGGTTTGGCAAGAAACCCAAGGTGTCGTTTCTTAAAGTTTGGGGCTGCGATGCTTATGTGAAAAAGCTTCAACCTGATAAGCTCGAACCCAAATCAGAGAAATGTGTCTTCATAGGATACCCAAAAGGGACTATTGGGCACACCTTCTATCACAGATCCGAAGGCAAGATATTCATTGCTAAGAATGGATCCTTTCTAGAGAAGGAGTTTCCCTCGAAACAAGTGAGTGGGAGGAAAGTAGAACTTGATGAGGTATTTGTACCTTCTCCCGAATTGGAAAGTAGTTCATCACAGAAATCAGTTCCAGTGATTCCTACACCAATCAGCGAGGAAGCTAATGATGATGATCATGAAACTTCAGATCAAGTTACTACCGAACCTCGTAGGTCAAATAGAATACAATCTGCACCAGAGTGGTACGGTAATCATGTTCTGGAGGTCATGTTACTTGACCGTGATGAACCTACGAACTATGAGGAAGCGATGATGAGCCCAGATTTCGCGAAATGGCTTGAGGCCATGAAATCTGAGATGGGATCCATGTATGAGAACAAAGTGTGGACTTTGGTTGACTTGCCCGATGATCGGCAAGCCATAGAGAATAAATGGATCTTCAAGAAGAAGACTGACGCTGACGGTAATGTTACTGTCTACAAAGCTCGAATTTTTCGAAAGTTTTCGACAAGTTGAAGGAGTTGACTACAAAGAGACCTTCTCACCCGTAGCGATGCTTAAGTCTATCCAAATCATGTTAGCAATTGCCGGATTTTATGATTATGAAATTTGGCAAATGGATGTCAAAACTGCATTCCTTAGTGGATATCTTAAAGAAGAGTTGTATATGATGCAACCAGAAGGTTTTGTCGATCCAAAAGGTGCTAACAAAGTGTGCAAGCTCCAACGATCCATTTATGGACTGGTGCAAGCCTCTCGGAGTTGGACTATATGCTTTGATAGTGTGATATATTGGAGACTTTTGGAGAAGTATGTATTTAAAAGAAAGAGAGTGGGAGCTTTGTAGAATTTCAAATATTATATGTGGATGACATATTATTGATTGGAAATAATACATAATTTCTGGATAGCATAAAAGGATACTTGAATAAGAATTTTTCATGAAAGACCTCGGTGAAGCTGCTTATATATTAGGCATCAAGATCTATAGAGATAGATCAAGATGCTTAATTGGACTTTCACAAAGCACATACCTTGATAAAGTTTTGAAAATTTTCAAAATGGATCAGTCAAAGAAAGAGTTCTTGCCTGTGTTACAAGGTGTGAAGTTGAGTCAGACTCAATGTCCGACCACTGCAGAAGATAGAGAGAAAATGAAAGTCATTCCCTATGCCTTGGCCATAGGTTGTATCATGTATGCAATGTTGTGTACCAGACCTGATGTGTGCCTTGCTATAAGTTTAGCAGGGAGGTACCAAAGTAAACCAGGAGTGGATCACTGGACAGCGGTCAAGAACATCCTGAAATACCTAAAAAGGACTAAGGATATGTTTCTCGTTTATGGATGTAACAAAGAGCTTGTCATAAATGGTTACATCAATGCAATCTTTGACACTGATCCGGATGACTCTAAGTCACAAACCGGATACGTATTTATATTGAATGGTGGAGCTGTCAGTTGGTGCAGTTCCAAGCAGAGCGTCATGGCGGGATCTATGTGTGAAGCGGAGTACATAGCTGCTTCGGAAGCAGCAAATGAAGGAGTGTGGATGAAGGAGTTCATATCTGATCTAGGTGTAATACCTAGTGTATCGGGTCCAATGAAAATCTTTTGTGACAATACTGGAGCAATTGCCTTGGCGAAGGAATCCAGATGGCAAAGGAATCCAGATTTCACAAGAGAACCAAACACATCAAGAGACGCTTCAATTCCATCCGCGATCAAGTTAAAGAAGGAGACATAGAGATTTGCAAAATACATATGGATCTGAATGTTGCAAACCCGTTGACTAAGCCTCTCTCATGAGCAAAACATGATCAGCACCAAGACTCCATGGGTGTTAGAATCATTACTATGTAATCTAGATTATTGACTCTAGTGTAAGTGGGAGACTGAAGGAAATATGCCCTAGAGGCAATAATAAAGTTGTTATTTATATTTCCTTATATCATGATAAATGTTTATTATTCATGCTATAATTGTATTAACCGGAAACTTAGTACATGTGTGAATACATAGACAAATAGAGAGTCCCTAGTATGCCCCTACTTGACTAGCTCGTTAATCAAAGATGGTTAATTTTCATGAGCATAGACATGTGTTGTCATTTGATGAACGGGATCACATCATTAGAGAATGATGTGATGGACAAGACCCATCTCTTAGCTTAGCATTATGATTGTTTAGTTTTATTGCAATTGCTTTCTTCATGACTTATACATATTCCTCTGACTATGAGATTATGCAACTCCCGAATACCGGAGGAACACCTTGTGTGCTATCAAACGTCACAACGTAATTGGGTGATTATAAAGATGCTCTACAGGTGTCTCCGAAGGTGTTTGTTGAGTTGGCATAGATAGAGATTAGGATTTGTCACTCCGAGTATTGGAGAGGTATCTCTGGGCCCTCTCGGTAATGCACATCACTATAAGCTTTGCAAGAAATGTGACTAATAAGTTTGTTGCGGGATAATGCATTACGGAATGAGTAAAGAGACTTTCTGGTAACAAGATTGAACTAGGTATGATGATACCGACGATCGAATCTCGGGCAAGTAACATACCGATGACAAAGGGAATAACGTATGTTGTTATGCGGTATGACCGATAAAGATCTTCATAGAATATGTAGGAACCAATGTGAGCATCCAGGTTTCACTATTGGTTATTGACCGCAGATGTGTCTCGATCATGTCTACATAGTTCTCAAACCTGTAGGCTCCGCACGCTTAACGTTCGATGACGATTTGTATTATGAGTTATGTGTTTTGGTGACTGAAGTTTGTTCAGAGTCCCGAATGAGATCACGGACATGAGGAGGAGTCTTGGAATGGTCAAGAGGTAAAGATTCATATATTGGAAGGTTGTATTCGGACATCGGAATGGTTCCAAGTGATTCATATATTTTACCGGAGTGCCGAGGGGTTACCGGAACCCCCTGGGAAAGTTATTGGGCCTATTGGGCCATAGTGGAGGAGAGGAGGAAGGCCACGTCAGGAGGCATGCCCCCCTTGCCCAAACCGAATTGGACTAGGGGAGGGGGCGCGACCCCCTCTTTCCTTCTCCCTCTCTCTCGCTTCCCCTCTCCCTCTCCGGTGGAAGGAAGGAGGGGGGCCGAATCCTACTTGGACTAGGAGTCCAAGTAAGACTCCCCCCTTGGCACGCCCTCATTGGCCGCCGGCCTCCTCCTCCCCCTCCTTTATATACGTGGCCAGGGGGCACACCAAAGCACAACAGACAATATCTTAGCCGTGTGCGGTGCCCCCCTCATAGTTTAACACCTTGGTCATATCGTCGTAGTGCTTAGGTGAAGCCCTGCGCCAGTAACTTCATCATCACTGTCGCCACGCAGTCGTGCTAACAGAACTCCCCCTCATCCTCAACTGGATCAAGAGCTCGAGGGACATCATCGTGCTGAACACGGAGGTGCCATATGTTCGGTACTTGGATCGGTTGGATCGTGAAGACGTTTGACTACATCAACTGCGTTACTAAACGCTTCCGCTTTCGGTCTACGAGGGTACATGGACACACTCTCCCCTCTCGTTGCTATGCATCTCCTAGTTAGATCTTGCGTGATCGTAGGATTTGTTTTTAATTACTATGTTCCCCAACAGGGAGATCTATGCCAAGTCAAGCCATACCAAGTAGCCATCGTAAACTCTCATCTCTTGCATTACATTATTCGCCATTCGCCTCTTGTTTTCCTCTCCCCCACTTCTAAAACGATTTTCAAAAATATTTTCCTTTTTCTTCGCCCTTCTTTCATTCGATCTTATGTTTTCTTGTGTTTCCATGTGCCCTCTATTTTGCTTGCATGTTTGCTTGCTAAAAATCTATTGATATGGATCCACTCAAAGTTTTGTACTTGGATCATCTTTGATCCATATGTGCTCGTGCTGAAACCCCAACTAGTTTAGTTGAGGGAAAATCTTTAGATGAGCATGCTCGTTTTGTGTGTCAACGTTTATCTGGAAAAGGGAAGATCTTATGGAATCAAATAAATTGTTTGCTATGCTATGCTTGGAATAATTGTGAAATTTGTGATTTTACTTGTTGCTCCAAGAACCCTAAAAAACACCTTCCCTACCTATGTGAGTTTAATGATAATGAAATTTTATCTTCTTATGAAAAGGGTGTTTATAGTTACTATGATATCGAAGAATTGAAGAATTTGTTGCTTTTAAGGGTGCTTATTGTCGGTGTCAAAACCGGCAGATCTTGGGTAGGGGGTCCCGAACTGTGCGTATAAGGATCGAATGTAACAGGAGACAAGGACACGGTGTTTACCCAGGTTCGGGCCCTCTTGTTGGAGGTAATACCCTACGTCCTTCTTGATTGACTTTGATGAGTATAGGGGTTACAAGAGTTGATCTACCTCGAGATCGTAATGGCTAAACCCTAGATGTCTAGCCTGTATGATTATGATTGCCTCTATGGACTAAACCCTTCGGTTTATATAGACACCGGAGGGGGCTAGGGTTGTACAAAGTCGGTTTACAGAGAAAGGAATCTGCATATCCGAATGTCAAGATTGCCATCCATGCAAATGAGAGTCCCATCTAGACACGGTGGAAAGTCTTCTATCTTGTATCCTCGCGGCCCATTAGTCCGGCCCATGATATACAGCCTAGACGTCCGGGGACCCCCTAATCCAGGAATCCCTCAGTAGCCCCTGAACCAGGCTTCAATGATGATGTGTTCACTTTGCAGATTGACTTCGGCATTGCAAGGCGGGTTCCTCCTCCGAATACTCCAAAGTAGTTGACCGACAAGAACTGTGCCTGGATCTGTTTAACAGGTTAACCTTCCAACCATAAAAGCATAATACTTAAAACAAGATATATCCATCGACAACTTTTTCCGGCGAAACGGGCCTCTCACCTCACGTTTTAACACGCAACTCCTATTGACACGTCTTTTCAAAGCAGAGATCGTGTCCCCTTATTGCGGGATTCTCATCAATACTAGTTTTGGTAATCTAACCATGCCGTTTGCACGAACCCTTGGGAACAGGCGAGTTTTAAGGCTCAAGGGAGGGGGGACGCCTAATATTCCAGTCCATATAAGTGGATAGAATCCAACTCTTCGGTCCCACGCCTCATTCTCTCTCTGCCTCCCCATCCTCGAGCTCCAGCGCCCAAGTTCCAAGGTTTTCTCCCCTCCGCAACTCCTCCGACCATGGCCGGCTTTCAAGGCAAGTGGATGGCTTCCTCCGTCACGGAGGAGAATATCAAAGATCTGCGAGAGGCGCGGTATCTAACCGTGAAAATCAAGCACAAGCTTCCCGATCCGACATAGGTCATCCCCACTCCGGAGCCTGACGAGAGGGTGGTGTTCATCCCCCACTTCCTTCGCGGACTCGGATTAGCCCTCCACCCCTTTGTGGGGGGTCTCATGTTTTACTACGGGCTAGATTTTCAAGATCTGGCCCCAAATTCGTTCCTCCACATTTCAGCATTCATCGTCGTGTGTGAGGCCTTCCTCCGTGTCCCTCCACACTTCGGCTTATGGCTCAAGATCTTCCACGTGAAGCCGAAGGTGGTCGATGGGCAACACGCGGACTGCGGTGGCGCCATGCTGAGCAAGCTCCCCAAAGTCAACTGGCGAAAGGGAGTCTTTGTGGACACCATCAGGATATGGCAACAGGAATGGTTCTATATCAAAGAACCCCGCGGCTCTAAGTGGGCAGCCACTCCAGCCTTCAGATCCGGACCCCGCTAAGGCTCACATCCTGGACCGACAAGGGACCGGACTGGGGGTCGGTCAATGAGGTGCTACTGCTGTAGAAACATGTCCAAGGCATGATAGCGAAGGACATTACCCTCGCTGATGTGATCCAAGTGATGTTGATCCGCCGAGCACTTCCCTGCCAGCGGACCTTACAACGGTTCTACAACACAAGCATAAGGGGATTTGGAAGCTGGTTTTTAAGAAGCAGAAGTCGTGGCCAAAGTCATCGGACGACACCGGCCTCGACTGCAATCATCCAGCCTTCGAGGTAAATTCTAAAACCTCTGAACACAAATTGGTGCGTCCGTCCGAAGGAGAAGTATTGAATAGTCCATCTTAAAACAGTTCTGGACCAAGAAGGCGGAGCCGATCCGGTGTCCGGCTCCGCTCCCTGAAAACCCAGTCGATCCTCTACTGATGAGGATGCTGGTCCCGGCGCCATACCAAGCGCCAGTAAAGAAGGACAAGAAGAAGAAGAAAGAGGAGGGCACTTCGAACGTAGTGTCCGGAGAAGCTGATGCCTAGTCCTATCACGAGGGTGATGACTGTCGGTGTCAAAAACGGTGGATCTTAGGTAGGTGGTCTCGAACTGTGTGTCTAAGGTTGATGGTAACAGGAGACAGGGGACATGAAGTTTTACCCAGGTTCGAGCCCTCTTGATGGAGGTAACACCCTACGTCCTGCTTGATTGGTATTGATGGGTATGAGTATTACAAGAGTTGATCTACCATGAGATCGTAACGGCTAAACCCTAGAAGTCTAACCTGCATGACTACGGTATTCAGTATCCCCTATCCGGACTAAGTCCTCCGGTTTACACAGACACCGGGAGGATCTAGGGTTACATAGAGTCGGTTACATAATATGGAATCTTCATAGTTGTTCGCCAAGCTCGCCTTCCACGCCAAGGAGAGTCCCATCCAGACACGGGTACAGTCTTCGGTCTTCATATATTCACAACCCATCAGTCCGACCCATAGATAACAGGCCGGACGCCCGAGGACCCCTTACTCCAGGACTCCCTCAGTAGCCCCTGAACCTGGCTTCAATGACAAGGTATCCGGCGCGTAGTGTTGTCTTCGGCATTGCAAGGCGGGTTCCTCCTTCCGAACTCCCGAATAGTCTTCAGACAAATTGATTGTGTCTGAACCTGTAACACACACCGCACACAACCGTAGAGAGAATATAATAACACACAAGCCCCATCCGTTGACAACTTTAGTAATGTGATATCACGCCTGTCCGGTTATAATTTCGAACCGTTCTTTGCCCCACGTTTCGAGACGCGGTTGTCATTGGCACGTCTTGTCAAAGAAGAGATCGTGTCCCCTTATCACGGGATTCTCATCAATACGGGTGTGGGTAACCCAACTGTGCCATTTTACACAACCTTGGGAATAGGCGAATTTTAAGGTGAATGGGGGGGCGTTCGATATTCACCGCCCTTATAAGGAGATAAGATTCCCCTTTCTTCCCCACGCTTTTCCTCCTGCCTCTCCGTCCTTGAGCTCCAGCACCCAGGTTCTCATTCCCCTAGTCTCGAGAAAGCACCCAACCATGTCTGGATTCGGAGGTCAAGGCAAGTGGATTGCCTCCTCCGTTAAGGAGGAGAACGCCCTCGAGCTTCGGGCGGCCGAGTACCTGCCGAAGGAAATTGCCCACCGTCTTCCAGCCTGGGGACAGATCATCCCCACACCAAACCCAACAAGAGGGTAGTGTTCATCCCTCACTTCTTCCGCAGGCTAGGGTTTCCACTCCACCCCTTCGTCCGCGGGATTATGTTCTACTACGGGATAGATTTCCACGATCTATCCCCGAACTCCTTCCTCAATATCTCGGTGTTCATCGTCGTGTGTGAGGCTTTCCTCCGCATCCACCCCCACTTCGGTTTATGGCTCAAAACCTTCAACATGAAGCCCAAGGTGGTGGACGGATAGCATGCAGAGTGCGGGGGCGCAATGGTGAGCAAGCTCACCAATGTTTCTTGTCCAAAAAGGCACATTCGTGGAATCTGTCAAGGAACGGCATAAGCTATGGCTCTACATCACCGAACCCCGCGACGCCACCTGGGCCGCAGCTGCCGAATTCAACTCCGGCGCTCCCGTGCGGCTCACCTCTTGGGTCAAGAAGGGCCCAAACTGGTGTTCGTCGGATGAGCTGATTGCACTACAAACGCGCATCCAAAGCATGATCGATAGGGATATCAAGCTCGTCGACATAATCCAAGTGATGCTGGTGCGTCGGATCCTCCCCTGCCAGTGCCGAAGCCGTCCTCTATGGGACCTCAACCCGAAGAAACACCATACCTTGGTGAGGCTCTTCGGAACGACTCATGAAGATGCCTGGAAGTTGCTTTTCAAGGGCAACGAGATACCGCCGGACACCGATTCGGATTGTGGCCACGGCATAAATAGCCTCCCCAACGAGGTATGTCATATTTAACACATCCCTTACTTGCTTGTTTCAAGGGTGATATCTAATGCTTTCATTACCATTGCTCTTCCAGTACTGGTTGAAGCACACGAAGATGATTCGGTGTCTGGATCCCCTGCCCGAGGAGCCAGTCACTCCACGTTTAGTGAAGATGCTGGAGCCGGCACCTTACAAGGCACCAGAGAAGAAGGCCACAGGAAAGGCCAAGGGGGTCCGGAGTGGCCCCCGCCGCAAGGGCACTTTGGACGCAACGTCCGAAGATAAGGCCCATTCCCCCGCCGCCGAAGACGACACGGATGAGGGGGAGGACAGCGACTCTCCCCCCGATGGGGGGAGGAAGAAGAGGGCGGCCTCCACAACTCTGGAGGCGGAGGCGCCCAAAAAGGGGAAGGGCTCCCTAGCGGGTAACTCTGCATGGTACGTTAATGACAGTCCAGAGAGACGCCCCCGCGCTAAGCCTCGGGCCGCATCGTAAGTACTAATACCTTATCCGCCCATAAAGTTTCTCCTCCTCATTGTATTGAAACGATTGGCAAAAATTATTGTAGTCTGGCCCACAACAGCTCCCAGTGATCTTCGTCAGGAGGCTCGCTGGATTCCAAGGCGATGGCCAGCGACTCCCTGCCGGACTCACACTCCCCCAAGACCAAGGAGGATATGGAGGTGCTGTCCCAAAGGACTGTCTCCGGCGGGGGAGAGGCTCAGGAGGCGCCCGAAGGCGAAACCTTCATCACCGGACACCAAGGGGACTCAATCCCCAATGAGACTAGCGGGGAGGGCCGTACACAGTTCGACCCTCAACCGGACTCAATTCCGGAGACCTAGGCGGCTCCAGAATCCAGCACGCAGCCTCCTTCGAAGGAAGGGGGATTCCTGTTGCGCTGGTGGCCCCTGTCCAACAGGGGCACCGGATAACCCGCTGGAGGCGCTACGAGGCGCTTCCATTATGGATGAGCACCGTGCACTTATGGGCATGGTGATTGAAAAGGTTCAGTCCGCCAAGAGCGGATTAACCGAAGCCTGCAACAGGTTGCTGACAGGTTTTGAGGTAAGAGACGCCGAACAAGGAGAAAATCCCAGTGTAGACCAGTAGCCCCTGAGACACTGTCTGGTGTTCGGAAAGAAGAAGCCAGACAGAGGACCAATCTCGTTTTAACAGGAAACTAACTTATTTTTTCTGAAATGCAGGCGTCGTTGCTAGCCGCGGCCTCACATACTGCTGAAGTTTCTGGACTGAAGCAGAAACTGGCGGAGGCCGAGGAGGAGCTGGGCCAAGCGAACAGGCAGCTCTAGGAGAAACAAGGTAAGCAATAACCTGTTATATATTCGAAAAGAAGAAAATTGTATGTGATGACCAAAATGCCATGATTTGTACAGAAGCGACGACCGAGGTCGAGGCCTTGAGAAAGGCCCTGGCCAAAGCCGAGGGGAAGGCTGTCCAACAGCAAGCCGCCCGTAAGAAGCTCAAGGCTCGGGTCGGGGAGGTCCAGCAGTAGCTCCAAGACGTGGTGAAGAAGTGTGGAGCATTGGAGCACGAGGCGTCGGCCCGAGAGGCCAAACTTATCAAGGCCCGTCAGAGCTCAGAGGCCGCATGGAATGAGGCCCGGGACGCTCTCTAGGAGATCCAGGAGGCGAAGAAGATCGCAGCGGGTAAGGCATTTAACATGCAAAGTAAGTATTGGAGAGGAAGTACCTTTTACTAACCCGGATTCGGAGTTGCCCAGGGGCTTTTATGGATCTGCCGCGCAGTGTATCCGATGCTGTGGAGTTCTTCTGAGCCAGGGAAGGGGATTCTTCGGAGAAGCTATTCTGGTCGCAGTATGCTGTGCCAGAACATCCGGTGTCCTTTTCCGATCAACTGAAGTAGTTGGTCGAGCTGCATAGGGTGGCCGAACTGGCCATGAAGGACTTCATAACCCGATTATGGCCGTCCGAAGCTATACCTAGTAGTTATTTTGGCCTTGTGAAGTGGGTGGTGGAGGCTTGTCCGCGGCTAGACATCGTCAAGCGATCCGTCTGCATCGAGGGTGTCCGCATGGCCTTCGCTCGTTGCAAGATGTGGCGGGCAAAGATGGATGCCGTCGAGGTGGCCAGGGGGGCGCCGGAGGGCAAGGAGCACCGCACACCCGAGCGATATTTTGCGGCTGTCTTGGAGGGATCTCGACTTGTAGCAACGCAGTGCGGGCAAGACGTTATTCTCGAATGAATACATCCATGATTTGCCTTGTATGAACAAATCCGCCTTGTAATATATAATTTTTATTATGTTTTGATTGTTTCCTCCTGTGCGGCTGTGTTGTATGAAATCTGGGGGTTAACCAGTAGTCGGCTTCAGCCCTCGCGTAGGTAGAGCGAACCAGGCAACCAGACTATGCGACTTGAACGCCCTCACTTAGTCAGAGCAGTTTTATAATAAAACATAGGCGCAGCCCTGGGTATATGAACCAGAGTGCTGTCAGCGTCTGGTCGGGAAGTACTGATCCTTTGCGAAATGCGGAAAAATCTCCAACGATTTGAGACCTCCGAACAGCTGGCCAGCTCTCGCCGCATTATGACAGTCAGTTTTCAGATTTCTCTACTGAGGTGCTCATTCGGTTTAGACCAGGACACAATCGCAGTAGTTCTCCCTTTACTACCCTAGCCGATGTAGAGGAACATAGGGTGGCAAGCACAGGAGCCGGGCAACCCAACTATTGACCAAAGACATGATTAGGACCCAATGCATATAATGCTAAATTCGGGGTGCCGAACTATACTTATAGGAAGTGTTCGGACTTTTGTTGCCATAGTGTAAGGTGCTATAAAGCCCCTGGCAAACGCCAAACATACAAAAGTGTACGGGTGCTACCTGATGGGGTTATCCACAGGGAATCTGAAAAAGAAAAGAGAGAAAGAAAACAGAAAAGACATAAAGGTAAAAAGCTGGGGTCCTAAAGCTCCAGCTACAAACTGTTTTCATTGTAATGTAATTAGTACGTCAAGGTGCATTGATACAAATATGCAATAAGCAATAGGCTATTTAACATGCCGAAACCAGGGGAGAGCTGCATATGGGTCCTGGAAAACAGGTAGAGTTATCGTTAACGGAATCACCTAAAAAGTTCCCCATATGTGTGCGCTTCTCGCCGTCTTGGTGTATTTATCCTACAAGAGGACCGATGACTAGACCCCCCGATGGGGCCTGTGGGATTGAGACCTGAAAGGAAAACAAGTAAAAGTGAAAGTATGTGTGTATCCGATGTCGGTTGAGCCGTTCCAGGGTCACAAGTTATTTGTGCCTCTATTAATGCCCATGGAATTTTAAGTGCGTAGTTATGTACGCGCGGCACGAATGCCACCACTTGATCGGGACTGAGACGGAGGACAGATTGCTAGTCGAGCTCCTGACGAGCCGAGCTCTCCTACTGCAGAGTAGTTCGGACCCTCTTAAGGGTGTCTGCGGGCTCGGCAGCCGAATGAAGGTTCTGCTTGAGAAGGCCGCTTTGTACTTCTACTGCTAGGGCAGCTATGTGCTCTTCTGTACGGAGAGAGCGTTCCATATTTCCATGGACTGTTATGACGCCGCGTGGACCGGGCATCTTGAGCTTGAGATAAGCATAGTGTGGCACTACGTTGAATCGAGCAAACGCAGTTCGTCCGAGCAGTGCATGATAGCCGCTGCAGAATGGGACGATATAGAAGATTAACTCCTCGCTTCGGAAGTTGTCCAGAGATCCGAAGACAACCTATAATGTGATTGAGCCCGTACAGCGGGCCTCTACACCTAGTATGACTCCTTTAAAGGTAGTCCTAATAGGCTTGATCCGTGATGGGTTAATGCCCATTTTCCGCATTGTATCCTGATAGAGCAGATTGAGGCTGCTACCACCGTCCATAAGGACGCGAGTCAGGTGAAACCCATCAATTATTGGGTCTAAGACTAGTGCGGCTGAGCCCCCATGACGGATACTGGTCCGGTGGTCCCGGCGATCGAAAGTGATCGGGCATGACGACCATGGATTGAATTTTGGGGCGACTGGCTCTATCGTGTAGACGTCCCTAAGCGCATGCTTGCACTCCCTCTTGGGGATGTGGGTGGCATATATCATGTTCACCGTTTTGATCTGAGGGGGAAACTTCTTCTATGCCCCTGTGTTCGGCTGTCGTGGCTCTTCATCGTCGTCCTCGCTTTGCGATCCTTTTTCCCTGTTCTCGGCGTTTAATTTGCCGGCCTGATTGAAAACCCAGCACTCTCTATTTGTATGATTAGGAGGCTTGTCGGGGGTGCCATGAATCTGGCATGGACGATCAAGTATGCGGTCCAAGCTGGATGGGCCCGAATTGTTCTTTTGGAACGGCTTCTTCCGCTGACCGGACTTAGAGCCACTGAATCCGGCGTTGACCGCCGTGTCTTCGGTGTTGTCACCGCTATTTCGGCACTTGTATCTATTGCGTCGAGACTTGTCTTTGTTACTTTTAACTTCAGGGGTGCCGGTGTCTCCTTGCATTGTTTTTGCTACGAGCCAACCAACTGTCCTCGCCCTCACAAAAGCGGATCATTAGTGCCGTGAGGGCCGCCATGGATTTTGGCTTTTCTTGGCCGAGGTGGCGAGCGAGCCATTCGTCGCGGATGCTATGCTTGATAGCTGCTAGAGCTTCAATGTCCGGACAGTCAACGGTTTGGTTCTTTTTAGTTAGGAACCTTGTCCAGAATTTCCTGGCGGACTCACCGGGCTGCTGGACTATATGGCTTAAGTCATCAGTGTCCGGAGGTCGAACATATGTACCTTGGAAGTTATCGAGGAAAGCCTCTTCCAAGTCCTCCCAACTGCCGATGGAACTTTCAGGCAGACTGTTTAGCCAATGCCGAGCTGACCCCTTGAGTTTTAGAGGGAGGTATTTGATGGCGTGAAGGTCATCTCCGCGTGCCATATGGATGTGGAGAATGAAGTCTTCGATCCACACCACGAGGTCCGTGGTCCCATGTATGATTCTATGTTCATGGGCTTGAATCCGTCGGGGAATTCATGGTCCAGGACCTCACCGGTGAAGCAATGAGGGTTTGCGGGGCCTCTGTATCGGGCCGTATCGTGGCGCAGCTCCGATGGAGTCCGTCTGCGGTGTTCGGCCTGCGCATGACTGGGTTTGTCACGTCTGAATAGGTGGCCGTTGTCACGTGTCGAGGTGCGTCCTCCCGATCCGTAGATTGATCTGGTAGGTCCTGCTTTATTGTTCAGGTTCTGCCGGAGGTCATATGTATGGCTGTGGGCGAATTTACCTTTGCCTGAGTGACGAGGCGGGGCGGGCTGGTGTTCGGTATGAGCTGTCGTTTTGTCCCGACCAGGCGGTGGTCGGTCAGCCGCATTGTATGATGGTGGTATATATTCCGGTGCCTCCTCATCGAACTGAGGTAGCAATTTACGCTTTGGGTAGCTTTTGGTTGGGCGCTTGAGGCCGTATTCTTCGGCTGCTAGGACATCAGTCCATTTATCATTGAGCAGATCCTGGTCAGCTTGAAGCTGCTGCCGCTTCTTCTTCGGGCTCCTTGCTGTGGCTATTAGCTGGCGCTTTAAGCGCTCCTGCTCAAGAGATTCCTCAGGCACGATGAAATCCTCGGTGCCGAGGCTCACCTCATCCTCAGAGAGCGGAAGGTAACTATCGTCCTCCGAATCTTTGTGTGTGTCCTGTTTAACAGGGCTAACCTGTACCTCACCCCGTTCATCTTGTTCGTTTGTTGTGTCGACGGGGTCTTCGTTGTCTTCGGCACCTTCCGGAGTGTCATCTTCTCATGTGTCGGTGTTGCTAACTTTACTGCGGCGTGACTTAGAGCGGCGCCGCTGACGCTGGCGCTTGCACTGTATTTCGGAAGGTTTATCCTCAACTGGGTCTTCCTTCTCGTCGCCGCTGTTTTCCTTTGGTGCATCCACCATGTATACGTCATACGAGGAAGTGTCCATCCAGCGTCTGGTGAACGGCGGGTTCTGGTCTTCTTCTTCTCTGGCATCGTCGTCCATACTGTTGATGTCCTCGGAGTCGTAATCAAGTTCGTCGGTCAAATACTCGAACGTGGCTATAAAGTGGGTGGTGGGTGGGAAGCGAAATTCTCCATCGTCAGCCCCTAGTTCGAGCCAGATATAGTTCGGCTGGGAGTCCTCCGCTAAGGACAGACTTTTTAACGAGTTTAGCACATCGCCCAGAGGTGAGTGCTAGAAGATGTCTGTGGCACTGAATTCGAAGATCGATAAACGATCAAGCTCGGCATCTGCGGCCTCGCGTGGTTCGGAGCCTACAGTCGGAGACAAGTCCGGTGTTCCGGTGGCATAGGCATCGAGTGAGACCAGGTCCATGTGCGGCTCCAACGTCGTGGAATCTGCGGCCTACGTGGTGGGATTAATCCTCCCATCTTTGGATGGCGCGGCCTGCTCTGGCTCTAGGGCCAGAGCGATTACAGGAGCGATCTCCTGGATGTGGCTCGATAACAGATTTAAGTCATGATCATCAGGGTGATCAGGAGCGACTACCGCGGTATCGAATCCGGTGAAGATCAAGTCTCCACGAATGTCCGCGGCGTAGTTCAAGCTCCCGAATCTGACCTAATGGCTAGGGGCATAGCTTTCGATCTGCTCCAGATGGCCAAACGAGCTGGCCCGCAGTGTGAAGCCGCCGAACACGAAGATCTATCTAGGGAGGAAGTTTCTCCGCAGAAAGAACCAATGTCGGTGTCAAAACCGGCGGATCTCGGGTAGGGGTTCCCGAACTGTGCGTCTAAGGTTGATGGTAACAGGAGACAGGGGACACGAAGTTTTACCCAGGTTCGGGCCCTCTTGATGGAGGTAACACCCTACGTCCCGCTTGATTGATATTGATGGGTATGAGTATTACAAGAGTTGATATACCACGAGATCGTAATGTCTAAACCCTAGAAGTCTAGCTTGTATGACTTCGGTATTCAGTATCCCCTATCCGAACTAAGTCCTCCGGTTTATATAGACACCGGGGGGATCTAGGGTTACATAGAGTCGGTTACATAATATGGAATCTTCATAGTTGTTCGCCAAGCTTGCCTTCCACGCTAAGGAGAGTCCCATCCGGACATGGGTACAACCTTCGGTCTTCATATGTTCACAGCCCATCAGTCTGGCCCATAGATAACAGGCCGGACGCCCGAGGACCCCTTAGTCGAGGACTCCCTCAATGACGACGAGGAAGAGGAGGAAGAAGATCCTCCCCTCAAGGGCAAGAAAAGGGCAGCCTCCTAAGACCTGGAGGCCGAAGCATCCAAGAGGGGCAAGATTACCCTCTCCAATGACTCGGAATCAGACGCCGAGGCTATCCCGAAGCATCGTCACTGGACCAAGCCCCAAGCTGACTCGTAAGTAGTCCAGGATTTTTTCACATACATCCAATCTCTATGGACTGTGATGATAACTCTAAGTTCTATTTTTTAGACCGGCCCGCAGTCTCCCCCAGCAATTTTCATCCTCGGGGGATCTGCCGCCGGAGATGATGGAGAGCGAATCGCCTCCGCTAGCTTCCTCGCTTCCTAGGGCGGATGACACCGAGGTGTCATCACATAGGCCCTCCCCGGGCCTCGATGAGACGCCGGGGGAGGGGACTTAACGGCGCCGGAGGGCAACACCTCAGCTGCCAAAGGACTGGGGGGTACGGCCCCCACGGAGACCGGCAACGGGGGGCCCGGTCAACCCGACCCACAGTCGCATACTACTCCGGAGACCTATACGGCTCCGGAGTCTAGTGAGCGCCCCCTGCAGGGGAAGGGGGAATGGCATCATCTATTAATTGAAAGGCACTGAATACCACGACAGACGCACTGCAAAGTGCATCCGTCCTGGATGAGCACCGCATCTTGATGGGTATGGTGGGTGAGAAGATTTAGTCAGCCAAGAGCGGGCTGAACGAAGCCTTCTCCAGCCTGCTAGCAAGCTTCGAGGTACGCAATGTAATATTTTTGATCATTTTACGAGAAATATGCCTGTATATAGACAGTAGCCCCTGAGGCTCTGTTTGGTTCTTTGAAAGAAAAGCGAGCAGAGGATCAATAGTCAGTTGTCAGGTGGTAACATGCTACTTTATTTGGAAACATGCCTCCCTATTAGCGGTGACTGCCCAGTCTGCGAAGATTTCCGAACTCAAACGGAAACTAGAGCGAGCTAATGAGGACCTAGTCCTTGTTAACAAGCGGCTTGACCAGGCACAAGGTATGAGATACTCTTATTTTATGCATGTTTATGTCCGTGTTCTATCGAATTTCCAGAGCTGCAATGTGTGTGTTTGTGCAGATGGTGCTCCCGCGGTTGAAACCCTCAGGGGTGAGCTTACCCAAGCCAAGGAGCAAGCGAGGGTAAGCAAGGCGGCTACTGATAAAGCGGTTGCAGACTTAACGGCCGAACAGGCCGCTCGGTGCCGTTTTGAGGAACGGTTGACTGAGGTAGAGAAGAAGCTCAAGGACACCGCCCGTAAGTGTGAGTCCTTAGAAGAGGAAAATAAGGCAAAGGGGACCGAACTCGTCAAGGCCCTTCAAGAAGCCAAGGAGGCGTGGTCCGAATCCCGCATGGTGCGCAAGGAAATCCTTCAAGCCGGGCGGATAGCGGCTGGTAAGCCTTTTCCGTTACAGGCTAAATTTGGGAATCGGGGGTATGCCTTGCTTAATTGACTATGGAGTTCTCCAAACACATATGCGGATCTGCCGAGGAGTGCTCTAGACGCCACCCAATTCTTCCAGGCCCAGGAGGGGTACGCAATGGAGAATCTTTTCTAGTCGCGGTTTGTGGGGCAGGAGCATCCTGCACTGTTAAATGACCAGATGGCACAATGGGCGGAGCTGCATAAGATGTCCAGCACGACCATGAAGGACGTCATAGTCCGGTTGTGGCCGACCGAAGCCATTCAGGACAGCTACTTCGGCCTTGTGCGGCGTCTCGTCGATGCGCTGCCCCGAATCGACATCGTCAAGAGGTGGTCCTGCATAGAAGGAGCGTGAATGGCCTTTGCCTGTCTTAAGATGCACTGGGCGAAGATGAAGGCCAAAAAGGTGGCAGTTGAGGGCCCGCACAAAAGCAAGGACCATCGCACACCCGAGCGCTATTTTGAGGACGTTCTAAAAGGTGCCCGCCTTGTAGAAGGCCAATGCTCGAAGGATGTAGTGTTCGAGTAAACGAGTCCGAACTATTCGGGAGTTTGTATTATGAACTAAGGTTTTTGTAATAGATTCATGCCTTTATGAAGGGTTTTATCCTCCTGTGCGGCCGTATTTATATCTGAGAGTTCCCGGTCGTCGGCTTCAACCCCCATGTAGATACTACTGGGTGTTCGGAATTGCGCATGACTACACTTATCCCAATGTCTTGGTCCATGAATGAGGTGTCTGGACGGTGAACCGGGCAATCAGACTATGCGGTTTTATTGCTCTCACTTAGCCATAGGAGTTTGACGATGGGTCTACAAAGTAGCCCCTGGTGTGTACGCAGCTATCCCAATGCGGATGTGTTGCATATGTGACTGGAAAACAGTCCTTCGTGTAATACGGAAAAAATTGCTAAAGATTTTAATAAGTCATCGAGTGGCTGACCATCTCTCGTTGCATCATGAAAGTCAGTTTTCGGCTTTCTCTACTAAGGTGCTTAACCGGACGAACCGGAATCACAATTGCAGTAGTTCACCCTTTACTACCCTAGCCGATCGGACGGAACATAAGGTAGCAAACACAGGAGCCGGGCAACCCAACTATTGACCAAAGACATGATTCGGAGCCGATGCATATAGTGTCGAGCTCGGGATGCCGAATTGCGCTATAAAGTTGTTCGGACTTTTTGTTTTGGCAACACATGTGTTGCCATATAGAGCCCCTGGCAATTTGTGCCGAGGTGTGTGCTTGAGAAAACTAAAGAGACGGAATAAAGTCTATAAGTGAAGACGATATCGAAGAAGAATTTGGTGTTACTGGAAGCTGGTTGATACGTCAAAACGTAATCTTAGAGAGGGTACCATAATCACCAAGGTCTACATGCCGGGGGTCTAAGGCTAAGGGAAAAAGCTTTATACAGGTTATTGAGTGAAGTTGTGGTCTACGAAGTCCTTTGCACCTTCCTGCCGCACGTTTGCGCCGCTTTCGCCTGAGTAAGAAAAGGTTGCTTGAGAGGAATGGTTTTTGACTATTTGTATGGAGCCGGGCTCAGAAAGAGTCCTTGTGAGTCCGTAGGATGAGCAAGTTTTGATGCACCTGTGGTAAAAGATAAAAAATAATTAAAGAAAAGGGGAAGGCTGTATAGGGTCGAGCCGTACTATAGGCCTGTCCGTATTGTGCCTCCGCCGATGCCCAAGGTACTTTGAGCGCGTAATTATGCACGCGCGGTACGGCTTTTGCGAATATGCATGGCGATCGATGGAGGCGAAGCTGTTAATCCAGCTTCGGAATTAACGAGCTGTTAGTATGCGGAATTGGCCAGCCTTGTGTAATAGAGTCTGGCGGCTTAATAGCCGATGAGATGTGCGTCTTGACAGTGCCGCTTTGTACTTTGGCCGCAATAACCGAGGTATGCTCCTCAGTTCGGAGAGAGCGTTTCGTGTTTCCATTGATTGTAATGACGCCACGTGGACTGGGCATCTTAAGCTTTAGATAGGCATAGTGCGGGACCGTGCTAAAGCGAGCTCGTCCGAGCAGTGCGTGATAGCCACTGCGGAACGGGACGATATCGAAGGTTAGGTCTTCGCTTCGGAAGTTGTCCGGTGAACCGAAGATGACTTCCAGTGTGATTGAGCCCATGCAGTGGGCCTCTACACCAGGTATTACTCCTTTAAAGGTAGTTTTAGTGGGTTTGATTCTTGATGGATCGATGCCCATTTTGCGGACAGTGTCTTGATAAAGTAGATTGAGACTGCTACCGCCGTCCATGAGGACTCACATGAGATGGAATCCATCGATGATTGGATCGAGGACCAGGGCTGCCGAACCTCCATGACGGATACTGGTTGGGTGGTCCTTTCGATCGAAGGTGATCGGGCAAGCCGACCATGGGTAGAATTTTGGGGTGACCGGCTCTATGGCGTAGACGTTCCGTAATGCGCGCTTGCGCTCCCTCCTAGGGATATGTGTGACATATATCATATTCACCGTCTTTACCTCAAGGGGAAATTGCTTCTGTCCCCCATGTTCGATTGACGAGGCTGTTGGTCATCGTCGTCACTGGGCGACCCTTTCCCCTTATGTTCGGCGTTGAGTTTGCCGGCCTGTTTGAAGACCCAACAATTTCGGTTGTTGTGATTGGCGGGTTTATAGGGGGTGCCATGAATCTAGCAAGCCCGATCAAGTATTCGGCCTAAACTGGATGGGCCATCTCTATTTGCCTTGAATGGCTTCTTCCATTAACCGGGTTTGGAGCCACTGAATCCGGCGTTGACCGCTGTGCTTGGGCTCCTTCGTTATTGTTTCGACGCTTGTGCTTGTTGCGTCGTGGCTTGCCATTGCCGTCCCTGGGTTCGGAGGTGCTAGGGTCGCTGGTGCTATTGCTTCTACGAGCAAGCCAGCTATCCTCTCTTGTGCAAAAGCGGGTCATAAGTGCGGTAAGGGCTGCCATGGACTTCGACTTTTCTTGGCCGAGGTGTCGAGCGAGCCACTCATCTCGGACGCTACGTTTGAAGGCCGCAAGGGCTTCGACATCCGGACAATCCACGATCTGGTTCTTTTTGTTTAAGAACCTGGTCCAGAGCTGCCGGGCTGATTCTCCGGGTTGCTGGATTATGTGACTAAGATCATCGGCGTCTGGGGGCTGAACATAGGTACCTTGGAAGTTGTCTCTGAATGCATCCTCCAAGTCTTCCCAGTTACCAATAGAGTTTTAGGGTAGGCTGTTCAGCCAGTGCCATGCTGGCCCCTTGAGTTTGAGGGGGAGGTACTTGATGGCATGTAGATCATCACCGCGTGTCATGTGAATGTGGAGAAGAAAATCTCCAATCCATACTGCAGGATCTGTTGTGCCATCATATGATTCGATGTTCATGGGTTTAAACCCTCTTGGGAACTGGTGCTCCATTACCTCATTGGTGAAGCATAGGGGGTGTGCGGCGCCTCTGTATTGGGCAACGTCACGACGCAGTTCGGATGAAGTCCGTATACGGTTTTCGGCCTTGGTGGGGTTGTGTTTGTCGCGCCAGGCCTGACGGTCGTCTTCTCGCGCTTGGGCACACCCCCTTGATCCGAAGGTTGACCTGGTCTGGCCGGCTCTATTGTCCAGGTCCTGACGTAGGTCATAAGTGTATCCCCGAGCTATTGTTTCTCTGCTTTTACGGCAGGTTGGTGCGGGCTGGTGTTCGGCTTGAGTTGTTGTTCTGTCCCGGTCACGTGGTGGTCGGTCAGGTCCATCAGCCGCGTTACGCGCGTGTGGTATGGGCTCCAGCGCCTTGTCGTCAACTTGGGGTAGCAGTTTACGCTTCAGGTAACTCTTTGTTGGGCGTTCAAGGCTGTATTCTTCAGCTGCCAGGACATTAGTCCATCTGTCGTTGAGCAGATCTTGGTCAGCTTGAACCTGCTGCTGCTTTTTCTTTAGGCTTCTTGAAGTGGCTATTAGTCGGCGCTTAAAGCGCTCTTGTTCGAGGGTTTCCTCTGGCACGATGAAATCTTCGTTGCCGAGGCTAACGTCGTCCTCGGAGAGTGGTAGATAGTTTCTATTCTTCGAGTCTTCGTTCCCTGCTTGGTTGTCAGGGTCAATTTGCCCGTCCTCCTGATCATCCTGTTCGGATGTTGGTTCAATGGGGTCTCCGGAATGTCATCGTCTCCGGTGCCGGTATTGTTGTCTTTTCCACGACGCGATTTAGAGCGGCGCCGCTGACGTCGGCGCTTTGGTGGTATCTTAGGAGGTTCGTTCTCGACTAGATCCTTTTCATCATTGCTGTCGCCTTCTTTAGGTGTGCCCACCATGTACATGTCGTATGAGGAAGTGGCCGTCCAGCGTCCGATGAACGGCGGGTTTTGGGCCTGCTCCTTTCCGGCATCGTCGCCCATACCATAGATGTCTTCGGAGGCGTAGTCGAGCATGTCGGTTAGATCCTTGACAGTGCCTATAAAGTGGGTGGAGGGTGGGAAGTAAAATTCCCTGTTTTCAGCCCCTAGTCCGGGCTGGGCGCAATTCAGAAGCGGTTCCTCTATGATGGCGAGGGAACGCATTAAGTCTAGAGCCTCGTTTAAGAGCAAGGTTTGGATGGGGACCGAAGTTCCCTGGCCGAGCTTGCATGACGCGGACTTCGAGGGTTCGGAGCTAGTGTCCGGAGAAGAGCCCGACTTTGTGATGACTGCCGGTGGCGCTATCCTCTCTGGTTCTCCTGTGTTGGGCTCTATAGCCGTAGAGAATCCGACGGGCTCTAGACTACCGTCTTCGGACATCGTGATGCGCTCTGGATCTAAGGCCGAAGCGGTGGATGGGGCCGCGAATCCTTGGAAGATCAAGCCTCCTCGGATATTAGCGACATAGTTTAGATTTCCAAAACTGGCCCGATGACCAGGGGCGTAGCTATCGATCTGCTCTAGGTGGACAACCGAGTTGGCACGCAATGTGAAGCCGCCGAATACAAAGATGTAGCCGGGGAGAAAAATCTCCTTCGCGGCAGCATTGATGGAGCCATCGAGCCTTTCGACGACGGCACAGTGGAACTCTCAATGAAAGCACCAATGTCGGTGTCAAAACCGGCAGATCTCGGGTAGGGGGTCCCGAACTGTGCGTCTAAGGATCGAAGGTAACAGGAGACAGGGACACGGTGTTTACCTAGGTTCGGGCCCTCTATATGGAGGTAATACCCTACGTCTTGCTTGATTGACTTTGATGAGTATAGGGGTTACAAGAGTTGATATACCTCGAGATCATAATGGCTAAACCCTAGATGTCTAGCCTGTATGATTATGATTGCCTCTATGGACTAAACCCTCCGGTTTATATAGACACCGGAGGGGTCTAGGGTTGTACAAAGTCGGTTTACAGAGAAAGGAATCTTCATATCCGAACGTCAAGCTTGCCATCCACGCAAAGGAGAGTCCCATCTGGACACGGGGGAAAGTCTTCTAGCTTGTATCCTCGCGGCCCATTAGTCCAGCCCATGTTATACAGCCCGGACGCCCGAGGACCCCCTAATCCAGGACTCCCTCACTTATGAAGTTGCTTCTTTGATTGAAAAGTATGACATTACTCTCTACAAATCTGAAAATTTTTACATACTTAAATATTGCTATGAAAACTATGCTCATAATGCCTATGTCAAAGAATTTATTGAGAGAATGACCGTTGTTTTGGAAGAAAATAATGATATGCATGAATCTATAGATAGTTATGATTCCGATGATTTGATTGAAATATCCCTTAATGAACATGATGCCTGCTATTCTTGTGGCCATGATGCCAATATTTATGGAGATGAATTTATTATAGTTCCTTATGTTAACATGAGATTGTCGCTATCGCACCCATACTTGATAGTTCCTTGAATAAAATGGATGATTGCAATGGTGTTATTATAAATTTCTATTAATATCAATTGTGCTAATGATATGTAAAACCCCAAGCTTGGGGATGCTAGTTTTGTTATGTCCACTACTTGTTGCAATGATAATGATTGGGGTGATTCTTCTTATAATCTTGAACATTTATTTAAGCTCCATGATGAATATGAGATCTATAATAATGTTTGCAATAATAGTGAAAGTGGGTTTGGAAGAGTGTCAACTTTAGATCCCACATATTTGGATAATGTTCAATCTTATAAAGTTTTTGATAAAAGTGGGTTCGGAGAGGTCATGCCTTTATTTTATGATAATCCCGCTATTTCAGAAGAGTGTCAATTTTGCATGCATGTGGATCATGTTGAGAATATTTTATGTGATAATTATATTGTTGAATTTGATTATGACCCCACATGTAATTATTATGAGATAGGAAAATATGGTTGTCTTGATAATTTGTTATGTTGAGATTACTATTGTTTCTTTCTTCTTGCTTGCATATGGTAGTTTTTTGCTTGTCTTGATAATTTGTTTTCTAATAAAATCCCTATGCATAGGAAGCATGTTAGACTTATACTTGTTTGTCACATGTTTATGATGCTCTCTTTGTGTTTCAATTGCTATCTTTCCTATGAGCATCATTAGAACTATCAATGCCTAGTTAGGGGCGTTAAACAATAGCGCTTGTTCGGAGGCAACCCAATTTTATTTTTGTTTTTGCCTTTTAGGTTCTGTTTTGCATTAAATAATTCATCTAGCCTCTAGTTAGATGTGGTTTTTGTGTTGAATTTAGTGTTTGTGCCAAGTAAGACCTTTGGGATGGTTTACTGTGATAGTTGATTTGATCTTGCTGGAAAACAGAAACTTTTGCACTTAGGAAAACAATTCTAGTTTTTAACAGAAGCATGATAAAATACTGATTCTTTTTGCAGTAGATTAATAAACAAATTTCTTAGGTTGTCCTAATTTTTCAGAATTTTTGGAGTTGCAGAAGTATTCGAGAGTTACATATTGCTACAGACTCTTCTGTTTTTGACAGATTCTGTTTTCTACTAGATAATTGAAGGCGCGTGTTGCCACGCCCGTCTATTTATACGATAAAATGATAAAGAAATGTAAATAAATGCCACATAAAACACATTAAATTTGCATAAAGACAAACATATATATTATTCAAGGGAAAACTCAAGGTTCATGGATACAAATTGGCTTGGTATATGACAGCATACACAACAATGTTCACGGACTACAACTAATTAATACCAAGACATAAACAGCAGAAAAATAAAAATGTATGGCTCCTGGAGAGGTAATAGTCCAGTCATCCAAAGACTCAGCAGGAAAAATGTATGGGATTAACATGGATCCTGGAATAAGATTCCAGATGGTGACCAAAAACTTATTGCAATAAATACAAGGAGGAGAGCTATAAGAGGAATTTTTGCCCTATATATCCTTGACAAAGCAAATTAAATTTACCGAGTGTACTTTGTTTCCCTGTTTAGCATCCTCTGGGTATACTTCTATCAAATTCATTGAGCATAATGCAATCCCAACAAAATGTAAGTTTGAGAAGGCAAAGATTCTAATATCACAAATAAAAAATGGTATGATCAGCGAGATATAAACCAATATAAATATATCAAGAACAAATTAGACGTGGATGTTTCCTTGTTATATCTGTCAAAGCACACTTCATCTGTGTTATCCATAAATTAGGAAGTAACTTGAAAAATTTGAAAGAGCAAATCAACTCATGAGATTACCAACATGGAATGGGATATGGCGGTGGGAAATCATGACAGCCATGCACTCAATCAATAGACTGCAAATTTGTTTTCTCCAACAGAAAGCAACATATATACCTTACAGCAAATGTGATACGCATAACAACTGTGTAATAATTGAATGGTAAAAACAGGAAAGAACCTGGTAAAATTCAAGCATGAAGACAGAATCTTTGTAAGGTACAAATATCATGAGAAGAAACCCATATAATATGTTCTGGCTGATATAAATACATACCGAGAATCATTAAAGAGAATATCAATTTGGGGCTGAGCGGATGCTTCCACCTGAGTGTCTACATCCAGTTTGTCAACAGCGAAGGGCTCTGGACACTAATTGCCATTATTTAAGAGTGAGCTGCAGCAGAACAAAAGAATTAATCCTACCAACTAATTCACAATGAAATCTCACATTTAGGATAGATCATGGTCTTAGTTTTTCGAACAACCATAAGCTATCACATATAGCCCACAACTTTGCAACAATAGGATGATTTGAGTTTTAAAAACTGATAGTATTTAGTAAAAAATTGAAAAACTTTTGTCTTTTAGTACTATATCATGTGAGATAGTTACAGTAGATTGTAGAGAGATCTATGATTTGAGTGTATTTGGCTAGTAGTCGTACTGGTTTCAAGGGCTAAGTGGCAGATAGATTCAAGTACTCCAGTTTATTGATTTCATCTAGGGAGGCTGATCGATTCAAGAAGACATCATCAAATATGTTTATTTATAAGAACCCAATTATCAGTGCTGACCAATAAACACTTGAACCAGATAATGGAAAATTAACCACTGATGAGATTGCGCATGTGATAGGATTAAAAAAATGCGCTTGTAATTGGGTTACCAGGGTCGCTTCCCAGACTTGAGGATGTGCGCATCATAGCACAATGTGATTGACTGGAGCAGAGATGCAGGCGTGGTCCCTAGCACACAAATCAACAATTGGTGACCATCTAGTCAACCGCCTAATGTCATAACTCCATCTACCTTCTAGGAAAGTAACATCATTAACCCAGGGATCAAAGTAAGACGATCTTACTGACCTGCAACCAAGGAATAGTGCGGTAGATGAGATTGTCTAAATCATGACAGGATATTGTTTTAGAAAATAATGCATGAGTAGTTCTTCTTTTTCACAAGAGTTGATAGGTCACAATAATTTTTAAAATTTCACCAAACCTCCTTCAATTATTTTAAAATCACACATTATAAGTTATATGTGTTCAATTAATCATCTATCCCACTGGAATTACAGGGATCGGGTTTCCTAGGAAATCTTGCAAGCAAATTTGAATTACGACATAGTGTATGCTTTGTTGCTGATTTCCTCCATAGGACATTCTGTAACAACTCAACAGAAGCAGTTACCTTTGCTTCACAAGATTACAGTAACCTGTAAAGTTTATATGGTACACTCAATTAACACCACAATAAGATGAGCAAATAACAAAGGAGGAACTAAAACCATGAAAGGTATTTTGGATCGTAGGGCGTAATAATATTATGTAATGATTAAAATGCAATGACATAAGAAAATATTTCCACAAGTGAGTAGACATGATAAGAACTAAGGAGTTGCTTTGCTGTACTAAAAAAGACTTTATTGTACTGCTTTCCCTCTGCAGAATGAATTGTATAAAGTTGATGTAATCAACAAATCAAATGACCAGTTAATTACTATGCAAGCCTATGCATTATTGCTAAATAACATGTTTTATTATCCTTAATGACTGTGCTGTCAGGATTCTCTATAGTAGAAAATCCCTCATTTCAACTATTTAAATATAGAAGAGTGTTCATGCCATCAATTTTGAACATCTTTTAGTGCATCATGATCCAACAAATAAAAATGAGTCGATCATGTGAGCAAAACTGGGTGGAATCTAGCCCATCTTAACAAATAAAAAAGAGTGTACGCATCGTTGTCGCTGATGCTGCCGTCTTCGTCCTTCTTGGTGGACTTGCTGCCTCGGATAAATCAGTGCCTGCTGTCAAGATGTCCAACGTGACATTGGAAATATTTTCCTTCTGCTCCTCCAAGTACATGAGCAGGCATGTACTGATGATGCTGCCGCTGCTGCAGCTGCTCTTCCCGAACTCCACATGTAATCACCGTCTGTAAGGGGGGACACAATACCACTACATTAATTAGCACACTTGAAATATTTTGCATACACTTGTACTACCTGACTGAAGCATTGAAACTTTTAATAAACGCTCGAATCATCGCAGAGAGAGAGAGAGAGAGAGAGAGAGAGAGAGGTACATATGTTTTTTAAGCCAGTCAGAAACACAACTGATGCTGAAAATTTGTGTTCTTCGAAAACAAAAATTACCAATGTCCTACTACATCGTGCAGTAAACATGGCCATCGATTCTACAAACCGAATCCCCAGCCGTCCCAGCGATCAAGGAACGAATCGCGCTCGCAGAACCAACAGGACTAACCAAGTAACCAATCCCCACGGGAACAAGAGAAAAACAGAGTAGCGCACTGCACACAGGCGGAGCCAACCGCTGCCACGGGTGGTTAGATCAGAGCAGAGGAGAAAGAGAGAGACACACCTGCTCGATGAGCTCCATGGGCGTCAACCCAGGCTGCCGCGCTGCTGGTGCGTCCCCACCGCCGTCGATGCCGGCCATAACCTGCAGCATGTGGGCGCAGGTCCAGTGGCCCGACCGCTCGCCCCCACGCCTCAGCCTTGCCGAATCGAACCCCCTCCGCAACCCCGGACGCACAAATCCCCCACCCTCACTCCCCACGCACACGACGCGTCATCTAAATACCTAGGTCGCGCGAGGCACGATGGACGTCGATGGATTTCTCTTAACGGTGAAGAGCACGTGTGCGATTTAGGATGGTTACCGCCGCTCGAGGTCGAGGACGGAGGAGTAAGATCCACTGCTCGAGGTCGTGGTCGGCGGCGGCGGTGGTCGAGGTCGCCAGAAAGAAGAGGAGACGTCGGGGGGAGGAGGCGCTGCGAGAACGAAGTAGCTGTGAGACGGGTGCGTGAAACGAACAGGGAGGGTTGGGTGTATCAGTGGGCCGTGCTTACCCTCTCTAGGCCCAATCAACCAGCGTAGTCGGATTTTTCCGCCGGAGTAGCTGCACAGGAGGCCCAGGTCGCCATAAACTGCGCTGAAACAAAGATCGGACGGCCAGAAACGATCCAAACCCGAAATCCGACGGCCAAAATGGCTAAGGACGCGAGAGACCTCGGTTTAGACTCGGTTATACTGTCCTAAAATAAAATGTGTTGTTTGCTTATTTTGATGAATCTATGGGTAGTATCGAGGGGTATGAACCATGGAAAAATCGGAATAAACTAGATATTACACCAATATAAATAAAGAATGATTTCACAACAGTATTAAAAGTGGTGATTTATTTTCTTATACTAACGGAGCTTATGAGATTTTCTATTGAGTTTTGTGTTGTAAAGTTTTCAAGTTTTGGGTAAGAATTTGATGAACTATGCAATAAGGAGTGGCAAGAGCCTAAGCTTGGGGATGCCCAAGGCATCGCAAGGTAATATTCAAGGACAACCAAGGGCCTGAGCTTGGGATGCCCCGGAAGGTATCCCCTCTTTCGTCTTCGTCTATTGGTAACTTTACTTGAGGCTATATTTTTATTCACCACATGATATGTGTTTCGCTTGGAGCGTCTTGTATGATTTGAGTATTTACTTTTTAGTTTGCCACAATCATCCTTGCTATACACACCTTTTGGGAGAGACACGCATGAATCGTGATTTATTAAAATACTCTATGTGCTTCACTTATATCTTTTGAGCTAGGCAATTTTGCTCTAGTGCTTCACTTATATCTTTTAGAGCACGGTGATGGTTTTATTTTATAGAAATTGATGGACTCTCATGCTTCACTTATATTATTTTAAGAGTCTTTAAACAACATGGTAATTTGCCTTGGTTATAAATTTACTCCTAATATGATAGGCATCCAAGAAGGATATAATAAAAACATTCATATAAAGTGCATTGAATACTATGAGAAGTTTGATTCCTTATGATTGTTTTGAGATATGAAGATGGTGATATTAGTCATGCTAGTGAGTAGTTGTGAATTTGATAAATACTTGTGTTGAGGTTTGTGAGCCCCGTAGCATGTATGTATGGTGAACAGTTATGTAACAAAGTTGGAGCATGAGATATTTTTTGATTGTCTACCTTATGAATGGCGGTCGGGGACAAGCGATTGTCTTTTTCCTATCAATCTACCCCCCTGGAAGAATGCGCATAGTACTTTGTTTCGATGACTAATAGATTTTTGCAATAAGTATGTGAGTTCTTTATGACTAATGTTGAGTCCATGGATTATGCGCACTCTCACCCTTCCATCATTGCTAGCCTCTCTAGTACCGCGTAACTTTCGCTAGTACCATAAACCCACCATATACCTTCCTCAAAACAACCACCATACATACCTATTCTGTCATTTCCATACACTACAAAAAAAGACACATCCGTGACATTTTGGGCCGAACGGATTTTTTTCCTGTCATGCTTATGACACTTCTATGACGATAATTGTGACAAAACCCGGTATCGTCATAGATGTGGTGGGATCCTACTTCTATGACAAAAAATCATGCTAGAAAATGGGCTTTTCATCTTGGGCGGGCCGGAGACGCAGTTGCATGACATTCTTTGGGCCGTCCATGAGGAAAAAACCATGGTAGAAGCGAGGGCGAGGAAAATATCATGGAGTTCTCGGTTACGGTGGGTGATCGGGGGCTGAGCGATGCGCGTTTCTCTCGTACACATACGCGCGTGGGTGCGAGGCATTGGGCTCTAACTGAACCCGAGCGAGGCGTTCACCTACTGAACCCGAGCGAAGCGACTGCAGGCTACACATTACTAAACCTGAGTGATCGATCGATCCCTGGCTGTTAACTGAACCCGATCGAGCGATTCATTCGCTATTGCTGCTAACTGAAGCCGGTCGAACCTGCTACCTCTTGATGAACAATGAGAGTTGTTGGGGGTGGATGAACAGGACCCCGTGGTAGTAGAGGCCGTTGCCGCTAGATGAATAGTGAATGTTGTTGGGGGTTGGATGAATAGTTCCTGGTGGGGGTTGGATGAACAGGACCCCGTGGTAGTAGAGGTCGTTGCCGCTGGATGAACATGACCCTGATCGAGCTGGTTGGGGTGGATGAACAGGACCCCGTGGAGGGCTGGATGAACAGGACCCCGTAGAGGGCTGGTTGAACAGTAGCCGGTGGAGGGCTGGACGAACAGTAGCCCGTGGAGGGGTGGTTGAACAGGACCCCATGGATAGGGTTGGTTGAAAAGTAGCCGGTGAAGGAGCGGTGTAGGCTGGATGAACAGTCGCAGGTGGAGGCTGGAGGAGGTCGACGGTGGATGAACAGTAGCCCGTGGAGGCTGGAGGATGGACCGTGGAGATGAACAGTGGCCCGTGGAGTCCCACTTTGCGGTACGCCACACCCCTCCCGATGAACAGGACCCTTTTTTCAATCGTAGCGCTCCAACACAAGTCCGTTTCCTCCGTTTTGCGGTACGCCACACCCCTCCGATCAACAGGACCCCGTTACGACCATAGGAGGTCGGAGAGAAGTCCGTTTCCTATGTTTTGCGGTATGCCATGCCCCTTCCAGTGAATAGGATCCCATTTCGACCATAGGCGGTCGAACACAAGGCCGTTTCCTCCGTTCTGCAGTACGCCAAGCCTCGTTTCGATCGGCTGTTCCGTCCAAGCCGATTGGCTCCCGATGAACAACATGCGTTCCGTTGCCTCCCAATGAACGCGAAGACGTAGTTTCTCCGTTCCGACCCAGCCGGTTGGCTGCCGATGAATAATATGTCCATTTTGCATCATGTTTTCCTACTATTATTTACCATGTTCTTATACATAATAGTGCTTTTTGGCACAATTCTAATGCGTTTTCTCTTATAATTTGCAAGGTACACACAAAGAGGGAGAATTCCGACAGCTAGAAATCTGGACCTGGAAAAGCTACATCAGGCTACCTATTCTGCACAACTCCAAACAAGTTGAAACTTTACAGAGAATTTTTATGGAATATATAATGAATATTGGAGAAAATAAGTACCAGAGGAGGCCCACCAGGTGGGCACAACCCACCTGGGCGCGCTAGGGAGCCCAGGTGCCCTGGTGGGTTGTGCTCACCCAGGCCCACCTTTGGTGCCCATCTTCTGGTATATAAGTCATTTTGACCTAGAAAAAATAAGGAAGGACTTTCGGGACGGAGCGCCACCGTCTCGAGGTGAAACTTGGGCAGGAGCACTTTTACCCTCCGGCGGAGCAATTCCGCCGGGGGAACTTCCCTCCCGGAGGGGGAAATCATTGTCATCATCATCACCAACAACTCTCCCATCTTGGGGAGGGAAATCTCCATCAACATCTTAAGCAACATCCTCTCATCTCAAACCCTAGTTGATCACTTGTGTTCAATCTTGTTACTAGAACTATAGATTGGTGCTTGTGGGTGATTAGTAGTGTTGATTACATCTTGTAGTTGATTACTATATGGTATATTTGGTGGAAGATTATATGTTCAGATCCATTATGCTATTTAATACCCCTTTGATCTTGAGCATGTTTATCACTTGTGAGTAGTTACTTTTGTTCTTGAGGTCACGGGAGAAATTATGTTGCAAGTAATCATGTGAACTTGATATGTGTTCGATATTTTGATAGTATGTATGTTGTGATTCCCTTTAGTGGTGTCATGTGAATGTCGACTACATGACACTTCACCATATTTGGGCCTAGGGGAATGCATTGTGGAGTAGAAATTATATGATGGGTTGCGAGAGTGACAGAAGCTTAAACCCCAGTTTATGCGCTATTCTGTAAGGGGCCGATTGGATCCAAAAGTTTAATGCTATGGTTAGAATTTATTCTTAATATTTTTCTCGTAGTTGCGGATTCTTGCGGGAGGGTTAATCATAAGTAGGAGGTTTGTTCAAGTAAGAATAGCACCTAAGCACCGGTTCATCGACATATCAAATTATCAAAGTAGCAAACACAAAACGAATCAACATGATGAAAGTGACTAGATGAAATTCCCATGTACCCTCAAGAACTCTTTGCCGATTATAAGAGACCGTTTTGGCATGTCCTTTCCCTCAAAAGGGTTGGGCTACCTTCCTGCACTTTTGTTACTACTATTGCTACTTGCTCATTACAAATTATCTTGCTATCAAACTACTCTGCTACTTACAATTTCAGCACCTGCAGACATTACCTTGCTAAAAACCACTTGTCATTTCCTTCTGCTCCTTGTTGGGTTTGACACTCTTACTTATCGAATAGAGCTACAATTGATCCCATATACTTGTGGGTCATTGTCGGTGTCAAAACCGGCGGATCTCGGGTAGGGGGTCCCTAACTGTGCGTCTAGGATCGATGGTAACAGGAGACGGGTGACACGATGTTTACCCAGGTTCAGGCCCTCTCTATGGAGGTAATACCCTACGTCCTGCTTGATTGATCTTGATGATTATGAGTGTTACAAGAGTTGATCTACCACGAGATCGTAATGGCTAAACCCTAGAAACCTAGCCTATATGACTATGGTAATGAATATATCCTTTCCGGACTAACCCCTTCGGTTTATATAGACACCCGGGGGGGGGGGGGGTCCAGGGTTACATAGAGTCGGTTACATAAGAAGGAATCTTCATAGTAGGTCACCAAGCTTGCCTTCCACGCCAAGGAGAGTCCAATCCGGACACGGGTACAGTCTTCGGCCTTCATGTCTTCACAGCCCATCAGTCCGGCCCATGGATAACAGGCCGGACGCTTGAGGACCCCTTATTCCAGGACTCCCTCAGTAGCCCCTGAACCTGGCTTCAATGACGAGGAGTCCGGCGCGCAGATTGTCTTCGGCATTGCAAGCCGGGTTCCCTTCTATCCGAACTTCAAGATAGTATTCGGATGCGATGATAGTATCCGGACCTGTCAGACACACCATACATAACCGCAGAGAGAATATATATATTTTTACACGAGTCTAATCTGCTAATGACCTCACATGTGTCCGCTCATAATTTTGAACCGTTTTACATCTGCCGCTCCACGTTTCGAGACGCGGTTGCCATTGGCACATCCTGTCAAAGCAAAGACCGTGTCCCCTTATCGCGAGATTCTCATCAATGCGGGCATGGATAACCCAACCATGCTGTTTATACAACCCTTAGGAATAGGAGAATCTTAAGGCGAGTGAGGAGGCGTCTAATATTCGTTGCCTTTATAAGGGGATAAGCATTCCCTCTTCCTCTCTCATGCCTTCTCTTTGTCTCCGCCTTTCCAATCTCGAGCTCCAGCGCCCAAGTTCTCATCTCCTTTTCACTCAAGCAACCATGTCCGGATTCGGAGGCCAGGGCAAGTGGATGGTCTCCTCCGTCAAGGAGGAGGACATTACTAAGCTCTGGGCGGCTGGATATTTGGCGAAGGAGATCGTTCATCGCCTGCCGACCGAGGGACAAGTCGTCCCCATGCCGGAGCCCACCGAGAGGGTAGTGTTCATCCCCCATTTCTTCCGTGGGCTAGGGTTTCCACTCCACCCTTTCGTCCGCTAGCTGATGTATTATTACGGGGTAGATTTCCATGATCTGTCCCCGAATTCTTTCCTCAACATTTCGGCATTTATCGTTGTGTGTGAGGCCTTCCTCCGCATCCAACCCCACTTCGGGTTGTGGCTCAAAGTTTTTAACGTGAAGACGAAGGTGGTGGATGGCCAGCCCGCAGAGTGCGGAGGAGCCATGGTGAGCAAGCTGTCCAACGTCTCCTGGCCCAAAGGCACCTTTGTGGACACAGTAAAGGAGTGGCAGAAGCAGTGGTTCTACATCACAGAACCTCGCGGCACCACCTGGGCCGCAGATGCCGAATTCCGCTCCGGCGCTCCCATGCGACTCACCTCCTGGGTCGAGAAGAGTCCGGACTGGGGTTTCCCTAACGAGCTGATAGCGCTGCAGACACGCGTTCAAAGCATGGTGACCAAAAAAGTCAAGCTCGTTGATGTGATCCAGGTGATGCTAGTTCGCCGAATTCTCCCGTGCCAGCGCCGAAGCCGTCCTCTCTGGGAGTTCATCCTGAAGAAGCATTAGACCCTGGTGAGGCTCTTCAAGACTACTCACGAAGGCGCATGGAAGTTGCTCTTTAAGGGCAACGAGAAACCACCGGCCACGGATTCATATCGTGGTCACGATTGTAAACACCTCGCCAGCGAGGTATGTTATTTTTAGATGTACCCCCAACTTAATCGTTTCAAGGATGATGTCTGAGCTTATCATTGCATTTCTAGGACTGGATGGAGAGGGCAAAGCGGATCTAGTGTCCGGCTCAGCTGCCTGAAGAACCGACAATCCCGTGTCTAGCGAAGATGCTGGTGCCGGCGCCTTATAAGGCGCCGGAGAAGAAGGCCAAGGGGGCCAAGAGTGGCCCCCGTCGCAAGGGCACTTCGGACGTGACGTCCGAAGACGACGAAGCTCATTCCTTTATCCCCGAGGACAATGGCAAGGAAGAGGAGGAGTAGGAAAAAAAATCCTCCCCCTGAGGAGAGGAAGAAGAAGAGGGTGGCTTCGGCGCATCCAGAGGCAGAAACGCCTAAGAAGGGGAAGGGCGCCCCAGCGATCAACATTGTGTGGGACGTTGAAAGCAATCCGGAACGACGCCCCCGCACTAAGCCCCAGGCCGCATCGTAAGTGACATGGCTTGCTCATGCACGCATCCGGCCCTTTCTCTTCATTATCTTGACATAGTTAATTGTATTATTGCAGTTCGGCCCGCGACCTTATCCAGCGATCCTCATCTGGAGGTTCGTTGGCTCCGTCGGAGATGGCGAGCATGTCGCCACCGCCTGCTTATTCCCCCGGTGCTAGGGACGACACCGAAGTGTTATCCCGGAGGACCGCTCCGATCTGGGGAGGAGCCCAGGACACCGTCCGGGAGGCGCCACAAGGCGAGACCTCCACTGCCGGACACATGGAGGAGCCGATCCCCATGGAGACTGGTGAAGAGGGCCGCATCCAGTTCGGCCCTCAGTCAAATATGATTTCGGAGGCCCATATGGCTCCGGAGTCGGGCGAGCAGCCCCCTTTGAAGGAGGAGGGGTGCACCGCTTCCACCGGTGGCCCCTGTCCATCCAGGGGCGCCGGATAACCTGATGGAGGCACTTCGAGGCGCCTCCGTCGTGGACTAGCACCGTGTCCTTATGGGTGCGGTGATCGAGAAGATTCAGTCCACCAAGAACTGGACTGAATGAAGCCTGCAACAACCTGTTGACAGGTTTTGAGGTAAGAAAGAGAAAAAACCCATGTAGACAGTAGCCCCTGAGACACTGTCCGATGTTCGACAAGAAGAACTGGACAGAGGATCAATCTTTTGTTATAGGAGACTAACGTAATATGTATGAATAAGCAGGCGTCGCTGTTGGCCGCAACCTCGCTTGCTGCCGAAGTCTCTGAACTGAGGCAGAGGCTGGAGCGGACCGAGTACGAGCTCGGTGAGGTTAAGGTTCGGCTCCAGGAGAAGCAAGGTGAGTGACGAGTTGCTGTGTGTTTGGAAAGGATAGGTGCTGCATATTGACTGTAGTGTTGTGATATGTGCAGGAGCCGCGACCAAGGTCGAGACCCTATGGAAGGCCCTGGGCGAGGCCGGGGAGAAGTCTATCCAGCAGCAAGCCGCCCGTAAGAAGCTCAAGGCCCGGGTCAAAGAAGTCCAGCAGGAGCTCCAGGATGCGGTCAAGAAATGCGAAGCCTTGGAGCATGATGCGTCAGTTCAAGGGACTGAACTCTCCAAGGCTCGTCAGAGCGTGGAGACGGCATGGAATGAGACCCAGGCCGCCCTCCAAGAGATCCAGGAGGCCAAGAAGATCACGGCGGGTAAGGCATTTAAGATGCAAAGCAAGTATGCGGAGAAGTAGTACCTTTTACTAACCTGGGTTCAAAGTTCCCCAGGGGCTTTTGCGGATTTACCACGCAGTGTATTAGACGCCGCCGAGTTCTATCGAGCTGAAGGAGGGGGTTCTATGGAGAAGCTATTCTGGTCGCAGTATGTGGTGCCAGAGCATCATGTGCCCTTCACCAATCAGCTGAAACAGCTGGTGGAGCTGCATAGGGTGGCTGAACTAGCCAGGAAGGATTTCATAATCTGGCTATGGCCAGCCGAAGCTATGCCAAGCAGCTACTTCGGACTCGTGAGGCGTATGGTGAACGTCTGTCCTCGGCTGGACGTCGCCAAGCGCTCGGCCTGCATTGAAGGTGCACGCATGGCCTTCGCCTGTTGCAAGATGTGGTGGGCGAAGATAGACGCTGTTGATAGGTCTCCAACGTATCTATAATTTTTGATTGTTCCATGCTATTATATTATCAACTTTGCATGTTTATGGGCTTTATTATACACTTTTATATTATTTTTGGGACTAACCTATTAACCCAGAGCCCAGTGCCAGTTTTTGTTTTTTTCCTTGTTATAGAGTATCGCAGAAAAGGAAAATCAAACGGAGTCCAATTGACCTGAAACTTCACGGAACTTATTTTTGGACCAGAAGAAGCCCACGGAGTATCGGAGTTGGACCAGGAGAGTCCCGGGATGCCCGCGAGGGTGGGGGGCGCACCCACCCCCTGGGCACGCCCCCTGCCTCGTGGACAGCCTGGAGGTCCACCAACGTACTTCTTCCTCCCATATATACCCATATACCCTAAAAACTTCGGGGAGCACAATAGATTGGGAGTTCCGCCGCCAGAAGCCTATGTAGCCACCGAAAACCAATCTAGACATGTTCCGGTACCCTGCCGAAGGGGGCAATCCCTCTTCGGTGGCCATCTTCATCATCCCGGTGCTCTCCATGATGAGGAAGGAATAGTTCTCCCTTGGGGCCGAGGGTATGTACCAGTAGCTATGTGTTTGATCTCTCTCTCTCTCTCTCTCTCTCTCTCTCTCTCTCGTGTTCTTGAGGTGGTACGATCTTGATGCATCGCGGGCTTTGCTATTATAGTTGGATCTTATGATGTTTCTCCCCCTCTACTCTCTTGTGATGAATTGAGTTTTCCCTTTGAAGTTATCTTATCGGATTGAGTCTTTAAGGATTTGAGGACACTTGATGTATGTCTTGCGTGGGATACCCATGGTGACAATGGGGTATTCTATTGATCCACTTGATGTATGTTTTGGTGATCAACTTTCGGGTTCCGCCCATGAACCTATGCATTGGGGTTGGCACACATTTTCGTCTTGACTCTCCGGTAGAAACTTTGGGGCACTCTTTGAAGTACTTTGTGTTGGTTTGAATAGATGAATCTGAGATTGTGTGATGCATATCGTATAATCATACCCACGAATACTTGAGGTGACATTGGAGTATCTAGGTGACATTAGGATTTTGGTTGACTTGTGTCTTAAGGTGTTATTCTAGTACGAACTCTAGGGCTGTTTGTGACACTTATAGGAATAGCCCAACGGATTGATTGGAAAGAATAACTTTGAGGTGGTTTCGTACCCTACCATAATCTCTTTGTTTGTTCTCCGCTATTAGTGACTTTGGAGTGACTCTTTGTTGCATGTTGAGGGATAGTTATGTGATCCAATTATGTTATTATTGTTGAGAGGACTTGCACTAGTGAAAGTATGAACCCTAGGCCTTGTTTCAACGCATTGTAATACTGTTTGTGCTCACTTTTATCATTAGTTACCTTGATGTTTTTATATTTTCAGATTACAAAAACCTTTATCTAGCATCCATATACCACTTGTATCACCATCTCTTCGCCGAACTAGTGCACCTATACAATTTACCATTGTATTGGGTGTGTTGGGGACACAAGAGACTCTTTGTTATTTGGTTGCAGGGTTGCTTGAGAGAGACCATCTTCATCCTACGCCTCCTACGGATTGATAAACCTTAGGTCATCCACTTGAGGGAAATTTGCTACTGTCCTACAAACCTCTGCACTTGGAGGCCCAACAATGTATATAAGAAGAAGGTTGTGTAGTAGACATCAAGATCTTTTCTGGCGCCGTTGCCGGGGAGGTGAGTGCTTGAAGGTATATCTTTAGATCTTGCAATCGAGTCTTTTAGTTTCTTGTTTTATCACTAGTTTAGTTTATAAAAGAAAATTACAAAAAAATGGAATTAAGTTTGCCTCATACGCTTCATCTTTTTAATATCTTTCATGAGTATGATGGAAAGGAAAATTGTGCCAAAGTATAAGAAGAAGAATGCATTAAAATGTTTGGCACTAAATCTTTGAATGATGAGCATGTTTGCAATGTTGTTAGTATGAACTCTTTAAATATCCATAGTACTAATGATGATTGTACTAGTTATGATGAAAATGTCTCCTATAAACATGTCAATTTTTGTGGAGTGCATTGGGTTTACAAGTACACACCGAATAGGGAAGATAGATATTGCAAGAGGCATACACATTTAGAAACGAAATGGTTGTAAGAAAGGCTAGAAGCTTGTGCTGAAAATTTTAATTTTCTTAGCCGTGCTTGTGAACTTTGCAATGAACATGATCATTTCAGTACCCAATGCAAATTGTTTCATGATCGTATCGTGTACAAAAATTGTGATGACTTGATTTCCCATGCACATCATAATGAACTTAGTTTTCTCTTGGGTTATGAAGAAATGAAACGTATAACTAAGGTTATTCCAGAATTTGCCCTTGATAGAGTTCTTCATTTTGATCTAGAGGAAATTTATATGTATTGTGCGGTGAATTGTATTGAAAATCCTTATATTGCCAATTACATAAAGAAAAGAAAACAAATAGAAGATGAATAGAATACTAATGAAAGGGAAGAGACTTCCCAATATCCTCCTATTACTTCTTATGATGAATCAGGTAACGAGGAGGAGCCTTCTATTCAACCAAACTCATTAATAAGGAGCTCCAAAAAGAGGATTGAACCCACACATGATGTGGTGAAGAAGAACAAAAGAAAAAGTAAGAGAGGTAAAAAGTCTCTCCCAAATAATGTTGCTCCTATTACTGTTGTGCCTCATGAAAATATAATTGTGGAAGATGATGCACTTGATGATGATCTCGTTATGCCTATTGCTTGTTGTGATGATTATGATTGGGAAGATAATGATACTTCTTATGATCTTGAAAATCTCTTTGGCGCTTGCTTGGAAGAATATGATAATTGCTATACTATTGGTGCTATCCATACTATTGATGATGAGGGTGATTATGCTTATGATATGAAAAGTCCCAAGCTTGGGGATGCTATGTTTGAAGAAGATGATGTTTTTGAGAATATATTTTCTGCAATTAATGTTTGTCCCAAGATTGGGGATGCTACGTTTAATGAAGATGATATTTTTAGTCTCACAAGTTTTGATATGCAAATTTATAATGATGATAGCATGCCTCCTACTTATGATGATTACATTGATGAAAGTGGATTTGGAGAGGTCATGACTTTATTTAGTAATGATTCCACTATCTTTGAGGAGGTTTCTATTGATTATGATGAGAACAAAGTTGCTACTTATGATAATTATTGTGATGATACATATGCTATAAAAAGTAGTGATGATTATATTTATAAAACTTGTCATGATTATGATTACCCTTTTTCTGAACATTACTCTTTTAATGTGGAAACAATTTATAGTATTCGAGTCTCTTATGATACTCCCACTATTCCGATTGAGAAGAATTTTGCTTATGTAGAGAGTATTAAAAATTCTATGCTTGTAGATCATGAAAAGAATGCTTTATGTGATGGTTATATTGTTGAATTCATTCATGATTCTACTGAAAATTATTATGAGGGAGGAATATATGCTTGTAGGAATTGCAATAATATCAAGTTTCCTCTCTATGTGCTTAAAGTTTTGAAGTTATGCTTGTTTTGCCCTCCTATGCAAGTTGATTATTGTTCCCACAAGTTGTTTTCTCACAAAATCCCTATGCATAGGAAGTGGGTTAGACTTAAATGTGCTAGTTATATTCTTCATGATGCTCTCTTTATGTTACAATTCTTATCTTTTATGTGAGCATCATTGAAATCATCATGCCTAGCTAGGGGCGTTAAACGATAGCGCTTGTTGGGAGGCAACCCAACTTTATTTTTGTTCCTTGATTTTTGAACCTGTTTAGCAATAAGTAATTTATCTAGCCTCTGTTATGATTGATTTTATGTTTTAATTAGTGTTTGTGCCAAGTAGAACCGTTGGGAAGACTTGGGGAAAGTCTTGTAAACAGAAACTTTAGCGCTCGTGAGAATTGCCGCCATTCTTTATTGGAGAGTGATATGTAGTTAATTCTTTTTGCAGATTATTAATAGATAAATTACTCACGTCCAGCAATTTATTTTATAATTTTTGGGTTCCAAAAGTTTGCGTTAGTTACAGATAACTACAGACTGTTTTGTTTGTGTTGTTTGCTTATTTTCATGAATCTATGGCTATTAAAATAGTTTATAAACCATAGAGAAGTTTTTATACACTATGTTTAACACCAATATAAATAAATAATTAGTTCATTACAGTACCTTGAAGTAGTGTTTTGTTTTCTTTCGCTAACGGAGCTCACGAGTTTTCTGTTAAGTTTTGTGTGGTGAAGTTTTCAAGTTTTGGGTAAAGATTTGATGGACTATGGAATAAGGAGTGGAAAGAGCCTAAGCTTGGGGATGACCAAGGCACCCCAAGGTAATATTCAAGGACAACCAAGAGCCTAAGCTTGGGGATGCCCCGGAAGGCAACCCCTCTTTCGTCTTCGTCCATCGGTAACTTTACTTGGAGCTATATTTTTATTTACCACATTGTCGTGGGTTTGTCACGACAGATGTCCTCGTGAAAGGACTTAGTCGTGGAGCCATTGCAACGGGTTAGCTTAGAGGGGTTAAACCGGACAAGGGGACACGGGGAGTTTATACTAGTTCGGCCCCTTCGATGAAGGTAAAAGCCTACGTCTAGTTGTGATTGGTATTGCTAGGGTTTCGATGACCAGGGAGCGAATCCTCTTTGACTGCCCCTCGAGTTGTTGTTTTCCCGTCCTCAAACCGTGGCCGGGTCGTCCCTTTATATACACAGGTTGACGCCCGCCAGTTTACAGAGTCCTGAGGCCAGATCATAGAGGTGTCTGGCTCGGTCTCTATTCCTCTAACTTACAATACAAGTTTACATGACAAAGTCTGTTTACATCTATAGGCTTTAATCTGTCTTTGGGCCTTGGGCCTTCTTAAAGCGCCAGTATCTTCTCATCTTCATGGGCTTCAATCTTCATGGAGCTAATCCGGCCATGCCTATCCGGTTTACCTCCAGTAACTATATCCCCAACATTAGGCCCCAGATTGATTTGAACCTATTCATGTCAATCTCCAATACTTAGAAAAATTCTTGCTCTGGCATCTTTGTATAAATCTGGTAAATCGCCGTGATGTCATCCTTTAAATCCGCAACCAATCGTTATGATGTCATCTACCCGTTGAAGCCGAAGATGCCCTTCATTAATGATCATTTCAACCCTCGAGGCGTCATCCTTAATAACTATCCATTTCCAGCTCCTCGATTTACGGACCTGTGACTTATCGGCTCAACTTATAAATAAGACCACGGGCCCTTCTCTTTATCCCCTTCGTCTCCGCTTCCTTCTTCTTCCTCCTTGCGACATCTTTGTCCCTGAGCGCCGCCGCCGCTACCGAGTTTTGCCACCGTTCCTCCACCGGCCGCTACATCAACCTGGTTGTACCAGAAAACTGCGGTGCTCCTTTGTTGCTTCATCCTCTGTGAGTTCTTTCCCTTTTCCCCCTTTGTAGATCTGTTGAAGGTTCATTCGTTCTTTGCATTTTATCAAAGTTCATCGAGGCTCCAGTACGGCTCTGTTCCTCCTCATCTATGGATTTAAAAACTTCACGCTTGATATATTGCGCGTAAATAGCTTACTTTCCGCTACCAGAACAATCCTTTTGTACGCAAAAACCAATCTAAAGCATTACGAACTGCTGTGGGTCCAACCCTTGTTAGGTCAAAATATTTTTTGCTTTCCTGTCTTCAGTAGATCCAAAACTTCCATGCCCTCTTGCGGAATCTGTTTCTCCTTACTTAGTCATTTTACCTTGGGTCTGTATCCTCTTTACCATGTAGGCGGTTTACCCTTGTAAAAACAATCTATCTCATACCATTAGTCCCCTGGAAAACCGGCAAACCCCCTTTACATTCATTGTAACAGTCCAGTTTAACAACACATGTATACCCTTGATATGACCTTGTCATTCATTATTGTATTAGTCTCCGGTTTACGCAATTTCACATATCTATATATCTTTATTCCATTGCATCTTGCGTACCACCATGAATGATTTGTAAACCGGCATTTCTTTTCCAGCTTTTTGTTTCACAATGGCCAAACAGTTTTCTGCTTGCAGCTGGGCTCCTTCCCAGGTCACCGAAGAACAGTTGAACGGAATGGTCCATATCGGCACCTTCCCAAGAAAACTGAAATTCGATGGCGAGTTCCAGGAACAGAGAATCCTCCTACCCCGAGGCAGGGTGAGGTAGTGGTCTTTGTCGACCACATAAGTCGTGGTTTCAAACCGCCCGGGTTGAAGTTTTTCCGAGATGTGCTTTCCAGTTTCCAACTCCATCCTCAAGATATCAGACCCAACTCGGTGTCCAATCTATGCAACTTCCAAGTCTTCTGTGAAGTGTACTTACAAGAAGAACCAACTGCTGAGCTGTTTCGGACTTTTTTCATCTGAACCGGCGTACAGAATTTGTAAATGGTCCCAACACTGAACTTGGTGGTGTCTCTGTTCAAAAGTGGAAATAAGTTGAATTCCCTCATGCCAAACTACACAGTCACCCTAAGGAATGGAACCAGACTTGGTTCTACTACATAGATACCTCTCCTGAAGATGAGAACCCTCTTCCAGGCTACCGTGATCACCGGCTTTCCAACACTCATCCATTGCCGCAAAGTTTAAGTTCTACGGAACTGGCCAAATATGCCCCTCAACTCGCCAAGCTCCGGGCCTTTATGGCCAACGGTTTATCAGGCGTTGATTTTGTGCGTTGCTGGATATCTTGGAGCATCTTGCCACTAAGCCGCTGCCCCAGTTTAATGTGTGAGTACACCAGTGAATTAGAAGACCCCAAACGCCACATCAACATTTAGTTAACCGATGAAGAGGTCACTGAAGGCGTTAAGAAAATTTTGAATGAATCAGAATTAGTCTGTCGCCAAACCGGCTTGAACCCCTTCTACACTCAAAATAAACCGCCTGTTGTAAGCACTATGCTTCCTTTTTATCTTTGATATCTTTAAATTGTTCAACTTGTAAACTTTCTTCTGTTTGTGTATAAACAGGGTGATGATCCCTTCTGGAAGAGGAAATCTGCAGATAAAGCGGCAAAGCCATCCCGTCCCAAAACCAAAGCCGTCAAGCGAACCTCAAAGAGGAAAACAACCGAATGTATCAACATGGAACTTGATGAAGATGCATAGGAACCGGAAGTTGAGGTAGAACTTGACTCCCTTGGCTCCCTTTTCATGCATCTCATTAACAATGATCTTTATCAGGAGGACGTAGAAGGCAGCCAGGCTGATGATGTAGAGGTAATTACCCTTTCCTCCGGTTCAGACTCTATGCCAACACAAAAAACCCGTCAAGCGGTCCGGAAAGTAAGCTTTTCTCATCCTCTTGCTTACTCGGATCCAACATTTATTTTGAAGACGCAGCAGCATGAAGCTCACCGGACAACCCGGCACAGTGGCCAACAGGTCACTTCGGCTGGTTTACCTGATACCCCGGTTCGGAAGCGCCGATCTGAGGTCTCTCCCACTTTTGACAATTCTTATCCCAAGGCAGGTTATTTCAGACAACCTCTTAATCCATCCGATTCAAATTATCAGGTGACACCTCCCTCATCCTCTGGCGAGTCAACAGCAACCCAACTCCCTCCTCTCAAAACTGTAGCTGGGTAAGTACTCAAACCCTTTCTTCGAATGTTTTACATATTCTGAGTAATATGCTAAATTTTCACCTCTTTTATTTTTATTTGCAGAGCCAAAGCCAGACCCAGCAAAAAAGCTCGGGTGAGCAATCCGTCTAAAGACCAGGTGGTTCTTGAACAGGACCAAACAAATGAACTGGACCAAACTCGTGAACCGGAGGGTCCCCATCCTGACGCTACCTTTGATGAGGCACCCCCTCAAGACCGGAATATTAATGAACAAACTGAAGCTAATACTGAACCGGCAGCTCCAATCCTGGATAGTCCGGCGAGAGTTACTAGCACTCCACCATCACCCACACAAACTACTGGAGGCCCATGAGATGACGCTATCATTACTGGCATGGGCCACAACTCTCCTGGCCATCCTGTAATCTTGGCCAAACATAGCGCCAAAGAAGAGCGTGCTGGCATGGAGAAGGGTAAATGGAGCACTGATTTGTCAAGTTATGCTCATCTCAGCGCTGAAGAACTCCATTCTAGTTTTTTAAACCGTCTGCACACAAACCGAGATTATGAGGCCGGTTTGGTGAATTTGATGAATGAACTCTATGAGGTATTTTCATCTCCCTTTATTTCTTGATTCCAAAGCTGATATACTAGCCCAAGTAGCCCCCAAGGGCCGTTTTATGATGTTAATCTTAAACTGGGACTTTGTAATACTTTAATCCTCTCCAGCTGACCCTCAAAATGTCAGGTCCTTAGTGAAAACAAAACCGATAATTTACCAATGTAATTATGTAGCTTTCCTTAGTGTAGCCCCCAAAGGCCGGTTTAGCTTTGCGAGGTAATCCGGGTCTTGAATCCATGCGTCCGTTTTGAACAGATGTACATTAGCCCCCAAGTGTCAAGGATAATGCTTGCATTGTTCTGGAGACTTATAAAAGATGTATTGATAATAGAGCAAATAGGCATTAGCCGCCAAGTACGAACTGCATAACTTGTTATACGCTTAGTACTTAGAAAATACATATCCTGTTGTTGACATATCTTCGCTGTTACAGGCCGAGCTAAGCAATAGTGATGCCCGAACCGCTGACTTGCAAGAGAACGTGAATTCCCAACAAGCAGAGGCTGTGAAAGCCAAGGAGGAGCTGACCAATGCCCTGACAGCTATGGAAAAGCTAAAGGAGACTTTTAACAAGGAGCGTGCTGACTGGGAAACCGAAAAGGCCGGTTTAACCAAAAGAGCTGAGGATGCCGAAGCAGCCCTGAAGCCAGTTGTAGATGAACGAACTGGTTTGAAGTGGCAAATCAACGCCATGACGTCCGCTGTATTTGGTACATATCTCCTTATGCTGTTTGTCCAATTCATGAGATCTTATTGTTTACCAGTTTGGCTGATATTAAACCATGATAGGCACTCGCATTACTCATCTGGGCGGTGATATGCGGATGAAGCTTAAAGCGGCTTACACCTTAATAGAACAGCTTTACTCTGGATCCCAGCGTGCTATATGCACTGCAGCCTATAATAAACTGGCACCAATACTGATAAAAGAAACCCTTGATAAGCTAGCCATGCTACCAGCCCCTATTACTGAACTGAAGAAGGCAGCCGCAAGAGCAGGAGCGCTGACCGCACTAATCCAGGCCAAAGAATGGATTCCGGATCTTGAAGCGGATGGCATCATTAAAGGATATCCAGGTGTGAAGGAGGACGGTTCAAGCTTCAACAATGATGATCTCCAAAGGCTGACAAAGGAGATGTGGCCAATAGACAGCAAACTGGCAGAAGACACAGACTTATCTCATTTCCAGCCGGCTTATGACACTGAAGGGAAGAGACAGCCTGTCGAAATCCATGAAGTCGAAGAACTTGTGCCTCCAATCCGTAAGCATACTTACGCTCCTGACATTAACCCCTCCAGCCTTATTGATGAAGAAGCTGTGTTTCAAGCTTTAACCAGAATCGATTGGTCAACGGTTGACTTCCAGCGTCTGGGGAGGGATGAAGAAGAAGTGATTGCACCAAATGATCCTCAACCGTCAAGCCGTCCAGACGCAGCATCTTAAACCGACAGCCGGTTTACCAGCTACTGTGTGCCACTGCTTTGAAACAATTATTCAATTGGAGCCGTTTTGAAGCTTCTTGTAATAGGATAGCAAAACCCCATTATCTGTCATGCCCTCGAGCATGTTTATGTTGCTTTGACATGCGGAAAACTTGTTTCACTTTTTTGGGATCTATTTATGCATAGCCCATGATGATTTGTGTTCCTGGATACAAGAACTTGAAAGTGTCCTAGTGGTTTACCACTAGACGGGTCATGATGCCCAAAAATAGACAATACTTGGATGGATAATCAAAGTTTGTATTAAAAATAACATCTGCAATGTACCTCGTTGGCTGACCGACTGCTTGTATGGCAAAGGTGAAAACACAAATCCGGAGCATTAGTAACTCCTAGATCTCTTACCGTTGCATGTAGAAATCATATTGGGCTAAAAAGCCGTTGAGTTGTTTTTATAAGAATGGTGACATCTAGTCAAAACCAGACCGGAGCAGTTTGCTACCGGTTTAGAATCTGATCATGTACTGACAACTAAGTGTTGAAAGTCAAGCCGGGTTGTAATGAACACCGGTTTGTCAGGAAAAAATGTTTATAAATCCCTTATCATAAAAATAGAAAAAAAATATGCAAGGCTTTTCATGGGCTGCCAGGCCACTGAGTTAAACCATTTTACAAAGCCTTTTTAAGATGGACCTCAATCTTTAACCAATCACCGATTTAACTGTGACAAGTTCAGGGTCCATGGGATTGCTTGTCAAACGTTCGATGGGTCATACCAGGTTTACCTGGACGGAGTGACTTACTTAGAGAGGTAGGATAACCCGGGGTTTTAGGTGAATACACCTGGCTTCCAAGTCTGGCTTGATTGCCTATTAAAAGGGTTCAAAACTCATTGTTCTTTGAGAAGCAAAGAGCCCCCAGATAAATATGTGAGCTGTGCTCGGTGGTTACCTATGTTTGAGCTGTGCTTAATGCAACAGACTCTCTTTGGCTCCACATAATTTCTTTTTGGCTTAACGCCTATCAAGAGGTGTAGCTATGGTGTGACAACAACCAAGCCCCCTAGTGATATCCCTTTGTGGTGTTAAACCGATCAAGAGGTGTAGCTATGGTGTGACAACAACCAAGCCCCCTAGTGATATCCCTTTGTGGTTTCAAACCGATCAAGAGGTGTAGCTATGGTTCAGATACGACCAAGCCCCGTAGTAATTTTCTTTATATCCGTGCGGTCGCAGAGGCCGGTTTAACAAAACTCCGCTTTGTGAGTAGAAACTCTTGTAAGCTCACACACGATGTAAAGAGAACAGAGACCCCGCTTTATTCGAGGCTCCAGTTTATTATATAATATATACATTGTCATAAGGGACATTTACATCTATGCCCCTAATTTGTGCCCACTCTCAGATTTACCCCTAATTTCAAAGCCTGCTCAAATTTGCCCCTCCGCCGTTAGGTGCACTTACAGAAATACCCTTTTGTGCCGTCACTGTCCGGTCAAAGCAGGTCAAAGTCGGTTAAAGGGCTTTGACCATCTTGAAAAAAATAGCAAAAAAAAATCTAAAAAATCTGAAAATTTGTGGGATCAAAGATACTCAGGTTCGCAAGGTGCGTGCAAAGTTTCGTGCTGTTCGTACATTCCAAGAGCTCGTGTCAGAGGAAAAACAATAAATATGTAAGCCTGTGAACAATAAATTCAAAAAAATAGTAAGAAAATTCAAAAAAATATGAAATTTTTTGGCATCAAAGAGGCTCGGGTCTGCAAGCTGTGTGCAAATTTTTGTTGTGTTTGGACATTGGAGGGGCTTGTGGAGAAAAAAACAAAATTTGGCTCGGGAAAAAACTTGGGAAAAAATGACTATTTTGTTTTTTCTTGCTAGAGCTCCTCGCATGTCACTTGATCACAAAAACTTGCAAGCACCTTGTGCACCCAAGCCACTTTGATGCCAAAAAATTTCATATATTTTTTTATTTTTTTGCTATTTTATTTCAAATTTATTGTTCACAAGCGTGCATATTAACTGTTTTTCCTCGCCATGAGCTCCTGGAATGTCCAAATAGCACGAAAATTTGCACACACCTTGGGCACATGAGTATCTTTGATCTCACAAAATTTTAGATTTTTTAGATTTTTTTTGCTATTTTTTCAGGACGGTCAAAGCTGTTTGACCGGACGGTAACGACGCAAAAGGGCATTTCTATAAGGGCACCTAACGGCGGAGGGGCAAATTTGAGCAGGCTTTCGAATTAGGGGTATATCTGATTAGGTGGTTCGAGTTAGGGACAGAAATGCAAATGGTCCTTGTCATAAATATGTACATACGAAGAGCTTGTGGCTCAAGTATAGTAAGGCCGAAGAAGAGCTATATTCCACGACCGCTTGGTCTCCTCCTCCGATTTACGTGAGTCTTTGTGCTCTCGAACATCAATGAGGTAGTATGACCCGTTGTGCAGATTCCTGCTGACCACAAAAGGTCCTTCCCAAGGTGGGGATAATTTGTGCATATCAGTCTGATCCTGGATGAGGCGGAGCACCAGATCGCCCTCTTGAAAAGTTCTGGTCTTAACTCGGCGGCTGTGATAACGTCGGAGATCTTGTTGATAAATTGCCAAACATGCTGCTACAAGATCACGCTCCTCATCTAACAGGTCCAGTGAATCCTGACGTGCCTTCTCATTATCAGCTTCAACATAAGCTACCGCACAAGGCGAGTCGTGACGGATGCCACCAGGAAGAACCGCCTCTGCTCCATAAATCATGAAGAAAGGTGTGTAACCCGTAGATCTGTTAGGTGTGGTGTTGATGCTCCATAACACAGAAGGTAATTCCTCCACCCAGCAACCCGGTGTCTGCTTCAAAGGAACCATAAGCCGTGGTTTAATACCTCTCAAAATGTCTTGATTTGCCCTCTCTGCTTGACCATTATATTGGGGGTGAGCCACCGATGCTATATCAAGCCGGATGTGCTCACGTTGGCAAAATTCCTCCATCTCTCCCTTTGACAGATTAGTACCATTATCAGTTATAATACTGTGTGGAAAGCCAAACCGGAATATCACCTTTTTGATGAACTGAACCGCCGTGGCCGCATCACACTTACTGACTGGCTCTACTTCCACCCATTTGGTGAATTTGTCAACTGCCACTAATAAGTGGGTCTTTTTGTTTTTGGATCGCTTGAAGGGTCCAACCATATCAAGACCCCAAGTTGCAAATGGCCAAGTTATTGGAATCATCCTCAACTCCTGAGCCGGAATATGAGCACGGCGTGCGAATTTTTGACAACCATCACATCTTTTGACTAAATCCTCCGCATCAGCGTGAGTTGTTAACCTATAAAAACCGTGGCGAAAAGCTTTAGCTACCAAAGACTTTGAACCGGCATGGTGACCACAATCCCCTTCATGGATTTCTCGCAAAATCTCACAACCCTCTTGAGGAGAGACACAACGCTGAATTTCCCCTGACACGTTGTAACGATGTAACTCTCTGTTGATTATGGTCATCGACTTGGAACACCGGATTATCTGTCGGGCCGAGATTTCATCATTCGGGAACTCGCCCCGGTTCATGTAAGCCAGGTATGGGATTGTCCAATCCGGTATGACATGCAAAGCTGCCACCAATTGAGCCTCCAGATCAGGAATAGCCAACTCCTCCTCTGTTGGTACCTTGACCGACGGATTATGCAGCACGTCAAGAAAGACATTTGGTGGGACCGGTTTACACTGAGAACCAAGGCGACTTAAAGCGTCCATCACTTCATTCTTTCGTCGGTCTATATGGTCAACTTGATAACCCTTGAAATGGCCAGCCACCATGTCTACCTCTCGTCGGTATGCCGCCATGAGTGGGTCTTTTGAATCCCAAGTGCCAGACACCTGTTGAGCCACCAGATCTGAGTCACCAAAGCACTTAACTCGGCTTAAGTCCATCTCCTTTGCCATCTGAAGACCGTGGAGCAAGGCCTCGTATTCAGCTGCATTGTTAGTACAAGGGAACATTAAACGGAGGACATAACAAAACTTGTCACCTCGTGGGGAAGTTAGTATGACTCCAGCCCCCGAGCCCTCCAACTGTCTGGATCCATCAAAGTGAATAGTCCAATACGTGTTATCTGGCTTTCCTCTGGTGCCTGCAAATCTGTCCAATCATTGATGAAATCCATGAGCGCTTGGGATTTAATTGCTGTGCAAGGCGTGTATTTGAGCCTGTGAGGCCCAAGCTCAATAGCCCACTTAGCAATCCGGCCAGTTGCTTCTCTGTTTTGAATGATATCTCCCAGAGGGGCTGAACTGACCACTGTGATAGGATGACCCTGAAAATAATGTTTGAGCTTCCTGCTTGCCATAAACACTCCATACACCAGCTTCTGCCAATGTGGATACCTCTACTTTGATTCAATGAGCACCTCACTAATATAATAAACGGGCCGTTGAACCAGATATTCCTTTCCAGCTTCCTTGCGCTCCACCACAATAGCCACGCTAACAGCTCGGGCATTGGCAGCCACATACATCAATAATGGCTCTTTATCGATCGGGGCTGCAAGCATAGGCGGTTCAGCTAACTGCCTCTTCAGATCCTCAAATGCTTCATCAGCCGCTTTGCTCCAGACAAAATCATCTATTTTCTTTAACATCTGATATAAAGGGATAGCCTTCTCCCCAAGACGACTAATAAACCGGCTCAAAGCTGCAATTCGGCCGGCCAAACATTGAACGTCATTGCTACACGCTGGTTTAGCCAAAGATGTAATTGTTGAGAATTTTTCCGGATTAGCCTCAATGCCTCTGTTTGACACCAGAAAACCCAAGAGTTTGCCTGCCGGGACACCAAAGACACACTTTTCCGGATTGAGCATCATCTTGTAAACCCGGAGGTTGTCAAAGGTTTCTCTCAAATCATCTATCAATGTTTCCTCCTTCCTGGATTTTATCACAATATCATCCACATATGCATGAACATTGCGCCCAATCTGCTTATGAAGACAATTCTGAACACAGTTTTGATAAGTCGCCTGGGCACTCTTGATCCCAAAGGGCATGGAGACATAGCAGAAGGCACCAAAAGGAGTTATAAAAGCTGTCTTCTCCTGGTCCTTAACTGCCATTTTGATCTGATGATAACCAGAATAAGCGTCCAGAAAACACAAACGGTCACAACGTGCCGTAGCATCAATAATCTGATCAATACGAGGGAGGGCAAAGGGATCTGCAGGGCAAGCCTTGTTCAAGTCTATGTAATCTACACACATACGCCAAGTGCCATTTTTCTTAAGAACCAGCACCGGATTAGCCAATCACTCCGAGTGAAAGACCTCCACGATAAACCCCGCGGCTAACAATCGAGCTACCTCTTCACTAATAGCCTTGCGCCTTTCTCCATTGAAGCGGCGGAGAAACTGTCGGACCGGTTTAAACTTAGGATCAATGTTAAGTGTGTGCTCAGCGAGTTCCCTCGTTACACCTGGCATGTCAGAAGGTTTCCATGCAAAGATGTCCCGGTTCTCACGGATGAACTCGATGAGCGCGCTTTCCTATTTGGGATCCAGGTTAGCGCTGATGCTGAACTGCTTGGATGAATCACCAGGAACAAAATCAACCATCTTAGTATCTGTGGACGATTTAAATTTCAACGCCGAATTGTGTTCCGTAGTTGGCTTTTTCAAAGAAGTCATATCTGCCGGATCAACTTTGTCTTTATAAAACTTCAGCTCCTCCGTGGCACAAACCGACTCAGCATAAGCCGCATCACCTTCCTCACATTCCAAAGCAATCTTCCTGCTCCCGTGTACTGTGATGGTCCCCTTATGACCTGGCATTTTAAGTTGTAGATAAATATAACATGATCTCGCCATGAACTTAGCGTAAGCCGGTCGCCCAAACAAAGTGTGATACGGACTTTTGATTTTTACCACCTCAAAAGTCAATGTTTCTGATCTTGAATCATGATCATCTCCAAAAGCCACCTCTAAGGCTATCTTGCCCATTGGATATGCAGACTTACCAGGCACCACACCATGGAAAACGGTGTTTGACGGTTTAAGATTCTTATCTGTCAACCCCATACGACGGAAGGTATCATAATATAGAATGTTGATACTACTTCCCCCATCCGTGAGTACCTTAGTGAGCTTATATCCCCCAACTTGAAGGACCACCACTAAGGCTAGATGACCCGGATTGTCAACCCGGGGCCGGTGATCCTCTCTACTCCATAAAATGGGTTGCTCAAACCATCGCAAATACTGAGGCACCACCGGTTCAACAGAGTTCACCGCCCTCTTGTGAAGCTTCTGATCACGCTTACACAAGCTAGTGGTGAAGACATGATATTTCCCACTATTTAACTGCTTTGGATTGTTTTGATAACCCGACTGCTGCTGCTGGTGGTTCCCCTGATGGTTGTAACCTCCCTGGTTGCCTTGGTTCCCTTGATTGCTGTGTCTGGTTTGATTGCCCTGAAATCCAGAACCGGAGCTGCCGCCTCCATAACCCGGCCCATGGAAACCACCTCCTGAACCGCCGGGTGGGCCATTATCATACTGAAACATATTGGAGTTTGTCGGGACCCCGATCCCAAGTCACACCGATCTAGCATGTAACACGTCATATCACTTTGCGGCCTCACGCACGGTATTCCCACGGGTGCCACCTTACCTGGCCCGGGACCGTTTGCGCAGTTTGGCTCACGTATATGACAGTGTCGCTAGCATCCATATGACAGAGAACCCGGGCCGACATGGCTAGTCGTGAACCCAAAGCGGCACGGACCTATGGAGACAGGCATACATGAACCGCATCGAACATGTCGGTCATCAACGAGTGATTCCGGGCTGTAGCACTGGGCTAACAGGACTCCGGGGATCCCGGGCTGTAGCAGGCTAGGCAGGACTCCGGAGATCACCATGTGACATTTCCCCGAAGGGACAGACATAGGGACGAAGTGAAACACATGCCGGCCAGTCAAGTGTCCTGAACAGTAGTACTGGGCTAGCAGGACTCCGGTGAACCGGGCTGTAGCGGACTACTATGGCTCGAGGAACACTAGACTACATTTCCCCATAAGAAAGGCTGCGAAGGATAAACAACTAGATTGTCGGATCCCACCCATAGCAATACACGTTACACGTATGCATAACATGCATGTATGTGCGGTACATCATGGCATCACAACATAACTCAAACTCATATAGATAAGGGCCCAGAAGAGCCACATAGCATAAATACAAACAGGGGTCACATGACCCATCGTTCAGAGCATACAAGCAACAAGTGGAAGCATTACATGTCTGAGTACAGACAACTACAAAAGAAAAAGACTAAGAAGCCTGACTAACACGACCCTCCCAAGGGTACAAGATCGTAGCTGGGATACAAGCTACTCGTCGAAGCCACTAGTGTAACCAACTGCAAAACATAAATAAGCAAACGTGAGTACAAAGGTACTCAGCAAGTCTTACTTCAGAACTATCTACATATGCATCATTATCAACAAAGGGGGGGGGGTGGAGTTTAACAGCAGCAAGCCAGCTTTGACTCAATGGCTAATCTATACTACGAGTATCAGAAACTTCTTTGAGGTGAGAAGACGCACACGAGTCCACAAATTCACCATATCAATACTCCACTATGGATCCGTTCCCGTCTCCCTTCGAGAAGGCCATCCATAGCACTCACGCTTATCTTGCGTATTTTAGAGTATCCACTTCAAATTGTCTATGTACTATATAAGTTCTCCAAGTTTCCATATCCGAGGAAAATGGCTATTCAAATAGATATTATTGACCCTGCAGGGGTGTACTTCTTCACACACGCTCTCGCCACTTATAGCCCCGTACACATCATGTACCTCGGCATCCTTCAAGCGGAAGCCAGGCGAGGGTGTCGGCCACGACCTGACTAACCACACAAGTCTCTCGTCCAGGTTTATCGCCTATTCGGGTTCCATCCGCAAGGAGATCCGGCCGGGGTGTCGCTCACGGCCCCAAACGATGTGTGCAGGGTTCCCAAGCCCACCATCCGGGTGCCACTTGGTACACCGTGCCACCATGCCTAGTCTGTCCCAAGCCTGTCCCATCGGACACCACCTGGTAGACAAGTAGCACCACCTACAAACGCCAGAAACTAGTTGCAACTCCTGGACAGAGATCAAGTGGATTAGTAAGTCGAGAGGGGCCGGATAACCGGAAACCAATGTGTGGTAGTAACTGGACTTGGATAACATACACAGAACTCAGTGCTTAAGGACGGTTCCAATGTGACAACCCACCATGTACTCCTACATGGCCTCTCATCGCTACCTTTACCAAAACGTGTTCACACACTTAGCCTTTACCGGTAGGACATGTTCACCACTCCGATTCATTCCCGATGAATCAGACCTGACACAACTCTAAGCATAGCTGGCATAAAGAAAACAAGCATGGATGAGCAGGCACATCAAGGCTCAAGCAACTCCTACTCATGCTAGTGGGTTTCAACTATTTACTGTGGCAATGACAGGTCATGCAGAGGAATGGGTTCAGCTACCGCAGCAGAAAGTAGCAGTTTGAATCGTTGTTGTCCTAATGCAGTAAAAGGAGCAGGAGCGAGAGAGTGGGACTTTATCGAGATGCTCAAGGGGGTTTGCTTGCCTGATAGATCCACGAAGAAGCACTGCTCCTCAGACAGGTACTCGGGACACCTTCCGGAGTAGAACCTATCGAGAGGGAACGGTGCCGGCAATCAATAAACAACCATATGCAACAATATGATGCATGAAGATGACATTCAAAGATGCTATGATTTGCCCTAATGCATCTAGCATCAATTTGGTTGAAGTCCATATGAATCAAGGGTTCATATGCAAACCCTAATTTAAGTATATAACATGCCATTATTACATTTTCACTTATACATCAAGTATAAGTTGGTTTTTCATGCATGAAACTGGCATAAATGGATTCCTTGCATTTTTCTGATAATTTTTCATATATAATTTATTTGATTTGGAGTTACGGTTGAATTACTATGAATTTTTGAAGTTTTAACTATTTTCTGGAATTTCCTGATTTAAATTAATACCAGAAATCAATTATTGCGTCAGCTCTACGTCAGCATGACGTAAGCGAGTCAACGGGCTGACCAGGTCAAACCTGACCAGTGGGTCCCACTGGTCAGTGACCCAGTCAACTAACTAAGTTAGTTAGTCCTAATTAACTGGGCAGGGCCCACTAGTCAGTGACTTAATTAGCTAAACAGGGTTTAATTAGTCGTTGAACTAATCCTAATTAAACTTAACAGGGCCGGGCCCACATGTCATTGACAGAGAGGGGAGAGGTCAACGGCTGTGGGGGTCAGACACGGTCAGCCCGCCGGCGTTTAGCCGCCGGCGAGTCCGGGCGCGGCGGCGCGGCACGAAAATGCGCTATAGGGTGCCATTTGGCGCGCGTAGTGCAGCTACGGGATGCGGGCGCTCGTCCACATCCAACTGTGGTGGTGGCGCGGCCGGGGAGTGTCCGGAGTGGCGCCGGCGACGACGAGTGCGGCGGCCGGAATTCGGGTGGGTGCGGGATTAGCGCTGCGGCTTGCAAACAAGCTGGCTCTCGCGCTAGCGTTGCTCCACGGGTTGTTGCGAGTGTAAAGGACGCACGCGCGGGGCCATTTGGTCACCGGGGCTTCGCCGGCGACGAGCTTGGGTGGCGGCGCGGTTCGGTCGACAAGGGGGCGATGGCTACGGGGCGTAAACGAGCTCGGGAAGAGGGGGAGGAGGAAGGGGAGCTCACGGAGGAGTTGCTGAGCAGGCCAGTGGGCTCGGGGAGGCGCTGACGATGGCGAATCGAAGTCGGCGATCGGCGGCGCCCGAGGAGGAGGATGATGGCAACGGCGGTTCCACAGGGCGTCCGACGTCTTGTGGCTCGGCGGAGAGCTTCAGAGGGAGGAGGCGGAGCTCGTGGGTGCGTCGGAGAGGCTATTGGAGGGCGGTGGTCACGGTGGCAGCGAGCGACGGCGACGAGCGCACTCGGGTGGCGCTGCGGGGAGAGGACAGAGGAGGGGAAGGAGCGAGAGGGAGTGAGAGGGGGGTCGGGGAGATGCGTGGCGACGCGAGGGAAGGGCCAGGGCGTCGTGGCAGCGGCGGGAAGCAGGAGGTGGCCTGGCGTGCGCCGGCGTGCATCGGCCACGCGCCCGGCGTCCTCCTGGCGGGAGGAGGAAGACCTCCCTGCCCCTGGTGGGCTGGGCCGCCAGGTAAGGACAGGTAAGCCCTTTTTTTCCTGTTCCTGTTTTCTTTTTTTATTTCTGACATTTGTTTTGTATTTAAAGAAATGTTAAAACATTTCCATAAATGTTGAAAATAATTGTGGCATCTAGATATAATATTCTAGAGGCCCTCACCAATTCCCAACATTTTTGGAGCTATTAAAAATATTTATATAATTTAAACAGCTCCAATTCAAATATTTAAGCATTGATTCAAAAATCCAAAATGAGAAGGAAAAATGTGCATCACCTCTGGTTGTTGTTCCCAACATTTTCCAAAGACCATGAACATTTTTGAAAAGCATTTTGGGTTCATTGAAATTCCACTTTTAATTTGAACCTATTTGAATTGCTTTGGTGCTAGGGTTTGCAACTTCCCCATTTCAATTTTATTTGAAAAATTAAACATGATGCACAAAGCAAGCCAAGGACCATACCAAACTAGGGATGTGACAACTCGCCCCCACTCGAAGAAATCTCGTCCCGAGATTCAGGAGTTGGCGGAAAGAGAGCGGGGTACTCAAGTCGAAGACGATCTTCTCGCTCCCAAGTAGCTTCTCTCTCGGTATGATGAGACCATTGAACCTTGAGAAACTTGATGTTATGACGTCGAGTGACACGCTCTGCTTGATCCAGAATGTGAATGGGGTACTCTCGATAAGTGAGGTTATCTTGGAGATCAAGCGTTTCATGGTCCACTCCACGGATGGGATCCGAGAAGCAACGCCTGAGTTGAGAGACATGGAAAACATCATGAACTCGAGAAAGATGTGGGGGTAGTTCCAACTGGTAGGCAACCTCTCCTCGTTTAGCAAGAATGCGAAAAGGACCGATGTAACGAGGAGCCAACTTGCCCTTGATACCGAAACGATGGGTACCCTTCAAAGGAGTAACCCGAAGATAAGCCTTATCGCCAACTTCATAAGCCACTTCCTTATGACGACGGTCATACTGGCTCTTTTGACGAGATTGGGCGGTTTTCAAATTCTCACGAATGATGCGAACTTGCTCTTCTGCCTCCTGGATCATATCCGGTCCAAAGAATTGTCTTTCACCGGTTTCTGACCAGTTCAAAGGTGTTCGACATCTTCGTCCATACAGGATCTCGAAGGGTGCTTTCTTAAGACTGGATTGGTAGCTATTGTTATAAGCAAACTCGGCAAAGGGAAGACATTTCTCCCAATCCATACCGAATGAGATAACGCAAGCTCTAAGCATGTCTTCGAGAATTTGGTTGACCCTTTCCACCTGACCACTTGATTGAGGGTGGAAAGCGGTACTGAAAGAAAGATGGGTGCCCATGGCAGTTTGGAAACTTTCCCAGAAGTGAGAGGTGAAAAGACTGCCACGGTCTGAATTGATCTCTAGTGGAACACCATGGAGTGACACTATTCGGGAGATATATAAGTCAGCGAGCTGACTAGCAGTGATACTCTCTCGAACAGGTAGGAAGTGAGCCACTTTGGAAAGACGATCAATGACTACGAAGATAGCATTATTTCCTTTCTTGGTCCTGGGATAGCCGGTGATGAAGTCCATACCAACTTTGTCCCATTTCCACTCGGGAATAGCTAAAGGTTGAAGGGTGCCAGCAGGTCTTTGATGCTCTGCCTTAACGCGACGACAAACGTCACAGTTGGCAATATACTGAGCGATTTCTCTCTTCATCCTAGTCCACCAGAACCTCTGGCGTAGGTCCTGATACATCTTTATACTACCGGGATGATTCGTGAGAGGGGATTCATGGGCCTCCTTAAGGATCGGTTGCTGCATCTGTTGACATTTGGGAACCACCAAACGGTTACCAAAGTAAACAACACCTCGTTCATCCATGGAGAAACAACCAGCAACTCCCCTGGAAATATTCCTCTTGATCCGGGAGATTCCCGTATCATGCTTCTGAGCCTCTATGATCTGATCCGTAAGGGTAGGTTTCGCCACCAAGGTAGAAAGGAAACCATGAGGAGCTATGTGAAGGTTAAGCTTACAGAGTTCCTCATGGAGGGGCGGTTGACAATGTTGCAACATGAGGTTGTTGCAATAGGATTTACGACTTAAAGCATCAGCCATGACATTGGCTTTGCCTGGGGTGTAGGTGATTCCTAAGTCATAATCCGAGATCAACTCCAACCAATGTCTCTGTCTGAGATTCAGATCCGGTTGGGTGAAGATATACTTGAGACTCTGATGGTCGGTGTAGATTTCGCAACGGTTACCAAGAAGGTAATGTCGCCAGGTCTTAAGTGCATAGACTACGGCTGCAAGCTCCAGATCATGTGTAGGATAATTTTCCTCATGTGGATGCAACTGTCGAGATGCATAGGCAATCACATGACGATCCTGCATAAGAATGCAACCTAGTCCTTGACGCGAAGCATCGCAATAGATAACAAAGTCTTTAGTGAAATCCGGTGGCACGAGTATGGGCGCAGAAGTCAGGCGTCTTTTCAGTTCCTGAAAACTGTGCTCACACTGTGGGGTCCACTCAAACCTTTTATCTTTCTTGAGAAGCTCCGTGAGGGGTTTGGCCACTTTGGAGATGTTTTCAACGAAGCGGCGACAATAACTGGCTAGACCGAGGAAACTCCTAACTTGTTTGACTGTTTCGGGTGGAGTCCAATCGAGAACGGCTTTGACTCTCTCGGGATTTACAGCAATGCCCTTACCGGAGATCACGTGGCCTAAATAGGTCACTTCTGGCAACCAAAATTCACACTTGGAGAACTTGGCATAAAGGTGATGCTCTCTGAGTTTTTCTAACACAAGCCTAAGATGTTCGGCATGCTCTTCCTCGTTCTTCGAGTAGATAAGAATATCATCGAGATAAACCACGACGAACTTATCTAAATACTCCATAAAGATCGAGTTCATCAAGCGGGAGAAAGTAGCTGGAGCATTGGTTAGGCCGAAAGACATCACGGTGTACTCGTATTGACCATAACGAGTGACAAAGGCCGTTTTGGGGATGTCCCCGTTTCTGATCTTGATTTGGTGGTAGCCTAACCTCAAATCCATCTTGGAAAAGACTGAGGATCCAGCGAGCTGATCATACAGGTCGTTGATCCTGGGGAGCGGATACTTGTTCTTTATCGTGATCAAATTAACGGGACGGTAATCTACAACCATCCGGTCCAAACCATCCTTCTTCTTGACGAAGAGAACGGGGCAAGCCCAGGGAGAAGAACTGGGACGGATGAAACCCTTTTGCAAGGACTCATCAAGTTGTTTCTTAAGCTCGGCTAACTCCAAAGGTGCCATCTTGTATGGTCTTCTAGAGATTGGAACAGTTCCTGGGATAAGTTCTATGACAAACTCTACATCTCTGTCAGGTGGGACACCTGGCAGTTCTTCTGGAAAGACATCCGGGAAGTCACGGACTACCGGAATATCTTCAAGGTCTGGAAGAGGGCTGGCATTAAGAGAGTAGAGTTGACGCCTTGCAACTCTAGTGGAGACAGTGACTATTTTGCCAGATGGATGTGTAAGTTGAACAGATCTGGTGTAACAATCGATCTTGGCATGATGAGCTGTCATCCAGTCCATACCCAAGATGATGTTAATATCTGAGGACTTGAGAGATATCAAAGAAGCAAGGAAAACCAGTCTATCAACAAGGATTTCATTACCATGGCTTACCTTGGAGGTTTGCCATTTGGAACCAGGAGTCTGGATTATTAATGGAGTTGGCATATCACAAAATGACATGTCGTGCATCCGAGCGTAACCTTCAGATATGAAGGAGTGGGATGCTCCAGTATCAAACAGAACTGAAGCTGGGTGACAATTGACAAGAAGTGTACCCAGTACGACATCGGGATCATTTTGAACTTCTGAAACTGAGACATGGTGCACACATGCTCGTTCAATGGAGGCTGGCTTGGTACTGATCATCTTGACTGATGGCTTTTCACGGCCAACAGACCTCTCAGATTGGGGTGGAGCATAACTGGACTGAGGGCAGTCACGTGCATAGTGTCCTGGTTCTCCGCAGGTAAAGCAAGTTCCTGAGGTAGGACGTGGACCTACGTTGGCAAGTGGTCCACTAATAGGCCTGAGTGGAGCATGTTGCTGAGTTGGGTGAGGCGCCACATAGGATGGCCTCGGTGCATATCGAGGTGGAAGAGCCGAGTTCGGAATCCAAATCCGTCGCTTCTGAGAGCCAGAGCGGGAGGAAGAACCCAGATCACGGTTGTGCTTACGAGACTCCTCGTAAGTGAGTTGAGCTGTCTCTGCATTAATGGCCTTGTTCACAAGAGCCTGGAAAGTATCACAATGATGCAGGTGGAGATCACGACGCAACTTAGGGTGGAGACCCTTCCGGAACCTAGCCTGCTTCTTAGCGTCCGTGGACACTTCTTCTGTAGCATAGCGGGCGAGGTTTCCAAACTCCCTACTGTAAGCATCAACAGGCAGCTTACCCTGGGTAAAATTACAGAACTCTTCCCTCTTGCGGTCAAAGAGAGCCTGAGGAATGTGGTGCTCACGAAAAGCCTCGGTGAAATCTCTCCAGGTAGGAATCTGACCAGCTGGAAGCATAGCCTCAAAGCTCTGCCACCAAATACTAGCAGGTCCTTCCAAGTGATAAGTAGCATAGGTGACCTTGTCACTTTCAACGACGTTCGCAGAATGCAACTTGTGAGTGATGCTTCGGAGCCAGTCATCCGCATCGAGTGGCTCAATGGAATGATGGAAGGTGGGTGGTTTCAGACCAATGAAGTCGGTGATGGAAACCAACTTCTTACGCTGATGTGCGGTGTTCTGCTCAATCTGTGCCAGCAAGCGGTTAGTCTCACGCTTGTTCCTCTCGGATGCTAACAAGAACTCTGCCACCAACGGTTGGTCAGGAGGATCCTCGTCCCTACCATCTCCATGGTTCTTGCTATGAGCAACTGAAACTCGGTTAGCAGATGACATCCTGACACAGAAACCAAAGAAACAAGGATGGAATTAGCATCGACCTAGGGATGCGGAAAGTAATGCAAAAGCATTGGAAAGTCTTGAAATCTTGGGACAATTTCGGCAGCATAACGACTGTAAATGCTCAAAAGGATTTTTGAGACATTCATCAAAGGAATAGCATAATCAATCAGCATCATAATATCAAGGTTCTGGGTCAAACTGAGGACACACAGAAGTAGTAGAACTGTATTGAGACACAACCCAACAATCCTAAGACTTTACGGTTTAGTAACACGTCATCCTGAGAGATAGAGGAGAAGCCTAGGCCTTAACCCTCGTAGAAAAGAAGAGGCTGACTCAGAAAGAATGACATGAGGTAAAGGAGTAAAAAAGAGCCTTACATTCCCTTCCACAATCAATTCCCTTATGTAACTAAAGCATTTCTAGACTCAACTTCGACCAGTTTGGCTTGGTAATCCTACAGTCAGTCAGGCTCTGATACCAAGTCTGTCGGGACCCCGATCCCAAGTCACACCGATCTAGCATGTAACACGTCATATCACTTTGCGGCCTCACGCATGGTATTCCCACGGGTGCCACCTTACCTGGCCCGGGACCGTTTGCGCATTTTGGCTCACGTATATGACAGTGTCGCTAGCATCCATATGACAGAGAACCCGGGCTGACATGGCTAGTCGTGAACCCAAAGCGGCACGGACCTATGGAGACAGGCATACATGAATCGCATCGAACATGTCGGTCATCAACGAGTGATTCCGGGCTGTAGCACTGGGCTAACAGGACTCCGGGGATCCCGGACTGTAGCAGGCTAGGCAGGACTCCGGAGATCACCATGTGACATTTCCCCGAAGGGACAGACATAGGGACGAAGTGAAACACATGCCGGCCAGTCAAGTGTCCTGAACAGTAGTACTGGGCTAGCAGGACTCCGGTGAACCGGGCTGTAGCGGACTACTATGGCTCGAGGAACACTAGACTACATTTCCCCATAAGAAAGGCTGCGAAGGATAAACAACTAGATTGTCGGATCCCACCCATAGCAATACACGTTACACGTACGCATAACATGCATGTATGTGCGGTACATCATGGCATCACAACATAACTCAAACTCATATAGATAAGGGCCCAGAAGAGCCACATAGCATAAATACAAACAGGGGTCACATGACCCATCGTTCAGAGCATACAAGCAACAAGCGGAAGCATTACATGTCTGAGTACAGACAACTACAAAAGAAAAAGACTAAGAAGCCTGACTAACACGACCCTCCCAAGGGTACAAGATCGTAGCTGGGATACAAGCTACTCGTCGAAGCCACTAGTGTAACCAACTGCAAAACATAAATAAGCAAACGTGAGTACAAAGGTACTCAGCAAGTCTTACTTCAGAACTATCTACATATGCATCATTATCAACAAAGGGGGGGGGGGTGGAGTTTAACAGCAGCAAGCCAGCTTTGACTCAATGGCTAATCTATACTGCGAGTATCAGAAACTTCTTTGAGGTGAGAAGACGCACAGGAGTCCACAAATTCACCATATCAATACTCCACTATGGATCCGTTCCCGTCTCCCTTCGAGAAGGCCATCCATAGCACTCACGCTTATCTTGCGTATTTTAGAGTATCCACTTCAAATTGTCTATGTACTATATAAGTTCTCCAAGTTTCCATATCCGAGGAAAACGGCTATTCGAATAGATATTATTGACCCTGCAGGGGTGTACTTCTTCACACACGCTCTCGCCACTTATAGCCCCGTACACGTCATGTACCTCGGCAACCTTCAAGCGGAAGCCGGGCGAGGGTGTCGGCCACGACCTGACTAACCACACAAGTCTCTCGTCCAGGTTTATCGCCTATTCGGGTTCCATCCGCAAGGAGATCCGGCCGGGGTGTCGCTCACGGCCCCAAACGATGTGTGCAGGATTCCCAAGCCCACCATCCAGGTGCCACTTGGTACACCGTGCCACCATGCCTAGTCTGTCCCAAGCCTGTCCCGTCGGACACCACCTGGTAGACAAGTAGCACCACCTACAAACGCCAGAAACTAGTTGCAACTCCTGGACAGAGATCAAGTGGATTAGTAAGTCGAGAGGGGCCGGATAACCGGAAACCAATGTGTGGTAGTAACTGGACTTGGATAACATACACAGAACTCAGTGCTTAAGGACGGTTCCAATGTGACAACCCACCATGTACTCCTACATGGCCTCTCATCGCTACCTTTACCAAAACGTGTTCACACACTTAGCCTTTACCGGTAGGACATGTTCACCACTCCGATTCATTCCCGATGAATCAGACCTGACACAACTCTAAGCATAGCTGGCATAAAGAAAACAAGCATGGATGAGCAGGCACATCAAGGCTCAAGCAACTCCTACTCATGCTAGTGGGTTTCAACTATTTACTGTGGCAATGACAGGTCATGCAGAGGAATGGGTTCAGCTACCACAGCAGAAAGTAGCAGTTTGAATCGTTGTTGTCCTAATGCAGTAAAAGGAGCAGGAGCGAGAGAGTGGGACTTTATCGAGATGCTCAAGGGGGTTTGCTTGCCTGATAGATCCACGAAGAAGCACTGCTCCTCAGACAGGTACTCGGGACACCTTCCGGAGTAGAACCTATCGAGAGGGAACGGTGCCGGCAATCAATAAACAACCATATGCAACAATATGATGCATGAAGATGACATTCAAAGATGCTATGATTTGCCCTAATGCATCTAGCATCAATTTGGTTGAAGTCCATATGAACCAAGCGTTCATATGCAAACCCTAATTTAAGTATATAACATGCCATTATTACATTTTCACTTATACATCAAGTATAAGTTGGTTTTTCATGCATGAAACTGGCATAAATGGATTCCTTGCATTTTTCTGATAATTTTTCATATATAATTTATTTGATTTGGAGTTACGGTTGAATTACTATGAATTTTTGAAGTTTTAACTATTTTCTGGAATTTCCTGATTTAAATTAATACCAGAAATCAATTATTGCGTCAGCTCTACGTCAGCATGACGTAAGCGAGTCAACGGGCTGACCAGGTCAAACCTGACCAGTGGGTCCCACTGGTCAGTGACCCAGTCAACTAACTAAGTTAGTTAGTCCTAATTAACTGGGCAGGGCCCACTAGTCAGTGACTTAATTAGCTAAACAGGGTTTAATTAGTCGTTGAACTAATCCTAATTAAACTTAACAGGGCCGGGCCCACATGTCATTGACAGAGAGGGGAGAGGTCAACGGCTGTGGGGGTCAGACACGGTCAGCCCGCCGACGTTTAGCCGCCGGCGAGTCTGGGCGCAGCGGCGCGACATGAAAATGCGCTATAGGGTGCCATTTGGCGCGCGGAGTGCAGCTACGGGATGCGGGCGCTCGTCCGCATCCAACTGTGGTGGTGGCGTGGCCGGGGAGTGGCCGGAGTGGCGCCGACGACGATGAGTGCGGCGGCCGGAGTTCGGGTGGGTGCGGGATTAGCGCTGCGGCTTGCAAACAAGCTGGCTCTCGCGCTAGCGTTGCTCCACGGGTTGTTGTGAGTGTAAAGGACGCACGCGCGGGGCCATTTGGTCATCGGGGCTTCGCCGACGACGAGCTTGGGCGGCGGCGTGGTTCGGTCGACAAGGGGGCGATGGCTACGGGGCGTAAACGAGCTCGGGAAGAGGGGGAGGAGGAAGGGGAGCTCACGGCGGAGTTGCTGAGCAGGCCAGTGGGCTCGGGGAGGCGCTGACGATGGCGAATCGAAGTCGGGGATCGGCGGCGCCCGAGGAGGAGGATGATGGCAACGACGGTTCCACAGGGCGTCCGGCGTCTTGTGGCTCGGCGGAGAGCTTCAGAGGGAGGAGGCGGAGCTCGTGGGCGCGTCGGAGAGGCGATTGGAGGGTGGTGGTCGCGGTGGCAGCGAGCGGCGGCGACGAGCGCGCTTGGGTGGCGCTGCGGGGAGAGGACAGAGGAGGGGAAGGAGTGAGAGGGAGTGAGAGGGGGGTCGGGGAGATGCGTGGCGACGCGAGGGAAGGGCCAGGGCGTCGTGGCAGCAGCGGGAAGCAGGAGGTGGCCTGGCGTGCGCCGGCGTGCGTCGGCCACGCGCCCGGCGTCCTCCTGGCGGGAGGAGGAAGACCTCCCTGCCCCTGGTGGGCTGGGCCGCCAGGTGGGCTGGCCAGCTGGGCCGCCAGGTAAGGACAGGTAAGCCCTTTTTTTCCTGTTCCTGTTTTCTTTTTCTATTTCTGACATTTGTTTTGTATTTAAAGAAATGTTAAAACATTTCCATAAATGTTGAAAATAATTGTGGCATCTAGATATAATATTCTAGAGGCCCTCACCAATTCCCAACATATTTGGAGCTATTAAAAATATTTATATAATTTAAACAGCTCCAATTCAAATATTTAAGCATTGATTCAAAAATCCAAAATGAGAAGGAAAAATGTGCATCACCTCTGGTTGTTGTTCCCAACATTTTCCAAAGACCATGAACATTTTTGAAAAGCATTTTGGGTTCATTGAAATTCCACTTTTAATTTGAACCTATTTGAATTGCTTTGGTGCTAGGGTTTGCAACTTCCCCATTTCAATTTTATTTAAAAAATTAAACATGATGCACAAAGCAAGCCAAGGACCATACCAAACTAGGGATGTGACAGAGTTCTTGAAATCTCGCATGATATAACAATCCTCCAAAGATGCGATGCTGGCTTCTCCTTTGGTCCATGCTTTCGACGGGGTTGATTTAACAGGCGGTCCAAATTGGGGGCCTGAACCTCCGCCCCTCTGGGGCTGCTTGCCCTTATGGCGCCGACCATTCTCCTAAGTATTGGTGTTAGCCACAAAGTCCAAACTGTTGTTGGCTTTGCGCTTACCATTATTCCCATGGCCTGCCGTATTATGCTGCTGACCCTTGGTGTTGCCGTTCTTTTTCCCTTTCCCTGGTTTGTCCTCCTCTGAGTCAGGGTCTTTGGTATTATCTGAATCGGCATACTTAACTAAAGCGACCATAAGCGTTGACATATCATTGCAGTGACGTTTGAGCCTTCCTAACTTCTGTTTGAGCGGCAGAAAACGGCAATTGCCCTCCAACGTTAGCACTGCGGTATCTGCATTGATACGATCCGATGAATGCAAAATAGCTGAGACCTGCTTTACCCAATGGGTCGTGGACTCCCCATCCTCTTGGACACAAGCGTCCAGATCCACAATTGACATGGGCTGCTTACAAGTATCTTTGAAGTTCTGGATAAACCGGTGCTTCAATTCGACCCATGATCCGACAGAGTTAGTTGGTAAGCTCTTCAACCAAGTACGAGATGTTCCTTCCAACATCATGGTGAAGTATTTAGCACATACTGCTTCATCCACATCTAACATCTCCATTGCTATCTCGTAGCTTTCAACCCATGCCTCTGGTTGCAGATCGGTGGTGTAATTGGATACCTTACGAGGTCCTTTGAAATCCTTGGGCAGTCGTACATTACGCAAAGCGGGGGTGAGACATGGCACCCCTAAGGAACTGAATACCACACCTGGCTCTACTGAAGCGGTAGGGTGAACCGGAGTAGGTTGACAGGCTCCGTGCAGAGCTGCTAACTCGGCCTCTCGACGTGTGCGACCATGATCCACCACATCTTGCGCATTAGTACCTCCCCCTGCCGGGTTGTGCCCTTGCGGCGAGTTATGGCGACATGCACTGCTTGACACGGCCGGTTCATCCTCAACATGCCTGCTGTAGGTATGGCTTGGACGGGGGGTGGGTGGGGGTGGAATGAATCCTCTCACGACTATGCGAATAAGCCTACTGCTGGTTTAGAGATGTTTGAAGGAGATCTCTGGCCCGTCGTGCCTCAATCACAACTGGTGATTCGCTGTTGGTTGGGAGGGCTGCCAACCATGAAGCGGCGGCCACAATGTTGTCCAATGGGTTGGAGTAATGCCCGAGGGGTGTTGGAACATACTGTGGCACAATGTTGTTCTGACGAGGCGGGTCCATCATGCGCGGCTGAACCGACGCTCCTGTTCCCAGCGCCTCCGTCCGGTTTAATATTGGCCGGTTACTAGTTCCTGCTCCTGGCGTGTTGAAGAGATTTCTTGGCTCATAACTCGGCGGGAGATGCGATCGGTATCTTCTTCTCATGACTTCTTCTGAAGCATTCTGATCCAGCCTAAGCCGGTAGGCCTGAGCTTCCAACTCGGCCCGTTCTGTAGCCATCCTAGCATTCTCTGCCGCTAGGTCCGCTTTAGTCTGAGTTATCTGATATTTCACCTTTGCGATCTCCATGTTGTGCTGATCCCGGACTGCTGCGTCCACCTCCGCGACCATCAATGTTCCCAAAGCGTCGAACAAGTCAGACAGAACTTGAGCCGGAGGTGGCGCAGAGCTCCCTGCCCCCGCCGGCGTGGCTGTTGCTGAACCGGAGAGCATTGATGCGGCGGTTGATGAGTGGGGCGCTGATTGTGTACCGTCCATGAAGATAGCGGTCCGGTTTGGCAGATCAGGGGAGTCCGTAATACTGTTGCCCTCGGAACCTCCACTAATCCGGCCACCCTACAACTGATAGAGCGATTCGGTCTCTCCAGAAGATTCGTCGTCGGAGCATACAACGGTTTCTCCATCGTATGTCGGTCCATCCTCATATTCTGCTCCATGGGTGACACCTACGAAAACATGCTTTGCCATGGGCTGAACCGGGGAAGGGCTTGCACGCTGAGCCGTCTCGATGATGTCTATGCAGGTGTCCGGCTCAGGGCCCGGTTAGCCAATCTTGCCGATGAAGACGTGAATCCCACCAAAGGGGACCCGGTACCCGTATTCGATTGAATCGGCCTCGGGCCCCCTCCCGCGTTGTCAATGTAGAGCTTGCCGTGACGACTCTTCGTCATATGGCCCACAATGTATCCCTTGAGTCCGTCAAAGCTGCCATTTAGAACTCGAAACCATTGTGCGACAGCCCCACGGTGGGCGCCAACTGTCGTGGGTTTGTCACGGCAGATGTCCTCGTGAAAGGACTTAGTCGTGGAGCCATCGCAACGGGTTAGCTTAGAGGGGTTCAACCGAAAAAGAGGACACGTGGAGTTTATACTAGTTTGGCCCCTTCGATGAAGGTAAAAGCCTACGTCTAGTTGTGATTGGTATTGCTAGGGTTTTGATGACCTGGGAGCGAATCCGCTTTGACTGCCCCTCGAGTTGTTGTTTTTCCATCCTCAAACCGTGGCCGGGTCGTCCCTTTATATACATAGGTTGACGCCCGCCGGTTTACATAGTCCCGAGGCCGGATCATAGAGGTGTCCGGCTCGGTCTCTATTCCTCTAACTTACAATACAAGTTTACCTGACAAAGTCGGTTCACATCTACATGCTTTAATCTGTCTTTGGGCCTTGGGCCTTCTTAAAGCGCCAATATCTTCTCATCTTCATGGGCTTCAATCTTCATGGAGCTAATCCGGCCATGCCTAGCTGGTTTACCTCCAGTAACTTTATCCTCAACACACATGATATGTGTTTTGCTTGCAGCGTCAATTTATTTTGTTAGGATTTGCTTGCTGTTTGAATAAAATACCAAGATCTGAAATTCTTTAATGTTAGAGAGTCTTCATATAGTTGCATAATTATTCGACTACTCATTGATCTTCACTTATATCTTTCGGAGTAGTTTGTTGTTGCTCTAGTGCTTCACTTATATCCTTTTAGAGCACGGTGGTGGTTTCATTTTAAAGAAATAGATGAACTCTCGTGCTTCACTTATATTATTTTGTGAGTCTTTAGAAGAGCATGGTAGTTTGCTTTGGTTATGAAACTAGTCCTAATATGATGGGCATCCAAGAGGGATATAATAAAAACTTTCATATAAGTGCATTGAATACTAAGAGAAGTTTGATACTTGATGATTGTTTTGAGATATGGAGATAGTGATATCAAAGTTGTTCTAGTTGGGTAGTTGTGACTTTGAGGAATACTTGTGTTGAAGTTTGCAAGTCCTGTAGCATGCACGTATGGTAAACGTTGTGTAACAAATTTGAAACATGAGGTGTTATTTGATTGTCTTCCTTATGAGTGGCGGTCGGGGACGAGTGATGGTCTTTTCCTACCAATCTATCCCCCTAGGAGCATGCGCATAATGCTTGGTTTTTGATGACTTGTAGATTTTTGCAATAAGTGTGATGATCATCATTAATAGAGCATTGTCCCAAAAAATAAAAAAAGAGAAAGGCCAAATAAAAAAAGGGAAGGCCCAAAAAAAGAAAAGGAAAAGAAAGGCCAAAAAAAGAAAGGCCAAATAAAAAATAAAAAAATGAAAGGGACAATGCTACTATCCTTTTTCCACACTTGTGCTTCAAAGTAGCACCATGATCTTCATGATAGAGAGTCTCTTGTTTTGTCACTTTCATATACTAGTGGGAAATTTTCATTATAGAACTTGGCTTGTATATGACAACAATGGGCCTCCTCTAGTGCCCTAGGTCTTCGTGAGCAAGCAAGTTGGATGCACACCCACTTAGTTTCTTTTGTTGAGCTTTCATACATTTATAGCTCTAGTGCATCCGTTGCATGGTAATCCCTACTCCTTGCATTGACATCAATTGATGGGCATCTCCCTAGCCCATTGATTAGCCGCGTCGATGTGAGACTTTCTCCTTTTTGTCTTCTCCACATAACCCCCTCATTATATTCTATTCCACCCATAGTGCTATATCCATGGCTCACGCTCATGTATTGCATGAAGGTTTAAAATTTTTGAGATTACTAAAGTATGAAACAATTGCTTGGCTTGTCATTGGGGTTTGCATGATGAGAGCATTCTTGTGTGACGAAAATGGAGCATGACCAAACTATATGATTTTGTAGGGATGAACTTTCTTTGGCCATGTTATTTTGAGAAGACATGATTGCTTAGTTAGTATGCTTGAAGTATTATTATTTTTATGTCAATATTAAACTGTTGTCTTGAATCTTATGGATCTGAATATTCTTGCCACAATAAAGAGAAATACATGATGAATATGTTAGGTAGCATTCCACATCAAAAATTCTGTTTTATCATTTACCTACTCGAGGATGAGCAGGAATTAAGCTTGGGGATGCTGATACGTCTCCAACGTATCTATAATTTTTGATTGTTCCATGCTATTATATTATCAACTTTGGATGTTTATGGGCTTTATTATACACTTTTATATTATGTTTGGGACTAACCTATTAACCCAGAGCCCAGTGCTAGTTTCCGTTTTTTCCTTGTTTTAGAGCATCGCAGAAAAGGAAAATCAAACGGAGTCCAATTGACCTAAAACTTCACTGGACTTATTTTTGGACCAGAAGAAGCCCACGGAGTATCGAAGTTGGACCAGGAGAGTCTCGGGCTGCCCACGAGGGTGGGGGCGCGCCCACCCCCTGGGCATGCCCCCCTGCCTCGTGGACAGCCCGGAGATCCACCGACGTACTTCTTCCTCCCATATATACCCATATACCCTAAAAACTTTGGGGAGCACAATAGATTGGGAGTTCCGCCGCCAGAAGCCTCTGTAGCCACCGAAAACCAATCTAGACCTGTTCCGGCACCCTGCCGGAGGGGGCAATCCCTCTTCAGTGGCTATCTTCATCATCCCGGTGCTCTCCATGACGAGGAGGGAGTAGTTCTCCCTCGGGGCCAAGGGTATGTACCAGTAGCTATGTGTTTGATCTCTCTCTCTCATGTTCTTGAGGTGGTACGATCTTGATGTATCGCGGGCTTTGCTATTATAGTTGGATCTTATGATGTTTCTCCCCCTCTACTCTCTTGTGATGAATTGAGTTTTCCCTTTGAAGTTATCTTATCAGATTGAGTCTTTAAGGATTTGAGAACACTTGATGTATGTCTTGCGTGGGATACCCGTGGTGACAATGGGGTATTCTATTGATCCACTTGATGTATGTTTTGGTGATCAACTTTTGGGTTCCTCCCATGAACCTATGCATAGGGGGTGGCACACATTTTCGTCTTGACTCTCTGGTAGAAACTTTGGGTCACTCTTTGAAGTACTTGGTGTTGGTTTGAATAGATGAATATGAGATTGTGTGATGCATATCGTATATTCATACCCATGGATACTTGAGGTGACATTGGAGTATCTAGGCGACATTAGGGTTTTGGTTGATTTGTGTATTAAGGTGTTATTCTAGTACGAACTATAGGGATGTTTATGACACTTATAGGAATAGCCCAACTGATTGATTGGAAAGAATAACTTTGAGGTGGTTTCGTACCCTACCATAATCTCTTCGTTTGTTCTCCGCTATTAGTGACTTTGGAGTGACTCTTTGTTGCATGTTGAGGGATAGTTATGTGATCCAATTATGTTATTATTGTTGAGAGGACTTGCACTAGTGAAAGTATGAACCCTAGGCCTTGTTTCAACGCATTGCAATACTGTTTGTGCTCACTTTTATCATTAGTTACCTTGCTGTTTTTATATTTTCAGATTACAAAAACCTTTATCTACCATCCATATACCACTTGTATCACCATCTCTTCACTGAACTAGTGCACCTATACAATTTACCATTGTATTGGGTGTGTTGGGGACACAAGAGACTCTTTGTTATTTGGTTGTAGGGTTGCTTGAGAGAGACCATCTTCATCCTACGCCTCCTACGGATTGATAAATCTTAGGTCATCCACTTCACGGAAATTTGCTACTGTCCTACAAACCTCTCCACTTGGAGGCCCAACAACGTCTACAAGAAGAAGGTTGTGTAGTAGACATCAAGCTCTTTTCTGGCGCCATTGCCGGGGAGGTGAGTGCTTGAAGGTATATATTTAGATCTTGCAATCGAGTCTTTTAGTTTCTTGTTTTATCACTAGTTCAGTTTATAAAAGAAAATTACAAAAAATGGAATTAAGTTTGCCTCATATGCTTCATCTTTTTAATATCTTTCGTGAGTATGATGGAAAGGAAAATTGTACCAAAGTATTAGAAGAAGAATGCATTAAAATGTTTGGCACTAAATCTTTGAATGATGAGCATGATTGCAATGTTGTTAGTATGAACTCTTTAAATATCCATAGTACTAATGATGATTGCACTAGTTATGATGATAATGTCTCCTATAAACATGTCAATTTTTGTGGAGTGCATTGGGTTTGCAAGTACACACCGAATAGGGAAGATAGATATTGCAAGAGGCACAAGCATTTAGAAACGAAATGGTTGCAAGAAAGGCTAGAAGCTTGTGCTGAAAATTTAAATTTTCTTAGCCGTACTTGTGAACTTTGCAATGAGCATGATCATTTCAGTACCCAATGCAAATTGTTTCATGATCGTATCGTGTCCAAAAATTGTGATGACTTGATTTCCCTTGCACATCATAATGAACTTAGTTTCCTCTTGGGTTATGAAGAAATGAAACGTATAACTAAGGTTATTCCAGAATTTGCCCTTGATAGAGTTCTTCATTTTGATCTAGAGGAAATTTATATGTATTGTGGGGTGAATTGTATTGAAAATCCTTATATTGCCAATTACATAAAGAAAAGAAAACAAATATAAGATGAAGAGAATACTAATGAAAGGGAAGAGACTTCCCAATATCCTCCTATTACTTCTTATGATGAATCAGGTAATGAGGAGGAGCCTTCTATTCAACCAATCTCATTAATAAGGAGCTCCAAAAAGAGGATTGAACCCACACATGATGTGGTGAAGAAGAACAAAAGAAAAAGTAAGAGAGGTAAAAAGTCTCTCCCAAATAATGTTTCTCCTATTACTGTTGTGCCTCATGAAAATATAATTGTGGAAGATGATGCACTTGATGATGATCTCGTTATGCCTATTGCTTGTTGTGATGATTATGATTGGGAAGATAATGATATTTCTTATGATCTTGAAAATCTTTTTGGCACTTGCTTGGAAGAATATGATAATTACTATACTATTGGTGTTATCCATACTATTGATGATGAGGTTGATTATGCTTATGATATGAAAAGGCCCAAGCTTGGGGATGCTATGTTTGAAGAAGATGATGTTTTTACGAATATATTTGCTGCAATTAATGTTTGTCCCAAGATTGGGGATGCTACGTTTAATGAAGATGATATTTTTAGTCTCCCAAGTTTTGATATGCAAATTTATAATGATGATAGCATGCCTCCTACTTATGATGATTACATTGATGAAAGTGGATTTGGAGAGGTCATGACTTTATTTAGTAATGATTTCACTATCTTTGAAGAGGTTTCAATTGATTATGATGAGAACAAAGTTGCTACTTATGATAATTATTGTGATGATACATATGATATAAAAGTAGTGATGATTATATTTATAAAACTTTGTCATGATTATGATTACCCTTTTTCTGAACATTACTCTTTTAATGTGGAAACAATTTATAGTATTCGAGTCTCTTATGATACTCCCACTATTCCGATTGAGAAGAATTTTGCTTATGTAGAGAGTATTAAAAATTCTATGCTTGTAGATCATGAAAAGAATGCTTTATGTGATGGTTATATTGTTGAATTCATTCATGATTCTACGGAAAATTATTATGAGGGAGGAACATATGCTTGTAGGAATTGCAATAATATCAAGTTTCCTCTCTATGTGCTTAAAGTTTTGAAGTTATGCTTGTTTTGCCCTCCTATGCAAGTTGATTATTGTTCCCACAAGTTGTTTTCTCACAAAATACCTATGCATAGGAAGTGGGTTAGACTTATATGTGCTAGTTATATTCTTCATGATGCTCTCTTTATGTTACAATTCTTATCTTTTATGTGAGCATCATTGAAATCATCATGCCTAGCTAGGGGCGTTAAAAGATAGCGCTTGTTGGGAGGCAACCCAACTTTATTTTTGTTCCTTGATTTTTTCTCCTCTTTAGCAATAAATAATTTATCTATCCTATGCTATTATTGAGTTTTTATGTTTTAATTAGTGTTTGTGCCAAGTAGAACCGTTGGGAAGACTTGGGGAAAGTCTTGTTGATCTTGCTGTAAAAAACAAAAACTTTAGCACTCGCGAGAATTGCTGCCAATTTTTATTGGAGAGTGCTATGTAGTTAATTCTTTTTGAAGATGATTGATAGATAAATTCCTGACGTCCAGCAATTTATTTTAGAATTTCTGGGGTTCCAGAAGTTTGCTTCAGTTACAGATTACTACAGACTATTCTGTTTTTGACAGATTCTGTTTTCGTGTGTTGTTTGCTTATTTTAATGAATCTATGGCTAGTAAAATAGTTTATAAACCATAGAGAAGTTCTAATACACTAGGTTTAACACCAATATAAATAAATAATGAGTTCATTACAGTACCTTGAAGTGGTGTTTTGTTTTCTTTCGCTAACGGAGCTTACGAGTTTTCTGTTAAGTTTTGTGTTGTGAAGTTTTCAAGTTTTGGGTAAAGATCCAATGGACTATGGAATAAGGAGTGGCAAGAGACTAAGATTGGGTATGCACAAGGCAGCCCACGGTAATATTCAAGGGCAACCAAGAGCCTAAGCTTGGGGATGCCCCGGAAGGCATCCCCTCTTTCGTATTCATTCAACGGTAACTTTACTTGGAGCTATATTTTTATTTACCACATGATATGTGTTTTGCTTGGAGCGTCAATTTATTCTGTTAGGATTTTCTTGCTGTTTGAATAAAATACCAAGATATGAAAGTCTTTAATGTTAGAGAGTCTTCATATAGTTGCATAATTATTCGACTACTCATTGATCTTCACATATATCTTTCGGAGTAGTTTGTTGTTGCTCTAGTGCTTCACTTATATCCTTTTAGAGCACGGTGGTGGTTTCATTTTAAAGAAATAGATGAACTCTCGTGCTTCACTTATATTATTTTGAGAGTCTTTAGAACAGCATGGTAGTTTGCTTTGGTTATGAAACTAGTCCTAATATGATGGGCAGCCAAGAGGGATATAATAAAAACTTTCATATAAGTGCGTTGAATACTAAGAGAAGCTTGATACTTGATGTTTGTTTTGAGATATGGAGATAGTGATATCAAAGTTGTGCTAGTTGGGTAGTTGTGAATTTGAGGAATACTTGTGTTGAAGTTTGCAAGTCCTGTAGCATGCACGTAAGGTAAACATTGTGCAACAAATTTGAAACATGAGGTGTTATTTGATTGTCTTCCTTATGAGTGGTGGTCGGGGACGAGCGATGGTCTTTTCCTACCAATCTATCCCCCTAGGAGCATGCGCGTAATGCTTGGTTTTTGATGACTTGTATATTTTTTCAATAAGTATGTGAGTTCTTTATGATTAATGTTGAGTCCATGGATTATACGCACTCTTACCCTTCCATCATTGCTAGCCTCTTCGGTACCGTGCATTGCCCTTTCTCACATTGAGAGTTGGTCAAACTTCGCCGGTGCATCCAAACCGCGTGATATGATATGCTGTATCAAACATAAACATCCCTATATCTTCCTCAAAACATCCACCATACCTACCTATTATGGCATTTCCATAGCCATTCCGAGATATATTGCCATGCAACTTTCCACCGTTCCGTTTATTATGACACGCATCATCATTGTCATATAGCTTTGCATGATCATGTAGTTGACATCATATTTGTGGCCAAGCCACCATTCATAATTTTTCATACATGTCACTCTTGATTCATTGCAATCCCGGTACACCGCCGGAGGCATTCATATAGAGTCATATCTTGTTCTAGTATCGAGTTGTAATCTTTGAGTTGTAAATGAATATAAGTGTGATGATCATCATTAATAGAGCATTGTCCCCCAAAAAAGAAAAAAAATAGAAAAAGGCCAAATAAAAAAGGGAATGCCCAAAAAAAAGAAAAAGAAAAGAAAGGCCAAATAAAAAAAGAAAAGCCAAATAAATAAAAATAAAAGGGACAATGCTACTATCCTTTTTTTCCACACTTGTGCTTCTAGGTAGCACCATGATCTTCATGATAGAGAGTCTCTTGTTTTGTCACTTTCATATACTAGTGGGAAATTTTCATTATAGAACTTGGCTTGTATATTCCAACAATGGGCCTCCTCAAGTGCCCTAGGTCTTAGTGAGCAAGCAAGTTGGATGCACACCCACTTAGTTTCTTTTGTTGAGCTTTCATACATTTATAGCTCAAGTGCATCCGTTGCATGGCAATCCCTACTCCTTGCATTGACATCATTTGATGGGCATCTCCCTAGCCCATTTATTAGCCGCGTCAATGTGAGACTTTCTCCTTTTTGTCTTCTCCACATAACCCCCTCATTATATTCTATTCTACCCGTAGTGCTATATCCAAGGCTCACGCTCATGTATTGCGTGAAGGTTTAAAAAGTTTGAGATTACTAAAGTATGAAACAATTGCTTGGCTTGTCATCGGGGTTGTGCATGATGAGAGCATTCTTGTGTGACGAAAATGGAGCATGACCAAACTATATGGTTTTGTAGGGATGAACTTTCTTTGGCCATGTTATTTTGAGAAGACATGATTGCTTAGTTAGTATGCTTGAAGTATTATTATTTTTATGTCAATATTAAACTTTTGTCTTGAATCTTATGGTTATGAATATTCTTGCCACAATAAAGAGAAATGCATGATGAATATGTTAGGTAGCATTCCACATCAAAAATTCTGTTTTTATCATTTACCTACTCGAGGACAAGCACGAATTAAGCTTGGGGATGCTCATACGTCTCCAACGTATCTGTTATTTTTGATTGTTCCATGCTATTATATTATCAACATTGGATGTTTATGGGATTTATTATACACTTTTATATTATTTTTGGGACTAACCTATTAACCCAGAGCCCAGTGCCAGTTTCTGTTTTTTCCTTGTTTTAGAGTATCGCAGAAAAGGAAAATCAAATAGAGTCCAATTGACCTGAAACTTCACGGAACTTATTTTTGGACCAGAAGAAGCCTACGGAGTATCGGAGTTGGACCAGGAGAGTCCTGGGATCCCCACGAGGGTGGGGGGCGCACCCACCCCCTGGGCGCGTCCCCCTGCCTCGTGGATAGCCCGGAGGTCCACCGACGTACTTGTTCCTCCCATATATACCCATATACCCTAAAAACTTCGGGGAGCACAATAGATCGGGAGTTCCGCCGCCAGAAGCCTCCATAGCCACTGAAAACCAATCTAGACCCGTTCCGGCACCCTGCTGGAGGGGGCAATCCCTCTCCGGTGGCCATCTTCATCATCCCTGTGCTCTCCATGACGAGGGGGGAGTAGTTCTCCCTCGGGGCTGAGGGTATGTACTAGTAGCTATGTGTTTGATCTCTCTCTCTCTCTCTCGTGTTCTTGAGGTGGTACGATCTTGATGTATCGCGGGCTTTGCTATTATAGTTGGATCTTATGATGTTTCTCCCCCTCTACTCTCTTGTGATGAATTGAGTTTTCCCTTTGAAGTTATCTTATCGGATTGAGTCTTTAAGGATTTGAGAACACTTGATGTATGTCTTGCATGGGATACCCGTGGTGACAATGGGTTATTCTATTGATCCACTTGATGTATGTTTTGGTGATCAACTTGCAGGTTCCGCCCATGAACCTATGCATAGGTGTTGGCACATGTTTTCGTCTTGACTCTCCGGTAGAAACTTTGGGGCACTCTTTGAAGTACTTTGTGTTGGTTTGAATAGATGAATCTGAGATTGTGTGATGCATATCGTATAATCATACCCACGGATACTTGAGGTGACATTGGAGTACCTAGGTGACATTAGGGTTTTGGTTGATTTGTGTCTTAAGGTGTTATTCTAGTACGAACTCTAGGGCTATTTGTGACACTTGGGGGAATAGCCCAACGGATTGATTGGAAAGAATAACTTTGAGGTGGTTTCGTACCCTACCATAATCTCTTCGTTTGTTCTCCGCTATTAGTGACTTTGGAGTGACTCTTTGTTGCATGTTGAGGGATAGTTATGTGATCCAATTATGTTATTATTGTTGAGAGGACTTGCACTAGTGAAAGTATGAACCCTAGGCCTTGTTTCAACGCATTGCAATACTGTTTGTGCTCACTTTTATCATTAGTTACCTTGCTGTTTTTATATTTTCAGATTACAAAAACCTTTATCTACCATCCATATACCACTTGTATCACCATCTCTTCACCGAACTAGTGCACCTATACAATTTACCATTGTATTGGTTGCAGGGTTGCTTGAGAGATACCATCTTCATCCTACGCCTCCTACGGATTGATAAACCTTAGGTCATCCACTTGAGGGAAATTTGCTACTGTCCTACAAACCTCTGCACTTGGAGGCCCAACAACGTCTACAAGAAGAAGGTTGTGTAGTAGACATCAGCCGTCAAGGTGACCAGAGGGCCACCGGAGGGCAAGGAGCACTGCATACCCTAATGGTATTTTGTGGATGTCCTGGAGGGGTCTCGTCTTGCGGCAGCACAATGTTTGCAGGACATTGTATTTGAATAGATGTATTCATGTTGCCTTTGCCTTGTGTTATGAGAACAAAGCCTATTTTGTAATGTAATTTTGTTATGCTTTAATTTTTTCCTCCTGTGCGGCCGTGTTGTATGTAATCTGAGGGTTGGCCAGTTGTCGGCTTCTGCCCTCACGTAGGTAGTACGGAGGTGTTCGGGATGGAATCTAAACAATCTTGATCCAATTATATGGTCCTTGAAGGAGTTGTTTAGCACAATGAATAAGGAAAGCAGACTATATGGCTTAAACACCCTCAGTTAGCCATAGGAGTTTTATAATAAAGCATGGGCGCAGCCCCTGGTTCAAGCCAGGGTGCTGTCAGCATGTGATCGGGAGGTGCCGATCTTTCGCATAATGCAGAAAAAATCCCCAACAATTTGTAACCCTCGAATAGCTGACCGGCTCTCGCCGTATCATGACAGTCAGTTTTCGGCTTTCTCTACTGAGGTTCTCATCTGGTCAAGGCCAGGGCACAATCGCAGTAGTTCTCCCTTTACTACCCTAGTCGATTTAGCGGAACGTAGGGTAGCAAGCACAGGAGCCGGGCAACCCAATTATTGACCAAAGACATGATTCGGAGCCAATGCATATAATGATAAATTCGGGGTGCCGAACTTATCTTTAAGGATTGTTCGGACTTTGTTGCCATATCGTGGGACGATGGGGAGCCCCTGGCAAATATGAAACATACCAGAGTGTACGGTTGCTAGAAAATATGTAATTTAAAGGAAAACAGAGGGAGAATAGAGATAGGATCTGGGGCCCTTGAACTTGGATCATGAACTATTTCCATTATAGTTGGGTTAATGCGTCCAATCACATTTGTACAAAATAATGCAATAAGCAACCGGCTATTTGACATGCCATACCTGAAGGCGAGCTGCGCGTGGGTCCTGAAAACGGTTTAGTCTCTAGGGCTTCCCATGTACGGATGTGCTCCGTGTCAATCCAGTGTGTTTATCCTTTGACGGTATCATTAATCAGGCCGTCGAAGGAGGCCCCCATAGGCGAAACCTGAAACAAGGGAAAGGGAGATAGTAAAGTTATATGTGTGTCTGGGATCGGTCTAGCCGAACCGTGGATCCTGGGATAGCTTGTGCCTCCGTCGATGCCCATGGAATTTTGAGTGCGTAGTTATGGACGCGTGGTATGAATGCCACTACCTCATCGGGATTGGGACGGAGGCCAAATTGCTAATCGAGCTCTTGACGAGCCGCGTTGTCCTGTTGTAGTGTAGTCCGGACCCTCTTAATGATGTCCAGGGGCTCGACAGCCAGGCTATGATGCTGCTTGAGAAGGCCGCTTTGTACCTCTGCTGCTAGGGCGGCGGTGTGCTCCTCTGTCCGGAGGGAGCGTTCTGTGTTTCCGTTGACTATTATGACGCCGCGCGGACCAGGCATCTTCGGCTTGAGATAAGCATAGTGTGGCACCATGTTGAATCTAGCAAACGCGGTTCGTGCAAGCAGTGCGTGGTAGCCGCTGCGGAAGGGGACGCTATCGAAGATTAACTCCTTGCTTCAGAAGTTGTCCGGAGAACCGAAGACCACCTCCAGCATGATTGAACCCGTGCAGCGGGCCCTAATGCCTGGTATGACTCCTTTAAAGGTAGTATTTGTGGGTTTGATTCGTGAGGGATTAATGCCCATCTTTCGCACTGTATCCTGATAGAGCAGGTTGAGGCTACTACCACCGTCCATTAGTACTCGTGTTAGGTGAAATCCGTCAATGATTGGGTCGAGGACCAGTGCGGCTAAACCACCATGCCGGATACTAGTTGGGTGATCTCGACGATCGAAGGTGATAAGGAATGATGACCATGAATTGAATTTTGGGGCGATTGGCTCTACCGCGTAGACGTCCCTAAGTGCTCGCTTGCGCTCCCTTTTGGGGATGTGTGTAGCATATATCATGTTCACCGTTTTGACTTGAGGGGGAAATTTCTTCTACCCTTCGGTGTTCGGCTGCTGGGGCTCTTCGTCCTCGTCCTCACTTTGTGATCCCTTTTCTTTGTTTTCAGCATTTAACTTGCCAGCCTGTTTGAAAACCCAACAGTCTCTGTTGGTGTGATTGGCTTGTTTATCTAGGGTACCATGTATCTGGCACGGATGATCGAGTATGCGATACAGACTGGATGGTCCCTCATTGTTCCTTTTGTAGGGCTTCTTTCGCTGGCCGAACTTGGAGCCGCTGAATCCAGCGTTAACAGTGGTGTCATCGGTGTTGTCGCCATTGCTTCGGCGTTTGCGTCTGTTGCGCCGGAGCTTGCCGGAGCCGTTCTTGGCCTCGGATGGGCCTGTCTTGCTGGCTGTGTTTTTGCTACGAGCCAGCTAGCTGTCCTCACCCGCGCAAAAGCGGGTCATGAGTGCCGTAAGGGCTGCCATGGACTTCGGCTTTTCTTGGCTGAGGTGGCATGCTAGCCATTCGTCACAGATGCTGTGTTTAAAGGACGATAGGGCTTCGGCATCCGGATAGTAAACGATCTGGTTCTTTTTGGTCAGGAACCTAGTCCAGAATTTCCTGGCTGATTCTCCAGGTTGTTGAACTATGTGGCTTAAGTCATTGGCATCGGGTGGCCGGACATATGTACCTTGGAAGTTGTCAAGGAAGGCCTCTTCCAAGCCCTCCCAGCTGTCGATGGAATTCTCGGGCAGGCTATTCAGCCAGTGTCTAGATGGCCCTTTTAGCTTCAGTGGGAGGTATTTGATGGCGTGGAGGTCGTCTCCACGGGCCATGTGGATGTGGAGATTAAAGTCCTCAGTCCATACTACGGGATCGGTTGTTCCGTCATATGATTCAATATTGACGAGCTTGAACCCCTCGGGGAATTCGTGATCCAGCACCTCATCCGTGAAGCAGAGAGGGTGTGTGGTGCCTCTATATCGGGCCACATCACGGCGCACCTCCAATGGAGTCTGTCTGCGGTTATCGCCCCGGGTGTGACTAGGTTTGTCACGCCCGAATAGGTAGCCGTTATCCCGAGTTGGGAAGCGTCCTCGCGATCCGTAGATTGATCTGGCGTGTTCTGCTCTACTATCCAGCTCTTGGCAATGGTCGTATGTATGGTCCCGGGCTGTTCGGTCCTTGTTTTTGCGAGGTGGTGGGGTGGGCTGTTGTTCAGCCTAAGTTGCCGCTTTATCCCGATCGCGGGGTGGTCGGTTCGCCGCACTATCCCGACCGCATGGTGGTCGGTCCGCATTGCGTGAGGGAGGTATGGGATCTGGTGCCTCCTCATCAAACTGAGGAAGTAGTCTGCGCTTTGGGTAACTCTTGGCTGGGTGCTTGAGGCCGTTTTGTTCGGCTGCCAGGACATTGGTCCATCTGTCAATGAGTAGGTCTTGATCAACTTGGAGCTGCTGCTGCTTTTTCTTTAGGCTTCTTGCAGTAGCTATTAGCTGGCGCTTGAAGTGCTCCTGCTCTAGGGGTGCCTCAGGCACGATGAAATCCTCGCTGCCAAGGCTCTCCTCATCCTTGGAGGGTGGACGATAACTATCGTCATCTGGGTCGCTCGTCATGTCCTGTTTATCAGGGTTAGCTTGCTCATTGTCTTGTTCCTCCTGTTCGGATGCTGCTCCAACAGGGTCTTCATTGTTTTCGGTGTCGTTCGGAGTGCTATTTTCTTCGGTGCCAGTGTTGCCATCTTTTGAGCGGCGTGGCTTAGAGCGGCGTTTAGGGCGCCGGTGCTTGGACTGTGTCTCAGAAGGTTTATTCACATCTGGGTCCTCTTTGTCATCGCCGCTAGATTCTTTAGGTGTATCAACCAAGTACACATCGTATGAAGAGGTGGCCGTCCAACGTCCCGTGAATTGCAGGTCTTGGCCTTGCTCCTTATCAGCATCGTCGTCTATACCGTCGATGTCTTCAGAATCATAATCCAGTACGTCGGTTAAGTCCTCGACTGTAGCTATGAAGTGGGTGGCGGGTGGGAAGCAAAATTCTCCGTCATCAGCCCCTAGGTCAAGCCGGACATAGTTCGGATGCGAGTCTCCCGTGAATGACAGGTTCTTTAAAGAGTTTAGCACATTTCCCAAAGGTGAGTGCTGAAAAATGTCCGCGACGCTGAATTCGAAGATCGATAACCGATCTAGCTCGGTGTCCACAAGCGTACATGGTCCGGAATTTATAGCCGGAGACGAGTCCAGAGTTCCTTTGGTGCAAATATTGCAGGGTGTCGAGTCTGCGTGCGGCTCTAGCACCATGGACTTTGTGGCCTCGAATGGCACGATCTGCTTTGGTTCTAAGGCCATTGCAGCAATAGGAGCCATCTCCCGAATCTGGTCCGATGACAGATTTAAGTCATGTTCATCGGGGCGAGGGGGAGCGGTCACTATGGTCTCAAATCCATCGAAGATCAAATCTCCACGGATATCCACAACCGAGTTCAAGCTTCCAGATCTGACCTGGTGGCCAGGGGCGTAGCTATCATCTGCTCCAGATGGCCAAGCGAGTTGGCCCGCAGTACGAAGCCGCCGAACACAAAAATCTATCCAAGGAGGAAGGTTTCCCCTTGGACAACATTACTATAGATGATTGAAGGGGCCATCAAACCTTTCGTTGACGGCAAAGTGGAACTCTCAATGTAAGCACCAATGTCGGTGTCAAAACCGGCGGATCTCGGGTAGGGGGTCCCGAACTGTGCGTCTAGGATCGATGGTAACAGGAGACGAGGGACACGATGTTTACCCAGGTTCGGGCCCTCTCTATGGAGGTAATACCCTACGTCCTGCTTGATTGATCTTGATGAATATGAGTGTTACAAGAGTTGATCTACCACGAGATCGTAATGGCTAAACCCTAGAAGCCTAGCCTGTATGACTATGGTAATGAATATATCCTTTCCGGACTAACCCCTTCGGTTTATATAGATATCGGGGGGGGGGGGGGTCTAGGGTTACATAGAGTCGGTTACATAAGAAGGAATCTTCATAGTCGGTCGCCAAGCTTGCCTTCCACGCCAAGGAGAGTCCAATCCGGACACGGGTACAGTCTTCGGCCTTCATGTCTTCACAGCCCACCAGTCCGGCCCATGGATAACATGCCGGACGCCCGAGGACCCCTTAGTCCAGGACTCCCTCAGTCATCAAGGCTATTTTCTGGTGTCGTTGCCGGGGAATGAAGCACCTTTGGTAAGGAAACATTTATCTAGTGTGCTGAAATTTACTGGCACTTGTTACTATGGAAAACAATCCTTTGAGGGGTTTCTTCGGGGTACCTTCACCTCGATCTAAACCACAATGAGCTACCCCTCAACCTACTGCACCCACTGAAAATATTGAATATGAAATACCTTCGGGTATGATAGAACAACTGCTAGATAATCCTTATGCAGGAGACAGAATCGAACATCCTGATATGCACTTGATATATGTGGAACAGATTTGTGGATTGTTCAAGCTTGCAGGTTTACCCGGAGATGAAATTATGAAGAAGGTCTTCCCTTTATCTTTGAAGGTAAAATCATTGGCATGGTATAGGCTATGCAATGATATTGGATCTTGGAATTGGAATCGATTGAAATTGGAATTCCACCAAAAAAATTATCCTATGCATCTAGTTCATCGTGATCGGAATTACATATATAATTTTTGGCCTCATGAAGGAGAAAGTATCGCTCTAGCTTGGGGGAGGCTTAAGTCAATGTTATATTCATGCCCCAATCATGAGCTCTCAAGAGAAATTATTATCCATATTTTTTATGCTCGGCTTTCTCATAATGATCGATCCATGCTCGATACTTCTTGTGCTGGTTCTTTTATAAAGAAGACTATTGAATTCCGGTGGGATCTTTTGGACAGAATTAAACGCAACTCTGAAGATTGGGAACTCGACGAAGGTAAAGAGTTAGGTATTAAGCTAAAGTATTATTGTGTCAAGTCTTTTATGAACACTCATGCTTTTCAAAAGTTTAGCACTAAATATGGACTTGATTCTGAGATAGTAGCCTCCTTTTGTGAATCATTTGCTACTCATGTAGATCTCCCTAAAGAGAAGTGGTTTAAATATCACCCACCTATTAAAGAAGAAATTAAATAACTGGTACTAGCTAAAGAAGAAACTATACTTTATAATGTTGATCTAGTTGTTCCAACTGCTTATATTGAGAAACCACCTTTCCCTGTTAGGAACATGCTAAAGTTTCAATTGTGGTTAACAAAAGCTACATTAGAACACCTAAACTTGATGAACAAATCAAAGTAGAACCTAGTGTTGCTATGGTTAAAGATCTCCTGGAAGAAAATATAGATGGGCATGTTATTTACTTCTGCAATGAAGGTACTAGAATTGCCAAACCTAATAAAGAGGAAAAACATAGACCAGTTGTTGGCATGCCTCTTGTCTAAGTTAAAATAGGAGATCATTGTTATCATGGTTTTTGTGACATAGGTGCTAGCGTAGGTGCCATCCCCTTTACCCTTTATGAAGAAATTATGGATGACATAGCGCCCGCTGAAATAGAAGAAATATATACCACTATTAAACTTGCTAATAGAGATACCATCACACCACTTGGGATTGTTAGATATGTTGAAGTCTTGTGTGGGAAAATAAAATACCCTACCGATTTTCTTGTTCTTGGCTCCCCACAAGATGACTTTTGTCCCATTATCTTTGGTAGACCTTTCTTGAACACCGTTAATGCTAAGATAGATTGTGAGAAACAAACTGTCGGTGTTAGTTTTGGTGATGAATCTCATGAGTTTATTTTTTCCAATTTTAGTATAAAGCTTCATGAAAAAGAATTGCCTAGTGAGGATGAAATACTTGGTCTTGCTTCTATTGCTGTACCACCTATTGATCCACTAGAACAATATTTGCTAGACCATGGAAATGATTTACATATGCATGAAGGAAATGAAATAGATAAGATTTTGTTTGAACACCGTCCTCTACTTAAACACAATTTGCCTATTGAAACTCTAGGATGTCCTCCTCCACCTAAAGGTGATCTTGTGTTTGAATTAAAACAATTTCCAGACACTTTGAAATATGATTATCTTGATGAAAAGAAGATATATCATGTTATTATTAGTGCTAACCTTTCAAAACATGAAGAAGAAAGATTATTAAAAGTTCTAAGGAAGCACCGAGCTGCTATTGGATATACTCTTGATGGTTTAAAGGGCATTAGTCCCACTCTATGTCAGCACAAGATTAATATGGAACCTGATGCTAAACCCGTTGTTGATCACCCATGCCGGTTAAATCCAAAAATGAAGGAAGTGGTAAGAATAGAAATCTTAAAACTATTGGAAGCAGATATAATCGATCCTGTAGCTGATAGTAGATGGGTAATTAAGTCCTGTTCATTGTGTACCTTAGAAAGAAGGTATTACTGTTGTTCCTAATGATAATAATGAACTTATTCCCCAAAGAATTGTTACATGTTATATAATGGTAATTGATTTTAGAAAATTAAACAAAGGAACTAGAAAAGATCATTACCCTCTGCCTTTTATTGATCAAATGCTAGAAAGACTATCTAAGCACACACATTTTTGCTTACTTGATGGATACTCTGGTTTTTCACAAATACCTGTTTCTCAACCTGATCAAGAAAAGACCACTTTTACTTGTCCCTTTGGTACTTATGCTTATATACGTATGCCTTTTGGTTTATGCAATGCACCTCCTACCTTTCAAAGATGTATGACTGCTATATTCTCTCACTTTTGTGAAAATATTGTTGAGGTTTTCATGGATGACTTCTCTGTTTATGGGAAGTCTTTTTATGATTGTTTAAGCAATCTTGATCGAGTTTTGCAGAGATGTGAACAAACAAATCTTGTCTTGAATTGGGAGAAGTGCCACTTTATGGTTAATGAAGGCATTGTCTTGGGTCATAAAATTACTGAAAGAGGTATTGAAGTGGACAAAGCTAAGGTTGATGCAATTGGGAGAATGCCATGTCCTAAAGATATCAAAGGTATTCGTAGTTTCCTAGGTCATGCTGGTTTCTATAGGACATTTATCAAAGACTTCTCTAAAATTTCTAGGTCTCTTAGGAATCTTTTAAAAAAAGATGTTCCTTCGTTTTTGTTGATCATTGTTTAGAAGCGTTCGAAACACTCAAGCAAGCCTTAATTTCTGCATCTATTGTTCAACCACCTGATTGGAATTTGCCTTTTGAAATTATGTGTGATGCTAGTGATTATGCTGTTGGTGCTGTTCTAGGACAAAGAGTTGATAAGAAACTAAATGCTATTCATTATGCTAGTAAAATTCTAGATAGTGCTCAACAAAATTATGCAACTACCGAAAAAGAATTCTTAGCAGTGGTATTTGCTTGTGATAAATTTAGTTCTTACATTGTTGATTCAAAAGTAATTGTTCACACCGACCATGTTGCTATTAAATATCTTATGGAAAAGAAAGATGCTAAAATTAGACTTATTCGATGGGTTCTCTTGCTACAAGAATTTGATTTACATATTACTGATAGGAAATGAGCTGAGAACCCCGTAGCTGATAACTTGTCTAGGCTTGAAAATGTGCTTGATGACCCACTACCTATTGATGATAGTTTTCCTGATGAGCAGTTAGCTGCAATAAATGTTGCTCATAACACTCCTTGGTATGATGACTATGCTAATTACATTGTTGCTAAATATTTACCACCTAGCTTTACATACCAACAAAACAAAAAAAATCTTCTATGATTTAAGAAATTACTTTTGGGATGACCCACATCTTTATAAAGAAGGAGTAGATGGTATTATTAGACGTTGTGTACTTGAGCATGAACAGGGACAAATCCTATAGAAATGTCACTCCGAAGCTTATGGAGGATATCATGCTGGAGATAGAACTGCTCACAAGGTATTGCAATCCGGATTTTGTTGGCCTACTCTCTTCAAGGATGCCCGTAAGTTCGTCTTATCTTGTGATGAATGCCAAAGAATAGGTAACAACGGCAAGCGTCAAGAAATGCCTATGAATTATTCACTTGCTGTTGAACCATTTGATGTTTGGGGATTTGATTACATGGGACCTTTTCCTTCCTCTAATGGGTATACACATATGTTGGTTGCTGTTGATTATGTTACTAAATAGGTAGAAGCTATTCCAACCAGTAGTGTTGATCACAACACCTCTATTACAATGCTTAAGGAAGTTATTTTCCCAAGGTTTGGAGTCCCTAGATATTTAATGACTGATGGTGGTTCACACTTTATTCATGGTGATTTTCATAAAATGCTTGCCAAGTATGATGTTAGCCATAGAATTGCATCACCTTATCATCCCGAGTCTAGTGGTCAAGTTGAACTTAGCAATAGAGAAATAAAATTAGTTTTGCAAAAGAATGTCAATAGGTCCTGGAAGAATTGGTCTAAGAAATTAGATGATGCACTTTGGGCTTATAGAACAGCGCATAAAAATCCTATGGGTATGTCTCCTTATAAAATGGTTTATGGAAAAGCTTGTCATTTGCCTCTTGAGTTAGAACATAATGCATATTGGGAAATCAAACAACTCAAGTATGATTTCAATCTTACCAGTGAAAAGAGGTTATTTGATATTATCTCATTAGATGAATGGAGAACCCAAGCTTATGAAAATGCTAAGTTATTTAAAGAAAAAGTCAAAAGATGGCATGATAAGAGAATCCAAAAGCGTGAGTTTAAAGTCAGAGAATATGTTCTTTTGTACAACTCTTGTTTCAGATTCTTTGCAAGAAAACTCCTCTCAAAATGGGAAGGACCCTATGTTATCGAGGAGGTTTATCGATCTGGAGCCATGAAAACAAATAATGCAGAAGGTACTAACCCGAATGTTGCTAACGGGCAACGAATAAAACATTATATCTCAGGTACGCCCATTAATGTTGAAAGTAATATTATCCAAACTTTGACACCGGAAGAACACATAAAAGAGTCCTTCCGGAACACTCCAGAATCGTGGAAATAAGGAGGTACGTGATACGATAAGTAAACGGACTCCAAAAAATCCGCAAAAATATTTAGAAAATTAGGAAAATAAGAAACTTCCAGGAAGCGTACCCTGGTGGGCACAAGACACCAGGGCGCGCCTGGCTCCCAGGTGGGCACAACCCACCTGGGGTACCTTGCAGACTCCGTTTTTCTACATTTTGCTTGTTTCCCAAGATAAAAAATCTTTATATACCCCCCCGAACCTATTGACCACTGTATCACGGAGAAATCTTCTGTTTTCTTTTCTTGTTGTTTTCCTGTCAGATCTGAAAATATGTCGTCCCTAGACTCCGAGGGTGGGAGCTATGCTGCTAATTTCATCGCAAACCCCAAGTCCTATGGGGATGTGGAGCACTATGGCTGGACCATTGTAACATCCCAAATTTTCAATTTGGAATGTTATACATTAGATCATCATGCATATCATATTTTATTTTGCTTTTGGTTTTGATCCTAGAAAATCCTAAGCAACTCAAGGACCCACGGAGAGTTGGGGATTACATTATTTACATATTTGAGTTTTCTCAAATTTTATACACAGAATCATTTGATTTTATTTATTTTATCATCAATTATTTCTATTACAAAAATATGAGAGAGGGAATAAAATGACTTTCCCAAAATATAGAAATATTGAGGATTTAATAAAAAATCAAATAAGATTTATTTCGGAGTTTTTCGGTATTTTTAATTGAATTTAGGAAAAATACGCGTTTTTCAAAGTTGTATTTTGGGCCCAAATAAATGTTCACTTTATCGGGCTTGATTTTAGAAACCCGGGAAAATTTATTTCATGATTTTTTGGAGTCCGTTTAGTATTTCTTTTTATTTTTCTTCCGAGCGTAACTATTTAAAAAAAACGAAACCGACTATGGGCCGTACCCGAGCGGGACTCCGCCCGGGGGCGCCTTTAAATAGCGAGGCACCCGGCGCCCCAGCCCATAACCGCGCCCGCGCCCGAAACCCTAGCCCGCCGCCGCCGCCGACTCGCCGGAGTTGTAGGCTGCCCGAGGTTCGCCGCCGCCTCGACTTTCGTGCCGTTTTTTTAAATAATAATAATAAAAATATATATTTTAATTTTTTTGTCGGTTTTATTTTCGATTATTTTATTATTTTAATTATTTTCGGATTAGGTTAATTAACGATTAATCTGTTCGTCGTTTTTCTTTTTCGTCGGATTTTCCGCGGTTATTTTCTGATCGCGATTTCTGATCCAATTTTCGTTTTACTATAACTTTTCGCTCGTTTATCGGAATCAGGCGATTCAAGCGCCTGGAGTTTCGTCTTGAAACCCTCTTTCCGAATAATCAACTTAAACAAGTTTTGCTACTGTAAAATTTGACTTAGATCCAGATTACTAGAACGAAGTTGATTTCTTTCGCCGTTTGATTTCTTTTGCTTCGTTCGATTTGATTCTTTTTGTAAACCAGGGTTCTTAAGTTGAACTTTCTGGTTAGATCTTCTATTTGAGTTTTACCTGTGCATTAGATGAGTACTTATTGTATGCTTGTTTGTTTGTCTGTGATAGAGTACCCGGAGTGCGCCGCCTGTTACTTCGAATCTCTAGGTTTTGGCGGATCATCAGCAAGGCAAGTAACACTTTGATCATACCTTTTCTACAACCCAGTTTTATTGCATTAGATCAATCCTCGCACATTGCATGATTAGGATCTAATTAAATTGTGGGATGGGAAGTAGATGAGGTAGTACCTATTACCTGTTTATTATCAAACCTTTGGGAGTTATTTCTACGTTTGCTTATTATGCCATGCCATGCTAGTAGACGTGGATTGGGTGAGTGATATCCATGACAGATGTGAGATTATTAATTAATGGTTTATCTAAGGTGGCAACCAAAACACACATCTGGGTGGATTGAGGCACCTGGGTATTCCAGGACTTGCCTGTTTTTCTTTTGGACCGCCACCCAGGCTCAAAGGGATCATGAGGTTATTCATACTAGAAACTTCCGTGTGCAGCCACAAGCCATTATGGGCTCTGGCATAGTTGATTAAGTCGTGCGAACTCTTACAGGGTAGACTAGCAGATGTAGGGGAAAGTAGGTGTACCGGTCTATCCATCGTAAGGTGCTAGCGCTTCTAAAATACTGTGTCTCGGTCATCCGTTTCTCAAACACCATGTAGTGCGAGAAATCCAACGGAAGCGATCGAGTCTTGTGGGGAAAAGTGCGCAAACCTCTGCAGAGTGTAATAAACTAATCATGGTTAGCCATGTCCCCGGTTATGGACATCTCGAGTATCTAGTACCTGGATTATCATGTGAATCTCAACATGTTACTCTAAAGTTAATTTTGTTGGGTTTGTTAAATGATGATGCTTAATTGGGATTGAGAATGCTGTCAACCATTCTCAATGTTTAACAACCACCATGATAGTAATTAAATTTATTCCTTTGAAGTAGGGAAAAATTGGCTTTACGCAAAAACTGTAACCATAGAGCTTTCCACCAGCCAAATATGCATATAGTATAGTTGTTTCATCCCATTACTCTCTATGTGTTACCTTGCCAGCATATTCCATGTGCTGACCCGTTCTCGGGCTGCAACGTTAATGTTACAGACTTTTCAGACGACGATTAAGGAGTTTTTAGGCCGTGGTTCTATACTCAGTGATGCCGTTGGAGTTGATGGACTCACTTATCTTCCAAGCCTTCCGCTGTTATCGTTATTAGATGGCCTTAAGCCATATTTATTGTAATAAGTTCTCTTTTGAGACACTCGATGTAATAAGTGTGTGATTGCTACTTTGCTATAAATCCTCCGAGTACTGTGTGGTGTTAGCATTACTGATCCAGGGATGACACCGGAGCACAGAGATCAGACTGTTTGAGGTCTGGTCGCTACAACCATAGAGGAAGAGGAAGACTATTATCCTAGGGAGAAGGATGAGATGAGCTCAGATAAGGACGAATCTCCGTTGCCTCAACTTGTGAACATGCATGTGGAATTCAAGAAGTCAAGTCTCCCAAACAAACCAAAAAGGCCTAAGATTCAGTTCATACCCTTCCGCTTGCAGGAAAATAAGCAAGATCTATGCAAAAAGGTACTGGAGCTTGAGCAGGAAGTCGGTGAATTGAAGGACGAAAATTCCATCCTCAAGTGTAAGCTAAGGAAGAAGGACAAGATATCTTCTTTATCACCACCACCTTCTTCTTCGTCACCAAAAGAAAATTGAGTATCGGCTATGGTCACTCCCCTTGGCTTCTGCCAAGCTTGGCGGAGGTGCCCCGGTATCATATCATCCCCACTATATTTTGCATTTACTTATTTTAGTTCGATCTTTTGCTTAGCTGAATAAAAGTTTAGTTCGATCCTTTATTTTCGAGAGTTTGCTGAGTGATATATCTTTGTAATCGTGTGTGAGATCTATAATAAAGTTTAGTTTGAGTTTTTTGCTTTCTTTACTTTCAAGTTGCAATAAAAAGAAAGGAAATAAATAAGAAGAAGGGAAAATAATTGAAAAAGATCATATGCTAATCTTATGGTAGGTGATGACACCACATAAGGAAAAGTATAAGTAGGTATTTTTTTAGAGATTGACAAACATAACATTAGTCAATGATGCAACTCATGAAATAATTAATAAGGGAAGAGAAGATTCACATATAAATATACCAACCTAGAAATCTTTTGTGATTGTGAGCCCCCATCAAAATATTATATGCCAAAATTGTTGACGTTGGACAAGGAAAACAACTTAATGATTTATGTTTGTTCATATTCACATAGAAGTCATATTGTCATAGATCCTTTCACATGTGGTGCTTGCCCCTATCTTTGCTAGCCAAAAATTCCGCGCTAAGTAAAGATACTACTTGTGCATCCAAAAACCCTTAAACCCAAATCTTATTTTCAAGTGTCCACCATACCTACCTAGGGATTGAGCAAGACCCCTCAAGTAAGTTGTCATCAGTGCAATAAGGCAATAAAATTGCTTCTAAAAATGTGAGATCATTTAGTGTAAGAGAAAATTGAGCGTTGTACGAACTTGTGATGGTGAAGAATAAAAGCGACAGACTGCATAATAAAGGTCGCTATCACAAGGGGCAATACAACGTGACGTTCTTTTGCACTAAGGGGTTGAGCATACAAACAAATAAGCGCATGGCAACCTCTACTTCCCTCTGCGAAGGGCCTATCTTTTACTTTTATATATTTACTTTTATGCAAAGAGTCAAAGTTTTCTGTCTATTCCTTTTTATTTTTCTCCTTTGGCAAGCATCATGTGGTGAGGAAAGATCTTGGCACATATGTCCAGTTGAATATGGGTAGCATGAGTTATTATTTTGTACATCACCCTTGAGGTCGATACCTTGGGAGGCGAAACTATAAGCCCCTATCTTTCTATGTGTCCGGTTGAAACGTTTTGCTCATGGGGATGCAGTGAGTGTTAGCAACCATAGAAGACTATATGATGGTTGAGTATGTGGACTTGCCTAAAGGCTCCAACACGTGACCCTTCCCGAAAAGATGATGAATTGTAGTTGCAAAGTTGACTGAGAACATAGTTTGTTGTTTTCTAATAGAGTTTTTGCTTTATACATCAATAGTGTGATCAATTGTCACTTAGTCATGAGAAGTCTATGATAAAAGTCTTATGTTTAAGTTTGTTGCTGTTGTAATAATCAACATGATGCTTCTATGTCCGTATTTTGTTTTTATCGACACCTCTCTCTCTAAGCATGTGGACATGTTTTTCGAGTTTGGTTTTCGCTTGAGGACGCGAGGTCTAAGCTTGGGGGAGTTAATACGTCCATTTTGCATCATGTTTTCGTACTGTTATTTATGATGTTTTTATACATAATAGTTCTTTTTGGAGCAATTCTAATGCCTTTTCTCTCATAATTTGCAAGGTACACACAAAGAGGGAGAATTCCGACAGCTGGAAATTTGGACCTAGAAAAGCTACGTCAGGCTACCTATTCTACACAACTCCAAACAAGCTAAAACTTCACGGAGAATTTTTATGGAATATATGATGAATATTGGAGCAAATAAGTACCAGAGGAGGCCCACCAGGTGGGCACAACCCACCTGGGCGCGCTAGGGAGCCCAGGGGCGCCCTGGTGGGTTGTGCTCACCCAGGCCCACCTCTGGTGCCCATCTTCTGGTATATAAGTCATTTTGACCAAGAAATAATAAGGAGGGGACTTTTGGATCGGGGCGCCGCCGTCTCGAGGCGGAACTTGGGCAGGAGTACTTTTGCCCTCCGGTGGAGCGATTCCGCCGGGGGAACTTCCCTCCCGGAGGGGGAAATCATCGTCATCATCATCACCAACAACTCTCCCATCTTGGGGAGGGCAATGTCCATCAACATCTTCAACATCACCCTCTCATCTCAAACCCTAGTCGATCACTTGTGTTCAATCTTGTTACCAGAACTATAGATTGGTGCTTGTGGGTGACTAGTAGTGTTGATTACATCTTGTAGTTGATTACTATATGGTTTATTTGGTGGAAGATTATATGTTCAGATCCATTATGCTATTTAATACCCCTCTGATCTTGAGCATGTTTATCACTTGTGACTAGTTACTTTTGTTCTTGAGGTCACGGGAGAAATCATGTTGCAAGTAATCATGTGAACTTGATATGTGTTCGATATTTTGATAGTATGTATGTTGTGATTCCCTTAGTGGTGTCATGTGAACGTCGATTACATGACACTTCACCATATTTGGGCCTAAGGAAATGCATTGTGGAGTAGCAATTAGATGATGGGTTGCGAGAATGACAGAAGGTTAAACCCCAGTTTATGCGCTATTCCGTAAGGGACCGATTGGATCCAAAAGTTTAATTCTATGGTTAGAATTTATTCTTAATACTTTTATCGTAGTTGAGGATGCTTGTGGGAGGGTTAATCATAAGTAGGATGTTTGTTCAAGTAAGAACAAGACGTAAGCACCGGTCCACCCACATATCAAATTAATGAAGTAGTGAACACAAATTGAATCAACATGATGAAAGTGACTAGATGGAATTCCCGTGTACCCTCAAGAATGCTTTGCCTATTATAAGAGACTATTTTGGCCCGTCCTTTGCCTCAAAAGGGTTGGGCTACCTTGCTGCACTTTTGTTACTACTATTGTTACTTTCTCGTTACAAATTATCTTGCTATCAAACTACTCTGCTACTTACAATTTCAGCACTTGCAGACATTACCTTGCTGAAAACCACTTTCATTTCCTTCTGCTCCTCGTTGGGTTGGACACTCTTACTTATCAAAAAGAGCTACAATTGATCCCATGTACTTGTGAGTCATCAATGAACAGGACACCTGATGTCGCTTGAAGCTACGTCGGTATTTCCCCAAAGAGGAAGGGATGATGCAGCACATCAGCGGTAGGTATTTCCCTCATATATGAAACCAAGGTTATCGAACCAGTAGGAGAACCAAGCAACACAACATAAACAGCCCCTCCACACAGATAACAAATCCTCGCAACCCGACGTGTTAAAGGGGTTCTCAATCCCTTTCGGGGTACGACCACTCAAGTGGCAAACGGACGTGAGATAAATTTGTAGTAAATTGATAGATCGAACGCTAAATAAAATAAATGAGAATAAATTGCATCAAGGTATTTTTGTATTTTTGGTTTAATAGATCTGAAAATAAAAGTAGATCGCAAAGGCAAATATATGAGAAAGAAGACCCAGGGGCTGTAGGTTTCACTAGTGGCTTCTCCCAAGAAAAATAGCAAACGGTATGTAAACAAATTACTGTTGGGCAATTGATAGAACTTCAAATAATTATGACGATATCCAGGCATTGATCATTATATAGGCATCATGTCCATGATTAGTAGACTGACTCCTGCCTGCATCTACTACTATTACTCCACACATCGACCGCTATCCAACATGCATCTAGTGTATTAAGTTCATGGAGAAACAGAGTAATGCAATAAGAACGGTGACATGATGTAGACAAGATCTAGCTATGTAGAGATAGACCCCATCGTTTTATCCTTAGTAGCAACAATACATACGTGTCGTTTCCCTTTCTATCACTGGGATCAAGCAGCATAAGATCGAACCCACTACAAAGCACCTCTTCCCATTGCAAGATAAATAGATCAAGTTGGCCAAAAAAATCCAAATATCAGAGAAGAAATATGAGGCTCTAAGCAATCATGCATATAAAGATCAAAGAAACTCAAATAACTTTCATGGATATAAAAAGATAGATCTGATCATAAACTCAAAGTTCATCGGATCCCAACAAACACACCGCAAAAGAGTTACATCATATGGATCTCCAAGAGACCATTGTATTGAGAATCAAAAGAGAGATATGAGGCCATCTAGCTACTAACTACGGACCCAAAGGTCCACAAAGAACTACTCACACATCATCGGAGAGGCACCTATGGAGGTGGTGAACCCCATGCGAGATGGTGTCTAGATTGGATCTGGTGGTTCTGGACTCTGCGGCGGCTGGATGAATATTTCATCGACTCCCCTAGAGTTCTGGGATTTTTGGGGTTTTTATAGATCAAAGAGGCAGTCTGGGGGGCACCCGAGGTGGGCACAACCCACCAGGGCGCGCCTGGTGGGTTGTGCCCCCTCGGGGCACCCCCAGGCGCAGCCAGGGCCCGTTGTGTTCCTTTTGGCACATAAAAATTCGTCGTAAAGTTTCATGGCATTTGGACTCTGTCTGATATTGATTTTCTGCGATGTAAAAAACACGAAAAAACAAGAACTGGCACTTGGCACTATGTCAATAGGTTAGTACCAAAAAATGATATAAAATGATTATAAAACATCCAAGATTGATAATATAACAACATGGAACAATCAAAAATTATAGATACGTTGGAGACGTATCAGCATCCCCAAGCTTAACTCCTACTCGTCCTCGAGTAGGTAAGTGATAAAAACAAAACTTTTGATATGGAATGCTGCCTATCATGTCATATCATATTATTTTCTTTATAGCATGGACAATTGGACTTTTAGTTGTTCAAAGCAATAGTCTAGTTTTGACATGATAATTTATATGCTCAAGCATATCAACAAGCAACCATGTCTTTCAAAATATCAACGCTAAAACAAGTTATCCCTAGCCCATCATGCTCAAACATTGATCCATTCACGAAACACACTCGAATATTAGCTACACCCAATACTTAAGTACGATCATATTGCCTCCTAGTTGGTGCTTTTATAAGAGAAGATGGAGACTCAAAATAAAAATTGCATAAAGTAAAAGAAAGGCCCTTCGCAGAGGGAAGTAGGGATTTGTAGAGGTGCCAGAGCTCAAAGCGAAAAACATAGAGATAAAAATATTTTGGGAGGTGTATCCATCCCACCAACGAAAATGGCTTAGAGTTCCCAATACTTTCCATGCATAGATATATCATAGGTGGTTTCCAAACAGAAAATAAAGTTTATTCCTTTTTCCACCATACTTTCACTTTCCATGGCTAGCCGTATCCACGGTTGCCCTCCATACCAACACTTTCCAAGGAATTTATTATTTGACAACATAAAGTAAATTCATTTTTGCATTTCGGGACTGGGCATCCCTAATACCTTTGCCTTACTCTCGTGTAATGACAACTGAATAAACACTCATCTTGAGAATAACACATCTAGCATGGAAAATATTAGCCACCCCTCACCGCTCCGCGAGCAAAACAAACACACAAAAGAGAAGTTTATTTTGAAAATTAGAGATGGCACATGAAAATTTGCTTAGAACGGCAAAATAATACCACATACAGGTAGATATAGTGGACTCATGTGGCAAAACTGGTTTAAGGATTTTGGATGCACAAGTAGTGATCATGCTTAGTGCAAAATGAAGGCTAGCAAAAGATTGGGAAGTGACCAACTAAGAAACAGATAATCTCATAAGCAAGCATTAAGCATAAATAACACCGAATAATGCACCACAAGTAGGATGTAATTTCATTGCATGACTATTGACTTTCGTACTTGCATAGGGAATCACAAACCTTAAAACCAATATTCTTACTAAAGCATAATTACTCACCAACATAACTCACATATCACATCATCATATCTCAAAACTATTACTAAGAATAAAGTTTATTTTGTCCAGTGATCTTCATGAAAGTTTTTATTATATCCTTCTTGGATATCTATCACTTTGGGACTAATTTTCATGTGTTGCTTTTCACAAGCTCCAACAAATATAAGTGAAGATCTTGAGCATAATAAATTTTTCTTTCTCTCAAATTAATTTAAGTGAAGCAAGATAGAATTTCTTGAAATTTTTACTAACTCTCAAATAAATCTAAGTGAAGCAAGAGAGCATTTCTTCAAAAATACTAAAGCACACCGTGCTAAAAATGATATAAGTGAAGCACTAGAGCAAGTCCATAGCTCATAAAAATTTAAGTGAAGCATAGAGAGAAATTCTAACAAGTCATGACATAATTTTGGCTCTCTCAAATAGGTGTGTCCAGAAAAGATTGATGACTTAAAACAAAAAACAAAACAAGCAAAGACTCTCTCTTTGTGTGGTGTGAATAGTTTTATTATTTTGGGTTTTTTTCATTGAGGGAAGTGCGAATTGATTTGGTACGTACAAGTACAATATTACACGTTAGGCTTGTCCCTAAAATTCAACCCGCACCTTGTCATATCCCGAAAATTCAGATATCGTGCTCCGAAAACTGGCGCCTTCACAACCCGCGCCTCGCTATCCCAAAATTACAACGCGCGCGAAAACTCCCTCCAGCTGCCAAATCCCGACACGCGAAATCCCCCTTCTAACCCTGAGCCGAAAGGGCTGCTAGTTCAAATCAGTGGGGGTACTTTTGTAACACACCCTATATTTTGGACAAGCGCGTCCCTAAGTCGTGGTTCCCCCTCCCATCGCCTCCTTTTCGGCATTCGAAATCCCAGGCCGCCATAACCTCTCCGTTCCAGCTGCGTAACCCCACCCTCCGCTATCCGCCACCTCACCACTGCCCAACCAGAGCCTCTTCCCTGATGATGTCGTCCACCGTAACAGCTCGACTTCCCTCATCCACCTCCCCGGATGAGGATCCGTCGTCCATCTCGTCATCCCGCTGGTTCAGCTGCCCCGTCATCCATCTCCAAGGAGCTGCTCGAACGATTGCCTCGTCTATCGGGCTGCTCCATCCCCACAGCGCCGCCTTAACCTGCTCCACCGGAACCGCAGCATCCTCAATGACTCCTCGGACGAAGCCAAGGCCTACTCGGTGCCACCAAAGAGGTTGTACACTCATTGCATCGCACCTTCTCCTTAACTCGACCTCCCGGCACCGACGGTGCTCCATCCCGCACCCCCATGGAGCGGCTACCTTGAAGTCGGCGTCACGGACGACATCTCCACGGCGGCTCTCCCCTGGTGCGAGGCCCCTTCGGCGGTGGCGTCCATACCAGCCGGATTTGTTGCTGCTGCTCTAGCTCTTGCTCGTTCGCACTGCTGCTGCTGCTCTGGCTCTCTCTCGCTCGCTCGCGCTACTACTGCTGCTCTCCCCCTCGCGCGTGCTGCTGCTTTGCTCCGATTTTGCTATACTTCAGTCGACTGAATCGACTTTTGGGTAAGTCAATTTTCAGGGGGGGGGAGGCTCGCTGGAGTTAAGGAAGAACCACCCGCAACGGGGAGGGGGATCGCCAGAGAGGTACCACACTATCTATCTTAGGGTTCAGGGTGGGGGCGGTGGTTGCCGGCGGTGGGGCGGTGGCGTGGGGATCGCTGGAGAAAAAGCTCGGCGCGTGGGGGGGGGGGGGGGGCTAGAGGGCTGGCCGAGGCGGCGGCGGACCGGCGATGGGGAGTTGTTTCAGGGCAGCGTGGCAGTGGCTTGCGGTGGTTCGGCCGACGGTGGCTTGCGGCTCAGGGGGGGTGCAGGTTGAAGATTAACTACAGGCCCTCCCTAAACTATATGTCAAGTGCCTCTCTACTACCATTGCGTTCAGTTTCGATAGTAACATTTAGATTCCATAGTAAATTTCAGTTTTGATAGTTCAGTTCAGAGACGACAATTTTTACCTCATCTGTTGTAGTCAGGTGGTTTTTGGTGATGTAAATTTATATCTATTTTACATCATCTATTGGAGATGCTATTAGAATCTCACTTGAGAGTAACGATGTCTGTCTTGTGCTGCTTCAGCCTTGACGTCTTACGGCTCACCGGAGCTGTTCGAATGACAGAATGATCCATCACAACAGAGCAGTGCCGTGGAAGCCGTCTACAAATTCCTCAGATCTTCCTCCACACCTCCGACAGCCACCACCGCCTCAACTTCTTCAGCGACTAACCCAATGATGCTGAGGTCGACACAGCTATGGCAAATAGGTTGTACACTTGTTGCATCACTTATTACTCTACATTCATGTCGATCCATTAGGGCTATTTTGGTTCAACGGAAAAACATATCAATAGGAAGTTTTCCTATGGCACTCTACTATTCAATTATTCATGCAATTTGTTGAAAGGAATGGAGCAAAACATCCACCTAGACCCAGACCTACTTTTCAAAATCCCATGCATGAAAACAAGACCAAGTGCATTAGTGGCAGAATATCATTCTAACTATACACGCTTTCATATAGTTTCACTTTATTTTGGCCATGTTTCTTTGCATTCCTCTGCTCTTCCATTTCCTGTGAACCAAACACCCAAGTTGACAGAAATCCTATGTTTACAAATGCTCTATTTACCATGTGCATTCCTATCCTATTCCCGTGTTTTTCCTATCCCCGCATTTTTAGAATCATGCAAGCCAAATGAGCCCTTACAGAATTACTTCAGTTACAGGTAGGTGTTGAAGGAAACTTTGTGTGGTTTGTACTGCTCCTACTGCGACGTCGTCCACCTCACCTGAGCTGCTCCATCGACACAAGCATCCACCAAACCAGACATTGATGTCTTACTACACAACCTTCTTCTTGTAGACGTTGTTGGGCCTCCAACTTCAGAGGTTTGTAGGACAGTAGCAAATTTCCCTCAAGTGGATGACCTTAGGTTTATCAATCCGTGGGAGGCGTAGGATGAAGATGGTCTCCCTCAAACAACCCTGCAACCAAATAACAAAGAGTCTCTTCTGTCCCCAACACACCCAATACAATGGTAAATTGTATAGGTGCACTAGTTTGGCGAAGAGATAGTGATACAAGTGCAATATGGATGGTAGATAAAGGTTTTTGTAATCTGAAAATATAAAAACAGCAAGGTAACTAATGATAAAAGTGAGCACAAACGGTATTGCAATGCTAGGAAACAAGGCCTAGGGTTCATACTTTCACTAGTGCAAGTTCTCTCAACAATAATAACATAACTGGATCATATAACTATCCCTCAACAGGCAACAAAGAGTCACTCCAAAGTCACTAATAGCGAAGAACAAATGAAGAGATTATGGTAGGGTACGAAACTACCTCAAGGTTATCCTTTCTAATCGATCTATTCAAGAGTCCGTAGTAAAATAACACGAAGCTATTCTTTCCGTTCAATCTATCATAGAGTTCGTACTAGAATAACACCTTCAGACACAAATCAACCAAAACCCTAATGTCACAGATACTCCAATGTCACCTCAAGTATCCATGGTTATGATTATACGATATGCATCACACAATCTCATATTCATCTATTCAACCAACACAAAGAACTTCAAAGAGTGCCCCAAAGTTTCTACCAGAGAGTCAAGACGAAAACGTGTGCCAACCCCTATGCATAAGTACACGAGGTCACGGAAGTCGCAAGTTGATCACCAAAACATACATCAAGTGGATCACATGATATCCCATTGTCACCACAGATAAGCACGTGCAAGACATACATCAAGTGTTCTCAAATCCTTAAAGACTCAATCCGATAAGATAACTTCAAAGGGAAAACTCAATCCATTACAAGAGAGTAGAGGGAGAGAAACATCATAAGATCCAACTATAATAGCAAAGCTCGCGATACATCAAGATCGTATCACCTCAAGAACACGAGAGAGAGAGAGAGAGAGAGAGAGAGAGAGAGAGAGACCAAACACATAGCTACTGGTACATACCCTCAGCCCCGAGGGTGGAATACTCCCTCCTCATCATGGAGAGCGCTAGGATGATGAAGATGGCCACCGGAGAGGGATTGCCCCCTCCGGCAGGGTGCCGAAACGGGTCTAGATTGGTTTTTGGTGGCTACGGAGGCTTCTGGCGGCGGAACTCCCGATCTATTCTGTTCTCGATGTTTTTAGGGTATATGGACATATATAGGAGGAAGAAGTACGTCGGTGGAGCAACGAGGGGCCCACGAGGGTGGAGGGCGCGCCCCCCTGCCTCGTGGCTGCCTCGTTGATTGTCTGACGTATACTCCAAGTCTCCTGGATTGCTTCTGTTCCAAAAATAACTCTCCCGAAGGTTTCATTCTGCTTGGACTCCGTTTGATATTCCTTTTCTTCAAAACACTAAAATAAGCAATAAAACAACATTTTGGGCTGGGCCTCCGGTTAATAGATTAGTCCCAAAAATAATATAAAAGTGTATAATAAATCCCATAAACATCCAAAATAGATAATATAATAGCATGAAACAATCAAAAATTATAGATACGTTGGAGACGTATCAGACATCACGACTCATGGCCATCTTTCGCCACCTCAGATCTCCTTCCCTGCTGCCGGCACCCACCGCAACGGCATCACCATCATCGACTCAGCAGATGAACCTGAGGAGTACACGGGTCCACAAGAGAGTTCGCACTCTTTTGTTTATGCTTATGTTATGCATTGCTTAAATTACCTGCTATTTTATCGTCCTGTTCACCTCTTAGACTCCAAGTCAGGTCCAAATTAATGTTCAAACTTGAGTTCTAAATTAGTTGTGGGGCACATATCGAGGCAGCAATGAATAGTATCTCTGTCTAATATCTGGTTCACCTAGGGTATGCCTATCTTTTTCATCTTGGGTGGGAAACAAATAGTAAAGCAATCATCATCTGTCTTTTTATTAAATTAAAGCAATCATCAGCCTGCTATCATTATTTTTGGATTCATCCACTGGTTGTTGCCATCACTCTAGATTTCTGCATGCTCTCCTTACATAATCTCACCATATATTTTTTCGTATGCATGTCAGATATTGTACACAGTCATGCTGAACATGTAGAGAAAAAGAAAGGAGTTTTGCACGGCAATACAATGTCATGCAGACATCGCTCCATGGTGGGTTCAATGGCAAACCCTCCCCACTCTCCATATTGTAATCCATAGGAAGATATCTGTTCTGAGGTGGATTCAGACGCAGCTGACCATTCCTATTTACCCCCAAGGTGTTTGCTCTACCTTGGCATGATGATGTTATTCATATCATGCATATGTTGCTTTGCAGTGCCTACTTTTGACATCATATATGTCATCTGCTTAGTTTAGACATGTTCTATAATGCCACCTGTTTAGTTTCTATATCATATATGGGAATTATGCAGTCTCATGTCTTTTAGCCAGCCATAATATATGTGCAATGTGCAATGCCATCCTATTTAACCAGGCATCATATATTTGAATGATATCTTGCCCATCCTTTTCCTCATTACATTTCCATTTGTCGACAATGTTTGTACATTAAACTACTCTTCCCGTAAATCAACCATTTGGGTGGGAGATGGAAAAATCTAGAGTGAAAACAAAGGCCTTCAGAGCAGACAGTGCTACCTGTCAAAGCGGATCTCTTGTTGTGTCCCGGTAGCTCCTCAGAGATGGATTCAGAGACAGATGACCAGTCCTATCCCCCCACCAAGGTGTATGCTCTAACTTGGCACAGTTATACTGCTCATATCATGCATATGGTGTCTTGCATTGCATAGTTTAGACATCATATACACAATATTCAACACCATGTTCTTAGTTCAGACATCATATCGAATGCCCTCTGTTTAGCATATAAATCACATATGTGAATTAAATCATGTGATCCTGATTACTTGATAACATTTATGTGAATTATGTCATGCAATCCTGTTTAGTTATTCATCATATCTTTGAATTATGTTATACTATGCAATCCAGTTTAGATAGACATCATATATGTGAAATTATGTCATGCTATCCATCTAGTTAAACAATATACATGTCAACTATTTCATGTCCTCTTTTTTTCACACTATCTATTGCATCTGTCTCTCATACAATGTCTGTACATTCAACTATGTTTCCTATTTATCAGCCATTTGAATTGGAGCGGGTGATGCCAGTATCTAGCGGAGTAAAAACATGGTCTTCAAATAAAACAGTGCTACCTCTTGGTGGAGATAGCACCCCGGTTGTACATGCACGAGAACCAGCCCTACCACACATAAGCCAGACTCCCGCAGATTGTACCCCTACTGCGATGGTCAGAGAACCAGCTTCACCCAATCTAACCCCAACCCCAGCAGATAGTAACCCAGTTCCTGTTGACACAGCACCATCTCCACCACAGAGCTCCCAAACAAGAGCAGTTAGTAAGGCAGCTCCAATGCCCAAAGGGCCAGTACTACCATGGCGAACCCCAGCTCCACCAATCAGTACGCCTATTCCTATGGAGGAAGCACAACCAGCCAGTCGTAGTTTAGCATCTATCACATTTGATGTTGTTAAATCCTATGTGAGTATCTTCCCATCTTGGAAATATTATACTAAAGATGAAGGAAAATTCCAGTTGCAGGTGTTTGTCCAAGAGTTATGTGTTAGTAATGTTATTGATGGCAATTACTTTGCTTTGTCCCATACATTCTACTCCATGATGGTTATAATACAACAAAATTTCCCATTTTTCCCTATAGAGAAGGACCGATTTGGAAACTCGGGATGAGGTAACGTGTGCTAATACCTCTGCTATCTTCAAGAATGCTTGGTGGCAGTATCAGAATTACCTAAGGAAAACATACTTCACCGGCAAAGAAACTCATCAAATTCCCTTACGTTCTCCTGAGACACATTTATTGGACGATGGCTGGGAATGCCTTGTTCTGTACTGGTCCCGAACCAAGAATGTGGTAATGTCTATGAGCTCATTTTGTAAGTACTGTATTCTTGTGTCTTACTGTACTCTGTTCATGTAGAACAAGTGCTTAAACCTAAAGAACAACAATTCTAATTTAAGATTCCATTGCTATCGTGCATATTGCTTTGCTCTTGTATCACTGTATTTACTCATACAAACTTATTTTAAATTGAAGGATCCAATCGAAACTCCATTGGCATAGTAGGTATGTTCACGCATGTTTCTTTAACATGTTTTCTCTTATCAATAGCTCTCTTGATTTCAATTTCAATTGTGTATACAGTTGACTTCTCATCATGCACATTACTAGCATCACAACATAGCCAATAGTGTTGTTGTACATGTAGACCTGTCGTACCCATCTGAAATCTTGTTGTGACGTGTAGTTTCCCACGCTTTGTATTCTTTCACTGCTGCTTTGTCTTGAACTGATATGATTTGAACCGTGTCTCTATTTTGATTTGGCAAGACAATGCAGTGACCATAGGACATAGATATATGTCTGTTTGATGCTTTTATTATGTACTAGTACTTGGCAATAGAAGACTTGGTAGTTTAATCATGTCCACCTTACTAATGAACTGGTTCACCGAAATGAGTTCCATATACTAGTACATGCTAAACCTGTTATGTGTCTGCTTGTTTCTTCTTTTAGAATGCTGACAGAATATTGGGGAAGAGTGCCTTATTAAGCAATGGTAAAGGAAGTAGTGCAGATAAGGTTCAGGATGTGAGATATCCTTGTTGCTCTCCAACAAAGCTGATAAAACAGCTAAGGAAGACTATCTTGAAGACAGTGAGACAACCCCAAAGTCCTATCTTGGTTTAGTGTTCAAGTTACTGGCCACTACCACTTGCACAAGCTATTCAAACTCACTGTCTGAATCAGTTCAGTTTCTTGAGTCTCAACTACAAGATGAAAGACATCGATCAGCTGTGCTGTGACAAGAAGCGGAAGGACTGCGGAAATCCCTGGAGCATTCAGATGCATACTTTCTGGTGCTAGATCAAGCTTTGGAGGATTTTAGCGCCAAACAGGAAAAAGCTAATAAGCTTGGTAAGCTTATTGCTAGCATGGTGGATACCCAGGATAACGTTTCTTGAGCTCTTCTAAAGTTGTTTCAGTTATACTCTTGTTTTGCCGCCACGTTTATTTGCACTGGTGGCCAATTTTGATGGCCAGTGTGTGTAATATGCTGCTTTGTTCCCTATATTTGCACTGGTGGCGAACTTTGATGCCCAGTGGATGTAATATGTGTAATAGCTGTAATAGGCTAGCATTAGTTGCTTGCTTATTTATTTCCTTACTGTCTTGTGTTTGCTTGTAGTCACTGCAGTTCTTTTTCCGCATTTTTCTAGTGGCCACAGTAACATATTTTTGGTAACTAGGCCACAATAATCATGGCAACACACGGACTGTTGTAACCATGGGCCTCCTGCGGGCCGTAGGATCCATGGGCCTTCTACGGGCCGTAGGATCCATGGACTTTATACCAGCCTTATGATCCATGGGCCTTCTATGGGTCATAGGGTCCATTGGTCTTCTATGGGCCGTAGGATCCATAGGCCTTCTACGGGGCGTATAATCATTTCGCCAAACATGGGGCGTACTATTCGTGGGCCATAACGGGCCGTTAATAGGCCGTGTTTGATAACGCTATGAAAACAGCCCAACGGGTGAACGGACCACAAACGGGCTGAATGTAACCACAGGCTGAATTTGGCCCACAAACGGAATAGGCCAATAACGGACCGTAACTAACCAAATTGTAGAAATGAGCCCAAGAATAAATGGGCCCTTAGAAGGCCGAAAGTTAACACGGGCTGGAAATGGTCGACGGAATAATGGGCTGTTAATGGGTATAAAGCGATACACTGTTCATTATGGGCCAGTTTCATCTCGGGCCTTTATTGGGGCCAGAGTTACTATGGGCCTATGTGGGCTGAAAGACATCATGGGCCATACATGGGCCAGAAGTAACAACATGTTGGAATCATATTGGACGGCCCAGATGAATCTACTGGGCTTAAGTCCGATTGGCCGTAACGGGCCGGGAGTTAGCGGGCCGTAAATGGGTGATATACAAACAGGCCGTTAACAAGCTTTCCATGGGCCGACCTGTTACCTTTTGACCAAGTCAAATGGGCCGGCCTTTTCACCAGAATGGGCCTCTATTGGGCCGTGCCACATGTCGACGTATCATAGGCGCCTCTTGTCCAATGAGTGGATGACATCTGTCCCAACGGTGACCCAACACGTGTTTCCTCTGGCCAATGAGAATTTTACACATGGAAAATCCCCATTGGTTTGGGCTATTAACGGGTTATCAGATCCAAAACCGGACCCGATAGCTTAACGGCGACCCATTACAGTGGATGCCATGTGTCAGTCACCCTTGACGAAAACACTTCTATGACGCGCGATTTATCGTCATGGAAGGGGACACTTCCGTCATGATAATTTTGGTAATGTCATGGAACACTTCTACGACAGCACATGTATGACTATCTTGATTCTGTCATAAAATCGTATGACAAAAAATGTGACCTACTATGACAAACACGTATCATCACTGAAGTGTATTTTTTGTAGTGATCAAGGGTGCATGGCCATAAAAGATATTACTCATATAAATAGAACAACCATTATTCTCTTATTTAAATGAATAACCATCTCGCATCAAACAAGATCCAGATATAATGTTCATGCTCAACGCTGGCACCAAATAAAAATTCTTCAGGTCTAAAACTAATACCGAAGGTAGATGTAGAGGTAGTGTGCCGACGGCGATCACATCGACCTTGGAACCATTTCCGACGCGCATCGTCACCTCGTCCTTAGCCAATCTTTGTTTAATCCGTAGCCCCTAGTTCGAGTTGCAAATATGAGCAACAGAACCAGTATCAAATACCCAGGCGCTACTACGAGCATTAGTAAGGTACACATCAATAACATGTATATCAAATATACCTTTCACTTTGCCATCCTTCTTATCCGCCAAATACTTGGGGCAGTTCCGCTTCTAGTGACCAGTCCCTTTGCAGTAGAAGCACCCAGTTTCAGGCTTAGGTCCAGACTTGGCCTTCTTCCCGGGAGCAGCAAATTGCTTGCTATTCTTCTTGAAGTTCCCCTTCTTCCCTTTGCCCCTTTTCTTGAAACTAGTGGTCTTGTTAACCATAAACACTTGATGCTCCTTCTTTATTTCCACCTCCACAGCCTTAAGCATTGTAAAGAGCTCGGGAATTGTATTTTCCATCCCTTTCATATTATAGTTCATCATGAAGCCTTTATAGCTTGGTGGCAGTGATTGAAGAACTCTGTCAATAACACTATCATCCGGAAGATTAACTCCCAGCTGAGTCAAGTGGTTATGGTACCCAGACATTCTGAGTATGTGTTCACTGACAGAACTGTTCTCCTCCATTTTGCAGCTATAGAACTTGTTGGAGACTTCATATATCTCAACTCGGGCATTTGCTTGAAATATTAACTTCAGTTCTTGGAACATCTCATATGCCCCATGACATTCAAAACGTCTTTGAAGTCCCGATTCTAAGCCGTAAATCATGGCACACAAAACTTTCGAGTAGTCATCAGCTTTAGCTTGCCAGACGTTCATAACGTCCGGTGTTGCTCCTGCAGCAGGCCTTGCACCTAGCGGTGCTTCAAGGACGTAATTCTTCTGTGCAAAAATGAGGATAATCCTCAAGTTATGGACCCAATCCGTGTAGTTTCTACCATCATATTTGAACTTAGCTTTCTCTAGGAACACATTAAAATTCAAGGGAACGGTAGCATAGGCCATTGATCTACAACAACGTAGATATGCAAAAACTATCAGGACTAAGTTCATGATAAGTGTAAGTTCAATTAATCATATTACTAAAGAACTCCCACTTAGATAGACATCCCTCGAGTCATCTAAATGATCACGTGATCCATATCAACTAAACCATGTCCGATCATCACATGAGATGGAGTAGTTTTCAATGGTGAACATCTCTATGTTGATCATATCTACTATATGATTCACGCTCGACCTTTTGGTCTCAGTGTTCCGAGGCCATGTCCGTACATGCTAGGCTTGTCAAGTTTAACATTGATACGTCTCCAACGTATCTATAATTTTTGATTGTTCCATGATATTATATTATCAATCTTGGATGTTTTATAATCATTTTATATCATTTTGGTACTAACCTATTGACATAGTGCCAAGTGCCAGTTCATGTTTTTTTCTTCTGTTTTTTACATCGTAGAAAGTCAATATCAGACGGAGTCCAAATGCCATGAAATTTTACGGAGATTTTTTATGGACCAAAAGGAACATGTTGGGCCCTGGTTGCACCGGGGGGAGTCCCGAGGAAGGGACAACCCACCAGGGCGCGCCAGGAGGCCCTGGCGCGCCCTGGTGGGTTGTGCCCACCACGGGTGCCCCTGGACCGCCTCTTTGCTCTATAAATACCCCAAAAATCCCAGAACCCTAGGGGAGTTGACGAAATATTCATCCAGCTGCTGCAGAGTCCAGAGCCACTAGATCCAATATAGACACCATCTTGGATGGGGTTCACCACCTCCATTGGTGCCTCTCAGATGATGTGTGAGTAGTTCTTTGTAGACTTCGGGTCCGTAGTTAGTAGCTAGATGGCTTCATCTCTCTCTCTCTCTCTTGATTCTCAATACAATGGTCTCTTGGAGATCCATATGATGTAACTCTTTTGCGGTGTGTTTGTTGGGATTGATGAACTTTGAGTTTATGATTAGATCTATCTTTTTATATCCATGAAAGTTATTTGAGTTTCTTTGATCTCTTATATGCATGATTTCTTATAGCCTCGTATTTCTTCTATGATATTTGGGTTTTGTTTGGCCAACTTGATCTATTTATCTTGCAATGGGAAGAGGTGCTTTGTAGTGGGTTCAATCTTACGGTGCTTGATCCCAGTGACACAAAGGGAAATGACATGTATGTATCATTGCTACTAAGGATAAAACGATGGGGTCTATCTCTACATAGATAGATCTTGTCTACATCATGTCATCGTTCTTATTGCATTACTCCGTTTCTCCATGCTTAATACACTAGATGCATGCTGGATATCGGTCGATGTGTGGAGTAATAGTAGTAGATGCAGGCAGGATTCGGTCTACTAATCTTGGATGTGATGCCTATATAATGATCATTGCCTGGATATCGTCATAATTATTTGAGGTTCTATCAATTGCCCAACAGTAATTTGTTTACCCACCGTTTGCTATTTTTCTTGAGAGAAGCCACTAGTGAAACCTCTCGCCCCCGGCTCTTCTTTCTCATATATTTGCCTTTGCGATCTATTTTTATTTGCTTTTATTTTCAGATCTATTAATCCGAAAACCCAAAAATACTTTGCTGCACTTTATTTTATTTGCGATCTATTTATTTAATCTATTACAACTTTCTCCCATCACGCACCAATTTCTGGCACCGTTACCCAAAAGGGATTTACAACCCCTTTAATACGTCGGGTTGCGAGGATTTGTTATCTGTGTGCAGGGGTTGTTTATGTTGTGTTGCTGGGTTATCCGATTGGTTCGATAACCTTGGTTTCATATCCGAGGGAAATACCTACCGCCGCTGTGCTACATCATCCCTTCCTCTTTGGGGAAATACCGACGTAGATTCAAGCGACATCAAACCTGAGTATTCTGCACATGCAAAACTGTCTTACACCCGTTGTATGTGAACGTAGAGCTTATCACACCTGATCATCACGTGGTGTCTCGGCACGACGAACTGTAGCAATGGTGCATACTCAGGGAGAACTCTTATACCTTGAAATTTAGTGAGGGATGATCTTATAATGCTACTATCGTACTAAGAAAAATAAGATGCATAAAAGATAAACATCACATGCAATCAAAATATGTGACATGATATGGCCATCATCATCCTGTGCCTTTGATCTCCATATCCAAAGCATCGTCAAATATGTGACATGATATGGCCATCATCATCTTGTGCCTTTGATCTCCATCTCCAAAGCACCGTCATGATCTCCATCGTCACCGGCTTGACACCTTGATCTCCATCGTAGCATCGTTGTCGTCTCGCCAACTATTGCTTCTACAATTATCGCTACCGCATAGTGATAAAGTAAAGCAATTACATGGCGATTGCATTTCATACAATAAAGCGACAACCATAAGGCTCCTGGCAGTTGCCGATAACTTTTACAAAACATGATCATCTCATACAATAACTTATGTCTTGACCATATCACATCACAACAAGCCTTGCAAAAACAAGTTAGACGTCCTCTACTTTGTTGTTGCAAGTTTTACGTGGCTGCTATGGGCTTCTAGTAAGAACCATTCTTACCTACGCATCAAAACCACAACGATTTTTTGTCAAGTGTGCTGTTTTAACCTTCAACAAGGACCAACCGTAGTCAAATTCGATTCAACTAAAGTTGGAGAAAGAGACACCTGCCAGCCACCTTTATGCAAAACAAGTTGCATGTCTGTTGGTGGAATCAGTCTCAGGAACATGGTCATGTAAGGTTGGTCCGGGCCGCTTCATCCAACAATACCGCCGAATCAAAATAAGATATTGGTGGTAAGAAGTATGACTATGATCGCCCACAACTCTTTGTGTTCTACTCGTGCATATCATCTACGCATAGACCTAGCTCGGATGCCACTGTTGGGGAGTGTAGCATGCAATTTCAAAAAAATTCCTACAATCTTGAAAGATCTATCTAGGAGAAGCATAGCAACGGGAGGGGGAGAGTGTGCCCACGTACCCTTGTAGACCGAAAGCGGAAGCGTTAGGCTAACATTGTTGATGTAGTCGAACGTCTTCGCGATCCAACCGATCAAGTACCGAACATACGGCACCTCCGAGTTCAGCACACGTTCAGCTCGATGGCGTCCCTCGAACTCTTGATCCAGCAAAGTGTCGAGGGAGAGTTTCATAAGCACGACGGCGTGGTGAAGGTGATGGTGATGTGATTCGCGCAGGGCTTTGCTACCTCTTGAGCACTGCGTTGGTTTTCCCCGAAGAGGAAGGGATGATGCAACAAAGTAGCGTAAGTATTTCCCTCAATTTTGGAGAACCAAAGTATCAATCCAGTAGGAGGCTACGCGTGAGTCCCTCGTACTTGCACAAAACAAATAAATCCCCGCAACCAATGCAAATAGGGGTTGTCAATCCCTATAAGGCCACTTACGAGAGTGAAACCTGATAGATATGATAAGATAATATTTTTGGTATTTTTGTGATAAAGATGCAAAGTAAATAGCAAAGGAAATAATAAGTAGTAGGATATTAATATGATGAAGATAGACCCGGGGGCCATAGATTTCACTAGTGGCTTCTCTCGAGAGCATAAGTACTCTACGGTGGGTGAACAAATTACTGTTGAGCAATTGACAGAATTGAGCATAGTTATGAGAATATCTAGGTATGATCATCTATATAGGCATCACGTCCCAGACAAGTAGACTGACTCCTGCCTGCATCTACTTTTATTACTCCACTCATCGACCGCTATCCAGCATGCATCTAGAGTATTAAGTTAAAAATAGAGTAACGCCTTAAGCAAGATGACATGATGTAGAGGGATAGACTCATGCAATATGAATAAAACCCCATCTTGTTATCCTCGATGGCAATAATACAATATGTGCCTTGCTGCCCCTACTGTCACTGGGAAAGGACACCGCAAGATTGAACCCAAAGCTAAGCATTTCTCCCATTGCAAGAAAGATCAATCTAGTAGGCCAAGCCAAACCAATAATTTGAAGAGACTTGCAAAGATAACCAATCATACATAAAAGAATTCAGAGAAGATTCAAATATTGTTCATAGATAAACTTTATCATAAACACACAATTCATCGGTCTCAACAAACACACCGCAAAAAGAAGATTACATCGAATAGTTCTCCACAAGGGAGGGGGAGAACATTGTATTGAGATCCAAAAAGAGAGAAGAAGCCATCTAGCTACTAACTATGGACCCGTAGGCTTGAGGTAAACTACTCACACTTCATCGGAGGGGCTATGGTGTTGATGTAGAAGCCCTCCGTGATCGATGCCCCCTCCGGCGGAGCTCCGGAACAGGTCCCAAGATGGGATCTCGTGGATACAGAAAGTTGAGGTGGTGGAATTAGGGTTTTGGCTCCGTATCTGATCGTTTGGGGGTACGTAGGTATATATATAGGAGGAAGGAGTACGTCGGTGGAGCAACAGGGGGCCCACGAGGGTGGAGGGCGCGCCTCGGGGGGGGGGGGGGTAGGCGCGCCCCCTACCTCGTGGCCTCCTCTTTTCTTTCTTGACGTAGGGTCCAAGTCTCCCGGGTCTTGTTCGTTGAGAAAATCACATTCCCGGAGGTTTCATTTTGTTTGGACTCCGTTTGATATTCCTTTTCTTCGAAACCCTAAAACAGGAAAAAATAGCAATTCTGGGCTGGGCCTCCGGTTAATATGTTAGTCCCAAAAAAATATAAAAGTGGATAATAAAGCCCAATAATGTTCAAAATAGTAGATAATATAGCATGGAGCAATAAAAAATTATAGATACATTGGAGACGTATCAGGCTTCGCCTAAGCACTACGTGAATATGACCGGAGGAGTAAACCGTGGAGGGAGACACCGCACACGGCTTGGAACAATTGGTGTGTCTCCAAGGGGTGCCCTGCCCACGTATATAAAGGAGGGAGAGGAAGGAGGCTGGCCCTAGGGGTCGTGCCATAAGGGGAAGTCCTACTAGGACTCCTAGTTCTAGTAGGATTTGTCCCCCCCTCTTATTCCTTCTAATGGAGGGGGAAAAGGGGGAAGGAGAGGGAGGAGGAGAAGGAAAGGGGGCGCCGCCCCCTCCCCTAGTCCAATTTGGACTCCCATGGGGGAGGCACCCCTTGTGGGCTGCTCCTCTCTCCCCTATGGCCGATAGAGGCCCATAACTTTCCCTGGGGGGTTCCGGTTAGCTCCTGGTACTCCGAAAAATACCCGAAACGATCCGGAACCGTTCCGGTGTCTGAATACTATCGTCCAATATATCAATCTTTACCTCTTGACCATTTCGAGACTCCTCGTCATGTCCGTAATCTCATCCGGGACTTCGAACAATCTTCGGTCACCAAAACACATAACTCATAATACAAATCATCATCGAACGTTAAGCGTGCGGACCCTACGGTTCAAGAACTATGGAGACATGACCGAGACATATCTCCGGTCAATAACCAACAGCAGAACCTAGATGCTCATATTGGTTCCTATATATTCTACGAAGATCTTTATCGGTCAAACCGCAATGACAACATACATTATTCCCTTTGTCATCGGTATGTTACTTGCCCGAGATTTGATCGTCGGTATCATCATACCTAGTTCATTATCATTACCGGTAAGTCTCTTTACTCGTTTCGTAATGCATCATCCCGTAACTAACTCATTAGTCACATTTCTTGCAGGGCTTATAGTGATGTGCATTACTGAGAGGGCCTAGAGATACCTCTCCGATAGTCGGAGTGACAAATCCTAATATTGATCCATGCCAACCCAACAAACACCTTTGGAGACACCTATAGAGCATCTTTATAATCACCCAGTTATGTTGTGACGTTTGACAGCACACAAGGTGTTCCTCTAGTATTCGGGAGTTGCATAATCTCATAGTCAGAGGAATATGTATAAGTCATGAAGAAAGCAATAGCAATAAAACTTAAGGATCATTATGCTAAGCTAACGGATGGGTCTTGTCCATCACATCATTCTCTAATGATGTGATCCCGTTCATCAAATGATAACACATGTCTATGGTTAGGAAACTAACCATCTTTGACTAACAAGCTAGTCAAGTAGAGGCATACTAGGGACACTTTGTTTTGTATGTATTCACACATGTATCAAGTTTCCGGTTAATACAATTCTAGCATGAATAATAAATATTTATCATGATATAAGGAAATATAAATAACAACTTTATTATTGCCTCTAGGGCATATTTCCTTCACACAGCGGTAGTACCGCCCAGCACAAACTCGACAAGACAGCAAGGGAAAAAGCCTAGCTCCAACAAAAATAAACACCGAGACGAGCCGAGGGAGCAACTCAAAGAGCAAAACACAACCAAAGATCGGAGATGCACCCACGAAGAGACTAGAAGTAAAACACATACCAACACACAAACCAAACCAACTGGAGAAAAGGGAAAACACACATTTCTCAAAGAGAGGGCGGTGGCTGAGGCCACCTATGATGGAGTCTAGTGGTATGGCACCGCAAAGATTTTAACCTTGGGCCCATGACTGAAACTCATATTTGAAGCACAAGTACCATAAAAATGGATAATGTGAAAGACTTGATCGATTTATGCATAATGGGGGGAGGGAGAGTTCATTTAGAGAACAACACTCCCCCTATGTCCATGCCTACACCTAGAACAAGATATAATGATGAGTGCGGTGGGGTGTGCCTAGATTCAAGCCACATTGCTCAAATCAATGATATTTAGCTCATGCCTTAACTCACGAAATCTTGCTTCATCTAGAGGCTTGGTGAAAATATCTGCTAGTTGCTCTTGAGTGTTGATGTAGATGATATCAATGTTTCCCCGCTTGATGTGATCCCTAATGAAATGATGATGAATCTCAATATGCTTCGTCTTGCTATGTTTCACTGGATTAAGAGAAAGTTTCAACCACATCAGGTGACGATTCTCAACCCGAAGCTCGACGTATACCCACGTCATCCTCCACTGCCTGCTAGCTTCTGATATTTTCACCACAACATCAACGTACCGATCATCCGTATCAGTATGTCCACCGTACATGACTCATGCCAGTATAGTGTCAACACTCCACTCATTGCTTTACTATCAACCCCTACAAATCAGCGGAGACCAAATCTGCTCATATTCCTTCTCGTTTATTCAACCTTTGTCTAGTTTCACACAAAAACACAAATTTTGGGGAGCGCGACCTTATCATCATTGCTAGCTCATGAACTGTCCGGGAACTCCCCCTCCCCAGCAGTTCCAACTGAGGATATTCATTTGTCTAGGTGGTCCTCCCCATGGGAGGCCGCCTCTTTAGTCTTATCTACATCACTAGTCTCGCCATTATCACCTTGCCTTTTCTCTTTACTATGGGCACCTTCCCAGGAGTACATGTAGTTGAAGCTGCTGCCCTAGGGCCATTCTCTAGCAAAAGAACAGTATCTGCTACCTTCCCAATGAGATTAGGAACCAATTGCCCATTAACATTTATTGTACCATCCTCCCTAACCAACCTCTTCCTAACACCTCTCCCATCCCCAATGTCTCCTGGAGTGTAATCCATACCTATAGCCAGATCAGCTACTGCTTCACCTCTGCCCACAACTCCCCCTTCCTATCTACCACCTCTAGCTCCTCTTCCACCTCCATCTCGCATCCCTCCTCGTCTCCTTCATCCAGCAGTAAAGCCTCCACCGCTTCCTTCAGCAAAGCCACATCGCCTTCCACGTCCCCTTCTAATTTTCCAAACTCTTTTGCCCTTGTTTTGGACTCTAACTTACATGATTTGAATGAAACTAACCCGAACTAACGCTGTTTTCAGCAGAATTGCCTTGGTGTTATTTTTGTGGAGAAATACAAGTTCTCAGATTGACCTAAAAATTTATGGAGAATATTTTTGGAATATATAAAAAATACTGGCGCAAGAATTATCCAGAGGGGGTCCACCCAGAGGCCACAAGCCTGGGGGCGCCCCACCTGGGGCACGCCTAGAGGGCTTGTGGCCCCCCTGGACCTCCTCCGACCTCAACTCCAACTCTATATAACCCTAATCAGGGAGAAAAAAGCCAGAGATAAGGATTCATTGTGTTTTACGATACGGAGCCACCGCCGCCTCTTGTTCTTCATCAGGAGGGCTGATCTGGAGTCCATTCGGGGCTCCAGATAGGGGGATTCGTCGCCATCATCATCACCAACCTTCCTCCATCACCAATTTCATGATGCTCATCGCCGTGCGTGAGTAATTCCATCGTAGGCTTGCTGGACGGTGATGGGTTGGATAAGATTTATCATGTAATCGAGTTAGTTTTTTTAGGGTTTGATCCCTAGTATCCACTATGGTCTGAGATTGATGTTGCTACGACTTTGCTATGCTTAATGCTTGTCACTAGGGTCCGAGTGCCATGATTTCAGATCTGAACCTATTATGCTTTCATGAATATATTTGTGTTCTTGGTCCTATCTTGCAAGTTGTAGACACCTATTACGAGTTATGATCCGCATACCCCAAGGTGACAATAATTGGGATTCTTTCTGATGATTACCATAGTTTGAGGAGTTCATGTATTCACTAAGTGCTAATGCTTTGTTCCGGTTCTCTATTAAAAGGAGGCCTTAATATCCCTTAGTTTCCATTAGGACCCCACTGCCATGGGAGGGTAGGACAAAAGATGTCATGCAAGTTCTTTTCCATAAGCACATATGACTATATACGGAATACATGCCTACATTATATTGATGAATTGGAGCTAGTTCTGTGTCACCCTAGGTTATGACTGCTACATGATGAATATCATCTGACACAATTATCATTGCCGGTCCATTGCCTACGAGTTCATCACATATTGATCTCTGCTAAGTTACTTTCATTGCTACTACTGTTACAAACACTACAAAACTGCTACTGTTACTTTTGCCACTGTTACCGTTACTTCCATACTACTTTGCTACTAAATACTTTGCTGCAGATATTAAGTCTTTCAGGTGTGGTTGAATTGACAACTCAGCTGCTAATACTTGAGAATATTCTTTGGCCCCCCTTGTGTCCAATCAATAAATTTGGGTTGAATACTCTACCTTCGAAAACTGTTGCGATCCCCTATACTTGTGGGTTATCAAGACCTTTTTCTGGCGCCATTGCCGAGGAGCATAGCTCTATTCTCCAAGTCACTTGAGATTTATATCTATTGATCACTATGAAGAATTTGGAAGATACCAAAACCAAGATTTTTCCCTCTAGAACGAGGGGAGGTAAGGAACTGCCATCTAGCTCTGCACTTGATTCACCTTCTGTTTTGAGTAAGCTTGCGACACCTACACCTGCTATTGATTCTAATATGTCGCATGTTATTGATGATGCTACTTCTGCTACACATGATGCTTATGATGATACCACTGCTTTGTTTGATAATACTGTGCCACTGGATGAATTTGTTGATGATCAAATTGCTAGAGTTAATGCTATTTAGAATGCCGAAAGTGATGATATTTTTGAAATCGATGAAATTATTGAGACTAAAAACTTTGAAACACCTGATAAGACTAGTTGTCCTAGATATGAACTTCCTATTATACCCGAGGGTTATGTTATGGATGTAGAGGTAGCTAGGGACTTTCTTGCCTGTAAGGATATAGATGATCTTAACAAATTATTGTGCAAGTGGAAAGAAAACTCTTTGAATGCTAGAATGCAATATGATCCTAAGTTTGCTACTTCACCTATCTTTGTTACTGATAAGGATTATGAATTCTCTATCGATCCTCGGTTAATTACTTTGGTTGAATCTGATCCTTTCCATGGTTATGAATCTGAAACTGTTGTGGCACATCTTACTAAATTGAATGATATAGCCAACCTATTTGCTCATGAGTAAACAATTCGCTATTTCTATATTCTTAAGTTGTTTCCTTTCTCATTAAAGGGTGATGCTAAGATATGGTTTAATTCTCTTGCTCATGGTTGTGTGCGTAGTCCCCAGGATATGATATGCCACTTCTCTAAAAAATATTTTGCTGCTCATAAGAAACAAGCTGCTTTACAGGGAATATTTAAATTTGTGCAAATTGAAGAAGAGAGTCTCCCACAAGCTTGGGGGAGGCTTCTCCAATTACTTAATTCTTTTCCTAATCATCCTCTCATGAAAAATGAAATATTTGATATCTTTTATAATGGACTAAACGATGCTTCTAGGGACCACCTAGATAGTTGTGTTGGTTGTGTTTTCTGGGAACAAATTGTTGATCAAGTTGAATTGCTATTGAATAATATATTGAGCAATGATAATGATTGGACTCTTCCCGAACCAACTCCTAAGCCAACTTCAAAGAAAAGAGGTATTCTATTTCTTAGTCCTGAAGATATGCAAGAGGCAAATAAATCTATGAAAGAAAAAGGTATAAAAGCTGAAGATGTTAATAATTTACCGCATATTGAAGAAATACATGGTCTTGATAACCCGACACAGGTAGTAGAGGTAAATTCTCTCTATAGATTGGATGAAGGTGATATTCCTCATGATAAGTCTTCTAGTCAATGCTTGTATGAGTTTGATAACTTTATTGTTAAACAAGAAAATTTCAATGCTTATGTTAGTAGACAATTGAAACATAATGCTTATATGCTTGACTGCTTGGGTGACTATATGTGTAGAACTGTTAATGATCTCAATATTATTAGTAAAAATGCTTCCATGGTAAAAACTCAAGTAGAGCAAGTTCTCAAAGCACAGAATGATTTGCTCAATGAGATGAATAATAAGAACAATGACCATGTTGTTAGAGTTATGACTAGAGGTGGTAAAATGACACAGGATCCTTTGTATCCTGAAGGCCATCCTAAGAGAATTGAGCAAGATTCTCAGAGAATTAATACTGATGCACCTGGTCCTTCAAAGAGGAAAAGTAAAACTGATAGGACTTTGCATGCTTTTAGTGAACCTGTTATAGACGTACCTGAGAATCCCAATGATATTTCTATTTCTGATGCTGAAACACAATCTGGTGCTAAACATGAGCATAGTAATAATGTTAATGATGATGTTCATGTTGATGCTCAACCTAGTAATGATAATGATGTGGAGACTGAACCTGCTGTTGATCTTGATAACCCACAACCCAAGAATAAACGTTATGATAAGAGTGATTTTATTGCTAGGAAACATGGTAAAGAAAGAGAACAATGGGTTCATAAACCCATGCACTTTCCTCCTAAACCATCTAAGAAGAAGGATGATGAGGAATTTGAGCGCTTTGTTGAAATGCTTAGACCCGTCTTTCTGTGTATGCGTTTGACTGATATTCTAAAAATGTCTCCTTATGCTAAGTATATGAAAGAAATTGTTACAAATAAAAGAAAGATACCAGAAGATGAAATTTCACCATGCTTGCTAATTACACTTTTAAGGTTGGAATACCAAAAAAACTAGGAGATCCAGGAATACCAACTATACCGTGCTCCACTAAAAGAAACTATGTTAAAACTGCTTTATGTGATTTGGGAGCCAGTGTTAGTGTTATGCCTTTCTCTTTGTGTCGTAGACTTGATTTGAATAAGTCGACACCTACTGAAACCTCTTTGCAAATGGCTGATAAATCAACTTCTATACCCATCGGTATTTGTGACGATGTGCCTATTGTGGTTGCAGACGTTACTATCTTAATGGACTTTGTTATTCTTGATATCCCCGAGGATGACAGTATGTCGATCATCCTTGGTAGACCCTTTTTGAATACTACAGGGGCTGTTATTGATTGCAACAAGGGCAAGGTCACTTTTCATGTTAATGGTAATGAGCATATGGTACACTTTCCAAAGAAACAACCTCAAGTTAATAGCATCAATTCTATTTGAAAATTTTCAACTATTGCTATTGGAGGTTTTGAATTTCCTCTTCCTACTATCAAAAAGAAATACGATATTCTTATTGTTGGGGACATGCATATCCCCATTGAGATAACCTAGTGTTATATGAAGGTTCTCCGGTTTCATGTCACTCGAAACAAGTTTGTTAATAAGACTTGATCAACCTTGTTAATGGATTCCTTTTGATGCGCATGAGATGGATGAATTTAGTAAACACAACTCTCTGTACCCACTCTTTACTTTCTGTTATTTAGAATAAATAAAGCAAAAAAACTATTTTTGTCTGTTTTGTGAATTATCCATGCAATAAAAATGTCTTGAAAATAAAAGTTCTCCAAATGGCCTGAAAATTTAGTATGATTTTTTCTAGAATATTTGAGAATTTCTGGCACTAAAACACAACAGGGGGATGCACCAGTGGGCCACAAGCCCATAGGGTGCGCCCACCCCCTAGGCATGCCTAGGTGGCTTGTGGGTCCCATGTGGGGTCTCCCTCACTTATTCCAGCACCCATCCACTTCGTCTTCCTCCAGAAAAAATCCCACCATTGCTCAAACCCGTGTTCTAGCTCATCTTGCTGCCATTTTTGACCTCCTAGCTCAAAGCTCCATTCGCAAAACTATTTTGGGGGATTGTTCTTCGGTATGTGACTCCTCCAATGGTCCAATTAGTTTTTGTTCTAATGCTTTATATATTGCAAATTTTTGTTGCTGTGGTAACCTTTTTTTTGAGCTTGCATGTCAAATTTATATGGTCCAAAGTAGTTTTGATGCATGATATAGCCTCTAGGCACTTGTGGGAGTAGTTGCTATCAATCTTATTGAGTTTTGTTCACTTTTATTTTGAGTCACTAAAAATTTCAGAATTTTTTTAGAGGAAGAAAATGTTTAGGAAGATATACCAAGGTAGTTCCTAAAGGAAGCAAGCCCCAAGGCTCGCGATACGTGAGCCAAACCTTGAACCACCAGGGGAAGCTCTAGTGCGGCCTTGCGAGTGGCTGTTGGATCAATTCATGGTTCATGTAGGTTTCAATGAGGAGTTTGATGCATATGTAAAAAATGCTGACCTTGAGGACTTCGTCTCAGATAAGTGCTGACAGTACTATCACCTCACTGATTCCTTTGTGCGGAGATTTGAATTTACATCTAAGCGCAATACTCGCTCTGTTCTGTTTGATCTTTATGATAAATCATTTACCATGGACCTAGAAGATTTTAATGATGCATGCAAAATTCCACAATGGGACATTCATAGTGAACCTCGTAAAACTGATTATAATGATTTCCTTGCTAACACCACTGTGGGAGAAACTAGAAATATTACATAAGCCACCATAGGGAGCATTCACTTTCCTGCCATACATTATTTTGCTCTCTTTATAGGCAAATGCATTAATGGTAAACATGATCATAGCCACCTTTGCACGTCAGATCTTAGTGTCCTCAAGTGTGCGATAACGGGTGATAAACGATATAACTTGGGGGCTATTATTGCGAGGAGGTTACATCATAATGCTAAAGATGGAGATTTCTTTGGTGGGATTTATGCCACCCATTTAGATAATTATCTTGGGGTACCCATAAGAGAGGATGACATTGAGTTACCACTTGCTTTCCTTGATTATAATGCTATGGTACGCTACCAGTTTCTTGAGAGGAACGAACAGTCCCTCTTGTACCGACTAATCTTTGACAGGGAGCGCGTCTTCTATACTATGCTTCCCGCTCCTGCCTTCTTTGACTTTTAGGTAAAATGAAGGTACTTCATAACCAGAGAGGAGGCAAATGAGTATAAGAGAGCAAGGGAGGCCGCATGCCTCCACGAGGCCGCTCTCCAAGCGGTAGCTGCCGCATCACAGTACAACCCCGGCTACAACTTTGGATATCAGCCAGGCCAGCCGTGGCCCTAGACCAACTTACGCCAAAAGCCTAAGCTTGGGGCAGTACGTATCTCTCACCGATATTACATTCATGTTCACACAGTCCTTCCAGTTGTCGGTGTTCGTACTTTTTTATTGTATTATCCATGCTAGTTTATTTTTCTCGCTTTCTTCTTGTGTGTTTGATTGTTTCTTGAGAAAATCCAAAAAAATAGTTGTCGCTTCTTTTTAGTTTCCTTTTCCATGTTTATTTAGTAGTAGTATTAAAAGAAAACCCAAAAAGATTTCTCGTTCTTCTTTTGCCTGTTGGGAGCTTTCTCGTGTAAATAGTTTTTCTTGTTCTTGTTTTGCTTTCTTCAGAAAAACAAAAACTCCAAAAATATTTCAGTGTGTTTCTTTGAAATTCTTTTCTTTTTCTTTGGGTCAAGAGGAGAAGACCACGATGAAAATGTTGAGTGACTCTCATATGCATTATTTTTGATTTAACAGAGAGCCCATATTACCTTGTCTTCTCGTTTGAATAAATGTTTGCAAATTCCAGCTTAGTCCAATGCACATGCACTCTTATTATTATCCACACCATTCGGTCATGCAAGTGAAAGGCAATAATGACGATATTTGATGAAATGATTGAGATGGAGAAAAGCTGTTATGAACTCGACCTATTTTATTTATGTAAATATGATTAGTTCATCTGTAACGCCCTCGATGCGGCTATATCTCCCACGTGTCGAAGCACGACTTAGAGGCATAACCGCATTGAAAGCAATGTCGCAAGTGAGGTAATCTTCACACAACCCATGTAATACATAAGGGAAAGAGATACATAGCTGGCTTACAATTGCCACTTCACACAAATACATGAATAAAGCATTACATCAAACAGTTACAATCAAGGTCCGACTACGGAACCAAAATAAAAGAAGAACCCCAAATGCGACAAAGGTCCCCGATCGACCCCAACTGGGCTCCACTACTGATCAACTAGAACGAAACAACACAAATGAACAAGGTCTTCAACGAGCTCCTCCTGAGCTGGGTTGCGTCATCTGCACGGACTCATCGGCACCTGCAAACTGGTTTTGGAAGTATCTGTGAGCCACGAGGACTCAGCAATCTCGCACCCTCGCGATCAAGACTATTTAAGCTTATGGGTAAGGTAAAAGTATGAGGTGGAGCTGCAGCAAGCGGCTAGCATATATGGTGGCTAACATACGCAAATGAGAGCGAGAAGAGAAGGCAAAGCACGGTCGATAAAAGTATGATCAAGAAGTGATCCTAGACTACCTACGTCAAGCATAACTCCAACAACCGTATTCACTTCCCGGACTCCGCCGGAAAGAGACCATCACGGTTACACACGCGGTTGATTCATTTTAATTAAGGTCAACTTAAGTTTTCTACAACCGGACATTAACAAATTCCCATCTGCCCATAACCGCGGGCACGGCTTTCGAAAGTTCAAATCCCTGCAGGGGTGTCCCAACTTAGCCCATCACAAGCTCTCATGGTCAACGAAGGAATAGACCTCCACTTAAGACATTCCGATCAGACTCGGTATCCCAGTACAACAAGACATTTCGACAGGGTAAAACTAAACCAGCAACACCGCCCGAATGTGCCGACAAATCCCGATAGGAGCTGCACATATCTCTTTCTCAGGGCACACTCAGATGAGACATCCTATGAGTAAAACCAACCCTCAAGTTGCCCCGAGGTGACCCCGCAGTCTACTCGGTCGGACCAACACTCAGAGGAGCACTGGCCCCGGGGGGGGGGGGGTTAAAATAAAGATGACCCTTGAGTCTGCAGAACCCAAGGGAAAGAAAAGGCTAGGTGGCAAATGGTAAAACCAATGTTGGGCATTGCTGGAGAAGCTTTACTTAAGGCGAACTGTCAAGGGGTTCCCATTATAGCCCAACCGCGTAAGGAACGCAAAATCCGGGAACATAACACCGATATGACGGAAACTAGGGCGGCAAGAGTGGAATAAAACACCAGGCATAAGGCCGAGCCTTCCACCCTTTACCAAGTATATAGATGCATTAATTAAAATAAGATATATTGTGATATCCCAACAAGTAAACATGTTCCAACAAGGAACGATCCCCATGTTCCAACAAGGAACAAACTTCAATCTTCACCTGCAACTAACAACGCTATAAGAGGGGCTGAGCAAAGCGGTAACATAGCCAAACAACGGTTTGCTAGGACAAGGTGGGTTAGAGGCTTGGTTCAACAATATAGGAGGCATGATAAGCAAGTGGTAGGTATCGCAGCATAGGCATAGCAAAAGAGCGAGCATCTAGCAAGCAAAGATAGAAGTGATTTAGAGGGTATGGTCATCTTGCCTGAAATCCCGCAAGGAAGAAGAACGAGTCCATGAAGAAGATAAACAGACGTAGTCGAACGGATCCTCACAAACACGACGTTGTCGGAAACCACCCGAAGAAGCACACCGGAAAGAAGCAAACAACATAGTAAACAACCACCACATAGACATGGCTTGATGCACAAACAAGTATGATGCATGTCCGGTTTAATGAAGCATGGCATGACAAAGTGCACAAACAATCCTACAAATTAAGTGGAGCTCAATATGCAACGAGTTGCATATTGACGGAGCACCACATCAATTATTTAGTTCGATCTTGTTTATGTACCCAACAATATTAAATGTTGTTAAACATGGCGAGAGGGTGAAGCAAATGAAAAACTACCCATCTAGTCAAGTTTAAATGAGGCCGGGAACAACAAACAACAAATCCGGAAACTCCTCATATTCATATATTAGGTTAGGTCCTTTTCTGTCCTAAAACATATTTTAGAGTTGTTAGGCATGCAAAAAAATGACACCATGATAAACTAGGCAAAATTCTACCCCATTTACATATAAAGTTTGTTAAAAACGGAGCTACGGTTATTTAGTTATGAATTAAACCATTTTACCATGGCATAGAGCAAAATTAATCAAAAAACATTTTAAACATTTTGAACATGGATGAAAGTTGGATATTATTAATCTACACAAAATTCTGAGCAAGTTTCATATTAAGTTTGTTTTAATCCGATGCATGGTTGTGAAGTTATTAAATGAATGAAGTATGAGGGTTTTCCTGCAAAACTGCAGTCTCAGGTTTAAATGCTAAAATCGCAGACAAGGGAAAAACTAAATTGGGCCGAATCTATTCTTGGGCCAACAGAGAGGCGCTGGGGAGCAGCTCACCCCTTGGGCTTCGGCCCGCTCGCTGGAGAGGCCAAGGCAGGCCGCAGAGGGGTGCTGGCGCGCTGGGCCTCACGGGCGAAGGGATCTGGGCCTGCGCGACTGATCAGAGCTGGTGCTGGGCCGGTTAGGGATCGAGGTGGTTGAGGCCTGGTCCATGAGGGCGCGGTCAACGGAGCTGGCTGGCGACCAGATCGAGGCTCTGGACGAAAATGACATGAGGCAAGGGCGCGGGCAGCTTCGCTGGCTTCGGGGCTCGTCGGAGATGTAGCAGGCGAGGTGGGATAGGGTCGCGGGGGTCAGGAACGGGCGCGGCGGCACCGATCTCCTCCGGATCTGGCGCGATGGCATCGGACGCTGACGAGGGCACCCGGCGGGGTGGTTGCTTCTTCGAGCACCATGAGAGAACTCCTAAGAGAGAGAGAAATCAGAGAGACATGAGGTCGTTCAGAGGAGGAAGGAGGGAAACAGGAAGAGAAAGGGAAAGTGGACGACGGCTTATCTGATCGGGGATGCTTGGGATGAGCCCCTGCTTGGACGTGGGTGGCTGCTATGTCGAGGCGAGCGACGCGTCTGAGGCAGAGGAGGGCTCCGACGATGGAAAGGCTACAGGGCGGCGGGTCTACGACGGACGAGCATCGGCTCGGGGAGCTCCTGCTTAGCCCCAACCGCGGAGGGAGGCACGGGCGATGAGATGTTGCGGGAGGGAAGGATTGCGTGGCCTCGAGCACCATGGCTGCCGATGCAGAGGAGCGGGATGACGAGGGGTGGATCGGGAAGGAGGCTGGTTGGGTGGATCGGGCAGGGGAGATCCCGAGGGGGGATTTGGTGTAGTGGCGGCGGCGGCGATGGGACAGACTCCCTAGAAGTTAGGGTTTGTCTAAAATAGACTAGGAGTGGAGTATATATACATCACAGATTAGGTTAGGGCTACCTCGTCCCTCCGATCGTAATCGGACGATCACGAATAAAATAGCTAGGGAGTCCAATAAACAAAACGGAGATGTTTTGTACATGTTTGGGGATGATCCGGATCCAACGGTGACAACTGTCCGGGTCGGGTCCGGGACAGCTTCGGACACGTGCGCGATGAGGGCCGCGGGCTGACAAGAGAGGGTTTCGGGCCGTGCGATCGCATCGGACAACTCCGGAAGCGAAGAGGGAAAAGAGGATGGACTAGGTGGGCCGTGGCGAGACTGCGAGGGGGAGAAGAGAGAGAGAGGGCCCGGCATCTGTTTCCGGAGACCGAAAACGTCCGACGATTTGACCGACTATATTGCCGCTATAGTTATCCGTCGGGGCATCAAACGGACTCCGAACGCGATGAAACTTGACAGGCGGTCTATCTACACTATTAGAAGACCACACGTCAACTCTCATCCCATTCAGAGAACATTTTCCGGCCACTTATAAAATACTATTTCGGACATGCCACGGGCGCGTGCAAGTGTGTCTGGGCTCAGAACGGGCAACGGAAGGAACGGGGAGGCCGGGACGGATGCAAGTTTTAAAACATGATGATGCAATGCACATGACACGCAAGCAGTGACAAGGCAACAACATCGAATAACTGCACGACACCTGGCACATCGGTCTCGGGGCGTTACATCATCATTCTTGATTCAGCCCATTATGAATGAAACATGTTTGCAATGCCAATTAGAGATTATAGTTACTCATGCCATGCTTAATCAGCTAGGAGTTGATAATGATTTACCTTGCATGCCTGATAACCCACAAGTATAGGGGATCGCAATAGTTTTCGAGGGTAGAGTATTCAACCCAAATTTATTGATTCGACACAAGGGGAGCCAAAGAATATTCTCAAGTATTAGCAGCTGAGTTGTCAATTCAACCACACCTGGAAACTTAATATCTGCAGCAAGGTATTTAGTAGCGAAGTAATATGATAGTAGTGGTAATGGTGGTAAAAGGTAATGGTAGCAAAAGTAATATTTTTAGGGTTTTATAGCGATGATAGCAATAGCAACAGAAAAGTAAATAAGCGAAGAACAATATATAGAAAGCTCGTAGGCAATGGATCGGTGATAGAGAATTATACCGGATGCGGTTCATCATGTAACAGTCATAACATAGGGTGACACAGAACTAGCTCCAATTCATCAATGTAATGTAGGCATGTATTCCGAATATAGTCATACGTGCTTATGGAAAAGAACTTGCATGACACCTTTTGTCCTACCCTCCCGTGGCAGCGGGGTCCTATTGGAAACTAAGGGATATTAAGGCCTCCTTTTAATAGAGTGCCGGAACAAAGCATTAACACATAGTGAATGCATGAACTCCTCAAACTACGGTCATCACCGGGAGTGGTCCCGATTACTGTCACTTCAGGGTTGCCGGATCATAACACATAGTAGGTGACTATAGACTTGCAAGATAGGATCAAGAACTCTCATATATTTATGAAATCATAATAGGTTCAGATCTGAAATCATGGCACTCGGGCCCTAGTGACAAGCATTAAGCATAGCAAAGTCATAGCAACATCAATCTCAGAACATAGTGGATACTAGGGATCAAACCCTAACAAAACTAACTCGATTACATGATAATTCTTATCCAACCCACCACCATCCAGCAAGCCTACGATGGAATTACTCACGCACGGCGGTGAGCATCATGAAATTGGTGATGGAGGTTGGTTGATGATGACGATGGCGATGGATTCCCCTCTCCGGAGCCCCGAACGGACTCCAGATCAGCACTCCCGAGAGAGTTTAGGGCTTGGCGTCGGATCCGTATCGTAAAATGCGATGAATCCTTCTCCTTGATTTTTTTCTCCCCAAAAGTGAATATATGGAGTCAAGGTTGAGGTCGGTGGAGCGTCAAGGGGCCCACGAGGCGGCAGGGGGGGGGGGGGGCGCCCAGGAGGGTAGGGCGCGCCCCCACCCTCGTGGACAGCATAACATGGATTCTTCATCGAGTATTTTTTATATATTCCAAAATAATTCTTCGTTGATTTTCAGGTCATTCCGAGAACTTTTATTTCTGCACAAAAATAACACCATGGCAATTCTGCTGAAAACAGCGCCAGTCCGGGTTAGTTCCATTCAAATCATGCAAGTTAGAGTCCAAAACAAGGGAAAAGTGTTTGGAAAAGTATATACGACAGAGACGTATCAACTCCCCCAAGCTTAAACCTTTGCTTGTCCTCAAGCAATTCAGTTGATAATCTGAAAGTGATAAAGAAAAGCTTTTACAAACTCTGTTTTCTCTTGTTGTTGTAAATATGTAAAGCCAGCATTCAAGTTTTCAGCAAATATTATGAACTAAGCATATTCACAATAACATTTAGGTCTCATGTTTACTCATATCAATGGCATAATCAACTAGCGAGCAATAATAATAAATCTCGGATGACAACACTTTCTCAAAACAATCATGATATGATATGACAAGATGGTATCTCGCTAGCCCTTTCTGAGACCGCAAAACATAAATGCAGAGCACCTTTAAAGATCAAGGACTGACTAGACATTGTAATTCATGGTAAAAGAGATCAAGTCAAGTCATACTCAATGTAAACTAACAGTAATGGATGCAAATGACAGTAGTGCTCTCCAACTGGTGCTTTTTGATAAGAGGATGATGACTCAACATAAAAAGTAAATGGATAGGCCCTTCGCAGAGGGAAGTAGGGATTTGTAGAGGTGCCAGAGCTCGGTTTTGAAATAGAGGTGAATAATATTTTGAGCGGTATAATTTCATTGTCAACATAACAACCAAGAGATGGCGATATCTTCCATGCTACACACATTATAGGCAGTTCCCAAACATAATGGTAAAGTTTATACTCCCCCTCCACCAACAAGCATGAATCTATGGCTTGCTCGAAACAACGAGTGCCTCCAACTAACAACAGTCCCGGGGGAGTTTTGTTTGCAATTATTTTGATTTGATTTGCATAAAGCATGGGACATGGCATCCTGGTGACCAGCCATTTTCTCGTGAGTGAGGACCGGAGTCTACTCCTCTTGAGAATAACCCGCCTACCATGGAAGATACAGACATCCCTAGTTGATACATGAGCTATTTGAGCATACAAAACAGAATGTTTATTTGAAGGTTTAGAGTTTGGCACATACAAATTTACTTGGAACGGTAGGTAGATACCGTATATAGGTAGGTATGGTGGACTCATATGGAATAACTTTGGGGTTTATGGGATAGGATGCACAAGCAGGATTCTCGCTTAGTACAAGTGAAGGCTAGCAGAAGACTGGGAAGCGACCAGCTAGAGACCGACAACAATCATGAACATGCATTAAAATTAATCAACACCTAATGCAAGCATGAGTAGGATATAATGCACCATGAACATAAATATCGTAGAGGCTATGCTGATTTTGTTTCAACTACATGCGTGAACATGTGCCAAGTCAAGCCACTCGAATCGTTCAAAAGAGGATACCACCCTATCATACCACATCACAACCATTTTAATAGCATGTTGTCACGCAAGGTAAACCATTATAAACTCCTAGCTAATTAAGCATGGCATAAGCAACTACAATCCCTAATTGTCATTGCAAACATGTTTATTCATAATAGGCTGAATCAGGAACGATGAAGTAATCATATATATATAAACAAGAGAGGTCGAGTTCATACCAGCTTTTCTCATCTCAATAAGTTCATCATATAATCATCATTATTGCCTTTCACTTGCACGACCGAATAGTGTGGATAATAATAATAGTGCACGTGCATTCGACTAAGCTGGAATCTGCAAGCATTCAATTCAAGAGAGAAGACAAGGTAATATGGGCTCTTTGTTAGATCAACAATAATGCATATAAGAGCCACTCAACATTTTCATTATGGTCTTGTCCTCTTAACCCCCAAAGAACAAGAAAAGAAATAAAACTATTTACAGGGGAAAGCTCCCAACAAGCAAAAGAAGAACGAGAAATCTTTTTGGGTTTTCTTTTTAATTACTACTACAAGCATGGAAAGTAAACTAATTAAAATCTACAACTATTTTTTTGTTTTTCTTAAGGTTTATTAAACACACAAGAAGAAAGCATAAAAAGGAAAATAAACTAGCATGGATGATACAATGAAAAAGTATGAGCACCGACAACTAGCAATGAGTGTGTGAACATGAATGTAATGTCGGTGAGAAATACGTACTCCCCTAAGCTTAGGATTTTGGCCTAAGTTGGTCTATGGCCACGGCTAGCCTGGCGGATATCCAAAGTAATAGTTGGGGTCGTACTGTGAAGAAGCCTCGGATTGCCACTAGTTGGCAATCACCTCCGGATCCCACTGGTAATCAGACTATTGTGGAGGCTCAAATTGTGGTTCGGGCTTTGGCTCTGTAGCTGATGTAGGGTTCTGGTAGGCGTGAATGGCCTCCAACGGAACAAGGTACTTGCCTGCAGATAAATCAAACAAGGAAGGAGCAGGCAAGGTAATAGTCTCAGGATGATTTTTACCAAATATTAATTTGTACTTAAGCACATTTTCCTTATTCTTAACAATAAAATCATGTGCTACCATACTCTTATAATCTAAATAAACAGGAGGCAGCAACTTCTCTTCCTTCTCATAATGCCTAATAGGTATGTTAAAGTGTGCAACGAGGCGCGAGGCGAAGATGCCTCCAAGGACGGGGCCCTTAGTACGGTTAAGATTTAACCGCTTTGCAACAATAGCGCCCATACTGAATGTGTCATCACGAAATGAGGCATGGGACAAAATAACAATATTAGGGGCACTAAGGTTTCCACAGTTTCCGCACCCAATTAAGCATCTGCTAGCAAATATAGCAAAGTAACGTAGAACAGGAAAGTGTATGCTAGTAATTCATGCGTCAGAAACCTTCCTCGTTTCCCTACGGTAATGGTATCAATAAACCCATCCACATCGTCACGATGTGGTTCCTCTACGCTGCCCTCGAAAGGGATCAAACAAACCCGACAAAAATCATGAAGTGACATCTCCTTATGCTCATCACATAAATAAAATTCCACCATAGGTGGTGAGCTCCTAGCATGGAAATGAAAGTTTTACACAAAGATATTGGTGAGTAAGAGATACCATTCATGTTGGTCGTGGAGGAAGGCGGTGAGGCCTGCATTCTCAGTCAATTCATAGAAATCATCATAAATCCTGGCCGCTCTCAAGAAATCATCACAAGGCCATTCATATGGCCGAACCTCCGCGGTGCGAGGAAGATTATATTTGGGCCTCTTGTCCTCCTCACTTTGCTTATCCTTCGAGCTTCGGCTCGATGAGCACCTAAAAAATCTCTTCATCTTTTTCTGAAAATTTCTGAAAATTTTAGTAACTTCAAAATAAAAGTGAACCAAACTCAACAAAATTGATAGCAACTACTCCTACAAGTGCCTAGAGGCAATATCATGCATCAAAACTACTTTTGACCATATAAATTTGACATGCAAGCTCAATAACAGGGTCACCTAAGCAGCAAAAAATATGCAATGAATAAAGCACTAGAACAAAAACTAATTGGACCATTTTAGGAGTCACATACCAAGGAACAATCCCCCAAAGCACTTTTTTGAATGGAGCTTTGAGCAAGGAGATCAAAAATGGCAGCAAAATGAGCTTGGACTCGGGTTTGAGCTGGTTAGTGATGTTTGTGGGAGGAAGAAGGAGTATGTGGTGGCTGGAATAAGTGGAGGGGAGCCACCGTGGGCCCACGAGGCAGGGGGCGTGCCCAGGGGGTAGGGCGCGCCCTCCACCCTCGTGGCCAGGTGCTTGCTCCCCCTGCTGTGTTCTCAGTACCAGATATTCTCAAGTATTCCAGAAAAAAAATCATATTTAAATTTCAGGGCATTTGGAGGACTTTTAATTTCGGGGTATTTTTTATTGCATTGATAATTTAGAAGACAGACAGAAAAATACTATTTTTTCTTTATTTAATATAAATAACAGAAAGTAAAAAGAGGGTACACATAGTTGTGTTTTCTAAATCCATCCATCTCATGCTCATCAAAAGGAATCCACTAACAAGGTTGACCAGGTCTTGTTAACAAACTCATTCCGAATAACATGGAACCGGAGAATTTTCGAATAACACTAGGTTACCTCAACGGGGATTTGCACATCCCCAACAATAAGAATATCATATTTCTTCTTGAAAGTAGGAAGAGGAAATTCAAAACCTCCAAAAATAATCAATGGAATTTTTCCAATAGTGTTGATACGGTGGACTTGAGGTTGTTTCCTCGGAAAGTGTACTGTATGCTCATTACCATTAACATGAAAAGTGACATTGCCTTTGGTGCAATCAATAACAGCCCCTGTAGTATTCAAAAAGGGTCTTCCAAGAATAATAGACATACTATCGTCCTCGGGAATATCAAGAATAACAAAGTCCGTTAAAATAGTAACGTTTGCAACCACAACCGGCACATCCTCACAAATACCGACAGGTATAGCAGTTGATTTATCAGCCATTTGCAAAGATATTTCAGTAGGCATCAACTTATTCAAATCAAGTCTACGATATAAAGAGAGAGGCATAACACTAACACCGGCTCCAAGATCACATAAAGCAGTTTTAACATAGTTTCTTTTAATGGACCATGGTATAGTTGGTACTCCGGGATCTCCAAGTTTCTTTGGTATTCCACCCTTAAAAGTATAAGTAGCAAGCATGGTGGAAATTTCAGCTTCCCGTATCTTTCTTTTATTAGTAAAGATATATTTCATGTACTTAGCATAAGGATTCATTTTGAGCATATCACTTAATCGCATACGCAAAAAGATAGGTCTAATCATTTCAGCAAAGCGCTCAAAATCCTCATCATCCTTTTTCTTGGATGGTTTAGGAGTAAAAGGCATGGGTTTCTGAACCCATGGTTTTCTTTCTTTACCGTGCTTCCTAGCAACAAAGTCTCTCTTATCATAACGTTGATTCTTTGATTGTGGTTTATCAAGATCAACAACAGGTTCAATCTCTACCTCATTGTCATTACTAGGTTGAGCATCAACATGAACATCATTATTAACATTTTCACTAGGTTCATGCTCATTACCAGATTGTGTTTCAGCATCAGAAATAGAAATATCATTAGTATTCTCAGGTGTGTCAACAATAGGTTCACTAGAAGCATGGAAAGTCCTATCATTTTTCTTTTTCTTCCTTTTAGAAGGGCTAGGTGCATCAATGTTAGTTCTCTAAGAATCTTTCTCAGTTCTCTTAGGATGGCCCTCAGGATACAAAGGTTCCTGAGTCATTTTACCACCTCTAGTCATAACTCTAACAGCATTATCATTTTTCTTACTATTCAATTCATTGAGCAAATCATTCTGAGCTTTAAGTACTTGTTCTACTTGAGTGGTAACCATAGAAGCGTGTTTACTAATAAGTTTTAGTTCACCTTTAACATTAGCCATATAATCACCCAAGTGTTCAAGCATATCAGCATTGCGTTTTAATTCTCTACCAAAATAAGCATTGAAGTTTTCTTTCTTAACCATAAAGTTATCAAACTCATCTAAGCATGGGCTAGCAAACTTAGTAAATGGGATTTCAGCTTTATCATATCTATAGAGAGAATTTACCTTTACAACCTGTGTCGGGTTAACTAGAGCATGTACTTCTTCAACAGGCGGTAAATTAAGACCATGTATTTCTTCAATAGGAGGTAAATTCTTAACATCTTCAGCTTTAATACCTTTTTCTTTCATAGATTTATTTGCCTCTTGCATATCCTTGGGACTGAGAAATAGAATACCCCTTTTCTTCGGAGTTGGCTTAGGAGTTGGTTCAGGAATTGGATTAGGAAGTGTCCAATTATTTTCATTAGTCAACATATTATTCAATAAAATTTTAGCTTCATCTGGTGTTCTTTCCCTGAAAACACAACCAGCACAACTATCCAGGTGGTCTCTAGAAGCATCGGTTAGTCCATTATAAAAGATATCAATTATTTCATTTTTCTTAAGAGGATGATCAGGCAAAGCATTAAGTAATTGGAGAAGCCTCCCCCAAGCTTGTGGGAGACTCTCTTCTTCAATTTGCACAAAATTATATTTCCCTTAAAGCAGCTTGTTTCTTATGAGCGGGGAAATATTTAGCAGAGAAGTAATAAATCATATCCTGGGGACTACGCACACAACTAGGATCAAGATAATTAAACCATCTTAGCATCAGCCTTTAATGAGAACGGAAATAATTTAAGGATATAATAGTAGCGAGTTTTCTCATCATTAGTGAACAGGGTGGCTATATCATTTAATTTAGTAAGATGTGCCATAATAGTTTCAGATTCATAGCCATAGAAAGGATCAGATTCAACTAAAGTAATTATCTTAGGATCAACAGAGAAATCATAATCCTTATCAGTAACAAACATAGGTGATGTAGCATAAGCAGGATCATATTTCATTCTAGCATTCAGAGTTTTTTGTTTCAGCTTAGCTAATAATTTCTTAAGATCACTCCTATCATTACAAGCAAGAAAATCTCTAGCAGTTTCTTCATCCATAACATAGTCGTTAGGCACAGCAGGTAATTCATATCTTGGGGGAGAATCTTCATCATCACTTTCATCAATATTATCAGTTTCAATAATTTCATCCTCTCTAGCCTAGCAAGTTGTTCATCAAGAAATTCACCAAGTGGCACAGTAGTATCAAGCATAGAAGTAGTTTCATCATAAGTATCATGCATAGCATAAGTAGCATCATCAATAACTTGCGACATATCAGAATTAATAGCAGAGGCAGGTTTAGGTGTCGCAAGCTTAGTCAAAACAGAAGGCGAATCAAGTGCAGATCTAGATGGCAGTTCCTTACCTCCCCTCGTAGTTGAGGGATAAATCTTGGTTCTTGGATCTTTCAAGTTCTTCATAATGATAAGCAGATCTAAATCCCAAGTGAATCAAAGAATAGAGCTATGCTCTCCGGCAATGGCGCCAGAAAATAGTCTTGATAACCCACAAGTATAGAGGATCGCAACAGTTTTCGAGGGTAGAGTATTCAACCCAAATTTATTGATTCGACACAAGGGGAGCCAAAGAATATTCTCAAGTATTAGCAGCTGAGTTGTCAATTGAACCACACCTGGAAACTTAATATCTGCAGCAAGGTATTTAGTAGCAAAGTAATATGATAGTAGTGGTAACGGTGGTAAAAGGTAATGGTAGAAAAAGTAATATTTTGGGGGTTTTATAGTGATGATAGCAATAGCAATGGAAAAGTAAATAAGCAAAGAACAATATATAGAAATCTCGTAGGCAATGGATCGGTGATAGAGAATTATGCTGTATGTGGTTCATCATGTAACAGTCATAACATAGGGTGACACGTAACTAGCTCCAATTCATCAATGTAATGTAGGCATGTATTCCGAATATAGTCATACGTGCTTATGGAAAATAACTTGCATGACATCTTTTGTCCTACCCTCCCGTGGCAATGGGGTCCTATTGGAAACTAAGGGATATTAAGGCCTCCTTTTAATAGAGTACCGGAACAAAGCATTAACACATAGTGAATACATGAACTCCTCAAACTACGGTCATCACCGGGAGTGGTCCCGATTATTGTCGCTTCGGGGTTGCCGGATCATAACACATAGTAGGTGACTATACACTTGCAAGATAGGATCAAGAACTCTCATATATTGGTGAAAACATAATAGGTTCATATCTGAAATCATGGCACTCGGGCCCTAGTGACAAGCATTAAGCATAGCAAAGTCATAGCAACATCAATCTCAGAACATAGTGGATATTAGGGATCAAACCCTAACAAAACTAACTCGATTACATGATAAATCTCATCCAACCCATCACCGTCCAGCAAGCCTACGATGGAATTACTCACGCACGGCAGTGAGCATCATGAAATTGGTGATGGAGGATGGTTGATGATGACGGATTCCCCTCTCCAGAGCCCCGAACGGACTCCAGATCAGCCCTCCCGAGAGAGTTTAGGGCTTGGCGGCGGCTCCGTAACGTAAAACACGATGAATGCTTCTCCTTGATGTTTTCTCCCTGAAAGTGAATATATGGAGTCAAGGTTGAGGTTGGTGGAGGGTCAGGGGGCCCACGAGGCCGGGGGCGCGCCCAGGGGGGTAGGGCGTGCCCCCACCCTCGTGGACAGGTGGAGGCCCCCATGACGTGGATTCTTCTTCTAGTATTTTTTATATATTCCAAATAATTCTCCTTTGATTTTAAGGTCATTCCAAGAACTTTTATTTCTGCACAAAAATAAGACCATGCAATTCTGCTGATAACAGCGTCAGTTTGGGTTAGTTCCATTCAAATCATGCAAGTTAGAGTCCAAAACAAGGGCAAAAGTGTTTGGAAAAGTAGATACGACGGAGATGTATCAGTGCCAACATGCTTTTAAAATGGTTGTGATGTAGTATGATAGGATGGTGTCCTCCTTTGAATGATTTGAGTGGCTTGACTTGGCACATGTTCACACATGTAGTTGAAACAAAAACAACATAGCCTCCATGATATTTATGTTGATGGTGATTTAAATCCTACTCATACTTGCACTCAACGTTGGTTAATCTCAATGCATGTTTATGACTATTGTCGCTCTCTAGTTGGTCGCTCCTCAATATTTTGCTAGCCTTCACTTGTACTTCCTTAAACCCAAAGTTGTTCCATATAAGTCCACCATACCTACCTATATGCGGTATTTACCTACCGTTCCAAGTAAATTTGTATGTGCCAAACTCTAAACCTCCAAATAATAATCTGTTTTGTCTGCCCGAATCGCTCATGTAGCGACTGGGGGTTGTCAATATCTTCCATGCTAGGTGGTTTATTCTCACGATGAGTGTTTATTCACTTGTCATTCACGAGAAAGTGGCTGGTATTCGGGATGCCCAGTTCCATGCTCAAATCAAATAAAAGTATAATTTCAAACAAAACTCCCCCATGACTGTTGTTAGTATGGATGGTACCCGTTGTTTCGGATCAGTCGTGGAGTGTGCTTGTTGGTGGAGGGGGTGTAAAAACTTTACATTCTGTTTGGGAACCGCATATAATGTATCTAGCATGGAAGTACCGAGATCTCTTGGTTGTTATGTTGACAATGAAAGCACGGCTCAAAATTCATCCTTGTTTTAAAGCTCGAGCTTTGGCACCTCTGCAAATCCCTGCTTCCCTCTGCGAAGGGCCTATCTATTACTTTTATTGTTGAGTCATCATTCTATTATAAAAAGCACTAGTTAGAGAGTGCCACTGTCATTTGTATGATTTGCTATTAATTCTTATTGAGTATGAGTGTGACTGGATCTCTTTTGCCATGAAGTATAATGTCTAGTCAGTCCTTGATCTTCAGGGGTGCTCTGCATTTATGTTTCGCGGTCTCAGAAAGGGCTAGCGAGATACCATTTTGTCATATCATATCATGATTGTTTTGAAAAAGTGTTGTCATCTAAGATTTATAATTATTGCTCGCTAGTTGATTATGCCATTGATATGAGTAAATGTGAGACCTAAATGTTATTGTGAATATGGTTAGTTCATAATCTTTGATGAAAACCTGAATGCTGGCTATACATATTTGCAACAACAAGATCAAACAGAGTTTGTAAAAGTTTTTCTTTGTCACTTTTAGTTTATCAACTGAATTGCTTGAGGAAAAGCAATGGGTTAAACTTGGGGGAGTTGATATGTCTCCATCGTATCTACTTTTCCAAACTTTGTTGCCCTTGTTTTGGACTCTAACTTGCATGATTTGAATGGAACTAACCCGGACTAACACTGTTTTCAATAGAATTGCCTTGGTGTTATTTTTGTGCAGAAATAGAAGTTCTCAGATTGACCTAAAAAATTACGAAGAATATTTTTGGAATATATAAAAAATACAGGTGCAAGAATTATCCAGAGGGGGTCCACCTAGAGGCCACAAGTCTGGGGAGCGCGCCCCCCTTGGGGCACGCCTAGAGGGCTTGTGGGCCCCCCGGACCTCCTCTGAACTCAACTCCAACTCTATATAACCCTATTCGGGGAGAACAAAAATCAAAGAGAAGGATTCATCGCGTTTTATGATACGAAGCTACCGCCGCCTCCTGTTCTTCATCGGGAGGGCTGATCTAGAGTCCGTCCGGGGCTCCGGAGAGGGGGATTCCTCGCCATTGAGGGAGTCATGGACTAAGGGGTCCTCGGGTGTCTGATCTATTGGATATGGGCCAGACTGATGGGCCGTCAGGATACAAAGACCGAAGACTCTACCGGTGTACAGATAGGACTCTCCTTGGCGTGGAAGGCAAGCTTGGCGACCAACTATGAAGATTCCTTTCTTTGTAACTGACCATGTGTAACCCTAGATCCCTCCTGTGTCTATATAAACCGGAGGGCTAGGTCTGTAGATAGGTCGAATCCCAAATAATCATAGCCAGACTAGACTTTTAGGGTTTAGTCATTACGATCTCGTGGTAGATCAACTCTTGTAATACTCATATTCATCAAGATCAATCAAGCAGGACGTAGGGTATTACCTCCATAGAGAGGGCCCGGACCTGGGTAAAACATTGTGTCCCCCATCCCCTGTTACCATCGATCCTAGATGCACAGTTCGGGACCCCCTACCCGAGATCCGCCGGTTTTGACACCGACATTGGTCCTTTCATTGAGAGTTCCACTCTGCCGTCCTCAAAAGGTTTGATGGTTCCTTTAATCATCTACAACGATGCTGTCCAAGGGGAGGTCTTCCTCCTCGGACAGATCTTTGTGTTCGGCGGCTTCTCACTGCAGGCCAACTCCCTTGGCCATCTGGAGCAGATCGACAGCTACGCCCCTGGCCGTCAGGTTAGATTCGGGAGCTTGAACTACGTCGCGGATATCCATGGAGACTTGATCTTCGACAGATTCGATACCACGGCAATCGATCCCCGTCGCCTCGATGAACATGACTTAGATCTGTCATCGGGCCATACCTAGGAAATTGCACCTATAGCCGCTCTGGCCTTAGATCCGGAGCAGGTCGCGCCATCTGAGGATAGGAAGATCAACCCCGCCACGGAAGCCGCAGACTCCACGGCATTGGAGCCGCGCACATACCTAACCTCTGGTAATGTCTGTGTCACCGGAACCTCGGGCTCATTTCCGGTTAAAAGTTTCGAACTATGTTTGTCCGCGCATGTCAAGCATGATCGGTTATCGATCGCCGAATTTAGCGCCACAGACATCTTCCGGCACTCACCCTTGGGCGATGTGCTGAATTCATTAAAAAATCTATCCTTAGTGGGGTTTCACAGCCAAACTATATTCGGTTCGAACTAGAAGCTGATGACAGGGAATTTCGCTCCCCACCTGTCGCCCACTTCATAGCCACTATCGAAGACTTAACTGACATGCTCGATTACGGCTCTGACGACATCGACAGTATGGACGACGATGCCGGAGAAGAAGAGGCCCAGGACCCGCCATTCACCGGACGCTGGACGGCCACTTCCTCGTACAATGTATACATGGTGGATGCACCAAAGGAGAACAGCGACGATGGCAAAGAAGATCCAGTTGAGGATAAACCTCCTGAGATACAATCAAAACACCAGCGTCAGTGGCACCGCTCTAAGTCACGCCGCAGTAAAGATAGCAACATCGGCACAGGAGAAGATAACACCCCGAAAGGTGCCGAAGACAACGAAGACCCCGTTGACGAAGCTACCGAACAGGATGAACGGGAAGATGGGCAGGTTAGCCCTGGTAAACAGGCCATGCACGAGGACTCGAAGGGCAGTAATTATCTTCCGTTCTCCGAGGATGAGGCGAGCCTCGGCACCGAGGATTTTATCGTGCCTGAGGAACCTCTTGAGCAAGAGTGCTTCAAGCGCCAGCTAATAGCCATTGCAAGGAGCCTGAAAAAGAAGCAGAAACAACTTCAAGCTGACCAAGATCTGCTCAACGATAAATGGACGGATGTCCTAGCAGCTGAAGAATACATCCTCAAGCACCTGGCCAAAAGCTACCCAAAGCGCAAATTACTACCTCAGTTCGATGACGAGGCGCCCAAACACATACCACCATCGGGCAATGCGGCTGACCGACCACCACGTGGCCGGGACAAAGCGGCAATTCGAGTCGAACACCAGCCCGCCCCGCCTCATCACAAAGGCAGAGGTAAATCAGCTCACGGTCATACATATGACCTTCTACATGACCTGAACAATAAAGCAGGACATACCAGATCGATCTACGAATCGCGAGGACGTGCCCCGACACGCGACGATGGCCATCTGTTCGGACGTGACAAACCTAGTCATGCGCGGGCTGAAAGCCCCGTAGAAGGACCCCATCAGAGCTACGTTGCGATACGGCTCGATATAGAGGCGCCGCACACCCTCATTGCTTCACGGACGAAGTCATGGAACATGAGTTCCTAGAAGGGTTCCAACCCGTGAATATAGAATCATATGATGGCACCACAGACCCCGCGGTATGGATCCAAGACTTCATTCTCCACATTCATATGGTCCATGGCGATGACCTTCATGCCATTAAATACCTCCCCCTGAAACTCAAAGGACCAGCACAACACTGGTTGAACAGCCTGCCCAAAAACTCCATCGGTAGCTGGGAGGACTTGGAAGAAGCATTCCTTGATAACTTCCTAGGTACATACGTTCAACCTCCGGACGCTGATGACTTAAGCCATATAGTTCAGCAGCCCGGAGAGTCCGCCAGGAAATTCTGGACCAGGTTCCTCACTAAAAAGAACCAGATAGTCGACTGTCCGGATGCTGAAGCCCTAGCGGCCTTTAAACACAGCATCCGCGACGAATGGCTCGCCCGCCACCTTGGCCAAGAGAAGCCAAAGTCCATGGCGGCCCTCACAGCACTCATGACCCGCTTTTGCACGAGCGAGGATGGCTGGCTGGCCCGTAGCAAAAACAATGCAAGCAACGCCAGCACCCCTGAAGCTAAAAATATCAATGACAAGTCTCGACGCAACAGGTACAAACGTCGAAATAACAATGACAACACCGAGGATACGGTGGTGAATGCCGGATTCAGTGGCTCTAAGTCTGGTCAGCAGAAGAAGCCGTTCAAAAAGAACAATTCGGGCCCATCTAGCCTGGACTGCATACTTGATCGTCCGTGCTAGATTCAGGGCACCCCAGACAAGCCACCCAATCATACCAATAGAGGTCGTTGGGTTTTTAAACAGGCTGGCAAGTTAAATGCCAAAAACAAGGATAAGGGATCGCAAAGCGAAGACGACGACAAGGAGCCTCGGCCGCCGAACACGGGGGGATAGAAGAAGTTCCCTCCTCAGGTTAAAATGCTAAACATGATATATGCTACCCACATCCCCAAGAGGGAGCGCAAGCGCGCTCTCTGGGATGTCTACGCGATAGAGCCAGTCGCCCCAAAATTTAATCCGTGGTCATCATGTCCGATCACTTTTGATCGCTGGGATCATCCGACCAGTATCCGTCATGGCGGTTCAGCCGCACAAGTCCTCGACCCTATCATTGATGGATTTCACTTGACACGCATCCTTATGAATGGTGGTAGCAGCCTCAATCTGCTCTATCAGGACACAGTGCGCAAAATGGGCATTATCCATCACGGATCAAACCCACAAAGACTACCTTCAAAGGAGTCATACCAGGTGTAGAGGCCCGCTGTACGGGCTCAATCACGCTCGAGGTTTTCTTCGGATCTCCGGACAATTTCCGAAGCGAGGAGTTAATCTTCGACATAGTCCCCTTTTGCAGCGACTATCACGCATTGCTCGGACGGTCCACATTCGCCCGATTCAACGCAGTGCCACACTATGCTTATCTCAAGCTCAAGATGCCCGGCCCACGTGGCATCATAATAGTCAATGGAAATACGGAACGCTCCCTCCATACAGAGGAGCACACAGCTGCCTTAGCAGCAGAAGTATAGAGCGGCCTTCTCAAGAAGTACCTTAATTCAGCTGCCGAGCCCACGGACACCGTCAAGAGGGTCCGAACTACCCTGCAGCAGGACAGCTCTGCTCGTCAAGAGCTAGACTAGCAATTTGGCCTCCGTCTCAGTCATGGTCAAGTAGTGGCATTCGCACTACGCGTACATAACTACGCACTCAAAATTCCATGGGCATCGACGGAGCCATAGCAAGTTTGTGATCCACAGTACGGCTCAACCGACACTGGATACACACAAACTTTCACTTTTATTCATTTCCTTTTCTGGTTTCAATCCCGCAAGCCCCATCTCATAGCCTGATCACCAGTCCTCTTGAAGGACGAACACACCAAGACGGCGAGAAACGCAGACGTACGGGGGATTTTCAAGGTGGTTTCATTAACAATCACTCTACCTGTTTTTCAGGACCCACATGCAGCTCTCCCTTGGATTTTGGCATGTTAAATAGCCTGTTGCTTATTGCACTATTTGTATCAATGCTCCTCGACGTATTAATCAAATTACAATGAAAACATTTCGAGGGTGGAGCTTTAGGGCCCTGATACGTGCATTTTGCATCATGTTTTTATATCGATAATTATCGCATTATGGGTTGTTATTACACATTATGTCACAAATACTTATGCCTATTCTCTCTTATTTTACAAGGTTTACATGAAGAGGGGGAATGCCGACAGCTAGAATTTTGGGCTGGAAAAGGAGCAAATATTAGAGACCTATTCTGCACATCTCCGAAAGCCCTGAAACTCCACGGGAGTTATTTTCAGAATATATTAAAAATACTGAGTGAAGAAAGTACCAGAGGGTGGGGCGCGCGCCCCCTGCCTCATGGGCCCCCCGGTCGCCCTCTGATGCCCATATTTGGCTATATGGAGTCTTTCGTCGAGGAAAAACTCATAAGCAAGCTCACGTGATGGAACTCCACCGCCACGAGGCGGAACCTTGGCGGAACCAATCTAGGGCTCCGGCGGAGCTATTCTGTCGGGGAAACTTCCCTCCAGGAGGGGGAAATCATCACCAACGATCCTCTCATCGGGAGGGGGTCAATCTCCATCAACATCTTCACTAGCACCATCTCATCTCAAACTCTAGTTCATTTCTTGTATCCAATCCATGTATCCAAACCTCAGATTGGTACCTGTGGGTTACTAGTAGTGTTGATTACTCCTTGTAGTTAATTCTAGTTGGTTTACTTGGTGGAAGATCATATGTTCAGATCCATTATGCATATTAATACCCCTCTAATCATGAACATGAATATGCTTTGTGAGTAGTTACGTTTGTTCCTGAGGACATGGGAGAAGTCTTTCTATAAGTAGTCATGTGAATTTGGTATTTGTTCGATATTTTGATGAGATGTATGTTGTCATCCCTCTAGTGGTGTCATGTGAACATCGACTACATGACACTTCACCATTGTTTGGGCCTAGAGGGAGGCATTGGTAAGTAGTAAGTAGATGATGGTTGCTAGAGTGACAGAAGCTTAAACCCTAGTTTATGCGTTGCTTCGTAAGGGGCTGATTTGGATCCATATGTTTCATGCTATGGTTAGGTTTACCTTAATACTTCTATTGTAGTTGCGGATGCTTGCAATAGGGGTTAACGATAAGTGGGATGATTTTCCATGTAAGGGCAGTATCCAAGCACCGGTCCACCCACATATCAAATTATCAAAGTACCGAACGCAAATCATATGAACGTGATGAAAACTAGCTTGACGATAATTCCCATGTGTCCTCGGGAGCGCTTTCCTGCATATAAGAGTTTGTCCAGGCTTGTCCTTTGCTACAAAAAGGATTGGGCCATCTTGCTGCACCTTATTTACTTTCATTACTTGTTGCTCGTTACAATTTATCTTATCACACAACTATCTGTTACCGATAATTTCAGTGCTTGCGGAAAATACCTTGCTGGAAACCGCTTATCATTTCCTTCTGCTCCTCGTTGGGTTTGACACTCTTACTTATCGAAAAGGCTACAATAGATCCCCTACACTTGTGGGTCATCAAGACTCTTTTCTGGTGCCGTTGCCGGGAAGTGAAGCACCTTTGGTAGGTGGAATTTGGTAAGGATTTTTTTATAGTGTGCTGAAATTTACTGTCACTTGTTACTATGGAACATAATCCTTTGAGGGGCGTGTTTGGGGTATCTTCACCCCAACCAGTAGAGCAAAGATTTGTTCCTCAACCTACTAAACCTACTGAAAATGTTTACTTTGAAATTACTTCGGGTATGATAGAGAAATTGCTAGCTAATCCTTTCACATGTGATGGAACATTACATCCTGATTTGCACCTAATCTATGTGGATGAAGTTTGTGGATTATTTAAGCTTGCAGGTATGCCCGAGGATGTTATCAAGAAGAAGGTCTTCCCTTTATCTTTGAAGGGAGATGCACTGACATGGTTTAGTCTATGTGATGATATTGGATCATGGAACTACCAATGATTGAAATTGGAATTTCATCAGAAGTTTTATCCTATGCATCTTGTTCATCGTAATCGTAATTATATATATAATTTTTGGCCCCACGAAGGAGAAAGCATCACTCAAGCTTGGGGGAGGCTTAAGTCAATGTTATATCCATTCCCCAATCATGATCTCTCAAAAGAAATGATTATTAAAAAAATTTATGCTCGGCTTTCTCTCAGTAATCGCTCCATGCTCGATACTTCTTGTACTGGATCTTTTATGATGAAGACTATTGAGTTCAAATGGGATTTATTGGAAAGAATTAAACGCAACTCTGAAGATTGGGACCTCGACGAAGTTAAGGAGTCATGTATAACACCTAATTTAATTGTTTTAAATCTTTTATGGATACCGATGCTTTTCGTGAATTTAGCACTAAATATGGACTTGACTCTGAGATAGTAGCTTCTTTCTGTGAATCCTTTGCTACTCATGTTGATCTTCCTAAGGAGAAGTGGTTTAAATATAATCCTCCCATTGAAGTAAAAGTAGTTGCACCTATTAAAGTTGAAGAAAAGACTATCACTTATAATGATCCTGTTGTTCCTACTGCTTATATTGAGAAACCACCTTTCCTTGTTAGAATAAAGGATCATGCTAAAGCTTCAACTGTGGTTAACAAAATCAATATTAAGACATGCAAACCCCCTGAGCAAATTAAAGTTGAACCTAGTGTTGCTATGGTTAAGGATCTGTTGGCCGATAATATTGATGGGCATGTTATTTACTTCTGCAATGAATCTGCTAGAATTGCTAGACCTGATACTAAAAAAATAGACCTGTTGTAGGCATGCCTGTTATTTCTGTTAGAATACGAGATCATTGCTATCATGGTTTATGTGATATGGGTGCTAGTGCAAGTGCAATACCTCATTCCTTATACAAAGAAATTATGCATGATATTGCACCTGCTGAGATAGAAGAGATAGATGTTACAATTAAGCTTGCCAATAGAGATACTATTTCACCACTTGGGATTTTTAGAGATGTTGAAGTCTTGTGTGGGAAAGTTAAATGCCCTTCTGATTTTCTTGTTCTTGGTTCCCCACAAGATGACTTTTGTCCCATTATGTTTGGTAGACCCTTCCTGAATACTGTTAGTGCTAAGATAGACTGCAATAAGGATATTGTTTCTATTGGTTTAGGGGATATGTCTCATGAGTTTAATTTTGCTAAATTTCATAGACAACCCCATGATAAAGAACTACCTAGTAAAGATGAAATAATTGGTCTTGCTTCTATGTTGTGCCTCCTAGTGATCCTTTAGAACAATATTTACAAGACCATGAAAATGATATGTTTATGAATGAAATAAGGGAAATAGATGAAGTATTCTTTAAACAGGGACCTATTCTAAAACACAACTTGCCTGTTGAAATCCTAGGGGATCCTCCTCCACCTAAGGGTGATCCCGTGTTTGAACTTAAACCTTTACCTGATAATCTTAAATATGCATATCTTGATGAGAAAGAGATATATCCTGTTATTATTAGTGCTAACCTTTCAGAGCATGAAGAAAAGAAATTATTGAAAACTCTAAAGAAGCACCGTGCTACTATTGGATATACTCTTGATGATCTTAAGGGCATTAGTCCCACTCTATGCCAACACAAAATAAAATTGGAGAAAGACGCTAAACTGGTTGTTGATCACCAACGACGGTTAAATCCTAAGATGAAAGAAGTGGTAAGAAAAGAAATACTAAAGCTTCTAGAGGCAGGTATAATTTATCCCATTGCAGATAGCCAGTGGGTAAGTCATGTCCATTGTGTCCCTAAGAAGGGAGGTATTACTGTTGTTCCTAATGATAAAGATGAATTGATCCCACAAAGAATTGTTAGAGGTTATAGAATGGTAATTGATTTCCACAAATTAAATAAAGCTACTAAAAAGGATCATTACCCTTTACCTTTTATTGATCAAATGCTAGAAAGATTATCCAAACATACACATTTTTGCTTTCTAGATGGTTATTCTGGTTTCTCTCAAATACCTGTGTCAAAAGAGGATCAGGAAAAGACAACTTTTACTTGCCCTTTCGGTACCTTTGCTTATGGACGTATGCCTTTTGGTTTATGTAATGCACCTGCTACTTTTCAAAGATGTATGACTGCTATATTCTCTGACTTTTGTGAAAATATTGTTGAGGTATTCATGGATGATTTCTTTGTTTATGGGACTTCTTTTGATGATTGCTTAAGCAACCTTGATCGAGTTTTGCAGAGATGTGAAGAAACTAATCTTATTTTGAATTGGGAGAAGTACCACTTTATGGTTAATGAAGGTATTGTCTTGGGGCATAAAATTTCTGAAAGAGGTATTGAAGTTGATAAAGCTAAAGTTGATGCTATTGAAAATATGTCGTGTCCCAAGGACATTAAAGGTATAAGAAGTTTCCTTGGTCATGCCGGTTTTTATAGGAGGTTCATTAAGGACTTTCCTAAAATTTCTCGGCCTCTAACTAATCTCTTACAAAAAGATGTTCCTTTTGTCTTTGATGATGAATGTGTAGAAGCATTTGAAATAATTAAGAAAGCTTTGGTTTCTGCACCTATTGTTCAGCCTCCTGATTGGAATTTACCATTTGAAATCATGTGTGATGCTAGTGATTATGCTGTAGGTGTTGTTCTAGGACAAAGGGTTGATAAGAAACTAAATGTTATTCAATATTCTAGTAAAACTCTAGACAATGCCCAGAGAAATTATGCCACTACTGAAAAAGAATTTTTACCAGTTGTATTTGCTTGTGATAAGTTCAGACCTTATATTGTTGATTCTAAAGTAACTATTCACACTAATCATGCTGCTATTGAATATCTTATGGAAAAGTAAGACGCTAAACCTAGACTCATTAGATGGGTCCTCTTGCTACAAGAATTTGATTTGCATATTATTGATAGAAAGGGGGCTGGGAACCCCGTTGCAGACAACTTGTCTAGGTTAGAGAATATTCTTGATGACCCACTACCTATTGATGATAGCTTTCCTGATGAACAACTAGCTGTCATAAATGCTTCTCGTACTACTCCATGGTATGCTGATTATGTTAATTACATTGTTGCTAAATTTATACCACCTAGTTTCACATACCCGCAAAAGAAAAAAGTTCTTCTGTGATTTAAGACATTACTTCTGGGATGACCCACATCTTTACAAAGAAGGAGTAGATGGTGTTATTAGACGTTGTGTACCTGAGCATGAACAGGAACAGATCCTATGTAAGTGTCACTCCGAGGCTTATGGAGGACACCATGCTGGAGATAGAACTACACACAAGGTATTGCAATCCGGTTTTTATTGGCCTACTCTCTTCAAGGATGCCCGTAAGTTTGTTTTGTCATGTGATGAATGTCAAAGAATTGGTAATATTAGTAGATGTCAGGAAATGCCTATGAATTATTCACTTGTTATTGAACCATTTGATGTTTGGGGCTTTGATTATATGAGACTGTTTCCTTCCTCTAATGGATACACACATATTTTAGTTGCTGTTGATTACATTACTAAGTGGGTAGAAGCTATTCCAACTAGTAGTGCTGATCATAACACCTCTATTAAGATGCTTAAATAAGTTATTTTTCCGAGGTTTGGAGTCCCTAGATACTTAATGACTGATGGTGGTTCACATTTTATTCATGGTGCCTTTCGTAAAATGCTTGCTAAATATGATGTTAATCACAGAATTGCATCTCCTTATCACCCATAGTCTAGTGGCCAAGTAGAATTAAGTAATAGAGAGCTTAAGTTAATTTTGCAAAAGACTGTTAATAGATCTAGAAAGAATTGGTCCAAGAAACTTGATGATGCATTATGGGCTTATAGAACTGCATACAAAAATCCTATGGGTATGTCTCCGTATAAAATGGTTTATGGTAAAGCATGTCACTTACCTCTTGAACTGGAACATAAGGCATATTGGGCCATTAAAGAGCTCAATTATGATTTCAAACTTGCCGGTGAGAAGAGGCTTTTTGACATTAGCTCACTTGATGAATGGAGAACCTGGGCCTATGAAAATGCCAAGATGTTTAAAGAAAAAGTTAAAAGATTGCATGATAAAAGGATACAAAAACGTGAGTTTAATGTAGGTGATTGTGTATTGCTATACAACTCTCGTTTGAGATTTTTTGTAGGAAAACTCCTCTCTAAATGGGAAGGTCCTTACGTCATCGAGGAGGTCTACTGTTCCGGTGCCATAAAAATCAACAACTTCGAAGGCACATATCCGAGAGTAGTGAATGGACAAAGAATCAAACATTATATCTCAGGTAATCCCATAAATGTTGAAGCTAATGTTATTGAAACTATAACCCCGGAGGAATACATAAGGGACACTTTCTGGAATGTTTCAGACTCCGAACAGGAATAGGTATGCGGTACGGTAAGTAAACTGACTCCAAAACAGTTCTAATGGCAATTTTTCTCCGTTTTGGAGTATTTAAGAAAATAGGAAAATAAGAAGCAATCTGGAAAGGACACGAGGCCTCCACGAGGGTGGAGGGTGCGCCCTACCCCCTAGGCGCGCCCCCTGCCTCGTGGGCACCTCCGGACTCCGTTTTCTTGCACGATACTTCTTTTGGTCGTTAAAAATTCATTATCTAATCTCCCGAAGGTTTTGACCACCGTATCATGTAAATATCTCTTGTCTTTGTTTCGAGCTGTTTTTCTGACAGATCTAGATCGCCATGGCGTCTTCAAGTGCCCCCAAGAACAAGTTCTTCGAGAAGGTCATCAACCCCTACCTTGCAAAGGTGCTGCAACACCCTCAAACCATTGAGATGCGTGAGGGGTTGCTGCACATCTGCAATGTTGAGGGACCAAGGAGGACCGGAAGCATGGAGACAAGGCTCGAGGCATTGGAGCAACATGTTTTCAATTTCCAGGAGATGGTGGAACATGGACTTGACTCCAATCATATAATGATCACGGAGTTCACCAACAACCACAAGCTGGATGACAAGAACATTGGGGTGGCCATCTTCAAGCCTCACGAGAAAATCGAGCTCCTCCAAGCCCAGATATATGACCTACAAAACCAAAACTGTGAGTATGAATATAGATTCAAGAGGATGAGTTTGGCTGCAGATTTCAGGATCCCAGAGACTCGATCATCCTTCTATGATGGTGAGCCTATGCCTTGGAAGATGGATGACAAGCCTACATCATCAACAACTCCTTCATCACCACCTCCGAGGAAGGAAACATAAACACATGGGTATGGGCACTCCCCTTGGCAACTTCCAAGCTTGGGGGAGTGCCCCAGTATCATACGCCATCACTTTTAACGTTTACCATTTTTCTTAGTTCGATCCTTTTGGTAATATCTTGATCTAGTAGAATAAAGTTTTAGTATGATCTAGTTTTGTGTTTTGCTTTATAATCCTTCTATGTAATCGAGTTCGTGAGCTATATAATAAAGATTAGTGTTGAGTCAAGGGCTCGATTATTTTGCTATGACCTTGAGGGAGTAGAATAAAATAAAAGAGAAAGAATAAAAAGAAATAAAGAGATCATAGGGATCTTATGGAGAGTAATGACTTCACTTATAAAAGTATGATGAATAAAAGTTGTTGAAAGTTGACAAACATAGTTTTGGTCATCGTTGCAATTAATAGGAAGTATTAAAGGAAGAGAGGTTTTCACATATAAATATACTATCGTGGACATCTTTTATGATTGTGAGCACTCATTAAAATATGACATGCTAAAGAGTTGACGTTGGACAAGGAAGACAACATAATGGGTTATGTTTTCTTACATTTGAGATAAATTATATTGTCATGGATTGTCCAACATGTTGAGCTTGACTTTCCCTCTCATGCTAGCTAATTTCTTTGCACCAAGTAGAGACACTACTTGTGCTTCCAAATATCCCTAAACCCGTTTTTGCCATGAGAGTCCACCATACCTACCTATGGATTGAGTAAGATCCTTCAAGTAAGTTGTCATCGGTGCACGCAATAAAAATTGCTCTATAAATATGTATGATCTATTAATGTGGAGAAAATAAGCTTTATACGATCTTGTGATGTGGAAGAAATAAAAGTGACGGGCCGCATAACAAAGGTCCATATCAAAAGTGGCAATATAAAGTGGCGTTCTTTTGCATTAAGATTTTGTGCGCATGAGAACCTCTTCTTCCCTCCGCGAAGGGCCAATCTTTTACTTTTATCTTCTACCTTATATAAGAGCCATGGTGATCTTCACATTTCCTTTTTACATTTTATCCTTTGGCAAGCACAATGTGTTGGGAAGATCCAGATACATATAGCTAATTGGATGTGAGTTTTCATGAACTATTATTGTTGACATTACCCTTGAGGTAAAAAGTTGGGAGGCAAACTATAAGCCCCTATCTTTCTCTGTGTCCAGCTAAAACTTCATAACCATACATATCGCGTGAGTGTTAGCAATTGTGGAAGACTAAATGACAGTTGAGTATGTGGAATTGCTGAAAAGCTCTTATTGACTCTTTCCGATGTTATGATAAATTGCAATTGCTTCAATGACTGAGATTGTAGTTTGTTAGTTTTCAATGAAGTTTATGATTCATACTTGAAATTGTGATTGAATTGTTACTTTAGCATAAGATATCATATGACAATATATATATATATATAGGTAAATTAACTGGGGCACCTAGGTGCCTGGGCACCTTGATCGGGTCCAACCCGTTAGTACAGCTTCTGATTTGTTTCTTTTTTTGCGTTCCAGACTTTCCATGTATGAAATAGCAAGACACATTTTAAATTATCTAAATCAATACGCTTCCTTTTATTGATTTCTATGTCTCATACCTTTCCTTGTGGAATTTTACATAATGTATTTGCGACTATATACCAAAAAACAATAGGTTTCATGCCCACGTATTTGCATGGACATATATCCATAGAACTTATCATACCCAATTATTTGTGAACATGTACTTAAAAATAAATAGTTAAAATACCTTTGTGTTTTCGAGTATGTACTCAAGCATTTCATGTTGGGGTATGTAGTAGTAGAGAAATATTGTGAGTATGCACATACCTAAAAAATATATTAAGTAATTTCAATCCCACATATCCATAAATATTTGAGGCATGTAGTTGTTGGGTTTTATAATAACAAAAATATTTATGTGTGGGTGTTATACGTAGTTAGAATATACACAACTCTAGGTATTATACCTAATAAAAATATACACATACTCAAGAATACCCATGTGTACGTGTTGGTAATTCAATCAAAATGTGGAACATGCATACCCTCCTATTTACAAATAGTTTTTCAGTATTCCTAATGAGTTTCTATAAAACATGACAAGAATTAATAGGCAATTAATCACGACGAATTAATTCTCTCTCTTAGTACGTCTATCTACATTGAATGCTGTCATGCATGGTACTTTTCTATTGCCCACGGAAGGAATCTTGCCATTCATAATGCGTAGGGCCATATACATGGCATTAAATTAGCAATTATGTCATAATTATTTTGATCAGAAATTTACAATGGAATAACCCATTAACAAACATACTCGTTACAACAGCACACATATAAATGCAATCTAGTGGTGAAAAGGCAAGGAGCCTGGGCACCTAGGTGTCCCAAACAGCTGTCCTATATATATGTCCGTATTTTATTTTATCTGTATATCCGTATTTTATTTTATCAACACCTCATGTCCGTATTTTATTTTATCAACACCTCTATCTCTAAACATGTGGACATATTTTTCGATTTCGGCTTTTGCTTCAGGACAAGCGAGGTCTAAGCTTGGGGGGGGGGGGGTTGATACATCACTTTTGCATCATGTTTTTATATCGATAATTATCGCATTATGGGATGTTATTACACATTATGTCACAATACTTATGATTATTCTCTCTTATTTTACAAGATTTACATGAAGAGGGGGAATGCTGGCAGCTGGAATTCTGGGCTGGAAAAGGAGCAAATATTATAGACCTATTTTGCACATCTCCAAAAGCCCTGAAACTCCAAGGGAGTTATTTTCAGAATATATAAAAAATATTGCGTGAAGAAAGTACCAGAGGGGGGCCACCCACCATCCACGAGGGTGGGGCGTGCCCTACCCCCCCAGGGCGCACCCCCTGCCTTGTGGGCCCCCTGGTGGCCCTCTGATGCCCATCTTTGGCTATATGGAGTCTTTCGTCGAGGAAAAAATAATAAGCAAGCTCACGGGACGAAACTCCGCCGCCACGAGGCGGAACCTTGGCAGAACCAATCTAGGGCTCCGATGGAGCTGTTCTGCCGGGGAAACTTCCCTCCGGGAGGGGGAATCATCACCATCGTCATCACCAACGATCCTCTCACCGGGACAGGGTCAATCTCCATCAAATTCTTCACCAGCACCATCTCATCTCAAACCCTAGTTCATCTCTTGTATCCAATCTTTGTATCCAAACCTCAGATTGGTACCTATGGGTTGCTAGTAGTGTTGATTACTCCTTGTAGTTGATGCTAGTTGGTTTACTTGGTGGAAGATCATATGTTTAGATCCATTATGCATATTAATACTCCTCTCGTTATGAACATGAATATGCTTTGTGAGTAGTTACGTTTGTTCTTGAGGACATGGGAGAAGTCTTGCTATAAGTAGTCATGTGAATTTGGTATTCGTTTGATATTTTGATGAGATGTATGTTGTCATCCCTCTAGTGGTGTCATGTGAACATCGAATACATGACACTTCACCATTCTTTGGGCCTAGAGGGAGGCATTGGGAAGTAATAAGTAGATGATGGGTTGCTAGAGTGACAGAAGCTTAAACCCTAGTTTATATGTTGCTTCGTAAGGGGCTGATTTGGATCCATATGTTTCATGCTATGGTTAGGTTTACCTTAATACTTCTATTGTAGTTGCGGATGCTTGCAATAGGGGTTAATCATAAGTGGGATGCTTGTCCAAGTAAGGGCAGTACCCAAGCACCGGGCCACCCACATATCAAATTATCAAAGTACCGAACGCGAATCATATGAACGTGATGAAAACTAGCTTGACGATAATTCCCAGGTGTCATCGGGATCGCTTTCCTTCATATGAGAGTTTGTCCAGGCTTGTCCTTTGCTACAAAAAGGATTGGGCCATCTTTCTTCACCTTATTTACTTTCATTACTTGTTGTTCGTTACAATTTATCTTATCACACAACTATCTGTTACCGATAATTTCAGTGCTTGCAGAAAATACCTTGCTGGAAACCGCTTATAATTTCCTTCTGCTCCTCGTTGGGTTCGACACTCTTATCGAAAAGGCTACGATAGATCCCCTACACTTGTGGGTCATCAGGCCTCAGCTTATCACCTTTGCACCCTTTCTGTTTTCTGTCTTTTTCTTTCTTTCTTTTTTCTCCCCTGTGGGTATCCCTATTAGGTAGCACCCATACACTTTGGTACGTTTGATGTTTGCCAGGGGCTTCATAGCACCTGACACTATGGCAACAAAAGTCCAAACAGTTTTTATAGTATAGTTCGGCACCCCGAATTTAGCACTATATGCATTGGCTCCGAATCATGTATTTGGTCAATAGTTGGGTTGCCCGGCTCCTGTGCTTGCTACCTTACGTTCCGCTATATCGGCTAAGGTAGTAAAGGGAGAACTAATGCGATTGTGCCTTGGTTTACCCAAAGGAGCACCTCAGTAGAGAAAGCTGAAAACTGACTATCATGATGTGGTGAGAGCCGGTCAGCTCTTCGGATGCTGCAAATCGTTGGAGATTTCTTCCGCATTACGTGAAGGATCGGTACTTCCTGATCAGACGCTTATAGCACTCTGGTTCAGATACTAGGGGATGCGCCCATCTTTTTATTGTCGAACTCCTATGGCTAAGTGAGGGCATTATAGCCACATAGTCTAAGTGCCTGGTTCGTTGCGCTAAACAAATCCTTCAAGGACCATATAATCAGATCAAGATTGTTTAGATTCCATCCCGAACACCTCCATACTACCTTCGTGGGGGCAGAAGCCGACGACTGGCCAACCCTCAGATTTCATACAACACGGCCGCATAGGAGGTAAAATTTAGAACATAACAAATATTATATTACATAACAAATTTTGTTTCATCATACAAGGCAGAGACAATATGAATATATTCATTCAAATATAATGTCTTGCGCACATTGTGTCGCCACAATGCGGGACCCCTCCAGGATGTCTTCAAAATACCGCTCTGGCGTGCGGTGCTCGTTGCCTTCAGGTGGCCCCTCGGTCACAAGCTTGACGGCATCCATCTTCTCCCACCACACCTTGACGCGAGCGAAGGCCATGCACGCACCCTCGATGCAGGCCGACCTCTTGACGATGTCCAGCCGAGCGCAGGCACCTACCAGCCGCGTCACAAGTTCAAAGTAGCTGCTGGGTATGGCTTCAGCAGGCCACAGCTGGATTACTAAATCCTTCATGGCCAGTTCGGCCACCCTATGCAGCTCGACCAACTATTTTAGCTGATCGGTGAAGAGCACCGGATGTTCTGGCGCAAGGTACTGCGACCAGAACAATTTCTCCGTGGAGCTCCCTTCTTCGGCTCGGAAGAACTCCGCGGCGTCGGACACACTGCACGGCAGATCTACGAAGGCTCCTAGAGAACTCCAAATCCGGGTTAGTAAGAAATACTTCTTCATATATTTGCTTTGCATACTAAACTCTTTAACCACCGCGATCTTCCTAGCCTCCTGGATCTCCTGGAGGGCACCCTGGGCTTCAACCCGGGCTGCTTTCGTGCTTTGACGAGCCTTGGAGAGTTCGGTCTCTCGAGCCGAAACATTGCCCTCTAGGGTCTCGTACTTCCTCATCGCGTCCTGGAGCTCTTGCTAGACCTTGTTCATCCAGGCCTTCAGCTTCTTGCGAGCGGCCTGCTCCTCGACAGCTTTCCCCTCGGCTTCGGCCAGGGCCTTTTTCAGGGCCGTGACCTCGGTCGTCGCCCTTACACATATAACGACACTACAACCAGTATACATCATTTACTCTTTCCGAAAATATAGCAAGCCATTGCATACCTTGCTAGACTTCCAGCTGCTTCCTCGCTTGGCCGAGTTCCTCCTCGGCCCGCTCCAGTCTCTGCTTTAGTCCAGAGACTTCGGCAGTGCGAGAGGTCGCGGCCAGCAGTGAAGCCTGCTTATTCACATCAGACACATTGTTAGTTAGTTTCCTGTGAAATTTCATTGATCCTCTGTCCGGCTTCTCTTTTCGAACACCGGACAGTGTCTCAGGGGCTACTGTCTATATTGGGATTTTCTCGGCTAAATGCCGCTTACCTCAAAACCTGTCAGCAGGCCGCTGCAGGCTTCGGTCAGTCCGCTCTTGATGGACTGAACCTTCTCAATCACCGTACCCATAAGGATACGGTGTTCTTCCACAATGGAAGCGCCTCGTAGCGCTTCCAGAAGATTATCCGGTGCCTCCGGTTGGACAGAGGTCACCGGTGGGACAGGCACACCCCCTTCTTTTGAAGGAGGTCGCTCGCTGGATTCTGGAGCCGCATGGGTCTCCGGAATCGTATTCAGATGGGGGACGAATTGAACGAGGCCTCCAGTCGCCATGGGGATCTGCTCCCCCATGTGTCCGGAAGCCGGGGCCTTGCCTCCCGACGCCACCACGGCGGCCTCCTGAACCTCTCCCTGGCCTGGGAAGGTCCTTTGGGACAGTAGCTCGTCATCTCCCTTGGCCTTGGGAGAGTGAGCGGCCGGTGGTGTCTCGCTGGCCATTGCCTTCGAATCCAACGAGCCCCTTGGCCTTCCCCGTGGCCTTCTTCGTCGGCGCCGTATAGGGCGCTGGCACCAGCATCTCCGCTAAACGCGGGGTGACTGGTTCTTCAGGCAGCAGAGCCGGACACCGGATCTGTTTCACCCTCTCCATCCAGTCCTGAAGAAGCAATAATAATAAAAGCTTAGAAATCATCCTTGAAACAAGAAAGTAGGGGATGTGTTAAAAGTAACATACCTCGTCGGCGAGGTGGTTAATGTCGTGCCCGCGGTCCGAATCTATGGGCGGCGGTGTCTTCTTGCCCTTGAAAAGCAACTTCTAGGCGTCTTTGTGAGTGGTTTCGAAGAGCCTCTTCAGGGTATGGTGCTTCTTTGGATTGAACTCCCATAAAGGGCGGCTTAGGCTTTGGCATGGGAGAATCCAGCGAACTAGCATCACCTGGATTACATCGACAAGTTTGACATCTTTGTCCACCAGGAGGTGAGTCACATGGGAGCGCCGAAGTTGAATTTGACAGCCACGACCCAGGTGGCGTTGCGGGGTTCTGTGATGTAGAACCACTGTTTCTGCCATTCCTTGACAGTCTCCACGAAATTGCCTTTTGGCCAGGAGACATTGGTCAGTTTACTCACCATGGCGCCTACGCTCTCCATGTGTTGGCCATCCACCACCTTCGGCTTCACGTTGAAGACCTTGAGCCACAGCCTGAAGTGGGGGTGAATGTGTAGGAAGGCCTCGCACACGACGATGAACGCCGAGATGTTGAGGAAAGAGTTCGGGGATAGATCATGGAAGTCTATCCCGTAATAGTACATGAGCCCGCGGATGAAAGGATGGAGTGGAGACCCTAGCCCATGGAGGAAATGAGGGATGAATACCACCCTCTCATTGGGCTTCGGTGTGGGGACGACTTGCCCCTAGGCTAGAAGACGGTGGGCTATTTCCTTCGCCAAGTACCCGGCCGTTCGAAGCTCAGTAATGTCCTTCTCCTTGACGGAGGAGACCATCCACTTGCCTTGACCTCCAAATCCGGACATGGTTGAGTGCTAGCTTGAGTGGGAAGAAGATGAGAACTTGGGCACTGGAGCTCAAGAGTGGAAAGGGCAGAGGAAGAGAGAAGGCGTGGGAGAAGAAGGGGAATCCTTATCCCCTTATAAAGGCAGTGAATATCGAACGCCTCCCAACTCGCCCGAAAACTCGCCTATTCCCAAGGGCTGTGTAAACGACACGGTTGGGTTACTAACGCCCGCATTGATGAAAATCCTGCAATAAGGGGACACGATATCTGCTTTGACAAGACGTGCCAATGGAAACCACATCTTGAAGCGCGGAACGGCGGACAAAATCAGTTCGATATAGTGACCGAACAGATGTGATGTCATCTTGCAAAAAATTATCAGGAGATTGAACTCGTAAAATACTATACTCTACAGTTGTGGTAATTGTGTTGCAGGTTCAGACACTGTCGTTTCGTCCGAAGACTATCCTAAAGTATTTGGAAAGGGGAACCCGCCTTGCAATGCCGAAGATAATCTACGCGCCGGACACATCGTCGTTGAAGCCTGGTTCAGGGGCTACTGAAGGAGTCCTGGACTAAGGGGTCCTCGGGTGTCCGATCTATTGGATATGGGCCGGACTTATGGGCCGTAAGGATACAAAGACCGAAGACTCTACCTGTGTCCAGATAGGACTCTCCTTGGCGTGGAAGGCAAGCTTGACGACCAACTATGAAGATTCCTTTCTTTGTAACCAACATTGTGTAACCCTAGATTCCTCCCATTGAAGGAAATATGCCCTAGAGGCAATAATAAAGTTATTATTTATTTCCTTATATCATGATAAATGTTTATTATTCATGCTAGAATTGTATTAATCGGAAACATGATACATGTGTGAATACATAGACAAACAGAGTGTCACCAGTATGCCTCTACTTGACTAGCTCATTGATCGAAGATGGTTATGTTTCCTAACCATAGACAAAGAGTTGTCATTTGATTATTGAGATCACATCATTGGGAGAATGATGTGATTGACTTGACCCATTCCGTTAGCTTAGCACTCGATCGTTTAGTATGTTGCTATTGCTTTCTTCATGACTTATACATGTTCCTATAACTATGAGATTATGCCACTCCCGTTTACCGGAGGAACACTTTGTGTGCTACCAAACGTCACAACGTAACTGGGTGATTATAAAGGTGCTCTACAGGTGTCTCCGAAGGTACTTGTTGGGTTGGCGTATTTCAAGATTAGGATTTGTCACTCCGATTGTCGGAGAGGTATCTCTAGGCCCTCTCGGTAATGCACATCGCTTAAGCCTTGCAAGCATTGCAACTAATGAGTTAGTTGCGGGATGATGTATTAAGGAACAAGTAAAGAGACTTGCCGGTAACGAGATTGAACTAGGTATTGAGATATCGATGATCGAATCTCGGGCAAGTAACATCACTACAAAAAAAAGACACATCCGTGACATTTTGGGCCGAACGAAAAAAATTCTGTCATACATATGACACTTCTATGACGATAATTGTGACAAAATCCGGTATCATCATAGATGTGGTGGGCTCCTACTTCTATGACAAAAAATCATGACAGAAAATGGGTTTTTCGTCCTGGGCGGGCTGGAGACGCAGCTACATGACATTCTTTGGGCCGTCCATGACGGAAAAAACTGTGGTAGAGGCGAGGGGGAGGAAAATTTTGGGGAGTTCCCGGTTACGGTGGGAGGTTGGGGTCCGAGCGATGCACGTTTCTCTCGTACACGTACGCGCGTGTGTGCGAGGCGTTGGCTCTAACTGAACCCGAGCGAGGCGTTGGGCTCTAACTAAACCCGAGCGATTGCACTGCATGCTACGCGTTACTGAACCCGAGCGATCGATCGATGGTTGTTAACTGAACCCGATCGAGCGATTCCTTTGCTACTGCTACTAACTGAAGCCGATCGATGGGATGAACAGTGAGCGTTGCGGGGGGGGGGGGGGGGGGTTGGATGAACAGTGAGCGGTGACGTTGCCTCTGGATGAACAGGACCCCGTGGTGTGTTGGAGGGCTATATGAACAGTAGACGATGGAGGGGTGCCCGTGGAGGGGTGGATGAACAGGACCCCATGGTGTGGAGGGCTGGATGAATAGTAGACGGTGGAGGGGTGGTTGAACAGGACCCCGTGGTGTGGAGGGCTGGATGAATAGTAGACGGTGGAGGGGTGCCCGTGGAGGGGTGGTTGAACATGACCCCATGGTGTGGAGGGCTGGATGAACAATAGACGGTGGAGGGGTGGTTGAACAGTAGCCGGTGGAGTAGCGCATGGTGGAGGCTGGATGAACAGGAGCCCGTGGAGGCTGGATGAACAGGAGCCCGTGGAGGCTGGAGGAGGTCGACGGTGGAGATGAACAGTATCCCGTGGAGTCCCGTTTTGCGGTACGCCACACCCCTCCCGATGAACAGGACCCCCATTTCGACCGTAGCGCTCCAACACAAGTCTGTTTCCTCCGTTTTGCGGTACGCCACACCCCTCCCGATCAACAGGACCCCCGTTTCGACCGTAGGAGGTCTGTTTCCTCCGTTTTGCGGTATGCCGGACCCCTCCCGTCTCCCGATGAACAGGATCCTATTTCGAACGTGGTCGGTCGAACACAAGGTTGTTTCCTCCGTTCTGCGGTACTCCAGGCCTCGTTTCCATCGCCTGTTCCGTCCAAGCCCTCCCAATGAACACGACGTATTTCGTTGCCTCCCCATGAACACGACGCATTCCGTTGCCTCCCCATGAACACGACGCATTCCGTTGCCTCCCCATGAACACGACGACGACACTGTTTCTCTATTCCTACCCTGCCATGTACACGAGCCGTCGCTGTACGTATGCGCGATTAGGCGTTCGAGACCCCGCCCGTATGTACACATACGTGGCCGTATTTTCTTTCTTGCACCCTGGCTGTTGTACGTATGTGTAAATGCTACGTGCGCGCCTCTACTACGACACGTGCGCGCCTCTACATCGACCAGTATGTACGTACACGTTTGTCGGATTTCGGGTTCCGGCAGACCCTTGAGGTTCGAACACTGGGGTGCGCGTGGAGATCTTTCCCCTACCGATCTGCGTTCGATCCTCTCGTGCGAACTAAGATGAAAATGATGAACAACACAAGAGACACGAGGTTTATACTGGTTCGGGCCACCATGTGTAATACCCTACTCCAGTGTGTGGTGTGGTGGATTGCCTCTGGGGCTGATGATGGACAGTACAAGGGAAGAACAACCTCGCGAGATATGTTCTTGAGCTGGTGCGATGAACTGCTAGGGTGAGTTCAGTCACCTCTCCCTCTCTCTCTGCTAGGGTTCTATCAGATTTCCTGATGTACCTTCTCAATGTCTCGGAGCTTTCTAGCTGTCTCTACTCTATGGTGGCTAGCTCTATTTATAGAGGACCTGGGCCTCTCCCCGAATAATTGAGCGGGAAGGGCGCCAACAATTGGCCATTTTGAAGGGGAACATGTAGTACAAGTTATCCTGACCAAAGGTGGTCTTCGGGTGCCAAAAGCACTGGTGATAACGCCGTCTTGGGCTCCACGGTGACCTCCGTACGGCCGTTCGGCTGGTCTTGGTCTGATTGCACCGGAATGTCAACCTTTGACTGATGCCTCTTTCTGTGCTTGCCCCCTTTGCACCAAAGGGGAAAGAAGGACACTGCGCAGGCCGGCGCCCGCCTGGTCTCGATCATCATGGCTTGCATCACGGGTTCCTCGCGAGGTACCCCTGCCTTGATCTCTCCACCTCCTCGCGAGCCTGCCTGATGAGGCTGCCTCTGAGGAAGCTTCCTGTCGTCCGCCCCGCGAGGCTTGGCCCCTCGCGAGGGTCTTGAGCTTGAGCTGATGAAGATGGGCCGTGCTGGGCCCCCGCTTGAGCCACGCTGCAGGCCGCAGGCAGGCAAGTCTGGGGACCCCCGTTCCCAGAACACCGATAGTAGCCCCCGGGCCCAAGGCATGCCCGGGCTTGGCCTAGCAGGAAAGCGAAAGGGCAAGCGCGAAGCGCCGCGGGCCCTAACAGCCTGCGGCCTTGGGCGCCATGTGGCGATTGATTAGACGTGCGTGACTGCGCTTCCCCACGACGCCTCGACGACTGCATGACTTGATAAGTCCCTGCATGCAGAGAAACCGGTCATGATTACCTACGATCGTGGTGCTCGGCGGTTGGCCTCCTCCGGCTATAAGTACGGGGCTGGGTGACCCCCTTCGGCCCGTCCCTTCTTGCTGCTCCCTTCCTTCTTCTCGATTACTTGCCGCTCCCATGGCTCCAAAGAGATTCTCAGCCGCAAAGAAAGGAAAGGCCCCTCAGGATGGGCCTGACTCCCCCCCGGCCAAGCGCGGTCGAGGCCGACCTCGCAAGTACACCACGGTCCCCGTGGTAGCCTCCCGCAGTCGCGGAGGCGGTTCCCTGCGCGGTGGTGAGCGCCCGGTTGTCGACAGGGGGCACGCCGTGGGTGTGCGCCCCCCCTAGACCATGCTTCCGCTCTACGGAGGTGCTGCCGGAGTTTGTCGTGTGGTCAGCGGACCCATCCAGCACCCGGCTCCAGCTCCCACGTTTCTTTATAGATGAATTGCCGGCCAGCGCTCGGTGCGGCTTCTGGCTCCAGGTAGACGGCTGCTGCAGCAGGGCCTCCTAGGCTTCGCTGAAGGTCTCCGTCTCTGGGAACGGGGCCCTGACGCACGGCTGGCAAACGTTTGCCCGCGCGCGCGGCCTGGGCCGGTGGTGTACCCTATACTTCAAGTTCGATGGTGACGCCACCCTCTACGTGAGGGTGTTTGGGGAAGATGGTCGCCGTGCCGGGTGCTGCCCTAAAGACGACGACCGCGGCCGCCTGCCCAGCCCCGGCACTGACCAGGATGAAGATGGCGACTGGCGTACCGGCGGCGGTGCTCGGGGTTCGCCAAGTTTCGGCGACTCTCCCTCAGGCAGCAGCTCCTCCAGCGATGGCCGTGACCAGCCCCCGCGCCGCCGCACCTGCCTGGGTGAAGGCAGCGGGTCCACCCGCCGTCGCGCCCTGGTGAAGCGGGAGGAGGCAGCCAGCTGAACCCCAGGAGCAGCTCGAGCTTTTGCTGTAGGTTGGTGTTGGATAGGTCGTGTCCATTTTGTTTCCTTCCTTTCCTGCATAAGAAGAAGGTAGTACAGGGCCCCATGGGGGCGTGTTAGAACTGTTGCTGTCAAGTGTCGCGTTGCTTTTGCCATTTCTGCGCTATGTTTCCGTGTTGCGTGTCCATGTGCGGGAGTCATTTGAGCTTGGTGGAGCTTGACGCGGCCCTCGCCTCCGAAGACTGAGGCATCGCCGTGTGCTTCATGCCCTGCAAGGATTAGTTAGAGGGGTAGCTTACGGTCTTGGTTGTGGGGGCGATCAGCCTAGGTCCTGCGCTCGTGTCGCGATGCCCGTGGGGCACGGACGGGGAGGGGTGCTCCCGCAAAGGACTCGGACAGGAAAGCTCCAGATGATCGGGGCAGGAAACACTCGCGAGGGCGCCCGCGACTCCCTCGCGAGACTTGTGCGAGAGAAAACGAGGCAAGCGAGTGAGAAAGACACAGAGTCAAAAGCCAGGAACATCAGCAACTCCAATAAAACTTCAAACGGGAATAAACAAGCCAACTGCAGAAAGCAAATGGGAAAGCCGCGTCCGGCACCTATTCTAGTCTTCGACGTCTTCTCACCAGCGCGGAGCTAAGTGCGGCCTCTAGGCATGGGTGGGAGCCCCCGAGGCCCAAGGGCAGCGCTCCGGAGACTCCGGGGCATGTACAACCCCACTCATTATTACGTGAGAGTGTCACGGGCGGCGAGCTTCACATGCGTTTGCCTTCTTCACAGGCACCGGGCCTTTTCCAAAATGCGATAGCTTCACAAGCATTGGCCTTCTTCAGAGACACCGGGACTTCCCCAAAACACGATAGCTTCACAGGCATTGGCCTTCTTCACAGGCATCGGGCCTTTCCCAAAATGAGATAGCTTCACAGGCATTGGCCTTCTTCACAGGCACCGGGCCTTTCCCAAAATGCGATAGCTTCACAGGCATTGACCTTCTTCATAGGCACCGGGGCTTTCCCAAAACGCGATAGCTTCTCAGGCATTGGCCTTCTTGACAAGCACCGGGTCTTTCCCAGGCGCTAGGCCTCGCTCAGGGGTAGAACCTCCGGAGATGTTGAATGTTCCATGCGTTCTGGATGGGTAGTCCCTCTGGAGTCTCCAAGCACGCGGAGCCATGCCTGGAAACATGAACAACCTTGAACGGGCCCTCTCACATGGGAGAGAGCTTGTGCAGCCCCTCCCTAGATAGAAACCGTCTGAGCACGAGATCCCCTACCTCGAGGGTCCTGGGGCGGATGTTGCAGCAGTGCTATCGTCGTAGCGCCTGTTGATACCTTGCCGCTCACAGTGCGGCTTCCCGACGGCGTTCCTCCCCCAGCACGAGATCCACCCCCCGCATGGCGTCCTGCTGAGCCTCGTCGAATGCCAGGACCCGTGCGGAGCGACACCTGACCTCGTGAGGGAGGACAACCTCTGCTCCGTAGACGAGGAAGAACGGGCTCTCGCCAGTCGGCTTGGTTGCTGTCGTGCGGATTGACCACAACACGGACTGGAGCTCGTTGTACCAGCCCCTACCACAGGCCTCCAGCTTCTTCTTGAAGGTCCTGGCCTTGAGGCCCCTTAGGACCTCGGCGTTGGCTCGTTCAGCCTGGCCATTGTTCCGGGGGTGTGCTACCGAAGCGTAGCATATCTGCGTTCCAAGGTTAGCACAGTACGTTTTGAAGAGATTACTGGTGAATTGTGAACCGTTGTCAGTGATGATGCGGTTAGGGACCCCAAACCGGCTCACGAGGCCCTTGATGAACTTGACTGTCGAGCCTGCTAGGATTGTGCGGACAGCTTCCACCTCGGCCCACTTGGTGAACTTGTCCACGGCGACGTAGAGGTAGCAATAGCCACTGGCGCCCGAGGAAACGGGCCCAGAATGTTGAGCCCCCAAACTGCGAACGGCCATGGGAGGGGGAAAGTCTGTAGACCCCCCGCAAGCTGATGGATCTGCTTAGCATGAAACTGGCAGGCCTCGCAAGCCTTCACAGGCTCAACGGCGTTGTTGAGTGCTGTGGGCCAATAGAATCCACTACGGAACGCCTTGCCGATGAGGGTCCGTGACGACGAGTGGTGCCCGCAGTCTCCGCCGTGTATGTCCGCCAGTAGCTCCTTCCCTTGCTCTCGGGAGATGCAACATAGGGACACATCATTTGGTCGCTTCCTGTAGAGCTCTCCATCCCTAATGCAATAAGCCGTGGCCCACCGCGCCACACGCTCCACTTCCTCCTCATCCTCCGACAGAGTCCCTTGCATCAGGTAGTTCTTGAGCTCAGGGATCCAACACCCTTCTTGAGGCTCTAACGCCAGGAGCAGGCATGCCCCTGAGGTTGGGCCACAAACCGGGGCTCCTGACGCAGGCGGCTGAGGGAGCTCCTCCCTTGGTTGTGCCATGCTCGACAGCGACGGCATCGCCAAGGGTTTGAAGAGCCGCTCCTCAAAGACGCCAGGCTCCTGAGGCAGCCGCCTAGATGCCCTCTTGGCAATGTCATCAGCCTCCTGATTGGTGCCGCGAGGTACATGCTGCAACTCCAGTCCCCAGAACTATTTCTCCATCTTGCAAACCTCAGCAAGGTAGGCTTCCATGTGCTCGTCCTTTGGCTCGTATATCTTGTTGGAGAAGTTGACGAGGGGCTGCAAATCGCCCTTGATGGTGAGGCGCTTCACCCCTAAGGCAGTTGCGGCCTTCAAGCTTGCTATTAGGCCTTCGTACTCCGCTATGTTGTTGGAGACCTTTTCTCCGTGCTGGAAGCAAAGTTGCATGGCGTAGTAGAGTTTGTCCTGGGTAGGGGATACGAGCACTGCGCCAGCTCCCACACCGTGTCGGGAGAACGCCCCATCAAAGTACATGACCCAGCCATCCGGTGCTTCACTTCCCGGGGAAAGTGATCGGTCTTCGCCTGCCTCGAGACCCGGCGCTTCTGCCCATTCTGCCTTGAAATCTGCTAGCGCGGCTCCCTTGATGACTCTGGTCATACTGGATTCTAGCTGAAATGCCTGTAGCTCGATGTTCCATTTAGCAACCCTTCCAGCTGAGTTGGGGCTCCTGAGTACCCTCTCCAAGGGGTATGCCGAGACGACCTTGATGGGGTGGCCTTGGAAGTAGGCCGCAGCTTACGTGAGGCCACCAATAGCACGAGGAGGAGCTTTTGAGGCATGGGGTACCGTGCCCTCGCGTCCGTAACACTGTGCTGACAAAATACATGGGGTGCTCGACGAGGTTGAGGGTGCTGGCACTACTTGTGTCCTCCAGAGGTCGAGGCGTCTCTTGAGACGACGGAGCTCCTAGTGCTTGGTCACCTGAAGGGGCCTCTCCTGCTCTGGGTGCGTTCTCCTGCTGTGGCTGTTCCTTTCCGGCTGTGGTTGCGGCCTTCGCGAGACCCTCCTGGCTCTGCTTTGCTTCAGTTCGGACGGTCGATGCGGCCTTGGCACAGCGCTCCTCCCTGACCACTACCAGGGCTGCGCTAGTGGAGTAGGGGGTGGCTGCAAGGTAGAGCACCAGGGGCTCCCGAGGACGCGGAGCTACCATCACTGGTGGACTGGTAAGGTACCTCTTCAGGTCTTGGAATGCCTTGTCGGCCTCTTCAGTCCATTCGAAGGGGCCCTTTTTCTTCATCAGCTTGAAGAATGGCAGTGCTTGTTCCCCCAGCTTGGACATGAAACGCCCCAGCGCAGTTACACGCCCGGTGAGCTTCTGCACTTCTCTGAGGGTCCTTGGCGGACTCATGTCTTCGACTTCCTTGACCTTTTCCGGGTTCGACTCGATGCCCCTGTGGAACACGAGGAAACCCAGGAGCTTGCCTGAGGGGACATCAAACACGCACTTCTCCGGGTTGAGCCGTAGGTCCACTTCGTTGAGTCTCGCGAAGGTTTCTTCCAGGTCCTGTATCAGGGTCCTTGCCTCACCAGACTTCACCACAATGTCATCGACGGAAGATTCAGCGTTCCTCCCGGGCTGCCGGCCCAAGGCGATGTGCATCAGCCGCTGAAAGGTCGTGCCTGCGTTGCGCAACCCAAACGGCATGCACGTATAGCAGTACACTCCACACGGGGTCAGGAAGGCCGTCTTCTCCACGTCTTCTACCGCCATCTTGATCTGGTGATAGCCCGAGAAGGCATCTAGGAAGCACAATAGGTCACACTCTGCGGTGGAGTCGACTATCTGGTCAATGCGGGGGAGCGGAAATGGATCCTGCGGGCAGGCCTTGTTGAGGTTGGTGAAGTCGACGCACATGCGCTCTTTCCCCCCCTTCTTTGGCACGACAACAAGATTATCCAGCCAATCGGGGTAGCGGACCTCGTGGATAACCCCTGCCTCCTCTAGCTTCCGGGTCTCTTGAACGATGAAAGCCTGTTTCTCAGTAGACTGCCGCCTTGCCTTGTGCTTCACGGGGCCTAAATTGGGGCACACGTTGAGGTGATGCTCAATCACTTCCCTTGGGACCCCCACTAACTGATCCGGTTCCCATGCGAACACCTTCTTGTTCGCACGCAGGAACCTGATCAGGGACTTCTCTTGCTCGGGCTCGAGGTTGTCTCCTATGGTGAAGGTGGCGCCAGTGGACCCGTCCTCGTCAACTGGTACCTTCTTGGTTTCCGCCTTGTCTTGAGTGAACAACTGCTTCTTTTTAGCTGGCGCAGCCCCCTTGGGCTCAAGGGCGTCGGTGCTAGTGGGCTGCGCCGCCACGGCCACCCTGAAAACAAGCCGGAGCACATGCAACGCATCCCTTGTGTCTCCTGACACGGTGAGGATGCCGCTGCTCCCGGGCATCTTCATGAGGTTGTACACCGGGTGAGTTGCTGGCATGAATTGAGCCAAGGCAAGATAGCCGAGGATGGCGTTGTAGGGGAGGCCAATGGGGGCAATGTTGAAGTCGATCAGCTCCGTGCAGAAGTTGTCGCAGGTGCCGAAGGCCACTGGGAGGCGGATCTATCCCATGGAGGTGGTGGAACTGGCTCCGACGCCCGAGAAAGGCCTACTGGGTTGGAGCCGCTCCAATGGCACGTGGAGTAGGCTGAAGGCCTCCACCGAGAGCACGTTGAGGCCGGCACCACCGTCAATGAGGGTCCTGGTGACGGCCACCTGGCAGGTGGTGGGGGTGCACAGCATCGGGAGCGCGCCCGAACCAATGGGGTTGAAGGGGTGATCTTCCGAGTCGAAGGTTAGATCGGCCTCGGGCGCCACCCAACCCGGGGGGGGGGGGGGCTTCTTGGCGCTTGGAGGCGGTGTTGATCTGGCGGGCGAACGGCTTGACGTGATGACTCGAGGGAGGTGCCTGGGAGCCACCCAGGAGAGCTGCGACGATGGGCGGCGCTGGTGCAGCAAAATGGGCGAGGAAGAGGTCGCGCAGCTCCTCCCAGGAGGTGACAGAGGTCGTCGGCAGGTGCAGGAGTCACGCGCGCGGGATGCCGATGAGGGCCATGGGTAACTAGTTGGCCATCACCCAATCGTCGCCCCCGGCTCCGAGGATGGCCTCCTCGTACGCCAGCAGGAAATCATCGGGTCCGTCGCGCCATCGTAGCGCGGCGGCATCTCGGGCCTGAACTTGCGCGACCACTGCACCTGCCGCAAGGCGGGGGCCAAGGCCCGGGGCCCCCTGGCCCAGTGTCGGCATCCGTTGCTGGAGCGGGCGGCGCGTTGTCCGCTATGAGGGAGGGATGTGATGTCGGGGGAGAGCGGGTTGTCAGGAGGGAGGACTCCGGCGCACCCCCTACCTGGCGCGCCAAATGTCGGATTTCGGGTTCCGGCAGACCCTTGAGGTTCGAACACTGGGGTGCGCGCGGAGATCTTTCCCCTACCGATCTGCGTCCGATCCTCTCATGCGAACTAAGATGAAAATGATGAACAACACGAGAGACACGAGGTTTATACTGGTTCGGGCCTCCGTTGTGGTGTAATACCCTACTCCAGTGTGTGGTGTGGTGGATTGCCTCTGGGGCTGATGATGGACAGTACAAGGGAGGAACAGCCTCACAAGAGATGTTCTTGAGCTGGTGCGATGAACTGCTAGGGTGAGTTCAGTCGCCTCTCCCTCTCTCTCTGCTAGGGTTCTATCAGATTTCCAGATGTCCCTTCTCGATGTCTCGGAGCTTTCTAGCTATCTCTACTCTGTGGTGGCTAGCTCTATTTATAGAGGCCCTGGGCCTCTCCCCGAATAATTGAGCGGGAAGGGCGTCAACAATTGGCCATTTTGAAGGGGAACATGTAGTACAAGTTATCCTGACCAAAGGTGGTCTTCGGCTGCCAAAAGCACTGGTGATGACACCGTCTTGGGCTCCACGGTGACCTCCGTCCGGCCGTCCGGCTGGTCTTGGTCTCGTTGCACCGGAATGGCAACCTTTGCCTCATGCCTCTTTCTGTGCGTTCCCCCTTTGCACCAAAGCGAAAACAAGGACACTGCGCAGGCTGGCGCCCGCATGGTCTCGACCGTCATGGCTTGCGTCACGGGTTTCTCGCGAGGTACCCCTGCCTTGATCTCTCCGCCTCCTCGCGAGCCTGCTTGATGAGGCTACCTCTGAGGAAGCTTCTTGTCGTCGGCCCCACGAGGCTTGGCCCCTCGCGAGGGTATTGAGCTTGAGCTGATGAAGATGGGCCGCGCTGGGCCCCTGCTTGAGCCATGCCGCAGGCCGCAGGCAGGCAAGTCTGGGGACCCCCCTTCCCAGAACGCCGACAACGTTCCCGACCAGAATGACAACGCTACGTACGCTTCGACCAGGTGGGTCCCGACTGTCAGGCACTTCCTTGCCTGCGAAGATGTAGCTGGTCGGTCCCAGGAGTCAGGGGGCGAGTCGTTTTGTTTTTTTGCCCGGATGCACTTCCTTGCGTGCGAAGATGTAGCTGGTGGGTCCAAGCAGACAGGGGGAATCGTTTTTTTCACAAAATACGGTGGCCCGTCCGGTGGCTCCCGCTGTCAGGTGGAGGAATAATTATTTTGCACGTAATAAGGAGGCACTTCCTTGCTGCGTCCGTGGACCTAGCTGTCAGCCTCTCCACGTACAGTCCATGTCCGATAGAAGCCGTTCCTTGACCATGTTGATCACGCTGCGCCGAGAGCACCAGGGCGGTGTGCGATGGCGAGGCCTTGGAAGGGGACGACGCGGAGCCGGGGAAGACACGGAAGTGGATGCCCACGCGTAGAGGAGTAAGAGGGTTCACTGGTTCGCTGTGGTGTGAGGCTGCCGTCGCTGCAGAATAACAGGGGGTGTGGGTGAGTAGAGGGATGGCCTGGCCAGCGGTGGGAATAGTAGGGGGCGGTGAGGCCTCCGCCACATCACAGCCGGCCATGGGAGGTAGGAGCACGAGGCAGGACCGGCGCTGGTTTGGGCGGCTGGAGCAAGAAGACCAGAGGTTGAAGAAGCACTACGGCCGTTGGATGGACACCGTACGGTCACTAGAGCTAGAATCATGCATATTGACTAAGTTGACAAAGCCCTCCGTTCCTGTCAACTTAGTAGGCCCACAAGTCAGCCTGCCACTATACTGGGTCCCAGCTAACAGGGGGAGTATTCATTTTTTTGTGCGTAATGAGGAGGCACTTCCTTGCGTGCGAAGATATAGCTGGTGGGTCCGAGCTGTCAGCGGCGGTAACGTTTTTTTTGCGAAATACAGAGGCCCTTTTGGTGGGTCCCTGATGTCAGGTGGAGGAATCATTATTTTGCGCGTAATAAGGAGGCATTTCCTTGCGTGCGGTCGTCGACCCAGCTGTCAGCCTCTCCACGTAAAGTCCACTTCAGATGCATGTCGGTCGTTGACCACGTTGACCAGGCCACGCCGAGAGTGCCAGGGCGGTGGACGACGGCGAGGCCTAGGAAGGGAACGACACGGAGGTAGGGAAGACTCGACAATTGTTTCCCACGCGGAGGGGGGTATGACTGTATGAGGGTTTACTGGTTCATTTGTCATCACCGGAGAATAACAGAAGGTGTGGGTGAGTAGAGGGATGGCTAGGCCAGCGATGGGAGTACGGTGGGGCGGTGAGGCCTGCGTGGCAGCAGAGCCGGACGCGGGGAGGAGGGCGCAGGCAGTCCCGCCGGCGCCTGTTTGAGCGGCTGGAGCAGGAAGAGCAGAGATTGAAGAAGCGCGACGGCCGTTGGATGGCCATCCAATAGTCACTGCTTGTGCATCAACCTTTTTTTAGGAAAGCCTCAACTCTGTGGAAAACAGCATACAACCCATTTGCTAATTCTTAAAGTTTTTTTGGAGCCCATATTCTTTTTGTTAGCATTACAGCCCATATTGTGGCCACGGTTAAAAAATTATACGAAATTTTGCATATTTCGGTGCGGTCCGAACTGTTTTTAATCCTGAAATTTCGACTCACATTCAAACTGATTTTAAAAATAAATGTATATCAATATAAAATCCAACAAATTCTCCAAGCATAAAAATTAATGTAATTTAAAATCTCAAAATGAAAAAAAGATATTTGAAACTATTTGCCAGTTTGATGTGTTTTATAAATGTACGGCCCATTTCTCCTTACTGATGGGCCATTTTCTCGGCCAGCCAAATGGAAGCTCTCCTCGTCTTGAAAGATTTGCAGCCCAATAGGCCTGACAAAGCGACTTACTTGGCAAATCACAAAAAAAAACTGGGCCGTGGCCGTGGACCCAGCTGTCAGTCCATTTGATTTTTTAGTCCGTTTGGTGGGCTGGGTGAAACAATGATGTAGCATCTATGTAGCCCATTTAAATCCCATTTGCATTTTTCTCGAAAGCCGCGGACTTGCTGGGCTGGGTGAAAATACATGTCGGGCTAGACGGAGAAATGTTATAAAAACATAAACACATGATTGCACGTCAGTAAAATCTTTACAAGCTTATGTACGCAATCACTAGGAGTTAACTTGCCAAGTTATATATAAACAATTATTATTATTATTATTGAGGGAGTCCTAGATTAGGGGGTGTTCGGGTAGCCGGACTGTACCTTCAGCCGGACTCTAGGACTATGAAGATACAAGATTGAAGACTTCGTCCCGTGTCCGGATGGGACTTTCCTTGGCGTGGAAGGCAAGCTTGGCAATGCGGATATTCAAGATCTCCTGCCATTGTAACCGACTCTGTGTAACCCTAACCCTATCCGGTGTCTATATAAACCGGAGGGTTGTAGTCCGTAGGACATCAACTCCATATACAACAATCATACCATAGGCTAGCTTCTAGGGTTTAGCCTCCTTGATCTCGTGGTAGATCTACTCTTGTACTACCCATATCATCAATATTAATCAAGCAGGAGTAGGCTATTACCTCCATCGAGAGGGCCCGAACCTAGGTAAAAACATCATGTCCCTTGTCTCTGTTGGGGAACGCAGTAATTTCAAAAATTTTCCTACGCACACGCAAGATCATGGTGATGCACAGCAACGAGAGGGGAGAGTGTTGTCTACGTACCAACGCAGACCGACTGCGGAAGCGATCACACAATGTAGAGGAAGTAGTCGTACGTCTTCTTCCCGATCCAACCGATCCAAGCACCGTTACTCCGGCACCTCCGAGTTCTTGGCACACGTTCAGCTCGATGACGTTCCTCGGGCTCCGATCCAGCAAAGCGTCGAGGAAGAGTTCCGTCAGCACGACGGCGTGGTGACGATCTTGATGTACTACCGACGCAGGGCTTCGCCTAAGCACTGTAACGGTATGATCGAGGTGGAATTTGGTGGCAGGGGGCACCGCACACGGCTAAGGAACGATCTCAAGGATCAACTTGTGTGTCTTGGGGTGTCCCCTGCCCCCGTATTTATATGTTGGAGGAGGGGGGGCTGGCCGGCCAAGAGGGGGAGGCGCAGGGGAGTCCTACTCCCACCGGGAGTAGGACTCCTCCCCCCCAATCCTAATCCAATTAGGACTCCCGGGGGGGAAAGAGAGAGAAGGGGGGCCGGCCCCTTGTCCTATTCCTAATAGGACTCTAGGGGGGCGCCGGCCAGCTAGTGGGCTTCTCTTTTCTCTTTTCCACTAAGGCCCAATAGGCCCATTTACCTTCCGGGGGGGTTCCGGTAACCCTCTCGGTATTCCGGTAAAATCCCGATTTCACCCGGAACGCTTCCGGTGTCCAAACATAGGCTTCCAATATATCAATCTTTATGTCTCGACCATTTCGAGACTCCTCGTCATGTCCGTAATCTCATCCGGGACTCCGAACAACCTTCGGTACATCAAAATGCATAAACTCATAATAACTGTCATCGTAACGTTAAGCGTGCGGACCCTACGGTTCGAGAACAATGTAGACATGACCGAGACACGTCTCCGATCAATAACCAATAGCGGGACCTGGATGCCCATATTGGCTCCTACATATTCTACGAAGATCTTTATCGGTCAGACCGCATAACAACATACGTTGTTCCCTTTGTCATCGGTATGTTACTTGCCCGAGATTCGATCGTCGGTATCCAATACCTAGTTCAATCTCGTTACCGGCAAGTCTCTTTACTCGTTCTGTAATACATCATGTCACAACTAACTATTTAGTTGCAGTGCTTGCAAGGCTTATGTGATGTGTATTACCGAGAGGGCCCAGAGATACCTCTCCGACAATCGGAGTGACAAACCCTAATCTCGAAATACGCCAACCCAACATCTGCCATTGGAGACACCTGTAGTACTCCTTTATAATCACCCAGTTACGTTGTGACGTTTGGTAGTACCCAAAGTGTTCCTCCGGTAAACGGGAGTTGCATAATCTCATAGTTATAGGAACATGTATAAGTCATGAAGATAGCAATAGCAACATACTAAACGATCGGGTGCTAAGCTAATGGAATGGGTCATGTCAATCAGATCATTCAACTAATGATGTGACCTCGTTAATCAAATAACAACTCTTTGTTCATGGTCAAGAAACATAACCATCTTTGATTAACGAGCTAGTCTAGTAGAGGCATACTAGTGACACTCTGTTGGTCTATGTATTCACACATGTATTATGTTTCCGGTTAATACAATTCTAGCATGAATAATAAACATTTATCATGATACAAGGAAATAAATAATAACTTTATTATTGCCTCTAGGGCATATTTCCTTCAGTCTCCCACTTGCACTAGAGTCAATAATCTAGATTACACTGTAATGATTCTGACACCCATGGAGCCTTGGTGCTGATCATGTTTTGCTCGTGGAAGAGGCTTAGTCAACGGGTCTGCAATATTCAGATCCGTATGTATCTTGCAAATCTCTATGTCTCCCACCTGGACTAAATCCCGGATGGAGTTGAAGCGTCTTTTGATGTGCTTGGTTCTTGTGTGAAATCTGGATTCCTTTGCCAAGGCAATTGCACCAGTATTGTCACAGAAGATTTTCATTGGACCCGATGCACTAGGTATGACACCTAGATCGGATATGAACTCCTTCATCCAGACTCCTTCGTTTGCTGCTTCCGAAGCAGCTATGTACTCCGCTTCACATGTAGATCCCGCTACGACGCTTTGTTTTAGAACCGCACCAACTGACAGCTCCACCGTTTAAAGTAAACACGTATCCGGTTTGCGATTTAGAATCGTCCGGATCAGTGTCAAAGCTTGCATCAACGTAACCTCTTACGGTGAGCTCTTTGTCACCTCCATATACGAGAAACATATCCTTAGTCCTTTTCAGGTATTTCAGGATGTTCTTGACCGCTGTCCAGTGATCCACCCCTGGATTACTTTGGTACCTCCCTGCTAAACTTATGGCAAGGCACACATCAGGTCTGGTACACAGCATTGCATACATGATAGAGCCTATGGCTGAAGCATAGGGAACATCTTTCATATTCTTTCTATCTTCTGCAGTGGTCGGGCATTGAGTCTGGCTCAACTTCACACCTTGCAATACAGGCAAGAACCCTTTCTTTGCTTGATCCATTTTGAACTTCTTCAAAATCTTGTCAAGGTATGTGCTTTGTGAAAGTCCAATTAAGCGTTTTGATCTATCTCTATAGATCTTTATGCCTAATATGTAAGCAGCTTCCCCAAGGTCTTTCATCGAAAAACTTTTATTCAAGTATCCCTTTATGCTATCCAGAAATTCTATATCATTTCCAATGAGTAATATGTCATCCACATATAATATCAGAAATGCTACAGAGCTCCCACTCACTTTCTTGTAAATACAGGCTTCTCCAAAAGTCTGTATAAACCCAAATGCTTTGATCACACTATCAAAGCGTTTATTCCAACTCCGAGATGCTTGCACCAGTCCATAGATGGATCGCTGGAGTTTGCATACTTTGTTAGCTCTTTTTGGATCGACAAAACCTTCTGGTTGCATCATATACAACTCTTCTTCCAGAAATCCATTCAGGAATGCGGTTTTTACATCCATTTGCCAAATTTCATAATCATAAAATGCGGCAATTGCTAACATGATTCTGACAGACTTAAGCATCGCTACGGGTGAGAAAGTCTCATCGTAGTCAACTCCTTGAACTTGTCGAAAACCTTTTGCGACAAGTCGAGCTTTGTAGACAGTAATATTACCATCAGCGTCAGTCTTTTTCTTAAAGATCCATTTATTCTCAATTGCTTGCCGATCATCGGGCAAGTCAACCAAAGTCCATACTTTGTTCTCATACATGGATCCCATCTCAGATTTCATGGCTTCAAGCCACTTTGCGGAATCTGGGCTCACCATCGCTTCTTCATAGTTCGTAGGTTCATCATGATCTAGTAGCATGACTTCCATAACAGGATTACCGTACCACTCTGGTGCGGATCTTGCTCTGGTTGATCTACGAGGTACAGTAGTATCTTGATCTAAAGTTTCATGATCATCATCATTAACTTCCTCTCTTATTGGTGTAGTTCTTACAGAAACAGTTTTCTGTGATGTACTATTTCCCAATAATGGAGTAGGTATAGTTACCTCGTCAAGTTCTACTTTCCTCCCACTCACTTCTTTCGAGAGAAACTCCTTCTCAAGAAAGTTTCCGAATTTAGCAACAAAAGTCTTGCCTTCGGATCTGTGATAGAAGGTGTATCCAATAGTTTCCTTTGGATATCCTATGAAGACACATTTCTCCGATTTGGGTTCGAGCTTATCAGGTTGAAGCTTTTTCACATAAGCATCGCAGCCCCAAACTTTAAGAAACGACAACTTTGGTTTCTTGCCAAACCATAGTTCAAAAGGCGTCGTCTCAACGGATTTAGATGGTGCCCTATTTAACGTGAATGCGGCCGTCTCTAAAGCATAACCCCAAAATGATAGCGGTAAATCAGTAAGAGACATCATAGATCGCACCATATCTAGTAAAGTACGATTACGACGTTCGGACACACCATTACGTTGTGGTGTTCCGGGTGGCGTGAGTTGCGAAACTATTCCACAATTTTTCAAATGTACACCAAACTCGTAACTCAAATATTCTCCTCCACGATCAGATCGTAGAAACTTTATTTTCTTGTTACGATGATTTTCAACTTCACTCTGAAATTCCTTGAACTTTTCAAATGTTTCAGACTTATGTTTCATTAAGTAGATATACCCATATCTGCTTAAATCATCTGTGAAGGTGAGAAAATAACGATATCCGCCACGAGCCTCAATATTCATCGGACCACATACATCGGTATGTATGATTTCCAATAAATCTGCTGCTCTCTCCATAGTGCCGGAGAACGGTGTTTTAGTCATCTTGCCCATGAGGCACGGTTCGCAAACACCAAGTGATTCATAATCAAGTGGTTCCAAAAGCCCATCAGTATGGAGTTTCTTCATGCGCTTTACACCGATATGACCTAAACGGCAGTGCCACAAATAAGTTGCACTATCATTATCAACTCTGCATCTTTTGGCTTCAACATTATGAATATGTGTATTACTACTATCGAGATTTAATAAGAATAGACCACTTTTCAAGGGTGCATGACCATAAAAGATATTACTCATATAAATAGAACAACCATTATTCTCTGATTTAAATGAATAACCGTCTCGCATCAAACAAGATCCAGATATAATGTTCATGCTTAACGCTGGCACCAAATAACAATTATTCAGGTCTAATATTAATCCCGAAGGTAGATGTAGAGGTAGCGTGCCGACCGCGATCACATCGACTTTGGAACCGTTTCCCACGCGCATCGTCACCTCGTCCTTTGCTAGTGTCCGCTTATTCTGTAGTCCCTGTTTCGAGTTGCAAATATTAGCAACAGAACCAGTATCAAATACCCAGGTGCTACTGCGAGCATTAGTAAGGTACACATCAATAACATGTATATCACATATACCTTTGTTCACCTTGCCATCCTTCTTATCCGCCAAATACTTGGGGCAGTTCCGCTTCCAGTGACCAGTCTGCTTGCAGTAGAAGCACTCAGTTTCAGGCTTAGGTCCAGGCTTGGGTTTCTTCTCTTGAGCAGCAACTTGCTTGCCGTTCTTCTTGGAGTTCCCTTTCTGCTTCCCTTTGCCCTTTTTCTTGAAACTAGTGGTTTTGTTAACCATCAACACTTGATGCTCCTTTTTGATTTCTACCTCCGCAGCTTTCAGCATAGCGAAGAGCTCGGGAATAGTCTTGTTCATCCCTTGCATATTATAGTTCATCACAAAGCTCTTGTAGCTTGGTGGCAGTGATTGGAGAATTCTGTCAATGACGCAATCATCCGGAAGTGTAACTCCCAATTGAATCAAGTGATTATTATACCCAGACATTTTGAGTATATGCTCACTGACAGAACTGTTCTCCTCCATCTTGCAGCTATAGAACTTATTGGAGACTTCATATCTCTCAATCCGGGCATTTGCTTGAAATATTAACTTCAACTCCTGGAACATCTCATATGCTCCATGACGTTCAAAACGTCGTTGAAGTCCCGGTTCTAAGCCGTAAAGCATGGCACACTGAACTATTGAGTAGTCATCAGCTTTGCTCTGCCAGACGTTCATAACTTCTGGCGTTGCTCTTGCAGCAGGCCTGGCACTCAGCGGTGCTTCCAGGACGTAATTCTTCTGTGCAGCAATGAGGATAATCCTCAGGTTACGGACCCAGTCCGTGTAATTGCTACCATCATCTTTCAACTTAGCTTTCTCAAGGAACGCATTAAAATTCAACGGAACAACAGCACGAGCCATCTATCTACAATCAACATAGACAAGCAAGATACTATTAGGTACTAAGTTCATGATAAATTTTAAGTTCAGTTTAATCATATTACTTAAGAACTCCCACTTAGATAGATATCCCTCTAATCCTCTAAGTGATCACGTGATCCAAATCAACTAAACCATAACCGATCATCACGTGAGATGGAGTAGTTTTCAATGGTGAACATCAATATGTTGATCATATCTACTATATGATTCACGCTCGACCTTTCGGTCTCCGTGTTCCGAGGTCATATCTTATATGCATAGCTCGTCAAGTATAACCTGAGTATTCCGCGTGTGCAACTGTTTTGCACCCGTTGTATTTGAACGTAGAGCCTATCACACCCGATCATCACGTGGTGTCTCAGCACGAAGAACTTTTGCAACGGTGCATACTCAGGGAGAACACTCCTTGATAATTTAGTGAGAGATCATCTTATAATGCTACCGTCAATCAAAGCAAGATAAGATGCATAAAAGGATAAACATCACATGCAATCAATATAAGTGATATGATATGGCCATCATCATCTTGTGCTTGTGATCTTCATCTCCGAAGCACCGTCATGATCACCATCGTCACTGGCGCGCCACCTTGATCTCCATCGTAGCAACGTTGTCGTCTCGCCAATCTTATGCTTCCACGACTATTACTACCGTTTAGTAATCTAGTAAAGCATTACATCGCGATTGCATTGCATACAATAAAGCGACAACCATATGGCTCCTGCCAGTTGCCGATAACTCGGTTACAAAACATGATCATCTCATACAATAAAATCAGCATCATGCCTTGACCATATCACATCACAACATGCCCTGCAAAAACAAGTTAGACGTCTTCTACTTTGTTGTTGCAAGTTTTACGTGGCTGCTACGGGCTTAAGTAAGAACTCATCTCACCTACGCATCAAAACCACAACGATAGTTCGTCAAATAGACTCCGTTTTAACCTTCTCAAGGACCGGGCGTAGTCACACTTGGTTCAACTAAAGTTGGAGAGATAGTCTTCCGCAAGCCATCTATGTGCAAAGCACGTCGAGGGAACCGGTCTCGCATAAGAGTATGCGTAAGGTTGGTCCGGATCATCTCAACCAACAATACCGCCGAACCAAAGTATGACATGCTGGTAGGCAGTATGACTTGTATCGCCCACAACTCACTTGTGTTCTACTCGTGCATATAACATCAAACCATAAAACCAGGCTCTGATACCACTGTTGGGGAACGCAGTAATTTCAAAAATTTTCCTACGCACACGCAAGATCATGGTGATGCACAGCAACGAGAGGGGAGAGTGTTGTCTACGTACCAACGCAGACCGACTGCGGAAGCGATCACACAATGTAGAGGAAGTAGTCGTACGTCTTCTTCCCGATCCAACCGATCCAAGCACCGTTACTCCGGCACCTCCGAGTTCTTGGCACACGTTCAGCTCGATGACGTTCCTCGGGCTCCGATCCAGCAAAGCGTCGAGGAAGAGTTCCGTCAGCACGACGGCGTGGTGACGATCTTGATGTACTACCGACGCAGGGCTTCGCCTAAGCACTGTAACGGTATGATCGAGGTGGAATTTGGTGGCAGGGGGCACCGCACACGGCTAAGGAACGATCTCAAGGATCAACTTGTGTGTCTTGGGGTGTCCCCTGCCCCCGTATTTATATGTTGGAGGAGGGGGGGCTGGCCGGCCAAGAGGGGGAGGCGCAGGGGAGTCCTACTCCCACCGGGAGTAGGACTCCTCCCCCCCAATCCTAATCCAATTAGGACTCCCGGGGGGGAAAGAGAGAGAAGGGGGGCCGGCCCCTTGTCCTATTCCTAATAGGACTCTAGGGGGGCGCCGGCCAGCTAGTGGGCTTCTCTTTTCTCTTTTCCACTAAGGCCCAATAGGCCCATTTACCTTCCGGGGGGGTTCCGGTAACCCTCTCGGTATTCCGGTAAAATCCCGATTTCACCCGGAACGCTTCCGGTGTCCAAACATAGGCTTCCAATATATCAATCTTTATGTCTCGACCATTTCGAGACTCCTCGTCATGTCCGTAATCTCATCCGGGACTCCGAACAACCTTCGGTACATCAAAATGCATAAACTCATAATAACTGTCATCGTAACGTTAAGCGTGCGGACCCTACGGTTCGAGAACAATGTAGACATGACCGAGACACGTCTCCGATCAATAACCAATAGCGGGACCTGGATGCCCATATTGGCTCCTACATATTCTACGAAGATCTTTATCGGTCAGACCGCATAACAACATACGTTGTTCCCTTTGTCATCGGTATGTTACTTGCCCGAGATTCGATCGTCGGTATCCAATACCTAGTTCAATCTCGTTACCGGCAAGTCTCTTTACTCGTTCTGTAATACATCATGTCACAACTAACTATTTAGTTGCAGTGCTTGCAAGGCTTATGTGATGTGTATTACCGAGAGGGCCCAGAGATACCTCTCCGACAATCGGAGTGACAAACCCTAATCTCGAAATACGCCAACCCAACATCTGCCATTGGAGACACCTGTAGTACTCCTTTATAATCACCCAGTTACGTTGTGACGTTTGGTAGTACCCAAAGTGTTCCTCCGGTAAACGGGAGTTGCATAATCTCATAGTTATAGGAACATGTATAAGTCATGAAGATAGCAATAGCAACATACTAAACGATCGGGTGCTAAGCTAATGGAATGGGTCATGTCAATCAGATCATTCAACTAATGATGTGACCTCGTTAATCAAATAACAACTCTTTGTTCATGGTCAGGAAACATAACCATCTTTGATTAACGAGCTAGTCTAGTAGAGGCATACTAGTGACACTCTGTTGGTCTATGTATTCACACATGTATTATGTTTCCGGTTAATACAATTCTAGCATGAATAATAAACATTTATCATGATACAAGGAAATAAATAATAACTTTATTATTGCCTCTAGGGCATATTTCCTTCAGTCTCCTGTTACCATCCGGCCTTGACGCACAATTCGGGACCCCCTACCCGAGATCCACCGGTTTTGACACCGACAATTATTTTGTAAGAACTTTCAACTTACGAAATAAAATATCATTTTAATTTGATGAGTTAATAGTACGTGGGGTATTATTATTTTTTAGGCTAGACGTGGGACAGTTGAGTTGGTTCTAGGGGAAAGTACTGGGAGAAAACTCAGTTTACATCGAAAAAGAAAGTGGGAGAAAATTCAGCGACCTGCTGCATCCACCTGAGGAGGGGAATATGTTGGGAGGAAGGAGATTCAAAGCACGGCAGCCGAGTGAACTAGTTTTTTTACGGACAAGTGAACTAGTTTACATACATAAGAAAATTGCCACTAAAAAAAGCAATCAGCTTAATGGGTTCTTATAAGAAATATTTCAGACAAAACAGATAATTACGACAAATAGGCTAATGCATGAAACACTCACATGATAAAGGTGCTTATAAACAGATAAAGTACAACATCTAGACCTTCCTGGCACGCTTGATCATGACGTTGCGGCTGTCCGTGTACTCGTTGGTTACGGGAAGCAGACACGCCCTCATGTCCAAGATCTGCATGTACATGTCGTAGCATGCGTATGCGCCCTTGGCCGCGTAGGTTATGTAGGCTAGATTCAGAGGTACCTCCCACGTGTTCAGGTCGTCTTCTTTCATGTTGGCGTATCAGGGGTCGATGATGGTCTCAGCGAGGTCAACCACGGAGTCCTTCTCCTGCCCGTTGCTGATGATCTTGTATTACTTCTGGATGTCGACAAGCTTGTTGCACCAGATGGCCGAATCGTCGCGTTCTCCCTTCTCTCCACCGTAGCGAAGGTGCAGTCGGTGCTGCCGATGAAACAGGCGAATGCTCCAGAACCTGGTGTAGCCATAGGACTAAGGTGAGGCAGAGCTTCACCGAGTCCGTATCTTTGGTGTACATCACATTCAACTTGGTGCAGCCATAGGACTGAACGGCGAACTCAAAGGGGAACTCCTTGCTGAAGTCCATATCCAGCAGGCTCACCCCTCGGATCGCCATTGGAGTCTCTTTGAGTGAACAACTGTGTAGGCGGCGGCAGTTCGTTTTTCAGCTCTTGGGGAACTGGATTCAACAGTAAGCTGAGTGTGTACAGGCGACAACAGTTACTACCCCTCCCTCGTCCGCTGCACGCCCAGCAGAAGATGCACCCTCGGCCACATGTCGGTTCACGAGCGGGTCTGTATTGGTACTGTAATAACAGGAGTTAGTGGTCACTTTACTTAAATTTAATTAGCTTTAATAGAAATTTGTACTTAAAACAAGCAATGCATTTGCTCGTTCTATCAGTGCCACAGGATGAACATGCACAACAATTAGAATTATTATTCTCAGGACGCACACGATCATCACATTTGTCGCACTATCACAAAAGATAATACTACCGAGTTTGAACTGTTTGTTATGGTTGTTGTCCTCTGCATCATCATGCTGTGTTTCCCAGCTTGCAAGATTCAGAACCAACAAATAAGATCCAAATAATAAGTACAACAAAGATGCCTACACATCTCATTGATTCCTAGCTTGCAAGATTCAGAACCAACAAATAAGATCCAAATAATAAGTACAACAAAGATGCCTACACATCTCACTGATTCCCAACTTGCAAGATTCAGTACCAACCCATTAGAGCCTTTTGATAAAGTGAATATCGGGATTAAATCCATCTTGGCTAGCCATGTCATACAATCGAAGAACTTGGCGAATGCTGTTGACCGTCACAACATCTGTAGTTGAGTATTCCTGTTGGCACAGCATGTTTGCACAACACAAACAAGGAGACAAGAGAGCATGATTTCGCTTTAATAGCGGCCTCCGTCAACTCAACCTCTAGCTCTACTTGGATGAGGTCTGCCTGGAGTTCCATGATTCAATTCATGCGCCTTTTTCTGCAGTCCACCTGAAATGAAGCAAAGATTGCATCATTCAGCTAGCAAGAAGTACTTGGTCTTGTGAGCTGGCAGGTTCTTCTTTAGTAGTTGCACTAAAGTTGAGGAACATTAAGGTTGGCTGTCCGGCTCATGTAAGGTGCAACTATAATTTTCTTATCCTTTTGTGCAGTTCCACTAAAATAAAGTGCCATTGTGGTGAAAGTGACGGCTCCATTATGCAGAGGCTAATAAAATGTTGCACGAGATTACCAGCAGAACTCGACGGAGATTTTGGAAACTCCAATCACCATTTTGTGCAGTTCCCCCAAAATTGAGAGATGTTGCCCACGTGACATTTTAGTTGAACTGCACAAGACACTCATTCCAAAAAAGTGTTTTCTGCAGTTCACCAAAAGGTCACAATAGCAACAAGGTGAAATGGATATCCCTATCTGCACAAAAAGATAGAAAGTAAACATTTGCTGGTCAATAAGAATATACGGAACATATACAAAATGAAAAGAAGCATCTTAATTATGTATATGGCAATCATGCAAGGACAATAGAAATTTTAAAACGTCAGCGATGCTTCATGTTACCAGAAGAATTACGATCAACAATGAGATGCCTCAAATATGGGATTACTTTAATGGTGGCATTGCTTGTTTACCAGACACAGTAAATCAACAGCAGCTAAAGAGTTGGTTTAAGGGCATGGGACCGTGGGGACACCAGGATACTCAGCAGCGTAAAGGAGCAACTTACTTATCATACTGGGGAAAACAGCAGGAGTGCCATTATACTATGTGAGGGCAGCAAATCTAATCCTGGAGACCTTTTACTATGTGAGGGCAGCAAATCTAATCCTGGAGACCTTTTACTATGTGAGGGTAGCAAATCTAATCCTGAGACCTTTTACTATGTGAGGGCAGCAAATCTAATCCTGGAGGCCTTTTACTATGTGATGGCAGCAAATCTAATCCTGGACATACTCTGTTGACTTGTCCACCAGCCGCCACTTTCTATCCTTTTTTCAACTAATAATGGATATGTTCCTTATCCAGTTTGTACCGCATTTTCCCATTATTTCCCTTTTCAACCAAGATACCGGTTGGGTATCCGGTCTCTACTACTTTCACCATATTATTTCCTCTCTGAATCAAGTCCTATATTCATGCTACAACGTTCCCCCCTTTCTTCGTTGTTTGAACAAAGCCCTAGATTCGAATGCATGACATAGCTTTACCTCTAATGATACTAAAAATTTAGGTGGCTTTGGAAGAGCTGATGGGAGTATAAAAAGATGCACATGCAGACACGAGGGGAGCTGGGGCAGTAGAGCAAGGCCGCTTTCGAAGAACTTATACCTGAGGGTCGCCAGGATGTCAGCGGTGGCAGGTCGGATCTGCGGACAATACGGCAGGGAGGAAGAAGGGTCGGAGGACCTCCCGAGCCGGCCATGTGTCGGAGAGAATGGCACGGGCAGAGGATCGGGCCCCTCCGGCAGCTGTGGGTTTCCTCCCTCGGTGGCGATGACCGCGTGAACGATGCACCTTTTAGTCCTCTACACACACCGGCCGAAGGGATCTGACTGGATCTGTGACCAGCGGTGAGCAGAGAGAAAATGTCGCTACCGATGTCTTGTTTATATCTCGAGAGGATGAGAGAATGAAGAGAGCATCCCTACTAAAGCATGCGCTCAGGCCCCTGCGTCCATATATAGTGGAGTGATTCTCTTTTTTCTCTCCACAACAAGCGTTTCAATTTGTGTACGTGGCATTAAATAAAAGAAACTCTCTATTTAAGGTGACTATTGTACAACTCCTACTTACTACTAGTAGTACTACATTATTGTTCACTTGTGCTCCCCGCCCCTTGTTGGAGTAATGGGCCACGGGTAGGCTAACCCAGGCCCAGAACCTTTCAAGACATTGAGGCAGACTGCGCCCCTCGAGACCCCAGGACGAAGAGCCGCCTTCTGAGAGTCGGCGGCGAGGCGGCCCGCTGCCTACACGCGGCCGAGTCCCAGGGACGACTTCAGGATGAGCCGACTCCTGACTGGCGACTTCCAGAGAAGCCGGCCTTGGGGAGTCGGCCCGCGACGCCAACAACCCCATGCCCTCATAAAGAGGGATGGGATGGGGAGTGGCCACAGTAAGGTCCACTCCCACCCCTTTTTCCAAGGGCAGGCGTGGCTATAGTACACCGTACCCGCGGAGATCTCCGCGCGGCGCGACACTGTTGTCTTGCTGGCCCTGACATCAGCCCCAGGGGGCGGAGCCCTGTGCCCATGAAGGCCTCCTGGTACGACCAGTCGGCGGGCGTACAAAAGACGGCGAAAGCACCAACAATTGGCCCGGTTGGGAGTTGACCACCAGAAGTCGGCCGGCCCCTCCCACGGGCCCCACGCGCCATTAATCAGACATGACAAGTAGTGGCCACAATGATCGCCCGCCAGACGGCGGGGCTGTCGCCACGACCTCATGACCGAGCCTGCGTCATTAGAGGCACGGCTACAGTAATCTGCAGCCGGCAAAGACCCGCCCGCGGCGGACGCAGCCTGTCAGCTCCACACCAAGCCAGTCAGCGGGGCCCAACAGTCGGTAGGCCCCAGGAGTCGGCTAATAAGACGGCGGCCAAAGAGACTGACAGCTGGGCCCGCGCCCAGCCGGATTACCATTGTACCCCTGGGGGGTAGGCCTATATAAACCCTGCAGGGCATCCATGCAAAGGGTTGAAATCCATTAGCACTAGACCAGATCATATAGGAAGGAGAGAGCTAGCCTTGCCTTCTGCTACCTCCAGGAAACAGCTCAACGAGCAACCGTGTAAACTCTTTGCCATAGTGATCATGCGGAGACCCCGTAGAGCAGCAGTAGGGGTATTATCTCCCCGGAGAGCCATGAAGCTGGGTAAGATTCGCCGGCGTGCATGTCTTCGCCTTATCCCGTTTCCAGGCACCGGCGACGTTCTACTCGCCCCCACCATGATAAGCCATCCTTTGGCATATGTCGTCCGGAGACCTGCTCTGGACAGGAACCCTTTTTCTCCCTGGAGAGCGCAGCCAGCCCGGCACGCCAGACGGAGTTTGCGCTGACGTGCTCCACGGCATTGAGATCGCCTGTGCGGCCAGCTGCCTCACCGATCTTGTCGGCGAGGTTTGCCTCTCCAACGAACCTGCATGCAACGCAGGCACGGGTGGCCCCGAGAGCCTCCTCGCGGGCCTCCTCGACCAAGTCCACATCGCCAGCGAGCCTGTCGTGGACTTGGAGTCTGTAGGCTCCACCAACCTGATGCTGGTCGACTCCGACACCGCGTCGCTCAACGCGTTCCCCACCAATGTGGTGGTCTACGACGAGCCTCTCCCTCACGTGGAGAGCGACGGAAGCACCGTCACTGAGGTGCTCATCATCGGTCATGAGGAGCCTCCCGGCGGAGGAGCGCATGACCCACTTGGCGCGGCACTACAAGACCTGACTGCGCCCATTCCGGAAGACACTGACACGGAGACGTTGGAGGCGCGCCGCCTTCAGCTCGTCGAAGGCGCGAAGAAGCTGGCTAGCATGAGACGCTTGTCAGAAACCTACCAGCGTGAGATGGATCACGCTGTGGGTGGCTCGCCAACCCCAGCTGGGCCCAGCCGCCTTGGCGCGGTCCAGCAGCGCGGCGTGGCCATCGCCAACCTGTTCGGGGCAAGTCGCCCTATGTACACCACGCCTGCGGAGAACATTCGAGCCGCCCAGGCGGCGCCAGACGAGCTGGACAACTTCGAGGGCGAAGAGCGCCGCCTGATCATGGAGCGAGTCCAGCGGCTCCTCGACGCGGCTGTCGTGCAAAACGAGGCCGGCTGCCGCACGGAGGCGCCGCAGCGGTAACACGACGACCTTCACCGAGATCAAGGCTCGATGTCTCGGACGCCGACTGGCGGCGCCCGAGGAAGGAAAGACAAGGATCCGGCAGTCAGCCACAGTCGGACTCACATTACCATAGAGCGCGACCAAGACGGCCGCTCAAGAGCAGTGGAATGACGAGACGACTGTCCGCCTCCTCCTCCTTGCAAGGAAAGGCGAGTCTCCCCACCGCCTGTTGACCATCCGACTCTCGGCGACCGCCTTGGCCGCCGAGAGGGAGTCGGAAAAAACGACGCCCACCACCGGATCGACCGACTTCACTGATCCCTGGCACTGGAAGAAGAAGACGAGTTGGGTCCGCCTTGTTTTGGGCCTCGCATTTGAGACGAGCCCTTTCCCAAAGGGTTCACGCTCCCAAGAGACACGCCCAAGTACACCGGCTCCATGAAGCCGGAGGACTGGCTGGTTGACTACTCCACGGTTGTCAACATAGCGAACGGCAACAAGCGTGTCACCGTAAAATACGTTCCGCTCATGCTCCAGGGCATGACCCAGACATGGTTGAACAGCCTGAAGCCCCGCAGCATCAACAGCTGGGTCGACTTCACCAAAGCATTCGTCCGCAACTTCACAAGCACGTACAAGCGTCCTCCCAAGCCTCGTCAGCTTTCCTTGTGCATGCAAGGTGCCAACGAGTCGACTCGCGACTACCTCACGCGTTGGGCCGAGCTTCGGAACTCCTGCGAGGGCGTGCACGAGGTGCAGGCTATCGAGTACATCACCGCCGGGTGTAGAGAAGGCACCCTCCTCAAGCACAAGCTCCTCTACGATGAGCCAGAAACCCTCGACGAGCTACTGATCATAGCAGACAAGTATGCCACGGCCGACTCCTCCATGAAGGCGGAGATTCAAGTTAGCACAACTAGCAAAGTGGCCCCTCAGGCTCCAAGAACTCCGGCAGGAGACGCCAGTCGGCGGCAACAGCAGAACGACCACAAGCGCAAGGCCCCGCTGCCGGCTTCCAGCAGCCGGTAGGTCGCGACAGTTGAAGACCAGCAGCCGGATGGGCAGCCTCCACCCAAGCGACAAAAAGGTGGCAAGCCCAACTAGTTGCCGGCTTTCTCATACGAGCAGACTCTGGATGGTCCTTGCAAGTTCCATAGTGGCGCGAAGCCATTGAATCACATCACCCGGAAGTGCCACTGGCTCACCAGGATCGCCAAAGGAGACGGCCTCCTACCTCCCCCGCCTGCTGGGTAGCAACCTCCGCCTCCGCCCTAGCAGCTGGAGGTCAGGCCAGTCGGCGCAGTACAAGACGAGTACCCCAAAGAGCACAGAGCCTATGTGATATTTACCAGCGTGGCTGATGATCGACGCAGCAGGCCGCTGCAGCGACAAGAGGTGAATGTAGTAGCATCAGAGACGCCAGAGTTCATGCACTAGTCCGAGAAGCCTATCAGCTGGAGCAGGGCTGATCACCCAGAGGTGGTGCCGAGTCCAGGCTCTTATGCCTTGGTCTTGGATGCCACCTTTGCCACGGATAGACGAGCTGCTCATTTTTCGCGCGTTCTGATAGACGGAGATAGCAGCATCAACATCCTGTACAAGGACACCATGGAGAAATTAGGAATCAAGCAAAGACAGCTTTAGAACAGCCGGACTCTGTTCCACGGCATTGTTCCTGGGCTTTCCTGCTCCCCAATCGGCAAGATCCTGATGGACGTCCTCTTTGGAGACAAAGATCACTTCCGCCGAGAGTCAGTTTGGTTTGAGGTGGTGGACCTCGAGAGCCCATACCATGCATTACTTGGCCGACCCGCCCTGGCTAAGTTCATGGCGGTCCCCCACTACGCCCACCTCAAAATGAAGATGCCCAGTTCCAGGGGGATTCTGACTGTAGCCAACGACTATCGGAAGTCATCTGCCTACGCGGCTGAGAGTAGTCGGTTGGCCGAGTCCCTGGTGATCGCGGCCGAGAAGCGGCTCCTTGACCGGGTTGTGGCAATGGCTGGCAAGCAGCTAGAGGTGTCGCCTAACCCAAAGGAGTCGGAGGCTGAGGGTTCGTTCAAGCCGGCCAAAGAGACAAAGCAGATACCCTTGGATCTAGAGCACCCAGAGAGGTACGCTGTCGTAGGCGCAAACCTCGACAGCAAATAGGAAGGCGAGCTTGTCGATTTCCTCTATGAGAATCGGGACATCTTCGCATGGTCCCCCAAAGACATGCCAGGTGTACCGACGGAATTCACCGAGCACAAGTTACATGTCCGATCTGATGCAAAGCTGGTCAGGTAGCCCTGACGCCACCTATCAGAAGAAAAGAGAAGAGTTGTCGGAGAAGAGATAGCCCGACTCCTAGCAGCCGGCTTCATTATGGAAGTATTCTTTCCAGAGTGGCTAGCCAACCCGGTCCTGGTACTGAAGAAGAACAAGCAGTGGCGAATGTGTATTGACTACACAAGCCTCAACAAGGCCTGCCCCAAGGACCTGTTTGCTTTACCGAGAATTGATCAGGTGAGAGACTCCACAGCCGGATGCGAGCTGTTGAGCTTTTTGGATGCATATTCAGGATATCACCAGATCAAGCTGAACCCGGCTGACAGACTTAAGACCGCCTTCATCACGCCATTTGGAGCCTTCTGCTACCTCACCATGACATTCCGCTTGAGGAATGCTGGCGCCACCTTTCAGCGTTGCATGCAGAAGTGCCTCCTCAAGCAACTCGGCAGAAATGCCCACGTCTACATGGACGATGTGGTGGCGAAGACGGAAAAGCGTGGAACACTGCTGGAAGACCTCAAGGAGACCTTTGAGAACCTGCGCCGATTCCAGATCAAGCTCAACCCTGAGAAGTGCATCTTTGGAGTACCAGCCGGCCAACTCCTTGGCTTCCCGGTCTTTGAACGCGGCATAGAGTGCAATCCTATAAAGATCAAGGCCATTGAGAGGATGGAGGTACCCAGCCGACTGCTGGACGTGCAAAAGTTCATCGGCTGCTTGGCGTCCGTCAGCCGATTCATCAGTCGGCTGGGCGAGAAAGCTCTCCCCTTATACCAACTCATGAAGAAGACCACTTTTTTTGAGTGGAACCACAAGGCGGACGAAGCTTTTCTCTAGTTGAAGAAGATGCTGACTACTCCACCCGTTATGGCGGCTCCGACTCCTAAGGAACCTATGCTCCTATACATCGCCGCCACCAGCTGGGTAGTCAGCACAGTCATTGTAGTGGAACGCAAGGAGGAAGGCAAGGCACTACCTGTCCAGAGACCGGCATATTACCTGAGCGATGTACTGTCGGCCTCCAAGCAGAACTACCCCCACTACCAGAAGATGTGCTATGGCGTGCACTTTGCCGCCAAGAAATTGAAGCCTTACTTTCAAGAGCATCCAATCACTGTGGTCTGCATGGCCCCACTTGCCGAGATCATCGGAAGCCGAGATGCTTCTGGCCGAGTGGCCAAGTGGGCCATAGAGCTGGCTCCCTACACCATTCACTACCAGCCCCGCGCCGCCATCAAGTCACAAGCATTGGCCGACTTTCCATCGACTGGGCCGAGACCCAGTACCTACCTCCAGCGCCCGACTCCACCCATTGGCGGATGCATTTTGTTGGGTGGTAGGTGCGACATATGCCAACGGGTGGCTTATCATTGTGGGAGCCAATAAGACGTCGCCGGTGCCTGGAAACGGGATGAGGCGAAGACAAGATCGCCGGCGTACTTTACCCAGCTTCAGGGCTCTCCATGGAGATAACACCCCTACTGCTGCTCTGCGGGGTCTCCGCATGATTACTAGATGAACAAGTAGCTACACGATGCTCCTTGAGCTGTTTTGGTGGAAGGAGGGAGAAGGGCAAGGCTAGCCTGCTTCCTCTCCTTGTATGGTGTCTATGTCTAGCTTGAGGGTCCAACCCGTTGCATGGGTGCATCGGGGGGTTTATATAGGCCTACCCCCCGGGGGTACAATGGTAATCCGGCTGGGCACGGGGCCCAGCCGTCTGTGTCTATGCTCGCCAGCCTTTCCGCCAGCTGCTGGGGCCCGCCGACTGGTGGGTCCCGCCGGCTGCCGGTACCCTAGTCGACAGGCAGGCCCCACTGTCCAGGGCCTGGTCGATGGCTGGTTACTGTTGCTCTGTGCTGATGACGCAGTCTTGGTCGGGGTAAGCGTGGCTACAATACCGCCATCCTGGCGGGCGATTACTGTAGCCCCGCCGTATCTTGTCTCCTTAATGGGTGTCTCCTTCAAGGAGGATGGCAGGCTGGCTGTGGGGAGCCGACTCTCAATCGGGCCGACTTGGGAGGAGGTGCGGCCGCCCTCGGTATCTCTCTGTCCGAGGGGCCCACCGCCTTGGGGGCCACGCTGGTGCCCCGTCGTGGACGGCGTCGAGGCCGCCGTGGCAATAGTGCCGCGCCGGACGGGTCGTGGCCACCCGTACGGCGCGCTGTGCCGGGCGTGCTCCGGGTTTTGGGGGTGACAGGCTTTACTGTAGCCACGCCCTGCTCCATCATGGCTGGGTGGACGCGGACTTCGCGGGTATGGTCTTGATTGCTTTATGGGGCCAGCTTCTGGGAGTCGGCCTACTTGCAGCCGACTTCTCGAAGTCGGCCCTCCCACAACCTCCTTCATGAGGGCTAAAGGCGGGTCGCCCCTCCGAAGCCGGCCTAGTGGATAGCCCGCAGGGGGAAGGCGGCCCCAGGTCTTGAATTCTTTTGGCGGCGGAATCCTGCCCACGCACGCGCGCGACGGGATGCCGCCGCAGGCCCGGGCCCGCCACTCCCTGGCCTCGGCCCGAGCGCTAATCCTCTGTGGCCTAGGGAAACGGTTCGTCTTCCTGTGGCATCTTGAATTCGCCGTTAGGGCGTAATAAACGCGGGTCGTGGGGGGAAGTGGGCACGATCGATCCCACGTTTCCCCACGCCGTGCCTCCTCGGCTCCGCCGCTCGAGCCTACAAGTTGGGGGAGGAGGGGGAGAGACAGAGGTTCGTTCGCTCTCCCATGCTTCATCCCTCCTCGTCTTCTTGCCTCTTCTTCTTCTTCCTCCTCTCGCTGCCGCCGTAGCTTCTCATCGCAGCACGCTCACCGCTCTCCGCCCCATGGTGTAATCAAGCTCATGGGACGGCTCCAACATCGACAACGAGCAAGTGGAGTTCCTCCGCCAGACGCGGCGCCTGCCCGGCGCCGATCTCATGCAAGTCCGTCTGGCGCCCGCGACGGAGGTCTCGTCGGAGCCGGAGGAAGGCGAGTGGGTCGTCTTCCGCTTGCATTTCCTTTGGGGCTTCGGCCTTCCGGCGAGCGGGTTTCTACGCTCCTTTTTGGAGTTCTATAATCTGCAGCCGCATCACCTCACGCCCAACGCGGTGATGCTCGTGTCGGCCTTCGTCTCCCTCTGCGAAGGCTTCTTGGGAGTGCTCCCCACGCTGGAACTCTGGGGGGAGCTCTTCCAGAGCAAGCTCGGCACCGTCAGTGCCGGCGTGCCGGCTCCCTGCGGAGCCTACATCGCCATGAGGAGGTCAGGTGACAACAACCCGTTCCCCTCCATCCCTCTAATCTAGTTGGTGAAGATCTGGCAGAAGTCATATTTTTACGTGAAGAACGCCGGCTCGCCCCCGAGAGGAGACTACGTCATCCTGCCGGCCTATGTAGCTGGCCCGCCGGCTGGGAGGCAGCCGTCGTGGAGTTATCGGTCCAGGTCCCTGTCGCCGGCTCGGAACGCCGCCATCTCCCGGCTTCGAGTAATGGTACAGTCGGAGGGTCTGCGCGGGGCCGACCTGGTGGCGGCTTTCGTGGAGGGCCGGATCCTTCCGCTCCAAAGCCGGCCCCACATGATGTGCCAGATGAGCGGCCGCTTCGACCCAAGCCGGCTGAGCACGCGGGAAATGCCGCACGCGGAAGTGGCGCTCATGGTCAACTACATCGCCAACTTCAAGCTCACCGGGGACTGGCGAGACGGCAAGGTGCCGTACTCCCGCGCCAACCCACCGCCCGTGGTAAGCTTCTCTCTTCTCTCTTCTTTTCATTGTCAGCCGACTCCATGATGGCCGGCCTCTGATCAGCCGGCTCTCATTTGCAGAATCCCCTTCTGCCGCCGCCAACTGGGGCGGCAGGGATCGAGCGCCAGTACGCCCCCGATCGCACGGTGGACGACGTTGACGATCCGGACTTGGGGGCAGCCGCCATGGAGGAGGCCGTCGTAGGCGACAATGTTGAACCCGGGGGCACCGGGCTCTCTGCCAGCTTCGAGGACTAGCCGTATGACGCCGACGCCGAAGAAGTCCCACGTCGTCAGCCGGCGCCCGACCGCCACAACGCGGGCCCGTCTGCCGCGCCGGCTACAGGCGGCGGCGCCCCGAAGCGCCGGGCCGCGTCAGCCCTCTTCGGCAATCGGTCGAAGAAGCCAAAAACCTCCGCCGCAGCGACAAAGCGAGACGAGGCGGCAGCGAAGGCGGCCTACTTCCGGAAAGCGGTGAAGCAGCCCCAGCCGATCTCAGCATAAGCATCCGGTCGCGTGCATGCTTGTTTTGCTGTGTTCCTCTGTTTGAATTGTTCTTCCTAACTTTTCTCCATCTTCTGAGCAGGGCGCCGCTTTCTCTGGAGCAGGGCCCAGGCGGCTCCGTCGTCGGGCCAGCTGGAGGGTCTTCGGGCTCCTGCCACGTGGATCCCCGTGCCAACCTCATGGAAGCCACAGAGCGGAACACTCGTGAGGCACGGGAGGAGAGGGAGGCGGCGGATCGGGAGGCAGCTCAGGCGGCGAAAGAGCGGGCGGAGGAGGCAGCCAGGACTCAGGCGGAGCGGGCGACTGCGGGGGCGGAGGCGGAGGGCTCGCGCGACCAACCCCCGCTGCTCGCCATCCCACTCCGATCCCTAGACCCGGACATCCCATTGCCCTGGCAGAGGAATTCATCCAGGACCCGCCGTTGGTGCAAAGGGAGGAGCCCTTCGAGGTCTTCGTGGGGAGGACGCCGCTAGCCGCGCTAGTCGGCGCGGGCGAAGGCGGCCAGTCATCAACAGCGCCAGTGGAGCCGGCCAGGGACGCGCCTGAAGTCGGAGCCGGTCTTGAAATTCAGCCGGTGACGCACCGGCACGCAGGGGGAAGTGCCGCCCCGCCGGAGTCGCGCGGAGCCGCAGGCGCCGGTCAGTCGGCGGAGGCCTTGGAGGCAGCCAGCTCTGGTACGTCCGGGTGGACTCCCAGCGCGGGGACCGGCGAGTTGAACATGGCGGCCCAAGAGGTCCGGAATTGGCTGCGAGCTCAGGCCGGCCTCCTGCAGCAACACACGCAGGAGTTCCTGTCGACGCGAGCCGCCATCCGGGTAAGTTTTTTGCTTTTGACCGCCCTGGTTCCTTGATTTCTTCCGTGGGGGCGCGTCAGCGCACCCACTGGGTGTAGTCCCCGAGATTCAGGTCGACTGCTGCGCAGTCGGGTCGGATCTTTCTCGGCGACCATCTCACGTTTGCTTTCTATCTTAACTTCCAGGAATATCATAATTCCCGTGCTGCCGCCTTCAACTCCCAGGCTCAGGAATTGGGTCGGAAGATTGAAGACCTGCCAACAGCCGAAGTAAGTGTTTGTTTTTATCTGTTTCCTGTGGGGGCACGTCAGCACACCCACTGGGTGTAGTCCCCGAGATTCGGGCCGACTGCTGAGCAGTCGGGTCGGATCTTCCTTGACGACCTTTCCCTTATTGGTTTTTTCTTTTGTTCTTTGCAGGAGCCAATGCCAACTTGCGGAAAGAGCTTGGCGAGGCACAGACCGCCCTTCGTACCAGGGACGCCGAGTACGCCACCTTGGCCCAGGAGCGCGACCGCCTGGCCAAGAAGCTGGCTGATCAGGAAGAAGGCCACAAGGCGGCCCTGCAGAAGGCGCAGGAGAGCGAGGCCGCCCTGAAGGCGGAGTTTGAGAACGAGGCGGCAAGCTGGGCTAAAACTCATCGAGCACTGGATGCGGGCTTCGGCCGCATTGAAGACTTGATCGATGGTAAGCTGCTTTTTTTTGCCCTTCTTCTGCCTGCTGGCCGCTTGGGGTCGTGGGCTGACTTGTGCTGCCGCCCCTTTTTTTGTGCAGATTACTTTCCGGGCTACTCCACCCTTGCCACCCAAGCGATCGAGGCTTATCGCGAGGCGCGCCGTGAGGCGGGCATCAACGTCGCGCCGGACGCCAATCGGACTCTAGCGGAGCAGCTCATGGCGATCGAAGCACGACTGCAGCCGGCTCACCGGATGCTTCGCCGGCTTCAACCTGCCGGGGCACAGGTGCTGGCCGCCCTCTGGCCTGGCCAGACGATCCCCCGCACACCAAGCCGGACCGCCGACTGGCTGGAGGTCGCAGTCGGCCGTTTCGAAGCATGGAACACATCTGCGGCCCGCCTCGGAGCCGGGCGGGCGTTGGAGTTCATCCGCGCCTGGTACCTAGGGCTAAGCCTGGACCAGCTGCGTACTTGGAGGCTGGAAGCCGACGCAGAGCTGGAGGAGGTGCGGCCGGCGATCGCCCAGCGCGCCTCGACGATTGCCGAGTGCACTGACATCAGTGTCTTCGCGCCCGAGCTTAATGACGACGGCGTTGCACAGCCGGAGGACTAGTTTGGTCTGGATCCGGCGGCGTGTCACACCCTAGATAGGTTATGCATTAGAGTGTGCATCATGTTACATTCATCAGAAATTGAAATGGGGAAAGCAGAACCCCCAGCACCCCCCCCCCTGAAATCAACTAGGGTTTACAAAAAATAAATTCAATGAACCTGAAATGCCCTTCAAATATGTTCACCCTCTTTGCCTTGGGTTAGAACCCTTGGGAAAAATGGTGCATATAATTTTAGGTCAACAAAAGGGGCATTGACTTAATTCATAAATATTTGAATTTGGGCATTTAAATACTATTAAATAATTCAAATGCTCAAATAATGTTGGAACTATTTTTGGGCCACTAAAATATTTTAGAAAGTGTCCATAAATATTTTCAGGATTTTATAAAATGATTTAGTATTTAAACTAAATCAAAACAGAATAACAGAAATAGAAAAACAGAATAAATTAGAAAGAGAGAGAGAGAAGGCCAGTGGGCCACTTACCTGGCCCAGCACCAGGCCACCAGCGGCCCAGCCCACCAGAGCCGGGCGCCAGTCGTCTCCTTCCTTTGCCAGGAGGACGACGGCATGGCGCACGCATAGGAGGCGAAGCCACCTCCTGCTTCCACCTCCTGCTTCCCCGGCCCTCCTAGCGACGCCACGATGATGCCCCGTGTCCCCTCGCTCCTCTCCCTCACTCGCTCCACCCTCTCTTGCTCCCCTGACTCTCTTCCCCGAGCTCATTCAAGAGTCGCCGTCGCCGTCGCTTGTCGTTACCGTGGCCACCAGCACCCCCACGCCGGCCAGCGCCCCCATGAGCTTCGCCTCGACGCCGTGGAGCCGCACGCCAAGGCACGTGACCCCGGGAGGCCAGCAACATCGCCATCGCCGTCGTCTTCCACCTCGGGCTCCGGCCACCATCATCATCGATCCGCCGCACGCAGGACGCCCCCGAGCCCGCTAACCATCCCTATGGCACCGCTGTGAGCTCCGCAACCGTTTCCCCCTCTTCTCCTCTCCGATTGATTGCCGTAGCCGTCACCCCCTTGATGACCGAAATGCACCGCCGCCTGAGCTCGCTGTCGACGATGCTCTGGTGACCAAATGGTCACCCTGGAGTGTCGAACCTACTCCCCGCGATGCGTAGCGCCCTCCTAGCCCCCTTGCCCCGCTCTTCTACGCACTGAAACACGATCCCGCACGCAACCGAACTCCGGCGGCCGCCAAAGAGCTCGCCGCCGTCAGCTCCGGCCACCCCAGCTGCTGCCGCTTGTCTCTCTGGATGCGCCTCACTCCCAGGAACCCGTAGGAGAAACCGCGCATCAAATGGTGGCCTGTAGGCGAAACCCGAGCAACTCCGGTGAAACCCCGCCGCGTATTTGGTCGCCGCCGACCACGCTCCGGCGAGCTGACGTGGCGCTGGCTTAATTAGTGCTAATGACCCTGCTAAAACTCCCTAGAGCCACTGCCATGTGGGCCCAGTGCATATTTAGTTTAACTTAATGTTCTGTTTAGATTAGTTATTAACCCAGCTGGCCCCACACGTCAGTTTGACTTTCTGACGTGGCCTTTGACTGGCCCCACCTGTCTGTGACTCGAGCCAGCACTGTGAGACTGACCAGTGGGACCCACTGGTCAGGTTTGACCTGGAGGCAGCTCAGTTGACCAGCTGACGTCACCCTGACGTCGGGCTGACGCAGTAAATCATTTTCTAGTTTAAAAATAATTCAGGAAATTTCAGAAAATGCCCAAAACTTTGAAAAATCATAGAAATTCAACCGTAACTCCAAATGAGATAAATTATATATGTAAAATTATCAGAAAAATTCAAGGAATCCATCTGTACCATTTTCATGCATGTTTGAACAATGCTTGTCCTCTGTTTTCGACAAAACAAATAAAGGGCATTTAAATAATCATATATGGGGTTGGAATTTGAATCTTGTACTCAAACCAACTTCATTTAAATCATAGCTAGTTGCATTAGCTCAAGACACATCCATATTGCCATGTCATAGCATGCATCATATTGTTGCATATCGTCATGTGTTGATTGTGCTCGGTTGTGTTCTTCGTGGTAGGTTCTGCCTCCGAGGATATTCACGAGTATCCAACTGAAGGGCAGTATCCCGTTACCACTCCATCAGGCAAGCAACCATTGATCATTCCGATACAACCCATGTTCTCGCTCCTGCTCTTGTTTACTGCATTAAGACAACACGGTTCAAACTGCTGTGTGCTACGGTAGTTGAACCCTTATCCTCTGCATGACCTGTCATTGCCACAGTAACTAGATGAAACCCACTAGCATGTGTAGGAGTTGATTGAGCCATGTTTTGTGATTCCTACCTTGCTATGCCTGCTATGCTTAGAGTTGTGTCAGGTCTGGTTCATCTGGGAGATGGGCTAGAGTGAAATGCTTGTGCTAGTAATATGTGGGATGTGTTGAACATGTTTTGGTAAAGGTATCGATGAGAGGCCATGTAGGAGTACATGGTGGGTTGTTCATTGAAGCCGTCCCTAAGAACTGAGTTCTGTATGCGTGAATTAAGATTCAGCTACTACCACACATTGGGCCCTGAAATATGACCCCGCTCGACTTACTGACCCCTCTCGCCTCAGTCCAGGAGTTGCAACTAGTTTCTGGTGTTTGTAGGATATGTGTTGGCGGCCGTGCGTAGCGCTGACCCTAGGGGTGGGCTATGTTGCGGTAGATACACCGTGGCACGGTGTACCGAGTCACCCGTTTGGTGTCTCGGGAACCCTGTTCACATCGTTCGGGGCCGTTGAGGACACCCCGGCCGGATTTCCTTGCAGATGGAACCAGAATAGGCGATGACCCTGGACTAGAGACTTGTGAGGTTAGTCAGGTCGTGGTCTACACCCACGTCGGTTTTCGCTTGAAGTCTGCCGAGCACATTTCGTGTGCAAACGCTAAGTGGTGGAAACATGTGTGACGAAGTACACCCCTGCAGGGTATGAAACTATTCGAATAGCCGTGTCCGCGGTAAAGGACTACTTGGTTGCATATACAGTTCATAGACAAGTAAATGGATACTACTAAAAGACTCAAGATAAGTGTGAGTACCGAGGATGGCTCCCTCGCAGGATACGAGGAAGGATCCACGGTGGAGTATTGTGATGGTGAGTAGTGGACTCGTGTGCGAAAACTATTTTGCTAAAAGATTCCGTAGGATAGCTTAGCCAAGAGTCAAAGCTGGCTTGCTGCATAAACCCCACCACCTTCTTGAGAATGAGCATGTACAGTAGGTTCTGATGTAAGACTTGCTGAGTACCTTTGTACTCATGTTTGCTTATTTATTGTTTTCAGACGACAAAACTGCCCCCTCCGATGGGTTTTACGTAGACCTTGACGTCGACGAGTGACTAGCCACCCAGGTGGTGATCCAGGCCATGGAGGGCCCTATGTAGATAGACAGGCTTCGAGAAGCCTTCTTTCTTTCTAGAGTCTGTACTCAGACTAGTTGCTTCCGCATGTTCTTGTATGACTGTATGACTTGAGTGTCGGGTCATGTGACCCCTACCTGTATGGATATGTTATGTATGGCTCCCTGGAGCCTTTAAATAAAGTACCTGAGTTGTAGAGTTTTGTTGTGATGCCATGTTGTATGTACACATATCGAGCATATTGTATGTATGATTGAAATGCTTGGTATGAGTGGGATCCGACAATCTAGTTGTTTGTCCTTCGCAGCCTTTCTTATGGGGAAATGTAGTCTAGTGCTCCTCGAGCCAAAGTAGTCCGCTACAGCCCGGTTCACCGGAGTCCTGCTAGCCCAGCACTACTGTTCAGGACACTTGACTGGCCGGCATGTGTTCCACTTCGTCCCTATGTCTGTCCCTTCGGGGAAATGTCACGCGGTGATCTCCGGAGTCCTGTCTAGCCTGCTACAGCCCGGGATCCCCCGGAGTCCTGTTAGCCCAGTGCTACAGCCCGGAATCACTCGTTGATGACCGACATGTTCGTTGTGATTCATGTATGCCTGTCTCCATAGGTCTGTGCCTCTTTGGGTTCACGACTAGCCATGTCGGCCCGGGTTCTCGGTCATATGGATGCTAGCGACATTGTCATATACGCGAGCCAAAAGGCGCAAACGGTCCCGGGCCATGGTAAGGCGACACCCGTGGGATACCGTGCGTGAGGCCGCAAAGTGATATGAGGTGTTACCGGCTAGATCGATGTGGCTTAGAATCGGGGTCCTGACAGCGTTGGTATCAGAGCCGGACTACCTGTAGGTTCGTTCAGCCAAACTGGTCGATGTCGAATCTAGAAATGCTTTAGTTATATGTAAGGGAATTGATTGTGGGAGGGAACGTAAGGTTCTTTTACTCCTTTACCCTATGCTTCTGATCTGAGTCATTCTCTTCTCATTCAACGTGGGTTAAGGACTAGGCTCTCTTCTTCTATCAGGTTCACGTGTTACTAATCCGTAGTAGTTCATAGGATTATTGCTACGAGTTCCAGTCCAGTTTCTACTATTTTAGTACGTTGCTATTTGAATCAGAACCTTGATATGATGCTGTTGAGCGGTATTGTGAACTGTTGTGGATGTCTCAAATCTTTTTCTGAGCATTTACAGCCGTTATGCTGCCCAATTTTCCCTAGGAATTCTGATGTCTTGTCTTGTGGTTGTGCTTTGAGATGGCCAACCAGTCTCAAAATCAAGTGGTTCGCCTGACCAGGTGCCTCGACGTGCCCGGTCATACTGCTATGTTGGTCCGGGTCATGATCGAGACAGGATACCGTTGGTATCCCGAATACACTGTTGAAGAGCAGTTCCGCGACTTTAATCAAAGCCAGTATTTATGCACCGTCAGGATATTTCCTTCCTATCCTGGATCTACCGAGCCCCTTCACTGTTCCTATGGACTCGGAGTTACCATTGAGATGGCTGTGCAGGATGCTGCCTATTCCATGATGACCATCTTGCGAGTCCGGACTGGCCTGCTTCGGAACACTGACTTCCGTTACATGCCAGCTTCACTTCCGGGAGCGCAGGGGTATCTTCAGGCTATCTATGCTGACTCCACTCAGGAGGACTCATTAACTCGTACCACCGCTGAGATGCTCGAAGATAAGGACCGAGAGAATCGGGCCTTGAGGCTGGAGCTCTTTAATACCCGTGCTGATCATTGGGCCACATTGACTCGGTTTGCACCCGCGGTGCAAGCGGGATGTATGGATACCAGGGATCTGTATCCTGTGAGAGCAGCTCTGCCAGACATGTGGATTGGCGTGATGTGGGAGGCATCACCCCACCCCTTGGTCCCCGCAGGCCACCGTTTGTTGGTCCAAGACCTTATCCTAGCCCCTATGGTCCACAGGCTCCTCAGGACCGTCTGTTTCCGGATGATCATGTTGAACGTCCAGGCTATGGAGGTGACTTCTATGAGGACTACTACGGAGCTATCTGAGTTAGTAGTAGTACCACTAGTATTGTAGTAGTTGTATCTCCACTGTCCTGTGTGACTTGTGGAATACGACTTGGTGTGTAATCGATTCCGGAGGTGTAGACAAATAATGTATAGGGACTCGGAATGCCTCCGATGAGATGTAACGTCTACCTTCATAGTTGTACTGTAGCATGGGCTTGTACTAAACTATGTATGACGAGTATGACCGTTGGTGTATATATGGCAGTTTTATATTACCATGGCATACGAATGAGCATCTCTGCATTCCACGTTATCCTTTACATTCTACACTTCCCTGTTAAGTTTGAGCCATCCTTGTCTAAACCGTTGTCTTGTTTCCTCCTAGGATGGTCAACACCCGCGGAAACCCTGCTGCCCCGGAGCAGGGGGAAGCCAATGCAGCTAGAGGTGAAAATTTGCCTCATCCGCCTTCCCTGGCCGAAGTGATGCTGGAGGCGGAAAGGAACAAGCGTGAGACCAACCGCCTGTTGGAGCGGATTGAGCAGAACACTGCACGCCACCCACGAAATGACTTGGTGTCAATCAACGACTTTATCAAGCTGTACCCACCAAAGTTTAACCATTCCGTCGAGCCCCTCGACGCGGATGATTGGCTTCGCAGCATCACCCACAAGCTACGTTCTGCCAACGTAGCTGAAGCCGACAAGGTTACCTATGCTGCTTATCATCTCGAGGGCCCCGCTAGCCATTGGTGGGAAAACTACGAAGCTATGCGCCCGGTCGGCCAAATCACTACCTGGGCTGAGTTCAGCGAGGCTTTCCGTGAGCATCACATTCCGGAAGGACTTATGGATCGCAAGAGGGAGGAGTTCTGTAACTTCACCCAAGGAAGGCTGACTGTGGATGCATATAGCCGAGAATTTGGGAACCTGGCACGCTATGCTCCTGAAGAGGTTTCTACTGACGCCAAGAAGCAGGCAAGGTTCCGTAAGGGACTTAGCCCTGAGCTTCGCCGCGATCTCCGTCTGCACGAGTGCACATCCTTCCAGAAGCTGGTCAATAAAGCTATCAGTGCTGAGACAGGCCAGACTGATTATGACGCTTCACGCAAGCACTCCCGTGATTTTGGGTCTTCATCCGGCTCTGGAGCTCAGAAGCGCCGGGTGTGGATTCCAAGCACCGCACTGCCACCCAGATTCACCCCGAGGCCATCCTTTGAGGCGCCACGTCCCAACCAGCAATTTGCACCGCCCAAGCCCTATGGTGGCCCCGCTGCTAATGTTGCTCCACGCCCCACTGTGGTAACATGCTTCAAGTGTGGAGAACCGGGTCACTATAGTCGAGAGTGTCCCCAGAACAACCCCAATCAAGCTGGAAAGTCCGTTGGCCGTGGTAAGCCCGCGGGAAAGACTTTCTACGCCAAGCCGGCCACTACTGCACGTGGCCATGTCAACTACGTCTCAGCCGAAGAGGCTCATGAGGATCCCAATGTCGTCCTTGGTACGCTCCTTGTTAACTGCCATCCGGCATCTGTTCTTTTCGATACTGGAGCATCTCATTCATTCATATCCGAGAATTATGCTCGGTTGCATAACACGACATTCTGTGACATGCCCACTTCCATGGTAATTCAAACTCCGGGTTCCAAATGGCAAACTTCTAGGGTAAGCCATGGGAACGAAATTCTTGTCGATAGGCTTGTTTTCCTTGCATCTTTAATAGCTCTCAAGTCCTCCGACATAAATATCATCTTGGGTATGGACTGGATGTCGGCTCATTATGCCAAGATCGATTGTGCCACTAGAACCGTTCAACTTATTCATCCCTCGGGCAAGACAGTTAATGTCTTAACTCGAGTGGCCAAGCGCCAACTTTACTCTCTCAATGCCAACCCTCTTCCAGACCTTGAGGACGTTCCGGTAGTCCGAGACTTCCCGGATGTGTTTCCGGAAGAACTGCCAGGTGTTCCACCTGACCGGGATGTCGAGTTTGTGATAGACCTTGTTCCAGGAACCGTTCCAATTGCTAGAAGACCCTACAAGATGGCACCCTTAGAACTAGCCGAGCTTAAGAACCAACTCGATGAGTCCTTGAACAAAGGGTTCATCCGTCCTAGCTCCTCTCCTTGGGCTTGCCCCGTCCTCTTCGTCAAGAAGAAGGATGGAACGGATCGAATGGTTGTGGATTACCGACCTGTCAATCTGGTCACCATCAAGAACAAATACCCGCTTCCCAGGATCAACGACCTGTATGATCAGCTCGCTGGATCCTCAGTCTTCTCCAAGATGGATTTGAGGCTGGGCTACCATCAAATCAAAATCAGAAACAGGGACATTCCCAAAACGGCCTTTGTTACTCGTTATGGCCAATACGAGTACACCGTCATGTCCTTCGGTTTAACCAATGCCCCGGCCACTTTCTCCCGGTTAATGAACTCGGTTTTCATGGAGTACTTGGACAAATTCGTCGTAGTATACCTCGATGACATACTCATCTACTCCAAGAATGAGGAGGAACATGCCGAACATCTAAGGCTGGTATTGATGAAACTTCGAGAGCATCGCCTTTATGCCAAATTCTCCAAGTGTGAATTTTGGTTGTCAGAAGTGACCTATCTAGGCCATGTAATCTCTGGTAAGGGTATTGCTGTCAATCCCGAGCGAGTTCAAGCCGTCCTTGATTGGACTCCACCTGAAACGGTCAAGCAAGTTCGGACTTTCCTTGGCCTAGCAAGCTATTGCCGCCGCTTCGTCGAGAATTTCTCCAAGGTTGCTAAACCTCTAACTGAACTCCTCAAGAAAGATAAAAAGTTCGAGTGGACTCCGCAGTGCGAGTTCAGTTTTCAGGAACTGAAAAGACGCCTGACATCTGCTCCCGTACTGGTACCACCAGATTTCTCCAAGGACTTTATTATCTATTGCGACGCCTCGCGACAAGGACTAGGTTGCATACTCATGCAAGATCGTCAGGTAATTGCCTATGCTTCACGGCAATTACACCCACATGAGGAAAATTATCCCACACATGATCTAGAGCTTGCAGCTGTAGTCCATGCACTCAAAACCTGGCGACATTACCTCCGCGGTAATCGTTGCGAGATCTTCACCGATCACCAAAGCTTGAAATATATCTTCACCCAACCAGATTTGAATCTCAGGCAAAGACGTTGGGTCGAGTTGATCTCGGATTATGACTTAGGAATAACTTACACCCCTGGCAAAGCCAATGTCATGGCCGATGTGCTAAGTCGTAAGTCCTACTGTAACAACCTGATGTTACAACAAGGTCAACCACTTCTCCATGAGGAATTTCGCAAGCTTAATCTTCACATTGTTCCTCAAGGATTCTTGTCTACTCTGGTGGCGAAACCTACCCTTATGGATCAAATCATAGCTGCCCAAAAGCGTGATAAGGGCATAACCCGGATTAAGGAAAACATTGCTAGCGGAGTAGCTAAATGTTTTTCTATGGATGAGCAAGGTGCTGTCTTCTTTGAGAACCGCCTGGTGGTTCCCAAGAACCAACATCTACGCCAGATGATCCTTAAGGAAGCTCATGAATCCCCTCTCACCATTCATCCCGGTAGTACTAAAATGTATCAAGACCTACGCCAGAGGTTTTGGTGGACTAGGATGAAGAGAGAAATCGCTCAATACATTGCTAATTGCGACGTTTGTCGTCGTGTTAAAGCAGAGCATCAACGGCCTGCTGGCACCCTTCAACCTTTGGCTATTCCTGAATGGAAATGGGACAAAATCAGTATGGATTTCATCACTGGGTTTCCCAGGACCAAGAGGGGAAATAATGCCATCTTCGTCGTGATCGACCGTCTTTCCAAAGTAGCCCATTTTCTACCTGTTCGTGAGAGTATCACCGCTAGCCAGCTAGCTGACCTATACATCTCCCGAATAGTGTCTCTTCATGGTGTCCCATTGGAAATTAACTCAGACCGTGGAAGTCTCTTCACCTCTCGATTTTGGGAAAGTTTCCAAAATGCTATGGGAACTCATCTCTCCTTTAGCACCGCCTTCCATCCTCAATCAAGTGGTCAAGTAGAGCGAGTCAATCAAATTCTGGAAGATATGCTCCGAGCTTCTGTTATCTCGTTCGGAATGAGTTGGGAGAAATGCCTTCCATTCACGGAGTTTGCTTATAACAATAGCTATCAAGCTAGTTTGGGCAAGGCTCCCTTCGAAGTTCTCTATGGACGAAAATGTCGAACGCCTCTTAACTGGTCAGAAACCAGGGAAAGACAACTCTTTGGCCCGGATATGATTCAGGAAGCAGAAGAGCAGGTTCGCGTTATTCGTGAGAAATTGAAAACGGCCCAATCTCGCCAAAAGAGTCAATATGATCGTAAGCATAAGCCTATGACATTTGAAATTGACAAGAAAGCTTACCTTCGGGTTACCCCGTTAAAGGGAACCCATCGCTTCGGTATCAAAGGCAAATTGGCTCCTCGTTACATTGGACCTTTTCGCATTCTTGCCAAACGAGGAGAAGTTGCCTACCAATTGGAACTACCTCCGCATCTTTCCAGAGTTCACAATGTCTTCCACGTTTCGCAACTCAGGCGTTGCTTCACGGATCCTATCCGTGGAGTGGACCACGAAACACTTGATTTACAAGATAACCTTTCTTATCGGGAATACCCCGTTCGTATCCTTGATCAAGCCGAGCGTACCACTCGACGTCATAATATCAAGTTTCTCAAGGTTCAATGGTCACACCATTCCGAGGAAGAAGCCACTTGGGAAAGGGAGGATCGTCTTCGACTCGAGTACCCCGCCTTCTTCCCAGATGATCCTAAATCTCGGGACGAGATTCTATTGAGTGGGGGTGAGTTGTCACACCCTAGCTAGGTTATGCATTAGAGTGTGCATCATGTTACATTCATCAGAAATTGAAATGGGGAAAGCAGAACCCCCAGCACCCCCCCCCCTGAAATCAACTAGGGTTTACAAAAAATAAATTCAATGAACCTGAAATGCCCTTCAAATATGTTCACCCTCTTTGCCTTGGGTTAGAACCCTTGGGAAAAATGGTGCATATAATTTTAGGTCAACAAAAGGGGCATTGACTTAATTCATAAATATTTGAATTTGGGCATTTAAATACTATTAAATAATTCAAATGCTCAAATAATGTTGGAACTATTTTTGGGCCACTGAAATATTTCAGAAAGTGTCCATAAATATTTTCAGGATTTTATAAAATGATTTAGTATTTAAACTAAATCAAAACAGAATAACAGAAATAGAAAAACAGAATAAATTAGAAAGAGAGAGAGAGAAGGCCAGTGGGCCACTTACCTGGCCCAGCACCAGGCCACCAGCGGCCCAGCCCACCAGAGCCGGGCGCCAGTCGTCTCCTTCCTTTGCCAGGAGGACGACGGCATGGCGCACGCACAGGAGGCGAAGCCACCTCCTGCTTCCACCTCCTGCTTCCCCGGCCCTCCTAGCGACGCCACGACGATGCCCCGTGTCCCCTCGCTCCTCTCCCTCACTCGCTCCACCCTCTCTCGCTCCCCTGACTCTCTTCCCCGAGCTCATCCGAGAGTCGCCGTCGCCGTCGCTTGTCGTTACCGTGGCCACCAGCACCCCCACGCCGGCCAGCGCCCCCATGAGCTTCGCCTCGACGCCGTAGAGCCGCACGCCAAGGCACGTGACCCCGGGAGGCCAGCAACATCGCCATCGCCGTCGTCTTCCACCTTGGGCTCCGGCCACCATCATCATCGATCCGCCGCACGCAGGACACCCCCGAGCCCACTAACCATCCCTACGGCACCGCTGTGAGCTCCGCAACCGTTTCCCCCTCTTCTCCTCTCCGATTGATTGCCGTATCCGTCACCCCCTTGATGACCGAAATGCACCGCCGCCTGAGCTCGCTGTCGACGATGCTCCGGTGACCAAATGGTCACCCTGGAGTGTCGAACCTACTCCCCGCGATGCGTAGCGCCCTCCTAGCCCCCTTGCCCCGCTCTTCTACGCACTGAAACACGATCCCGCGCGCAACCGAACTCCGGCGGCCGCCAAAGAGCTCGCCGCCGTCAGCTCCGGCCACCCCAGCTGCTGCCGCTTGTCTCTCTGGATGCGCCTCACTCCCAGGAACCTGTAGGAGAAAACCGCGCATCAAATGGTGGCCTGTAGGCGAAACCCGAGCAACTCCGGTGAAACCCCGCCGCGTATTTGGTCGCCGTCGGCCAAGCTCCGGCGAGCTGACATGGCGCTGGCTTAATTAGTGCTAATGACCCTGCTAAAACTCCCTAGAGCCACTGCCATGTGGGCCCAGTGCATATTTAGTTTAACTTAATTTTCTGTTTAGATTAGTTATTAACCCAGCTGGCCCCACATGTCAGTTTGACTTTCTGATGTGGCCTTTGACTGGCCCCACCTGTCTGTGACTCGAGCCAGCACTGTGAGACTGACCAGTGGGACCCACTGGTCAGGTTTGACCTGGAGGCAGCTCAGTTGACCAGCTGACGTCACCCTGACGTCGGGCTGACGCAGTAAATCATTTTCTAGTTTAAAAATAATTCAGGAAATTTCAGAAAATGCCCAAAACTTTGAAAAATCATAGAAATTCAACCGTAACTCCAAATGAGATAAATTATATATGTAAAATTATCAGAAAAATTCAAGGAATCCATCTGTACCATTTTCATGCATGTTTGAACAATGCTTGTCCTCTATTTTGGACAAAACAAATAAAGGGCATTTAAATAATCATATATGGTGTTGGAATTTGAATCTTGTACTCAAACCAACTTCATTTAAATCATAGCTAGTTGCATTAGCTCAAGACACATCCATATTGCCATGTCATAGCATGCATCATATTGTTGCATATCGTCATGTGTTGATTGTGCTCGGTGGTGTTCTTCGTGGTAGGTTCTGCCTCCGAGGATATTCACGAGTATCCAACTGAAGGGCAGTATCCCGTTACCACTCCATCAGGCAAGCAACCATTGATCATTCCGATACAACCCATGTTCTCGCTCCTGCTCTTGTTTACTGCATTAAGACAACACGATTCAAACTGCTGTGTGCTACGGTAGTTGAACCCTTATCCTCTGCATGACCTGTCATTGCCACAGTAACTAGATGAAACCCACTAGCATGTGTAGGAGTTGATTGAGCCATGTTTTGTGATTCCTACCTTGCTATGCCTGCTATGCTTAGAGTTGTGTCAGGTCTGGTTCATCTGGGAGATGGGCTAGAGTGAAATGCTTGTGCCAGTAATATGTGGGATGTGTTGAACATGTTTTGGTAAAGGTATCGATGAGAGGCCATGTAGGAGTACATGGTGGGTTGTTCATTGAAGCCGTCCCTAAGAACTGAGTTCTGTATGCGTGAATTAAGATTCAGCTACTACCACACATTGGGCCCTGAAATATGACCCCGCTCGACTTACTGACCCCTCTCGCCTCAGTCCAGGAGTTGCAACTAGTTTCTGGTGTTTGTAGGATATGTGTTGGCGGCCGTGCGTAGCGCTGACCCTAGGGGTGGGCTATGTTGCGGTAGATACACCGTGGCACGGTGTACCGAGTCACCCGTTTGGTGTCTCGGGAACCCTGTTCACATCGTTCGGGGCCGTTGAGGACACCCCGGCCGGATTTCCTTGCGGATGGAACCTGAATAGGCGATGACCCTGGACTAGAGACTTGTGAGGTTAGTCAGGTCGTGGTCTACACCCACGTTGGTTTTCGCTTGAAGTCTACCGAGCACATTTCGTGTGCAGACGCTAAGTGGTGGAAACATGTGTGACGAAGTACACCCCTGCAGGGTATGAAACTATTCGAATAGCCATGTCCGCGGTAAAGGACTACTTGGTTGCATATACAGTTCATAGACAAGTAAATGGATAGTACTAAAAGACTCAAGATAAGTGTGAGTACCGAGGATGGCTCCCTCGCAGGATACGAGGAAGGATCCACGATGGAGTATTGTGATGGTGAGTAGTGGACTCGTGTGCGAAAACTATTTTGCTAAAAGATTCCGTAGGATAGCTTAGCCAAGAGTCAAAGCTGGCTTGCTGCATAAACCCCACCACCTTCTTGAGAATGAGCATGTAGAGTAGGTTCTGATGTAAGACTTGCTGAGTACCTTTGTACTCATGTTTGCTTATTTATTGTTTTCAGACGACAAAACTGCCCCCTCCGATGGGTTTTACGTAGACCTTGATGTCGACGAGTGACTAGCCACCCAGGTGGTGATCCAGGCCATGGAGGGCCCTATGTAGATAGACAGGCTTCGAGAAGCCTTCTTTCTTTCTAGAGTCTGTACTCAGACTAGTTGCTTCCGCATGTCCTTGTATGACTGTACGACTTGAGTGTCGGGTCATGTGACCCCTACCTGTATGGATATGTTATGTATGGCTCCCTGGAGCCTTTAAATAAAGTACCTGAGTTGTAGAGTTTTGTTGTGATGCCATGTTGTATGTACTCATATCGAGCATATTGTATGTATGATTGAAATGCTTGGTATGAGTGGGATCCGACAATCTAGTTGTTTGTCCTTCGCAGACTTTCTTATGGGGAAATGTAGTCTAGTGCTCCTCGAGCCAAAGTAGTCCGCTACAGCCCGGTTCACCGGAGTCCTGCTAGCCCAGCACTACTGTTCAGGACACTTGACTGGCCGGCATGTGTTCCACTTCGTCCCTATGTCTGTCCCTTCGGGGAAATGTCACGCGGTGATCTCCGGAGTCCTGTCTAGCCTGCTACAGCCCGGGATCCCCCGGAGTCCTGTTAGCCCAGTGCTACAGCCCGGAATCACTCGTTGATGACCGACATGTTCGTTGTGATTCATGTATGCCTGTCTCCATAGGTCTGTGCCGCTTTGGGTTCACGACTAGCCATGTCGGCCCGGGTTCTCGGTCATATGGATGCTAGCGACATTGTCATATACGCGAGCCAAAAGGCGCAAACGGTCCCGGGCCATGGTATGGCGACACCCGTGGGATACCGTGCGTGAGGCCGCAAAGTGATATGAGGTGTTACCGGCTAGATCGATGTGGCTTAGAATCGGGGTCCTGACACGGCGGGCGAGGACTCGGCCGAGGAGATTGCCTCTAGTGATGAGGGCGAGGATAACAAAGACGAAGACAACGAAGACGTTGAGCCGGCTAGCGGAACAACCGGCCAGCTTCCAGCTGATCGTGCCTCTAGCAACGAGGCGCGTGGAACCGCGCCCTGAGCAGGAGTTGGTGATCGAGCCGAAGTTCACCAGCCGGCCGCTCCCTCAGCCGAGGCAACCGTCTCCACCGACCAGCCCAGCTCGTCAACCGCTCCGCCAGCTTGACTTGCCGTCTTTATCATTCCTGCTTGTCGTCTTTTGGAACAATTTTTTAAGCTTTTTGCAATTCCACCCACTGGGGGTGTATCGAACTATGCTGGATGTCGGCCTCTTAGAGGTCTTTTTGTGTAAACATTATGGTATGCATGTTTGGTTTCCATGCACGCACGCTTTTTATCCTTAGGCTTTTTCCTTTGCCGCCTTCCCGCTTTGGGGAGGCAAGTACTCAAGCTTTCTTAGATTGAAGTGAAGTGAATGGAAACCGGCCGGCCAACTACTCTGGTAGTCGGTCGGCGGTAGGCAGCAAACCGGCTCCTGTTATATTAGTCCGCTGGTCCCTAGCCATTTTTCGTGTGCGCACCCTTTCCTGCTTTTGACTCTTGCCAGCCGAACAGCCGGTTCTTCGAACTGCGGCCTTGGCGAGAGCTAAGCTTGGGTGCGGGCACACTACTTGCCTGACTATGGGTAAGACTTCTAATATAACTGTAGTCGGTCAGTCCCCGGGCCGACAGGTCGAACCCGGTGCCGGACAGAATAAGTAAATGAAATGACAAGGTCATAAGCATGATATTGTTCATTCACAAATAAAAGATGGTAGTCCCCGAGTCCTCCTCGGGGAGCCTATTATCTCGTACTTAATACAAAAGTTAACGTGATACATACTGCATTTCAACTGTAAAATCTTCGAAGGAGATTGGCGTTCCATGGTCATTCCGACTCCTTGCCCGAGTCGTCTCTCTTGCGTGCCTTGGGTTTCTGCGCGTCGATCAAGTAGTAGGAGTCGTTGCCTAGAGCTCTGCTGATGACGAAGGGGCCTTCCCAGGGGGCCGAGAGCTTGTGCTGGCCGGCTGTTCGCTGGATCAGTCGGAGCACAAGGTCGCCTTCCTGGAAGGATCTTGGCCTGACCTTCCAGCTGTGGTAGCGGTGCAACCCCTGCTGGTAGATGGCAGACCGGCTGAGGGCTAATAGCCGGCCTTCTTCCAGCAGGTCGACGCCGTCTTCTCGTGCTTCCTTGGCCTCTGCCTCCGTGTACATGGTCACCCGAGGTGAGTCGAACTCGATATCGGTTGGGATGATTGCTTCGGCACCGTACACGAGGAAAAAAGGAGTGAAGCCGGTTGACTTGTTTGGGGTGGTGCACAGACTCCAGAGGACAGCCGGCAGCTCGTCGAGCCAACAGCCGGCTGAATGCTCCAGAGGTACGACCAGTCGGGGCTTGATGCCGGAGAGGATGAGGCCATTGGCTCACTCGACCTGGCCGTTTGACTGCGGGTGGGCGACGAATGCTAAGTCCAGTCGGATACCTTGCACAGCGCAGAAACGTGCCCAGGCTCCTTTGGCAAAATTTGTGCCATTGTTGGTGATGATGTTGTGTGGCACGCCGTACCGAGTTGTTATGTCTGCGATGAATGTCACGGCAGTCGGCCCATTCAGCTTCTTGATCGGCTTTGCTTCGATCCACTTGGTGAATTTATCTACGGCGACGAGCAAATGTGTCATGCCGCCGCGCACCATCTTGAATGGGCCCACCTTGTCTAATCCCCAAACGGCGAAGGGCCAAGTGATGGGGATGGTCTTGAGTGCCGAAGCCGGCATGTGTTGCTTGGAGCTGAAAAGTTGGCAGCCTTTGCAGTGCTTAACTAATTCTTTGGCGTCATCCAAAGCAGTCGGCCAGAAAAAGCCGTGGCAGAAAGCTTTGGCGACAAGTGATCTTGAGGCGACATGGTGGCTGCATTCTCCTTGGTGCATATCTCTGAGGATTGCAATGCCCTTCTCTTGCTCGACGCACCGTTGGAGGAATCCAGTGACACTACGCTTGACCAGCTCTCTGTTGACGATCGTGTATGCTCCGGCTCGACGCTGGACTTGTCTCGCTTCTGTTTCGTCAGCCGGCAGATCTTGGTTTACTAGGAAGTTGAGGATGGATTGGGCCCATGACGGGGCTGCGACTTCCCCCACCGCCAATGTGGCTACTGCCACCAGGGTGGGCGGGTTGGGTGCTAAAGTGCTGGAGTCGGCCGTCGACTGCTGTGTTGACGTAGTCCCCGGGCCGGCTTCCGCGGCCCTCGGGCCGGGTGCGGTAGTCCCCGGGCCGGTTACAGCAGTCCCCGGGCCGAGTAATGAAGTCCCTGGGCGGTTTGCTTGGTTCTTCGAGCCGGCCCCGGCCCCGTCGGGGTTGGGTGGCACGAAGATGGAGTCGGATTCTGGAGACGGCTTGATGGACGGCTTGAGGAGGCGCTGTAGAGCGACGCCGGTTGGTATTGCCTGCCGAGTGGAGCCTATTCGGGCCAGGGCATCGGCTGGCTCGTTGTCGGCTCACGGCACGTGGAGGAACTCTCATCCTTCAAAGTATCCACTGATTTGCTGCACCAGGAAGCGGTAGCTTGCCATGTTTGCGTCCTTGGCATCCCAGTCGCCGGATGATTGTTGAACCACTAAATCCGAGTCGCCATAACATAGGATCCGGCGGATGCTGAGTTCCTTGGCAAGCCGGAGCCCATGTATGAGCGCCTCATATTCGGCTACATTGTTGGAGGTGGCGAATGGATCTGCAGCGCATATCTAAGCTTGTCTCCCTTGGGAGAGGTAAGGACGACGCCGGCTCCCAAGCCGGTGCGCATCTTGGACCCGTCGAAGTGCATGCGCCAATGGGTGGAGTCAGGAGCCGGCGGAAGGTACTGGGTCTCGACCCAGTCGACGAGGAAGTCGGCCAATGCTTGGGACTTGATGGCGGTGCGGGGCTGGTAGAAGATTGTGTAGGGGGCCAGCTCAATGGCCCACTTCGCCACCCGGCCGGATGCATCCCGGCTGCCTATGATCTCGGCCAGCAGGGCGGTGCATACGACCGTGATGGGATGCTCTTGAAAGTAGGGCTTCAGCTTCTTGGCGGTGAAGTACACGCCGTAGCACATCTTCTGGTAGTGCGGGTAGTTCTGTTTCGAGGCGGACAACACCTCGCTCAAGTAATACACTGGCCTCTGGACCGGCTGGGCTCGGCCTTCTTCTGGGCGTTGGACCACGATGACGGTGCTGACCACCCGGCTGGTTGCAGCAATGTAAAGGAGCATGGGCTCTTTCTCGGTCGGCGCCGCCAGGACAGGCGGCGTGGCCAACATCTTCTTCAGCTCGTGAAAGGCTTGATCGGCCTGGTCGTTCCACTCGAAGTGAGTGCTCTTCTTCATGAGGCGGTAGAGAGGGAGGGCTTTCTCTCCGAGTCGGCTGATGAAGCGGTTTAAGGAGGCCAAACACCCGGTGAACTTCTGGATTTCTCAAAGCTTGGTGGGGATCGCCATTCTCTCGACGGCCTTGATATTCACCGGGTTGCACTCGATGCCGCGTTCGGAGACCAGGAAGCCTAGGAGCTGGCCGGCTGGCACTCCGAACACGCATTTCTCGGGGTTGAGCTTGATTCGGAACCGACGCAGGTTCTCGAACGTTTCTTTCAGGTCTTCCAGCAAGGTGCCGCACTTCTCCGTCTTTACCACGATATCGTCCACGTAGACGTGAGCGTTTTCACCAAGTTGCGTGAGGAGGCACTTCTTCATGCAGCGCTGAAAAGTGGCACCGGCATTCCTCAAGCCGAATGTCATAGTCAGGTAGCAGAAGGCTCCAAATGGCGTGATGAAGGCGGTCTTCAGGCGGTCATCCGGGTTCAGTTTTATCTGGTGGTATCCTGAATAAGCATCCAAGAAACTCAACAGCTCGCATCCGGCTATGGAGTCTATCACTTGGTCAATTCTTGGCAGGGCGAAGGGATCTTTGGGGCAGGCTTTGTTGAGGCTTGTGTAGTCTATACACATGCACCACTTGTTATTCTTTTTTAGCACGAGAACTGGGTTGGCAAGCCACTCCGGAAAGAAAACTTCCATCCGGGATTTAGTCCAGGTGGGAGACATAGAGATTTGCAAGATACATACGGATCTGAATGTTGCAGACCCATTGACTAAGCCTCTTCCACGAGCAAAACATGATCAGCACCAAGGCTCCATGGGTGTTAGAATCATTACTGTGTAAGCTAGATTATTGACTCTAGTGCAAGTGGGAGACTGAAGGAAATATGCCCTAGAGGCAATAATAAAGTTATTATTTATTTCCTTATATCATGATAAATGTTTATTATTCATGCTAGAATTGTATTAACCAGAAACATAATACATGTGTGAATACATAGACCAACAGAGTGTCACTAGTATGCCTCTACTAGACTAGCTTGTTAATCAAAGATGGTTATGTTTCCTAACCATGAACAAAGAGTTGTTATTTGATTAACGAGGTCACATCATTAGTTGAATGATCTGATTGACATGACCCATTCCATTAGCTTAGCACCCGATCGTTTAGTATGTTGCTATTGCTTTCTTCATGACTTATACATGTTCCTATAACTATGAGATTATGCAACTCCCGTTTACCGGAGGAACACTTTGGGTACTACCAAACGTCACAACGTAACTGGGTGATTATAAAGGAGTACTACAGGTGTCTCCAATGGTAGATGTTGGGTTGGCCTATTTCGAGATTAGGGTTTGTCACTCCGATTGTCGGAGAGGTATCTCTGGGCCCTCTTGGTAATACACATCACATAAGCCTTGCAAGCATAATAACTAAGATGTTAGTTATGAGATGATGTATTACGGAACGAGTAAAGAGACTTGCCAATAACAAGATTGAACTAGGTATTGGATACCGACGATCGAATCCCGGGCAAGTAACATACCGATGACAAAGGGAACAACGTATGTTGTTATGCGGTCTGACCGATAAAGATCTTCGTAGAATATGTAGGAGCCAATAAGGGCATCCAGGTCCCGCTATTGGTTATTGACCGGAGACATGTCTCGGTCATGTCTACATTGTTCTCGAACCGTAGGGTCCGCACGCTTAACGTTACGATGACAGTTATTATGAGTTTATGCATTTTGATGTACCGAAGGTTGTTCGGAGTCCCGGATGAGATCACGGACATGACGAGGAGTCTCGAAATGGTCGAGACGTAAAGATTGATATATTGGAAGCCTATGTTTGGGCACCGGAAGCGTTCCGGGTGAAATCGGGATTTTACCGGATTACTGGGAGGGTTACCGGAACCCCCCGGGAGGCAAATGGGCCTATTGGGCCTTAGTGGAAAAGAGAGAAGAGGCAGCCCACAAGCCTAGCCGGCGCCCCCCCTTTCCCAAGTCCTAGTAGGACTAGGAGAGGTGGGCCGGCCCCCTCTTTCTCCTTTCCCCCAAGAGTCCTAGTTGGAATAGGATTGGAGGGGAGGAGTCCTACTCCCGGTGGGAGTAGGACTCCTCCCTGCGCCTCCCTCCTAGCCGGCCGAACCCCCTGCCCCTGGCCTTTATATACGGGGGCAGGGGGCACCCCAAGACACACAACTTGATCCTTGAGATCGTTCCTTAGCCGTGTGCGGTGCCCCCTGCCACCAAATTCCACCTCGATCATACCGTTACTGTGCTTAGGCGAAGCCCTGCGTCGGTAGTACATCAAGATCGTCACCACGCCGTCGTGCTGACGGAACTCTTCTTCGACGCTTTGCTAGATCGGAGCCCGAGGAACGTCATCGAGCTGAACGTGTGCCAAGAACTCGGAGGTGCCGGAGTAACGGTGCTTGGATCGGTCGAATCGGGAAGAAGACGTACGACTACTTCCTCTACGTTGTGTGATCGCTTCCGCAGTCAGTCTGCGTTGGTACGTAGACAACACTCTCCCCTCTCGTTGCTGTGCATCACCATGATCTTGCGTGCGCGTAGGAAAATTTTCAAAATTACTGCGTTCCCCAACAGTGGCATCCGAGCCTAGGTTTTTATGGTTTGATGTTATATGCACGAGTAGAACACAAGTGAGTTGTGGGCGATACAAGTCATACTGCCTACCAGCATATCATACTTTGGTTCGGCGGTATTGTTGGACGAGACGATCCGGACCAACCTTACGCGTACTCTTACGCGAGACCGGTTCCCTCAACGTGCTTTGCACATAGATGGCTTGCGGAAGACTGTCTCTCCAACTTTAGTTGAACCAAGTGTGACTACGCCCGGTCCTTGAGAAGGTTAAAACGGAGTCTATTTGACGAACTATCGTTGTGGTTTTGATGCGTAGGTGAGATGAGTTCTTACTTAAAGCCCGTAGCAGCCACGTAAAACTTGCAACAACAAAGTAGAGGACGTCTAACTTGTTTTTGCAGGGCATGTTGTGATGTGATATGGTCAAGGCATGATGCTGATTTTATTGTATGAGATGATCATGTTTTGTAACCGAGTTATCGGCAACTGGCAGGAGCCATATGGTTGTCGCTTTATTGTATGCAATGCAATCGCGATGTAATTGCTAAGCGGTAGTGATAGTCGTGGAAGCATAAGATTGGCGAGACGACAACGATGCTACAATGGAGATCAAGGTGTCGCGCCGGTGACGATGGTGATCATGACGGTGCTTCGGAGATGGAGATCACAAAGCACAAGATGATGATGGCCATATCATATCACTTATATTGATTGCATGTGATGTTTATCCTTTTATGCATCTTATCTTGCTTTGATTGACGGTAGCATTATAAGATGATCTCTCACTAAATTATCAAGAAGTGTTCTCCCTGAGTATGCACCGTTGCAAAAGTTCTTCGTGCTGAGACACCACGTGATGATCGGGTGTGATAGGGTCTACGTTCAAATACAACGGGTGCAAAACAGTTGCACACGCGGAATACTCAGGTTATACTTGACGAGCCAAGCATATACAGATATGGCCTCGGAACACGGAGACCAAAAGGTCGAGCGTGAATCATATAGTAGATATGATCAACATATTGATGTTCACCATTGAAAACTACTCCATCTCACGTGATGATCGGTTATGGTTTAGTTGATTTGGATCACGTGATCACTTAGAGGATTAGAGGGATGTCTATCTAAGTGGGAGTTCTTAAGTAAATTAACTGAACTTAAAATTATCATGAACTTAGTACCTGATAGTATCTTGCTTGTTTATGTTGATTGTAGATAGATGGCTCGTGCTGTTGTTCCGTTGAATTTTAATGCGTTCCTTGAGAATGCAAAGTTGAAAGATGATGGTAGCAATTACACGGACTGGGTCCGTAACCTGAGGATTATCCTCATTGCTGCAAAGAAGAATTACGTCCTGGAAGCACCGCTGAGTGCCAGGCCTGCTGCAAGAGCAACACCAGAAGTTATGAACGTCTGGCAGAGCAAAGCTGATGACTACTCAATAGTTCAGTGTGCCATGCTTTACGGCTTAGAACCGGGACTTCAACGACGTTTTGAACGTCATGGAGCATATGAGATGTTCCAGGAGTTGAAGTTAATATTTCAAGCAAATGCCTGGATTGAGAGATATGAAGTCTCCAATAAGTTCTATAGCTGCAAGATGGAGGAGAACAGTTCTGTCAGTGAGCATATACTCAAAATGTCTGGGTATAATAATCACTTGATTCAATTGGGAGTTACACTTCCGGATGATTGCGTCATTGACAGAATTATCCAATCACTGCCACCAAGCTACAAGAGCTTTGTGATGAACTATAATATGCAAGGGATGAACAAGACTATTACCGAGCTCTTCGCAATGCTGAAAGCTGCGGAGGTAGAAATCAAGAAGGAGCATCAAGTGTTGATGGTTAACAAAACCACGAGTTTCAAGAAAAAGGGAAAAGGGAAGAAGAAGGGGAACTTCAAGAAGAACGGCAAGCAAGTTGCTGCTCAAGAGAAGAAACCCAAGTCTGGACCTAAGCCTAAAACTGAGTGCTTCTACTGCAAGCAGACTGGTCACTGGAAGCGGAACTGCCCCAAGTATTTGGTGGATAAGAAGGATGGCAAGGTGAACAAAGGTATATGTGATATACATGTTGGTTATGTGTACCTTACTAATGCTTGCAGTAGCACCTGGGTATTTGATACTGGTTCTGTTGCTAATATTTGCAACTCAAAACAGGGACTACAGAATAAGCGGACACTAGCAAAGGACGAGGTGACGATGCGCGTGGGAAATGGTTCCAAAGTCGATGTGATCGCGGTCGGCACGCTACCTCTACATCTACCTTCGGGATTAATATTAGACCTAAATAATTGTTATTTGGTGCCAGCGTTGAGCATGAACATTATATCTGGATCTTGTTTGATGCGAGACGGTTATTCATTTAAATCAGAGAATAATGGTTGTTCTATTTATATGAGTAATATCTTTTATGGTCATGCACCCTTGAAAAGTGGTCTATTCTTATTGAATCTCGATAGTAGTAATACACATATTCATAATGTTGAAGCCAAAAGATGCAGAGTTGATAATTATAGTGCAACTTATTTGTGGCACTGCCGTTTAGGTCATATCGGTGTAAAGCGCATGAAGAAACTCCATACTGATGGGCTTTTGGAACCACTTGATTATGAATCACTTGGTACTTGCGAACCGTGCCTCATGGGCAAGATGACTAAAACACCGTTCTCCGGTACTATGGAGAGAGCAACAGATTTATTGGAAATCATACATACCGATGTATGTGGTCCGATGAATATTGAGGCTCGTGGCGGATATCGTTATTTTCTCACCTTCACAGATGATTTAAGCAGATATGGGTATATCTACTTAATGAAACATAAGTCTGAAACATTTGAAAAGTTCAAGGAATTTCAGAGTGAAGTTGAAAATCATCGTAACAAGAAAATAAAGTTTCTACGATCTGATCGTGGAGGAGAATATTTGAGTTACGAGTTTGGTGTACATTTGAAAAATTGTGGAATAGTTTCGCAACTCACGCCACCCGGAACACTACAACGTAATGGTGTGTCCGAACGTCGTAATCGTACTTTACTAGATATGGTGCGATCTATGATGTCTCTTACTGATTTACCGCTATCATTTTGGGGTTATGCTTTAGAGACGGCCGCATTCACGTTAAATAGGGCACCATCTAAATCCGTTGAGACGACGCCTTATGAACTGTGGTTTGACAAGAAACCAAAGTTGTCGTTTCTTAAAGTTTGGGGCTGCGATGCTTATGTGAAAAAGCTTCAACCTGATAAGCTCGAACCCAAATCGGAGAAGTGTGTCTTCATAGGATATCCAAAGGAAACTATTGGATACACCTTCTATCACAGATCCGAAGGCAAGACTTTTGTTGCTAAATTCGGAAACTTTCTTGAGAAGGAGTTTCTCTCGAAAGAAGTGAGTGGGAGGAAAGTAGAACTTGACGAGGTAACTGTACCTACTCCGTTATTGGGAAATAGTACATCACAGAAAACTGTTTTTGTGAGACCTACACCAATAAGAGAGGAAGTTAATGATGATGATCATGAAACTTTAGATCAAGATACTACTGTACCTCGTAGATCAACCAGAGTAAGATCCGCACCAGAGTGGTACGGTAATCCTGTTCTGGAAGTCATGCTACTAGATCATGATGAACCTACGAACTATGAAGAAGCGATGGTGAGCCCATATTCCGCAAAGTGGCTTGAAGCCATGAAATCTGAGATGGGATCCATGTATGAGAACAAAGTATGGACTTTGGTTGACTTGCCCGATGATCGGCAAGCAATTGAGAATAAATGGATCTTTAAGAAAAAGACTGACGCTGATGGTAATGTTACTGTCTACAAAGCTCGACTTGTCGCAAAAGGTTTTCGACAAGTTCAAGGAGTTGACTACGATGAGACTTTCTCACCCGTAGCGATGCTTAAGTCTGTCAGAATCATGTTAGCAATTGCCGCATTTTATGATTATGAAATTTGGCAAATGGATGTAAAAACCGCATTCCTGAATGGATTTCTGGAAGAAGAGTTGTATATGATGCAACCTGAAGGTTTTGTCGATCCAAAGGGAGCTAACAAAGTGTGCAAACTCCAGAGATCCATTTATAGACTGGTGCAAGCATCTCGGAGTTGGAATAAACGCTTTGATAGTGTGATCAAGGCATTTGGATTTATACAGACTTTTGGAGAAGCCTGTATTTACAAGAAAGTGAGTGGGAGCTCTGTAGCATTTCTGATATTATATGTGGATGACATATTACTGATTGGAAATGATATAGAATTTCTGGATAGCATAAAGGGATACTTGAATAAAAGTTTTTCGATGAAAGACCTCGGGGAAGCTGCTTACATATTAGGCATAAAGATCTATAGAGATAGATCAAAACGCTTAATTGGACTTTCACAAAGCACATACCTTGACAAGATTTCGAAGAAGTTCAAAATGGATCAAGCAAAGAAAGGGTTCTTGCCTGTGTTACAAGGTGTGAAGTTGAGTCAGACTCAATGCCCGACCAATGCAGAAGATAGGGAGAAAATGAAAGATGTTCCCTATGCTTCAGCCATAGGCTCTATCATGTATGCAATGCTGTGTACCAGACCTGATGTGTGCCTTGCTATAAGTTTAGCAGGGAGGTACCAAAGTAATCCAGGAGTGGATCACTGGACAGCGGTCAAGAACATCCTGAAATACCTGAAAAGGACTAAGGATATGTTTCTCGTATATGGAGGTGACAAAGAACTCACCGTAAGAGGTTACGTTGATGCAAGCTTTGACACTGATCCGGACGATTCTAAATCGCAAACCGGATACGTGTTTACTTTAAACGGTGGAGCTGTCAGTTGGTGCAGTTCTAAACAAAGCGTCGTAGCAGGATCTACATGTGAAGCGGAGTACATAGCTGCTTCGGAAGCAGCGAACGAAGGAGTCTGGATGAAGGAGTGCATATCCGATCTAGGTGTCATACCTAGTGCATCGGGTCCAATGAAAATCTTCTATGACAATACTGGTGCAATTGCCTTGGCAAAGGAATCCAGATTTCACAAAAGAACCAAACACATCAAGAGACGCTTCAACTCCATCCGGGATTTAGTCCAGGTGGGAGACATAGAGATTTGCAAGATACATACGGATCTGAATGTTGCAGACCCGTTGACTAAGCCTCTTCCACGAGCAAAACATGATCAGCACCAAGGCTCCATGGGTGTTAGAATCATTACTGTGTAATCTAGATTATTGACTCTAGTGCAAGTGGGAGACTGAAGGAAATATGACCTAGAGGCAATAATAAAGTTATTATTTATTTCCTTATATCATGATAAATGTTTATTATTCATGCTAGAATTGTATTAACCGGAAACATAATACATGTGTGAATACATAGACCAACAGAGTGTCACTAGTATGCCTCTACTAGACTAGCTTGTTAATCAAAGATGGTTATGTTTCCTAACAATGAACAAAGAGTTTTTATTTGATTAACGAGGTCACATCATTAGTTGAATGATCTGATTGACATGACCCATTCCATTAGCTTAGCACCCGATCGTTTAGTATGTTGCTATTGCTTTCTTCATGACTTATACATGTTCCTATAACTATGAGATTATGCAACTCCCGTTTACCGGAGGAACACTTTGGGTACTACCAAACGTCACAACGTAACTGGGTGATTATAAAGGAGTACTACAGGTGTCTCCAATGGTAGATGTTGGGTTGGCGTATTTCGAGATTAGGGTTTGTCACTCCGATTGTCGGAGAGGTATCTCTGGGCCCTCTCGGTAATACACATCACATAAGCCTTGCAAGCATAATAACTAAGATGTTAGTCATGAGATGATGTATTACGGAACGATTAAAGAGACTTGCCAATAACGAGATTGAACTAGGTATTGGATACCGACGATCGAATCCCGGGCAAGTAACATACCGATGACAAAGGGAACAACGTATGTTGTTATGCGGTCTGACCGATAAAGATCTTCGTAGAATATGTAGGATCCAATATGGGCATCCAGGTCCCGCTATTGGTTATTGACCGGAGACATGTCTCGGTCATGTCTACATTGTTCTCGAACCGTAGGGTCCGCACGCTTAACGTTACGATGACAGTTATTATGAGTTTATGCATTTTGATGTACCGAAGGTTGTTCGGAGTCCCGGATGAGATCACGGACATGACGAGGAGTCTCGAAATGGTCGAGACGTAAAGGTTGATATATTGGAAGCGTATGTTTGGGCACCGGAAGCGTTCCGGGTGAAATCGGGATTTTACCGGATTACCGGGAGGGTTACCGGAACCCCCCGGGAGGCAAATGGGCCTATTGGGCCTTAGTGGAAAAGAGAGAAGAGGCAGCCCACAAGCCTAGCCGGCGCCCCCCCTTTCCCAAGTCCTAGTAGGACTAGGAGAGGTGGGCCGGCCCCCTCTTTCTCCTTTCCCCCAAGAGTCCTAGTTGGAATAGGATTGGAGGGGAGGAGTCCTACTCCCGGTGGGAGTAGGATTCCTCCCTGCGCCTCCCTCCTAGCCGGCCGAACCCCCTGCCCCTGGCCTTTATATACGGGGGCAGGGGGAACCCCAAGACACACAACTTGATCCTTGAGATCGTTCCTTAGCCGTGTGCGGTGCCCCCTGCCACCAAATTCCACCTCGATCATACCGTTACAGTGCTTAGGCGAAGCCCTGCGTCGGTAGTACATCAAGATCGTCACCACGCCGTCGTGCTGACGGAACTCTTCTTCGACGCTTTGCTGGATCGGAGCCCGAGGAACGTCATCGAGCTGAACGTGTGCCAAGAACTCGGAGGTGCCGGAGTAACGGTGCTTGGATCGGTCGAATCGGGAAGAAGACGTACGACTACTTCCTCTACGTTGTGTGATCGCTTCCGCAGTCGGTCTGCGTTGGTACGTAGACAACACTCTCCCCTCTCGTTGCTGTGCATCACCATGATCTTGCGTGCGCGTAGGACAATTTTCGAAATTACTGCGTTCCCCAACAAGCGGCGACCACACTGACTTCCTGGTGCTCTCGGCGCTTGCTGCGCCGGTCATCGGGCTGGCTCGTAAAAATGACGTAGGATGCTTGCTCGTCGGGGAACTCATCCTACACGGCGCCGACCGCGGGCCGGGCGGCCTGAGGCGGCGGAGCCGGAGGCGGCGGACCGGCAGGAGGAGTCGGCGTGAGCCCTTCGCCCTTGGAGATCCGGGCGAGCCAGTTGCACTTCCGGGTTGTGTGGTTGACAGCTTCGCGCCGCTATGGAACTTGCACGGGGCGTCAAGAGCTTGCTCGTAGGAGAAAGCCGGCTGCCAAGCCGGCCGACCGCCCTTGGGCTTCTTGGGAGCGGGCTGCCCTTCAGGCGGCATGTCTTCGACCGTGGCCACCTGCCGGTTAACGGGAGGCGGCGCAGGGCCTTTACGCTTCTGGTCGTTCGGGTGCTGGCGTCGGCCGGAATCTCCTGCCGGCGTCTTGGGCGCCGGGTTAAGAACTTTCCCAGACGCGTCCACCTGGAGCTCGGTCTTCATCGAAGAATCGGCAGTGGCGTATCTGTCGGCGATGTTCAGAAGCTCGTCAAGGGTAGTCGGCTCGTCGCAGAGAAGCTTGTGCTTGAGGAGGGTGCCTTCTCGGCACCCGGCAGTGAAGTATTCGATGGCCTGCACCTCGTGCACCCCTTCACAAGAGTTGCGAAGCTCGGCCCAACGCGTGAGGTAGTCGCGAGTGGACTTGGCTGGGCCATGTACGCATAGGGAGAGCTGCCTGGGCTTGGGGGCCCGCTTGTAGGTGCTGGTGAAGTTGCGAACGAAGGCTTTGGTGAAATCTACCCAACTGTTGATGTTGAGAGGCTTGAGGCTGTTGAGCCAAGTCCGTGCCGTGCCTTGTAGCATGAGGGGCACGTACTTTACAGCAACTCGTCGGTTGTCGTTGGCTATGCTGACTGCCGTGGAGTAGTCGATCAGCCAGTCTTCCGGCTTCACGGAGCCGTTGTACTTGGGCGTGTCTCTTGGGAGCGAGAACCCTTTGGGGAAGGGCTCGTCGCGGATGCGGGGGCCGAAGCAGGGCAGGCCGACATCGTCTTCTTCTTCCAGCGCCAGGGATCTGGCCAGGCGGTCGATCCGATGGCGGGCGTCGTTCTCGCCGACTCCTTCACGGCGACCTAACCGGCCGCTGAGAGTCAGGTGCGCCATTGGCGGTGGGGTGGGGTATCTTTCTCCACGAGCCCGAGGCGGAGGCGGGCTGCCCCGCCATTCCCTGGCTCGGGGACGGCCGTCCGCGTCGCGCTCGATGGAGATTCGAGTCCGGCTTCGACTGGAAGCCGACTCTTTCTCGCGCCGCGCGTGGGTGTTACTCTTAGTCGGCGTCCGGGACGTCGCATCGTGATCCCGATGCGGGGGTGGGCTTCCCGCACGGGCGTCGGCCTCGTGCCGCTGAGGGGCCGCGTCAATTAGTTCCTGTATGCACCGGGTCATGTGGGGGAGGTTTTCGGCCTCCAAGCCGTCCAACTCGTCCACGGCCGCCTGGGCGGCGCGCAGATTCTTGAGCGGAGTGGCATAGACCAGGCGGTCGACTCCCAGCGCATCGGCGATGACGGCGCCGCGTTGCTTGACAGCACCGGCCCGGCTTGGGCCAGCCGGGGCCGGCGTGCCGAAGGCGGCGCGGTCAGCCTTGCGCTGGTAGGCCTCGGTGAGGCATCTTACGGAAGCCAGCCGCCGGCCCTCCGCGAGGAAGGAAAGGCGGCGTGCCTCCAGTATTCTTCGTCGGCGTCAGCCGGGAGGGGGACGGACAAGTCGTGGGCCGCTGCTCGCGGGGCGTCGTGGGCGCTCTCGTCGGCTGGATCGCCATGGCCGATAACCATCACCTCAGTGGTGACAGTATCGTGATCGTCGGCCCGAGGAAGCGGGTCGTTGTAGATCGTGACGTTGGTGGGGAAGGTGTCATAGGAGGCCGTGTCGGAGTCGACAGAGTCGACAGGCATCGGGTCGGTGGAGCCAACCGACTCCAGATCCGCAGCAGGCTCGCTAGAGACATGGAGTTGGCTAAGGAGGTTGGCGAGGTGGTCGGTGCCCGCATCGGAGGCGAGCTCGTCGGAGATGCGGGCCTCGTCGAGGAGATTAGCGAGGCTGCTTGCCGCGCAGATGATGGCGACGCGTTGCAGCGCGTCGTGGCAAGCGCCATCGGGCGTGCCGGGCTAGCTACGCTCGCTAGGGAGGAAGAGGGTTCCCGTCCAGAACAGGTCTACGGATGACGGTGCACCTGGCCCCACGGTGGGCGCCAAATGTCGGGTGGTAGGTGCGACATATGCCAACGGGTGGCTTATCATTGTGGGAGCCAATAAGATGTCGCCGGTGCCTGGAAACGGGATGAGGTGAAGACAAGCTCGCCGGCGTACTTTACCCAGCTTCAGGGCTCTCCGTGGAGATAACACCCCTACTGCTGCTCTGCGGGGTCTCCGCATGATTACTAGATGAACAATTAGCTACACGATGCTCCTTGAGCTGTTTTGGTGGAAGGAGGGAGAAGGGCAAGGCTAGCCTGCTTCCTCTCCTTGTATGGTGTCTATGTCTAGCTTGAGGGTCCAACCCTTTGCATGGGTGCACCGGGGGGTTTATATAGGCCTACCCCCGGGGGTACAATGGTAATCCGGCCGGGCGCGGGGCCCAACCGTCTGTGTCTATGCTCGCTGGCCTTTCCGCCGGCTGCTGGGGCCCGCCGACTGGTGGGTCCCGCCAGCTGCCGGTACCCTGGTCGACAGGCAGGCCCCACTGTCCAGGGCCTGGTCGGTGGCTGGTTACTGTTGCTCTGTGCTGATGATGCGGGCTTGGTCGGGGTAAGCGTGGCTACAGTACCGCCATCCTGGCGGGCGTTTACTGTAGCCCCGCCGTATCTTGTCTCCTTAATGGGCGTCTCCTTCGAGGAGGATGGCAGGCCGGCTACGGGGAGCCGACTCTCCATCGGGCCGACTTGGGAGGAGGTGCGGCCGCCCTCGGTATCTCTCTGTCCGAGGGGGCCCACCGCCTCGGGGGCCACGCTGGTGCCCCGTCGTGGACGGCGTCGAGGCCGTCGTGGCAACAGTGCCGCGCCGGACGGGTCGTGGCCACCCGTACGGCGCACTTTGCCGGGTGTGCTCCGGGTTTTGGGGGTGACAGGCTTTACTGTAGCCACGCCCCGCTCCATCATGGCTGGGTGGACGCGGACTTCGTGGGTACGGTCTTGATTGCTTTATGGGGCCGGCTTCTGGGAGTCGGCCTACTTGCAGCCGACTTCTCGAAGTCGGCCCTCCCACAACCTCCTTCATGAGGGCTAATGGCGGTTCGCCCCCCGAAGCCGGCCTATTGGATAGCCGGCAGGGGGAAGGCGGCCCCAGGTCTCGAATTCTTTTCGAGAGCCGGACGGGCTCGTAATTTTTTCAGAAGGGCCAGGGGAAGTCGGCTAGGCTACCCATGGCTATTTACTTCGACACATTTCGACGGCTCCAAGAATCGCACCGGCTTGGGTGCCGGCATTGTCCTCACTTCTCCTAAACGCGACAAGCTCAAATACACACTGCAAATCCATTTTGTCGCCTCCAACAACGTCGCCGAGTACGAGGAGCTCATTCACGGGCTCCAGCTTGCCAAAGAACATGGCATTCGCCGGATCCTGTGTTATGCCGACTCGGACTTAGTGGTCCAGCAGTCGTCTGGCAACTAGGACGCCAAAGATGCAAACATGGCGAGTTACCGTTTCCTCGTGCAGCAACTCAGTGGGTATTTCCAGGGGTGTGAGTTCCTCCATGTGCCAAGAAACAACAACGACCAAGCAGATGCCTTGGCACGAATTGGCGCTACCCGCCATGCAATACCATCTGGCGTCGCCCTTCAACGCCTCCTCAAGCTGCCTGTCAAGCCTTCACCAGAATCAGACTTCATCTTCATGCCGGCTCCTCCCGAAGAAGTCGGATCTGACTCCAGAGCCCCGACGCACGGTACGGGGATTTTGGCAGATGGCTCCAAAGTCGCCACAGTCGAGGCTAGCCCAGGGACTGCAGAACCCGGCCCGGGGACTTCGGCGGCTGGCCCGAAGACTCCAGAACTCGACCCAAGAGATGCGCCAGTCGGCCCGGGGACTTCATTAATCCAGCAAGCGGTTGTTGACTCCAGCCCGCCGCCTCCCAGCCCAGCCGCCCTCGTCCAAGTCGCAGTTCTAGTAGTCGAAGAAATAGCAGCACCCTCATGGGCCCAGCCCATCCTCAAATTTCTGGTGAGCAAAGAGTTGCCGACTGATGAGACCTTAGCTCGGCATGTACAACGCCGAGCGGCAGCCTACACCATAGTCAATAGAGAGCTAGTCAGGCGCAGCGTCACTGGTGTCTACCAGCACTACGTAGAGCCAGAGCAAGGCCAAGCAATTCTCAAAGACATCCATCAAGGCGAGTGCGGCCACCATGCGGCTTCAAGAGCACTCGTCGCCAAAGCTTTCCGACACGGTTTCTTTTGGCCAACGGCCTTAGAAGAGGCCAAGGAATTGGTCCAAAATGCAAAGGGTGCCAGAAGTTCCGCTCCAAGCCGCATCAGCCGACTTCTGCACTCAAGACCATCCCCATTGCCTGGCCTTTCGCAGTTTGGGGTCTAGACATGGTGGGACCATTCAAGACGGCACGAGGTGGCTTAACTCACTTACTTGTTGTGGTGGACAAGTTCACCAAGTGGATAGAAGTGAAGCCAATCAAGAAACTGAATGGTCTGACTGTGGTGACTTTCATCTCCGATATCACAATTCGGTACGGCATACCACACAGCATCATCACCGACAATGGCATGAATTTTGCCAAAGGCGCCTTGGCCCATTTCTGTGCGACATAGGGCATCCGACTGGACCTAGCATCCATCGCCCATCCATAGTCAAACTGCCACGTGGAGCGAGCAAACGGCCTCATCCTGTCCGGCATCAAGCCCCGACTGATCGAGCCTCTGGAGCGCTCGGTTGGCTGCTGGCTCGACGAGTTGCCAGCCGTCCTCTGGAGTCTGCGCATGACTCCAAACAAGTCAACCGGCTTCACGCCTTTCTTCCTCGTCTACGGTGCTGAAGCCGTCATCCCAACGGACATAGAGTTCGATTCCCCGCGAGTCACCATGTACACCGAGGAAGAAGCAGAAGAAGCATGACAAGACAGCATCGACCTGCTGGAAGAGGGCTGGCTGTTGACACTCAGCCGGTCCAGCATCTACCAGCAGAGCCTGCGCAAATACTACAACAAGAAGGTCAGGCCGAGATCTTTCCAGGAGGGCGACCTCGTGCTCCGATTAATCCAGCGAACAGCCGGCTAGCACAAGCTGCCAGCACCTTGGGAAGGCCCCTTCATCATCAGCAAAGTGCTGGGCAATGACTCCTACTACCTGATCAACGCTCAGATGCCCCGAGCACGCAAGAGGGACAACTCCGGCAAAGAGACAGAGCGGCCATGGAATGCAAATCTCCTCCGAAAATTTTATAGTTAAATGCAGTATGTATCACGCTACCTTTTGTATTAAAAGTACCAAGACTTCGGGCCTCCCGAGAAGATCTCAGGGACTGCCCTCTTTTATCTCTATGATAAGAAATATGCCTTCGAGTATATTACTCTTTGTTATGCCGCTCGGCACCGGGTTCGACTAGTCGGCCCGGGGACTTGCCGACCTACGCTATGAAATGCTTCCTGCAACCGGACAATAGTGTGTGGCGTCTAAACCGTCTCCTGCCAGAAGCCGCAGCTTGCAGAGCGACTGTCTGGTGGGCAGGAGTAAGGAAGAATGGGCGTCCACATGAAAAATGGCTAAGGACTCAAAGCACAAACATAGCTTAAGGCCGGCTTCCAGCCTTTTTTCGCAAACCAGATCTTGAATAGTCAGCTTGCCGCCTTCTATCCGACTTGTTAAACAACCCTAAAAACGGCTAAGTACTTGCCTTCCCAAAGTGACCAAGAATTTGATCTAGCAGCAGTCCGCGGAGCGGCTATCTGACTGACAAAGACGGCAACTGAGGGAAGACGGCAAAGGAAAAAGCCAAAAGAACAATGAGCAAGAAAGATAGAAGTCGGATGCATATTTACATAACGAAGGCCCTTTGCCGAATCTTCGAGCAGAATTTCAAAATACACCCCGCGGGTGGAATTGTGCGGATTAACGAGTTCTTCAAAAACTATTAGAACAGATTAAACAAAGACAAGGTGGCAGCCTAAGGGGCGGCAGACGGGTTTGGAGGATAGGAGGAGACGACGGTGTCGGATGTTGGGGCGGCCGGCTGTGGGGTCTCGGCTTGATCACCTCCGGCAGCAGTCGGCTCGGGCGAGCACGGCTCATTGCTAGAGGCACGGTCGAGCTGAGGCTGGCCGCCCGCTCCGTCTTCGGTGCCTCCGTCTCGCTTCCGTCCTCCGCCTCATCTTCCTCCTCGACGCTGGAGCCAATCACCTCTGCCGAGTCCTCGCCGTAGTCGGGGTTCAGCCCAAACCACTCCGGCGGCACCTCCTCACCGTCTTCAGCCCGCTCGGGGACAAAGATGCTGGTGTTGGTGTACTCGAGGATCACCACCGCACGCTTGACAAGGGCATCTTTCGCGGCTGCCAGCTCCGGCTGGGCCTCTGACCGAAGTGTGGCCAGCTGGTCCAGGTCCAGCCCCGGATACCACGCCTTGACAAATTCCAAGGCTCGGTGCGCTCCAGTCCGGGCCGAGGAACTCTTCTAGGCCTCAAGATGGCCAACCGCGACCTCCAGCCAGTCGGCAGTCCGACTGGGGGTGTGCGGAGCCTGCACGTCTAGCCACAGGGCGGCGATCGCTTGGGCGCCGACACGTTGAAGCCAGTGCAGCATCTGGTGGGCCGGCCGCAGGCGAGCCCCAATGCTTAGAATATGCTCGTCAAGAGTCCGAGGGGCATCAGCAGCGATCTCCACGCCACCCGCCCTCCGCTCCTCGCAGTCGGCCTCGATAGCTTGAATGGCGGCCTGCGAGTGGCCGGGAAAGAAGTCTGCCAAGACGGAAAGAATGAAGAACAAGTCAAAAAAACCAGAAGTCGGCTCAACATATAGTCGGCGGCTCGAAGAAGGAAACCAAAGAAGCTCACCATTGATGAGGTCCTCGATCTTGTGGAAGCCGGAGACCAGCATTGGCTCCTTGTCGGTCCAGGAGGAGCGCTCGCTCACGAACTCGGCCAGATGGGCGGCTTCCGCCTCTTCCGCCTCCTTCTGCGTCTTCGTAAGCAGCTCCTTCTGCTCTGCCAATTGCGCAGCCAGTAGATTGCGCGCTGCGGCGAGCTTGCTACACTCCTTCCCCTTGGCACGCAACACGGAGTTGGCTTCGCTCAGCTGCTGTTGAAGAGCGGCGTTGGCCTCTGAAGAGAAAAAAGAAAGAAGGCGTTAAGTCATCAACGAAGTAGGTCGCCGAGGAGATCCGGCCCGACTGCTCACCAGTCGGCCTGAATCTCGGGGGCTACAGCCCGCGGGTGTGCCAGCGCACCCCCGCAAAGAAGAAAAAGGACTCACTCCGGCTCTCCAACAAGTCGGCAGTCCGCTTGCCCAGCTCTTCAACGTTGCGGTTGAAGGTGGTGACATGGAGGTTGTGATAGTCCTGCAACAAGTATTTCAGAACAAAAGTTAGTACCCGGAACTTACCAATTGGAGTTCCGGGCCGCCTGCTCAGCAGCTGGCCCAGAACTCAGGGACTACACCCAGTGGGTGCGCTGGCGCGCCCCCACAGAGAGAAATAAGAAAACAGGGACAAAGGAGAAAGCATACCCGGATGGCTGCCCGCGACGCCAGGTGCGCCTTGGTGCAGTTCTGGATGGCGTCACTCTCAGCTCGCAGCTTCGTCTGGACATCCAAAAGTGCCTGGTTCAGCGGGCCCGTGCCGCCTCCTCGTACCCACCCAATGGGCGCGGCGCTCGTCGCTTCGGCGTCTGGAATCATCGAGCTGGCGGTGCCGGTCTCCAAGGGGCGTGGCGCCGAAGTCGCCTTCTCAAGATGGCGGCGCGTTGGCGAGCCGACTTGAAGGAGTAGCCTTGCCACGGCCTCGTCTTCAGTCGGCGGCAGGGGCAGATCCGCTGTCTGTTTGCCTTGTGCACTTCTAGACGGCGGCGGGGGCGGCTGTGGCGGCGCGACCACGTCCGACATGGGGGCGTCGCCGCCGCCTCTCTCCACAATCGGGAACTCGCCGCCGGCTTCCCCTGACTGCCCCGTGAACTCCAAGGGTGGTGGCACGGAGTTCAAAGGGGTGACGAACACCACCGACCACCGGGGTGCGACTTCCTTAGCCGGCTGCTTTGCCGCAGCGACGGCCTCGGCTGCCTCCAGCTTCTTCAGGGCGGAGGCCTCCGCCTTCTCGGCCTCCGCTTTCTCCCGGCGGGCGGCCTCGTCCTCCTCGCGCTTCTCCCGTGCGTTCCGCTTCGTCGCCTCCCGAAGGTCGGCGGCGGGGTCAATCCGCCGAGTGGTGGCAGACGTCTCCACCGACCCCATAACGGACGCGGCGGCAACCCTCTCAAGAGTGAGGGGAGCCCCGAGACGAGAAAAGCATATGAAAAACTTAGACAAGATCAACAAAGAGAAAATAAAGATAAGGGATGGAGGCGCTTACGCAGAGACTAGCGGCGGCTTCTTCACTTCCTTGCGGAAGCGGTTGGCTTTCGCGGCCGCCTCCTCCCGCTTGGTCACGGCGGCCGCTCCCTTGAACTTCTTCGACCGGCCACCAAGCGTACTCGGCCAGGCCTGGCGCTTCTTCGCACCGCCTTGAGCGTCCAAGCCGGCGGAGGAACTCACGCTTGGCTGGCCGGCTTTTGACTGGCGACGCGGGGTGACTTCTCCCTCGGCCTCGTCGTCAGGCCAGTCAGCGAAAGTGGCCGAAGGCCTGGAGCCGCCTGCTTCTCCTCCTCCTCCCTCGGCATCGGCTTCCATGGCTGCCGCCCCCAAGTCGGGATCGTCGACATCGCTCTCCGCCCGATCGGGGACAAACTTACGAGCCGGCCCTGCGGTGCCGGCCAAAGGAGGGACGAGAGGATTCTGATTCAAAACAAAAATGGTCAGACTTGACAAGTCGGACTCGGCAGCAAAAGAAACAGAAGAAGAAGGAAGACGACTTACAATAGGCAGGGGGTTGGCGCACGAATACGGCTCCTTGCCGAACCGCCAGTCCACCGAGAGACCGCAGTTCGCGATGTAGTTCATCGTGTTCGCCAACTCCACGTGAGGCATGTCCTTGGAGCACATCCGACTCGGGTCCCGATGACCGCTCATCTGGCAGATCACGTGAGGTTGGCCTTGGAGTGGGAGGACTCGGCGCGCCATGAAGGCGGCCAGCAAGTCGGCCCCGGTCAGGCCCTCCGACTGCGTCAGCACTCGGAGTCGCGCGACGGCGGCGGCACCTGCGGGAGACAGCGTCCTGGCTCGGTGTGACCAGCTGGGGAGCCTTCCAGCCGGCGTGCCGGCTTCGTAAGCTGGCAGGTTGACCCAGTCACCTTCTGGGGCGAAGTTCTTCACATAAAAATATGACCGCTGCCACATCTTCACCGACTTAATCAGTGTGATGGTGGGAAACAGATTGTCGGCCACTGATCTCCGCATCGCGATGAATGCACCGCGCTGGGCCGGCACGCCGGCGGCATGTGTGCCAAGCTTGGATTGGAAGAACTCCCCCCGGAGCTCGATGGTGGGGAGAATGCCGAGGAAGCCTTCGCACATGGTGGCGAAGGCAGCCAGCAGCACCACCGTGTTCGGAGTAAGGTGGTGCGGCTGGAGCCCGTGGAACTCCAAGAAGGAGCGGAAGAAGCCGCTTGCCAGTAGTCCCAGGCCGCACATGAGGTGTGAGCGGAATATGACCCGCTCGCCCTCCTCCGGCACCGGCGATACCTCTCCCTCCGGCGTGAGGTGGACCCACACTAAGTCCCTGCCAGGCAGCCATCGTGTCTGGCGGAGGATCTCGATGTTGTCGTCATCAACCTCGGAGCCATCCCACACTCCGGAGCGAACAGCAGGAGGCGCGGCAGCGGAGGAGGAGCTCATCGCCGCGGGCACGGCTTGGTTCGGAGCAGCAGCGACAAGAAGAAGAAGAAGCAAGAAGGAGCGAAAGGAAGTGGGGAGAATGGGCGCGCGTGCTTCGCCGCACCCCTCCGCCCGCCTACTTGTAGGCTCGTGGGCTGAGAAGTCGAGGGGGCGGATGTGGGTGTCGGCGTTCTGGGAACGGGGTCCCCAGACTTGCCTGCCTACGGCCTGCAGCGTGGCTCAAAGTGGGCCCAGCATGGCCCATCTTCGTCAACACAAGACTCAAGACCCTCACGAGGGGCCAAGCCTCGCGGGGCGGACGACATGGAGCTTCCCCAGGCGCGGCCTCGTCAGGATGGCTCGTGAGGAGGCGGAGAGATCAAGGCGGGGTACCTCGCGAGGTGCCCGTGACGCAAGCCATGACAACTCAAGGCGCCAGGCGGGTGCCAGCCCGCGCAGCGTCCTCCTTTCCTCTTTGGTGCAAAGGGAGCAACCGCAGCCGCAGATTACCGAGGCATCAGGCAAAGGTTGCCATTTCGGTGCAACGAGACCAAGACCAGGAGGACTACGAGATGGAGGTCACTGTGGAGCCCAAGACAGCGTCATCACCAGAGCTTTGCGCAGGCGAAGACTGCTTTTGTCAGGATAGCTGATACTTGCTGTCCCCCTACAAATTAGCCCGCCATTGTTGGCTCCCTTCCCACTTGATATTTGGGAAGAGGACCAGGGCCTCTATAAATAGGACTAGCCACCACAGTGTAGGGGGGTCGGTCGGACCGAAACCACGGGATCGATCAGTCAATCAAGCAGAGAGAGAGAGAGAGAGAGAGAGAGAGAGAGAGAGAAAGGTGGCTGAACTCCTCCCAGCAGTTCATCGCCCCAGCCAAGAACAGACCCTCGCGAGGTTGTTCTTCCTTGTACTGTTCATCATCATCAGCCCAAGAGGCAATCCACCCACCGCACACTGGAGTAGGGTATTACACCACAATGGTGGCCCGAACCAGTATAAACCTTGTGTCTCTTGTGCAGTTCTTTCAGTAGTTTAGATCTTTGCGAGACGGTGAGGTAGAAGGCGTAATCTCCGCACGCACCCCAGTGTTCGAACCTTAAGGGTCTGCCGGAACCCGAAATCCGACATTTGGCGCGCCAGGTAGGGGTGCGCCGGAATTCGTCTTCCACCGCCCCGTTCTCCTCCGACCGTCGCGCCCATGTCCGACGCTCGTCGGGCCCGCGGCGAGCGCCGGGCCGCCATCGCCTCCCCCGTTGCCCAGACGGCGCCCGTCGGCGGACGTCCTCGCTGTTCCCCGTCACCAGCCATCAACGCCGCCACCGGCCCGGCGAGGGGCGAGCAGCAAGCGTCGTCTCAGCACCCATCCGTGCGCTAGGACGGCCGGACCGCTACTCCATCACTCGCACCAGCTGGTTCTTCGTCCCGCGCGCTCCGCGCACCCTTGGAGGCTCGAGCTGCGCTCATCGCGGCAAACGAGCTCCTGCGCTACCGTCCCGTCGACGACGTCTATGAAGAGTGGCTCGACCGCGTCGCCGAGCTCGTCCGCACCGCAGGGGGCTCTTCTGCGCCGTCCGTTCCGCTGCGCCACACCCCGCCCCGCGCGGGCAACGAAGCTTCGGGGGCGTACCAGCTGCCTCCTCTCCAAGAAGACTCCATGGCTCCAAGGCGCGTGGCCCCTGGATGGAACCCATTCCGTCAGGTGCCAGCGCAACAAGAACGGAGCTGCCAAGAAGTCCCTCGCCCGCAAGGGGCTGCCCGGGCGCTCCCTACTCCGGCACACCGCGACCCTGCCCCAGCTCCGGCACACCAAGACCCCGCGCTGCTCCTAGCTGCAGCACGTGGGGACCCTCAAGACCAAGCTCTCCACCAGCCGAGGCCTTTCGTGGCCACCGCAGGCTGCCGTGCCTACACCACCGAGCTGCGCAGCGTCGCGTGGCCCGACAAGTTCAAGCCAGACCTACCCCCTCGTTATGACGGCACGACTGACCCTGCAGAGTTCCTCCGGCTCTATGAGCTGGGCATCGAAGCTGCCAGCGGGGACGAGAAGGTCATGGCGAACTGGTTCCCCATGGCGCTCAAGGAAGGAGCTCGCACCTGGCTCCTGAATCTGGCTCCAGGCACAATCTCTTCCTGGGACCAGATGCGCACCCGCTTCATCACCAACTTCCAAGGTACTCGCGACCGGCCACCCGCCGTGAGCGACATGCGCCGCATCAAGCAACAACCCGGAGACACCCTGCAAAAGTACATCCAGCGCTTCAACAGCGCGCGCCTCAAGATCCCCAAGGTGTCCGAGGAGGCCATCATCTCGGCCTTCTCCGATGGAGTGCACGATGTCAAGATGAAGGAGGAGTTGGCGATGCATGAGGACCTATGCACCTCCCTGGAGCTGTTCAACTTGGTGACCAAGTGCGCCAGGGCTGAAGAGGGACGCCTCTCCATCCTCGAGCTGCCTGCCGCAGACCCAGAAGAGAAGAAGCCCAAGGCCAAGGACGTGAAGCGCAAGGGGGTTGCCGTGCTATCGGAGTAAATAGCCATGGGTAGCCTAGCCGGCTTCCCCTGGCCCTTCTGAAAAAATTACGAGCCCGTCCGGCTCTCCAAAGAATTCAAGACCTAGGGCCGCCTTCCCCCTGCCGGCTATCTTCTAGGCCGGCTTTGGGGGGCGACCCGCCTTTAGCCCTCATGAAGGAGGCTGTGGGAGGGCCGACTTCGAGAAGTCGGCAACAAGTAGGCCGACTCCCAGAAGCCGGCCCCCATAAAGCAGTCAAGATCGTACCCGCGAAGTCCGCGTCCACCTAGCCATGATGAAGCAGGGCGTGGCTACAGTAAAGCCTGCCACCCCCAAAACCCGGAGCACGCCTAGCACAGTGCGCCGTACGGGTGGCCACGACCCGCCCGGCGCGGCACTGTTGCCACGGCGGCCTCGACGCCGTCCATGATGGGCCACCAGCGTGGCCCCCGAGGAGGTGGGCCCCTTCGGACAGAGAGATACCGAGGGCGGCCGCACCTCCTCCCAAGTCGGCCCGATGGAGAGTCGGCCCCCCATAGCCGGCCTGCCATCCTCCTCGAAGGAGACGCCCATTAAGGAGACAAGATACGGCGGGGCTACAGTAATCGCCCGCCAGGACGGCGGTACTGTAGCCACGCTTACCCCGACCAAGCCCGCGTCATCAGCACAGAGCAACAGTAACCAGCCACCGACCAGGCCCTGGACAGTGGGGCCTGCCTGTCGACCAGGGTGCCGGCAGCCGGCAGGACCCACCAATCGGCGGGCCCCAGCAGCCGGCGGAGAGGCCGGCGAGCATAGTCACAGACGGCTGGGCCCGCGCCCAGCGGGATTACCATTGTACCCCCGGGGGGTAGGCCTATATAAACCCCCCGGTGCACCCATGCAAAGGGTTGGACTCTCAAGCTAGTCTTGGACACCATACAAGGAGAGGAAGCAGGCTAGCCTGGCCCTTCTTCCTCCTTCCACCACAAACAGCTCAAGGAGCATCGTGTAGCTACTTGTTCATCTAGTAATCATGCAGAGACCCCGCAGAGCAGCAGTAGGGGTGTTATCTCCACGAAGAGCCCTGAAGCTGGGTAAAGTACGCCGGCGAGCTTGTCTTCACCTCATCCCGTTTCCAGGCACCGGCGATGTATAATTGGCTCCCACAATGATAAGCCACCCGTTGGCATATGTCGCACCTACCACCCGACATTTGGCGCCCACCGTGGGGCCAGGTGCACCGTCGTCCGGAGACCTGTTCTGGACGAGAACCCTCTTCCTCCCTAGCGAGCGTAGCCAGCCCGGCACGCCCGATGGCGCTTGCCACGAAGCGCTGCAAGGCGTCGCCAGCATCTGCGCGGCAAGCAGCCTCGCTGATCTCCTCGACGAGGCCCGCATCTCCGACGAGCTCGCCTCCGATGCGGGCACCGACCACCTCGCCAACCTCCTTAGCCAACTCCATGTCTCCAGCGAGCCTGCTGCGGATCTGGAGTCGGTTGGCTCCACTGACCCGAAGCCTGTCGACTCTGTCGACTCCGACACGGCCTCCTATGACACCTTCCCCACCAACGTCACGATCTACAATGACCCGCTCCCTCGGGCCGACGATCGCGATACTGTCACCACTGAGGTGATGGTTATCGGCCAAGGCGATCCGGCCGATGAGAGCGCCCACGACACCCCGCGCGCAGCGGCCCACGACTTGTCCGTCCCCCTCCCGGCTGACGCCGACGACGAAGCACTGGAGGCACGCCGCCTCGCCCTCCTCGCGGAGGGCTGGAGGCTGGCTTCCGTAAGACGCCTCACTGAGGCTTACCAGCGTGAAGCTGACCGCGCCGCCTTCGGCACGCCGGCCCCGGCTGGCCCAAGCCGGGCTGGTGCTGTCAGGCAACGCGGCGTCGTCATCGCCGATGCGCTGGGAGTCGACCGCACGGTCTATGCCACTCCGCTCGAGAATCTACGCGCCGCCCAGGCGGCCGTGGACGAGTTGGACGGCTTGGAGGCCGAAAACCTCCCCCACATGACCCGGCGCATATAGCAACTGATTGACTTGGCCGCTCAGCGGCACGAGGCCGACGCCCGCGCGGGAAGCCCACCCCCGCGTCGGGATCACGGCGCGACGTCCCGGACGCCGACTAAGAGTAACACCCGCGCGCGGCGCGAGAAAGAGTCGGCTTCCAGCCGAAGCCGGACTCGAATCTCCATCGAGCGCGACGCGGACGGCCGTCCCCGAGCCAGGGAATGGCGGGGCAGCCCGCCTCCGCCTCGGGCTCATGGAGAAAGATACCCCACCCTACCGCCAGTGGCGCACCCGACTCTCAGCGGCCGACTAGGTCGCCATGAAGGAGTCGGCGAGAACGACGCCCGCCATCGGATCGACCGCTTGGCCAGATCCTTGGCGCTGGAAGAAGAAGACGATGTCGGCCCGCCCTGCTTTGGCCCCCGCATCCACGACGAGCCCTTCCCCAAAGGGTTCTCGCTCCCAAGAGACACGCCCAAGTACAACGGCTCCGTGAAGCCGAAAGACTGGCTGATCGACTACTCCACGGCCGTCAGCATAGCCAACGGCAACCAGCGGGTTGCCGTAAAGTACGTGCCCCTCATGCTGCAAGGCACGGCACGGACTTGGCTTAACAGCCTCAAGCCTCTCAGCATCAACAGCTGGGCAGATTTCACCGAAGCCTTCGTTCGCAACTTCACCAGCACCTACAAGCGGCCTCCCAAGCCCAGGCAGCTCTCCCTGTGCGTACAGGGCCTAGCCGAGTCCACTTGCGACTACCTCACGCATTGGGCCGAGCTTCGCAACTCTTGTGAAGGGGTGCACGAGGTGCAGGCCATCGAATACTTCACTGCCAGGTGCCGAGAAGGCACCCTCCTCAAGCACAAGCTTCTCTGCGACGAGCCGACTACCCTTGACGAGCTTCTGAACATCGCCGACAGGTACGCCACCGCCGATTCTTCGATGAAGATCGAGCTCCAGGTGGATGCGTCCGGGAAAGTTCTTAACCCGGCGCCCAAGACGCCGGCAGGTGATTCCGGCCGGCGCCAGCACCCGAATGACCAGAAGCGTAAAGGCCCTGCGCCGCCTCTCGTTAACCGGCAGGTGGCCACGGTCGAAGACATGCCGCCTAAAGGGCGGCCCTCTCCCAAGAAGCCCAAGGGCGGTCGGCCGGCTTGGCAGCCGGTTTTCTCCTACGAGCAAGCTCTTGACGCCCCGTGCAAGTTCCGTAGCGGCGCGAAGCCGTCCAACCACACAACCCGGAAGTGCAACTGGCTCGCCCGTATCTCCAAGGGCGAAGGGCTCACGCCGACTCCTCCTGCCGGTCCGCCACCTCAGGCCGCCCGTCCCGCGGTCGGCGCCGTGCAGGACGAGTTCCCCGACGAGCAAACATCCTACGTCATTTTTACGAGCCAGCGCGATGACCGGCGCAGCAAGCGCCGAGAGCACCAGGAAGTCAGTGTGGTCGCCGCTAACCCAGCCGGACACATGCATTGGTCAGAGAAACCCATTAGCTGGAGCCGGGCCGATCACCCAGAGGTGATGCCGTCTCCCGGATCCAAGCTTTGGTCCTGGAGGCCACCCTCGCGATGGACAGACGCGCCGCCCGGTTCTCCCGCGTGCTGAAAGATGGCGGAAGCAGCATCAACATCCTGTACCACGACACCCTGGAGAAGTTAAGTGTCAAGACGAAGCAACTTGTGCCGACTCGGACTGTGTTTCACGGCATCGTGCCCGGTTTGTCCTGCGCCCCCATTGGCAAGATCAAGATCGACGTACTCTTTGGGGACAAGGAGCATTTCCGCCGGGAAGCGATATGGTTCGAAGTGGTGGACCTAGAGAGCCCTTACCTTGCATTACTTGGCCGACCCGCCTTGGCCAAGTTCATGGCGGTCCCCCACTACGCATACCTCAAGATGAAGATACCAAGCTCCAAGGGCATCATCACCATAGCCAGCGATTACAAGAAGTCTGCCGAGTGCGTTGCAGCCAGCAGCCGACTGGCCGAGTCCCTTGTGATTGCCGAAGAAAAGAAGACGCTGAACCGGGTCGTGGCCCTAGCCAGCAAGCAGCTGAGCCAGCCCACCGACTCCAAGGAGCATGATGCCCAAGGATCTTTCCAGCCGGCCAAGGAGACCAAGAAGATACCTCTTGACCCAGAGCACCCCGAGAGGTTTGCCGTCATTGGAGCAAGCCTGAATAGCAAATAGGAAGGCGAGCTCGCCGATTTCCTCCGTGAGAATCGGGATATCTTTGCATGGTCCCCCAAGGACATGCGGGGTGTTCCGAAGGATTTCGCCGAGCACAAGCTACACGTGCGAGAAGACGCAAAACCAGTCAGGCAGCCTCTCCGCCGACTGTCAGAGGAGAAGAGAAGGATCGTAGGGGAGGAGATAGCCCGGCTTCTTGCAGCCGGCTTCATCATGGAAGTTTTCTTCCCGTAGTGGCTTGCCAACCCGGTTCTCGTGCTGAAAAAGAATAACAAGTGGCGCATGTGTATAGACTACACAAGCCTCAACAAAGCCTGCCCCAAAGATCCCTTCGCCCTACCAAGGATTGACCAAGTGATAGACTCCACAGCCGGATGCGAGCTGTTGAGTTTTTTGGATGCTTATTCAGGATACCACCAGATAAAACTGAACCCGGATGACCGCTTGAAGACCGCCTTCATCACGCCATTTGGAGCCTTCTGCTACCTGACTATGACATTCGGCTTGAGGAATGCCGGTGCCACTTTTCAGCGTTGCATGCAGAAGTGCCTCCTCACGCAACTCGGTAAAAATGCTCACATCTACGTGGACGATATCGTGGTAAAGACGGAGAAGCGCGGCACCTTGCTGGAAGACCTGAAAGAAACATTCGAGAACCTGCGCCGGTTCCGAATCAAGCTCAACCCCGAGAAATGCGTGTTCGGAGTGCCAGCCGGCCAGCTCCTAGGCTTCCTGGTCTCCGAACGCGGCATCAAGTGCAACCCGGTGAAGATCAAGGCCATCGAGAGAATGGCGATCCCCACCAAGCTTCGAGAAATCCAGAAGTTCACCGGGTGCTTGGCCTCCTTAAACCGCTTCATCAGCCGGCTCGGAGAGAAAGCCCTCCCTCTCTATCGCCTCATGAAGAAGAGCACTCACTTCGAGTGGAACGACCAGGCCGATCAAGCCTTTCACGAGCTGAAGAAGATGCTGGCCACGCCGCCTGTCCTGGCAGCGCCGACTGAGAAAGAGCCCATGCTCCTTAACATTGCCGCAACCAGCCGGGTGGTCAGCACCGTCATCGTGGTCCAATGCCCAGAAGAAGGCCGAGCCCAGCCGGTCCAGAGGCCGGTGTATTACTTGAGCGAGGTGCTATCCGCCTCGAAACAGAACTACCCGCACTACCAGAAGATGTGCTACGGCATGTACTTCACCGCCAAGAAGCTGAAGCCCTACTTTCAAGAGCATCCCATCACGGTTATATGCACCGCCCCGCTGGCCGAGATCATAGGCAACCGGGATGCATCCGGCCGAGTGGCGAAGTGGGCCATTGAGCTGGCCCCCTACACAATCTTCTACCAGCCCCGCACCGCCATCAAGTCCCAAGCATTGGCCGACTTCCTCGTCGACTGGGCCGAGACCCAGTACCTGCCACCGGCTCCTGACTCCACCCATTGGTGCATGCACTTCGATGGGTCCAAGATGCGCACTGGCTTGGGAGCCGGCGTCGTCCTTACCTCTCCCAAGGGCGACAAGCTTAGATATACGCTGCAGATCCACTTCGCCGCCTCCAACAATGTAGCCGAATACGAGGCGCTCATACATGGGCTCCGGCTTGCCAAGGAACTCGGCATCCGCCGGATCCTATGTTATGGCGACTCGGATTTGGTGGTTCAACAATCATCCGGCGACTGGGACGCCAAGGACACAAACATGGCAAGCTACCACTTCCTGGTGCAGCAAATCAGTGGATACTTTGAAGGATGCGAGTTCCTCCAGGTGCCGCGAGCCGACAACGAGCCAGCCGATGCCCTGGCCCGAATAGGCTCCACTCGGCAAGCAATACCAACCGGCGTCGCTCTACAGCGCCTCCTCAAGCCGTCCATCAAGCCGTCTCTAGAATCCGACTCCATCTTTGTGCTACCCAACCCCGACGGGGCCGGGTCCGTCTCGAAGAACCAAGCAGACCGCCCAGGGACTTCAGTACTCGGCCCAGGGACTGCAGTAGCCGGCCCGGGGACTGCCGCGCCCGGCCCGAGAGCTGCGGTAGCCGGCCCGAGGACTGCAGTAGCCGGCCCGGGGACTACGTCAACGCAGCAGTCGGCGGCCGACTCCAGCACTTCAGCACCCAACCCGCCCACCCTGGTGGCAGTAGCCACATTGGCGGTAGGGGAAGTCGCAGCCCCGTCATGGGCCCAATCCATCCTCAACTTCCTAGTAAACCAAGATCTGCCGGCTGACAAAACAGAAGCGAGACAAGTCCAGCGTCGAGCCGGAGCGTACACGATCGTCAACAGAGAGCTGGTCAAGCGCAGTGTCACTGGAGTCCTCCAACGGTGCGTCGAGCAAGAGAAGGGCATTGCAATCCTCAGAGATATACACCAAGGAGAATGCGGCCACCATGCCGCCTCAAGATCACTTGTCACCAAAGCTTTCCGCCACGGCTTTTTCTGGCCAACTGCTTTAGATGACGCCAAAGAATTAGTTAAGCACTGCAAAGGCTGCCAACTTTTCAGCTCCAAGCAACACATGCCGGCTTCGGCACTCAAGACCATCCCCATCACTTGGCCCTTCGCCGTTTGGGGATTATACATGGTGGGCCCATTCAAGATGGCGCGTGGCGGCATGACACATTTGCTCGTCGCCGTAGATAAATTCACCAAGTGGATCGAAGCAAAGCCGATCAAGAAGCTGAATGGGCCGACTGCCGTGACATTCATCGCAGACATAACAACTCGGTACGGCGTGCCACACAGCATCATCACCGACAATGGCACAAATTTTGCCAAAGGAGCCTTGGCACGTTTCTGCGTTGCGCAAGGTATCCGACTGGACTTAGCGTCCGTCGCCCACCCGCAGTCAAACGGCCAGGTCGAGCGAGCCAATGGCCTCATCCTCTCCGGCATCAAGCCCCGACTGGTCATACCTCTGGAGCATTCAGCCGGCTGTTGGCTCGACGAGCTGCCGGCTGTCCTCTGGAGTCTGCGCACCACCCCAAACAAGTCAACCGGCTTCACTCCTTTTTTCCTCGTGTACGGTGCCGAAGCAATCATCCCAACCGATATCGAGTTTGACTCACCTCGGGTGACCATTTACACGGAGGCGGAGGCCAAGGAAGCACGAGAAGACGGCTCGACCTGCTGGAAGAAGGCCGGCTGTTAGCCCTCAGCCGGTCTGCCATCTACCAGCAGGGGTTGCGCCGCTACCACAGCCGGAAGGTCAGGCCAAGATCCTTCCAGGAAGGCGACCTTGTGCTCCGGCTGATCCAGCGAACAGCCGGCCAGCACAAGCTCTCGGCCCCCTGGGAAGGCCCCTTCGTCATCAGCAGAGCTCTAGGCAACGACTCCTACTACTTGATCGACGCGCAGAAACCCAAGGCACGCAAGAGAGACGACTCGGGCAAGGAGTCGGAACGACCATGGAACGCCAATCTCCTTCGAAGATTTTACAGTCGAAATGCAGTATGTATCACATTAACTTTTGTATTAAGTACAAGACAATAGGCTCCCCGAGGAGGACTCGGGGACTGCCATCTTTTATTTGTGAATGAACAATATCATGCTTATGACCTTGTCATTTCATTTACTTATTCTGTCCGGCACCGGGTTCGACCAGTCGGCCCGGGGACTGACCGACTAAAGTTATATTAGAAGTCTTACCCGTAGTCAGGCAAGTAGTGTGCCCGCACCCAAGCTTAGCTCTTGCCAAGGCCGCAGTTCGAAGAACCGGCTGTTCGGCTGGCAAGAGTCAAAAGTAGGAAAGGGTGCGCACACGAAAAATGGCTAGGGACCAGCGGACTAATATAACAGGAGCCGGTTTGCCGCCTGCCGCCGACCGACTACCAGAGTAGCCGACCGGCCGGTTTCCATTCACTTCACTTTGATCTAAGAAAGCTTGAGTACTTGCCTCCCCAAAGCGGGAAGGCGGTAAAGGAAAAAGCCTAAGGATAAAAAGCGTACGTGCATGGAAACCAAACATGCATACCATAATGTTTACATAAAAATACCTCTAAGAGGCCGACATCCTGCATAGTTCGATACACCCCCAGTGGGTGGAATTGCAAAAGCTTAAAAGATTGTTCCAAAAGACGACAAGCAGGAACAATAAAGACGGCAGGTCAGGCTGGCGGAGCGGTTGACGAGCTAGGCTGGTCGGTGGAGACGGTTGCGCCGGCTGAGGGAGCGGCCGGCTGGTGAACTTCGGCTCGATCACCGCCTCCTGCTGAGGGCGCGGTTCCACGCGCCTCGTTGCTGGAGCCACGATCAGCTGGAGGCTGGCCAGTTGTTCCCTAGCCGGCTCAACGTCTTCGCCATCTTCGTCTTCATCATCCTCGCCCTCATCACTGGAGGCGATCTCCTCGGCCGAGTCCTCGCCCGCCGCCGGGTCCAGGCCGAACCAGTCCTTCGGCTGTGCAACGCCGTCGTCATTGAGCTCGGGCGCGAAGACACTGATGTCAGTGCACTCGGCGATTGTCGAGGCGTGCTGGGCGATCGCCGGCCGCACCTCCTCCAGCTCCGCGTCGGCTTCCTGCCTCCAAGTACGCAGCTGGTCCAGGCTTAGCCCTGGGTACCAGGCGCGGACGAACTCCAACGCCCGCCCGGCTCCGAGGCGGGCCGCCGACGCCTTCCATGCTTCGAACCAGCCGACTGCGACCTCCAGCTAGTCGGTGGTTCGGCTTGGTGTGCGGGGGATCGTCTGGCCAGGCCAGAGGACGGCCAGCACCTGCGCCCCGGCACGTTGAAGCCGGCGAAGCATCCGGTGAGCCGGCTGCAGCCGTGCTTCAATGGCCACAAGCTGCTCCGCCAGCGTCCGATTGGCGTCCGGCGCGACGTTGACGCCCGCCTAACGGCGCCCCTCGCGATAAGCCTCGATCGCTTGGGCGGCAAGGGTGGAGTAGCCCGGAAAGTAATCTGCACAAGAAAAGGGGCGGCAGCACAAGTCAGCCCACGACCCCAGGCGGCCACGAGGCAGAAGAAGGGCGAAAAAAGCAGCTTACCATCGATCAAGTCTTCGATGCGGCCAAAGCCCGCATCCAGTGCTCGACGAGTCTCAGCGTAGCTTGCCGCCTCGTTCTCAAACTCCGCCTTCAGGGCGGCCTCGCTCTCCTGCGCCTTATGCAGGGCCGCCTTGTGGCTTTCTTCCTGATCAGCCAGCTTCTTGGCCAGGCGGTCATGCTCCTGGGCCAAGGTGGCGTACTCGGCGTCCCTGGTACGAAGGGCGGTCTGCGCCTCGCCAAGCTCTCTCCGCAAGTCGGCATTGGCTCCTGCAAAGAACAAAAGAAAAAACCAATAAGGGAAAGGTCGTCAAGGAAGATCCGACCCGACTGCTCAGCAGTCGGCTCGAATCTCGGGGACTACACCCAGTGGGTGCGCTGACGCGCCCCCACAGGAAATAGATAAAAACAAACACTTACTACGGCTGTTGGCCAAGTCTTCGATCTTCCGACCCAACTCCTGAGCCTGGGAGTTGAAGGCGGCAGCACGGGAATTATGATATTCCTGGAAGTTAAGATAGAAAGCATGCATGAGATGGCCGCCAAGAAAGATCCGACCCGACTGCGCTGCAGTCGACCCAAATCTCGGGGACTACACCTAGTGGGTGCGCTGACGCGCCCCCACAGAAGAAATCAAGGAACTAGAGCGGTCAAGAGGAAAAAACTTACCCGGATGGCGGCTCGCGTCAACAGGAACTCCTGCGTGTATTGCTGCAGGAGGCCGGCCTGAGCTCGCAACCGATTCCGGACCTCTTGGGCCGCCACATTCAGTTCGCCGGTCCCCGCGCTGGGAGTCCACCCGGACGTACCGGAGCTGGCCGCCTCCAAGGCCTCCGCCGACTGGCCGGCGCCTGTGGCTCGGCGCGACTCCGGCGGGGCGGCACTTCCCCCTGCGCGCCGGTGCGTCACCGGCTGAATTTCAAGGCCGGTTCCGACTTCAGGCGCGTCCCTGGCCGGCTCCACTGGCGCCGTTGACGACTGGCCGCCTTCGCCTGCGCCGACTGGCGCGGCTGGCGGCGTCCTCCCCGCGAAGACCTTGAAGAGCTCCTCCCTTTGCACCGACGGCGGGTCCTGGATGATCTCCTCTGCCAGGGGCAATGGGAAGTCCGGGTCTACGGATCAGAGTGGGATGGCGAGCAGCGGGGGTTGGTCGCACGAGCCCTCCGCCTCTGCCTCCGCAGTCGCCCGCTCCGCCTGAGTCCTGGCCGCCTCCTCCGCCTGCTCCTTCGCTGCCTGGGCTACCTCCCGATCTGGCGCCTCCCTCTCCTCCCGCGCCTCACGAGCATTCCGCTCTGTGGCTTCCATGAGGTCGGCACGGGGATCCACGCGGCGGGAGCCCGAGGACCCTCCAGCCGTCCCGACGACGGAGCCACCTGGGCCCCGCTCCAGAGAAAGCGGTGCCCTGCTCAGAAAACGGAGAAAAGTTAGGAAGAATGATCCAAACGGAAGAACACAGCAAAACAAGCATACAAGCGACTGGATGCTTACGCCGAGACCGCCTGGGGCTGCTTCACCGCTTTCCGGAAGCGGGCCGCCTTCGCTGCCACCTCGTCTCGCTTCGTTGCTGCGGTAGAGGTCTTTGGCTTCTTTGACCGATTGCCGAAGAGAGCTGACGCGGCCCGGCGCTTCGGAGCACCGCCGCCTGCGGCCGGTGCAGCAGACGGGCCCGCGTTGTGGCGGTCGGGCGCCGGCTGGCAACGTGGGACTTCTTCGGCGTCGGCGTAGTCCGGCCGGTCCTCGAAGCTGGCGGAGATCCCGGTGCCTCCGGGTTCAATGTTGTCGCCTAGGACGGCCTCCTCCATGGCGGCTGCCCCCAAGTCCGGATCGTCAACATCGTCCACCGTGCGATCGGGGGCGTACTGACGCTCGATCCCTGCCGCCCCAGCCGGCGGCGGCAGAAGGGGATTCTGCAAACAAGAGCCGGCTGATCAGAGGCCGATCATCATGGAGTCGGCTGACGACGAAAAGAAGAGAGAAGAGAGAAGCTTACCACAGGCGGTGGGTTGGCGCGAGAGTACGGCGCCTTGCCGTATCGCCAGTCCCCGGCGAGCTTGCAGTTGGCGATGTAGTTAACCATGAGCGCCACTTCCGCGTGCGGCATTTCCCGCGTGCTCAGCCGGCTTGGGTCGAAGCGGCCGCTCATTTGGCACATCATGTGGGGCCGGCTTTGGAGCGAAAGGATCCGGCGCTCCACGAAGGCAGCCACCAAGTCGGCTCCGCGCAGACCCTCCGACTGTACCATTACTCGAAGCCGGGAGATGGCGGCATTCCCAGCCGGCGACAGGGACCTGGACCGATAACTCCACGACGGCTGCCTCCCAGCCGGCAGGCCAGCTACGTAGGCCGGCAGATTGATGTAGTCTCCTCTCGGGGGCGAGCCGGCGTTCTTCACGTAAAAATATGACTTCTGCCAGATCTTCACCGACTGCATTAGAGGGATGGAGGGGAACGGGTTGTTGTCACCTGACCTCGTCATGGCGATGTAGGCTCCGCAGGGAGCCGGCACGCCGGCGGTGACGGTGCCGAGCTTGCTCTGGAAGAGCTCCCCCCAGAGTTCCAGCGTGGGGAGCACGCCCAAGAAGCCTTTGCAGAGGGAGACGAAGGCCGACACGAGCATCACCGCGTGGGCGTGAGGTGATGCGGCTGCAGATTATAGAACTCCAGAAAGGAGCGCAGAAACCCGCTCGCCGGCAGGCCAGAGCCCCGGAGGAAATGCGAGCAGAAGACGACCCGCTCGCCTTCCTCCGGCTCCGGCGAGACCTCCGTCGCGAGCACCAGACGGACTTGCATGAGATTGGCGCCGGCCAGGCGCCGCGTCTGGCGGAGGAACTCCACTTGCTTGTTCTCGATGTTGGAGCCGTGCCATGAGCTCGATAAGGCCATGGGGCGGAGCGCGGTGAGCGTGCTGCGGTGAGAAGCTACGACGGCAGCGAGAGGAAGAAGAAGAAGAGGCAAGAAGACGAGGAGGGATGGAGCGTGGGAGAGCGAGCAAACCTCTGTCTCTTCCCCTCCTCCCCCTACTTGTAGGCTCGAGTGGCGGAGCCGAGGAGGCGCGGCGTGGGGAAACGTGGGATTGATCGTGCCCACTTCCCCCATGACCCGCGTTTATTGCGCCCTAATGGCGAATTCAAGGTGCCAGAGGAAGATGAGCCGTCTCCCTGGGCCGCAGAAGATCAGCGCTCGGGCCGAGGCCAGGGAGTGGCGGGCCCGGGCCTACGGCGGCGTCCCATCGCGCACGTGCGTGGGCAGGTTTCCGCCGCCACGTGGCCCACGGGGGGCCACCATCAGCATGCAAGTCGGCCACCATCCTGGCCGCAAGATACGAGAACTCTCTGAAGACGACCTAAGAGAGCGAAGCTGGTTCCTCGAGGTAAGAAGCTGATCAAGCTTTTCTTCCTTCTGTCCACCTCGAAGCTCGCCCAGCTTCGGGGACTACTGTCGGAGTAAATAGCCATGGGTAGCCTAGCCGGCTTCCCCTGGCCCTTCTGAAATAATTACGAGCCCGTCCAGCTCTCCAAAGAATTCAAGACCTGGGGCCGCCTTCCCCCTGCCGGCTATCTTCTAGGCCGGCTTTGGGGGGCGACCCGCCTTTAGCCCTTATGAAGGAGGCTTTGGGAGGGCCAACTTCGAGAAGTCGGCAACAAGTAGGCCGACTCCTAGAAGCCGGCCCCCATAAAGCAGTCAAGCTCGCACCCGCGAAGTCCGCGTCCACCCAGCCATGATGAAGCAGGGTGTGGCCATAGTAAAGCCTGCCACCCCCAAAACCCGGAGCACGCCCAACACAGTGCATCGTACGGGTGGCCACGACCCGCCCGGCGCGGCACTGTTGCCACGGCGGCCTCGACGCCGTCCACGACGGGCCACCAGCGTGGCCCCCGAGGCGGTGGGCCCCTTCGGACAGAGAGATACCGAGGGCGGCCGCACCTCCTCCCAAGTCGGCCCGATGGAGAGTCGGCCCCCCATAGCCGGCCTGCCATCCTCCTCGAAGGAGATGCCCATTAAGGAGACAAGATACGGCGGGGCTACAATAAGCGCCCGCCAGGACGGCGGTACTGTAGCCACGCTTACCCCGACCAAGCCCGCGTCATCAGCACAGAGCAACAGTAACCAGCCACCGACCAGGCCCTGGACGGTGGGGCCTGCCTGTCGACCAGGGTGCCGGCAGCCGGCGGGACCCACCAGTCGGCGGGCCCCAGCAGCCGGCGGAGAGGCCAGCGAGCATAGTCACAGATGGCTGGGCCCGCGCCCAGCCGGATTACCATTGTACCCCCGGGGGGTAGGCCTATATAAACCCCCTGGTGCACCCATGCAAAGGGTTAGACTCTCAAGCTAGTCTTAGACACCATACAAGGAGAGGAAGTAGGCTAGCCTGGCCCTTCTTCCTCCTTCCACCACAAACAGCTCAAGGAGCATCGTGTAGCTACTTGTTCATCTAGTAATCATGCGGAGACCCCGCAGAGCAGCAGTAGGGGTGTTATCTCCACGGAGAGCCCTGAAGCTGGGTAAAGTACGCCGGCGAGCTTGTCTTCACCTCATCCCGTTTCCAGGCACCGGCGACGTCTTATTGGCTCCCACAATGATAAGCCACCCATTGGCATATGTCGCACCTACCACCCGACACGTGCTCGCGGCAGAACCAGACACCAAGTGGGGCAAAGATCTACCTGAGCCCTCCAGGGCAGCCGGTACTGTGTGTACCACGACCTCCACACCCACAACACCAACGAATGCCAAGAACTCCGCGCTGTGCGAGAAGGAAGGATCGGCCGTCGTCCCGACCACGCCGATCGGGGCTACGGCCGAGGAGGAGGAAGAAACGCAGGACGCTGGGAAGACCGCGGCCCGCACCAAGGGTGGCGCGATCAACCTCATGAGGATCGCTGGCGAGACCTGCCTCGCGAGGGGGACTGGAGGGATCAGCCTCGTGAGGATCGCCCATAGGGCAACGCAGGCCTCCCTCCACTGCCGCCTCAGCCAAGAAGGAACGAGGACCGCCATCAAGATGAATGGGTTGGGGGCTTCCAGGAGCCATGCGCAATCGCCTGCATCCTGGGCGGAGCTCAAGCCCCAGCCTCCCAACGCATCTTCAAGCAGTTTGCCTATGAAGTGAATGCAGTCCTCCCCAGGCTTGAAGCAACACACCCTCTCAGGTAGTCGACATGCGCCATCACATTTAGCTCAGCGGATCAACTCAAGTGTGCAGCCACAGCCGGAGTCCTCCCGATGCTTTGCTCCCCAGTTATCAACAATGTACTGGTCACCAGGACCCTCATCGATGGTGGGGCAGGGCTCAACGTCCTGTCCTTGGAAACGTTCAACAATCTCCAAGTGCCCTACGACCAGCTTCAGCCAACCAAGCCCTTCTTTGGAGTCACCGACGGCTCCATGGTCCCGACTGGGCAGGACCGCCTCCCTATCACCTTCGGGGCATGCAACAACTACCGCACCGAGCTCATCGACTTCGACGTCGCCCACATCCGCCTGCCGTACAACGCCATCCTCGGGTACCCAGCGCTGGCCAAGTTCATGGTCGTGATTCACCATGGCTACAACGTCCTCAAGATGCCAGGAAGTGGCGGAGTCATCACGGTGCCCTGTGAAGAAAAGGATAAAGTGTGTTCCCTGGAGTGAGCCTTTCAGGCCGCGTCACTGGAAGACCCGGATCGCGGAAGCAGGAGGCTTCCTGAGACCACCCCCAAAAAGAAGAAGACGTCGTCCGGACCTGCCCCTCGGGAGGCGGGCCCCTCAAGGCCCGCATCTGCCCAGGGGGAACCTCCTTCCATCGCATAGGAAAGCGCGCCCGGCGCCCTCCTCAGGCAGGGCTCGGGGGCTCTCCCCTGGAGGGCCACCGACCTGGCCAGGGTCACGAGGGAGGCGCTTGGGCACCACGTGGAGGTGTGTTTCGAAGCACGTTTCCCTCAAGAAGGAGCAAGGCAAGGAAGGTCGGACCCGCAGGAGTTCGTCGACAAGGCCATCCAAGAACTACAGGAATCAAGAATCATGAGAGGTTGCCGCCGTCTACCGGTTGTGGCTCCCCATCTAGGCGAGGATGGTGGGCTGCGCGTCTGCATCAACGTACCAAGTCTCAACCAAGTCGCTACGATGGAGCGTCTCTGGCCCTCGCGAGTGGGGCGCTGCGGGGGTCCGCCCCACAGCTACGTTCGCATGCCTTACGGCTTGTCGAGCGCGGTTGCTACGCGCCAGCGCCTCATGAGGGGCATCATGGAGGCTCAAGAAGACATGTGTTCCGCAGCCTTGGCGGAGATGGAGATGATTCGCGAAGAGCTACCAGTGCCTCCGGAGCCTCCCGAGGCCCCTGGGCCTGGGGGCTCGTGAGGATTGGCTTCCGCAGCCCACCGAGTCTGCTGCACCAACACCCCTTCGCCCTCGACACCCTCAGGTGACATCTTACAAGTTTTATTTCCAGCTGGGAGCGCCCTCCCAGGGCTGCATCGTTCCCAGGCCGCGTGGGTCCGTCCCTACGGTATGTATCCCTTTTATTTCATATCGTTAGCTTGCTTTGATGGGGGCGCGCCTCGGGCTGCATCATCCCCAAGTCGCTCGGGCCCGACCCAGCGGTGCCTACCTTCCCAGCATCTATTTGAATGAATCCCCTCCTTTGCGACTAACGTGTTTGATCTAGTTGCCTGCTCAACTGACGCCAACTGACGGAATTGCTCCCACAACGGCACGACGCTTGCGCATGGGTCCGTCCCTGCAACGCCGACAAACCTGAATGGCTGAGCTTTGGCCGCGGCAACCCCCCATAGCGCCACCTCGTCAAGCCTCCAGTGCCTCACCTCCCCTCGGAAGCAACTAACAGCAGACTGATAATTGTCATAGCAACCTCTTCTTCCTTCTATGATGAGTTTATAGGATCCCCTAAGGGAGTTGCGCCAGGCAAGGCCCTCACGACGTTCCTTTCACTCTCGTCCGCGCGAACCACTTGCACGTTAAAGGGGGGGCTGAGCATCACGACTCAGGGCTCCTACTGGCTCTCTAGCCCTCACCCTCTGGCCTTGACCACAGCATCGTGACCTGGCATACCAGCGACGGCTGAGACTAGCTCGAGGGCCGGGACCCAAGGACGTAGAGAAGGGGGTCGTGAGGACCTCGCCAAGCGATTCCGCTCCTGCCGACGCGCGGACCCGACGACACACCAGGGATAATCCCCGACTCTCGAGATAAGTCATCGCCCGAAAGCACCGGCTATCGTAGCACTACCCCCGCACTTAATGCAATTCCGTGTTAGCGACGCCGCTCAACTTTCTTGCCGAGTGACGGCTGCTTGGGTGCCAAAGGGGACCTCCTGAGCATCGCGACTCATGGGCTCTTACCGGACCCCGGGTCGCTCACCTCCTGGCCTTGACCACGGCATCGCGACCTGGCATACCAGCGACGGCTGACGCCGCCTTGGGACTGGGACCTGTCGACGCAGAGCACCAAGCCCTCGCGAGGTTCGAAAGGGAGAACCGAGCTAAGACGGAATCAGCAACTCGCACAGCTCTACAACAAGGGTTATGTATCGACAAACAGGATTATAGGCACCTTACAAGCCCCTATGGGGCGCAATTTGATTCCTCGCAGGGAACGGATCCTAAGGGATGCTAACTACACGCACTCCTGCAAAAGATGCCATCATCAACAGTGAGCCGTCAAGCGCCGGCGCCAACCCCATCCAGATCAGAGTCGGCGATGGCCAGACGAGCCCGCCCGGGTCCAGGAGCGGCGCCGTCTCGGGGCTCGTAGCTGTCGTCACTTGTCTCCGGAGTCACGAAGATCTCGCCGGAGTCGCTGGATCCTCCAGCGCCTCCGTCGCCTCCAGAGCCGCCAAGGGAGTGGTCGACGGGCCTGGCCCTCACCATGGCGAGGTCCTGGCCACCTCTCCCGGGGCAACACTCCAGCCGGCGCCCGTTCGCGTCGAAGACCTTGAAGAGCATCACCGAAGCGCCGTCATACTCCAAGTGGACCGCGAAGACGCCCCTTACCCTGCAAACCCGGCCGATCTCTCTCCAGCCGCGAGTCATGTAGACCTTGCCCGGGGCAACGACCGTGACCTCTGCCTCGGTCGCGAGGGTGCTGCAGCTGGCGTGCTACAGCCAGAGCTCCAGGGGCTCCCCCAGCAGGATGATGGAGGCGAAGAAGGGAGGCAGACGGATCCAAGACTGGAGACGAATGGCGACATGGAGCATGAACTCTTGGGAGGAGCTCTCGGCGTGGACCCCAGAAGGAACAACCCACACCTTCGTGACCCGTCGGCGCCGGCAACGGCGCTGACCGCGGGGATCGGCGTCGACCCCTTCGAGGCCCTCGACGTGGGCACGCAAGGGAAGCGGGAACCCCGGCGGAGCCCACTCGCACCGAGGCCTCGACACCACCTGACGGTCTTCCTCGTCCCGGCCGCAAAGGGCGAGCCGTTTCTTCGGCGGGAGCGGGTCTGGTCCCTCTCGAGGGGCCTTTCCCTTCTCCGCTGCAGAGAACCAGAAAATCGGAGCCATCGCGGCAAGACGGAGCAAGGATCAGGAAGAAGGAGAAGCAAGGAGGGATGGACTGGAAGGGCACGCGCAGTTCCGTACTTATAGCCGGCGGAGGCCAACCGCCGGCCTCCACGATCGCAGGTAATCATGACACGATTTGCATGCAGGGACTTGTCCAACTCGTGTGATCACCAAGGCGTCATGGGGAAGCGGAGACGCCCATGTCCAACCAACCGCTACGCGGCGCCCAAGGCCGCAGGCTGTTAGGGCCCGCAGCGGTTCGCCCTTGCCCTTTCGCCTATCGGCACGAACAAGTCCGGGTGTGCCTTGGGCCCAGGGGCTACTGTCTGCGTTCTGGGAATGGGGGTCACCAGACTTGCCTGCCTGCGGCCTGCGGCGTGGCTCAAAGGGGGGCCAGCACGGCCCATCTTCATTAACACAAGACTCAAGACCCTCGCGAGGGGCCAAGCCTCGCGGGGCAGATGACACGGAGCTTCCTCAGGCGCGGCCTCGTCAGGCTGGCTCGTGAGGAGGTGGAGAGATCAAGGCGGGGTACCTCGCGAGGTGCCCATGACGCAAGCCATGACGACTCAAGGCGCCAGGCGGGTGCCAGCCCGCGCATCGTCCTCCTTTCCTCTTTGGTGCAAAGGGAGCAAGCGCAGCCGCGGATTACCAAGGCATCAGGCAAAGGTTGCCATTTCGGTGCAACGAGACCAAGACCAGGAGGACTATGAGACGGAGGTCACCATGGAGCCCAAGACAGTGTCATCACCAGAGCTTTGCGCAGGCGAAGACTGCTTTTGTCAGGATAGCTGATACTTGCTGCCCCCCCTTCAAATTAGCCCACCATTGTTGGCTCCCTTCCCGCTCGATATTTGGGAAGAGGACCAGGGCCTCTATAAATAGGACTAGCCACCATAGTGTAGGGGGGTCGGTCGGACCGAAACCACGGGATCGATCAGTCAATCAGGCAGAGAGAGAGAGAGAAAGGTGGCTGAACTCCTCCCAGCAGTTCATCGCCCCAGCCAAGAACAGACCCTCACGACGCTGTTCTTCCTTGTACTATTCATCATCATCAGCCCAAGAGGCAATCCACCCACCACACACTGGAGTAGGGTATTACACCACAACGGTGGCCCGAACCAGTATAAACCTTGTGTCTCTTGTGCAGTTCTTTCAGTAGTTTAGATCTTTGCGAGACGGTGAGGTAGAAGGCGTAATCTCCGCGCGCACCCTAGTGTTCAAACCTTGAGGGTCTGCCGGAACCCGAAATCCGACAGTAGGATTAACTGCGCCCGGGACCCCACGACCCCCACGATTTACCACATGAAGTTACCACACGCCATAACCACGCGGGAACTTCAACCGTCCGCTCGGCCGCAATGGATCCGTTCACATGCCGAGGCGCGGTAGTGGCGGGCCCCGCCTGTAGGCCTGTCCTGTCGCGCGCGTGAGCGATTAGACTAGCTCCACCACGTGGCACCTCGCGACGGGTCAACCATGGGCGGCAACCCAGAAGCTTATCAGGCACGCCGCCTGAACTCCGCCGCAGCACTCAAACTTTTTTAGGGGCAAGTCGGCCTTGAGCAAGTCCGACTCCAACTAGTCGGCTTGACAGAAGACGGCTAGCGAAGCCCAGATCCGACCGCCAGAGAGAAGAAAATGTTGAAGCTCCATGACATGTCGCACTCGGAGCCTCACCAGCTTCGGGGACTACTGTCAGAGTAATTGGCCACGGGTAGGCTAACCTAGGCCCAGAACCTTTCAAGACATTGAGGCAGACTGCGCACCTCGAGACCCCAGGACGAAGAGCCGCCTTCTGAGAGTCAGCGGCAAGGCGGCCGGCGGCCCACTCGCGGCTGAGTCCCAGGGACGACTTCAGGATGAGCCGACTCTTGACTAGCGACTTCCAGAGAAGCCGGCCTTGGGGAGTCGGCCCGCGACGCCAACAACCCCCATGCCCTCAGAAAGAGGGATGGGACGGGGAGTGGCCACAGTAAGGTCCACTCCCACCCCTTTTTCCAAGGGCCGGCATGGCTACAGTATGCCGTACCCGCGGAGATCTCCGCGCGGCGCGACACTGTTGCCATGCCGGCCCTGACATCAGCCCCAGGGGGCGGAGCCCTGTGCCCACGACGGCCTACTGGTACGACCCAGGGATGATGGGTCTGTTGGGGAACGTAGCAGAAATTCAAAATTTTCCTGCGTGTCACCAAGATCTATCTATGGAGAAACCAGCAACGAGGGGAAGGAGAGTGCATCTACATATCCTTGTAGATCGCTAAGCGGAAGCGTTCAAGTGAACAGGTTGATGGAGTCGTACTCGTCGTGATCCAAATCACCGATGATCCTAGTGCCGAATAGACGGCACCTCCACGTTCAACACACGTACAGCCCGACGATGTCTCCCATGCCTTGATCTAGCAAGGAGAGAGGGAGAGGTTGAGGAAGACTCCATCCAGCAGCAGCACAACGGCGTGGTGGTGATGGAGGAGCATGGCAATCCTGCAGGGCTTCGCCAAGCACCACGGGAGAGGAGAAGGACTTGGGAGAAGGGGAGGGCTGCACCAGAACATTGGTATGGCTCCCCTCCCACCCCCCACATATATATAGGGGCAAGGGAGAGGGGGGAGGCGCAGCCTTGGCCCTTCCTCCAAGGAAGGGTGCGGCTAGGAGGAGTCCCTCCTCCCCAAGGCACCTCGGAGGTGCCTTCCCCCTTTAGGACTCTTCCTTTCCTTATCTCTTGGCGCATGGGCCTCTTGGGGCTGGTGCCCTTGGCCCATATAGGCCAAGGTGCACACCCCTACAGCCCATGTGGCCCTCCGGGGCAGGTGGCCCCACCCGCTGGGCCCCCGGGACCCTTCCGGTGGTCCCGGTACAATACCGATGACCCCGAAACTTGTCCCGATGGCCGAAATAGGACTTCCCATATATAAATCTTTACCTCCGGACCACTCCGGAACTCCTCGTGGTGTCCAGGATCTCATCCGGGACTCCGAACAACATTCGGTAACCACATACAAACTTCCTATATAACCCTAGCGTCATCGAACCTAAAGTGTGTAGACCCTACAGGTTCGGGAACCATGCAGACATGACCGAGATGTTCTTCGGTCAATAACCAACAGCGGGATCTGGATACCCATGTTGGCTCCCACATGTTCCACGATGATCTCATCGGATGAACCACGATGTCAAGGACTTAATCAATCCCGTATACAATTCCCTTTGTTTATCGGTACGATACTTGCCCGAGATTCGATCGTCGGTATCCTGATACCTAGTTCAATCTCGTTACCGGCAAGTCTCTTTACTCGTTCCGTAACACATCATCCCGTGATCAACTCCCTGATCACATTGTGCACATTATGATGATGTCCTACCGAGTGGGCCCAGAGATACCTCTCCGTCACATGGAGTGACAAATCCCAGTCTCGATTCATGCCAACCCAACAGACACTTTCAGAGATACCTGTAATGTACCTTTATAGCCACCCAGTTACGTTGTGACGTTTGGCACACCCAAAGCACTCCTACGGTATCCAGGAGTTGCACAATCTCATGGTCTAAGGAAATGATACTTGACATTAGAAAAGCTTTAGCATACGAACTACACGATCTAGTGCTATGCTTAGGATTGGGTCTTGTCCATCACATCATTCTCCTAATGATGTGATCCCGTTATCAACGACATCCAATGTCCATGGTCAGGAAACCGTAACCATCTATTGATCAACGAGCTAGTCAACTAGAGGCTTACTAGGGACATGGTGTTGTCTATGTATCCACACATGTATCTGAGTTTCCTATCAATACAATTCTAGCATGGATAATAAACGATTATCATGAACAAGGAAATATAATAATAACTTATTTATTATTGCCTCTAGGGCATATTTCCAACAGTCTCCCACTTGCACTAGAGTCAATAATCTAGTTCACATCGCCATGTGATTAACACTCACAGGTCACATCGCCATGTGACTAACACCCAAGAGTTTACTAGAGTCAGTAGTCTAGTTCACATCACTATGTGATTAACACTCAATGAGTTCTAGGTTTGATCATGTTGCTTGTGAGAGAGGTTTTAGTTAACGGGTCTGAACCTTTCAGATCCGTGTGTGCTTTACAAATCTCTATGTCATCTCCTAGATGCAGCTACCACGCTCTATTTGGAGCTATTCCAAATAACTGTTCTACTATACGAATCCAGTTTACTACTCAGAATAATCTGGATTAGTGTCAAAGTTTGCATCGGCGTAACCCTTTACAACAAACTCTTTTACCACCTCCATAATCCAGAAAATTCCTTAGTCCACTAGTTACTAAGGATAACATTGACCGCTGTCCTGTGATCCATTCTTGGATCACTCTTGTACCCCTTGACTGACTCATGGCAAGGCACACTTCAGGTGCGGTACATAGCATAGCATACTGTAGAGCCTATGTCTTAAGCATAGGGGACGACCTTCGTCCTTTCTCTCTATTCTACCGCAGTCAGGTTTCGAGTCTTACTCAATGTTCACACCTTATAACACAGCCAAGAACTCCTTCTTTGCCGACCCATTTTGAACTCCTTCAAAATCTTGTCAAGGTATGTGCTCATTTGAAAGTTCCATTAAGAGTTTTGATCTATCCTTATAGATCTTGATGCTCAATGCTCAAGTAGCTTAATCCAGGCTTTCCATTGAAAAACACTTTCCAAATAACCCTATATGCTTTCCAGAAATTCTACGTCACTTCTGATCAACAATATGTCAACAACATATACTCATCAGAAATTCTATAGTGCTCCCACTCACTTCTTTGGAAATACAAGTTTCTTATAAACTTTGTATAAACCCAAAATCTTTGATCATCATCAAAGCGTATGTTCCAACTCCGAGATGCTTACTCCAGTCCTTAGAAGGATTGCTGGAGCTTTGCATGCTTATTAGCATCTTTCAGGATTGACAAATCCTTCCGGTTGTATCACATACAACCTTTCCTCAAGAAAAACGTCGAGGAAACAATGTTTTGACATCCTATCTGCAAGATTTCATAAATAATGCAGTAATCGCTAATATAATTCCAACAGACTCTTAGCATCGCTTCGGGTGAGAAAGTCTCATCATAGTCAACTCTTTGAACTTGTCGGGAAACATCTTAACGACAAGTCGAGCTTTCTTAATGGTGACATTTACCATCATTGTCCGTCTTCCTTTTAAAATCCATCTGTACTCAACAGCCTCACGACCATCGAGTCGTTCTGCCAAAGTCTACACTTTGTTTTCATACATGGATCCTCGCTCGAATTTTATGGCCTCGAGCCATTCATCGGAATCCGGGCCCACCATCGCTTCTCCATAGCTTGTAGGTTCATTGTTGTCTAGCAACATGATTTCCAAGGCAGGATTATGTGCCACTCTGAAGTAGCACGCATCCTTGTCATCCCACGAGGTTTGGTAGTGACTTGATCTGAAGTCTCATGATCACTACCATAAGCTTCCACTTCAATTGGTCTAGGTGCCACAGGAACAACTCTTTGTGCCCTGCTATACACTAGTTGTAGTGACGGTTCAATAACCTCGTCAAGTCTCTGCCATCCTCCCACTCAATCCTCGAGACAAACCTTTTCCTCAAGAAAGAACCTTATTCAAGAAACAATCTCTATTGCTTTCGGATCTGAATTAGGAGGTATACCCAACTGTTTTGGGTGTCCTATGAAGATGCATTTATCCGCTTTGGGTTCGAGCTTATCATCCTGAAACTTTTTCACATAAGCGTCGCAGCCCAAACTGTTAAGAAATGACAGCTTAGGTTTCTCTAAACCACAGTTCATACGGTGTCATCTCATCGGAATTACGTGGTGCCCTATTTAAAGTGAATGCGGTTGTCTCTAATGCTTAACCCATAAACTATCGTGGTAATTCGATAAGATACATCATGGTATGCATCATATCCAATAGGGTGCAGTTATGATGTTCGGACACACCATCACACTATGGTGTTCCAGGCTGTATTAGTTGTGAAACAATTTCCACAATGTCTTAATTCTGTGCCAAACTCGTAATTTAGATATTCATCTCTATGTTCATATCATAGATATTTTATCCTCTTGTCACGATGATCTTTCAACTTCACCCTGAAATTACTTGAACCTTTCAATAATTCAGACTCATGATTCATCAAGTAAATATACTCAACATCTACTCAAATCATCTGTGAAGTAAGAACATAATGATATCCACTACATGCCTCAGCACTCATTGGACTGCAGATATCAAAATGTATTACTTCCAACAAGTTGCTTTCTAGTTCCATTTTACTGAAACCGAGGCTTTCAGTCATCTTGCCCATGTGGTATGATTTGCATGTCTCAAGTGATTCAAAAATCAAGTGAGTCCAAACGATCCATCTGTATAGAGTTTCTTCATGCATATCTACCAACAAACATGGTTCGCATGTCTCAATCCTTTCAAAAATGAGTGAGTCCAAAGATCCATCAACATGGAGCTTCTTCATGCGTTTTATACTGATATGACTTATGTGGCAGTGCCACAAGTAGGTGGTACTATCATTACTATCTTTTGGCATGAACATGTGTATCACTACGATCGAGATTCAACAACCAATTCATTTTAGGTGTAAGACCATTGAAGGTATTATTCAAATAAACAGAGTAACCATTATTCTCCTTAAATGAATAACCGTATTGCGATAGACATAATCCAATCATGTCTATGCTCAACGCAAACACCAATCTCGATGGTAGAGGGAGCGTACGATATTTGATCATATCCACATTGGAAACATTTCCAAGACATATCGTCAGCTCACCTTTAGCTAGTCTCCGTTTATTCCGTAGCTTTTATTTTGAGTTACTAACACTTAGCAACCGAACCGGTATCTAATACCCTGGTGCTACTAGGAGTACTAGTAAAGTACACATCAACACAATGTATATCCAATATACTTCTATCGACCTTACAAGCCTTCTCATCTACCAAGTATCTAGGGTAATTCTGCTCCAGTGGCTGTTCCCCTTATTACAGAAGCACTTAGTCTCGGGTTTGGGTTCAACCTTGGGTTTCTTCACTAGAGCAGCAGCTGAATTGCCGTTTCATGAAGTATCCCTTCTTGCCCTTGCCCTTCTTGAAACTAGTGGTTTCACCAACCATCAACAATTGATGCTCCTTCTTGATTTCTACTTTTGTGGTGTCAAACATCGCGAATATCTCATGGATCATCATATATGTCCCTGATATATTATAGTTCATCACGAAGCTCTAGCAGCTTGGTGGTAATGACTTCGGAGAACTATCACTATTTCATCTGGAAGATCAACTCCCACTTGATTCAAGCGATTGTTGTACTCAGACAATCTGAGCACAAGCTCAACAATTGAGCTTTTCTCCCTTAATTTGTAGGCTAAGAAAATCGTCAGAGGTCTTATACCTCTTGACGTGGGCACGAGCCTGAAATCTCAATTTCAACCCTCAAAACATCTCATATGTTTCGCGACATTTCAAAACGTCTTCGGTGCCTCAACTCTAGACCGTTTAGCTGAACTATCATGTAGTTATCAAAATGTGTATGTCAGATGTTCGCAACATCCACAGACGACGTTCGAGGTTCAGCACACTGAGCGGTGCATTAAGGACATAAGCCTTCTATGAAGCAATGAGGACAATCCTCAGTTTACAGACCTAGTCCGCATAATAGCTACTATCAACTTTCAACTAAATTTTCTCTAGGAACATATCTAAACAGTAGAACTGAAGCACGAGCTACGACATAATTTCTAAAATCCTTTTGACTATGTTCAGGATAAACAAGTTCATCTTATGAACTCCCACTCAGATAGACATCCCTCTAGTCATCTAAGTGATTACATGATCCGAGTCAACTAGGCTGTGTCCGATCATCACGTGAGACGGACTAGTCAACATCGGTGAACATCTTCATGTTGATCGTATCTTCTATACGACACATGCTCGACCTTTTGGTCTTCTGTGTTCCGAGGCCATGTCTGTACACATGCTAGGCTCGTCAAGTCAACCTAATTGTTTCGCGTGTGTAAATCTGTCTTACACCAGTTGTATGTGAACGTTAGAATCTATCACACCCGATCATCATGTGGTGCTTCGAAACAACGAACTATCGCAACGGTGCACAGTTAGGGGGAACACTTTCTTGAAATTTTATGAGGGATCATCTTATTTACTACCGTCGTTCTAAGTAAACAAGATGCAAAAACATGATAAACATCACATGCAATCAAATAGTGACATGATATGGCCAATATCATATTGCTCCTTTTGATCTCCATCTTCGGGGCTCTACGATCATCATCGTCACCGGCATGACACCATGATCTCCATCATCGTGTCTTCTTGAAGTTGTCTCGCTAACTTATTACTTCTACTACTATGGCTACCGGTTAGCAATAAAGTAAAGTAATTACATGATGTTTATGTTGACGCGCAGGTCATAAATAAATAAAGACAACTCCTATGGCTCCTGCCGTTTGTCATATTCATCGACATGCAAGTCGTGATTCCTATTACAAGAACATGATCAATCTCATACATCACATATATCATTTATCACATCCTTTTGGCCATATCACATCACATAGCATACCCTGCAAAAACAAGTTAGACGTCCTCTAATGGTTGTTTGCATGTTTTACGTGGCTGCTATGGGTTTCTAGCAAGAACGTTTCTTACCTACGCAAAACCACAAGGTGATATGCCAATTGCTATTTACCCTTCATAAGGACCCTCTTCATCGAATCCGATCCGACTAAAGTGGGAGAGACAGACACCCTCCAGCCACCTTATGCAACTAGTGCATGTTTGTTGGTGGAACGGTCTCACGTAAGCGTACGTGTAAGGTTGGTCCGGGCCGCTTCATCCCACAATGCCGCCGAATCAAGATTGGACTAGTAACGGTAAGCATATTGAACAAAATCAATGCCCACAACTACTTTGTGTTCTACTCGTGCATAGAATCTACACAATAGACCTAGCTCATGATGCCACTGTTGGGGAACGTAGCAGAAATTCAAAATTATCCTACGTGTCACCAAGATCTATCTATGGAGAAACCAGCAACGAGGGGAAGGAGAGTGCATCTACATACCCTTGTAGATCGCTAAGCGGAAGCGTTCAAGTGAACTGGTTGATGGAGTCGTACTCGTCGTGATCCAAATCACCGATGATCCTAGTGCCGAACGGACGGCACCTCCGCGTTCAACACACGTACAGCCCGACGATGGCTCCCACGCCTTGATCCAGCAAGGAGAGAGGGAGGTTGAGGAAGACTCCATCCAGCAGCAGCACAACGGCGTGGTGGTGATGGAGGAGCGTGGCAATCCTGCAGGGCTTCGTCAAGCACCACGGGAGAGGAGAAGGCCTTGGGAGAAGGGGAGGGCTGCACCAGAACATTGGTATGGCTGCCCTCCCACCCCCCACATATATATAGGGGCAAGGGAGAGGGGGGGAGGCGCAGCCTTGGCCCTTCCTCCAAGGAAGGGTGCGGCTAGGAGGAGTCCCTCCTCCCCAAGGCACCTCGGAGGTGCCTTCCCCCTTTAGGACTCTTCCTTTCCTTATCTCTTGGCGCATGGGCCTCTTGGGGCTGGTGCCCTTGGCCCATATAGGCCAAGGTGCACACCCCTACAGCCCATGTGGCCCTCCGGGGCAGGTGGCCCCACCCGGTGGGCCCCCGGGACCCTTCCGGTGGTCCCGGTACAATACCGATGACCCCGAAACTTGTCCCGATGGCCGAAATAGGACTTCCCATATACAAATCTTTACCTCTGGACCATTCCGGAACTCCTCATGACGTCTGGGATCTCATCCGGGACTCCGAACAACATTCGGTAACCACATACAAACTTCCTATATAACCCTAGCGTCATCGAACCTTAAGTGTGTAGACCCTACGGGTTCGGGAACCATGCAGACATGACCGAGACATTCTCCGGTCAATAACCAACAGCGGGATCTGGATACCCATGTTGGCTACCACATGTTCCACGATGATCTCATCGGATGAACCACGATGTCAAGGACTTAATCAGTCCCGTATACAATTCCCTTTGTTTATCGGTATGATACTTGCCCGAGATTCGATCGTCAGTATCCCGATACCTAGTTCAATCTCGTTACCGGCCAGTCTCTTTACTCGTTCCGTAACACATCATCCCATGATCAACTCCTTGATCACATTGTGCACATTATGATGATGTCCTACCGAGTGGGCCCAGAGATACCTCTCCGTCACATGGAGTGACAAATCCCAGTCTCGATTCATGCCAACCCAACAGACACTTTCGGAGATACCTGTAATGTACCTTTATAGCCACCCAGTTACGTTGTGACGTTTGGCACACCCAAAGCACTCCTACGGTATCCAGGAGTTGCACAATCTCATGGTCTAAGGAAATGATACTTGACATTAGAAAAGCTTTAGCATACGAACTACACGATCTAGTGCTATGCTTAGGATTGGGTCTTGTCCATCACATCATTCTCCTAATGATGTGATCCCGTTATCAACGACATCCAATGTCCATGGTCAGGAAACCGTAACCATCTATTGATCAACGAGCTAGTCAACTAGAGGCTTACTAGGGACATGGTGTTGTCTATGTATCCACACATGTATCTGAGTTTCCTATCAATACAATTCTAGCATGGATAATAAACGATTATCATGAACAAGGAAATATAATAATAACTTATTTATTATTGCCTCTAGGGCATATTTCCAACAGGGTCCCACCAGTCGGCGGGCATATGAAAGACGACGAAAGCACCACCAGTCGGCCCGGATGGGAGTCGGCCACCAGAAGTCGGTCGTCCCCTCCCACGCGCCCCACGCGCCATTAATCAGACACGACAAGTAGTGGCCACAGTGATCGCCCGCCAGATGGCGGGGCTGTCGCCACGACCTCATGACCGAGCCTACGTCATTAGAGGCACGGCTATAGTATCTGCAGCCGGCAAAGACCCGCCTGCGGCGGACGCGGCCCGTCGGCTCCGCACCAAGCCAGTCGGCGGGGCCCACCAGTCGGCAAGCCCCAGGAGTCGGCGGATAAGATGGCGGCCAGAGAGACTGACGGCTGGGCCCGCGCCCAGCCGGATTACCATTGTACCCCTGGGGGTAGGCCTATATAAACCCCCCAGGGCATCAATGCAAAGGGTTGGAATCCATTAGCACTAGACCAGATCATACAGGAAGGAGAGAGCTAGCCTTGCCTTCTCCTACCTCCAGGAAACAGCTCAAGGAGCAACCGTGTAAACACTTTGCCATAGTGATCATGTGGAGACCCCGTAGAGCAGCAGTAGGGGTATTATCTCCCCGGAGAGCCCTGAAGCTGGGTAAGATTCGTCGGCATGCATGTCTTCGCCTTATCCCGTTTCCATGCACCGGCGACGTTCTACTCGCCCCCACCATGATAAGCCATCCTTTGGCATATGTCGCACCCAACTCCCGACACCCCTCCATTCATTGAACAACCCCACGGGTGAATAAAGATACAGCAAGTATTGTATTTATATAGAACGAGCAAGCTCGAACTGTTTTCGCGTAGTTAAAAGTTGAGGGCGGGGCTTTTCCCGGGCAGTACGCGCGGCAATTTTCGGGTAGGGCCAGAAGACTATTTTTTTTAACTTCGGGACGGCCACATAGCATGGAGCCGACCCCAACGATTTTAAGCTTACAGGCACGGTACACGCTATCCTAGACTACTATACACATGAAACTGCCACACGAGCGTCCGGGCTGCGCTTGGCTCTTCGCCTCTTCGGGAAGTCGAACAATGATGGAATACTACTGCACTGGAGGAGTACTATAGTATGCTTCTGGCCATCTGACACCGATTGAACTGTGGCATGTCCACCGCGTGCGGGAGGGAGAGCGTGTAGCGAAAGCCTCTCCTAGTCTTGCCAGCCACCACGCTCATGGGCGAGGGAGGGACGCTCCTGCCTTTGCGTGTATGATAGGTGGGCCCTACAGGTGTGTGGCCAACCTGTCATACAGCCAAAGGCATGTGCAGTTAAGTCCGCAAGGAAGAGGATAATCAAACTTCTCGTTGATGCAAGAGTTGACGAGACACATCAAAGCACTGTACTCGATACATTTCAATAATTTGCGTGTCTGACTCCCAGATGCAGAGGCCGAGGGTCATCATCCTCCTTTTCGAGAAAAAATAGGCGCGTGTGTGAGAGGACGAGTGCGTGCGTGCACCTCTTCTCTTCTTGTATAACGTACTACTAAACTCAGAGTACAAGTTTTTGTGGGTGGCGCGATAGTGCATGCGAGAAGTCCCGAGAGATAGGTTTAATGCATTAATTGCAATGCATGCATGCATAAAGTACATGCATTGGTCAATTTTCTCTTAATACTTGCATGCAATGATTTAATGCACCTTGGAATCTGAACATGTGTTGGGGACAACCAAATTGAGCCTTATAAAATGGAAAAACTAAAATTTTGAGATAAGCCCTATAAAACTGGAAAGGAGGGAGTAGAAAAAGAAGTACTCCATCCGGGAATAGTGCCACACTTCGAAACTAGAACCGTCAATAAATTTTGAGCTTGCGTCTCGTCACATTCCAAATTACTCCATGTTATATTGAATTGCAAACCTGTTCACACCGATCACAACCTAAACGGTTTCCCACTTAGCAGTGTATTAGTACTCGGTTAGAAATACTAGTATGACAAGATGACTGCACATTCCTCCTCAGCTCCTCATCCACAAAAACAAACAAGTCATTCAGCATCCTTCCCTTGCTTCTACCATGGCCAGCGTGAGTTCTGGGTTGAGAGATTGCTACCAGGGAGAGGCGAGCATGGAAGCGGAAGCACGAGAGATGTCCCGCCTCGCTGCAAGAGCAGCCGACATGTCCCGTCGTGCGTAAGTAGCAGCACAGAGGTCCCGCCGTGCCGCTGAAGCAGCATGGAGGTCCCGCCGCGTCGTCAATGCAGTAGACTGGTACGGCCGCGCCATGGAAGCAGCAGAGATGTCCCGCCGCGCCACGAATGCAGTAGAGATGTCCTGCCGTGGCGCGGCGGCCTGGGAAAATTTCTCACGGGCACGCGACGACTGTTACAGGTGCATGCATGCGATCGTCCATAGCTAGACGGATCAGATCTCCCGCTCGGCGAGGTTGCAGGATGACATGATAGCCTCGTTTGAACAGGCTACCGGCGTCATCCAGCAACTAAGGGAGGACAATGAGAGGCTCCGGGCCGAGCGCGACCTGCTGAGGGAGAAGATCGTCCGAAGTGCAGACCTGTGGGAGGAGACTAGTGCCTTGTTGAAGAAACTTATGGATGAGAATGACATGTTCCGCAACGAGCGCCAAAGGTTGGTGAAGGAATCCGTGGATGTTCTCAAGCAGCGTCTTGAGGACACAAAAGAGCTCATTGCCACTCGCCGCGGAGACTAGTTTCCTGGTTTCTTTTGATGTAATAATCGGTTTAGGATGTGGATTGTGTCGTCGGTTGTGAAATGTTGGGTTCTAGCGCGGCCTTTGTTGGCCTCTTGGGATGTTGCGATTTCAATCTGGTAGCTTTTAGTCCTTCGTGTTAGGCAGGAGTTGTGCTAAACTTCTTGTGAATTGTGGTGGTTTTCAGTAATGAAGATCGGAAGGGGCAAGCCCTTCTTTGATCAAAAAAAATTTAATCGTCCGTATATACTCATTAGTCTTGCTATAAGTCACAGTAGATGCTATATTGGTCCGTCGGATCTTACATCAAGATCCGTGCTTTCATATTTTCTTTTTTCTCTCTTAAATCTCAGTCGAGTGAGACATAGCCACACCATTAAACAGAGGCTCGAGCGCCATTAATGGAGACCTTGGGAGAGAGGTCGACGGCAGATGGAGGTCAAAGGGCTCTCCTCCCGATAAGCACGTGCAGGGGTCTGATCGCATGCCTCTCGTACTCAAATAGCTACCCTGCACGTCGCCTCCTAGCTAATAAAAAAGGGGACGCGTGGCGGCACGTAAATGGTACTAGTAAGTAGAACGCACACGGTTTCAATAATACTTGTGTTTCCGATTGTAACGTGACAACACTTCTTCTAAAATGACTTTGTTGATTGTTAATGTGTGCGCCTTCGCAAATCAGACTACAAATTTACCACAGCATGTTGGTGCCATGTCATGGCACCAAGCCAAGTTTCATTATTTTCATGCGTGTTCTGGATTTACAGGAATTAAAAAACTAAGTTTCTCAATGTTTCCAACCCAGCCACGACGCCCAGAATTTTGAATTTCATTCCCATTTCTTGCATGGAACCTAGAAATTTACCCGAGGACACACATGTGATTTTTCAACCAACTTTGGTGCACTGGAACACGTGCTTGTATTTCAAATTTGAATTATGCACACAAAGGTGACACGTTCCCTCCCAGAACCACGAGCCTTCTTGAGAGAAGCTCCGATTTGCAAGAAGCTTATACCAAAATTTGTTCCTATTCGGCCAATTTTTTTACCATGGCATGGTACTACCATGACATGACACCATGCCAAGTTTCATGATTTTAAAACCAAGTTTCTCAATGTTATCGACCGGGCCATGATGCCCAGATGTTTGAATTTTATTCTCATTTTTTGCATGGGACCTACTCCCTCCTTCCATCTATATAGGGCCTAATGTGTTTTTCAAGACAATCTTTGACTATTGACAAGATTAATAGAACATGAGATGTATACTATGCAAATTATATTATTGGAAGCTCCTTTGACATACAAAATTGAAGCTGTGCTTTGTGTAAGTTGCATGTCATATATTATTGCCCTAACGTTTGGTCAAAGTTAGCCTTGAAAAACGCATTAGGACCTATATGCATGAGAGGAGTCAACTTCGAGAGAACGTGTTTGTTCGAGAGACACCGAGGAAGATTACTATATATTGATGGTGCATGTAGGCGGGAATTAAACTAAGGGATGGTCTTATTGGTTTCGGGGATATAGGAGAAGAGTGAGAGGTGGGGGGTAGCTAGAAGGAGATTGTTAAGTGTGAGTGTGTGTTTTACCCATCTAGGCGGAAGTTGTGTGCACAAAAGAGGAGAACGATTCGATGTGGCGTTAGGATTGAGGGTAATTAACTACGTATGGAGACATAGAGACCTTGAACGTGCATGTGTGAGAGGTATACATGTATGCGTGGGATGTGCGTGTGCGCGCGCGCGTGCATGATCGAGATAAAAGAAAGAAGACATAAGTCATAAGATCAACGACATGGGAGAGACGGATCGGTATTACAATATGCATGCATGTGAGAATGCATGGAATAAGTCCTGACAATTGAGCATGTGTTTTTGTCTTTAAGAGATAGTGGTGTGGGCTGGAGCATGCATGTATGGCGAGCAAAGGGAGTGAGGCACAATGATTGTGCAAAAGAGACCAACCTATAAATGCATATGTATGGAGAGACATATATAGTGTGGGTGATAGGAAGCAAGACTTCGTGCGAGAAAGAAATGTTGATGGAGAAACTACAGATAGATACAGAGATGGAGATGCTAGCTAGAGGGACATCCGCTAGTTTGGGTGTTGGAGATGACCGTCGGGTGGTTCAAAGGGTGAAGTTATATATGTGTGTGAGAGGGCACTTGACTGCATGTAGAGAGAAACATATGTAGTGTGCGTGATAGGAATCAAGAGTGAGGGCGAGAAAGAAGGTTGATGGAGAAACAGATAAATAGAAACATAAAGATGCTAGCTAGTGTGTGTTAGAGATAGGAGTCGAGTGGATCAGAAGGTTGGGCTATGTGTGTGGGTGTGAGAGAGATAGAGAGAGGGTGCATGTGAGTCACATACAAACAGATATCAGAGAGAAATGAGATCCAGAGAGACGGAGTTTTGTGTCTGCGAGAGAGAAAGATATTTCACAACGAGAGTGATAGCTAGAGAGACATACGAGGGAACGCAAGATATCTCTAGGGAGAGAGGGTGTGTGTGAGCGACATACAAGAGAACAATGGAGAAATATGAGACCCTGGGAGACAGAGTTTGTGTTTGTGTGTGAGAAAGAGATATTTATGAGGAAGAGTCTTAGGTTCTCATATCTAAGGAGCGAAAGACATCTCTGTATGAGGGGTGTGCGAGTGGCACACATGGGAATAGTAGAGAGAAATGAGACCCCAGGAGACAAAGTTTTGTGTTTGTGTGAGAGAAAGAGATTCCACATGGAGAATCATAGTTAGAGACACATAGCAGGGAGCGAGATATACTTAGAGAGAGATAGAGTGATGAAGGTCGAGGGAGAGAGTACCGTCAGTGTGTTACAAAGATAAAAGATCATTGTCGACATACAGGTAGCACGAGAGATACCTGAGAGACGATGAATGCGTATAGGTCCAGAGAGATAGTCCTATATAAGCATGAGTGATAGCTATATGAGACGAATATCTGGATTAAAGGGGATTCAAATATTTAAATTGGAGATCACGACATCGATAATATCATAATGCAAATTGGTGTATCAAACATGCATATTCATTTGAATTTGGGCACACGTGTAATGTTATATAGTTTATCAATATTGGTGATCCATAGATTCTTCAATTACAAACAATGCATGGTTTATATGCAATTAATGTCTAAACGGGATTACACTATATGTTGCGTCTGTGAAACACATTATACATGTTTGAGAAGTAGAAAAACCCGCATGAAACACACATTAATTGGAGACAGTTAGCGAGGAATGCATACATTGGATTTCAACATAAAGTGGTTTCAAATATTTGAAAATCCAAATTGATGGATACAAGCTTATGAATCTTAGATCAAGCCATTTGTAAACCATATTTATGTACAAACGGTGTCGTGCTTTTGAAAGTATATATAAAAATGATGTATATAGAATGTAACTCCAATTGAAAATGGATTCCGCCCGAAAAAATAGAATACAAATGGGATTCGAATTGAGTTGGCACGGTAAACGTGCACTCTACAAAATTTGAACGAAGCCGGGAAAGTCACGCCCGGAACCAAAATCTGCGAGATGGAAATCAATGCTGCCTATCCCTGCCACGCAAAGCCTATATGCTGGATTTCTATAGGTTTCGATAGGGGTAGGTTTGTAATTTCACCCAAACGTGACGTAACCGCCTCTCACCCGGATTCATACGCAGTGGGCGCCAAAACATAGTGTGTCCTCGGCTGAAATCGACTCCCCCCCGATTCATATTCATACACGGTGGGCGCCAAAAACAAACTCTCGTCGGCAAATATTCGGTGTATGCGAGATTACCGTCCTATCCCCGACCGACTAGTGTTGGTGTGATGTAGTAGAAATTTGAAACGGGGGCTAAGTTTGTAAATTTCCTCACATTTGAGACAAGCGTGCCCTGTATACATGGTTCCCCCTTCCTCTCTACCTCCCTTTTCCCCATTCGTACTCCGTGGGCGCCAAAACACCCTCTCCACCCCACCCTCCTCCGTCCGCCGCAGTCCGCCACCCCATCCACCGCTGTCCTCCTCCACCATGCCGGAGCTGATACCCCGACGCCGCCGTCCATTACAAGAGATCGACCTCTCTCATCCACGGCTTCAGACCGGGATCCTTGCATCCCGTCCTCTCGCTTCATCCCCGTCGTCGTCCACCTTGCCGGCGCCCCTCCTACAACCGTCTCGTCCACCGCACCCCGCCGCCATCGTCTACCCTCGTAGATCTGCTTCCACGCCACCTACAGCCATCGCTACCGCAGAACCGTCAAATTCTCAGTAGATGCCTACATGGCGCCGCACCAGAGGCGGTACTCTTTCGTATCTGCTCAACTTATTTATCGCAGCAAGAAAATAGATTGCCACTGCTTTACTCTGATTTCTTGTCTTGGTTGCGAAGTTGCCTTTGTCCGTTTTGCACCTTCAGATCCGCCATGGCACGCTCAACAACATACTCGCAATGCTTATGGTTTTCCCCTTTTATATTCCACACTAGTTAAATCATAGTAGACTAAATTTCAAAATTGAGTCAGTTGATTTTTCAGAGCTCGCCGGAGTTCGCCGGTGTGATCGAAGGGGCTCGAGTGGTTGTGGGGCCTTTCCGAACAAAGAAAACTCGACGCGGGTGGGGGTTGGGGTGGGGGTGGCGGAGGAACACAGGCGGTGGGGGCCGGTGGTCCGGCCGGCGGCCCGTGCGGTGTTCTATATGGGAAGAATCAGAGACGAGGAAGAAGAAGGGTTAGGAGATGTAGGATCTTCATCCAACCGCCTGAAATGGTCGAGAGAGAGCTTGGAGTTGCATTCTTAATGCGCTCTGGTTCATCATGTGTGGGCATTGCGCAACCAACATTTTATTATCGAAAATCTGCTTGCTCTTCTTTACCATGTTCCTCTTCCGATCTTCTTTAATATGTACTCTCTCCGTTCCTAAATACAAGTCTTTGTATAGATTCCACCATGGACTACATATGGAGCAAAATGAGTGAATCTACACTCTAAAATGTACCTGGATACATCTGTATGTGATCCATAGTGGAAATCACTACCAAGACTTATATTTTGGAACGGAGGGAGTATGATAGTAGTATAGTTTGTTCCTTGTACTGAAGATGAGCAGGTACATTTGCAGTGTAGAGGTCTATACGGTCGGTTGTGATGGACACTTTGAGCCTCTTTGATTCGTAGGATCTTGTAAACATAGGAATAGGATTTGTAGTGGCCTGCCCACTTGAATCCTATAAGAATAGCAAGGAAATGCGGGGAGCTGTGTCGCCTTTGAGAGTTACATTGATATTAACAGTACCGCACCTTCACTTGAAGAGAGCTGGTATCCGAAGCCTTTCTAGCTGTACTGGCAATACTAGCACATCCAGCAAGCTCCACTTTGCTGATTTTACTCTGATGCTTAAGGTTTTCCCGTTATATCTACACTATGATCTGTGTAGCTGCTTTGTGTTGCACTAGCAGCAGTCCACTCTTGAAGCTAAACACTTCAATGACTTACAAAATTGGCACCAAGGCATCGAGTGCCATTCTGGATGCAATGAAACTCATACGCTCCCCACCTGTTGATTCTTCTTCAGAATATCATCCTAATGACTATTCTAACCTCGAGGAGTCAAAGGTAGATGGCCTGTCTTGTTCACCCATCAAGGTGCCTGTTCTAATTTGGCAATGTTTTATTGATTGTGGGTATCTTGCATATGTTGTCTTGCAATTCTTCTACTTTATTGCACCGCCATCTGCTTAGTTTACTCATCATATATGTCGAGATGCCATGCCCATCCATTATCAATACATATTCCATCTGTCATCATACCATGTTTTCCCACTCAAATGTTGTTCTTGTGCATCAGACATCAAAAAGGAAGAGGGTGATTGCCGAACCTGAAGGAGCACTAGCAAAGTCCTTGAAAAACGTGGTGGTGCCGGAGAAATCAGATAGCACCCCACTTATATTGGTTGTACAACCAGTGACACAGAACGTAGGACCGACTCCAGCAGACTGTACCCATACTTCACTGGCCACACCACTAGCCCCACCACACATGACCTGCACTCCAGCAAAAGGTATCCCGATTTCATTTGCCATAGCACTAGCTGTACCATAGAAAAATCTCACTCCAGCAAAAAGTACAGCAAGTCCACTAGCCGAAGACCTATCCCAACTGCAGAGACGGCCAATTCCTGCAGATTGGAACCCCATTCCATTTATTCCCAGTTTAAAAGACAATGCTTTCAATGTTCTTAGGGACTATGTGCATATATTCCCATCATGGGTAGATTATTGTGAAGACAAACACCATTTTCACATCTTCCTGTCCAACTTACGTGTAAGTGCTATTATTCATGGTTATTATTTTCCTGTTTTCTGCTGATTGAACACATGAATGATTTACATTACATTGTTGTAACTAGACGAGGGTCAATCTGGATAGTCATGAAGAGCAAAGCTTGCTTGTGCGTTTCAAGGAAGCATTGCAGCAGTATCAGTGTTACCTGAGGAAATCACACTTTGATGGCAAGTCTATAAATGAATTTCCGGTGAAGTCTCCTGTGCTAAATTTAGAAGACATTGAATGGAAAAACCTTTTTATGCACTGGTCTCGTTCCCAGGATGAGGTACTGTCTATGAAATCGCATGACAATTTGAATTTCGACTTTTCCGCATATGCCTTATGGATCTTTTTTGCAGGAAATCTGCTCGAAGAAGAATTCTGGTTTGAGAAGAACGACAGGATATCGCAAATATGCTACTTGCTACTTTGCTCTTGTTAGTACATGTTGCCCTGTATCATTGTACTTGCATACATACCTGGTTCATTATGTGACAGCAGTATGCATGATAGCTTGCTTATCAATTATTCGCTCCAAATTATCTGATCTGTATGAATGGTTACATTAGTGTCGAATATATCCAATGCCAATGTTTTTTTAGCTCTGCATTGTTCTTGTAAGTACATGCTGTCCTTTATCAGTGTACTTATAATGACAGGTAGTTGTTCATGTACCATCACTCTGCATCTTATTTTCCTTTGCCCTCCATTTTCTACACATCAGATCTATATTTACTCTTACCATAAGGTTGGTACTGAAGAAGTTTAGTTGTGCATTGCTCTTGGTTGTACCTTTTGCCTGTATCGTTGCACTTACATTTATAGCTACTTGGTTATGTAGCATCACACTTCATCTTATCTTAAATATTCTCCATTTTTCGTATATTATCACATCTATATTTACTCTTAACAAAATGTAGAATAAAGGGAATGCTTTTGAATAAGATTCTGTGGTAAACTTCTTGAATTGCCCCCCCCCCATCAGCATGGACAAGGCCTTTATAGAGCCTGTCTTCACCAATAATGTAAGTTTGTCCATCTCAAGCCTTCAAACTTTGTTGTATATATTTGGTTTGGCATGACTGCAACAGCTATTTATTTTTGGTGTTTGCATCAAATTGCTTGTTTAAAGTTTATTATGTAGTTCATAAATAAAAGTTTTTCCTTTCTCAATTTAAGTTTTCAGTTGTACAACCAACTTCCTTCTTCATTCCATGTAAATTAAACTATACAGAGCAAGTGATCTTCTTTTGCACTACATGTATGCTTCTGTTCTTCATCCGTAATCCAGTGGTGTGGTGAACCTACCCACCACAGCACAATGTCATATTCTGCAATGTCTTATCTATGAACAATGTCATATCATTCTACTATTATTTAAACAGTCTCTTTATTTGCCAATCTGAAATGGTATAAATTGAAAGCACACTAACCATTGATACTTATGAGTTCTTGATCTGTAATCCAGTGGTGTCGTGAAGCTGCCAACTCCTTCACAATGTCATTTCCTGCCATGTCTTGACCTGAACAATACATATTGTGTTAATGCAAATTTAAACTGTGTCACTTTATTCATCAGTAAGAAATGTGATGAATTGTCAGCACTGATACTTTTATGTGCAAAACCTGTCATCTGTCTGCTTGTTTATCTTTCAGAGTGAGGAAGATATAAGTGTTGAACAAGCGCAGTCTCATCATCTTGCTCAGCTGCTTGCGCTGCAGCTCCCCAGCAGGGCTAACCTTTCTTGAACTCTATTGAAGTGTTCTCGATTTTGTATATTATTTTGTTGGCGTGTTTATTTGCACTGGTGGCGATCTTTGATGCCCAGTGTATGTAATCTGCTGTCTGCTTGTGCTTTATTATCATAGTGGCGAACTTTGATGCGCAGCGGATGTAATATGCCGTAATTTCTTTATTGTATAGTATAGGTTTTTTCTTATTCACGATGTTGCAGTTATTTCACTATATATATATATATCCTGTCTTCACAGTAAACCGGTCAAACCGTAAAATGACGGTACATAATCGGGCCATCATGCAATCACGATGTAGGTTGGGCCTGAAACGTGCCGATCAGCTCACGGGCCGGCAGCAGCCCAAAATGAACCCCGGCCCATGATTGTGCGAATCAAATCACGGGCTTTTAACAGGCCGAAAAATTGTCTCGGTCCTTGTTTGGCCCAATCAGATATCGGCTGCGAGCAGGCCAGATGCAAACTGGGCCGTAGTTAGGCCCAACTATATGATGGGCTTTTAACAGGCTAAAATTAATATAGGGCCAAAATGTTAAACGGGCCCTTAACATGCCAAAACTAATATCAAGCCGAATTACTAATTGGGCCTTTAGCAGCTGGGCCCAAAAGCATAGTGTCCAGTTGACAGGCCGAATCCGATATGGGCCATAATTAGGCCCAAAACCTCTTAAAGGGCTGGACCTGATCTGGGCCGTAATTTGGCCCAGAACGTGGTAGGCTTTTAACGGGCCAGATCTCATATGGGCCACTATTAGGCCCGGAGCATGGCAGGCCATTAATAGACCGGATCAAATATGGGCCGGCATTTGGCCCAAAACATGGCAGCTAGTTAACGGGCCGGCCTACTAGGGTCCACAAAATCTTGTGGGCCTACAGCTGGGCCCGCCCATTAATGTCGGCGAAATCTCGTGGGCCTTTAGCTGGGCCGGCCCATTATGATCCGCAAGAATTTTGTGGGCCTTTACCTGGGCCGGCCTATTATGGCACACGAAAATCTTGTGGGCCTTTACCTGGGCCGGCTCATTATGGCCCGCAAAATCTTCTGGGCCTTTAGCTGGGCCAGCCCATTATGGTCCGCAAAATCTTGTGGGCCGGCCCATTTAAACTTGTTGGGTCATGCCACGTGTCGACGTATCATAAATGCATTATGTCCAGTGAGTGGATGACATCTGTCCCGACGATGAGCCGACACGTGTTTCCTCTAGCCAATGATGATTTTACACGTGGAAAATCCCCATTGGTCGGGGCTGTTAACGGGTTATCGGATCCAAAACCCGACCCGATAGCTTAACGGCGTTCCATTACGGTGGATTCCACGTATCGGTCACCCTTGACGAAAGCACTTCTGTGACGCGCGATTTATCGTCATGGAAGTGGACACTTCTGTGATGATAATTTTGGTAATGTCATGGAACACTTCTACGACAGCACAGGTATGACTATCTTGATTCTGTCATAAATTTTTCATGGATGTACATGCATGACAAAAAAGCGACCTACTGTGACAAACACGTATCATCATGGAAGTGTATTTTTTTGTAGTGCATACCGATGACAAAGGGAACAACGTATGTTTTCATGCGGTCTGACCGATAAAGATCTTCATAGAATATGTGGGAGCCAATATGAGCATCCAGTTTCCGCTATTGGTTATTGACCGGAGACGTGTCTCGGTCATGTCTACATAGTTCTCGAACCCGTAGGGTCCGCACGCTTAATGTTTCAATGACAGTTATATTATGAGTTTATATGGTTTGATGTACCGAAGGTTGTTCGGAGTCCCGGATGTGATCACGGACATGACGAGGAGTCTCTAAATGGTCGAGACATGAAGATTGATATATTGGAAGCCTATGTTTGGATATCAGAAGTGTTCCAGGTGAAATCGGGATTTTACCGGAGTACCGGGAGGTTACCGGAACCCCCAGGGAGCTTAATGGGCCATAGTGGGCCTTGTGGAGAAGAGGAGAGGTGGCCAGGGCAGGGCCGTGCATCCCTCCCCCCTAGTCCGAATAGGACAAGGAGAGGGGGGCGGCGCCCCCCCCCCCTTTCCTTCCCCTCTCCCTCCTCTTTCCCCCTCCTCTCCTAGTCCAACAAGGAAAAGGGAGGGATTCCTACTCCCGGTAGGAGTAGGACTCCTCTTGGCGCGCCCCCTCTAGGTCGGCCGCACCTCCCCCCTTGCTCCTTTATATACGGGGGCAGGGGCACCCTAGAGACACAACAATTGATATCTTGATCTTTTAGCCGTGTGCGGTGCCCCCCTCCACCATAGTACACCTCAATAATACTGTAACGGTGCTTAGGCGAAGCCCTGCGTCGGTAGAACAACATCATAGTCACCACGCCGTCGTGCTGACGAAACTCTCCCTCAACACTCGGCTGGATCGGAGTTCGAGGGATGTCATCGGGCTGAATGTGTGCTAAACTCGGAGGTGCCATGCGTTCGGTACTTGATCGGTCGGATCATGAAGATGTACGACTACATCAACCGCGTTGTGCTAACGCTTCCACTTTCGGTCTACGAGGGTACATGGACAACACTCCCACCTCTCGTTGCTATGCATCACCATGATCTTGCGTGTGCGTAGGAATTTTTTTGAAATTACTACGTTACCCAACATCGGTGTCTATATAAACTGGAGGGCTAGGTCCGTAGATAGGCCGAATCCTGAATAATCATAGCTAGACTAGACTTTTAGGGTTTAGTCATTATGATCTCGTGGTAGATCAACTCTTGTAATACTCATATTCATCAAGATCAATCAAGTTGGACGTAGGGTATTACCTCTATAGAGAGGGCCCGAACCTGGGTAAAACATTGTGTCCTCTGTCTCCTGTTACCACTGATCCTAGACGCACAATTCGGGACCCCTACCCGAGATCTGTCGGTTTTGACACGACAGCCATCAGCATCACTAACCTTCCTCCACCAATTTCATGATGCTCACCACCGTGCGTGAGTAATTCCATCATAGGCTTGCTGGACGGTGATGGGCTGGATGAGATTTATCATGTAATCAAGCTAGTTTTGTTAGGGTTTGATCCCTAGTATCCACTATGTTCTGAGATTGATGTTGCTACGACTTTGCTATGCTTAATGCTTGTTACTAGGGCCCGAGTGCCAAGATTTCAGATCTGAACCTATTATTTTTTCATGGATATATTTGTGTTCTTGATCCTATCTTGCTAGTTGTAGACACCTATTACGAGTTATGATCCGCATACCCCAAGGTAACAATAATTGGGATTCTTTCAAGTGATTACCATAGTTTTCGGAGTTCATGTATTCACTAAGTGCTAATGCTTTGTTCCAGTTCTATATTAAAAGGAGGCCTTAATATCCCTTAGTTTCCATTAGGACCCTGCTGCCACGGGAGAGGAGGACAAAATATGTCATGCAAGTTCTTTTCCATAAGTACGTATGGCTATATACGGAATACATGCCTACATTATATTGATGAATCAGAGCTAGTTCTGTGTCACCCTAGGTTATGACTGCTACATGATGAATATTATCTGACACAATTCTCATTGTTGATCCATTGCCTACGAGTTTGTCACATATTGATCTCTGCTAAGTTACTTTTGTTGCTACTGCTGTTACAATCACTACAAAACTACTACTATTACTTTTTCACTGTTACCGTTACTTCCATACTACTTTGCTACTAAATACTTTGCTGAAGATATTAAGTCTCTCAGGTGTGGTTGAATTGACAACTCAGCTGCTAATACTTGAGAATATTCTTTGGCTCCCCTTGTGTAGAATCAATAAATTTGGATTGAATACTCTACCCTCAAAAACGGTTGCGATCCCCTATACTTGTGGGTTATCAGCATCGGAGTTGTTTTGATCATTGCTCCATAAAAACCAATCACCCCACTCACACTCATTAGGATCACGTATGTCATCCCCACATTACTCAACCACATGTCCCATGCATCCACAAAAATAGCAAAAATATGAGAGTTTCTCATAGAACACCGGATATTTGTTTCGTTCTTTCAGTGTGATCAGAACGAACCTCGCCAAAGGCTAGTTAACATCAACAAAAGCCTCACACGAAGTGAGCTTAAAGGATTGAATTTTCCTTCATTGACTATTATAGTAAATGATGGCTTGCCCACTCTCTTTGCAACCTTCTCAGCGAGCTCCTTTTTCCTTGTAAGTCCATCTGGCAAGCTGCTACCTCTTGAGCACTGCGTTGGTTTTCCCTGAACAGGAAGGGATGATGCAGCAAAGTAGCGTAAGTATTTCCCTCAGTTTTTGTGAACCAAGTTATCAATCCAGTAGGAGGCTACGCGCGAGTCCCTCGCACCTGCACAAAACAAGTAAATCCTCGCAACCAACGCAAATAGGGGTTGTCGATCCTATAGGGCCACTTATGAGAGTGAGATCTGATAGATATGATAAGATAATATTTTTGGTATTTTTATGATAAAAGATGCAAAGTAAAATAAAGGCAAAGTAAATAGCAAAGGAAATAACTAAGTAGCAAGAGATCAATATGATAAAGATAGACCCGGGGGCCATAGGATTCACTAGTGGCTTCTCTCAAGAGAATAAGTATTCTACGGTGGGTGAACAAATTACTGTTGAGCAATTGACAGAATTGAGCATAGTTATGAGAATATCTAGGTATAATCATGTATATAGGCATCACGTCCGAGACAAGTAGACCGACTCCTGCCTGCATCTACTACTATTACTCCACTCACTAACCGCTATCCAGCATGCATCTAGAGTATTAAGTTAAAAACAGAGTAACGCCTTAAGCAAGATGACATGATGTAGAGGGATAGACTCATGCAATATGAAGAAAACCCCATCTTGTTATCCTTGATGGCAACAGTACAATACGTGCCTTCCTGCCCTTACTGTCACCGGGAAAGGACACCACAAGATTGAACCCAAAGCTAAGCACTTCTCCCATTGCAAGAAAGATCAGTCTAGTAGGCCAAACCAAACTGATAATTCGAAGTGACTTGCAAAGATAACCAATCATACATAAAAGAATTCAGAGAAGATTCAAATATTATTCATAGATAGACTTGATCATAAACCCACAATTCATCGATCTCAACAAACACACCGCAAAAAGAAGATTACATCGAATAGATCTCCACAAGAGAGGGGGAGAACATTGTATTGAGATCCAAAAAGAGAGAAGAAGCCATCTAGCTACTAGCTATGGACCCGAAGGTCTGAGGTAAACTACTCACACTTCATCGGAGAGGCTATGGTGTTGATGTAGAAGCCCTCCGTGATCGATGCCCCCTCCGGCGGAGCTCCGGAACAGGCCCCAAGATGGGATCTCGTGGATACAGAAAGTTACGGCAGTGTAATTAGGGTTTTGTCTCCTATCTGGTCGTTTGGGGGTACGTGGATATATATAGGAGGAAGGAGTACGTCGGTGGAGCAACAGGGGGGGCACGAGGGTGGAGGGCGCGCCCCCTACCTCGTGGCCTCCTGTTTTATTTCTTGACGTAGGGTCCAAGTCTCTATGGTCTTATTCATTGAGAAAATCACGTTCCCGATGGTTTCATTCCATTTGGACTCCGTTTGATATTCCTTTTCTTTGAAACCCTAAAACAGGCAAAAAAACAACAATTCTGGGCTGGGCCTCCGGTTAATAGGTTAGTCCCAAAAATAATATGAAAGTGGATAATAAAGCCCAATAATGTCCAAAATAGTAGATAATATAGCGTGGAGCAATCAAAAATTATAGGTAAATGATAAAAACAGAATTTTTGATGTGGAGTGCTACTTGGCATAATTTTAATGTAATTCTTCTTAATTGTGGTATGATTATTCATATGCGAAAGATTCAAGACAAAAGTTCATATTGACATAAAAAATAATAATACTTCAAGCATACTAACAAAGCAATTATGTCTTCTCAAAATAACATGGCTAAAGAAAGTTATCCCTACAAAATCATATAGTCTGGCTATGCTCTATCTTCACCACACAAAATATTTAAATCATGCACAACATTGATGACAAGCCAAGCAATTGTTTCATACTTTTGACATTCTCAAAACTTTTTCAATCTTTATGCAATACATGAGCATGAGCCGTGGATATAGCACTATAGGTGGAATAGAGTGGTGGTTGTGGAGAAGACAAAAAGGGAGAAGATAGTCTCACATCAACTAGCATATCAATGGGCTATGGAGATGCCCATGAATAGATATCAATGTGAGTGAGTAGGGATTGCCATGCAACGGATGCACTAGAGCTATAAGTATATGAAAGCTCAAAAAGAAACTAAGTGGGTGTGCATCCAACTTGCTTACTCGTGAAGACCTAGGGCATTTTGAGGAAGCCCATGATTGGAATACACAAGCCAAGTTCTATAATGAAAGATTCCCACTAGTATATGAAAGTGATAACATGAGAGACTCTCTACTATGAAGATCATGGTGCTACTTTGAAGCACAAGTGTGGTAAAAGGATAGTAACATTGTCCCTTCTCTCTTTTTCTCTCATCATTTTTTTACTTAGGCCTTTTCTCTTTTTTATGGCCTCTTTTTTTATTTGGGCTTCTTTGGCCTCTTTTATTTATTTATTTATTTTCGTCCGGAGTCTCATCCCGACTTGTGGGGGAATCATAGTCTTCATCATCATTTCCTCACTGGGACAATGCTCTAATAGTGATGATCATCACACTTTTATTTTTCTTACAACTCAAAAATTACAACTCGATACTTAGAACAAAATATGACTCTATATGAATGCCTCCGGCGGTGTACCGGGATATGCAATGATGCATGAGTGACATGTATGAAAGAATTATGAATGGTGGCTTTGCCACAAATACGATGTCAACTACATGATCATGCTAAGCAATATGACAATGACAGAGTGTGTCATAATAAACGGAATGGTGGAAAGTTGCTTGGCAATATATCTCGGAATGGCTATGGAAATGCCATAATAGGTAGGTAAGGTGGCTGTTTTGAGGAAGGTATAAGGTGGGTGTATGATACCGACGAAAGGTGCGCGGTTTAGAGAGGCTAGCAAAGGTGGAAGGGTGAGAGTGCGTATAATCCGTGGACTCAACATTAGTCATAAAGAACTCATATACTTATTGCAAAAATCTACAAGTTATCAAAGCAAAGTAATACGTGCATGCTCCTATGAGGATAAATTGGTAGGAAAAGACCATCGCTCGTCCCCGACCGCCACTCATAAGGAAGGCAATCAAAAAATAAATCATGCTCCGACTTCATCACATAACGGTTCACCATACGTGCATGCTACGGGAATCACAAACTTCAACACAAGTATTTCTCAAATTCACAACTACTCAACTAGCATTACTTTAATATCACCATCTCTATATCTCAAAACAATTATCAAGTATCAAACTTATCATAGTGTTCAACACACTCATAAGAAAGTTTTATTATTAATCTTGTATACCAAGCATGTTAGGATTTTAAGAAAATTACCATGCTATTTAAGACTCTCAAAATAATCTAAGTGAAGCATGAGAGATCAATAGTTTCTATAAAACAAATCCACCACCGTGCTCTAAAAGGATATAAGTAAAGTACTAGAGCAAAATTATATAACTCAAAAGATACAAGCGAAGCACATAGAGTATTCTAAAAAATTCCAAATCATGTATGGCTCTCTCAAAAGGTGTGTACAGAAAGGATGATTGTGGTAAACTAACAAGAAAAGACTCAAATCATACAAGATGCTCCAAGCAAAACACATATCATGTGGTAAATAAAAATATAGCTCCAAGTAAAGTTACCGATAGAAGTAGACGAAAGAGGGGATGCCTTCCGGGGCATCCCCAAGCTTTGGCTTTTAGGTGTCCTTATATTATCTTGGGGGTGCCATGGCCATCCCCAAGCTTAGGCTCTTTCCACTCCTTGTTCCATAATCCATCAAATCTTTACCCAAAACTTGAAAACTTCACAACACAAAACTTAAAGTAGAAAATCCCGTGAGCTCCGTTAGCGAAAGAAAATAAAGGATCACTTCAAGGTACTGTAATGAACTCATTCTTTATTTATATTGGTGTTATAACTACTGTATTACAACTTCTCTATGGTTTATAAACTATTTTACTACCATAGATTCATCAAAATAAGCAAACAACACACGAAAAACAGAATCTGTCAAAAACAGAACAGTCTGTAGTAATCTGTAGCTAGCGCAAGATCTAGAACTCCAAAAATTCTAAAATAAATTGCTGGACGTGAGGAATTTATATATTAATCATCTGCAAAAATAATTAACTAAATATCACTTTCCATATAAAAATGACAGCAGTTCTCGTGAGCACTAAAGTTTCTGTTTTTTACAGCAAGTTCAACAAGACTTTCCCCAAGTCTTCCCAACGGTTCTACTTGACACAAACACTAATTAAACACAAAAAAACACAACAAAAACAGAGGCAAGATAAATTAATTATTACTAAACAGGAGAAAAAAGAAAGGAATAAAAATAAAATTGAGTTGCCTCCCAACAAGCGCTATCGTTTAACGCCCCTAGCTAGGCATAACAGGCAAGAATAGATCTAGGTTTTGCCATCTTTGGTAGGCAATCCGTAAGTGGCTCTCATAATAGATTCATAAGTTAATTTAATATTATTTCTAGAAAAGTGTTCCATGCCTTTTCTTAATGGAAATTGGAATCTAATATTTCCTTCCTTCATATCAATAATTGCACCAATCGTTCTAAGGAAAGGTCTACCAAGAATAATAGGACATGAAGGATCGCAATCTATGTCAAGAACAATAAAATCTACGGGCACATAATTCCTATTTTTAACAATAAGAACATCATTAATTCTTCCCAAAGGTTTCTTAATAATGGAATCCGCAAGGTGCAAGTTTAGAGAGCAATCATCAAAATCACGGAAACCTAACAAATCACATAAAGTCTTTGGAATCGTGGAAACATTAGCACCCAAATCACATAAAGCATAGCATTCATGATCTTTAATTTTAATTTTAATAGTTTTTTCCCACTCATCATAAAGTTTTCTAGGGATAGAAACTTCCCATTCAAGTTTTTCTTCATAAGATTGCATCAATTCATCAACGATATGTTTAGTAAACGCTTTATTTTGACCATAAGCACGAGGAGAATTTAGCACGGATTGCAACAAGGAAATAAAATCAATCAAAGATCAATTTTCATAGTTAAATTACTTGAAATCCATAATAGTGGGTTTAGCAACATCTAGGGTTTTAATTTCTTCAATCCCACTTTTATCAAATTTAGCATCAAGATCAACAAATTCCGAATTCTTGGAACGCCTTCTAGGTAAAGGTGGATCATATTCAGTCCCATAATTATCAAGATTCATATTGCAAAACAAATATTTAATAGGGGACACATCAATCACTTTTAGATCTTCATCTTTATTTTCATAGCAACTACAAGAACACGCTCTTATAAAGGCATCTTTCTTAGCACGCATCCTAGCGGTTCTTTCTTTGCAGTCATCAATGGAAATTCTCATGGATTTGAGAGACTCATTGATATCATGCTTAGGTGGAATAGATCTAAGTTTCAAAGAATCAACATCAAGAGCAATTCTATCAACGTTCCTAGCCAAATCAGCAATCTTAAGCAATTTTTCTTCAATCATAGCATTAAAATTCTTTTGCGAAGTAATACATTATTTAATATTAGATTCAAAATAAGAGGGCATCTTATTATAATTTCCATAAGAATCGTTGTAGGAATTACCATAATTATTAGAGAGATTACTAGGGTAAGACCTAGGATTGAAATTTCCTCTATACGCGTTGTTACCAAAATTGTTCCTACCAACAAAATTCACATCCATAGATTCATTATTATTCTAAATCAAAGTAGACAAGGGCATATCATTAGGATCAAAAGAAACACTCTTATTAGCAAATAATTTCATAAGTTCATCCATCTTTCCACTTAAAACATTAATTTCTTCTATCGCATGCACCTTTTTATTAGTAGATCTTTCGGTGTGCCATTGAGAATAATTAACCATAATATTATCTAGGAGTTTAGTAGCTTATCCTAAAGTGATTTCCATAAAAGTGCCTCCTGCGGCCGAATCTAAAATATTTCGAGAAGCAAAATTCAATCCGGCATAAAAAATTTGTATAATCATCCACAAATTTAAACCATGAGTAGGGAAATTACGTATCATTAATTTCATTCTCTCCCAAGCTTGTGCAACATGTTCATGATCAAGTTGCTTAAAATTCATAATATTGTTTCTAAGAGAGATGATCTTAGTGGGAGGAAGATAGTTAGAGATAAAAGCATCTTTGCACTTGTTCCATGAATCAATACTATTTTTAGGCAAAGACGAAAACCAAGCTTTAGCACGATCTCTAAGTGAAAAAGGAAATAGCTTCAATTTAACAATATCATTATCCACATCTTTCTTCTTTTGCATGTCACACAAATCAACGAAGCTATTTAGCTGAGTAGCGGCATCTTCACTAGGAAGGCCGGAGAACGGATCTTTCATGACAAGATTCAGCAAAGCAGTATTAATTTCACAAGATTCAGCATCGGTAAGAGGAGCAATCGGAGTGCTAATAAAATCATTGTTGTTGGTATTGGTGAAGTCACACAATTTAGTATTATCTTGAGCCATCGTGACAAGCAAGCAAACTAACACACAAGCAAACAAAAAGCAAGCAAACAAAAAGAGGCAAATAGAGAGGGAGAATAGAGAGAGAGAGAGAGGGCGAATAAAACGGCAAGGGTGAAGTGGGGGAGAGGAAAACGAGAGGCGAATGGCAAATAATGTAATGCGGGAGATAAGGGTATGTGATGGGTACTTGGTATGTTGACTTTTGCGTAGACCTCCCTGGCAACGGCGCCAGAAATCCTTCTTGCTACCTCTTGAGCACTGCATTGGTTTTCCCTGAAGAGGAAGGGATGATGCAGCAAAGTGGCGTAAGTATTTCCCTTCGTTTCTGAGAACCAAGGTATCAATCCAATAGGAGGCTACGCGCGAGTCCCTCGCACCTGCACAAAACAAATAAATCCTCGCAACCAACGCAAATAGGGGCTGTCAATCCCTATAGGGCCACTTACGAGAGTGAGATCTAATAGATATGATAATATAATATTTTTCGTATTTTTATGATAAAAGATGCAAAGTAAAATAAAGGAAAAGTAAATAGCAAAGGAAATAACTAAGTAGTAAGAGATCAATATGATAAAGATAGACCCGGGGGCCATAGGTTTCACTAGTGGCTTCTCTCAAGAGCATAAGTATTCTACGGTGGGTGAACAAATTACTGTTGAGCAATTGACAGAATTGAGCATAGTTATGAGAATATCTAGGTATGATCATGTATATAGGCATCACGTCCGAGACAAGTAGACCGACTCCTGCCTGCATCTACTACTATTACTCCACTCATCGACCGCTATCCAGCATGCATCTAGAGTATTAAGTTAAAAACAGAGTAACACCTTAAGCAAGATGACATGATGTAGAGGGATAGAGTCATGCAATATGAAGAAAACCCCATCTTGTTATCATCGATGGCAACAATGCAATACGTGCCTTGCTGCCCTTACTATCACCGGGAAAGGACATCGCAAGATTGAACCCAAAGCTAAGCACTTCTCCCATTGCAAGAAAGATCAATCTAGTAGGCCAAACCAAACTGATAGTTCGAAGAGACTTGCAAAGATAACCAATCATACATAAAAGAATTCAGAGAAGATTCAAATATTATTCACAGATAGACTTGATCATAAACCCACAATTCATCGGTCTCAACAAACACACCGCAATAAGAAGATTACATCGAATAGATCTCCACAATAGAGGGGGAGAACATTGTATTGAGATCCAAAAAGAGAGAAGAAGCCATCTAGCTACTAGCTATGGACCCGGAGGTCTGAGGTAAACTACTCACACTTCATCGGAGATGCTATGGTGTTGATGTAGAAGCCCTCCGTGATCGATGCCCCCTCCGGTGGAGCTCCGGAATAGGCCCCAAGATGGGATCTTGTGGATACAGAAAGTTACGGCAGTGGAATTAGGGTTTTGGCTCATGTCTGATCGTTTGGGGTATGTGGATATATATAGGATGAAGGAGCACGTCGGTGGAGCAACAGGGGGCCCACGAGGGTGGAGGGCGCGCCTAGGGTAGGCAGGCGCGCCCCCTACCTCGTGGCCTACTGTTTTATTTCTTGACGTAGGGTCCAAGTCTCTCTGGTCTTATTCATTGAGAAAATCACATTCCTGAAGGTTTCATTCCGTTTGGACTCCATTTGATATTCCTTTTCTTCGAAGCCCTAAAATAGGCAAAAAAACAGCAATTCTAGGTTGGGCCTCCGGTTAATAGGTCAGTCCCAAAAATAATATGAAAGTGGATAATAAAGCCCAATAATGTCCGAAACAGTAGATAATATAGCATGGAGCAATAAAAAAATATTGATACGTTGGAGATGTATCATCAGCTTTTTATCCTAGCCCATGCTACTTGTGAGCTGGGTTGGGATTTCCTCAAAGAGGAGCGGATGACGGAGTAGAGTAGAGATAAGTATTTTCCTCAGTTAAGAACCAAGGTTATCAATCCAGCAGGAGAACCACGCAACACCTTGTTAGCAGTACCTACACACAAAATAACAAATACTTGCACCCAACACGAACAAGGGGTTGTCAATCCCTTGACGGTTAATTGCAAGGATCAAATCTGGTAGTGATAGATAATTAAAACACAAAATAAAATAAGTAAAGAAAAATTGCAGCAATGTATTTTTTATTTTAATATATGATAATAAGTAGACCCGGGGGCCATATTTTTCACTAGAGGCTTCTCTCTTGAAAATATCATACGGTGGGTAACCAAATTACTATTGGGCAATTGATAGAAAAGCAAATAATCATGACGATATCCAAGGAAATGATCATGTATATAGGTGTGACATCTGAGACAAGTAGACCAACTCCTGCCTCCATCTACTACTATTACTCCACACATCGACCGCTATCCATCATGCATCTAGAGTATTAAGTTCATAAAGAACGAAGTAACGCCTTAAGCAAGATGACATGATGTAGACAAAGAAATCGAAGCAATATGAATAAACCCTATCGTTTTCCCCTTAATGGCAATAATACAAATACATGTATTGTCCCTTTCTGTCACTGGTATATAGATCACCGCAAGAATGAACCCATTACAAAGCACCTCTCCCATTGTAGGATAAATCAATCTAGTTGGCCAAACCAAGTAGATAGATCGAGGAGAAATACAAAGCTATAACAATCATGCATAAAAGAGTTCAGAGAAGACTCAAATAATATTAATGAATAATCTGATCATAAACCCACAATTCATCGCATCCCAACAAACACACCGCAAAAGAAGATTACATCAGATAGATCTCCAAGAACATAGAGGAGAACATTGTATTGAAGATCAAAGAGAGAGAATAAGCCATGTAGGTACTAGCTATGGACCCATAGGTTTGTGGTAAACTGCTCATACAACATCGGAAGGGAAGCAAGCTTGATGTAGAGGCCCTCCGTGATCGTTTCCCCCTCCGGCGGAGTACCGAAAAAGGCCTCCAGATGGGATCACGGAAGAACAGAAACTTACGTCGGCGGAAAAAGTATTTTGGGTGGCTCTCTGATGTATTGGGAATATTTGTTAATTTATAGAGGTGGAATTAGTTCAAGAGGTACCACGAGGGGCCCACAAGCCTGGGGGCGCCTCCCGAGCTTGTCGCTCCCTCGTGGCCCTTCAGGTCTTCTCCTGAGCCTTCTAGGGTCCCTTCTGGTCCAGAAAAAATTAATCCAATTTTTTTCTTCGTTTGAACTCCGTTTGATATTGATTTTCTAAAAAGCCAAAAATAGCACCTGGCACTGGACACTAGGTTAATAAGTTAGTCCCAAAAAATGATATGTAATTTCATATAAAACATCCAAGATTGATACTATAATAGCATGGAACAATTAAAAATTATAGATACATTGGAGACGTATCACTCATGTGCATGTCATGCTATCTGTGGCCTCGCGAGTTGCGACCTTATCGCTTCAGCATTGCTTCTGGCCACACTTTCCCCCCATCGAGCGATATCTACCTCTCCTTTGCTGCTTCTTCCAGCTCCCGCTTGCTCCTTTTTTTCTTCTTCTCCCCATCGCAAATAACTTTACCCCAATGCTCCTTTTTTCTCCCGCCCTTTCTACAGCACAGTCAAATCCCTATCCCCACCTTCCTCGTGCTACAACCGTGCCACTAATTGTTGCAACCCGCGAGCACCAAAGATGCTACGGTTGATACAATGACGGATACCACATGGTCGGTGGGATGTTGCAACCGCCATGCCCGGATGCTGGATAAAGCTTCAAGCAATGTGGGAAAAGCTTCAACTGTGGAACCGGCCTTCGACGATGCTGGAACCATTCATCAGTGATTCTGGGAACCTGGCCCTCAATGATGCTAGAATAGGCCTTTGGCAATGTTGGAACCAGCCGTCGGTGATGCTGGAACCGGCCTTCACAATTGCTGGAATCAGTCACCGGAGATGCTGGAACCTGGCCTTCAGTGATGCTGGAATCAGCATTCACAAATGCTGGAACTAGCCTCCGGTGATGCTGTAACACGGCCTTCGACGATGTTGTGACCACGGCAACTACGTGCTGGACCCCGACGGATATAGATGCAACCATTGTCAGGAGAAGTTGCAAACCACCCGCGGTCATGCTACAACAGTTTAAGCTGGAAGAGTATGTGCTACTACCAGGGGAGAAGAAGGGGAGGTTGCACCGGTACTGTGGCATGCCGGCGAGGTCGCCGGCGGCGACCCCATGTCGTGCGGTTGGCAAGTTGCACCATGATACGTCTCAAACGTATATGTAATTTTTATCGTTAAATGCTACTATATTATTACTTTTGTATGCTTTATATGTCATTTTATATTATTTTTCTGGACTAACCTATTGATTTAGTGCCCAACGCCAGTTCCTGTTTTTTGTGTGCATGTTTTTGGTTTCATAGAAAATCCATACCTAGGAAGGTCCAAACGCGAAGAAAATTTACAAGGATTTTTATGGAAAATATGCAGCACCAGAAGCTTTAGGAGGTGGCCAGAAGTGGGATGTTGGCCCCATAAGCCCAAGCCATACCCCTCCTAGGGTCGCACCATGCGGGCTTGTGGGAGTCTCGTAGCTCCATTTGACATAACTCCAAGCCTATGACATCGATGATTTCCCGAACCCTCAGAAGCGAACTCGAAAGAATTTTTTCGTTTCCGCAACACTACAAAAAAAGACACATCCGTGACATTTTGGGCCGAACGAAAATGTTTTCTGTCATACATATGACACTTGCGGTATGCCACACCCCTCCCGTGGAGTCCCGTTTTGCGGTACGCCACACCCCTCCCGATGAACAAGACCCCCGTTTCAACCGAAGGAGATCCGTTTCGTCCGTTCTGCGGTACGCCACACCCCTTCCGGATCAACAGGACCCCCGTTTCGACCGTAGGAGGTTCGTTTCGTCTGTTTTGCGGTATGCCACACCCCTCCCGATCAACAGGACCCCCATTTCGACCGTAGGAGGTCTGTTTCCTCCGTTTTGCGGTACGCCACACCCCTCCTGATCAACAGGACCCCGTTTCGAACGTAGGAGGTCCGTTTCCTCTGTTTTGCGATACGCCAGGCCTCGTTTCCATTGCCTGTTCCGTCCAAGCCCTCCCGATGAACACGACCACGCATTCCGTTCCGACCCAGTCGGTTGGCTCCCACGCGTTCCGTTGCCTCCCGATGAACACGACGCATTCTGTTGCCCCCCATGAACACGACGCATTCCGTTGCCTCCCCATGAACACGACGACGATGATGTTTCTCCGTTCCGACCCAGCCATGTACACGAGCCATGGCCGTACGTATGCACGAGTAGGCGTTCGAGACCCCGCCCATATGTACACATACATGGCCGTATTTTCTTTCTTGCACCCTGGCCGCTGTACGTACGTGTACATGCTATGTGCGCGCCTCTACTACGACACGTGCGCACCTCTACATCCACCAGTATACATGTACGTACACGTTCGCGACCAGAATGAGAACGCTACGTACGCTTCGACCAGGTGGGTCCCGGCTGTCAGGCACTTCCTTGCGTGCGAAGATGTAGCTGGTGGGTCCCAGCAGTCAGGGGGGAAACGTTTTTTTTTTGCGAGATACGGTGGCCCGTCCGGTGGGTCCCCACTGTCAAGTGGAGGAATAATTATTTTGCACGTAATAAGGAGGCACTTCCTTGCTGTGGTCGTGGACCCAGCTGCCAGCCTCTCCATGTACAGTCCATGTTCGATGGAAGCCGTTCCTTGACCACGTTGACCACGCCGTGCCGAGAGCACCAGGGCGGTGGACGATGGCGAGGCCTAGGAAGGGGACGACGTGGAGCCAGGGAAGACGCGATAGTGGATGCCCACGCGTAGAGGAGTACAAGGGTTCACTGGTTCGCTGCGGTGTGAGGCTGCCGTCGCGGCAGAATAACAGGGGGTGTGGGTGAGTAGAGGGATGGCCTGGCCAGCGGTGGGAGTAGTAGGGGGCGGTGAGGCCTCCGCCGCATCACAGCCGGCCACGGGAGGCAGGAGCACGAGGCACGACCGGCGCTGGTTTGGGCGGCTGGAGCAAGAAGACCAGAGGTTGAAGAAGCACTGCGTCCGTTGGATGGACATCGTATGGTCACTGGAGCTAGAATCGTGCATATTGACTAACTTGACAAAGCTCTCCGACCCCGTCAACTTAGTAGGCCCACAAGTCAGCCTGCCACTATACTGGGTCCCAGCTAACAGGGGGAGTATTCATTTTTTTTGTGCGTAATAAGGAGGCACTTCCTTGCGTGCGAAGATATAGCTGGTGGGTCCGAGCTGTCAGCGGCGGTAACATTTTTTTCGCGAAATATAGAGGCCCTTTCAGTCCCTGATGTCAGATGGAGGAATCATTATTTTGCACGTAATAAGGAGGCATTTCCTTGCGTGCGGCCGTGGACCCAGCTGTCTGCCTCTCCACGTACAGTCCAATTCAGATGCATGTCGATCGTTGACCACGTTGACCAGGCCGCGCCGCGAGCACCAGGGCGGTGGACGACAGCGAGGCCTAGCAAGGGAACGACACGGAGGCAGGAAAGACTCGGCAGTTGTTTCCCACGCGGAGGGGAGTACGACTATACGAGGATTTACTGGTACGTCTGCCGTCGCCGGAGAATAACACCAGGTGTGGGTGAGTAGAGGGATGGCTAGGCCAGCGATGGGAGTACAGTGGGGCGGTGAGGCCTGCACGGCAGCAGAGCCGGCCGCGGGGAGGGGGGAGGAGGCAGTCCCGCTGGCGCTTGTTTGAGTGGCTAGAGCAGGAAGATCAGAGATTGAAGAAGCACGACGGCCGTTGGATGGCCATCCAACAGTCACTGCTTGTGCGTCAACCTTTTTTTAGGAAAGCGTCAAATCTATGGAAAACAGCATACAGCCCATCTGCCATTATTTCTAATAATTTATAGCCCATTTGCTAATTATTAAGGGTTTTTTTGGAGCCCATATTCTTTTTGTTAGCATTACAGCCCATATTGTGGCCATAGTTAAAAAATTATACGAAATTTTGTATATTTCAGTGTGGTCCGAACTATTTTTAATCCCATAATTTCGACTCACATTCAAACTGATTTTAAAAATAAATGTATATGAATATAAAATCCAACAAATTCTCCATGCATAAAAATTAATGTAATTTAAAATCTCAAAATGAAAAAAAAAAGATATTTGAAACTAATTGCTAGTTTGATGTGTTTTAAAAATGTACAGCCCATTTCTCATTACTGATGGGCCATTTTCTCGGCCAGCCGAATGAAAGCTCTCCTCGTATTTAAAGATTTTCAGCCCAACAAGCCTGACAAAGCGACTTACTTGGCAAATCACAAAAAAACTGGGATGTGGCCGTGGACCCAACTGTCAGCCTCTCCACGTACAGTACTGTTCTGATGGAATGTCGTTGACCACGTTGACCACGCCGCGCCGAGAGCACCAAGGCGGTGGACGACGGCGAGGCCTAGGAAGGGGACGACACGAGGCCGAGGAAGACGCGGCAGTGGATGCCCACGCATAGAGGAGTACGAGGGTTCACTGGTTCGGCTGCGGTGTGAGGCTGCCGTCGACGTAGGGCCTGGCTAGCGGTAGGAGTAGTAGGGGGAGATGAGGCATCAACGGCAGCACAGCCGGCCACTGGAGGCATGAGCAGGCGGTCCCCCCGGTGCTGGTTTTGGGTGGCTGGTGCAAGAAGAGCAGTGATTGAAGAAGCAGCAGGACCGTTCGATTCAAATCCAACAGTTACTGCTGCTAGAATCGTTTGTTGACTAGGTTGACAAGCCCTGCGTACGCGTAAACTTAGTAGGCCCACAGGTCAGCCTCCCAACCGGTGCGCCCCAGATGTCAGTGGGAGGAATCTTTTTTTTTGCGTAATATGGAGGCAGTTGATTGCGTGTGGCCAAACCAGCGGAGGGAGTAGGGTGGGCCGGGGAAGCCTGCGCGGCATCACAGCGGGCCACAAGAGGAGGGAGCAGGCAGTCCCGCCGATGCTAGTTTAGGCGGCTGGAGCAGGAAGATCAGAGATTGAAGAAGCACGTCAGCCGCTGGATGGACATCCAATAGTGACTGCTGCTAGAACTGTGTGTTCACTGACAAAGCCTTGCGTAAACAAGTCAGCCTCGAAATCTGTGGCATGTACAGCCCATTTTCTATTATTTTTATAATTTTTACTCATTTTCTAATTCATATGGAATTTATTGCAGCCCGCTTTCCATTTTTAGAATTGCTGGCCATTTTCTGGTCAGTATTAGGGTCAAAAAATTAACTAAATATGTGGGGAATTTTGAAAATTCGCAAATTTTTGCTGGGGAACGAAATATTCTTAATCCAAAAATTAATAGCCATACTAAACCAAATTTAAAAATAAATTAGTACTATGTCATGTTAAATCTAATGAAATACATATAAGATATCAGTGAAGAACAAAAACAAAAAAAGAAACTCATATCCCATTTTCTATAAAAAAAATTGGAACTTTCAACCCATTTTGATATTACTTTTAACAGACATTGACCATACTCTTAAGCCAGGCCGGAATGCATCCCTCCTCGTCTTGAAAGATTTGCAGCCCAGTAATTCGGAGAAAACAAATAGGCCTAGCTTGGGTATTCTTCAAAAAGAAATACTGGGCTACCTATTTTCCCAAAGAACTATGCATGAGCATTTAGCTTTATTTATTTATTTATTTACTTATTTATGTTTAGGGGACCATGAGCATGTACCTGGGCCAGATTCATGTGAGAGCCTCCCTTCCAGTTAATTATGGGCTTCTCTATTGGGCCTTCATCAGTGGGCTGCATGTTATCAACAAGTGGAAAATGTGTTTCGTACGAAAAATAGTATGCGCTACATACGGTACGGGGCACTAAAGGATCGAACCATGAAACGACTTCCAAAACATTGTGTTTGTCATTCTAACAACACATTTATTCAACCAACAGACGAAATATACTACTGATTGTACATTGAAAACAGCAGCAGCAGCAACCAGGGTTGGGGGTGCAAAAGAAGCAGTAAGTAGGCCAGAAGAGTGAAGACGCAGCTCCCTCTTCCAAACCAAACATCAGCCATCATTACAAAAGGGCTACCAAAAAAAGAACAAGTGTATGCATCAAACTAAATAAAGATCCTACTACACCAAGTGTGTGCATCTAACTAACTGGCTTAGTTAGACGTTACTATTTATTAAGCTGTGGAGATTGGCTGACGGCTTGAACCAGATGGGCGCCTCACGAGGGAAACTCCAGCCAGCAGGTCGAAGTCTGATACTTGCGACCCTCTCTCCTACTTTGGGCTGCAGAGCATGGCGGCACATATCAGGGTATGGTGCATGCAGAGACGCATGGTACGCTATGTACACACGGTTTTGCCTGATGTACGACACCGTGCTGCCATCATGATCCTTGTCATCGGTTATCTCTTGGTTAATTGGATAATTCAGTCCGACAAACAAAGAGCGTGTACCAAGGCTACTTACCAGCCTCCAATCAAAAATTCCTGAAGGCCCAGAGAAGCTGGGATCCTGCTCAAAGACCTTGCAGTGACTGTGATTGTATTTCGCGAAACAACACGTCTGGTACGTGCGAACGATCATCAATCTTTTGCCGTCGTCTGATCGAGCCAGGAACCACCTGCAACTGCCATGCCGCTTTTCTTTCAAAGGTTCTGGGATTAGGAAGGGTAGGGACACCAGGCGGCCTACAACATCAGATCAAGTTGGAGTCAAATAAAAAAGGGCTCTTGATTTAGTCAATCTTAAGAACAGCATGTTATGAGCATGAATATTTTTCAGCAAATGTTGACAGTAATATAAGCAAGCCATCATGATATCATAGGAAAGTAACATACTGCTGTAACAGCCGTTTGTAGCGATGACTGGAGTAGGCCAGCAATACGTCCAGCCATAGAAGGAGTCGACAGCGTAAATGAAGCCCTTGTGTTCAATGGCATCAGAGAACCATGGAGGATGTATGATCCTGCGATGGATGTGCAGATTTATCCACTTACCACAGTGACCTGTCAGATAGGTGAGACTGCGGTTGAAGAACGCAATTAGCCTGAAGCTTTATAATTCACAGATCTTGTTGGCACTTGGCAGATTACAACCTTGAGCAAATTAAACTTGGTATCATGTTGGCTACTGTAAGATTCCGAGTATTCTGGGCCACGGTGCCAAAGCAGTGCAGTGTTAATCGAAGGAAGGGGGATCAATCGCCGGGTGTAAACCTCCACGAGCATCTAGCTGTCGCGACTGTCGATGAGCACCATCCAAGACGTGTTCATGTTGACCCAGTACATACCGTTAATGTAGTTGAGGCTGGCGGGGATCGAATCGCAGTCAAGGGGTTGATGCTCGCCACCCTACAATCGTTATGATGTGTGACATGCTGTTTCTGAAGATCAGGCGGCATCAGCAAGCAAGGAGCTGGCTTAAAAAGCTCCGGCCTGAGGGCTTTGAGTAAACGGTACAGCCCCGACGAGCACGCGGCAAGCGGCATGGTACTGAGATTGTCCACAAGCGAAACAATGAGCTTGATTACCTCTGTGGGGAGCGAATTCCAGCCACTCTTTCGGCGGACGCTGCTCGGTTCTGCCATTGTTAGTGCTTGGGTTTCGGACGAGGGGGGAGGCGCCTTAGCGGGGATGGAAGATTGGACGAGATTATGTGCGGACAAAGATGGAGAAGCGAATATGTGCTGCAGGAAGTGGACAGGTGATGATGACTACAGCACGCCGCTTGACTTACAAGACACATACCAGCAGCGTAGGGTCATGTCGATGCCAGACAACTTGCTTCAGTGATCACAGTACTGGTACTCCCTACAGTGCTATGCCCTAACTTGCTTGAGTAGAGTAGTAGAGTAGGACTCTGCTCTACTACTAGCACCGGAGGAGTAGTATATTCTAATATAAAATAGTTACAAACTTCAATGCCCGAGCGTGGAACGACTACGAACCGTGCTCAAAGACCGTGTCTACGTGGTGTTTGGACATGGGCAACAACCTCAACACGAACGGTGCTGCTCCCGTTGCACCGTATGTGTTTATGTCCTTCCTATTCGAAATCGTGGTAGAATTCATGATTTATTTTGTGCTTATTCGGATTAAATCTCGTAGTAACTTGCTCATATATTCAACTGGCGCAACGTCCCCTACAGCCACTCCCGTTTCATGGACGGCCTGGTCGATGCCTGCAAGGAGCCCTTCGTCCACTGCTATGAGTGCTTGATGATGTTTTGTGGCTCGCCGGCGGACATGGTGCACCACCTCACGGATGCGTGCAGCGGTCACTGCTGGCCCTTGGCGGAGAACATCAAGTACGAGACGTGCTACCCGTTCACCATGCCGGAGTCGCTGGAGGATCACCACCGCCTGCTAGTCTCGGAGGGGGATGGCAGCGTCTTCCTCTTGATCGTGGGCACCGGCGAGGCCCACGCAGGCCGCCGCCCCGTCTCTGTAATGTGCGCTAGGGGCGACACCGCTGACGCTAACACTGACACGGGGCCGATGTACGGGTGCGTGGTCAGTGTTACTACCCCTCCGGGTCGCGTGGGCGGCGACACCGGCCTCATCGAACGGACTTGGACTCTAGGGAGCTGGGACTATCCCGCCAATGTGGACATGGAAAACCCATGGCATCCTTTACCCGCCGACGCGGTGCACAGGGACTCCAAGGAGGTTCACCTGGACATACGCATTATCAAGTTAAATGTTGATCATTAGTCTTCGCTCAATGTAATCCGTTGTCTAAGCATGTGGAGACTTCCATGCAGGATCTTGCTCTATTGGAGTATCGCGCATGAATAAAAGTGTATCCGTTTATGGTTTAGTCTAGAATCTTCCATGTATGACTTTTTACTACAGTACTGGTGAAAGACTTACGATGAACCATTTCTTACATCTCCTCTACCCGCTTGCAAGTCATCCTGATTTAATCCCTCCGTCTAGGTGTATAAGGGCATGGTTAATATTACTTAATAGTATAGCCAACTGTTGACTATAAGAAAGTGCCATGTCATCTGTAGCCAACATGTATAACAATCGATACTCAAAAACTAATTCTTCAAGATCATTTCTTGCAAAGCACAATAAGTGTTGTTTCTTCACAAGTTTTGGATGCAGGTTGAACAGTTGAACGCTTTTGTTTGCAAAAGATACCTTTTATCTATTTCACCCGAATGTTTGTGAGCTCTAGAGATGAAATAATATCCGAAGAAACCTATCGATACCCATTACACATGAGATGACCCCCACATCCTTTGTCAAAATAAACAACTCCCCGATCAATGCATTTCACTCTTCGGTGCAACGCACGGGCACCTTACTACTATAGGTTAGTACGACCAAAAATTGAACTAACATTATATATAGTACGATAAATGCTGATGCATGTCACCTAAAATTATATCATTCAAAACTATGTTCAAATGCAAATCCAACGATATAGTTTTTGTTGACATGCACTAACATTTTGTCAATTAAATCTTCAGTCAAATTCAATGGGGGACTAATAAACCACGACCGATGTAGTACAAGTGTAGAGGGCGGCGCTGCACAGGAGTCTCACCTCTCACCCCGCTCGTGGCGCGGCAGTAAAGCCGTCATATCACAAAACCCAACCACTCCCAGTAATAAGTGGCCTGGTAAAATAAACGGACAAGCAACCATCACATCCCTCCGTCTTTTTTGAATTTCATCTCTCTGCATTTACTTTTTCCGGTTCATCTCGCACACTCGATCACTAGCTACTACTCATAGGGCCAGTTCTTTTGGCGGCTTCCCCAGCTTTTCCCACAAGACTAGTCACAGTGGAGAGTAACAATAAGGCGCCTCACTCATTTATTTGGGCTTCTAAACTACTACTCCGTCCTGGTTTATTCCTCACCATTGTAATTTGTGCTAAATTTTGACCAAAGATTTAACTGGTTTATTCCTCACCATTGTAATCCCTCCGTCTAGGTGTGTAAGTCATCTTACGAAAACCAAATAATCTCAAAACACTTAGGCGCGGTGCATTAACTTCTACCTCGTTTCTTGTTTCTTGGCATACCAACCAATAAGAGATAAAGAGTGTGCATGCTTTTAATGACTTGAGATATCAAACACGACATGCAGTGGTTAGTTCATTGCATGCAATACTATTAATTAGCAAATAAACATTAACGTTTCTCGTTTTGTCCTCCTCCTTGGTCACGGTGCATAGCCTAAGATGACTTACTCACCTAGACAGATGGAGTAGTGCATGTGACACGCACTAACATTTCATTATTTAAATTTATGATCAAAATTTGACACAGATTACAATGGAGACTGAGGGAGTCCTGGATTAGGGGGTATCCGGACAGCCGGACTATATCCTTTGGCCGGACTGTTGGACCATGAAGATACAAGATTGAAGACTTTGCCCCGTGTCCGGATGGGACTCCCCTTAGCGTGGAAGGCAAGCTTGGCAGTACGGATATGTAGATCTCCTTCCTTGTAACCGACTCTGTCTAACCCTGGCCCCCTCCGGTGTCTATATAAACCGGAGCGTTTAGTCCGTAGGACCAACAACAACAATCATACCATAGGCTAGCTTCTAGGGTTTAGCCTCTCTGATCTCGTGGTAGATCAACTCTTGTACTACTCATATTATCAAGAACAATCAAGAAGGACGTAGGGTATTACCTCCATCAAGAGGGCCCGAACCTGGGTAAACATCGTGTCCCCTGCCTCCTGTTACCATCCGCCTAGACGCACAGTTCAGGACCCCCTACCCGAGATCCGCCGGTTTTGACACCGACATTGGTGCTTTCATTGAGAGTTCCACTGTGCTGTCACCGTAAGGAAGGATGCCTCGTCTCGTTGTTAAAAACAACATTACCGCCGGGGGAGCCCTGGCTGTCGGCCAAACTCTCCGGCTAGGCAGTTTCATCATGACTGCCCGTTTGGCTGTTGCACCGACGATGACTTCTTGGGTCATCAAAACCGCCTCCACATCAGCTCGGAATTTGCCGAGCAGATGGATCCAATGGAGCTCTCATCCCTAAACGAGCTCTTGGATCGCATCGCTGCCTTGGGAGTCGCTATGGACTATGATCGGATTGGGCTTAAACCCGATCAAAGGGAGGTTAACTCTCCACTGGTCACCCATCATATTGCGGTGGTGGAGGAACAATGCAGCAATTCTTCCTCTATCTTGAGGACTAACTATGTCCGGATTCCTGAGCTCTCCGAGCCGGATACCCGTTTACGGGAGGACATCACCCAAGCCCTGAACCTAGAGTTAGGCGGTGGGCCAGACTTATCAGGCAACATCCTGGAACCCGAACTTCCAAGATTAGAAACTCCTCGGCCCCTGGGTCTCAGATCGGGTAAGGGTTCGGACTCAAATCCACCCACCCACCCAAACATAAACGATCTTTCCCACATCAGGCAAGCGCCCCAGGAAATAGTACATCATTATTGGGCCAGATTCCTCCTTGTGATGAACAAGGTTAAGGACTATCGCGAGGAAGACGCAATCTCATTTTTCCGCAATAATTGCACGGACAAGGGAATCCTTAACGCCATAAGTCCCCGTGACATATCACGCTTCGCTGACTTGGCGTCCATAGTACGAAAGTACTGTGCGATGGAAAGCACCTAGAAAACCGAAACAAAATTTTGGGATAATCCGGCTCCAAATATACACCCAGTCCAAAGTAAAAGGGTGCACTATCATAAGACACCCGAGTTAATTACAAAGAAGCAAAAACCCTCTACAGGGCGTAGAACCGTATTGGAGGGATGGCTCAACGGACCCTGCAAAATTCATAGTACAGCGGATACCATACCAACACACAACCTTAGAGCATGTTGGGTACTCCGGCAGGTGGCCAAAAGTGGTGAGGATCTTCTCATCCCAGATGCCACAGAGCACCATCCCGGGGATAACAATACGGTATTAACAGTCTTTGAAACCTTCGCATCAAATAATAGGCGCAAGTGAACACTCCGCAGCCTTGCCAAAATCTGCCACGTGGCAGCAATAAATCCATGGAGTGACACGGCTATTACCTTCAATGCCAGTGACGAACCTAAATTCCGAACAGCCCGAGAACCAGTTGCGCTGGTCCCCAGTCCAATTGTGGACGGCTTTCGACTCACCAAAGTACTCATGGACGGCGGCAGTGGATTAAACCTCATAGATGAGGAAACTCGTCAAAAAATGGAAATAGACTGGAACCACATTGAGTAAAGCAGCACAACCTTCAGAGGAATCATCCCTAGTCGGGAAGCACGCTGTGCTGGGAAAATCACACTAGATGTGGTATTCGGCACGCCGGAGAACTATAGGTCCGAAGAAATTACATTCCAAGTGGCCCCGTTCAGTAGCGGATACCACGCCCTTTTAGGGCGGGGAGCGTTCACGATCTTCCAAGCCATACCCCATTACGGGTACATGAAGCTCAAAATGCCCGAGCCCAACGGAATCATCACTCTCACTAGTGATCTGGACACAGCACTCCGCACCGAAAACAAAACATCCGCATTGGCCCTCGAGGCATTATTCGAAGCCTTTTCGGCCGAGGAATTAACTGCGCTAGGCTCCACAGTGGACAGGGACGATGTGATACTTGACAAGAGATCCAAGTCCACCTCTTTTAAACCAGCGGATGAAATAGTCAAATTCCAAGTCCACCCAACAGACCCTACAAAAATAGCCTCCATCGGGGCACAGTTAAACCCCGCCGTGGACACCGCACTACAAGAGTTCCTGCGCGAGAATTGGGACAAATTCTCCAGGCACCCCTCAGACATGTCAGGAATCCCACGCAGGCTGGCCGAGCACAGCCTTAATATTCTAAAGGGATTCAAGCCGGTCAAGCAGACTCTTCGGCGTTTCTCTGAACCTAAGAGACAAGCTATGGGGGAGGAACTAGCCAAGTTATTGGAGGCCGGATTCATTAGAGAAATAAAACACCCGGACTGGCTAGCAAACCTGGTGATGGTACCAAAGAAGGACAAACCCTGGCGCCTATGTGTCGATTTCAAGGACCTCAACAAGGCTTGCCCAAAGGATCCCTTCCCCCTCCCCCGCATCGATCAAATTATCGATGCTACCACATGACACGATTCATTGTGTTTCCTCGACGCATACTCCGGCTACCACCAAATCAAGATGGCAGAGTCCGACCAAGCCGCAACGGCATTTATCACACCATACGGCCCCTTCTGTTTCAACACAATGCCTTTTGGGCTCAAAAACGCCGGCGCAACATATCAGCGCATGATTCAGACATGTCTGGAGAAACAGATCGGCAAAACAGTAGAGGCATACGTAGATGATGTGGTCATCAAAACCAAACACGTTGACTCTCTAATAGACGACTTGAGGCTCACATTCGACAACCTCCGGACATACGACATCAAGCTCAATCCGGAAAAATGCGTTTTCGGTGTACCAGCCGGAAAGCTCCTGGGTTCCATTATCTCCAGTAGAGGAATTGAAGCAAATCCGGTCAAAATCCGAGCTCTGTCACAGTTGGCTATCCCAACGGACCTCATACAAATCCAGAAATTAACCGGATGTGTGGCGGCTCTAAGCCGCTTTATCTCCCGCTTAGGAGAAAAGGCATTACCCCTTTATCGCCTCCTTTGGCGCACCGAACGCTTCGAGTGGACGGACGCTGCCACGGCCGGATTGGAAGAAATAAAAGCCATACTGGCAACCAACCCAATCCTGGCCGCGCCAAACATCGACGAACCAATGTTGTCGTACATTGCGGCAACTCATCAGGTTGTAAGCGCAGTGCTCGTCGTCGAACGAGAAACGGATGGACATAAATTCCCCCTTCAAAAGCCGGTATATTATGTATCCACTGTCCTCACTCCATTAAAATCACGGTACCCACATTATCAAAAGATATCCTATGCGGTATTCATGGCATCCTGGAAGCTGCGACACTACTTTCAAGAGTGTTCAATTACAGTAGCCTCGGAAGTGCCATTTAGTGATATTATAAACAACCACGACGCCACGGGCCGGATTGCCAAGTAGGCCATTGAGCTCTTCCCGTTTGACATAACATACAAACCCCGGCGAGCCATTAAATCACAAGTATTGGCCGACTTTGTCGCCGAATGGACGGAAGCCGAACTCCCTAAAGAGTACGGCGCATACTCCAATTGGATCATGCACTTCGACGGCTCCAAAATGTTGGCTGGTCTAGGGGCTAGCGTCCTCCTGACGTCCCCAACTCGAGATACAGTTCAATACGTACTACAGATACTATATACAGACTCCAACAATGCAGCCGAATATGAAGCCCTGTTACATGGTCTTCGGATGGCAGTTTCCATGGGCATTCAACGCCTAGAGGTGCATGGGGATTCGAACCTCGCAATATCCCAAATAAATGGAGACTTCAATGCCAAGGATCCAAAGATGGCGGCCTATCACAACGTCGTCCTAAAGATGTCAGCTCGGTTCGAGGGGCTCGAATTTCACCATGTGGCTCGGGAAAACAATCAGGCGGCGGATATCCTTGCCCGCATCGGCGCAAAACGCGATGTGGTCCCCCCCCCCAACATATTTTTGGAGAGGTTGTTTAAGCCATCCGTGGTATGGGAAGGGGACACCGGTAACAATAGTCCGGACCCAGCCAAAATGCCCGATACCGAACACTTTGACATAATCGGAGGCTCTGCCACCGAAATAATACCTTCAGCCCATGTAATAATGGCCATCATCGCCCCGTGGACAGAACCATTCCTGGCCTACCTAACTAGGCAGGAACTTCCCGAGGACCAAAATGAGGCACGCTGCCTAGTGCGGCGATCTAAAGCCTACGGGGTCCATGAGGGAGAGCTGTATAAAAAAACACTACCGGAGTCCTTCAAAGGTGCATCTCCGAAGAGGAAGGGCGGAAGCTTTTGGCAGAAATTCACGTCGGACTCGGTGGCCACCATGCCGCAGCCCGGGCCCTTGTAAGCAAGGCCTTCCATACAGGTTTTTATTGGCCGACGGCCCAGGTAGATGCACAGGACTTGGTCCAACGATGCGTCGGTTGCCAGCTTTTTGCAAACCAAAGCCACATGCCACCCACCGCCCTCCAAACAATCCCCATTACCTGGCCCTTCGCGGTCTGGGGGCTTGACATGGTTGGACCCCTTAAAGGGGGAACCCATAAGAAAAAAATACTTACTGGTCATGGTGGATAAATTCACCAAATGGATAGAAGCCAAACCTGTTAAAACGGCCGAATCCGGACCGGTGATAGACTTCATATCCGGGGTTGTACACCGTTATGGCGTCCCCCACAGCATCATCACTGACAAAGGCACGAACTTCACGGCCGATGAGGTAAAACTCTGGTGCAGCAACATGGGCATTAAGCTCGATTATGCCTCTGTCTATCACCCACAGACTAACGGCCAAGTTGAGCAAGCAAATGGTCTTATCATGAGCGGCATCAAACCCAGATTAGTGCGGTCCTTAAAGGAGTCTAACACGCACTCCGTAGAGGAGCTCGACTCCGTACTCTGGGGGCTACGGACCACGCCGAATCATACTACCAGATACACACCCTTCTTTATGGTGTACAGTGCAAAGGAGGTTCTGCCCTGCGACATAATTCATGACTCACCTCGAGTGCGCATGTACGAAGAAAGAGAAGCCGAGCTCGATCGGCAGGACAGTCTGGACCCCCTGGAGGAGGAGCGCGATGTGGCAAAAGCCCGTTCCGCATTCTATCAACAACAGGCTCGCAGATACCAAAGCAGAGAAGTAGCCAAAACTTATAACGTTGGCGAGCTAGTTCTACACCTGCCAGAGAAGAAAAAGACCAAGCTCGAGCCCAAATGGGAAGGTCCCTTCATTATTGACCAAGTTCTAACCGGTGGAGCGTACTGTCTGCGGGATGCATCGAATAATCGACTTGAGCTGAACCCATGGAACGCAGCCAGGCTCCGAAGATTCTACGCCTAGTGCCGGACTCTATGTTCGTCTCCTTCCTCTGTCCATTTTTTGCATATACATTATCTATCTGTTTTCTCTTTCTTTCTTTTATTCTTTCTCAAGGCCTTCAAGGGCCAACTTGTGCCTTGCTTGCACACTATTGACGCACTAACCGCGCTCATTATACCTGGGGGGCTTCTTACACAGAAGCTTAATTATTTATCTGGGCTTCATGCCCCGCACATGTGTTATTCTTCCGCATGTACCTTTTCTTCGCCATTATATGCATCGATATGACTTAAGTTTCGGCCAAGCTGGGTTGCCTGGCTCTTGTATTTATGCCCTACGTTCCCGATAATTCGGCTAGGGCATAAGGGGAGCACCTCTGCGATTGTTACTGCCGGGTCAGCTGGATGTGTACCTCGGACTGGGTGAAGCCGAAAGCTAGCGTTCTTAAGGGAATATTCGGTCGGTGAACAAAAGATGATTTTTATTTATTTTCCATATGTGCCCCAGATGTTTTTGCCTGCGTCTCCTCTCGCAGTCCGGACATGCACTTTAGGGCATGCGTACCCAGGGAAAGGAACCCTTAACGGAACTATTCTCCCTGGAAGATGTTTCTTACTACCCATGTAATATAAAATAACTAGTTGGGTACTTGTCTGTTCAAGCACTAATGACCCCTACGCCTAGTTTCCACGCATACCCCGGTTCTTATACAACTGAGCGGGTATTCAGATACACTCCGGACCATCGGGTCCCGAGGTTGAAGCGAAAAGGTCCGCCATGACAAATGATTTACAATCCAGCTAGAAGGCATTATACATGTCACTTTAATTACATAGTCATGTAGACTAACTAAATTCCTCTTCTATACCATCCAACAGGCTGTCTAGCCTACAATCCTGTTGGTAATACTTTGCGGCTAATTCTACTTGCCCATACACTAAGCTAACGGGGATCTCTTTCCCATCAGGCCCTGTCGGTGTTCTGGGAATGGCGGTCCCCAGACTTGCTTGCCTGCGGCCTGCGGCGTGGCTCAAAGGGGGGCCCAGCACGGCCCATCTTCATTAGCACAGACCCAAGACCCTCGCGAGGGACCAAGCCTCGCGGGGCGGACAACACGGAGCTTCCTCAGGCACAGCCTCATCAGGCTGGCTTGCGAGGAGGCGGAGAGATCAAGGCGGGGTACCTCGTGCCCGTGACGCAAGCCATGACGACCAAGGGCGCCAGGCGGGTGCCAGCCCGCGCAGTGTCCTCCTTTCCTGTTTGGTGCAAAGGGGGCAAGCGCAGCCGTGGAGTACCGAGGCATCAGGCAAAGGTTGCCATTTCGGTGCAACAAGACCAAGACCAGAAGGACTGCAAGACGGAGGTCATCGTGGAGCCCAAGCCGGCGTCACCACCAGAGCTTTGCGCAGGCGAAGACTACTTTTGTCAGGGTAGCTAGTACTAGCTGTCCCCCTTCAAATTAGCCCGCCATTGTTGGCTCCCTTCCTGCTCGATATTTGGGAAGAGGACCAGGGCCTCTATAAATAGGACCAGCCACCCATAGAGCAAAGGGGGTTCTGGACAGGAGGTTCTTTAGAGAGGGGTTCGATCAGAGAGAGAGAGGGAGAGAAAGGTGGCTGAACTCCTCCCAGCAGTTCATCGCCCCTGCCAAGAACAGACCCTCGTGAGGTTGTTCTTCCTTGTATCATTCATCATCATCAGCCCAAGAGGCAATCCACCACACCACACACTGGAGTAGGGTATTACACCACAACGGTGGCCCGAACCAGTATAAACCCTGTGTCTCTTGTGTTGTTCTTTCCATAGTTTAGATCTTAGCGAGGCGGAGGGGTGCAGGTAGGTAGGAAGCGAGATCTCCGCGCGCACCCTAGTGTTCGAACCTCAAGGGTCTGCCGGAACCCGAAATCTGACATTTGGCACGCTAGGTAGGGGTGCGCCGGAATCCACCTTCTACCGCTTCGTGCCCCGTCGCGTCGTCATCACCATGTCCGGCGACCAGGCGGGCAACCCAGATCCATGGGCGGCGTGGCCCGCTCGCGCAGAACCGCTCGCCTTGGGCGACCCCGTGCCCCAGGCAGCTCGCGGTCCGCAGGGCGCTGCGGGCCGCGGGCGACGCGGACAGGCTTCGACAGCTCCCACACCGCGGCAGGCGCGGTCGGCAGCAAGGGCCTCCAATCGCACCGCGACCACAACACCGTACACCCGCCGGGAGCAGGCGAACTCGAGGGCCGCGCTCACGGTGGCCCGAGAGCTGCTGCAGTGCAGGCTGCTGGAGGGCGGCCGCGACATGCTGTTGGAGCGGGTGGCGGAGCTCCTGGGCTTCGCCGCCTCGGGGGCTCACCCCTTCTGCACCCAGCTCCCATCTCAAGACCAGGGTGGCCCGCACGGGGGCTCCGCCCGCGCCCGCGAGCTCCAAGGCTACTCCAACGCCAGCGAAGCTGTCAGCACCGGACCGGTGGCGGCGCTGCCCCCGCTCCCGGTCCGCGAAGAAGAAGGACTCGACATGACCCGCGGTCCCAGAAGACAGCCGCGCTGCCACCCCACGGTGGGCGCGTCAGGAAGGACCACGTCTCACGCGGGGCACTGCGGCGTGGCCTTCGGGATGGCGGCGCCAGAGGAATACATGCCCCTCATGATGGACCAAGGACACCCTCATGAGAGCGAACAAGGCTCGCTCCTCAGCCCAAGCTGGGGGGACGAGGCGCCAGAAGCTGAGCCTTTCCGGGAGCCCCGGGACGGTCCCACTGGCCACGCTGGAGGCAACGATTATCGGGTACCACTAATTCTTCAGGAGCAGGCATACGCTAACCATGGATCGCAGGAGGTGCAGGTCGCCACAGCGAGCAGCTGCCCCGCTCCCACAGTCTCCTACCTCTCGGGAGGAGGGCGCAGGGGGCTGCAGGAGAGGGGCTGGGATCCGACATCACCACCACAGCGTTCGGAGCAAGGTGTTCTCAGGAGGTAAGCCCTCCACTGGGGAGGTGCCTCAGGGCCTGCCCCCGGCGGAGGACCCGTGGTCGTCGGGGGAACCGCTGGCGACCGCTCTACCCCATCGGCGGCGTCTTGGTTTCCGGTCGTTGTTGATGGCACTAGAGTGTGGCGCAAGGCGGGGCCCTCATCTGGCGATATGAAGCAAGGCCAGTACCTGTGAAGAAGGCCCAGTGCCTGTGAAGCTCGCCACCCCGTGACACTCTCACGTAATAATGAGTGGGGCTGTACACGCCCTGGAGTCTCAGGGGTGCCGGCCTCAGGCCCTGGGCTCCCTCCCACACCAAGTGGCAGCACTTAGCTCCGCGCTGGTGAGAAGACGTCCAAGACTAGACTAGGTGCCGAACGCGGCCTTTTGTTTGCTTTCATTGCTTTTCCCTTTGGTTGTCGCTTTCCCTCGCTGGATTCAAGTTGGATTCGAATTTGAGATTTGCGTGTGTTTGGGGAAGGGGTGCTTAGTCTCGTTCGAGCAATTTCTCGCGTTTTGGTTACCACTTCGCCTCAGCTGCCTCCCCTCGCGAGCCCCTCGCGAGCCGGGTCAGGCCTAACTTGCGCGCAGCCCAGACTGTCGCCGACGTGTCCTCTCAGGAGGGTGTTTTACTGCAGATCCTACGAACCCAATCAGGGAACACTCGAGACACCACAACCTCCCACAGGTTGCCTCAGGGCCAGCACGGGACAAAGGTAAACTAGCCGACCAGCGCGTCGCTTAGGCCAACCACTTGGCGCGGGCACATGGGCAATGTAGCGTCTACTAATACGATGAACACAAGTTTTACATAAGGGGCTCCCCCTCCAAAATGCTCTCACTGCCATCAGGCCAAAACCTGAGTTCTATTCATGCAGGGTAAGGAAGTAGGAACGATGCACAATCAGTCAGATAGATCCCCCAATGCGTTCTCAGGAGCACCACCCGAGCCGTTGCTGGCGTCGCTGAACTCGCCATCGCTGTCCGCGTTGCCGCCAGCGGCGTCAGGGCCGTTCACCACGCCACCCTCGTCGGCCGCCACGATCACGTAGTCGTTGTCTGAAGCGAAGGCCCTGATAAGAGCATCCACATTGTCCTCCACCTAGTGCGCCAGATCGCCTCGGACGGCCTGGGGGACTGGGGCGATGGCGGCATCAAAATCAAAGTGGGGATCCATGTTCCGGAGGTGGCTGAAGACACGAGAAAAGGCGCGCCCGAGCAGGGCGCGGCTCCTCTCCTCCACCAACCTGTCAGCCCTGACCGACCGCGCCTCCAGCTGCGTCACCATGTCAGTGAAGAACTGAAGATTGCCAGCATAGTTGACTGCGTGCGGCTCGCCAACAGCCACCTCGCAGACGTTGCCCAAGGCTGTGTTGGCTCTCTCCCGGAGCATGGTGAGCATGGGGCCGTGCTCATGCTCCAGGATCCGCCGCTAACGTATCTCGTCCACATTCTGGCGCGCGACGGCCTCAGCCTCCTCCACCCGCTGGCGAAGAAGGAGCACCTCAACCTGGGAGGTGGTTAACTCACCTTGCGCCACCTCGAGGGCGGCCTGGAAAGCATCGGCCTGCCGCATCGCCTCCTCCAGCTTGGCCCTCAAGGCGGCAGTCCTGCCTTCAGCTACGGCCCGGATCAACCCCAGCTTCTCTTCGAACTCATGCTCAAGGTTCAAATGCGCCATCGCCACCCGACGTCCGACCTCCTCCAGGACACGGGCTTCCTGTGCAGCGACATCATCCTCCGCCTGCGTCACCAAGCGCTCCCTCGTCTCCAGGCTACTCGCGGGTACGTTCGGTGGCTTCCAGCGTCAGTGCCTCCTCACGCTTCTGGAGCTCTGCCGAGTTGCCAGAGGCCACCTTCATCGACGCAAGGGCTGCCTCACGGAGCTCCACCTGCTCCTCCAATGAGTGGCACCAAACTAGGAGCTCCCGAGCCCGCTCCTCCACCGCCTTTCGCCGCTGGTCGGCTTCCCGGGCCTCCTCAGCAGCCCAAGATCGGGCCTCCCGAGAGGCCACCAGTGACGCCTTGGCCTCTGCGTCGTCAAGATCGCGCTGATGGCGTGCAAGGGCGATGGCGCCCTCCAACTCGCGCCTCTCTGTAGCCAGGCGCAGGCCCTCGGCCTCAAGGCACGCGTCTTCATCGGCAAGCTCCTCTCCAAGCAGGCTTACTGCGTCAGCCGCCCTTCGAAGGAATCCTTGGCGGAGAGCGCGACGCTCCCGAGCGCGCTTGAGCACGTCTTCCACACCATCATCTGCCCCAAGCAAGCGCCGGGGGCCACGAGTCAGTAATCCCCCTTCGGGCTGGGGGCTGGGGGCTGGCACCCTCGCGACGGCTGGGCACGCCGCGTCAGAAGCCCGGCCTGGAGCCAGTCCGCCCCCATGCAAAGAGCGCAGGGAGCGCATCAGCCAATCGCAGTCCCGACCAAGTGAAAAGCCCACGGCAGGCTGGCTATGCCACGAGAAGGCCCGCGAAGGAGGATCGCGAGGTGGGCAGGGCCACGATACGCCTCGGGACGATTCGCCTCTTCGATCGCCCTCACCACAAGGGCTCCGCTGCTCGGAGCGCTTGAGGACGGTGGAGGGGGCGAAGCCAAGGGGGACGGCTCCTCAGCCGTCTCCACAAGGTCGGCTGGAAGGGGCCTGCGGAGCAAGGGTCAGTAAGAGCAACAGAAGGATCGGGAGCTGGGAAAGGAGAAGGCTTACTCATCAGTGGCGAAGTACTTCCTACGCTTCAGCAGGCGACAAGGGTAATCGTCGCCCAGGGCCTCCCTTCTCTTCCGGAGGGCCTCAAAGTCCACGCAGAAGCGGCCTAAGAGTTGGGCGCAGGGATCAACCTGCGACGAAGATGGAGCGTCAAGGCGATCTGCGTCAGGGGCGCCTGCCTGATGTGCGCCGCCAATCGCCTCGCCAAGAGAAGCCGCCGGAGCCTTAGGGGCCTCGGTCGTAGGCGCAGAGGGCAGCTTCTTGTCACCCTCAGCCTCAGCGGCACGGGCCCCAATAACTGCTTCCTCATGAGCATTGCCCGGCGCTGTCACCCCGCCGGGAGCCCCCTCGGCCTCTGGCGCCTCATGCCTTCCTGCTCCGCCACTTGAGGAAGAGTCTCCTTGGCCGACTGGAAGGGCAGTCACCACCACTGGGTTCTCGCGAGGCCCCTGGAGGCCGGCGGGGCGCGGCCCCCACTCATCGAAGATAGGCATCTACCTCACAAAATCGCCCCTGCTCTGGCAGAGGTACAGCAAGGCCCCTCCCTGCTGGATGCTGCCAAGGTTGGGGTCCCCCGTCAGGGTCAAGAGCGCCGTCCTCAGCACTTCAGGCGTCAGGTCCTATTCCTCGAGCCTCATACGATCATCGTGCCCGCTGAAGGCCCACATCCGGCGGGAGTGGCGTTGGAGAGGAGCAACGCGGCATAGCAGGAACTCCTTCACCACCTTGGGCGCTGTCACACCAAGCGACCTCAAGAACGCGAAGCGGTGCCAGACGAAGACGAGCCGGGGGCTCTCAAGCATCTCCTGGCCCCAGCCCGAATTGGGGACAGCAGGCGAAGTTGGCTCCGATGGCAGGGGGCTGGGCACCCCTGCATCCACATACAGCCACCGCTCGCGGAACCCAGCCGCGGGCGGAGGGAGCTTGAAGTCAATCCCAGAGGCCGCCGTCTCAGACGCGGCAGCGAAGCTCACACATGCCCAGCATTGGGTAGGGTCAACAAGGCGCAGCAAGAAGAACTGGCACGGCAAGGCAACCGAAGGAAGGGTGCCCATCATAGCCTCGCAAACAAAGGCGAAGACTGAAAGGAGAGTGATGGATTCGGGACCCAGATGCATCATGTGGATCTGATAGTGGGAAAGCATGGCATTGAAGAAATCAGAAAAGGGAGGAACCAGACCCGCCCACAGGGCGTCGGCAAAATACGGGACCTCGGTGACTATCCTGTCGATGGAGAAGTGGGACGCGGGCCAGGCCGTCGTCCTCCCACATTCTTTGAAGATGGTGGCCAGAGCCGAGCTGACCTTGCCCAAGCCCTCGGCGGGGGCCGCCAACGGCGGCGGGCAAGGCGGAGACACGGGTTTCTTCCCTCTTCCCTTCTTCGTCGGAGCCATGGCAATGGGAAGGGGGGAAGGTTCAAGATTGTGTTGAAAACAGAAACCAGAGTTCGAGCAGAGGAAGGACAGAGGGCGCTCGAGCAACAGAAAGGGGAACGGCTATGTACGACTACGGGTCCACCTAGCATGGCGCAAAATAAGGAGGGTGTGGGGGAACAGTGCCGCCCACATCCAATCAACCGCCATGGGGCGCCCAAGGCCGCAGGCTGTTAGGGCCCACGGCGCTTCGCTCTTGCCCTTCCGCCTCCTTGCACGGCCAAGTCCGGGCGCGCCTTGGGGCCGGGGGCTACTGTCGGCGTTCTGGGAACGGGGGTCCCCAGACTTGCCTACCTGCGGCCTGCGGTGTGGCTCAAAGGGGGGCCCAGCACGGCCCATCTTCATCAGCACAGACCCAAGACCCTCGCGAGGGGCCAAGCCACATGGGGCGGACGACACGGAGCTTCCTCAGGCACGGCCTCATCAGGCTGGATCGCGAGGAGGCGGAGAGATCAAGGCGGGGTACCTCACGAGGTGCCCATGACGCAAGCCATGACGACCAAGGGCGCCAGGCGGGTGCCAGCCCGCGCAGTGTCCTCCTTTCCTCTTTAGTGCAAAGGGGGCAAGCGCAGCCGCGGAGTACCGAGGCATCAGGCAAAGGTTGCCATTTCGGTGCAACAAGACCAAGACCAGAAGGACTGCAAGACGGAGGTCATCGTGGAGCCCAAGCCGGCATCACCACCAGAGCTTTGCGCAGGTGAAGACTACTTTTGTCAGGGTAGCTAGTACTAGCTGTCCCCCTTCAAATTAGCCCGCCATTGTTGGCTCCCTTCCCGCTCGATATTTGGGAAGAGGACCAGGGCCTCTATAAATAGGACCAGCCACCCACAGAGCAAAGGGGGTTCTGGACAGGAGGTTCTTTAGAGAGGGGTTCGATCAGAGAGAGGGAGAGAAAGGTGGCTGAACTCCTCCCAACAGTTCATTGCCCCTGCCAAGAACAGACCCTCGCAAGGCTGTTCTTCCTTGTATCATTCATCATCATCATCCCAAGAGGCAATCCACCACACCACACACTAGAGTAGGGTATTACACCACAACGGTGGCCCAAACCAGTATAAACCCTGTGTCTCTTGTGTTGTTCTTTCCATAGTTTAGATCTTAGCGAGGCGGAGGGGTGCAGGTAGGTAGGAAGCGAGATCTCCGCGCGCACCCCAGTGTTCGAACCTCAAGGGTCTGCCGGAACCCGAAATCTGACAGGCCCCACAGGTCCAACCTCGGCCATGTGGTTTGGGTCAGCCTTGGTATACCGCGTCTTCACCATGGCCCAGGCTTCCCTGGCACCTTGACGGCAGGCTCATATCTTCCATAATCAGAAGCGCCGCCGTGCTCCCTTGAGCTTCTCCGCAAGCTCTCCAATGCCTGCTGGCAGGGAGACGGATGGCCACAAGGCCTGGGAAATACCTTGCATCCCCTGTCGAACTTGTTCGTGCAGTTGTGAGAGCTCGGGTAGAAGATCACCCACAGACCCGGGCATCTCCTCCGCGGGACGACCCGTCAGCATACCTGTAGACATTACTCTATTAGCCGGCTTCTTCGCCGCACTCTTTTAAGGTTTCGTTCAAGCACTTACTAAATATGCCGCGTCGAAGCCGCTTATTCTCCTTCACGGAGTCCGCAAGCTGGGCTCGAACATCTTTGAGTTCCACGCTCAGCTTGGTATTGGCGTCTTAGAGATTGTTTTTCTCCCGCATGACCTTAGTCAGCACACGTTCGCCAGCCTTTAGCTGTCGTACGACATGCTGGTCCTCTGGATTCTCTCCGGAGTCATCTGCAATATCTATTGTTAGATCTGCAGCCATGCCGCACACTATATGGTACCTATCATTCTTTGAAACAAATTTTACCAGCTGGTGACTTTTCAGGTTCCTTCAATGCGGCAACGGCGGACCGAAGTTGGGTCTTGCATTCCTCCAGCTCCTGTGATAGTCGACTATTCTTCTCTGTAAGAACCTGCACAATAAATGATCCTTAAATCAGTTTTGCCAACTGTTTCAAGTCTCAGGGGCTACTAATATATAAACTCATCAAATTTTCTTACCGATACATCCTTTACATACTTGTCCGTGGCTCTAGCTAGACCATTTTGAGCAGCACGGATGTACGCATCTCCTGAGTTGAATGCATCAAACGCCTCTTGGGAGAAACAAGAGTCACGGAGTATGGCTCGGCGATGCCTGTGATTCATGGCGCTCTCCACTTCGGAACTCATAGCGGATATCTTATCTGCATCCTCTGTAGAAGGAGTATTCGGCGTGTGCCTCATGTTAGCTTCCGCCTCTGTGTCCGGCCCTGGAGGCCGACTGGCAGAGGCGTGATCGGCGACCTCTCCGGATATTGTCCGGCGAGCGTTCTTCCTTCTAGGAAACACGGGTGTTACTATGTTTTTAAAGACGACAACCATGGAGTGAGGTGTTGCATCATACCTCTGCGCCGGCATCTCCGTCCGGACCGCCTTCCTTTTTAGCATGTCCGGCTTTAAAACCCCTTGTTGGCGAGTCGCCGCGGGCTCGGCATGGCGTCCCGAGGGCCTTCCCTATAGAACACCATTTGTATACGGTAGGTGAAGCACATAAAAGGAAATCCTTTTCAAAGGTTGGGACTCCGGTCTCATTTACCTGCGAGGCCGGGAGTAGCCCAGGGTAGTCGTCTATAATGGCCACCATGGCATCATCACAGCTTACCTCATAGAAAATCCTATCAACCAGCTCCACGAATATGTCTGGATCCTCTTTGAGGCCGGGGTCGAGGACCCGTTCAGGATCCTCCGGTTGTGGAGGTGGGCTATTGATCTTCCCTACCGCCTTACGCAGTTCCTGTGATGAAACGGCAAGGTAAATATTTATCACGAAAACAAGGGTAGGATGGAAGTAAAAAGAGCGGAAGCTCACCCAGCTTCGAGGGTTGTTCATGGAGAATCCATCCCGTGGCTTAATGCGGACGAACTCCTCTTCTTCCCCCTTATACAGATCAGATAGAATTTTTGCTAGAACAGCAACTGAGTCCGGTCCCTTGCGCCCGCAGCGAGTGGCATCATCTTCCCTGTTGAAGTGCCACATGGGGTGGCCTTGATATTGAAGTGGCTGCACCCCCCGCATAATGCATATTGCCATAACCTTGGTTATGGTCAGTCCTGATTTGGCTAGCAACTTTATCCGGCCCATCAGATAAAATACGTCTCTATCATCCTCCTCCTGTGGGCTCCGTGGGCGCCAGCTTAGGCATTTCTTCAAAGGGGCGTTGTCGAACTTAGGAAGACCAATCCAGATAGGATCCGAGAGAGGAACATCCTCCATATAAAACCACTCCGAAGGCCAGATAGGTATCCGGTCCCGGTGATGCACCATACTTTGGCTCCGCCCACTTGATATATTGATCCCCTCTGTGTACAGGGCACAAGGCAGAACAACTTCTTCCACAACGCGAAATGAGCTTCGCAACCCAGAAACAGCTCGCAAAGGGCTACGTAACCAGCGATGTGCAGTATGGAGGCAGGGGTGAGGTTGTGCAACTGGAGGCCGTAGAACTCCAGGAGCCCTCGGAGAAATGGATGGATTGGAAATCCAAGTCCCCTTAACAAATAAGGGACAAAGCATACCCGCTCTCCCTTAGAGGGGTTGGGAAAGCTCTTCGCTTGCTCCCCGCCATTATAGGTGGCTAGCCCGGCTCGAACCGGGACCATATACGCTGGAGGGAGGAATCCCTGGGTCTGTAGCTTCACTAATTGGCTGTGCGGGACGGAACACTTCTCCCAGTCTCCGGGCTTGGGGCTGCGAGAACGAGAGGAGGAGCTGCGCTGGTCGGCCATGTTGGGATCGATTTTTTCGGGCATGCTCCGATGAATGCTCGCTGAGGGAGGATGGTGTGGTTTGGATCTGAGGATCCTTGTCTCTTTTATAGACAGTTCATTCACATAGATGGGGTGGTAAATGTAAAAACACCCTGGCTCCTCACATTCGCTTGACACGTGGAAGATGGCCATTATTGGATGCAGAAGCCAAGAAGCGCAACATTTACGAGAAGCCGGACACTATTTAACAGGTACTCAGAATTTGAAGAAGAACCCGCCTTGCAATGTCGAAGACAATCTATGCGCCGGACTCATCATCATTGAAGCCTGGTTCGGGGGCTACTAAGGGAGTCCTGGATTAGGGGGTATCCGGACAGCCGGACTATATCCTTTGGCCGGACTGTTGGACCATGAAGATACAAGATTGAAGACTTCGTCCCATGTCCAGATGGGACTCTCCTTGGCGTGGAAGGCAAGCTTGGCAGTACGGATATGTAGATATCCTTCCTTGTAACCGACTCTGTGTAACCCTGGCCCCCTCCAGTGTCTATATAAACCGGAGGGTTTAGTCCGTAGGACCAACAACAATAATCATACCATAGGCTAGATTCTAGGGTTTAGCCTCTCTGATCTCGTGGTAGATCAACTCTTGTACTACTCATATTATCAAGAACAATCAAGCAGGACATAGGGTATTACCTCCATCAAGAGGGCCCGAACCTGGGTAAACATCGTGTCCCCTGCCTCCTATTACCATCCGCCTAGACACACAGTTCGGGACCCCCTACCCGAGATCCGCCGGTTTTGACACCGACAGGGACCAATAAACTAGGACGGAGGTAGTACTTATGGGATTACTAATCTAGAAGCCTAAAAGAACTGGCCCCTAGAACTCCTACTAGTAATAGTACTCAAGTTGGAATTCCAATTGCATGGCACAACTTGTTAGGAAAAAAATTCGATACAGGGTGTAGGAAGCGGTTTGGGAATTTGGATGCCTTTCCAACCAGTGAGATACTTCATAAAAAGTACGACAGAGAAATAACCACAGGGAAGGAAGCTAAAAGTAAACAATCAAACGAGCAATTTTTGCATTTGTTTTGCATTGAATCATTTCACAAGCTTGACTAGTGCTGTTTTTCTACTTTTACAAAAACCGCATCGTAATATTAAAACGTGCATTTGCATGTACTAAGTAATAGTAGTACTCCCTCCGTCTAGGTGTATAAGTCTTCCCTCCTTCTTGGTCACGGTGCACAACCAAAGATGACTTATTAACCTGGACGGAGGGAGTAGCACAGTCTGCAAGCATATATCGAGAGAGTCGTGTAGTGCGATAGTATATAGTAAAGTTTGTGCTATATGCACGTACTTGCAACATGCGTACGAATACACAAGGTTTCCAAACTTACCCTTTTACATACTTAATTAAGGACGCTAAAAATTCCTGAATGTTCGGAACTTATCATTTGCGTCCCAAAACTAATGATATCGCCTTACGAAACAAAAATTATACTCCTCCTAAAAGCCACAGCGCTCGCAGGAGCGCTTGCGGCGCGCCATGAGTGCCCTGGTGCGCGGTCATTTCTCAGCACGCCGACACAACGCCTCTTCCTCAGCCTCACAACTCGCGAAGTGCTGATTGGCGGCTTGCCGGCGGGCGAGCGCGATCTCACCGGTGTGGTGATCCGGTGCCAACAGGTATGCCTCCTCGCTGGAAGCGTGCACCCGGTCCACATACTGCCAAGCGTGGATGAGACGCTTGGGCCCGACTGCACTCAGGGTGTCGGCATGGGCGTCCTCCGCTTGGGCCCGACTGCACTCAGGGTGTCGGCCCGAGCCTTCTGCCAAAGAGCCAATTGCCTGACTCTCTCAAACGTCACATAGGCCTCCCAGGCAGCTTGTTCCGTGGTGCGCTTCTCTTCCTCGGCCTTCTTCTCCGCCTCTATTTTGGCGCGCTCTGCTGGAGGCAAAGCCTCCACAAGGCGACATCCATTTCTTTCCAAAGCTCCTCAAGGCTGGGGGGCTCGGCGGGCGGCGCGGCATCCTCCGGCGCGCGTGCTGGCGAGATTGGGAACGCTGACGCATCCACCTCGACGCGTAGCGGCGAGGAGTGGAACGCCGACGCGTCCTCCTCAACTAGTGGCGGCGAGGAACAGAACGGCGACGCGTCGCGTCACGACGAGGAGCGGAACGCCGACGCATACTCCTCGACTAGTGGCGGCGAGGAACGGAATGGCGACGCGCCACGTAGCGGCGAGGAGCGGAACACCGCCGCGTCCTCCTCGACTAGTGGCCGCGAGGAACGGAATGGCGACGCGTGACCGTCCGCGCGATGCAGCAAGGGGCTCCTGTGGCTTGGGAGGGGCGATGCCATGGTGGTCGACGTGAGAGGGAGGGGGAGGAGATAGCGATGAACGTGAACGTGAGGGGAGGAGATAGCGATGTCGTGGGAGGCGTAGTATTTATAGCGAGCAATGGCACACCTACATAAGATATGGACTGAGCTGCACTGACTTAACTGCAGGTCCAGTTGCGTCACTAACATGTGGGCCAGACCCCTATTGGGCCCATATGTCAGTGACCCAATGCACCTGCAGTTAAGTAACAGCTACGTGGGCATATTTGTTGGAGTAAATTACGGGGGAGCGAAGGGGTGGAAATATTTTTGGTCACAACGGATTGGACGGGCGTGGGGGGAGGAGAGTCATGCCTGCAGATTTTTTCACACGGGCTTCCTGCAGGTATGGGGAACGGTGCATAATAAGTCATCTTGCATGCCGAGCTAGGTATAGTCTCAAGTCATTAAAAACATACACGCCCCACACATGTTCATATTTCAAGGTGCACTAAATTATTGCATGCGATGATTAAGGTTGGCCATAATGATGGTATCTTAGCTGGTATCATGCACACGGGAATAGCAAACATGCTGATGTGGCAAAGAATTAAAGAAGAGAGGGGGTTAGAGTAACTAGTGTTCATGCATATTGGTAAACACATTTTTTTGTGAAGAACGACAGCACTAGTTGAGTACTTTTGCAGACTTCAAAAACTATTCCACCGCCTCTACTATCTTGCTAAGAGTAGGTGAAATTTTTGAATCAAGCCCTTTAAACTAGAAGGGAGGTAGTGGTACTCTAATAGCTAACCTTGTTGTGATGACAAGATAGGACATGGCACGCACCTGGATGGAGGAACTAGTCTGCATTATGCATTTAAGTTTTGTCTGAAGTCAATGTACCTCTACTTTCACCAGACTTATAGAAAAATGTGTCAACATTCACAGTGTCAAATCAATATTTTTACACTCATTATAAAATGTAGTTCTTATACTCATTATAATCGGTATTGTAGATATTGTTATTTTTAGTATAAATTTGGTCGTGGGATTTCATTGATGCCTGTCAAAGCATGGAGGAAGCGGAGCTTAGGGCTTGCATTGCCGGTCTCTACATAGGTGTAACATCCCAAATTTTCAATTTGGAATGTTATACATAGATCATCATTGCATATCATATTTTATTTGCATTTTGGCTTGATCCTAGAAATCCTATGCAACTCAAGGACCCATGGAGAGAGTTGGGGATTTCGTTATTTTCATATTTGGGGTTTTCTCAAATTTTGAAAATAGGATCATTTGATTTAATTATTTTATCTTCAAGAATTCCAATTATAAAAATAAGTGAGAGGGAATAAAATGACTTTCCCAAATTAAAGGAATATTGAGGATTTAATAAAAAATCAAATAAGATTTTATTTTGGAGTTTTTCGCTGTTTTATTTGAATTTAGGAAAAATGCGCGTTTTTCAAAATTGCATTTAGGCCCCCAAATAAATGTTCACCTTGTCCGGCTAGATTTTAGAAGTCGGGGAAAATTTATTTCGGGATTTTTGGAGTCCGTTTAGTATTACTTTTATTTGTTTTTATGCACGAAACTATTTTTATAAAAAACGAACCGACCTAGCCGGGCCGTACCCGACCCGAACTCTAGCCCGGCCGGCCTTTATAAGCCGGGGAAGCCCAGCCCCGAGCCGCCCAGCTGCGCCCTAACCCTAGACGCCGCCGCCCCGAGCCGCCGCCGCCGCTGCCGCTGCCGTCGCCGCCGCCTCACCGCCGCCCCATCGGAGTTCGCCGCCGCCAGAGGTAGCCGCCGCCGGTCTTCACCAGTCAACCGCCCGGTTTTTTTATAAAAACCGCAGTCGTTTTCTTTTTTTAGATCGGTTTATTTTTTCCACTGGTTTAGTTTATTTAGCGGACGTTCGTCCGTAGGTTTGTTTTAACGAACGGTTTTCGTCGTTTAGCCACAGACAGCGAACGTTCGTTCGTTAGCCTGTTCGTCATTTTTTCTTTTCCTCAGATTTTCCGCGATTATTTCTGATCGCGATTTCTGATCCGATTTTCGTTTTAGTTTAACTTTTTGCTCGTTTATCGGAATCAGGCGATTCAAGCGCCTAGAGTTTCGTCTCGAAACCCTCTTTCCGTTTAACCAACTCAAACAAGTTTTTGCTTCTGTAAAATTTGACTTAGATCTAGATTAGTAAACGAAGCTTGTTTCTTTTGCCGTCTGACTTTCATTGCTTCGTTTGATTTGATTCTTTTTTACAAACCGGAGTTCTTAAGTTGAACTTTCTGGTTAGATCTCTTATTTGAGTTTTACCTATGCATTAGATGAGTGCTTATTGTGTGCTTGTTTGTTTGCGATAGAGTACCCGGAGTGCACAGCTTGCTACTTCGAATCTCTAGGTTTCATGGATCATCAGCAAGGCAAGTAACACTTTGATCATACCTCTTACTACCCAGTTTTATTGCATTAGATCAATCCTCAAACATTGCATGATTAGGATCTAATTAAATTGGGGTTTTGGGAAAGTAGATGAGGTAGTACCTATTACTTGTTTTATTATCAAACCCTTGGGAGTTACTTTTACGTTTGCTTATATTGCCATGCTATGCTAGTAGACGTGGATTTGGTGAGTGTATCCATGACAGATGTGAGATTGTTAATTAATGGTTTATTTAAGGTGGCAACTTTAATACACATCTGGGTGGATTGAGGCACCTGGGTATTCCAGCGATTGCCTGTTTTTCTTTATGGACCGCCACCCAGGCTCAAATGGATCATGAGATTATTCATACTAGAAACCTCCGTGTGCAGCCACAAGCTACTATGGTCTCTAGCATAGTTGATTAAGTCGTGCAAACTCTTACAGCGGTAGACTAGCAGATGTAGGGGAAAGTAGGTGTAACGGTCTACCTGATCGTAAGGTGATAGCGCATCTGAAAGACTATGTCTCGGTCATCCGTTTCTCAAACACCATGTAGTGCGAGAATCCCAACGGAGGAGATCTAGTCTTGTGGGGAAAAGTGCGCAAACCTCTGTAGAGTGTATAAACTAATCATGATTAGCCGTGTCCCCGGTTATGGACGTCTTGAGTATCTAGTACTTGGATTATCATGTGAATCTCATCATGTGACTTTAATTAAATTTTTTGGGTGTTAATGATGATGTTTAATTGGGATTGAGAGGGTGTCTACGCTCTCAATGTTTAAAAACCACCATGATAGTTAAATAAAATTTATTCGTTTGAAGTAGGGAAAAACTGGCTTTACGCAAAACTGTAACCATGGAGCTTTCCACCAACCATATATGCATGTAGTATAGCCTATTTCTGTTCATTACTCTCTATGTGTTACATTGCCAGCATATTCCATGTGCTGACCCGTTTTCCGGCTGCAACGTTCATGTTGCAGACTTTTCAGACGACGAGTACGGTGCCTTTAGGTCATGGTTCTATACTCAATGATGTTGTTGGAGTTGATGGACTCACTTATCTTCCAAGCCTTCCGCTGTTATCGTTATTAGATGGCCTTAAGCCATATTATTTGTAATAAGTTCTGTTTTGAGACACTCGTTGTAATAAGTGTGTGATTGCTACTCTGTTATAAATCCTTCAAGTACTGTGCGTGTCAGCATTACTGATCCAGGGATGACACTGAAGCACAGAGATCAGATTGTTTGAGGTCTGGTCGCTACAAGATGGTATCAGAGCACACGCTGACTGTAGGACACTACCACTAAGCTAAAGCCCTAGATCACTACTCACTCTTCTCATTTCTGACTCCTCATCTTTTCTACTCTTTTAGGATGGTGGATGCAAGGAACAAGTTCACGCAACCGGATGAAGATACACCCTTTGGACGCCACCTGAAGGAAGTCACTAAGTACCTGAACATCGGAGTACCAAGCTTCACCGGGACCTGCAACGCCACTTTACCCGAAGAGGAGCGCTGGATGATTCAAGTTCAAGTTCCAGGAAGGACGTTAGCGCCAGTCACCGAGCCCGTAGAGTTTTCCTTTGATGCACCAACCTGGAGTCTAGGAAAGAGCATGGCATCCTACATCACCATGGGACGTATTGGAGAAGTTTACCACAATGATCTCAAGGATACTATCTACTAGATTTGTGGGCACCGAGATGAGCACTGCGAGAGCTTTTATCCAGGAGTTAAACTAGCACATTCGACATCAGGAGAACCAGATGTGCGCAGGCATGATAGATCTGAAGAAGGCGATGACAAGAATCATGGAACTGGAGGAAGAACTCAAGGCTACACGTGAAGATTATGAGGAGGAAATCGTCGTACTAGTGGAGAAGAACGACGACCTGATTAAGAAGATCGGAATATTCATGGGAGACCCCACACCAGTAGAAGAAGACGAAGAACCCAAGGAGATTCGCCCGGAAGACTACATCATCATCGACGACACCGACTCTGACCTGAGCGATGATGACTTTGAAGACGAAGCTGGAGCACATATCATGGAGTCTGCAACCGAGAAATATTTCTAGTAGACCACCACAGCAGTAGTAGTATTCCACCATGTAAATAGAGTAGTCCAAGCACTTTTGCGATAGTTAGACCAATTGTATGCCCTTGTTTGATTGATTGAGTGATATGTTTGTGTTTGTCTCATGTGCATATGGGTAGTGCTTTCTCATTAGACTTCATTCTATTATAATCTCTCCCCTCTAAACCCATCAGATGCCTCCGAGACGTGACAATGGATTTGCATTTCCACCGGAGCTCACTCAGTTGATCCAACAGCAGAATGTGTTGATGTAGTTGCTAGTCCAGAATCAGAATTAGGGGAACAACAACAACAACCCACCACCACCACCTTTTGATCACTTAACCCGTTTCCTTAGACTAAATCTGCCGGTGTTCTCCAGTAGTACCGAGCCTATAGTAGCAGATGATTGGCTCCGCAAGATTGGAAGGGAGTTAATCACTACAGGATGTACTGACACTGAGAAGGTGCATTTTGCCGCACATCAGTTGAATGGACCAGCAGCATCATGGTGGGAGAATTACACTGTCACCTACCCTATAGCCACGGTGACATGGGACCAATTTCAGCAGGCTTTCCATACAGCCCATGTTTCAGCAGGAGCTATGGCCATGAAGAAGCGTGAGTTTCGCAACTTGCACCAAGGAGGACGGATAGTTGGCCAATACGTGGATGACTTTAGTAAGTTAGCACGTTATGCCCCGGATGACGTTGCTACGGATGCAGCTAAGCAGGAGAAGTTTCTGGAAGGACTGAATGATGAGTTGATCATGTAGTTGATGGTAGAAACTTTCAACAACTACCAGGAACTGGTAGATCGTGCTCTTATGATTGAAGGGAAGCAGCAGCAGATTGACAACCGCAAGAGGAAGTATGGACAAGGGAAGTACAATTCAGGACCTCGACAGAAGCCACGTTTTACCCCGAAATCGGGAGGACATTTTCAGCATACCCATGGAGGAGGAAGTTCGCATAATCATAATTACCCCAAGAACGGTAATGGGAATGGGGGAAGCAACGGTCAGAACCGTACCAACCCATCAACCACAGCCAAGAGAGACCTGAGCCAAGTCACTTGTTATAAGTGTCAGAAGACCGGACATTATGCCAATGAATGTCCTGAAGCCCAGAATGGAAATGGCAATGGAAGCTCTGGGAAGAAGCTGAACCCTTTCAACAGGGGATAGGTGAACCACGTTAACATGGAGGAGGTTGAAGCCCAGCCAGATGCAGTAATAGGTAAGTTTTCGGTTAAGTCATTTACTGCAATCATTCTTTTTGATACTGGTGCGTCGCATTCATACATATCAAGGGGATTCGTGGATAAATATAAACTGCCCACCATGGTTCTTAGAACACCTATGTTAGTAAGCTCACCAAGAGCGGAGTATATGGCCAGTAAAGGATGTTTTCAAGTGCCATTGAGTATAGGTAGGCATGTGTTTCCCTCGGATTTAAATCATTTTGGAATCGCAAGGTTTGGATGTAATTCTGGGTATGGATTGGCTATCGATGTATGGAGGAAACATCGATTGCGCCAGTAAGTCAATTTTGCTTACCACCCCAGAAGGAAGAAGGATCAAGTATGTGCCACGGCATGAGCCGAAGAGGACACAAGTAAATTCCCTATCAGGAGTTGTACAGGAGGAAGTACCGGTGGTAAATGATTTTCCGGATGTATTTCCAGAAGAGTTGCCAGGCATGCCACCGAATAGAGACATTGAGTTTTTGATTGAGCTTTTGCTAGGAACAGGACCAATATCTAAGAGACCGTATAGAATGCCTGCAAAGGATTTGGAGGAGATTAAGAAGCAGATTAAGGAGTTACTGGATAAGGGATATATTCGCCCAAGTTCGTCACCTTGGGGATCACCAGTACTTCTAGTGGAAAAGAAGGATGGATCGTTAAGGATGGTTGTTGATTATCATGGATTAAATGAAGTAACGATCAAGAACAAGTACCCACTGCCGATGATCAATGATTTGTTTGATCAGCTGCAAGGAGCTAAGGTGTTTTCCAAGATCGATCTGCGATCAGGTTATCACCAGTTGAAGATTCGAGAGCAGGACATACCTAAGACAGCTTTTACCACAAGGTATGGGCTGTATGAGTATACCGTTATGTCATGTGGTCTGACTAACGCACCTGCTTATTTTATGAACATGATGAACAAAGTGTTTATGGAGTTTTTGGATAAGTTCGTCGTAGTATTCATTGATGATATTCTGGTTTACTCGAAGAATGAAGAAGAACATAAAGAACATTTATGTTTGGTACTTGGTAAGCTCAGAGAACATCAGTTATACGCCAAGTTCAGCAAATGTGAGTTTTGGTTGAAGGAAGTTGGATTCCTCGGACATGTTATATCTGGAGAAGGAATAGCAATAGATCCCACCAAAGTTGTCACTGTGACAAATTGGGAAGCTCCAACAATAGTTGGAGAGATCCGGAGTTTTCTTGGACTCGCAGGATACTACCGGATATTCATTGAAAATTTCTCGAAGATTGCAAAACCTATCACGGAGTTGTTGAAGAAGGATGCCAAGTTCAATTGGACTGAGGAATGTGAGGCCAGTTTCCAGGAGTTGAAGAAACTTTTGGTTACCTCGCCAGTGTTGATTCTGCTAGATCAGCGCAAGGATTATGAGGTGTATTCCGACGCTTCACGTCAAGGACTTGGAGCAGTGCTTATGCAGGAGGGGAGAGTTGTTTCGTATGCTTCATGACAGCTTAAGCCCCATGAGTTGAATTATGCTACACATGATTTGGAGTTAGCAGCCGTAGTGCACGCATTGAAGACTTGGAGACATTTTCTCATTGGAAACCATTGTGAGGTGTACACGGATCACAAGAGTTTGAAGTACATCTTCACACAGAAGGAGTTGAATCTCAGGCAAAGAAGATGGTTGGATCTCATCAAGGATTATGACGTGAGATTGCATTATCACCCCGGAAAGGCTAACGTAGTAGCCGATGCGTTGAGCCGCAAGAGCCATGTCAACACACTAATGACCGGAGAGTTACCAAAGGAGTTAGCCGAGGATCTTCGTGAGCTATGTTTGGAGATAGTTCCGAGAGGCTATGTAGCAGCATTGGAGATTCAGTCTACTCTGATGGATAAGATCAGAAAAGCTCAGAAGACCGACAAGGAGATTGGCTCTATTAAAGAGAAAATGAGCAAGGGAAAAGCTAAAGGATTTCGTGAGGATGAACACGATACCTTATGGTTTGAGGACCGCGTTTATGTGCCCAATGACCCGAAGATCAGGAAGTTAATTTTGCAAGAGGCCCATGATTCGCCGTACTCGATTCACCCAAGAAATACCAAGATGTATTTGGATTTGAAAGACACTTTTTGGTGGACCGGAATGAAGAAGGATATTGCAGAGTATATAGCAGTTTGTGATGTTTGTCAAAGAGTAAAGGCAGAGCATTAGAAGCCAGCAGGATTGCTACAGCCATTGCCGGTACCCGAATGAAAGTGGGATAAGCTAGGCATGGATTTTATTACGGGATTACCCAGGACCCATTCAGGCTATGACTCGATATGGGTTGTAGTCGATCGCTTGGCGAAGGTAGCTCATTTCATCCCAGTAAAGACCACTTACACCAGTGCTAAGTTGGCAAAGATATACATGACCAGGATCGTATGTCTGCATGGAGTTCCGAGGAGCACTGTATCAGATAGAGGAACCCAGTTTACCTCAAAGTTCTGGAATCAATTGCATGAAACTTTGGGTACCAGGCTAGAGTTCAGTACAGCTTTTCATCCACAGACCGATGGACAGACCGAGAGAGTCAATCAGATTTTGGAGGATATGTTGAGAGGTTGTGCGCTAGATTATGGATCTAGTTGGGATGACAACTTGCCATATGCAGAGTTCTCTTACAACAACAGCTATCAATCCAGTTTGAAGATGGCCCCTTTTGAAGCCTTGTACGAAAGACGGTGCAGAACACCATTGTTGTGGGATGAAGTTGGAGACCACCGGTTGTTTGGACCAGATTTGATTAAGGAGTCTGAACAGAAAGTGAAGTTGATTCGCGATAGGCTCAAGGTAGCCCAGTCTAGACAAAAGAGCTATGCAGATTCTAAACGCAAGGAGACAGTTTATGAAGTCGGAGATAGAGTTTATCTCCGTGTATCCCCGCTTTGAGGAGTTAAGCGCTTTGGAGTTAAGGGAAAATTAGCGCCACGTTTTGTGGGACCATACAAAGTTTTGGAGCGTATGGGAGAAGTTGCTGACAAGTTGGAGTTGCCCAAAGGATTGTCAGGAGTTCATGATGTGTTCCATGTTTCCCAGTTGAAAAAGTGCCACACAGAGATGGCTGATACACCACTAAGAGATACAGTGCCGCTGGAAGCGATTCAGTTGGATAGTGATTTGACCTACGAGGAGAAACCAGTCAAGATTCTCGAATATGCCAGCCAAGTCACCCGCAGCAAGGTTATCAGGTTTTGTAAAGTTCAGTGGAGCCACCACACCGAGGATGAAGCCACCTGGGAGCGAGAGGAAGATGTGCTGAAGGACCACCCTCACCTATTTTCTAGCCAACCCGAATCTCGAGGGCGAGATTCATCTTAAGAGGGGTAGGTTTGTAACATCCCAAATTTTCAATTTGGAATATTATACATAGATCATCATTGCATATCATATTTTATTTGCATTTTGGCTTGATACTAGAAATCCTATGCAACTCAAGGACCCATGGAGAGAGTTGGGGATTTCATTATTTTCATATTTGGGGTTTTCTCAAATTTTGAAAATATGATCATTTGATTTAATTATTTTATCTTCAAGAATTCCAATTATAAAAATAAGTGAGAGGGAATAAAATGACTTTCCCAAATTAAAGGAATATTGAGGATTTAATAAAAAAATCAAATAAGATTTTATTTTGGAGTTTTTCGCTGTTTTATTTGAATTTAGGAAAATGCACGTTTTTCAAAATTGCATTTAGGCCCCAAATAAATGTTCACCTTGTCCGGCTTGATTTTAGAAGTCGGTGAAAATTTATTTTGGGATTTTTGGAGTCCGTTTAGTATTTCTTTTATTTGTTTTTCTACGCGAAACTATTAAAAAAACGAACCAACCTAGTCGGGTCGTACCCTACCAGGACTCTAGCCCGGCTGGCCTTTATAAGCTGGGGAAGCCCAGCCCCGAGCCGCCCAGCCCCGCCCTAACCCTAGACGCCGCAGTCGTCTCCGCCGCCGCTGCCCGCTGTCGCCGTCGCCGCCTCGCCGCCGACCGCCGCCGCCCCGCCGGAGTTCGCCGCCGCCGGTCTTCACCGGTCAACCGCCCAGTTTTTTTTATAAAAACCGCGGTCGTTTTCTTTTTTTAGATCGGTTTATTTTTTTCCGGTTTAGTTTATTTAGCGGATGTTCGTCCGTACTTTTGTTTTAATGAACGGTTTTCGTCGTTTAGCCGCAGACAGCGAACGTTCGTTCGTTAGCCTGTTCGTCGTTTTTTCTTTTTCTCAGATTTTCTGCGATTATTTCTGATCCGATTTTCGTTTTAGTTTAACTTTTCGCTCGTTTATCGGAATCAGGCGATTCAAGCGCCTAGAGTTTCATCTCGAAACCATCTTTCCATTTAACCAACTCAAACAAGTTTTTGCTTTTGTAAAATTTGACTTAGATCCAGATTAGTAAATGAAGCTTGTTTCTTTTGTCGTTTGACTTTCGTTGCTTAGTTTGATTTGATTCTTTTTTGCAAACCAGAGTTCTCAAGTTGAACTTTCTGGCTAGATCTCTTATTTGAGTTTTACCTGTGCATTAGATGAGTGCTTATTATGTGCTTGTTTGTTTGCGATTGAGTATCCGGAGTGCGCCGCTTGCTACTTCGAATCTCTAGGTTTCACGGATCATCAGCAAGGCAAGTAAAACTTTGATCATACCTCTTACTACCCAGTTTTATTGCATTAGATCAATCCTCAAACATTGCATGATTAGGATCTAATTAAATTGGGGGTTTTGGGAAAGTAGATGAGGTAGTACCTATTACCTGTTTTATTATCAAACCCTTGGGAGTTACTTCTACGTTTGCTTATATTGCCATGCTATGCTAGTAGACGTGGATTGGGTGAGTGTATCCATGACAGATGTGAGATTGTTAATTAATGGTTTAGTTAAGGTGGCAACCTTAATACACATCTGGGTGGACTGAGGCACCTGGGTATTCTAGCGATTGCCTGTTTTTCTTTATGGACCGCCACCCAGGCTCAAAGGGATCATGAGATTATTCATACTAGAAACTTCCGTGTGCAGCCACAAGCTACTATGGGCTCTAGCATAGTTGATTAAGTCGTGCGAACTCTTACAGTGGTAGACTAGCAGATGTAGGGGAAAGTAGGTGTAATGGTCTACCCGATCATAAGGTGCTAGCGCTTCTGAAAAACTATGCCTCGGTCATCCGTTTCTCAAACACCATGTAGTGCGAGAATCCTAACGGAGGAGATCGAGTCTTATGGGGAAAAGTGCGCAAACCTCTACAAAGTGTATAAACAAATCATGATTAGCCGTGTCCCCGGTTATGGACGTCTTGAGTATCTAGTACTTGGATTATCATGCGAATCTCATCATGTGACTTTAATTAATTTTATTGGGTGTTAATGATGATGTTTAATTGCGATTGAGAGGGTGTCTACGCTCTCAATGTTTAACAACCACCATGATAGTTAAATAAAATTATTCCTTTACAGTAGGGAAAAACTGGCTTTACGCAAAACTGTAACCATAGAGCTTTCCACCAGCCATATATGCATGTAGTATAGCCTATTTCTATTCATTACTCTCTATGTGTTACATTGCCAGCATATTTCATGTGCTGACCCATTTTCGGGCTGCAACGTTCATGTTGCAGATTTTTCAGACGACGAGTAAGGTGCCTTTAGGTCGTGGTTCTATACTCAGTGATGTCGTTGGAGTTGATGGACTCACCTATCTTCCAAGCCTTCCGCTGTTATCGTTATTAGATGGCCTTAAGCCATATTATTTGTAATAAGTTCTCTTCTGAGACACTCATTGTAATAAGTGTGTGATTGCTACTCTGTTATAAATCCTTCAAGTATTGTGCGTGTCAGCATTACTGATCCAGGGATGACACTGAAGCACAGAGATCAGACTGTTTGAGGTCTGGTCGCTACAATAGGTATTTCTCTTCATAATCCTGTAATTTTAGAGACTGATTGCACTTTTGTGGTAGCGTCTCTTGCATCGGGGGACTATGACAGGTCTGCTATGCGTGACCTAAAGATGAAAGCCTTGAGCATCTCGAATTTGATCAACAATCTTCAATTATCAAAGATTAGCCGTTCGGCCAATAAGGTGGCACACTTAATCGCTAAGTGTAGCTTTGACAATAGATTAGATGGTATTCTTGTAAATAACGTACCGCCCTATGTGGTGAATATTTTATCGAATGAGTGTACTGGTGTGGCTGGTTAATTAATATAAGGTAGTGTTCAAAAAAAGTATAAATTTGGTCAAACACTTTGCAAACGGTTGACGGGAGTAAAAAGGACCAGAGGGAGTATCATGCATGCGGAGTAGGCAAAAAAATTGCTTATCTAAAAAAAGGCAAAAAAATTGCCCATTTATAGCCGGTCGAAGTCTCAAAGGGCGCGACCGCACGAGGGAGGCGAAGGTCATGGGCGGCGCGACGTTTGACAGAATTAAGTGATGTTACATCCACACACCGGCATGGCGTGCGAACAGGCAGAAGCTATACCGGCAGGCCTACGATATGGGTCTAGTAGAAATGACATCTAGTGGGTCCCGCATAGTTCTCGAGAACTCTTTGGGGGCTTGCAGCCGTTTATCCACCGGGCAAGCCAACAACCCCATGCCGTTCGCACGCCCTACTCGTCCCCGTCTTCTACCTTACAACAGTTCGCTCATAGTCATCCCGTCCTTTCACATTAGTTCGCTCCCAGTTTTTTTTGCGGGGTACAATAGTTCAACTTCTCCTAACCCTCCTCCAAAATCCATGGCCTCCCAAATCTCCATGGTCGCCGCTGAGTACCAGGTTAGAGCCATCACCGGTGATCAGTTCATCGTCATCTACACACATATATCCGAGACGGTGAAAGCATGGCTTGCTTGCTTCCTACGCATGTTCAATAGTTAAACGGATGAGTGGGTCGCTGGGCTAGATGTTGAGTACACCACAGTCCTGGGACGAGAGAAGGATCTAAAGGAAAAGGAGAGGAAGAAGCCTGCTGTGATCCAGGTTTGCGTACATAACGTTTGCTTGGTCTACCACATATGCCATGCTGACGTTGAGTGCCAGGATTTTAAGAACTTCCTCAAGGACAAAAGAGTGGAATTCGTTACTGTAGGCTTTAAGAACGACAGGGATGTCCTGCGTTGGATAGATCTCGTTGTAGGCTAGCCCTTCGATCTCCAGAAGGAAAGCCTGGTGTCCTCCTCTCAACCTTCAATGCTGACCCTGGCAGCATCCATGATTGATCCTTCGTATGCTAAACTGAAGAAACCTCATCACGAGTTTCATCATGCATGGGAGTCGAAGACATTAGATGAAGATCACATCCTGTACGCAGCAATTGATGCCTACCTTTGTTTAAATATCTACAAGGGTTGGATGAAGAAGCAGAGCCCAGTGTCCGGTTCAATCAAAGAAGCGTCGGCAAAGAGGAAGAGGAAGAGGGACGAGGTCGAAGTCGAGGACGTGGACTCGGACTCCGAGTAGGTGGAAGTGTCGTCGTTCATGCTGGTTCTACTGCAGTGTCAACCAGACTAGTTGCTTAGTTTATTTTCAAGGGTGTGTTGTGCTGAGGCCCCAGCAGAACTATGTTTATGTTCTTTCTCGTTATTTGAACTCTTTAGTACGTACAGTAGTACTAGTACTATGTCTTACTACTGTTCTTCTCGCAGTTGGTACTACTACTCTTATCTTCGTGTTCCTACTGTACTTAATACGTTCGTACTAGTAGTATAATTTGGGTCAGTCGATTTGTCAAAGAAGTTCGACGAAGCGAAGGAAGAAGATGGCAGAAGAGGTGGAAGAAGCCCTTCTAGCCATCCATGTTGCATCAAACGGCTCACATGAGTCGACTGACCCAAATTGCTCCTTCAGATTGCAGGATCTACGTGGCATTCAAGGTCTCAAAGGTAGATTCCACATCCGCACCCGGTTTGCAGGCTCGAAGCACACGCGACCGGCTTCCGCCATGACAGCCACCATGCGCGCCTCCTCCGCGCGGGCGAAGACGACAATGACACGCTAGTTCCTCCTTGCCGGCGTGCTGGAGCACGCGCTCGTCCTCCTCTTCATACGCTGCGTGCATAGACGCGGCTCCACCAGCTGCTCACGTGCTTGGCAGCACGGCGGCATCGTGAGGAGGGACTGCAGATGATGTGAGCGGGCGAGCCTTCGGCTTCATGGCACGGGGATGGCGGCGACATGGCGGTGATGGGCGAGAAATTGTTGGCCGGAGCAGGCGGGCGTCGGCATGCGCAACGGCGTCGGCGGCATATTGATGAGTGCGCGTGTGGGAGCTTACTTTAGTTTTATATATAAGGTTGGTCAAAGTTAAAAGAAAATTGTACTAGTACACGTAAACATTACACTTAGGCAACGCTTTTATTAGTTAGTACCACAACCATGATACGGAATCCTGTGCAAGCGCGTGAACCGCGGCCGCGCGTCGATCGAACAGTGCGTCACCGCGTCGCGCTCGAAGGACATCCACCGAACCTTTTTGTGTGTGTGAAAACAATCCTCGAATATTACTCAACTTTTTTTCCTGTGAAAGTTCTTGACGCTGCAATATTTCTATATATTTGAATTTAGCTCCAGTTCGTGTTTATTTGGATTTGGACGTTTTAGGTGCGCCCTAGTTTTTTTAATATTGATTTTGTGTGTGTGACTGAGATAGAACGTGTGTATGTGTCCATATTTGTGTTGTGGCAGAAGGGCAATGTGGAGACGGTGTGCGTGTGATACAGACATAGAGAGGTGTGAATGTGCAAATGATCATGCATGAGTGAGACATAGACAGATGCCGATACGTTGTGTATACATGAGAGAACGGTTTTCTAGTTTACTTGTGTGTGTGTGAGAGAGATAGAGAGAGAGGGAGAGAGAGAGGAGCATCCGTAACACAACAACCATCTCTCTCGATTCGTCCGTCCCTCGCACGGTCGCATGCAACACATGCATCAACGCGCACATTTTGACACCCTCACCCGGCCCCTGCCCACCTCAAGGCCCGCACAATCTCTTCGTGAATACCCATTTCTCTCCTTAGGTTTGTTTTCTCTCAATATCTGACACACACAGAGAGAGAGAGAGAGAAAGACACACGCCGCACAACACACACACACACTCCCCCCGAGAACACAATTCATCCCCATCCAAGGTTATACGGCGACCACTCTCGCTTGTGCTTCTTTGCACCCCAACATGCACAACACCTCAATCTTCAAAGAGGGCATCGAGCAGATCGAAGACGGCGACCACACCATGCTAGAGAATGCGGGGTCATTTGGAAGCAGGGTAATGTGACGACGGCTGACTGACTCCTCCCCCCACCCTCTCTCTCTCTCTCTTGCACAAAATTACCAATCCCTCTCTCCCCCGCACAAAATTGTCAATCCCTCAACCCACGAGATCCTTCCCCTCTTGTCCATGTTTTTCCAGCTCTCTCATCAAACATGTTGTCTCTTCTCCTTCCACGTATACAGAATCCAGATGCACACGCATCTCATGTATATTACATGTATCCATCTTTCTCACAGACCTAACTTCTTCCTCTCTCTTTCTCTCTCTCTATCTCTCTCTCTCTCTGTCTCGTTAGGTTTGTCTCCTACTCTCTTGTCCACATACATACAATCATTCCCGCCCTATCTGCTCCATCTTCAAAAGCTCTCTCTGCACGTTTCATTCACACATTGGGATATGTCAAAATGTTGCTTCTATAATGACTGATGTAGAGTTATGGTTGTTTTTGTTGCATCCTACAAAGTAATAACTATGAAATGCATTTAGATTCTCATTCGACTGGGATTATGTGAGTTTGAGCATGTTGTGAAGTACTATAGACCTTGTATACATCTTGGGATTCAACAATGATTGTAACTATTGAATTGTATAGACCATTACATTCGAAGTCAATAGCCTAATATATTTATTTCACAATTTCAACAAATGATTAGTTCACTACAAACTAAGAAAACAAATGTGTACTCCCTCTGTTTTTATTTAAGTCAACGTATTAGCATTGGTCAAAGTCAAGTTTTGTAAACTCTCAGAAAGCTTATAACAAAAACTATTAACATATACAGTAACAAATAAATACCATTAGATTCATTATTGAATGTACTTTCACATCCTACATGTTTGTTATCGTAAATGTTTATATTTTTCTATAAACTTGGTCAAACTTTAGGAAGTTTGACTTCGATTAAACCTAATATGCAGAGTTTACTACTACTACTCGCTAGTTGCTTAGCCGAATCACTCAACACGCCACACGGGGAGTCCAGTGTCACACAATTTTGAGGACGGCAGGAAAATCTCCCGCGACCCTGATTCGAGCAGTGGGAAGTTACCATCATAGCCTTCAGAACAGGCCTACGGATGACGCTTGGTAGGGGGCTGTTTTTGTAACTTCAGGTTCACCCTACCCAGCCAACCTCACCCCAGCACCCAGAGTAGTACACCTGAATACTCCCCATTTTCTATCCCCACCGCAAAATAGACTTCTCCACGGCACCGCAGCCTTCGTGCTCCTCCCCTTTACATTGGCGCACTCATCCGCCGCAGCACATCTGCCTCATCAACGACTCGTACGCCGCATTGGAGCCGGTCCACCGTCGTCGTCGTACACGGAGCCTCTTCCCTGGCATCGTCTTCCACGGTCTCGGATCTGCTTCCTGGAAGCCGATGCCAAGCGCAGAAGTACCACCATTGTGGACAATGAACTAACTCCCGTTGCCGACCATGACTCACAGAGGCCGCCGCGACCGTCGTTCTCCTCCTTGATTGGTAATGTGTGTATTGAATCACTTAGCAGTACATGTGCAGTTCCAATTTTGTTCATACCTACCCTTCAAATTTCCTGGGTGCTATTGTTCTCGTAAAAGTAATTGGTTATCGCCTCCATTGTCCAACAGAATATCAGCTTGTAATTGTGCGTCGCTCCTGTATCATGCTGTGCTTGGATAGGTTTTTCATCTGCAAACCAGTAGTGTGGCAAATGATGGAAAGGTTTTTAGAACTAGCAAGATGCCCATGTGTTGCACGCATCAAGATGTATTTGTATGAGTAGTTTATCTTGTGGGAGAAAAGGATGAACGAGGGAAGGCCTTATTTGCAAATCTAGAGAGGGGTATGGGTATCTTTTTGCAAAATTCCCATTTGTTTCCTTCCTGTCTGTCAGATATAAATCGGACGGCCTATATTGCAAGAAAAATAGTACAGAGAAAAAAAGTAGACAGTAAAGGAAGTAGAGATAAATATTAAATATTAAATAAATATAACAGTAGAGAAGAGAGTAGAGATAGCATGTTGAGATTTTTAAAGCGTTGCGCGTTGCGATTCTGTTGGAGATGCTCTAACATGGCAGACGAGTGCTTTAATGTTGCCCACAAGATGCGCGAGTATTACTAGTAGTATATTTTTCTTGCCATGTTGAGATTTTAAAACCACGAGTGCGAACATGTAGAGGAGCAATGAAGACCAAACACGGGATATTCAGGACATCTTCAAGGAGCGTGGCAAGTTAAAGAGGAGCTGCACCGAACCTGTAAAACGAGCTTTGGTAAGTAACACCCTTTCAATTACTTTCGTGTAGCCTCGTGTTCTTCGATGTGTATATGTTGTAGTTTCTGTTTCTCTTAAGCGTGGTATTCTTCGATGTGTAATAAGAAGAATCTTAATCATCCTAATGCTTTCGTTTTTAGCTTGATGTAGGAAGTGGGTGTTCTCACCTTATAGTCTGTTTTTTTCCTTTTGAATTCACTTCTCCGAGTTCTGTTTATCTGGCTTCTACTAAATGGATCTAGGTTGCTCTGAGTATTGATCTAAAAAAGAAGTAACTTCATGTCAGGATGCAGTTCCTGCGAGGAGGGAAGTATGGTCAACCTCGAGATCATGTTTCCAAAATGAGGCTGGATTACACACAAGGTGCCAGTTCCCTAATGATGATGGATTAGACACAAGGTGCAAATTCCCAGATGATGCTGGATTACACACAAGCCAGGTGGAGTCGTCATCTGTTCGTGCCCTCATGGCATTAGTAAAGGCTGAAAGAAAGCGTGCAGCAGCCCTTGAGAATGTAGCTGAGTTCCTGAAGAAGCGAAAAGAGCAATCAGATGCTCTTTTCACCCAAGCCAAAGAAGAGATGGAAGAAGCCAGAAATAAGCTAGTAGAGGCAGAGCAAGCTAGGCGTCTCCTGCTATCTAGAACTATTGTCAATACAAAATTTCCTTCATAATAGCTAGGTTCAAATGTTTATCCAGTCAGCATGCCTATTGTGATGTCCGTGCATCTACTGATGTGGCACAAAATGTTTTTTTCGGGTCATGTAATAACAGCAATTACTTTCCAAACAATAACAGATGAAGCATTGGACATGGTATAGTTCACGTGCAAGCCCGTCATTCCAAGTTCAACTTCCACATCAAACTCATGTTCACAGATATCTACACATTCATACATAATGTCCACAACCATGATTCACTTCAAAGCCAAAAAAATGTGAGGAGAGTTATAAATAAAGAAAATCCTCTACTAGTTCCTCCTACCAGTGCAAGCACAACAAGTCAAGACCATGCGTAAATTAGTTATATTTTAGTCATTTTTTGTGTTCTAAAATGCCTGCCGGCTCGCGGAAGGACGTGTTGCCGGCACACGCGCGGATTCAATGAAGGCAGGCAGGGCAGTCTTAAGCTGGTTGCATGCGGCGAGGAGGCGTGCTCAGCCGGGCCTGCAGCGAGTGCGGCCCTCTTGGCCGGCGCGCCGGTTCAATGCCTGCGCTATGAGAGGTCGCGTCCGTGTCAGAGCAATCACTCCCTCCAGTCCTTTTTGTTTGGGTATAACAAAATCTCATTTTCCATTCACATTTTACAAGTAAAATTCGTGGAAAAACTTTGACCCAAAGTATGATGGGGACTAGTAAACCAGAATGGAGGTAGTAGATTTTTTTAATCAAAGAAGGGTTTCCCCTTCCGATTTTCATTACTGAAAACCAGCATCTAAATCTAAACCATAGTATTTTCCCTAGAACTATCAGGTTCAACATCTCGCAACATAAACCCATACAACCTCCATCACAAAAAAAACCATACAACCATACGCCAAGGAGGTACGTAGTACTATGAATTCCATTTTCGCTCGATACCAATCGTTCTAAAAGCTACTTACTACTTATAACGCGCCATTCAAAATCGGAACTCTTAACCTCGCTAAAAAAAGATATTTTAAACGTGGCTACTCGATCTGTGGCAACTGGCGAGCCACCGCGCTCCAAGTCGTTCACCTATGGTCCCGACCATCAACTCCCATGGATCAAATTATCACGCGAGCTGACTATTCCTACAAAGGTGCTCCACCACGTACCCGGTACCCGCGAATGCAGCAATCATGCACCTAGGGTTTTAGGGTTTATTTGTTAACATCGCCTTTACGTAACACTCATGTGTGCGAGACAGCGAGAGGCCGACTGCGTGTGTGCGCCTCTTCTCTTCGTATATGTACTCCACCCTTTGTCTGGTGTCCAAAAATTATAATAACTACTAACAATGTGCCAATGCGTTGCCACACGATCAAAGTAGATTAATACATATTCACGGATTTGATAGAAAAAAAGTCTAGTTTTGAAATACGTATATCACCAAAAATATGTTATGTTTCACTCAAAATATATTCCTTTGGCGGTTTTGATGAGATAAGGGAGGAATGTTGTTGGTTTCAAGATTCGAGAAGTGGTATATGTCTAATTTCTACTCTTACTAGCAAGACGCCCGTGCATTGCACGGAACATCAAGATCTTGTGGGAGAAAAGGATGAACAAGGGAAGGCCTTATCTGCAAATGTGGTGAAGAGTGCGGGTAAATTGCCATATTTTCCTTCCTATCCGTCAGATATAAATCGGACGACCTACATTGCAGGATGGCAGGCCCACCATCATCACCAACTCTATTTTGTATCCCTACTCTTATAAAAAGCATTGTCGGTGATGATCGTGTGCGTGCCATCCTGCAATATAGGTCGTCCGATCTATATCTGACGGATAGGAAGGAAACTATGGCAATTTTGCAAAAAGATACCCACACCCCTCTCCACATTTGCAAATAAGGCCTTCCCTCGTTCATCCTTTTCCCCCACAAGATAAACTACTCATACAAATGCATCTTGATGTTCCGTGCAACGCATGGGCATCTTGCTTGTTGTTGCAAAAAGCCCATGTGTGTGAGAGAGAGGGAGAGTGGAGGAGGACGGAGTGCATGTGTGACAAAGACACAAGGAGTGTGTGTACGATAGGTATCAGCTTAAAATGAGGTGATAGTGTGTGTGTGCACGATCGAGAGGGCGTGTCTCAAGAAGGGAAGAAAAATCTACATAGATACAAGGAGCGGGAGAGAGACATGTATGCGATGGTGGAAGCACGAGTGTGCGGGTGTATAAGCCTATCTAGAGGCTAGCTAGTCGATAAATGTTTGTGAGATAAATACGAGTCGGGGTGCGAAAGCAAGAGTTTTGTGTGTGTGAGAGAGAGACGGTAGTCGGGAAGGGGAGTGGAAGCAGGAGTTGTGTGTGTCTGTGAGAGAGAGAGAGGAGACGGTAGTCTGGGTTGTCTGATCGGTAAACAAATGAATAATGTTAGTCTGGGATGGAGACGAAAAGGAGACCGCAACAAATGTTGTGTCTACAGGAGAGAGAGAGAGAGAGAGTAATTTTAGTGGTATGAGTCATATGTAGATACATATAGGGTGTGTGAGAGAATCCCATAGAGAGAAAGACAAAGTGAAAGACAAGTGGAGACTGTGTGTGTGGCGGTGTAAAAGAAAGCTTAGGTACCGAGTGATACCAGAGAACAATAGAGACGTGAGAGATAATGAAAACCGTGTAATGTATAATGATAGGGAGAGTGTGACACTTCTCAAGGGAGACGTCGAGAGACCATGTTTGCGAGGATAGGAGAAACATGAAGTGAGCATGCGGGTGAGCTGGAGAAAAGAGAGTGATAGCTACCTGAAGGAGCATGCATGCGAGAGAGATGGGCGTGAAAGGAGTGAACAAAAAAGGATTCAAATATTTGAATTCGAGATGATGATACATGTAATCCATACCCGAACCAAAATTGATCTATCAAACATGCATACTCATATGAATTCACGCACATCTATGTTATTTAATATGTAGATAATACTGATCCATACATTTTAGTAGAATATAATTTGGTTAAATTTTTTCGAATTCAACCTTAAGATTTCGAGATCATTGTATTTGTAAATCATATTATACATATAAATGAGTAGAATTCTTTGTTGTGCTTCTGAAAGTATATATAAAAAAATGATGTATATAGAATGTAATTCCAATTGAAAATGGATCCTGCCCGGAAAAAATAGAATACAAATGGAATTCGAATTGAGTTGGCACAGTAAACGTGCACTCTGCAAAATTTGAACGAAGCGGGGAAAGTCGCAGTAACCGCCCGAAACCAAAATCTACGAGATGGAAATCACTACTGCCTATCCCTGCCACGCAAAGCCTATCTGCTGGATTTCTATAGGTTTCGATAGGGGTAGGTTTGTGATTTCACCCAAACGTGACATAACCGCCTCTCACCCAGATTCATACACGGTGGGCACCAAAACAGAGTGTTTCCTCGGCCGAAATCGACTCCCTCCCCGATTCATATTCATACACGATGGGCGCCAAAAACAAACTCTCGTCGGCAAATATTCGGTGTATGCGAGATTACCGTCCTATCCCCAACCGACTAATGTTGCTGTGATGTAGTAGATATTTGAAACGGGGGCTAAGTTTGTAAATTTCCTTGCATTTGAGACAAGCGTGCCCTGAATACATGGTTCCCCCCTTCCTCTCTACCTCCCTTTTCCCCATTCCTACTCCGAGGGCGCCAAAACACCCTCTCCACCCCACCCTCCTCCGTCCGCCGCCGTCCGACACCCCATCCACCGCCGTCCTCCTCCACCATGCCGGAGCTGATACCCCGACGCCGCCGTCCATTACAAGAGATCGACCTCTCTCATCCATGGCTTCAGACCGGGATCCTTGCATCCCGTCCTCTCGCTTCATCCCCGCCGTCGTCCGCCTTGCCGGCGCCGCTCCTACGACCGTCTCGTCCACCGTGCCCCGCCGCCACCGTCTACCCTCCTAGATCTGCTTCCACGCCGCCGATAGCCATCGCTACCGCAGCACCGTCAAATTCTCAGTAGATGCATACACAGCGCCACACCATAGGCGGTACTCTTTCGTATCTGCTCAACTTATTTATCGCAGCAAGAAAATAGATCGCCACTGCTTTACTCTAATTTCTTGTCTTGGTTGCGAAGTTTCCTTTGTCCGGTTTGCACCTTCAGATCCGCCATGGCACACTCAACACTATACTCCCAACGCTTATGGTTTTCCCCTTTTATATTCCACACTAGTTAAATCACAGTAGACTAAATTTCAAAATTGGGTCAGTCGATTTTTCAGAGCTCGCCAGAGTTAGCCGGTGCGATCAAAGGGGCTCGGGTGGTTGTGGGGCCTCGCCGAACGAAGAAAACTTGACGCGGGTGGGGGTTGGGGCGGGGTGGGGGCGACTGAGGAACACAGGCGGTGGGGGCTTGTGGTCCTGCCGGCGGCCTGTGTGGTGTTCTGTATGGGAAGAATCAGAGATGAGGAAGAAGGGTTAGGAGACGTAGGATCTTCATCCAACCGCCTGAAATGGTCAAGAGACAGCTGGGAGTTGCATTCTTAATGTGCTCTGGTTCAGCATGTGTGGGCACTGCGCAACCAACATTTTATTATCCAAAATCTGCTTGCTCTTCTTTACCATGTTCCTCTTCCGTTCTTCTTTAATATGTACTCTCTCCGTTCCTAAATACAAGTCTTTGTATAGATTCCACCATGGACTACATATGGAGCAAAATGAGTGAATCTACACTCTAAAATGTATCTGGATACATCTGTATGTGATCCATAGTGGAAATCTCTACCAAGACTTATATTTTGGAACGGAGGGAGTATGATAGTAGTACAGTATGTTCCTTGTACTGAAGATGAGCAGGGACATTTGAAGTGTAGAGGTCTATACGGTCGGTTGTGATGGACACTTTGAGCCTCTTTGATTCGTAGGATCTTGTAAACATAGGAATAGGATTTGTAGTGGCCTGCCCACTTGAATCCTATAAGAATAGAAAGGAAATGCGGGGAGTTGTGTCGCCTTTGAGAGTTACACTGATATTAACAGTACCGCACCTTCACTTGAAGAGAGATGGTATCCGAAGCCTTTCTAGTTGTACCGGCAATACTAGCACATATATTCCAGCAAGTTCCACTTTGCTAATTTTACTCTGATGCTTAAGGTTTTCCCGTTATATCTACACTATGATCTGTGTAGCTGCTTTGTGTCGCACTAGCAGCAGTCCACTCCTGAAGCTAAACACTGCAATGACTTACAAAATTGGCACCAAGGCATTGAGTGCCATTCTGGATGCAATGAAACTCATACGCTCCCCACCTATTGATTCTTGTTCAGAATATGATCCTAATGACTATTATAACCTCGAGGAGTTAAAGGCATATGGCCTGTCCTGTTCACCCATCAAGGTGCCTGTTCTAATTTGGCAATGTTTTATTGATTGCGGGTATCTTGCATATGTTGTCTTGCATTTCTTCTACTTTGTTGCACCTCCATCTGCTTAGTTTACTCATCATATATGTCGAGATGCCATGCCCATCCATTATCAATACATATTCCATCTGTCATCATACCATGTTTTCCACTCAAATGATGTTCTTGTGCATCAGACATCAAAAAGGAAGAGGGTGATTGCCGAACCTGAAGGAGCACCAGCAAAGTCCTTGAAAAACGTGGTGGTGTCGGAGAAATCAGACAGCACCCCACTTATATTGGTTGTACAACCAGTGACACAAAACGTTGGACCGACTCCAGCAGACTGTACCCATACTTCACTGGCCACAACACTAGCCCCACCACACAGGACCTGCACTCCAGCAAAAGGTATACCGATTTCATTTGCTATAGCACCAACTGTACCACAGAAAAATCCCACTCCAGCAAAAAGTACAGCAAGTCCAGTGGCCGAAGACCTATCCCAACTATAGAGACGGCCAATTCCTGCAGATTGGAACCCCATTCCATTTATTCCCAATTTAAAAGACAATGCTTTCAATGTTGTTAGGGACTACGTGCATATATTCCCATCATGGGAAGATTATTGTGAAGACAAACACCATTTCCACATCTTCATGTCCAACTTATGTGTAAGTGCTATTATTCATGGTTATTATTTTCCTGTTTTCTGCTAATTGAACACATCAATGATTTACATTACATTGTTGTAACTAGGCGAGGGTCAATGTGGATAGTCTTGACGAGCAAAGCTTGCGTGTGCTTTTCAAGGAAGCATTGCAGCAGTATCGGTGTTACCTGAGGAAATCACACTTTGATGGCAAGTCTATAAATGAATTTTCGGTGAAGTCTCCTATGCTAAATTTAGAAGACATTGAATGGAAAAACCTTGTTATGCACTGGTCTCGTTCCCAGGATGAGGTATTGTCTATGAAATCACATGATAATTTGAACTTCTACTTTTCCGCATGTGCCTTACGGATCTTTTTTATAGGAAATCTGCTCGAAGAAGAATTCCGGTTTGACAAGAACGACAGGATATCGCAAATATGATGCCCGCTGCTTTGCTCTTGTTAGTACCTGTTGTCCTGTATCATTGTACTTGCATACATACCTGGTTCATTATGTGACAGCAGTATGCATGATAGCTTGCTTATCAATTGTTCGCTCCAAATTATCTGATCTGTACGAATGGTTACATTAGTGTAGAATATATTCAATGCCAATGTTTTTTTTAGCTCTGCATTGTTCTTGTAAGTACATGTTGTCCTTTATCAGTGTACTTATAATGACAGGTAGTTGTTCATGTACCATCACTCTGCAGCTTATTTTCCTTTGCCCTCCATTTTCTACACATCAGATCTATATTTACTCTTACCATAAGGTTGGTACTGAAGAAGTTTAGCTGTGCATTGCTCTTGGTTGTACCTTTTGCCTGTATCGCTGCACTTACATTTATAGCTACTTGGTTATGTAGCATCACTCTTCATCTTATCTTAAATATTCTCCATTTTTTCGTATATTATCACATCTATATTTACTCTTAACAAAATGTAGAATAAAGGCAATGCTTTTGAAGAAGATTATGTGGCAAACTTCTTGAATTGCCCCCCCCCCCCATCAGCATGGACAAGGCCATTATAGAGAATGTCTTCACCAATAATGTAAGTTTGTCCATCTCAAGCCTTCAAACTTTGTTGTATATATTTGGTTAGGCATGACTGCAACAGCTGTTTATTTTTGGTGTTTGCATCAAATTGCTTGTTTAAAGTTTATTATGTAGTTCATAAAAAAAAGTTTGTCCTTTCTCAATTTAATTTTTCAGTTGTACAACCAAGTTCCTTCTTCATACCATGTAAATTAAACTATATAGAGCAAGTGATCTTCTTTTGCACTTCATGTATGCTTCTGTTCTTCATCCGTAATCCAGTGGTGTGGTGAACCTACCCACTACAGCACAATGTCATATTCTGCAATGTCTTAACTATGAACAATGTCATATCATTCTACTATTATTTAAACCGTCTCTTTATTTTCCAATCTGAAATGGTATAAATTGACAGCACACTAACCATTGATACTCATGAGTTCTTGATCTGTAATCCAGTGGTGTCGTGAAGCTGCCAACTCCTTCACAATGTCATTTCCTGCCATGTCTTGACCTGAGCAATACCATATTGTGTTAATGCAATTTTAAACTGTGTCACTTTATTCGTTAGTAAGAAATGTGATGAATTGTCAGCACTGATACTTTTATGTGCAAAACCTGTCATCTGTCTGCTTGTTTATCATTCAGAGTGAGGAATATATAAGTGTTGAACAAGCGCAGTCTCATCATCTTGCTCAGCTGCTTGTGCTGCAGCTCCCCGGTAGGGCTAACCTTTCTTGAACTCTTTTAAAGTGTTGTTGGTTTTGTATATTATTTTGTTGGCGTGTTTATTTGCACTGGTGGCGATCTTTGATGCCCAGTGTATGTAATCTGCTGTCTGCTTGTGCTTTATTATCATAGTGGCGAACTTTGATGCCCAGTGGATGTAATATGCCATAATTTCTTTATTGTATAGTCTAGGTTTTTTCTTATTCACGATGCTGCAGTTATTTTACTGTATATATATCCTGTCTTCGCAGTAAACCGACCAACTGTAAAATTACGGTACATAATCGGGCCGTTATGCAATCACGATGTAGGTTGCGCCTGAAACATGTCGAACATCTCACGGGCCGGCAGCAGCCCGAAATGAACCCCGGCCCATGATTGTGTGAATCAAATCACGGGCTTTTAATAGGCCAAAATTGTCTCGGTCCTTGTTTGGCCCAATCAGATATCGGCTGCGAGCAGGCCAGATGCAAACCGGGCCATAGTTAGGCCCAACTATGTGACGGGCTTTTAACAGGCCGAAATTAATATAGGACCGAAATGTTAAACGGGCCCATAATAGGCCAAAACTAATATCAGGCCGAATTACTAAGTGGGCCCAAAAGCATAGTGTCCAGTTGACGGGCCAAATCTGATATGGGCCATAATTGAGCCCAAAGCCTCTTAAAGGGCCGGACCTGATCTGGGCCATAATTTGGCCCAGAACATGGTAGGCTTTTAACGGGCCGGATCTCATATGGGCCACTATTAGGCCCAGAGCGTGGCAGGCCATTAATGGACCGGATCAAATATGGGCCGACATTTGGCCCAAAACATGGCAGCCAGTTAATGGGCCGACCTACTAGGGTCCTCAAAATCTTGTGGGCCTACAGCTGGGCTGGCCCATTAATGTCGGCGAAATCTCGTGGGCCTTTAGCTGGGCCGGCCCATTATGATCGGCAAGAATCTTGTGGGCCTTTACCTGGGCCAGCCCATTATGGAACACAAAAATCTTGTGGGCCTTTACCTGGGCCGGCCCATTATGGCCCGCAAAATCTTGTGGGCCTTTAGCTGGGCCAGCCCATTATGGTCCGCAAAATCTCGTGGGTCTTTAGCTGGGCCGGCCCATTATGGTCCGCAAAATCTTGTGGGCCTTCAGTTGGGCCGGCCCATTTAAACTTGGTGGGCCGTCCACGTGTCAACATATCATAGGCGTGTCTCGCCCATTGGATGAGTGACACCTATGCCAATGCGGACCTGACACATGTCTCCTCCAGCCAATGATGATTTTACACGTGGAAAATCCCCATTAGTCGGGGTTGTTAACGGGTTATCGGATCCAAAACCCGACCCGATAGCCTAACGGCGTTCTGTTACGGTGGATGCCACGTGTCGGTCACCCTTGACGAAAGCACTTCTGTGACGCGCGATTTATCGTCATGGAAGTGGACACTTCCGTGATGATAATTTTGGTAATGTCATGGAACACTTCTACGACAGCACAGGTATGACTATCTTGATTCTGTCATAAAATCATCATGGATGTACATGCATGACAGAAAACGTGACCTACTGTGACAAACACGTATCATCATGGAAGTGTATTTTTTGTAGCGCAAGCCTCTGTTACGAAGCGATCCCATCTAGATCCCTATTCCGGTACTCTACCGGAGGGGGGCATTGGGGAGGCCGTCTTCATCAACCTTGCTACCTCCATGATGATGCATGAGTAGTTCCCTTAGAACCTACGGGTCCATAGCAGTAGCTAGATGGCTCTCTCTCTCTCTCTCTCTCTCTCTCTCTCTCTCTCTCTTGATCTTCAACACAATGATCTTCTCTAAGATCAATCCTATGTAATCTTTTGCGGTGTGGTGGATTTATGATCAGATTATTCATTGATATATTTTGATTCTCTTGAAATTTTCTCTTGTGTAATTTTATAGCTATGTATGCTTTTCGATCTACGAGTCTTCTTTGGCCAATTAGATGAGTAGATCTTCAGAGAGAGTGGTGCATAGTAGTGGGTTTAATCTTGCGGTGATCTTACCATGTGACGGGAGGGGCGAAAGCACGTATTGTGTTACTGTCACTAAGGATAAAATGATGAGGTTTGGTCATATTGATTGACTTATTTTGTCACATTATGTCATCATTCTTATTGTGTTACTCCATTTATAATGAACTTAATACTTCGAGATGCATGATGGATAGCAGTCCTGGAGTGGAGTAATAGTAATAGATGCAGCTGGATTAATGATCTACTTGTCACAAACATAATGCCTATGTGAGACTATGCCTTGAATGATCACATTTATAACTATGCTGAGTTCTGTCAATTGCCCAACAATAGTTTGTCTACCATACCATTGCTATGCTTTCGAGAGAGAGATGCCACTAGTTAACCTATGTTCACCGGGTCTATTTTCCATCATACAAAAGCTTCTACCATTGCTCTCTATTTGCTCTTTTACTTTTTGTTACTTTGCATATCACTTGAAGGAAATATGCCCTAGAGGCAATAATAAAGTTGTTATTTATATTTCCTTATATCATGATAAATGTTTATTATTCATGCTATAATTGTATTAACCGGAAACTTAGTACATGTGTGAATACATAGACAAACAGGGAGTCACTAGTATGCCTCTACTTGACTAGCTCATTGAATCAATCATGGTTATGTTTCCTAACCATAGACATGAGTTGTCATTTGATTAACGGGATCTAATGATGTGATTGACTTGACCCATCCGTTAGCTTAGCATGATGATCGTTTAGTTTGTTGCTATTGCTTTCTCCATAACTTATACATGTTCCTATGACTATGAGATCATGCAACTCCCGAATACCGGAGGAACACTTAGTGTGCTATCAAATGTCACAATGTAACTAGGTGACTATAAAGATGCTCTACAGGTGTCTCGATGGTGTTTGTTGAGTTGGCATAGATCGAGATTAGGATTTGTCACTCCGAGTACCGGAGAGGTATCTCTGGGCCCTCTCGGTAATGCACATCACTATAAGCCTTGCAAGCAATGTGACTAATGAGTTAGTTGCGGGACGGTGCATTACGGAACGAGTAAAGAGACTTGCTGGTAACAAGACTTGCCGGTAACAAGATTGAACTAGGTATTGAGATACCGACGATCGAATCTCGGGCAAGTAACATACCGATGACAAAGGGAACAACGTATATTGTTATGCGGTTTGATCAATAAAGATCTTCGTAGAATATGTGGGAGCCAATATGAACATCTAGGTTCCGCAATTGGTTATTGACTAGAGACGTATCTCAGTCATGTCTACATAGTTCTCGAACACGTAGGGTCCGCACGCTTAACATTCGGTGACGATCGGTACTATGAGTTCATGTGTTTTGATGTACCGAAGGTAGTTTGAAGTCCTGGATGTGATCACGAACATGACGAGGAGTCTCGAAATGGTCGAGACATAAAGATTGATATATTGGATGACTATATTCAGACACCGGATGAGTTTCGGGGGTCACCGGATAATTATCGGAGTGCCGGGGGGTTATCGGAACCCCCGGGGGAACTAATGGGCCAACATGGGCCTTGTGAGAGAGAGAGGAGGGGCCATAGGGCTGGCTGCGCCCCCCTCCCTTGGGAGTCCGAATTGGACAAGGAGGGGGCGCCCCCTCTTTCCCTCCCTCTCTCCCTCTCCTTCCTTCCGCTCCCTCCTCCTTGTTGGACTAGGAAAGGGGGAGTCCTACTCCTACTAGGAGGACTCCTCCCCCTCCTTGGCATGCCCCAAGGCCGGCCGGCCTCCCCCTTGTTACTTTATATACGGGGGCAGGGGGACCCTAGAACACACAAGTTGATTGTTTCCAGCCGTGTGCAGTGTCCCCTCCACCATAATCCACCTCGGTCATATCGTAGCGGTGCTTAGGCGAAGCCCTGTTCCGGTAGCATCATCATCACTGTCATCAGGCCATCGTGCTGAAGAAGCTCTCCCTCGACACTCTGCTGGATCTTGAGTTCATGGGACGTCACTGAGCTGAATGTGTGCAGATCGCAGAGGTGTCGTACTTTCGGTACTAGGATCGGTCAATCGTGAAGACGTACAACTACATCAACTGCGTTGTCATAATGCTTCCGCTTACGGTCTATGAGGGTACATAGACAACACTCTCCCCTCTCGTTTCTATGCATCACCATGATCTTGCGTGTGCGTAGGAATTTTTTTGAAATTACTACGTTCCCCAATAGTGGTATCAGAGCCAGGTCTATGCGTAGATGTTATATGCATGAGTAGAACACAAAGGAGTTGTGGGTGTGGGTATATACATATTGCTTGCCGTCACTAGTTGATTCTTGATTCAGCAGTATTGTTGGATGAAGCGGCGCAGACCGACATTACGCGTACGCTTACGCGAGACTGGTTCTCCCAACATGCTTCGCACATAGGTGGCCGGTGGGTGTCAGTTTCTCCAACTTTAGTTGAATCAGATTCAATGAACAGGGTTATTTCTGAAGATCAAAAAGCAATCACTATACCGCGTTGTGGTTTTTGATGCGTAGGTAAGAACGGTTCTTGCTCAGCCCGTAGCAGCCACGTAAAACTTGCAACAACAAAGTAGAGGACGTCTAACTTGTTTTTGCAGGGCATGTTGTGGTGTGATATGGTCAAGACATGATGCTAAATTTTATTGTATGAGATGATCATGTTTTGTAACGGAGTTATCGGCAACTGGCAGGAGCCATATGGTTGTCGCTTTATTGTATGAAATGTGATCGCCATGTAATTGCTTTACTTTATCACTAAGCGGTAGCGATAGTCGTAGAAGCAATAGTTGGCGAGACGACAGCGATGCTTCGATGGATATCAAGGTGTTATGCCGGTGACGATGGTGATCATGATGGTGCTTTGGAGATCGAGATCAAAGGAACAAAATGATGATGGCCATATCATATCACTTATATTGATTGCATGTGATGTTTATCCTTTTATGCATCTTACTTTGCTTAGTTCGGCGGTAGCATTATACGATGATCTCTCACTAAATTTCAAGGTATAAGTGTTCTCCCTGAGTATGCACCGTTGCTACAGTTCGTCGTGTCGAGACACCACGTGATGATCGGGTGTGATAAGCTCTACGTTCACATACAACAGGTGCAAGCCAGTTTTGCACACGCAAAATACTTAGGTTAAACTTGACAAGCCTAGCATATGCAGATATGGCCTCGGAACACTGAGACCGAAAGGTCGAGCGTGAATCATATAGTAGATATGATCAACATAGTGATGTTCACCATTGAAAACTACTCCATCTCACGTGATGATCGGACATGGTTTAGTTGATATGGATCACTTGATCACTTAGATGATTAGAGAGATATCTATCTAAGTGGGAGTTCTTAAGTAATTTGATTAATTGAACTTCAATTTAGCATGAACTTAGTACCTGATAGTATTTTGCATGTCTATGTTGTTGTAGATAGATGGCTCGTGTTGTTGTTCCGTTGAATTTTAATGCGTTCCTAGAGAAAGCTAAGTTGAAAGATTACACGGATTGGGTCCATAACTTGAGGATTATCCTCATTGCTGCACAGAAGAATTACGTCCTGGAAGCACCGTTAGGTGACAAATCCTCTACAGGAGCAACACCAGATGTTGCGAACACCTGGCAGAGCAAAGCTAATGACTACTCGATAGTTCAGTGTGCCATGCTTTACGACTTAGAACCGGGACTTCAACGACGTTTTGAACATCATGGAGCATATGAGATGTTCCAGGAGTTGAAGTTAATATTTCAAGCAAATGTCCGGATTGAGAGATATGAAGTCTCCAATAAGTTCTACAGCTGCAAAATGGAGGAGAATAGTTCTGTAAGTGAACACTTACTCAGAATGTCTGGGTACCATAACCACTTGACTCGGCTGGGAGTTAATCTTCCTGATGATAGTGTCATTGACAGAGTTCATCAATCACTGCCACCAAGCTACAAGAGCTTCATGATGAACTATAATATGCAAGGGATGGATAAGACGATTCCTGAGCTCTTCGCAATGCTAAAGGCTGCAGAGGTAGAAATCAAGAAGGAGCATCAAGTGTTGATGGTCAACAAGACCACCAGTTTCAAGAAAAAGGGTAAAGGGAAGAAGGGGAACTTCAAGAAGAACAGCAAGCCAGTTGTTGCTCAAGTGAAGAAACCCAAGTCTGGACCTAAACCTAAGACTGAGTGCTTCTACTTCAAAGGGACTGGTCACTGGAAGCGGAACTGCCCCAAGTATTTGGCAGAGAATATGGATGGCAAAGTGAAAGGTATATTTGATATACATGTTATTGATGTGTACCTTACTAATGCTCGTAGTAGTGCCTGGGTATTTGATACTGGTTCAGTTGCTAACATTTGCAACTCGAAACAGGGGCTACGGATTAAGCGAAGATTGGCTAAGGACGAGGTGACGATGCGCGTGGGAAATGGTTCCAAAGTCGATGTGATCGCCGTCGGCACGCTGCCTATACATCTACCTTCGGGATTAATTTTAGACCAAAATAATTGTTATTTGGTGCCAGCGTTGAGCATGAACATTATATCTAGATCTTGTTTGATGCGAGACGGTTATTCATTTAAATCAGAGAATAATGGTTGTTCTATTTATATGAGTAATATCTTTTATGGCCATGCACCCTTGATGAGTGGTCTATTTTTACTAAATCTTGATAGTAGTGATACACATGTTCATAGTATTGAAGCCAAAAGATGCAGAGTTGATAATGATAGTGCAACTTATTTGTGGCACTATTGTTTAGGTCATATTGGTGTAAAGCGCATGAAGAAACTCCATTCTGATGGACTTCTGGAATCACTTGATTATGAATTACTTGGTACTTGCGAACCATGCCTTATGGGCAAGATGACTAAAACTACGTTCTCCAGAACAATGGAGAGAGCAACAGAGTTATTGGGAATCATACATACTGATGTATGTGGTCGAATGAACATTGAAGCTCGCGGCGGATATCGTTATTTTCTCACCTTCACAGATGATTTGAGCAGATGTGGGTATATCTGCTTAATGAAACATAAGTCTGAAACATTTGAAAAGTTCAAAGAATTTCAGAGTGAAGTGGAAAATCATCGTAACAAGAAAATCAAGTTTCTGCGATCTGATCGTGGAGGTGAATATTTGAGTTATGAGTTTGGACTTCATTTGAAACAATGCGGAATAGCTTCACAACTCATGCCACCTGGAACACCACAACGTAATGGTGTGTTCGAACGTCGTAACCGCACTTTATTAGATATGGTGCGATCTATGATGTCTCTCACTGATTTATCGCTATCGTTTTGGGGTTATGCTTTAGAGACGGCTGCATTCACATTAAATAGGGAACGATCTAAATCCGTTAAGACGACACCTTATGAACTGTGGTTTGGCAAGAAACCCAAGTTGTCGTTTCTTAAAGTTTGGGGTTGTGATGCTTATGTGAAAAGCTTCAACCTGATAAGCTCGAACCCAAATCAGAGAAATGTGTCTTCATAGGATACCCAAAGGAGACTGTTGGGTACATCTTCTATCACAGATCCGAAGGCAAGATATTTGTTGCTAAAAATGGATCCTTTCTAGAGAAGGAGTTTCTCTCGAAAAAAGTGAGTGGGAGGAAAGTAGAACTTGATGAGGTAATTGTACCTTCTCCCTTATTGGAAAGTAGTTCATCACCGAAATCAGTTCCAGTGATTCCTACACCAGTAAGTGAGGAAGCTAATGATGATGATTATGAAACTTCTGATCAAGTTATTACCGAACCTCGTAGGTCAACCAGAGTAAGATCCGCACCAGAGTGGTACAGTAATCCTGTTCTGGAAGTCATGTTACTTGACCATGACGAACCTACGAACTATGAGGAAGCGATGATGAGCCCAGATTCCGCAAAATGGCTTGAGGCCATGCAATCTGAGATGGGATCCATGTATGAGAACAAAGTGTGGACTTTGGTTGACTTGCCTGATGATCGGCAGACCATAGAGAATAAATGGATCTTCAAGAAGAAGACTGACGTTGATGGTAATATTACTGTCTACAAAGCTCGACTTGTTGCAAAAGTTTTTTGACAAGTTCAAGGAGTTGACTACGATGAGACCTCACCAGTAGCGATGCTTAAGTCCGTCCGAATCATGTTAGCAATTACCGCATTTTATGATTATGAAATTTGGCAAATGGATGTTAAAACTGCATTCCTTAATGGATATCTTAAAGAAGAGTTGTATATGATGCAACCAAAAGGTTTTGTCGATCCAAAAGGTGCTAGCAAAGTGTGCAAGCTCCAGTGATCCATTTATGGACTGGTGCAAGCCTCTCGGAGTTGGAATATATGCTTTGATAGTGTGATCAAAGCATATGGTTTTATACAGACTTTTGGAGAAGCCTGTATTTACAAGAAAGTGAGTGGGAGCTCTGTATCATTTTTGATATTATATGTAGATGACATATTGTTGATCGAAAATGATACTGAATTTCTGAATAGCATAAAAAGATACTTGAATAAGAATTTTTCAATGAAAGACCTCGGTGAAGCTGCTTATATATTGGGCATCAAGATCTATAGAGATAGATCAAGACGCTTAATTGGACTTTCACAAAGCACATACCTTGATGAAGTTTTGAAGAAGTTCAAAATGGATCAAGCAAAGAAAGGGTTCTTGCATGTGTTACAAGGTGTGAAGTTGAGTCAGACTCAATGCCCGACCACTGCAGAAGATAGAGAGAAAATGAAAGTTGTTCCCTATGCTTCAGCCATAGGCTCTATCATGTATGCAATGTTGTGGACCAGACCTGATGTGTGCCTTGCTATCAGTTTAGCAGGGAGGTACCAAAGTAATCCAGGAGTGGATCACTGGACAGCGGTCAAGAACATCCTGAAATACCTAAAAAGGACTAAGGATATGTTTCTCGTATATGGAGGTGACAAAGAGTTCGTTGTAAACAGTTACGTCGACGCAAGCTTTGACACTGATCTGGATGACTCTAAGTCACAAACCGGATACGTGTTTTTATTAAATTATGGAGCTGTCAGTTGGTGCAGTTCCAAGAAGAGCGTCATGGCGGGATCTACATGTGAAGCGGAGTACATAGCTGCTTCGGAAGCATCAAATGAAGGAGTCTGGATGAAGGAGTTCATATCCGATCTAGGTGTCATACCAGTGCATCGGGTCCAATGAAAATCTTTTGTGACAATACTGGTGCAATTGCCTTGGCAAAGGAATCCAGATTTCACAAGAGAACCAAGCACATCAAGAGACGCTTCAATTCCATCCGCGATCAAGTCAAGGAGGGAGACATAGAGATTTGCAAGATACATACGGATCTGAATGTTGCAGACCCGTTGACTAAGCCTCTCTCATGAGCAAAACATGATCAGCACCAAGACTCCATGGGTGTTAGAATCATTACAATGTAATCTAGATTATTGACTCTAGTGCAAGTGGGATACTGAAGGAAATATGCCCTAGAGGCAATAATAAAGTTGTTATTTATATTTCCTTATATCATGATAAATGTTTATTATTCATGCTAGAATTGTATTAACCGGAAACTTAGTACATGTGTGAATACATAGACAAACAGAGTGTCACTAGTATGCCTCTACTTGACTAGCTCGTTGAATCAATGATGGTTATGTTTCCTAACCATAGACATGAGTTGTCATTTGATTAATGGGATCACATCATTAGAGAATGATGTGATTGACTTGACCCATCCATTAGCTTAGCACGATGATCGTTTAGTTTGTTGCTACTACTTTCTCCATAACTTATACATGTTCCTATGACTATGAGATCATGCAACTCCCGAATACCGGAGGAACACTTAGTGTGCTATCAAATGTCACAATGTAACTGGGTGACTATAAAGATGCTCTACAGGTGTCTCCGATGGTGTTTGTTGAGTTGGCATAGATCGAGATTAGGATTTGTCACTCCGAGTACCGGAGAGGTATCTCTGGGCCCTCTCGGTAATGCACATCACTATAAGCCTTGCAAGCAATGTGACTAATGAGTTAGTTGAGGGATGATGCATTACGGAACGAGTAAAGAGACTTGTCGGTAACAAGATTGAACTAGGTATTGAGATACCGATGATCGAATCTCGGGCAAGTAACATACCGATGACAAAGGGAACAACGTATATCGTTATGCGGTTTGACCAATAAAGATCTTTGTAGAATATGTGTGAGCCAATATGAACATCTAGGTTCCGCTATTGGGTATTGACCGGAGACGTGTCTCGGTCATGTCTACATAGTTCTCGAACCCGTAGGGTCCGCACGCTTAACGTTCGGTGACGATCAGTATTATGAGTGTATGTGTTTTGATGTACCGAAGGTAGTTCAGAGTCCTGGATGTGATCACGGACATGACGAGGAGTCTCAAAATGGTCGAGACATAAAGATTGATATATTGGATGACTATATTCTGACACCGGATGTGTTCCGGGGGTCACCGGATAATTATCAGAGTGCCGGGGGGTTATCGGAACCCCCGGGGGAACTAATGGGCCAACATGGGCCTTCTGAGACAGAGAGGAGGGGCCATAGGACTGGCCGCCCCCCCCTTTTGGAGTCCGAATTGGACAAGGAGGGGGGCGCCCCCTCTTTCCCTCCCTCTTTCCCTCCCTCTCTCCCTCTCCCTCGTTCCGCTCCCTCCTCCTAGTTGGACTAGGAAAGGGGGAGTGCTACTCCTACTAGGAGGAGGACTCCTCCCCCTCCTTGGCACACCCCAAGGCTGGCCGGCCTCCCCCTTTCTCCTTTATATACGGGGGCAGGGGGCACCCTAGAACACACAAGTTGATTGTTTCCAGCCGTGTGCGGTGCCCCCGTCCACCATAATCCACCTCGGTCATATCGTAGCGATGCCTAGGCGAAGCCCTGTTCCGGTAGCATCATCATCACCGTCATCAGGCCGTCGTGCTGACGAAGCTCTCCCTCGACACTCTGCTGGATCGTGAGTTTCTGGGACGTCACCGAGCTGAACGTGTGCAGATCGCGGAGGTGTCGTACTTTCAGTACTAGGGTCGGTCAATTGTGAAGACGTACGACTACATCAACCGCGTTGTCATAACGCTTCCGCTTACGGTCTACGAGGGTACGTAGACAACACTCTCCCCTCTCGTTGCTATGCATCACCATGATCTTGCGTGTGCGTAGGAATTTTTTTGAAATTACTGCGTTTCCAACATCACTATCTGCTTTTAATCTCGTGGCTAGAAAGAACAAGAGAAGTGACAACCCCCTTGTCTTTGTTGGGTGCAAGCAATTGTTTTGTTTGTGTGCAGGTGCTGCTAAAGATGTTAGTGTGGTGCCTCCTACTGGTTCGATAAACATTGGTTTCTTAACCGAGGAAAATACTTTTTGCTGCTATGCTACATCTCCTTTCCTCTTCGAGGAATCCAACAACTCATATAGGAGTAGCACACCATAGTTTTGTTGTGCTGGAACCAGTTCACGACCGAGCGATCGAGTCGTGACCCGTCATCGGCGTTTTGCATCTGTCATGGTCACCACGGTCAGGGGAGGAGAGGGAGGGGCGTCCCTGCTGCTACATGAGGGTGCTTGGCTTGCTGGCGATGGAAGGAGATCGAGGGAACGGGCCTGTTGCTAGACGAGACGCATGTGGCGTGCTGCTAGGCGGTCAGGACGACAAAAACTTTTGTCAGGGGGAAAGACGAGAGGTGTGAGTAAGAAGGACCGAAGGAGAGAGATAGACGACTGAGATAGGTCAGACTATGTGTCTAGCAGGCGACTGTCGAACCTTTGCTTCGGTCGACCGGGCCTAGCACATCCCTAAAGATATTGTAATGGTTAGCGTGTTATTCGAATTCAGGATCTTTTGTTTGCATATTTAGTAATGATAACAATTAAAACTCTTTTAACTTGAAAATACCCATAAAACCACATAGACGTGCTACATAAAGGATGTGTCAACCTAGTGATTATGTGAATCTTGGTGTACCCAACAATATTTGAGGAGACGTTCTCGTCGACTAGGTGCATGTCAATTTTGTCAATCTCAAAATAATTATAGGTTAGGATGCGTGAGTGCATTTATAGAGATGAGTGTATATGCGTATACTGTGTTAAGAAAATTATTTAAGGTGACGTGACACTAGTGGACAGAAGGCCATTTATTCCCAGAAAGAAAAGAAAGAAAAAGAAAAAGAAACGGTAGGTCGCATATTTGGCAGCTAGAGGAGAGTGACAGTCCCCTCCTCTTCTTGATCCTTCGTGCTTCCGCCTCCGCTTCTCGCCTTCTCCGCCCATAATCTTTCTCGGTCTAAGAAGGATTCCACCGGACAAGGCACAGCGGGAGGATCTCGAAGGGAGAATACGGGGGAGGTGACTGCCTGACTGCTCTCTCGCCCCCATCCGAGAAATCCCCAATCGTGTTCTTGCATGCACCGCCCTGCCAAAATCGTTCTCATCTATTTCCATTTCCTGGAGTGCCTTCTTGGTTCTTGGTTCTTGATTCTGGCATGCCGTACTATCACTCCGCAGCTGGTTTGGTTCGATTCATACCCCTCGTGATTTTTCCCCCGTTGGGTTGGTCTCGTGGCCTGCCTCTCCGAAATTTGGGGCTCTTTTGTAGGATTCTTGGTTGGCGTTGCATAATTTTGGTTTCTGACAGTACGCTTGTTTGTGGGGGCAGCGTTGGTCTGCTTACTCTGGCCACTGTATTGGCGTTTCATAGGAAGTCCAGGCTCTCGTGTAGGTGTTTTAGGAAAGTGGAGTGGATGGAAATTGGACTCCCCTTTTGCAGGATTTGTTGGCGTGAAGCTAAATTCTGTGTGAATTGTGACGATTTCTGCTGATTGACAGTGACAGGAAAATAGATGCTAGTTCATATGGACAGTGTCTGAGTAGGCCTTTGTTGTGTTTGATTAGGTAAATTTCAAGAAAAATGCAGACACTTAAGGGAATTCTGGGGTTGGAACTTCAGGCCTAACATCCTCCACTAAAAGTAGTCTAGGATTCCTGTTGGTGTTCTGCATGCGGTAGGTGCAAATCTAATGCTGAAGTAGAGCTAGTGCTTAGGGAAGAAAACTGACGTTTCTTGAAAGTAGGACTATTCAGCAGAAATCTGAAAGAACCCGAATGGGAGGTAACACGCCTTCCTTGACTGCAAGAGGAACTACTCTTTGTAGTATAAGCTAGGTACGCCGTCTATTCTAATGTTGGATGATTCCATTGGAAATGGACGACTGTAAGTGATTGTTTTTCATATGTGTTATACCTAAATTTGGAAGTAAAGGGCACTGGTGTGTTGTGTCTATCTTTTTATATTGGTTCTCGGATGATGCTAATTAGGCTAGATATGTCCCATTTCTACATATGCTGGACATTCCTGATTGCTCCCTTGGTTCAGGCAGCTCTTGATTGTATGCATGAATACTTGTGGTAGGATGCCGCTTATTTGTTGGAATATTTCTTTTTCTGGAGTGTTTATCACATTCGTGACTCCGATATTGCCAATTATCTATCTCCTGTGTTCATAAATATATCTGTTTGTCTGGTGTGCTATAATAGTGATTGCCTAATGAACTGCAAGTGATTGTGTATAAATCAAATTCTTCCTTAATGATATAAACAAAGTGATAGGGGGTCGCTGCTGCAACTGTCTTTTACCATGTTTAATTTAATGTTGGCAATATAAGGCGCCATTTCAACTAAGCTAATTAGAAATCCCTGCAGAAAAATGTTGCTTGGAGCTAAGTGATACCGTAATATAACGCTAACACTTGTGTGTAAAATGGAGGATCATCCTGGCCATCCTATTTCCAACTATGTAAGTAGTTACTATTTATAGTCAAACCTGTGTTTTTTGGGGGGGTTTTACGCCACAAATAACAAACTTATCAGCTGGCTTCTGCGCGCGTAGGATTTCTTGTCAGGGAATGGTGTTCATACGAATAAATTAGTCCATCAGAACTACGACCGGGACTCCTCATCAGCCAAGTCTGGCCGGTCACAACAAGAAGCATCTGCAATGAGTGACAGTGGTCTAAATGAGCAACACACCTCAAGACCCTCATCACAATCTGGTAATGCTTTATCTTTAACCACACTGTCACACTAGTAATCTGCATATCTCTGCAGTTTCAGCTCTTATGATGTACTCCCTCCAGTCCGAATTACTTGTCGCAGGTATGGATGTATCTAGATGTATTTTAGTTCTAGATACATCCATTTCTGTGACGAGTAATTTGGAATGGAGGGAGTAACAGTGTCAAAAAACGTCTTATATTTTGAGGCAGAGGGAGTAACAATTCTTTTCTTTTCGTTTCGTTTCTGAGTTTAGGTATGCATTATGTGTGCCTGTATTTTAATTATAGGCCACCCCTATTACTAATGACTAAACTCATTATTTGCATTTTCTCAAAAGATGAAGAGAAGATTATCTCTTAAACTATAACTTCTGACAGGTCTTTTGCTTTATTAGTGGCTCTTCTCTCCGATGATGTTCACATCTCCGAAGCCCCATTTACAATGAGGTGAATTGATCCGATTATATCTTCATGCTAACAGTAACAACCTTTTTGTTTCAGACAATGACAATGATCATGGGAAGCCCGATCAGCACATGGTAAAGCCGCTTTTATCTTTGGGGAACCCAGAGACTGTTGCTCCCCCACCAATGCTTGATTGTAGCCAATCATTTGTAAGTTCATGTCATCATGGGAATTGTTCTCTATCTCATATCCTGCCTTCAGTTGACCAGCTATTTTTTTGTTATAGGCATATATTCCTTATACCGCTGATGCTTATGCTGGGATCTTTCCAGGATATGCCTCGCACGCTATTGTAAGTTTACTCTATCCTTTTACTCTATCCTTTTACTCTCCAAATCCTGTAAGATCTTTTACAGTTCAAGGTGATTACATATCTCATTTATATCTCTGCAGTCCATTTATGAGTTCTTTAAATTCGTTTACGATTTGTTGAGTTTTGGAGATCTTATCATTCTGCTATGGCTTGGCCTCATCGAGAAGATAATCTTTCTACCTCCTTATTGCTGAGTTCAATTACTGTTGAGAAGCAACAGAACACACTAAAAGTGTCCTCTTAAAAGGATAAAGAAGTACAAAAACAGATCTTTCACTGTTTTCGCATTAAGGACTTCAGCTTTATTGATCGCTTCAGAAATAATGGAAACAAATAGATAGGATTAACTGAAATCATATTTTGATCCTGCCAATGCACATGATAGTGGTCATATTTATGGCATATAATTTCATGTGATTGTTAAAAAAATGTCCCTCTCTTCTTGTCATATTTATCAAAAGAAAGACTAATGGTCCTGCATCAACGATTTGTGTATTATTTACCCAGGTTCATCCCCAATTAAATGCTGCAACAAACTCTCGTGTGCCACTCCCTGTTGAGCCTGCAGCAGAAGAGCCAATGTTTGTTAATGCAAAGCAATACCATGCAATTCTTAGGAGGAGGCAGATACGTGCTAAACTGGAGGCCCAAAATAAGCTGGTGAAAGCCCGGAAGGTAATACAATACTGAAGAATTTTGTATTTGTTCCTATACTATTTTTTGTAAAGAGATGCTTCTGTTTTCTCTGGTATTTGCTGACTGCTGCACCAATGCATAGATTTCAGCTACAGATTTATTAGGCTACCTTGGTAATATTCAGAGGACTAAATCTAATCTGACCCTGCAGTACATTTTTGTACTAAACCTTGATAAAAACCTCTGGCAGAGGCATATTCCTAGTCTTAAGTACATACCATGTTGCAAATTGCAACATTCATTTGTTCAGCATTTTAGTTCCTGAAGGCTTGTACCCATCTACTTAGAACTATAAGTTTTACCTAGCATTGAACTAAAACCACGACAAGAATTATGGAACGGAGGGAGTACCTTTTCTAACATCGCCCCTTACATGCAGCCATACCTTCATGAATCTCGGCACCGCCATGCCATGAAGCGAGCTCGTGGAACAGGAGGGCGGTTCCTCAACACAAAACAACTCGAGGAGCAGAAGCAGAAGCAGGCTTCAGGTGGTGCAAGCTGTACAAAGGTCCTTGGCAAGAATACACTCCTTCAGGATAGCCCTGCCTTCGCACCTTCGGCATCAGCTCCCGCCAACATGTCAAGCTTTTCAACAATCAGCATGCTGGCTAATCAGGAGCGCACCTGCTTCCCCTCGGTTGGCTTCCGTCCCACAGTTAGCTTCAGTGCACTGAATGGCAACGGGAAGCTGGTAACGAACGGAATGCACCAGCGGGCTTCCATGATGAGGTAAAGCAAAGCATCCTCTGGTGCGCTGCCGGTGGCAATTCATCCTTGGCTTATGAAGATGTTCCGTAAATGTGTTGCAATATCAGTTGGACCAAGACATTGTTATGAGTCCTTTTTGAGTTTCATCTAGTTGAAAGCACTGGTGTGCTGACGGCACTATGTGGAGACTGAAATCTTCATCATATTTCTTTTGTGTGTACTTATTCAAATAAGGCGCATCCTGACTATCCCAGAGATCGGAGTTGGGCAACCATAGGCCTATCCTTCCTTACCTGTTGTGAATGTATCTGGTACTTAACTCAGAGATGGTTGAGCCTCAAGCTTTGACGAATGATGTTGCAGTTTGGTAACTTTGCAACCTGCTTTGCCTGATTTCAGTACCTGCAACTTTGTAGAGTATCACATTTTGCATTTGATTTGGTGACTTGCCACAAACACAAATCACATTGGGCTTCTGAAACATGAACTTCCAAACAAACCTGAAAGTGATCAATTATATATGGTCCTAGTTTATGTTACATGAGTCAATGAGGAGCAATAAGATGAACAGCTTAATTGTACTTTCTATCTCACATTTCAATGCTCATCAGCACACACTAGCTTCTGCCACAAAAATATTTCATTGGCAATAGGAGTAAAATCTAGGAATAAATTGCTTGCATATTAGTTACTGGGAAATGGAAATTCTGCCCTCAATATGGAAGGCCGGTGAGTACAAAAAACAAAAGAGTTCTGGCCTCAAATATCTCAAAATGCTGAGCAGAACTCAGGTTTAAAGGAGAGTTTTTAGCGACACAACATCAATTTACAGACCCAATGGTAGACAATTTACAATCTGGGCAAAAAGGAGTTATGAGGTGGAAGTGGAAAATGGCTCTTCTAGTTTAAAGGGAGGCACTCATCCTCAGCACCATTTCAAGCCTCTCGGCCTTGCGGTAGTCACTCTCAGTGAGGGTTCCAACAGGAAAAGGTGTAATCTCCAGAACTAGGTGAGGGCCAGGGAGCTCATCAAACAAGGCTCTTACATTGTAGCAACATACGCTCTCTCCATGCGCGCTTTCCCTCCTGATTTGACAACCCTGAATGCAAGTTGAGGCAATCAGTTAAAAGAGCACTGATTTTAGAAGAATAAAAAGATACATGCCTAACATCTCAGTTTGTGAGATGCAAAGCATACAAAGCAGCTAGAAGAATGTATTTGCCCTGGCTGAAGAATGAAATCACCTTGTGAGTGGAAGCATCCACAAAATTGTCATCTTCAGATAGAACCAAAGCAATTTCTTTAAGAATTCGGCGACCTTCTTCCTTTGAAGGAACTCGGTACATCCTCTTCAGTGTGCCTTTGGTTGTGGGTTTCCATTTACTGACTAGCTTCCACTTATCCTGGCCTTCTTTGTCGCCTGAATAACAAGAGCATACATCAGCTTCATGTATGAAACCATATGGGCAATGAACTAGAACTACGCGTGTTCTGCAATATTTTCACAACTTTTCAATCTTTTAATAGCTAAATGTGTTCTCTATCACAAAATATACTTAGAAAAGAAGCAAGTGATGTTCAGTATCTTCCGCATCACACAAAAGATGTTCAGTATCTTCCGCATCACACAAAAGATACTTAGAAAATTCATAAAGTGATGAAAGTAAAAAGTATCTAGATTTCACAAATCCTCCATGTAAAACTCTTCCCAATTTGAGAGGTTCCTTGCACAGTACTCTCTCTGTCCGGATAAATAAGGCATATTTGACTGTTAAAATTCAAGTTAGAGCTGTAAATTTTCTTTAACGATGTTTTGCCAGTAATTACAAAACCACAATCATAAGGAAAATACTTCTGAATAAGAATCCAATGAAATCAGTTTTAGGATCAATTGTTGGTCAAAGCTTGAATTTGACAACCAAAATACACCTTACGGCCACCCATCTAAGTACTACAAACAATCCACAAATAGGTGCAATATTCTCATTATTTCTCATGCCAACAGCAAACAAACCCTGATTGGGATGTATCTGTTCCATGATAGTAGCAATCCACAACATGAGGCATGGCAGTTGCCTTTTTCTAAATCTCAAACAAAATTTCCCCACAAACTCCTCATGACAAAACCCTCCTTGGGAGCACCCACACACAAAATGCTTCCACCTTATCAGTCCCAGTTTGACCAAACCTCATCCAAAGATGAAAAAGGCTGATTATCCCCCATGTACTTTGCTCCGTGGTACCAAGCAGAAAGCTTACTCAACAGATTCTAGAAAGAATATATTCTTCCTTATCCACAATCCAGCCAGCCCAGACCCACTACCCAGGATATACCAAACTGTACAGTTCGCAGCTCACAGCATTCACATTCCACTCCACTAAACACAGCATGAGCAGCGGTGCACAAAAGATCATTATCGACAGAACATTTGAATCCACACCGCAGATACCTGGTGCGCCGCCACGGAGCTTGTCGGCCCACTTGGAGAACCCTAGGTCGCTCTCCCCGGCGCCGTCCTCGCCTCGAATCTCTGCACACACCACGCGGAGATCAGAAACCCATTTCCCTTCCTGAACCAAACCGCGCGAATCATCGCATCATTCGCGGCGCGGGCGCGCGATGTCATTACCGTGGGAGAGGAAGGGGCTGCGGGGGGATCCCGCGAGGCCGATGTGGATGAGCGCGTAGTAGACGCAGAGGCGGCCGGCCCAGAGCAGCACGGGGCCCTCGAGCAGCGAGGCCGCGATGGGGCCCACGGCGGCGGCGGAGAAGGCGCCCGCCGCGGCGGCGCGCCGGTGCGGGCGGGCGATGGAGGGCGGGAGGAAGGGGGTCTTGGACGCGGCGGCCGGCGGCCCGCGGAGGGCGAGCGGGCTGGGCGCGGCGGCGGCGGGCGCGTGGAGGAGGTACGCGAGCATGGCGATTGGCAGAGATGCGGTGGCTAACTGTAAACCGTGGGGCGCGCGTGTGTTCACCTCTCCCTTCTGTACTTCACTCCTCCAGGTTTGCCACCTTCGTCAGTGCTGCTGCGCGGTGCAGGAGGAAGAAAAAGGAGAACCGAGAAAAAGATAGTGCTATTGGTTATACAATATAAACTTTTGTAATGGATTTTTTAATCAGAAAAAATGATTGGTATATTATGCACCAATCTGAACTATCATCCAAATGCAACATCTAATCAACCATGCGGATAGAGTTGTCGTGTTCCGTTTTGGATAAGAGCTGTGCATTACAGGTGTGTGTGACATGTCGCTGGATTTTTACGAGGCCGACCTAGGAAGGTTCATCATGGATTCATGGTGCACGGTTTCTTACTTTCTTCTCGACAAAATCTAGGTAACAACTCGAACCAACGTCAGGGAAATGTGTGATCTGCACCTGGAGCGCAGAAATCAACTTTTCTTACTTGATGGTTTATCACTGGATTCGGTGGCTCGGCGTATTCAAATTATTTTTCGTTGTTCATCTTCAGATTTCTCATGCATGCATACGACGATCCTCACTTCATTTTTTTATCTTTACACTGACGATTACTAAAATATCTAGCACTACGCGGCGAGTCAGGCTATGCATGTGGTGGCTTCAGATAATGGCGAAATGCTGAATGGGATGGAGTGCGACTGGAAGGACTTTGGGATAGGTACAATACAGCTTTCGGATGACAAACGGCGATGCTCTACTGGTTGCTTCCTTGGCGTGGAAAAATACTGGGTTTTGGATTGTACCCGCTGATGATCGTCAGGAACCTTCGGGCAGAAACCAGGGCGGTCTGGCCCATGGAGGCCCAGCCAAGCACAATTAGCCCTCTTTTTTTCAATTTCAACAACAACCCATTTCTTTGCTCACAATATATGGTTTGTTGAGGCGCCATCTCAGGGCAACAGTTATCATCAAGGTTGGACTTCATCAGAAGAAAAAGAATCATATGAACCTTTTGCAGCATTTTTACTCAATTCACAATTAGACATGGACATCTTATACACAGAGTAACTTGTGCCCGTATGATCACCCTGTATGTTGTGTATCTTGCATGTGTTGCTACTACTGACTACTCTGCAGGAGCAGGACTCAGGTCCTCTGCCCTCCAGACAGGGAGGACCCCCTGGCCGGCCAGCCTCTTGTACACCCAGAACACCACGTACCGTGGAGTGATCCTCTTCTCGTCGATCAGGAACGGCTCGATGGTGCTCACCTCCATGGAGTAGGACGTCATCGCAAAGCCCTTCGGTCCTGCGGTTGTTAGCCCATCGAAGTGAGAATTCAGATTAGTTGATATGTACTGTAATAGAAATGATTTCGTTATGTAGTTTTTGGGCCATGAAGTGATTGATTACAGTAATTCGCGCCGAGATTTTCAGAAGTTTAAACGAGTAGCAAACTAGGTCAAGAAGGATTGTCTTGTCAACAGTATTCTCAGCAAGTAAACCAGCATTGCATTGCATTGCACGGGAAGAAACGGCATTGGACAGAAGGGTTGTGCTACCTGTGAGGTCTCCCTGCGGAAAGAAGGCCCAGAAGTAGTAGGGTATGTCTTCCTTCACGAAGGAACCCTCCAACTGCAAACCATCGACACCCAAAGGATCGATCAGAATGGCACCAAAGTACATTGAAGATTGCTAGCATTGCGTGATGGCTGGAGAGTGAGGAAGCAAGTGCCAAAACTGCTAAAATCACACCACCAGGACGTACTGGTATGCAAATATGCAATGAGCCAGTGCCATGCCTAGTGCTAGTTATTCATAGCTTGCACGGTGATAGTGCAGTAGCGATGCCAAATCACAGGTGTGTTGGGTCTGTGACTGGCGCAATCGCTTGTTGGTATGAACAACTGATCTCACCGTGTTGTTCTGGAAAGTCAGCACGACTTGGGACACGTCCTCCTCGGCCTCCAGCGCGGTCTTGAGAGGAGGGATGATCTCCTCCTCCATCATCTCCGGCAGTGGCTTCGGCGGGGCCTTCTTCGGCTTGGCTGCCGGCTTCGCCTCCGCGGCGGCGGCTTCCTTCTTGTCACCGTCTGCATCCTTCGTCTCGCTAACTGCATCAGAAGTTCAGAACAGGCAAAATTCAGATACATCGATGCATGCAGCATCCGAAGCGTCTAAAGCTTTATGTGCTACAAGAACAGCGCGGATGATCATCACTGCGTACACCACTCCTGATGGCATAGTGAATTAAGCTGAGTGATCGAATGGGGGTACCCGTGGTTGCGGCGGCGGCGGTGGCGCCGGCGGATGACTCCTGCACGGCGCAGCAGGAGGCGACGGAGCGAGGGAAGGCGACGACGAGCGGCAGTCGCTTCGCGAAGAGCGGCGCGGCGGAGCACTTGCACCTCGCCGCCGCATGCCGGCCCGTGAGCGGCGGGCTCGTGAGCCTCGGCGAGTGCAGAGCCCGGGTCGCCATGGGGACGAGTCCGTCGCGCAGCCGATCGACGCCTTCCGGTGGATGGGTCGTTGCTGTCCACTGGTTGGGTTGGGTGGCGCTGCACCGACGCCGCTCTATCTGCACCCCGATGGAGAAGAGACCGGTGCCGCATGGCTGCTCGCCTCTGAGCCAGCCGTTTCCTCGTCTGCTGCTGTGGCTTACAACTTACAGGAAACGTGAGCCGCCCGATTAAAAGTTTAAAACCCGTTGTTGGTAGCTTACCAAGCAGGCCATCAGATCAACTCACACGAAAAGATGGAGCATCGTGTGACTGACATGGAATTCGATAGTTTGAATTTTGGAAAAGGAAAACATTACCCTTCAGCTGGCGGATGCAAGCAAAGCATCCGTCGCTTGCTTAGCCGTTGGATCCATCCTGATTGAGCGCCCACGTTGGCCACAAGTCAGTCCGGCAGCTAGTTTTCTTTTCTGTAACAAAGTTTTCTTTTCTGTAACAAGAGTCTTGTTTCAGTAGATTTCTGCAACACGGGACTAATTTCAAAAGGAGAAAAAACCAATTTGGTGGTGAAGATTATTTTTTCCTGCAATATGGGTCTTATTTCAAAAGGTTTCTGCAATAGACATCTTGTTTCACAAAGATTAAAAATAGTTCGATGATGAAGTTTTTTTTTCTACAACAAGAGTCTCGTTTTAGAAACATAGTCCGAGTTGCAGAAAGTATCAGAGGAGCACTTCATAGTTAGGGAGTGGGCGGCCAGACTTTGCAATATGAGTCATGTTTCAAAAACATAGCTCCAGTTGTAAAAAATGCCGGAGGAGCGCCCGACATGAGAGGTCGTCGTTGTGCTGGAGTGGAGCTAGCAGCTGCTCACGGGGCTCAGGCGGAGGAGGAGCGGCAATTCCGGCGAGCGGCGGCGCCTAGGCGCGTGGCCTGTTGTCTCGGTGGACCTTTGCAATAAGGTCTTGTTGCAAACCCCCTAAACGCAACAAGGTAGTTGTTGTAAAGGTCATCAACTAGCTGGGACGGTAGATCAGACGGCTATTGTTATAAATGTTTCTGCGACACCGCTCTTATTGTAAGGAAGGTCACGCACGTGGACGAGTAGATCGGGTGGTCATCCTCGTATCCATCCAACGACCAGTTACGTGGCAGATGTTTTCTAGTTATCCGCCGGCCGACATGTAACCTTTTACTACTATTAACGTTGAAGAACCATTGCTATATTAAAAGTCTCCGCTACTTGCAAATTACTCTCTCCGTCTCATAATATAAAGCATTTTTAATACTATATTATTATAGGATAGAGGGAGTAGAGTTCTTTATAAAACCATCAACAATAGTTTACACACACCAACCAAATACACTCAGAATTTCAAAAAGAAAAATTCAAATACCCTCAGATCATTCCCACCTAATAAAGTTTAAGAGTCTATCTTACTTTGATGGTTTGCTATGTCATCTAACGGCTTAGGTTCGATGTTCTGCCGTGGACTACCACCGTGTGGATCGCTGCCCGTCCCCCATGATCCGATGAGGCATTCGCGTTCCTGAAATCATGCCAATGATTTCCTTCTAGACCCAGAAAGTCAGAAGTAAGCACATGCAGTCCTCATTGTGGTTCGTCTAAAAAACTGCAGCCACCATAGTCAGTCAGTCACGAGCCCTCGGTGTCGTCCTCGTTGTCACGTCACAGCCGCCATGCATTGCCAGCTCGGTACTCCACGCCTGCGCCGTCACCATCGTCCCAAATCATTGCAAGTCACTCCAGCTAAAATATCCTCGCACGCCCGAGAAAACTACACACCATCATCATTGAATCCATAGTTTTAAAAACCGGACCAACGATCGAACCAATGATGCCGTCGGTTCAGATTTTTACTGGTCGGACCGCCGGTTCATCAATTCATTTGATGCGTTTTAGGCCATATAATTATGTAAAATAGGTCTCCGCACAAAAAATATATAATAAAAATAGGTCCGCTTTTTTAAACTATGGTCGAATCCCACCCCTCACTACCCTGCCTCTAGGCGCACGCCGCGTCGCGACTGTGCCCGCTCCCTGAGAGTCTGACACCCGAGAGCTCCACTCCTCCTGAAGGAAGGAGAATCTGCGCGTGGGAAGATGCGGTCTTCGCCATCGTGGTCGGGCTCGGATTTGGCCGCAGAGCTTAGTGCCCCCAATGGATTTTGTTTCGACATCGTGGTCGGGTTCGGTTTTGGCGGCAGAGCAGATGTATTTTGTGTCCTCGCTGCCGTTTCGAGCTCAGGAGCCCCAACTCTGTGAGATGTCCTAGCCGCCCTCCGCTTCCCATGTTTCTGAATTGTCTTAGTAGAGTAGCTCCACTTGTAGAGGAATAGAGAGGAAGATTGGTGGGATTGATGATGTATTGCTTGAGCCTCATGGGCATATATATAGGAGTACATGACCTTCTTGAAGTAAAAGACAAAATAGAATAAATCCCACGCTATCATATACTTCCTAAATAATCACGATACTCAACACCCCCCCACAGTCACAACGGTAGTGACGCAGACGATGAGACCAGAGAAGAATCCCAAGGTTGTAAGCCGACGAACATCCCCCCATAGTCGTAACTGTCGATGCATCATGGAAATCGTGGCTGGAGTGAAAACCAACAAGTTTGCTCAAACAAGGTGGTAGCCCTTTGTGACGTTGTCGAGGTAGCCTAGAGCGTAGGGTGGTATAGCCTTGGTCAAGGTAGCCGCGGGAGGATGTCGTGGTCAATGTTGAGTCGGGGTGGCCAGTGTCGAGGTAGTCGCGATGGAGCCATGGGTGCAAGGAGGCACCGTCAGTCATGGGAACTCGGAAGTGGTGTGTCGGGAAGAAGAAGGTGTTGACGAGTCATCGCGCCTGGTTTGCCAAGCCCGGGGACACGTCGTGGACGAAGGCATGAGTCGGTGCTACTGGCACTGGCATGAGTAGATGGATGAAGTTGATGTTGACAGGCATCGCACTAGGCATGCTAGGCCCCGGGACACGTCATGGACGAAGGCATGCGTCGGTGTTTTCTGCATCGGGCATGCATAGACGGGGACCAGCACGAGCTGTACGCCATGTTCAGGGAGCTAGCAGAGAAGAACATGATGACGGTTGCGGCGCTAGTCGATGTGGGATAGAAGGTGCCGACGTTGACTGCGGTTGTCGGAGTAGATGAAGTGGCTGGGGAAGATGACATCGACGCTGGCGATGAGATAGTGCTGGACGAAGGGGGTGGACGATGAAGTAGACTACAAATTTTTCTCTATTTTGTGACGTTTCACTTGTGTCACATAGAACCCTTTTTCGCCGTGAAAAATACCCCCATGATGTTTTCCGGCCGTCACCCAGATCATCACCGAAGCGCTGTCCTGGAAAAATAAAATTTTGACGGTACCACTTTTTACGTCACACGAGATTGCATTTTAGGTGATGAACCAAATAATGTTACCGATGTCCGTTTATGGGACGACCCAGAATGTCACCTATGATAGCCCAATCCATCGCATAAGATCATTTTAGCAATGATAATCCGTCACCGGTGATCGGTCCGGGGGGGGGGGGGTTGACTGGTCAAAGATTCAAATAGGTGGGCCAGCAGTTGCTGACATGGCTTCTGAAGGAAATATGCCCTAGAGGCAATAATAAAGTTATTATTTATTTCCTTATATCATGATAAATGTTTATTATTCATGCTAGAATTGTATTAATCGGAAACTTAGTACATGTGTGAATACATAGACAAACAGAGTGTCACTAGTATGCCTCTACTTGACTAGCTCATTAATCAAAGATGGTTAAGTTTCCTAACCATAGACATAAGTTGTCATTTGATTAACGGGATCACATCATTAGGAGAATGATGTGATTGACTTGACCCATTCCGTTAGCTTAGCACTTGATCGTTTAGTTTACTGCTATTGCTTTCTTCGTGACTCATACATGTTCCTATGACTATGAGGTTATGCAACTCCCGATTACTGGAGAAACACTTTGTGTGCTACCAAACGTCACAACGTAACTAGGTGATTATAAAGGTGCTCTACAGGTGTCTCCGATGGTACTTGTTGATTTGGCATAGATCAAGATTAGGATTTGTCATTCCAATTGTCGGAGAGGTATCTCTGGGCCCACTCGGTAATGCACATCACTATAAGCCTTGCAAGCATTGTAACTAATGAGTTAGTTGCAAGATGATGTATTACAGAACGAGTAAAGAGACTTGCCGGTAACGATATTGAACTAGGTATTGAGATACCGATGATCAAATCTCGGGCAAGTAACATACCAATGACAAAGGGAACAATGTATGTTGTTATGCGGTTTGACCGATAAAGATCTTCGTAGAATATGTGGGAGACAATATGAGCATCCAGGTTCTGCTATTGGTTATTGACTAGAGACGTGTCTCGGTCATGTCTACATAGTTCTAGAACCCGTAGGGTCCGCACGCTTAATGTTCAGTGATGATCGGTATTATGAGTTTTTGTGTTTTGATGTACCGAAGGTAGCTCGGAGTCCCGGATATGATCACGGACATGACAAGGAGTCTCTAAATGGTCGAGATGTAAAGATCGATATATTGTACGACTATATTCGGACACCGTAAGTGTTCCGGGTGGTTTCGGAGAAAAACGGAGTGTCGGTGGGTTACCGGAACCCCCCCGGGAGAAATAGCGGGCCTTATGGGCCTTAGTGGAGAGAGAGAGGGCTGGCCTAGGGCAGGCCATGCGCCCCTCCCCCTCTGGTCTCTCCCCCTGGTCCGAATTGGACTAGGAGAGGGGGGCGCCCCCTTTCCTTCTCCCTCTCCCCTTCCTTTCCCCCCTCCTAGTAGGAGTAGGAAAGAGGGGAGTCCTACTCCTACTAGGAGGAGGACTCCTCCTCCCGGCGCGCCTACAGGGGCCGGCCAGCCTCCCCCTTGCTCCTTTATATACGGGGGCAGGGTGGCACCTCTAGACACACAAGTTGATATGTTGATCTCTCCTAGCCATGTGCGGTGCCCCCCTCCACCATAATCCACCTCGATCATATCGTAGTGGTGCTTAGGCGAAGCCCTGCATCGGTAGCATCATCATCGTCGTCATCACGCCGTCATGCTGACAAAACTCTCCCGTGAAGCTCTGCTGGATCGGAGTTCGTGGGACGTCATCGAGCTGAACGTGTGCTGAACTCGGAGGTGCTGTGCATTCGGTACTTGGATTGGTCGAACCGTGAAGACGTACGACTACATCAACCGCGTTGTGCTAACGCTTCCGCTTTCGGTCTATGAGGGTACGTGGACACACTCTCCCCTCTCGTTGCTATGCATCACCATGATCCTGTGTGTGCGTAGGTATTTTTTTTGAAATTACTACGTTCCCCAACAGTGGCATCTGAGCCAGGTTTATGCGTAGATGTTGTATGCACGAGTAGAACACAAGTGAGTTCTGGATGATACAAGTCATACTGCTTACCAGCATGTGACACTTTGGTTCGGCGGTGTTGTTGGATGAAGCAGCCCAAACTGACATTACGCGTACGCTTACGCGAGACTGGTTCTACCAACGTGCTTTGCACACAGGTGGCTGGCGGGTGTCAGTTTCTCCAACTTTAGAGTGTGGCTACGCCCGGTCCTTGAGAAGGTTAAAACAATACTAACTTGACAAACTATCGTTGTGGTTTTGATGCGTACATAAGAACGGTTCTTGCTCAGCCCAAAGCAGCCACGTAAAACTTGCAACAACAAAGTAGAGGACGTCTAGCTTGTTTTTGCAGGGCATGTTGTGATGTGATATGGTCAAGACATGATGCTATATTTTATCGTATGAGATGATCATGTTTTGTAACCAAGTTATCGGCAACTGGCAGGAGCCATATGGTTGTCGCTTTATTGTATGCAATGCAATGGCCCTGTAATGGCTTCACTTTATCACTAAGCGGTAGCGATAGTCGTAGAAGCAATATTTGGCGAGACGACAACGATGCTACGATGGAGATCAAGGTGTTGCGCCGGTGACGATGATGATCATGACGGTGCTTTGGAGATGGAGATCACAAGCACAAGATGATGATGGCCATATCATATCACTTATATTGATTGCATGTGATGTTTATCTTTTATGCATCTTATTTTGCTTAGATCGACGGTAGCATTATAAGATGATCTCTCACTAAATTTCAAGGTACAAGTGTTCTCCCTAAGTATGCACCATTGCGAAAGTTCGTCGTGCCGAGACACCATGTGATGATTGGGTGTGATAAGCTATACGTTCACATACAACGGGTGCAAGCCAGTTTTGCACATGCAGAATACTCGGGTTAAACTTGACGAGCCTAGCATATACAGATATGGCCTCGAAACACTAGAGACCGAAAGGTTGAGCGTGAATTATATAAAATATATGATCAACATAGTGATGTTCACCATTGAAAACTACTCCATCTCACGTGATGATCGGACATGGTTTAGTTGATATGGATCATGTGATCACTTAGATGATTTGAGGGATGTCTATCTAAGTGGGAGTTCTTTAATAATTTGATTAATTGAACTTTAATTTATCATGAACTTAGTACATGATAGTATTTTGCATGTCTATGTTGTTGTAGATAGATGGCCCGTGCTGTTGTTCCGTTGAATTTTAATGCGTTCCTTGAGAAAGCAAAGTTGAAAGATAATGGTAGCAATTACACGGACTGGGTCCGTAACTTGAGGATTATCCTCATTGATGCACAGAAGAATTACGTCCTGGAAGCACCGCTAGGTGCCAAACCTGCTGTAGGAGCAACACCAGATGTTATGAACATCTGGTAGAGCAAAGCTGATGACTACTCGATAGTTCAGTGTGCCATGCTTTACGGCTTAGAACTGGGACTTCAACGACGTTTTGAACGTCATGGAGCATATGAGATGTTCTAGGAGTTGAAGTTAATATTTCAAGAAAATGCCCGGATTGAGAGATATGAAGTCTCCAATAAGTTCTATAGCTGCAAGATGGAGGAGAATAGTTCTGTCAGTGAGCATATACTCAGAATGTCTGGGTATAACAATCACTTGATTCAACTAGGAGTTAATCTTCCGGACGATAGTGTTATTGACAGAATTGTTCAATCACTATCACCAAGCTATAAGATCTTCGTGATGAACTATAACATGCAAGGGATGGATAAGACGATTCCTGAGCTCTTCACAATGCTAAAGGCTACGGAGGTAGAAATCAAGAAGGAGCATCAAGTGTTGATGGTCAACAAGACCACCAATTTCAAGAAAAAGGGTAAAGGGAAGAAGGGGAACTTCAAGAAGAACAGCAATCCAGTTGTTGCTCAAGTGAAGAAACCCAAGTCTGGACCTAAACCTAAGAGTGAGTGCTTCTACTACAAAGGGACTGGTCACTGGAAGCGGAACTACCCCAAGTATTTGGCGAATAAGAAGGATGGCAAGGTGAACAAAGGTATATGTTATATACATGTTATTGATGTGTAGCTCACTAATTCTTGCAGTAGTGCCTGGGTTTTTGATACTGGTTCTGTTGCTAATATTTGCAACTCGAAACAGTGACTACAAATTAAGTGAAGATTAGCAAAGGACGAGGTGACGATGTGCGTGGGAAATGGTTCCAAAGTCGATGTGATCGTGGTCGGCACGCTACCTCTACATCTACCTTCGGGATTAGTTTTAGACCTAAATAATTGTTATTTGGTGCCAGGGTTGAGCATGAACATTATATCTGGATCTTGTTTAATGCGAGTCGGTTATTCATTTAAATCAGAGAATAATGGTTGTTCTATTTACATGAGTAATATCTTTTATGGTCATGCACCCTTAAAGAGTGGTCTATTCTTTTTTGAATCTCGATAGTGAAGATACACATATTCATAGTGTTGAACCTAAAAGATGCATAGTTGATAATGATAGTGTAACTTATTTGTGGCACTGCCGTTTGGGTCATATTGGTGTAAAGCGCATGAAGAAACTCCATTCTGATGGACTTTTGGAATCACTTGGTACTTGCGAACCATGCCTCATGGGCCAGATTACTAAGACACCGTTCTCAAAAAGAATGGAGCGAGCAACAAATTTGTTGGAAATCATACATACTGATGTATATGGTCCGATGAATGTTGAGGCTCGTGGCGGATATTGTTATTTTCTCACCTTCAAAGATGATTTGAGCAGATATGGGTGTATCTACTTGATGAAACATAAGTCTGAAACATTTGAAAAGTTCAAAGAATTTTAGAGTGAAGTGGAAAATCATCGTAACAAGAAAATAAAGTTTCTACGATCTAATCATGGAGGAGAATATTTGAGTTATGAGTTTAGTCTTCATTTGAAACAATGCGGAATAGTTTCGCAACTCACGCCACCCGGAACACCACAATGCAATGGTGTGTCCGAACGTCGTAATCATACTTTACTAGATATGGTGCAATCTATGATGTCTCTTACCGATTTACCGCTATCATTTTGGGGTTATGCTTTAGAGACGGTTGCATTCATGTTAAATAGGGCACCATCTAAATCCGTTGAGACGATTCCTTATGAACTGTGGTTTGGCAAGAAACCAAAGTTGTCATTTCTTAAAGTTTGGGGCTATGACGCTGTTGGGGAACGCAGTAATTTCAAAAATTTTCCTACGCACACGCAAGATCATGGTGATGCACAGCAACGAGAGGGGAGAGTGTTGTCTACGTACCAACGCAGACCGACTGCGGAAGCGATCTCACAACGTAGAGGAAGTAGTCGTACGTCTTCTTCCCGATCCGACCGATCCAAGCACCGTTACTCCGGCACCTCCGAGTTCTTAGCACACGTTCAGCTCGATGACGTTCCTCTGGCTCCGATCCAGCAAAGCATCGAGGAAGAGTTCCGTCAGCACGACGGCGTGATGACGATCTTGATGTACTACCGACGCAGGGCTTCGCCTAAGCACTACAACGGTACGATCGAGGTGGAATTTGGTGGCAGGGGGCACCGCACACGGCTAAGGAACGATCTCAAGGATCAAGTTGTGTGTCTATGGGGTGCCCCCTGCCCCCGTATATATATGTTGGAGGAGGGGGGCTGGCCGGCCAAGATAGAGGAGGCGCAGGGGGAGTCCTACTCCCACCGGGAGTAGGACTCCTCCCCTCCAATCCTATTCCAACTAGGACTCTTGGGGGGGAAAGGAGAGAGAGGGGGCCGGCCCACCTCTCCTAGTCCTACTAGGACTTGGGGAAGGGGGGGCGCCGGCTAGGCTTGTGGGCTGCCTCTTCTCTCTTTTCCACTAAGGCCCAATAGGCCCATTAGCCTCCCGGGGGGTTCCGGTAACCCTCCCGATATTCCGGTAAAATCCCGATTTCATCCGGAACACTTCCTATGTCCAAACATAGGCTTCCAATATATCAATCTTTACGTCTCGACCATTTCGAGACTCCTCGTCATGTCCGTGATCTCATCCGGGACTCCGAACAACCTTCGGTACATCAAAATGCATAAACTCATAATAACTGTCATCGTAACGTTAAGCGTGCGGACCCTACGGTTCGAGAACAATGTAGACATGACCGAGACACGTCTCCGGTCAATAACCAATAGCGGGACCTGGATGCCCATATTGGCTCCTACATATTCTACGAAGATCTTTATCGGTCAGACCGCATAACAACATACGTTGTTCCCTTTGTCATCGGTATGTTACTTGCCCGAGATTCGATCGTCGGTATCCAATACCTAGTTCAATCTCGTTACCGGCAAGTCTCTTTACTCGTTCCGTAATACATCATCTCACAACTAACATATTAGTTGCAGTGCTTGCAAGGCTTATGTGATGTGCATTACCGAGAGGGCCCAGAGATACCTCTCCGACAATCGGAGTGACAAACCCTAATCTCGAAATACGCCAACCCAACATCTACCATTGGAGACACCTGTAGTACTCCTTTATAATCACCCAGTTACGTTGTGACGTTTGGTAGTACCCAAAGTGTTCCTCCGGTAAACGGGAGTTGCATAATCTCATAGTTATAGGAACATGTATACGTCATGAAGAAAGCAATAGCAACATACTAAACGATCGGGTGCTAAGCTAATGGAATGGGTCATGTCAATCAGATCATTCTACTAATGATGTGACCTCGTTAATCAAATAACAACTCCTTGTTCATGGTTAGTAAACATAACCATCTTTGATTAACGAGCTAGTCAAGTAGAGGCATACTAGTGACACTCTGTTGGTCTATGTATTCACACATGTATTATGTTTCCGGTTAATACAATTCTAGCATGAATAATAAACATTTATCATGATATAAGGAAATAAATAATAACTTTATTATTGCCTCTAGGGCATATTTCCTTCAGACGCTTATGTGAGAAAGCTTCAACCCGATAAACTTGAACCCAAATCAGAGAAATGTGTCTTCATAGGATACCCAAAAGAAACAGTTGGGTACACCTTCTATCACAGATCCGAAGGCAAGACTTTTGTTGCTAAGAATGGATCCTTTCTAGAGAAGAAGTTTCTCTCGAAAGAAGTGAGTGGGAGGAAAGTAGAACTTGATGAGGTAACTGTACCTGCTCCCTTATTGGAAAGTAGTTCATCACAGAAACCGGTTCCTGTGACACCTACACCAATTAGTGAGGAAGCTAATGATGATGATCATGAAAATTCAGATCAAATTACTACCAAACCTCGTAGGTCAACCAGAGTAAGATCCGCACCAGAGTGGTACGGTAATCCTGTTCTGGAGGTCATGTTACTAGACCATGATGAACCTACGAACTATGAGGAAGCGATGATGGGCTCAGATTCCGCAAAATGGCTAGAGGCCATGAAATCTGAGATGGGATCCATGTATGAGAACACAATGTGGACTTTGGTTGACTTGCCCGATGATCGGCAAGCCATCGAGAATAAATGGATGTTCAAGAAGAAGACAGACGCCGACGGTAATGTTACTGTCTACAAAGCTCGACTTGTTGCGAAAGGTTTTCAACAAGTTCAAGGAGTTGACTACGATGAGACCTTCTCACCCATAGAGATGCTTAAGTCCGTCTGGATCATGTTAGCAATTTGTAACACCCTTGATGCGGCTATATCTCCCACGTGTCGAGGCACGACTTAGAGGCATAACCGCATTGAAAGCAATGTCGCAAGTCAGGAAATCATCACACATCCCATGTACATAAATAATATAAAGGGGAGATACATAGTTGGCTTACACTCGCCACGTCACATCAAAGTACATAAATAACATCCATCATCCAAATCACTCATGGCCCGACTACGACGCCAAAATAAAAAAGACCCCAACATGCGATAAGGCCCTGAATCTAACCCCGACTGGGCACCACTACTGATCATCAGGAAAAGACACATAGTAACGCTGAGAATCCTCGTCGTACTCCCACTTGAGCTCAAGCGTGCCATCTGGAGCTGTATCATCGGTCCCTGCATCTGGTGTAATAGTAATCTGTGAGCCACAGGGACTCAGCAATCTCGCACCCTCGCAATCAAGACTATTTAAGCTTAATGGGTAGGAAAGGGATAATGTATAAGTGGAGCTGCAGCAAGCGACTAGCATATATGGTGGCTAACTTATACACAAAAGAGAGCGAGAAGAGGAGGCAAAGCACGAGCGAGAAACTAGAGATCAACCTGCGCAAACATAACTCCAACACCGTGTCCGCTTCCCGGACTCCGCCGAGAAGAGGCCATCACGGCAACACACTCAGTTGATCCATTTTAATTAATTAAGGTTCAAGTTATCTACAACCGGACATTAACAAATTCCCATCTGCCCATAACCGGACATTAAGGTTCAAAGCTTGCATCAACGTAACCTCTTACGGTGAGCTCTTTGTCACCTTCATATACGAGAAACATATCCTTAGTCCTTTTCAGGTATTTCAGGATGTTCTTGACCGCTGTCCAGTGATCCATTCCAGGATTACTTTGGTACCTCCCTGCTAAACTTATAGCAAGGCACACATCAGGTCTGGTACACAGCATGGCATACATGATAGAGCCTATGGCTGAAGCATAGGGAACATCTTTCATTTTCTCTCTATCTTCTGCAGTGGTCGGGCATTGAGTCTTACTCAACTTCACACCTTGTAGCACAGGCAAGAACCCTTTCTTTGCTTGATCCATCTTGAACTTCTTCAAAATTTTGTCAAGGTATGTGCATTGTGAAAGTCCAATTAAGCGTTTTGATCTATCTCTATAGATCTTTATGCCTAATATGTATGCAGCTTCCCCGAGGTCTTTCATCGAAAAACTTTTATTCAAATATCCCTTTATGCTATCCAGAAATTCTATATCATTTCCAATTAGCAATATGTCATCCACATATAATATCAGAAATGCTACAGAGCTCCCACTCACTTTCTTGTAAATACAGGCTTCTCCAAAAGTCTGTATAAAGCTAAATGCTTTGATCACACTATCAAAGCGTTTATTCCAACTCCGAGATGCTTGCACCAGTCCATAAATGGATCGCTGGAGTTTGCATACTTTGTTAGCTCCTTTTGGATCGACAAAACCTTCTGGTTGTACCATATACAACTCTTCTTCCAGAAATCCATTTAGGAATGCAGTTTTGACATCCATCTGCCATATTTCATAATCATAAAATGCGGCAATTGCTAACATAATTCTGACGGACTTAAGCATCGCTACGGGTGAGAAGGTCTCATCGTAGTCAACCCCTTGAACTTGTCGAAATCCTTTTGCGACAAGTCGAGCTTTATAAACAGTAACATTACCGTCAGCGTCAGTCTTTTTCTTGAAGATCCATTTATTCTCAATTGCTTGCCGATCATCAGGCAAGTCAACCAAAGTCCATACTTTGTTCTCATACATGGATCCCATCTCAGATTTCATGGCCTCAAGCCACTTTGTGGAATCTGGGCTCACCATCGCTTCTTCATAGTTCGTAGGTTCATCATGATCTAGCATCATGACTTCCAGAACTGGATTACCGTACCACTCTGGTGCGGATCTCACTCTGGTTGATCTACGTGGTCCAGTAGAATCTTGATCTGAAGCTTCATGATCATCATCATTAGCTTCCTCACTGATTGGCATAGGTGTCGCAGAAACAGTTTTCTGTGATGTACTATTTTCCAATAAGGGAGCAGGTACAGTTACCTCGTCAAGTTCTACTTTCCTCCCACTCACTTCTTTCGAGAGAAACTCCTTCTCTAGAAATGATCCATTCTTAGCAACGAATGTCTTGCCTTCGGATCTGTGATAGAAGGTATACCCAACAGTTTCCTTTGGGTATCCTATGAAGACACATTTCTCCGCTTTGGGTTCGAGCTTATCAGGTTGAAGCTTTTTCACATAAGCATCGCAGCCCCAAACTTTAAGAAACGACAACTTTGGTTTCTTGCCAAACCATAGTTCATAAGGCGTCGTCTCAACGGATTTTGATGGTGCCCTATTTAACGTGAATGCGGCCGTCTCTAAAGCATAACCCCAAAACGATAGCGGTAAATCAGTAAGAGACATCATAGATCGCACCATATCTAGTAAAGTACGATTACGACGTTCGGACACACCATTACGCTGTGGTGTTCCGGGTGGCGTGAGTTGCGAAACTATTCCACAATTTTTCAAATGTATACCAAACTCGTAACTCAAATATTCTCCTCCACGATCAGATCGTAGAAATTTTATTTTCTTGTTACGATGATTTTCAACTTCACTCTGAAATTCCTTGAACTTTTCAAATGTTTCAGACTTATGTTTCATTAAGTAGATATACCCATATCTGCTTAAATCATCTGTGAAGGTGAGAAAATAACGATATCCGCCGCGAGCCTCAATATTCATCGGACCACATACATCGGTATGTATGATTTCCAACAAATCTGTTGCTCTCTCCATAGTACCGGAGAACGGTGTTTTAGTCATCTTGCCTATGAGGCACGGTTCGCAAGTACCAAGTGATTCATAATCAAGTGATTCCAAAAGCCCATCAGTATGGAGTTTCTTCATGCGCTTTACACCGATATGACCTAAACGGCAGTGCCACAAATAAGTTGCACTATCATTATTAACTTTGCATCTTTTGGTTTCTACATTATGAATATGTGTATTACTATCTTCGAGATTCAACAAGAATAGACCACTCTTCAAAGGTGCATGACCATAAAAGATATTATCCATATAAATAGAACAACCATTATTCTCTGATTTAAATGAATAACCGTCTCGCATTAAACAAGATCCAGATATAATGTTCATGCTCAACGCTGGCACCAAATAACAATTATTTAGGTCTAATATTAATCCCGAAGGTAGATGTAGAGGTAGCGTGCCGACCGCGATCACATCGACTTTGGAACCGTTTCCCACGCGCATCGTCACCTCGTCCTTTGCTAGTGTCCGCTTATTCCGTAGTCCCTGTTTCGAGTTGCAAATATTAGCAACAGAACCAGTATCAAATACCCAGGTGCTACTGCGAGCTCTAGTAAGGTACACATCAATAACATGTATATCACATATACCTTTGCTCACTTTGCCATCCTTCTTATCCGCCAAATACTTGGGGCAGTTCCGCTTCCAGTGACCAGTCTGCTTGCAGTAGAAGCACTCAGTTTCAGGCTTAGGTCTAGACTTGGGTTTCTTCTCCTGAGCAGCAACTTGCTTGCTGTTCTTCTTGAAGTTTCCCTTCTTCTCCCCTTTACCCTTTTTCTTGAAACTAGTGGTCTTGCTAACCATCAACACTTGATGCTCCTTTTTGATTTCTACCTCCGCAGCTTTCAGCATTGCGAAGAGCTCGGGAATAGTCTTGTTCATCCCTTGCATATTATAGTTCATCACGAAGCTCTTGTAGCTTGGTGGTAGTGATTGGAGAATTCTGTCAATGACGCAATCATCTGGAAGATTAACTCCCATCTGAATCAAGTGATTATTATACCCAGACATTTTGAGTATATGCTCACTGACAGAACTGTTCTCCTCCATCTTACAGCTATAGAACTTATTGGAGACTTCATATCTCTCAATTCGGGCATTTGCTTGAAATATTAACTTCAACTCCTGGAACATCTCATATGCTCCATGACGTTCAAAACGTCGTTGAAGTACCGATTCTAAGCCGTAAAGCATGGCACACTGAACTATCGAGTAGTCATCAGCTTTGCTCTGCCAGACGTTCATAACATCTGGCGTTGCTCCAGCAGCAGGCCTGTCACCCAGCGGTGCTTCCAGGACGTAATTCTTCTGTGCAGCAATGAGGATAATCCTCAGGTTACGGACCCAGTCCGTGTAATTGCTACCATCATCTTTCAACTTTGCTTTCTCAAGGAACGCATTAAAATTCAACGGAACAATAGCACGAGCCATCTATCTACAAGCAACATAAACAAGCAAGATACTATCAGGTACTAAGTTCATGATAAGTTTAAGTTCAGTTAATCAAATTACTTAGGAACTCCCACTTAGATAGACATCCCTCTAATCTTCTAAGTGATCACGTGATCCAAATCAACTAAACCATAACCGATCATCATGTGAGATGGAGTAGTTTTCAATGGTGAACATCGTCATGTTGATCATATCTACTATATGATTCACGCTCGACCTTTCGGTCTCTGTGTTCCGAGGCCATATCTGCATATGCTAGGCTCGTCAAGCATAACCTGAGTATTCTGCGTGTGCAAAACTGGCTTGCACCCGTTGTAGATGGACGTAGAGCTTATCACACCCGATCATCACGTGGTGTCTGGGCACGACGAACTTTGGCAACGGTGCATACTCAGGGAGAACACTTCTTGATAATTTAGTGAGAGATCATCTTATAATGCTACCGTCAATCAAAGCAAGATAAGATGCATAAAAGGATAAACATCACATGCAATCAATATAAGTGATATGATATGGCCATCATCATCTTGTGCTTGTGATCTCCATCTCCGAAGCACCGTCATGATCACCATCATCACCGGCGCGACACCTTGATCTCCATCGTAGCATCGTTGTCGTCTCGCCAATCTTATGCTTTCACGACTATTACTACAGTTTAGTAATCTAGTAAAGCATTACATCGCGATTGCATTGCATACAATAAAGCGACAACCATATGGCTCCTGCCAGTTTCCGATAACTTAGTTACAAAACATGATCATCTCATACAATAAAATCAGCATCATGCCTTGACCATATCACATCACAACATACCCTGCAAAAACAAGTTAGACGTCCTCTACTTTGTTGTTGCAAGTTTTACATGGCTGCTACGGGCTTAAGTAAGAACTCATCTCACCTACGCATCAAAACCACAACGATAGTTCGTCAAATAGACTCCGTTTTAACCTTCTCAAGGACCGGGCGTAGTCACACTTGGTTCAACTAAAGTTGGAGAGACAGTCTTCCGCAAGCCATCTATGTGCAAAGCACGTCGAGGGAACCGGTCTCGCGTAAGAGTACGCGTAAGGTTGGTCCGGATCGTCTCAACCAACAATACCGCCGAACCAAAGTATGACATGCTGGTAGGCAGTATGACTTGTATCGCCCACAACTCACTTGTGTTCTACTCGTGCATATAACATCAAACCATAAAACCTAGGCTCGGATGCCACTGTTGGGGAACGCAGTAATTTCAAAAAATTTCCTACGCACACGCAAGATCATGGTGATGCACAGCAACGAGAGGGGAGAGTGTTGTCTACGTACCAACGCAGACCGACTGCGGAAGCGATCTCACAACGTAGAGGAAGTAGTCGTACGTCTTCTTCCCGATCCGACCGATCCAAGCACCGTTACTCCGGCACCTCCGAGTTCTTAGCACACGTTCAGCTCGATGACGTTCCTCTGGCTCCGATCCAGCAAAGCGTCGAGGAAGAGTTCCGTCAGCACGACGGCGTGATGACGATCTTGATGTACTACCGACGCAGGGCTTCGCCTAAGCACTACAACGGTACGATCGAGGTGGAATTTGGTGGCAGGGGGCACCGCACACGGCTAAGGAACGATCTCAAGGATCAAGTTGTGTGTCTATGGGGTGCCCCCTGCCCCCGTATATATATGTTGGAGGAGGGGGGCTGGCCGGCCAAGATAGAGGAGGCGCAGGGGGAGTCCTACTCCCACCGGGAGTAGGACTCCTCCCCTCCAATCCTATTCCAACTAGGACTCTTGGGGGGGAAAGGAGAGAGAGGGGGCCGGCCCACCTCTCCTAGTCCTACTAGGACTTGGGGAAGGGGGGGCGCCGGCTAGGCTTGTGGGCTGCCTCTTCTCTCTTTTCCACTAAGGCCCAATAGGCCCATTAGCCTCCCGGGGGGTTCCGGTAACCCTCCCGGTATTCCGGTAAAATCCCGATTTCATCCGGAACACTTCCTATGTCCAAACATAGGCTTCCAATATATCAATCTTTACGTCTCGACCATTTCGAGACTCCTCGTCATGTCCGTGATCTCATCCGGGACTCCGAACAACCTTCGGTACATCAAAATGCATAAACTCATAATAACTGTCATCGTAACGTTAAGCGTGCGGACCCTACGGTTCGAGAACAATGTAGACATGACCGAGACACGTCTCCGGTCAATAACCAATAGCGGGACCTGGATGCCCATATTGGCTCCTACATATTCTACGAAGATCTTTATCGGTCAGACCGCATAACAACATACGTTGTTCCCTTTGTCATCGGTATGTTACTTGCCCGAGATTCGATCGTCGGTATCCAATACCTAGTTCAATCTCGTTACCGGCAAGTCTCTTTACTCGTTCCGTAATACATCATCTCACAACTAACATATTAGTTGCAGTGCTTGCAAGGCTTATGTGATGTGCATTACCGAGAGGGCCCAGAGATACCTCTCCGACAATCGGAGTGACAAACCCTAATCTCGAAATACGCCAACCCAACATCTACCATTGGAGACACCTGTAGTACTCCTTTATAATCACCCAGTTACGTTGTGACGTTTGGTAGTACCCAAAGTGTTCCTCCGGTAAACGGGAGTTGCATAATCTCATAGTTATAGGAACATGTATAAGTCATGAAGAAAGCAATAGCAACATACTAAACGATCGGGTGCTAAGCTAATGGAATGGGTCATGTCAATCAGATCATTCTACTAATGATGTGACCTCGTTAATCAAATAACAACTCCTTGTTCATGGTTAGGAAACATAACCATCTTTGATTAACGAGCTAGTCAAGTAGAGGCATACTAGTGACACTCTGTTGGTCTATGTATTCACACATGTATTATGTTTCCGGTTAATACAATTCTAGCATGAATAATAAACATTTATCATGATATAAGGAAATAAATAATAACTTTATTATTGCCTCTAGGGCATATTTCCTTCAGACGCTTATGTGAGAAAGCTTCAACCCGATAAACTTGAACCCAAATCAGAGAAATGTGTCTTCATAGGATACCCAAAAGAAACAGTTGGGTACACCTTCTATCACAGATCCGAAGGCAAGACTTTTGTTGCTAAGAATGGATCCTTTCTAGAGAAGAAGTTTCTCTCGAAAGAAGTGAGTGGGAGGAAAGTAGAACTTGATGAGGTAACTGTACCTGCTCCCTTATTGGAAAGTAGTTCATCACAGAAACCGGTTCCTGTGACACCTACACCAATTAGTGAGGAAGCTAATGATGATGATCATGAAAATTCATATCAAATTACTACCAAACCTCGTAGGTCAACCAGAGTAAGATCCGCACCAGAGTGGTACGGTAATCCTGTTCTGGAGGTCATGTTACTAGACCATGATGAACCTACGAACTATGAGGAAGCGATGATGGGCTCAGATTCCGCAAAATGGCTAGAGGCCATGAAATCTGAGATGGGATCCATGTATGAGAACACAATGTGGACTTTGGTTGACTTGCCCGATGATCGGCAAGCCATCGAGAATAAATGGATGTTCAAGAAGAAGACAGACGCCGACGGTAATGTTACTATCTACAAAGCTCGACTTGTTGCGAAAGGTTTTCAACAAGTTCAAGGAGTTGACTATGATGAGACCTTCTCACCCATAGAGATGCTTAAGTCCGTCTGGATCATGTTAGCAATTTGTAACGCCCTTGATGCGGCTATATCTCCCACGTGTCGAGGCACGACTTAGAGGCATAACCGCATTGAAAGCAATGTCGCAAGTCAGGAAATCATCACACATCCCATGTACATAAATAATATAAAGGGGAGATACATAGTTGGCTTACACTCGCCACGTCACATCAAAGTACATAAATAACATCCATCATCCAAATCACTCATGGCCCGACTACGACGCCAAAATAAAAAATACCCCAACATGCGATAAGGCCCTGAATCTAACCCCGACTGGGCACCACTACTGATCATCAGGAAAAGACACATAGTAACGCTGAGAATCCTAGTCGTACTCCCACTTGAGCTCAAGCGTGCCATCCGGAGCTGTATCATCGGTCCCTGCATCTGGTGTAATAGTAATCTGTGAGCCACAGGGACTCAGCAATCTCGCACCCTCGCGATCAAGACTATTTAAGCTTAATGGGTAGGAAAGGGATAATGTATAAGTGGAGCTGCAGCAAGCGACTAGCATATATGGTGGCTAACTTATACACAAAAGAGAGCGAGAAGAGGAGGCAAAGCACGAGCGAGAAACTAGAGATCAACCTGCGCAAACATAACTCCAACACCGTGTCCGCTTCCCGGACTCCGCCGAGAAGAGGCCATCACGGCAACACACTCAGTTGATCCATTTTAATTAATTAAGGTTCAAGTTATCTACAACCGGACATTAACAAATTCCCATCTGCCCATAACCGCGGGCACGGCTTTCGAAAGATCAATCCCTGCAGGGGGTCCCAACTTAGCCCATAACAAGTTCTCACGGTCAACGAAGGAATAGGCCTCCACCCAAGACACACCGATCAGACCCGGTATCTCGGTACAACAAGACATTTCGTCAGGTTAAAACAAGACCAGCAACACCGCCCGAATGTGCCGACAAATCCCGATAGAAGCTGCACATATATCTTTCTCAGGGCACACTCATATGAGCGCTCCATACAACTAAAACCAAACCTCGAGTTTCCCTGAGGGGGCGCTGCACAGGACTCTAGTTCGGACCAACACTCAGAGGAGCACTGGCCCGTGGGGGGCTAAAACAAAGATGACCCTCGGGCTCCGGAAACCCAAGGGAAAGAGAGGCTAGGTGGCAAATGGTAAAACCAATGTTGGGCATTGCTGGAAAAGCTTTAATCAAGGTGAACTATCAAGGGGTTCCCATTACAGCCCAACCGCGTAAGGGACGCAACAATCCGGGAACATAACACTGATATGACGGAAACTAGGGCGGCAAGAGTGGAACAAAACACTAGGCGAGAGGCCGAGCCTTCCACCCTTTACCAAATATATAGATGCATTAAGATAACATGGCAATATAATGATATCCCAACAGGTAAATAAATGTCCCAACAAGGAACGGCTCCAATCTTCACCTGCAACTAGCAACACTATAAGAAGGGGGCTGAGCAAAGCGGTAACATAGCCAATCAACGGTTTGCTAGGACAAAGGTGGGTTAGAGGCTCAATCATGGCAATTGGGAGGCTGACAAGCAAGTGGTTGGCATCGTAGCATTGGCATAGCTAAAGAGCGAGCAAACTAGCATAGCAAAGATAGTAGTGATTTCGAGGGTATGATCATCTTGCCTGCACAGTTGTCAGAGTTGACTAGATCCTCACAAGCAAACTCAACGGGCTCCTCGTTAGCGAACTCGTCTCCCGTCTCTACCCAACAACACAAACAAGCAACAAGGATACAATCAACCACGTGCAAACTCAAGCAATAAGATGCAATGATGGTATGCTATGCGGGATGCGATGCGGGATGCAAAATGCAAGACGTGACAGGTAATGCATGAACCTGGCCTCAACTTGGAAAATCAAGTGTGCCACTGTATAGAGGGCATGAAATCACCTGAAAACGATATAAAGATCATAGGAATCGGAGCTACGGTTTTCAGACTTTGTGAAATTAACAAACATGGCAAAAACGAATAAGCAAAACAGATTTCAGACTTTGTGAAATTAACACTAGTCTGAAATTTCAGACCACGATGCTCTCTTCGGAGCAGCAAAACAACATGGTACGTAACCTGAACATGACAAGTAAGAACATGGCATGGAGCTACTCAACAAGATTAACAAAACACCCAAAGTGACCTGGGGCCAAAAGTGTTCACAAAATACTCTAACGAGCACACGAACATAGATGAAACACAATCAGTTTTCAGACTTAGTGAAAACTGAGACATGCTGAAATTATAACTCACGAAGGCATGTAAAAGAGCTCGATGCTCTCACTACGGTGCAAGTCATGGCAAGGCAAGCATATATCCATAAAGAAGACACAAAATGCTAGCTAGACATGGCAAGAACAATGGCATAGCATGCATGGATCACTAACAATAGCATCGGCAAAATCGCAAACAAGTTGACGATCTGCCCAGATTTACCACGAAGCAAAAGTAGAGCTCGATTGACTCAAGCTAGAGCACTCCGACATATCAAGTAAAGACATGGATGGATAGAGCATAACATGAATATCAAAACTCCCTTACTGATCATCCTCAAAAGAGGCACGGATCACTAGGAAACAAGCTGAACATATGGCATCATGAACTAAAACATCCCAGACTTAGTGAAAATCACTAAGTCCCTGAAAACAGAATTCTCAGGTGCCTCTCTTTGCAAGCTTGCACAAGTCACCACACACATCCTAAAAATGCATGGTTGGCACCTCTAGAAAGAAGACAAAATGCTTAACAATTCATCCCAAAGACTCACAGGCATATCATGCACACAATAATCATGGCAAAAATGACAAAAGTCTATGATGAACTAACGGATCTGCAATTTAACTCACGATGCCTCCTTCTAACAGCATTTTGGGAATCAAGATGAACTCTAATGCAAATGATGCAATGGAATGAAATGATGTACATGTCGAGGCGAAGATTTTGATATATCATATGTCCAAAACGGAGCTATGAACGAGGAAATATGATCAGTCGAAGATAGAATAAAAAATACTGAGAGAGGCAAAAGTCAACCTCCCCAAATCTGGATCTAGGGTTTGCACGGATTACGAGGACGGCCGGAATCACTGTAGCGGCCGGAGTTTCGCCGGAGGAGGCGCGGGGCGGCACCGGGGAAGACGGAGGAGGCCGGATCTAGCGGATCCGGCCGCCGGAGGAGGCGCCGGTGACGAGGGCAGTGCGGCGAGGGGCAGACGACGACGAGGGGCAGCCGCGGCGAGGGGCGGCGCTCGCGGGCTAGCGGCGGCAGAGGGCGCCGGCGACGAGGTCGTGCGCGGCTCGGGAGCTCCTCTCCCTGGAGCTTGGCGCGGAGGAGCGGCGAGGAAACGGGCCCCACGAGCCAGACGCGGGCCCCGGGCGCCGGCGGCGGCGGGAGGCGGCGAAGTGGGCACGGCGCCATGTGGCCTTGCGGGATTGGCCCGGGCGGAGCGGGCGGACACGTCCGGCCGTCCGGATTTCGTTCGGCGGTCGGAGGAGGAGGGGGGCTAGGGTTTCGGAGAGGGGGATCCGTGAATTTCGGGAGGGGGACCTATAAATAGGCATAGAGGGAGCTAGGAGAGTCCAAATGAGGTGCGGTTTTCGGCCACGCGATCGTGTTCGAACGCTCTAGGACATGTATGCAAATGCAATGCACATGTTGACATGATATGAGATGCATGAAAAAGAAAACAACACACTGAGACAAAGACCCGAACCCGAGAAATAAATATAACTTAACACCGGAAGCGGCAAGAGTTGGAGTACAAATTGGGAAAATTATATCTGGGGCGTTACACTCCACCACTACGAAAAGATCTCGTCCCGAGATCTAGGACTGAAAGAACTCCGGGTACTCAGAACGGAGGTGATCCTCGCGTTCCCAGGTAGGTTCACGTCGGAATGGTGTGACCACTTGACTTTGAGAAATTTGATTGACTTGTTGCGAGTCCTGCGTTCAGTCTCTTCAAGGATTGCAACTGGGTGCTCACGATAGGAGAGATCTTCTTGGAGCTCAATGTCCTCGAAGTTGACGGTGCGTTCAGGCGTCTTGAAGCACTTTTGGAGTTGGGAGACATGGAACACATCATGAACATTTGCGAAGTTTGAAGGAAGCTCGAGTTGATAGGCGAGGTCGCCTCTCTTGCTGACAATCTTGAAAGGTCCGACGTATCTGGGGGCAAGCTTCCCTTTGATACCGAAGTGACAAGTCCCTTTCATAGGAGAGACGCGGAGGTAAACATGATCTCCGATCTCGAAAGCCAAATCACGGTGCTTACTATCATAGTAGCTCTTCTGGCGGGATTGGGCTGCTTTGAGGTTATCACGAATGACCTTGCACATTTCTTCTGCCTCTGTGATTAAGTCATTACCCAGCAGCTGACGTTCACCGGTTTCAGACCAGTTGAGAGGGGTACGACATTTCCTACCATACAGAATTTCAAATGGGGCCTTGCCCGAACTTGCTTGAAAACTGTTGTTGTATGAGAATTCAGCATAAGGAAGACAATCCTCCCACTTCATGCCGAAGGAGATAACACAAGCCCTGAGCATATCTTCAAGAATCTGGTTGACACGCTCGACTTGACCGCTTGTTTGAGGATGGAAAGCAGTGCTGAAGCGGATGTTGGTGCCCATGGCCTTCTGAATAGAATCCCAAAACTTGGAGGTAAAGATGCTGCCACGGTCTGAAGATATCACTTGAGGAATACCGTGCAGAGAGACAATTCGAGAGGTATAGAGTTCCGCCAATTGAGCTGCAGTGATTGACTCTTTGATAGGCAGAAAGTGAGCCACTTTGGTGAGCTTGTCGATGACAACGAATATAGCATCATTGCCACGCTTGGACTTTGGAAACCCAGTCACGAAGTCCATTTCAATGTGGTCAAACTTCCATTCTGGAATGGCAAGAGGTTGGAGGAGACCTGCTGGCCTTTGGTGTTCTGCCTTCACTCTTCTGCAGACATCACATTCATTCACGAATTGAGCGATCTCACGCTTCATTCGAGTCCACCAATAAGTTTGCTTCAGATCCTGATACATCTTCGTGCTCCCAGGGTGGATGGAGAGGAGAGAATTGTGAGCCTCGTTCATGATCATTTTACGAAGGTCACCTTTGGGCACAACAATTCAATCCTCGAAGAAGAGAGTGTCCTTGTCATCAAGGCGGTAGCACTTGTACTTGGACTGACTCTTTGCGATACCAATCTTCACCTTTTTCACCATAGCATCAAGAAGCTGGGCTTGGCAAATCTGGTCTTCGAAGGTAGGAGAGACTTGAAGGTTGGCGAGGAAACCTTGAGGCACAATTTGCAGATTAAGTTTGCGGAAAGCTTCAAAAAGCTCGGGTTGATAAGGCTTCAAAATCAGACTGTTGCAATAAGCTTTTCAGCTCAAAGCGTCAGCAATCACATTGGCCTTGCCTGGAGTATACTCGATACTCGGATTGTACTCTTGAATCATTTCGACCCATCGAGTCTGCCTGAGGTTGAGATTAGGCTGGGTGAAGATGTACTTGAGACTCTTGTGATCAGTGAAAATATCCACTTTCCTTCCCAATAGAAGATGTCTCCAAGTCAACAAAGCATGCACAACTGCCGCCAACTCGAGATCATGAGTGGGGTAGTTCTTCTCATTAGGCTTCAACTAGCGAGAGGTATAAGCAACAACTTTCTTCTCTTGCATCAGTACAGCACCTAGACCTTGGAGAGAGGCATCACAAAAGACCTCGTACGGCTTGGTTTCATCGGGCAGAGTCAGAACTGGAGTAGTGATCAACTTCTCTTTCAAAGTGTTGAAAGCAATATCACACTCCGGAGACCAAACGTACTTGACGTGCTTCTGGAGAAGATTTGAGAGAGGCTTCGCGATCTTGGAAAAGTTTTCAACGAATCTTCGGCAGTAGCTTGCAAGACCGAGGAAGCTACGGAGTTGCTTCACGTTCTGAGGAGGTTCCCAATTAACAATTGTAGACACCTTCTCAGGATTCACGGAAATGCCCTTGGCAAAGATGATATGACCAAGATAAAGCACCTCATCGAGCCAAAATTCACACTTGGAGAACTTGGCGTAGAACTGATGTTCCCTGAGCTTATCAAGAACCAAACGCAAGTGCTTGGCATGATCTTCCTTGTTCTTGGAGAAAACCAGAATGTCGTCGAGATAGACCAAAACGAAGTCATTGGTGTAGGGGTTGAAGATGAAGTTCATCATGCGAGAGAACGTCGGAGGAGCGTTGGCGAGGCCAAAAGACATGACAGTGTATTCATATGACCCATAGCTTGTCCTGAAAGCTGTCTTGGGAATATCTTTCTCACGGATTCGAATCTGATGATAACCCATACGGAGATCAAGCTTGGAGAATACTTCGGCACCCTTGAGTTGTTCGAACAACTCATTGATGTTGGGAAGTGGGTATTTGTTCTTGATGGTCTTCTTGTTCAATGGACAATAATCAACACAACGTCGGTCCGTTCCATCCTTCTTCTTCACAAAAAGAACACCACAACCCCACGGAGAAGTACTAGGCCGAATGAGACCCATTCTTTCTTGAACATCGAGTTGTTTCTTCAACTCCTTCAACTCTTTAGGGCCGAGCTTGTAAGGACGTTTGCACACAGATTCCGTAGCGGGCTCAAGTTCAATAACAAATTCAACCGGCCGGTGCGGAGGAATTCCTGGGAGTTCTTCTGGGAAGACGTCTTGATACTCACAAACAACCGGAATCTGCGAAATAGCATCCAATTCACCCTTCTCATTGAGAGAAAACAACCGGATGGTATTATCCCGAGCGGCAAAGACAATGACATCCTCAGACGAATGAGTGAGTTGAATTTGCCTGGCTGCACAATCGAGATGAGCCTTGTGTTTAGAGAGCCAGTCCATCCCAAGAATGAGATCAATATCGGAATCGCCAAGAACAATTGGGGAAGAAAGGAACTTGTAGTCGCCCAAGGTGATAGTAACCTCTGGATCACAGGTGTTAGCTGTCATCTGCTTGCCCGGTGACACAATTTGCAAGGCACTTTGCAGATACTGATAATCGCACTCATACTTTGATGCAAAAGGTTTGGAAATTAAACAATGCGATGCACCCGTGTCAAAAAGAACTTTTGCAGGAATATCATTAACAGGAAGGTTACCCATGATGACATCTGACGAATCCTCTGCCTGCGCTACGTTCATCAAGTTGACCTTGGCGGACTTGGGGTTATGCTTGACAACTGCTGAACTTGCCGATCTGACAGGAGGAGGAGGAAGACGCCTCTGGTTGAAACACTTGTTGGCGTAGTGACCCTTCTGTTGGCACTTGTTGCACGTGACCTCTGAAAGCGGACGGTGGTACGGAGCACTTGATCTTGGAGCTTGAGACGAAGTCTTGTTTTGAAAGCCTGGGTTGGGTGGGTGGGAAGAACCACTGCCACCTTTGCTCTTCTGCTGATACGGCTAACGGAACGGAGGAGGAAGTCAATACTTCTGCTGCTTGGCCACTTGAGTAGAGGAAGAAGGCGTAGTGTCTCTGACTCGCTTCCTAGAAGCATCACACCTCAACTGAGCAGCCTCTTGCTTCAGTGCCATGTTGTAGAACTCATCATACCTCAACGGCTCAAAGAGGACAAGAGCGAGCTGAATTTCTTCACGGAGACCACCCCTGAACTGATAGATCATGCTCTTCTCATCAGGAACGTCCTGCTTGGCATAACGGGCGAGCTTCTGGAACAACTTGTTGTAGTCATAGACAGACAAAGAGCCTTGCTTCAGATTGCGGAATTCCTCACGTTTGCTTTCAGTCACACTGTGAGGGATGTGATGAGCTCGGAAATCTCGACGGAAATCATCCCAAGTGATCAAACGTCCACCTCTGGAATCCTTGTACTGCTGGAACCACTCTGCAGCCTGATCTTTGAGCTGGAAAGAAGCGAACTTGACGAAATCTTCAGGCCTAACGTTGCTGCATTCAAAATGCTTGCCCAGATCCACTAGCCAATCGTCAGCATCGGTAGCCTCAACACAATTGCTGAACATCTTTGGACCATTAGCGAGAAACTGGTTCAGAGTAGCAAAATGGTTCTGATTGCTGCCTTGATTCCCTTGTCTGCCTTGATTTCGCTCTTGGAGGATTTGCATGATCAACTGTGTATTTGCATTGGTTGCAGCCATCACAGCTTGCCAAGCCTCCGGAGGAGGTGGAGGTGGTGGCGGATCAGGGTTCGGAGTCGTGCGCGTTGGAGGAGCCATCCTGAAGAGGTTGACCACCATTAGCACAAAGATAGACAAATATTGAAGGTGAATCCAACGGAATGAAAATTGCAACATAAAGTCTTCACATCCGAACATAATGAATGAATGCACTTCTCTTGAAGTGGTCACATATTCCTAAATTGCGAAGCCACGTAGAATCAGGTAGAAGAGGTAAATCAACGAGGGATGGAATCAACATATGACGTCGAAGCAACTCGAATACCACAACTCAAATAAAACCAAGGATTGGCTTGCGAAATAAGCCGGAACAAACATATGATAGAGATTTTGTCTGAAGTTTTCATGGTAGGACCTACACGGGCTCGATCGTACAGCACCATCATGTACAAGGCAGTGCACATGACATACGAAGCGTCCCCGAGTCAGCATAGCCAAGGACTCTTTAAGACACAACGAGACCACTGTAAAATCGACCATGAATAGGCGAACCACTAGACGTCGAACCCCAATTTCATATCATACATCTGTCGGAAGGATATCCTAAGAGCTACTTGAATTCCCACCTATGAAACTCCCAAAACTTTCCGGTTATGCAATCAGGTGTTGGGGATACAGGGGAAGCATAATATCTCACCCAAACTAGCAAATCCTACATCCAGCTGTATCCATCCTTCAACACATAACCAAGAAACCTTCGGAAACCATCTACCTCAACCTTCGAAAAGCATCCGTTATACAAGTTATGGCGATACTCCCGAACTCCCGCCCCAGTACTGGGTGGCGTCGAGGTTATCTCACCAACAAACTGCATAAAGGAGATTTTCGATGTCGCGAACATATCTCAAGTATACCAGAATTGCAACGATAAAATTATGATGAAAACACCTCAGAGCTCAACTCCCCGGGACACTTCCACTAAACCCCTGACAGGAGGCACCAAGACAGTATTCTCATCATAAGCCATCGGAACAAATCCAAGATACTCGCGTGATCCTAAATTTTTTTAGTGAAATTTGAGAAGAGAAGAGACAAAACTCTACATCAGGATGCCTTACCAGAGTGATGAGGAGACTGGGAAGTAAAAAGAATTCCTAAGCTCTCCGATATATATTTCCTAAAAGACTCAAAACATTTTTCTAGACACAACTCGGCTGCTAAAAACGATCAAGCAATGGGGGCTCCTAAGGTCGGGGAAGGCTCTGATTACCAACTTGTAACGCCCTTGATGCGGCTATATCTCCCACGTGTCGAGGCACGACTTAGAGGCATAACCGCATTGAAAGCAATGTCGCAAGTCAGGAAATCATCACACATCCCATGTACATAAATAATATAAAGGGGAGATACATAGTTGGCTTACACTCGCCACGTCACATCAAAGTACATAAATAACATCCATCATCCAAATCACTCATGGCCCGACTACGACGCCAAAATAAAAAAGACCCCAACATGCGATAAGGCCCTGAATCTAATCCCGACTGGGCACCACTACTGATCATCAGGAAAAGACACATAGTAACGCTGAGAATCCTCGTCGTACTCCCACTTGAGCTCAAGCGTGCCATCTGGAGCTGTATCATCGGTCCCTGGATCTGGTGTAATAGTAATCTGTGAGCCACAGGGACTCAGCAATCTCGCACCCTCGTGATCAAGACTATTTAAGCTTAATGGGTAGGAAAGGGGTAATGTATAAGTGGAGCTGCAGCAAGCGACTAGCATATATGGTGGCTAACTTATGCACAAAAGAGAGCGAGAAGAGGAGGCAAATCACGAGCGAGAAACTAGAGAGCAACCTGCGCAAACATAACTCCAACACCGTGTCCGCTTTCCGGACTCCGTCGAGAAGAGGCCATCACGGCAACACACTCAGTTGATCCATTTTAATTAATTAAGGTTCAAGTTATCTACAACCGGACATTAACAAATTCCCATCTGCCCATAACCGCAGGCACGGCTTTCGAAAGATCAATCCCTGCAGGGGGTCCCTACTTAGCCCATAGCAAGTTCTCACGGTCAACGAAGGAATAGACCTCCACCCAAGACACACCGATCAGACTCGGTATCTCGGTACAACAAGACATTTCGTCAGGTTAAAACAAGACCAGCAACACCGCCCGAATGTGCCGACAAATCCCGATGGAAGCTGCACATATCTCTTTCTCAGGGCACACTCAGATGAGCGCTCCATACAACTAAAACCAAACCTCGAGTTTCCCTGAGGGGGCGCTGCACAGGACTCTAGTTCGGACCAACACTCAGAGGAGCACTGGCCCGTGGGGGGCTAAAATAAAGATGACCCTCGGGCTCCGGAAACCCAAGGGAAAGAGAGGCTAGGTGGCAAACGGTAAAACCAATGTTGGGCATTGCTGGAAAAGCTTTAATCAAGGTGAACTATCAAGGGGTTCCCATTATAGCCCAACCGCGTAAGGGACGCAACAATCCGGGAACATAACACTGATATGACGGAAACTAGGGCGGCAAGAGTGGAACAAAACACTTGGCGAGAGGCCGAGCCTTCCACCCTTTACCAAATATATAGATGCATTAAGATAACATGGCAATATAATGATATCCCAACAGGTAAATAAATGTCCCAACAAGGAACGGCTCCAATCTTCACCTGCAACTAGCAACACTATAAGAAGGAGGCTGAGCAAAGCGGTAACATAGCCAATCAACGGTTTGCTAGGACAAAGGTGGGTTAGAGGCTCAATCATGGCAATTGGGAGGCTGACAAGCAAGTGGTAGGCATCGTAGCATTGGCATAGCAAAAGAGCGAGCAAACTAGCATAGCAAAGATAGTAGTGATTTCGAGGGTATGATCATCTTGCCTGCACAGTTGTCAGAGTTGACTAGATCCTCACAAGCAAACTCAACGGGCTCCTCGTTAGCGAACTCGTCTCCCGGCTCTACCCAACAACACAAACAAGCAACAAGGATACAATCAACCACGTGCAAACTCAAGCAATAAGATGCAATGATGGTATGCTATGCGGGATGCGATGCGGGATGCAAAATGCAAGACGTGACAGGTAATGCATGAACCTGGCCTCAACTTGGAAAACCAAGTGTGCCACTGGATAGAGGGGATGAAATCACCTGAAAACGATATAAAGATCATAGGAATCGGAGCTACGGTTTGGAAATGGCAAGCGTTTTACGAAATGAACCGATCTGCGATTTACAGCAAGTAGGCTCCTAAATGCAACGAAATGAATATGCTACAGCCACCAAACATGATAACAAAATACACGGCAGGGATGTACACAAGATGCTTATCAAAACACTAGCACTGAGCCACGGCCAAGTTCATCCATTATGAGATTCAAACAAACATGGCAAAAACGAATAAGCAAAACAGATTTCAGACTTTGTGAAATTAACACTAGTCTGAAATTTCAGACCATGATGCTCTCTTCGGAGCAGCAAAATAACATGGTACGTAACCTGAACATGACAAGTAAGAACATGACATGGAGCTACTCAACAAGATTAACAAAACACCCAAAGTGACCTGGGGCCAAAAGGGTTCACAAAATACTCTAACGAGCACACGAACATAGATGAAACACAATCAGTTTTCAGACTTAGTGAAAACTGAGACATGCTGAAATTATAACTCACGAAGGCATGTAAAAGAGCTCGATGCTCTCACTACGGTGCAATTCATGGCAAGGCAAGCATATATCCATAAATAAGACACAAAATGCTAGCTAGACATGGCAAGAACAATGGCATAGCATGCATGGATCACTAACAATAGCATCGGCAAAATCGCAAACAAGTTGACGATCTGCCCAGATTTACCATGAAGCAAAAGTAGAGCTCGATTGACTCAAGCTAGAGCACTCCGACATAGCAAGTAAAGACATGGATGGATAGAGCATAACATGAATATCAAAACTCCCTTACTGATCATCCTCAAAAGAGGCACGGATCACTAGGAAACAAGCTGAACATATGGCATCATGAACTAAGACATCCCAGACTTAGTGAAAATCACTAAGTCCCTGAAAACAGAATTCTCAGGTGCCTCTCTTTGCAAGCTTGCACAAGTCACCACACACATCCTAAAAATGCATGGTTGGCACCTCTAGAAAGAAGACAAAATGCTTAACAATTCATCCCAAAGACTCACAGGCATATCATGCACACAATAATCATGGCAAAAATGACAAAAGTCTATGATGAACTAACGGATCTGCCATTTAACTCACGATGCCTCCTTCTAACAGCATTTTGGGAATCAAGATGAACTCTAATGCAAATGATGCAATGGAATGAAATGATGTACATGTCGAGGCGAAGATTTTGATATATCATATGTCCAAAACGGAGCTATGAACGAGGAAATATGATCAGTCGAAGATAGAATAAAAAATACTGAGAGAGGCAAAAGTCAACCTCCCCAAATCTGGATCTAGGGTTTGCACGGATTACGAGGACGGCCGGAATCACTGTAGCGGCCGGAGTTTCGCCGGAGGAGGCGCGGGGCGGCGCCGGGGAAGACGGAGGAGGCCGGATCTAGCGGATCCGGCCGCCGGAGGAGGCGCCGGCGACGAGGGCTGTGCGGCGAGGGGCAGACGACGACGAGGGGCAGCCGCGGCGAGGGGCGGCGCTCGCGGGCTGGCGGCGGCAGAGGGCGCCGGCGACGAGGTCGTGCACGGCTCGGGAGCTCCTCTCCCTGGAGCTTGGCGCGGAGGAGCGGCGAGGAAACGGGCCCCACGAGCCAGACGCGGGCCCCGGGCGCCGGCGGCGGCGGGAGGCGGCGAAGTGGGCACGGCGCCACGTGGCCTTGCGGGATTGGCCCGGGCGGAGCGGGCGGACACGTCCGGCCGTCCGGATTTCGTTCGGCGGTCGGAGGAGGAGGGGGGCTAGGGTTTCGGAGAGGAGAATCCGCGAATTTCGGGAGGGGGACCTATAAATAGGCATAGAGGGAGCTAGGAGAGTCCAAATGAGGTGCGGTTTTCGGCCATGCGATCGTGTTCGAACGCTCTAGGACATGGAACAGAGTTTGGTGGGTTTTGGGCCAAATTGGAGGGGTGTTGGGCTGCAACACACACGAGGCCTTTTCGGTCCCTCGGTTAACCGTTGGAGTATCAAACGAAGTCCAAATGGTACGAAACTTGACAGGCGGTCTACTGGTAGTAAACCCAGGCCGCATGGCAAGTCTCGGTCCAATCCGGAAATGTTTAATCCCCACACACGAAAGAAAGCTAGAAATGGCCACCGGAGGAGAACGAAGCGCCGGAATGCAAAACGGACAACGGGGAAAATGCTCGAATGCATGAGATGAACATGTATGCAAATGCAATGCACATGTTGACATGATATGAGATGCATGAAAAATAAAACAACACACTGAGACAAAGACCCGAACCCGAGAAATAAATATAACTTAACACCGGAAGCGGCAAGAGTTGGAGTACAGATTGGGAAAGTTATATCTGGGGCGTTACACTCCACCACTACGAAAAGATCTCGTCCCGAGATCTAGGACTGAAAGAACTCCGGGTACTCAGAACGGAGGTGATCCTCGCGTTCCCAGGTAGCTTCACGGTCGGAATGGTGTGACCACTTGACTTTGAGAAATTTGATTGACTTGTTGCGAGTCCTGCGTTCAGTCTCTTCAAGGATTGCAACTGGGTGCTCACGATAGGAGAGATCTTCTTGGAGCTCAATGTCCTCGAAGTTGACGGTGCGTTCAGGCGTCTTGAAGCACTTTCGGAGTTGGGAGACATGGAACACATCATGAACATTTGCGAAGTTTGAAGGAAGCTCGAGTTGATAGGCGAGGTCGCCTCTCTTGCTGACAATCTTGAAAGGTCCGACGTATCTGGGGGCAAGCTTCCCTTTGATACCGAAGTGACAAGTCCCTTTCATAGGAGAGACGCGGAGGTAAACATGATCTCCGATCTCGAAAGCCAAATCACGGTGCTTACTATCATAGTAGCTCTTCTGGCGGGATTGGGCTGCTTTGAGGTTATCATGAATGACCTTGCACATTTCTTCTGCCTCTGTGATTAAGTCATTACCCAGCAGCTGACGTTCACCGGTTTCAGACCAGTTGAGAGGGGTACGGCATTTCCTACCATACAGAATTTCAAATGGGGCCTTGCCCGAACTTGCTTGAAAACCGTTGTTGTATGAGAATTCAGCATAAGGAAGACAATCCTCCCACTTCATGCCGAAGGAGATAACACAAGCCCTGAGCATATCTTCAAGAATCTGGTTGACACGCTCGACTTGACCGCTTGTTTGAGGATGGAAAGCAGTGCTGAAGCGGATGTTGGTGCCCATGGCCTTCTGAATAGAATCCCAAAACTTGGAGGTAAAGATGCTGCCACGGTCTGAAGATATCACTTGAGGAATACCGTGCAGAGAGACAATTCGAGAGGTATAGAGTTCCGCCAATTGAGCTGCAGTGATTGACTCTTTGATAGGCAGAAAGTGAGCCACTTTGGTGAGCTTGTCGATGACAACGAATATAGCATCATTGCCACGCTTGGACTTTGGAAACCCAGTCACGAAGTCCATTTCAATGTGGTCAAACTTCCATTCTGGAATGGCAAGAGGTTGGAGGAGACCTGCTGGCCTTTGGTGTTCTGCCTTCACTCTTCTGCATACATCACATTCATTCACGAATTGAGCGATCTCACGCTTCATTCGAGTCCACCAATAAGTTTGCTTCAGATCCTGATACATCTTCGTGCTCCCAGGGTGGATGGAGAGGAGAGAATTGTGAGCCTCGTTCATGATCATTTTACGAAGGTCACCTTTGGGCACAACAATTCAATCCTCGAAGAAGAGAGTGTCCTTGTCATCAAGGCGGTAGCACTTGTACTTGGACTGACTCTTTGCGATACCAATCTTCACCTTTTTCACCATAGCATCAAGAAGCTGGGCTTGGCGAATCTGGTCTTCGAAGGTAGGAGAGACTTGAAGGTTGGCGAGGAAACCTTGAGGCACAATTTGCAGATTAAGTTTGCGGAAAGCTTCAAAAAGCTCGGGTTGATAAGGCTTCAAAATCAGGCTGTTGCAATAAGCTTTTCAGCTCAAAGCGTCAGCAATCACATTGGCCTTGCCTGGAGTATACTCGATACTCGGATTGTACTCTTGAATCATTTCGACCCATAGAGTCTGCCTGAGGTTGAGATTAGGCTGGGTGAAGATGTACTTGAGACTCTTGTGATCAGTGAAAATATCCACTTTCCTTCCCAATAGAAGATGTCTCCAAGTCAACAAAGCATGCACAACTGCCGCCAACTCGAGATCATGAGTGGGGTAGTTCTTCTCATTAGGCTTCAACTGGCGAGAGGTATAAGCAACAACTTTCTTCTCTTGCATCAGTATAGCACCTAGACCTTGGAGAGAGGCATCACAAAAGACCTCGTACGGCTTGGTTTCATCGGGCGGAGTCAGAACTGGAGTAGTGATCAACTTCTTGTAACGCCCCGGACACACCCGCCGGTGGTCGTTACTCCTGGCGGGATCTAGACTGGCCCAACAGATCAATACTAGTCTTTTCTGCGCACTTTGTCCTCACTCGTGCGCACCCGGGAGCAACTTCCTGGTCGGTCACCCATCCTGACACTACTCCAAGCTGAGCACACTTTACTTTGGAGTTCTGTCCGAATGGGCTCCCGGAAAAGAAGGAATTCCTTATTGATATGAGTACTCTATCATCCCTAATAAGCCAGGCTATCACATACACCCCCACTCAGAGGAACCGACGTCCTCGTCGGGCCACAGGAACGTTCCCTCTTGGCACAAACGTCTGTGCTTCTAGTCCGGTACATGTGCCATGCCGGGTGCCACGACGGGTCACAAACGTCATGACCAACATGACCACGCACCTGTCCGCAACCATCCGTGTAACCGCAAGGGTCGGCTCTGATACCAACTTGTAACGCCCTCAATGCGGCTATGTCTCCCACGTGTCGAGGCACGACTTAGAGACATAGGCGCATGGAAAGCAATGTCGCAAGTCGGGAATCATTACACAACCCATGTACATATATAATATAAAGGGGAATAAAATAATATAGTTGGCTTACACTCGCCACGTCACATCAAAGTACATAAATAACATCCATCATACAATCACTCATGGCCCGACTATGGCGCCAAAATGGAAAAGACCCCCAACAAGCAACTAAACCCTGAATCGAACCCCGAATAGGCACCACTACTGATCATCAGGAAAAGACACATAGTACCGCTGAGAGTCCTCGTCGTACTCCCACTTCAGCTCGAGCGCGCCATCCGGAGGAGTATCATCGGTCCCTGCATCTGGTGTAATAGTAATCTGTGAGCCACAAAGGACTCAGCAATCTCGCACCCTCGCGATCAAGACTATTTAAGCTTAATAGGTAGGAAAGGGGTAATGTAAGTGGAGCTGCAGCAAGCGACTAGCATATATGGTGGCTAACTTATTCGCAAAGGAGAGCGAGAAGAGGAGGTAAAGCACGAGCGGAAAACTATATAGAGCAGCCTACGCAAACATAACTCCAACGCCGTGTCCACTTCCCGGACTCCGCCGAGAAGAGGCCATCACGGCAACACACTCCGTTGATTCATTTTAATTATTTAAGTTCAAGTTATCTACAACCGGACATTAACAAATTCCCATCTGCCCATAACCGCGGGCACAGCTTTCGAAAGATCAATCCCTGCAGGGGGGTCCCAACTTAGCCCATAACAAGCTCTCACGGTCAACGAAGGAATAGACCTCCACCCAGGACCCACCGATCAGACTCGGTATCCCGGTACAACAAGATGATTCGACAGGTCAAAACTAGTCCAGCAATACCGCCCGAATGTGCCGACAAATCCTGATAGGAGCTGCACATATCTCTTTCTCAGGGCACACTCAGATTGTCCAAACTTCCGGTAGGCCAGCCCAGAGTTGCCCCTGGTGGCCACCGGCGGCTGACGTTCCGGACCAACACTCAGAGGAGCACTGGCCCGTGGGGGGCTAAAAATAAAGATGACCCTCGGGCTCCAGAAACCCAAGGGAAAAAGGGTTAGGTGGAAAATGGTAAAACCAATGTTGGGCATTGCTGGAAAAGCTTTAATCAAGGCGAACTATCAAGGGGTTCCCATTATAGCCCAACCGCGTAAGGGACGCAACAATCCAGGAACATAACATCGATATGACGGAAACTAGGGCGGCAAGAGTGGAACAAAACACTAGGCGAGAGGCCGAGCCTTCCACCCTTTACCAAGTATATAGATGAGTAAAGATTACATAGCAATATAGTGATATCCCAACAAGTAAATAAAGGTTCCAACAAGGAACGGCTCCAATCTTCACCTGCAACTAGCAACGCTATAAGAAGGGGCTTGAGCAAAGCGGTAACATAGCCAATCAATGGTTTGCTAGGACAAAGGTGGGTTAGAGGCTCAATCATGGCAATTGGGAGGCTGACAAGCAAGTGGTAGGCATCGTAGCATTGGCAAGGCAAAAGAGTGAGCAAACTAGCATAGCAAAGATAGTAGTGATTTCAAGGGTGTGATCATCTTGCCTGCACAGTTGTCAGAATTGACTGGATCCTCAAAAGCAAACTCAACGGGCTCCTCATTAGCGAACTCGTCTCCCGGCTCTACCCAACAACACAAACAAGCAACAAGGATACAATCAACCACGTGCAAGGGCAACCAATAAGATGCAAAGATGATATGCTATGCGGGATGCGATGCGGGATGCAAAATGCAAGATGTGACAGGAAATGCATGAACCTGGCCTCAACTTGGAAAACCAAGTGTGCCACTGGATAGAGGGGAAGAAATCCCCTGAAAACGATATAAAGATCATGGCAATCGGAGCTACGGTTTAGAAATGGCAAGCGTTTTACTAAACGAACCGATCTGCGATTTACAGCAAGTAGGCTCCTAAATGCAACAAAATGAACATGCTACAGCCACCAAACATGAAAACAAATTGCCTGGCAGTGATGTACTCAAGAAGATTAACAAATCATCAGGACTGAGGCATAGGAAAATTCATCCATTAAGGGCTTCAAACAAGCATGGCAAAACTGAAGAAGCAAAACAGATTTCAGACTTCGCGAAATTAACGCTAGTCTGGAATTTCAGACCACGATGCTCTCTTCGGAGCAGCAAAACAACATGATGCAAAACCTGAACATGGCAAGTAAGAGCATGGCATGGAGATACTCAACAAGCTTAACAAAACACCCGAAATGACCTGGGGCCAAAAGGCTTCACAAAATACTCTACCGAGCAGACGAACATCGATGAAACACAATCAGTTTCCAGACTTAGTGAAAACTGGGACATGCTGAAATAATAACTCACAGAGGCATGTAAACGAGCTCGATGCTCTCACTACGGTGCAAGTCATGGCTAGGCAAGCATATATCCATTAAGAAGGCACAAAATTCTAGCTAGACATGGCAAGAACAATGGCATAGCATGCATGGATCACTAGCAATAACTCCGGCAAAATCGCAAAAGAGTTCACGATCTGCCCAAAACAATAACTATCCAAAAGTTGAGCTCGATTGAGTCAACCTAGGGTGCCCCAACGTAACAAGTAAAGACATGGATGGATTAAGCACAACAAGCATAACAAATCACTCTTACTGATCATCCTCAAAAGAGTCACGGATCACTAGGAAACAAGCCGGACATATAGCATCGTGAACTAAAACATCCCAGACTTAGTGATTTTCACAAAGTCCCTGAAATCGGTTAAACTCAGGTAGCCCTCTTCGCAAGCTTGCACAAGACAACACACACATCCTAAAAATGCATGGGAGGCACCACTGGAAAGAAGACAACATGCTTAACAATTCATCCCAAAGGGGCACAGGCATATCATGCACGGATTAAACATGGCAAAAATGACAAAAGTGCATGATGAACTAATGGATCTGCAATTTAACTCATGATGCCTCCTTCCAACAGCATTTCGGGCACCAAGATGACCTCAAATGCAAATGATGCAATGGAATGAAATGATGTACTCGTCGAGACGAAGATTTTGACATATCATATGCCCAAATCGGAGCTACGGATGCAAAGATATGGCAGGTCAAAGTTGCACGAAAATTAGGGTTTGGGGGAGAGAAAGTCAACCCAGATCTGCACTGTAGCTCGCGGTTACTGTAGCAGGGGGGGGGGGGAACCGGCGATGGCGGCGGCCGGCCGGCTGGCTCCGGCGACGGCGAGCCCGGCCGGCGACGAGGGGGAGGCGGGGCCGGCGACGAGGAGCGTGGTGGCCGGAGGACGGCGGGCGGCGCGGTGCCCGGCGAGGGGCGGCGCGGACGCCGAGGCAAGCTGCGGATCCGGCCGGCGACGAGGAGCACGACGCCAGCGAGGTCCGGCGAGGCGCCCGCGGTGGCACGGTGAGCTCCGGCCGCCGGAGATGGAGGAGAAGGGCGGCGGGGATCGGGCGCTGGGAGGCGGCGGCTACGGGCCTCGGGGGCTGTCCCCGGGCTGGAGCGGGCCGGAGCGGGCGCGGGTGGCAGCGCGCCACGTAGCAGGCGGCGGTTGGCGGCGGCGGGATGTCCGGCGTGGAGGCGGACACGTCCGGCGCGCGGAGAGAAGCGGATCTAGGGTTTCGGGGGAAGAAGAAGGAGAATTTCGGGGGGGGGGGGGTCTATTTATAGACCTAGAGGGAGCTAGGAGAGTCCAAATGAGGTGCGGTTTTCGCCCACACGATCGTGATCGAACGACCGAGACGATGGAGCTGAGTTTGGTGGGTTTTGGGCCAAAATGGAGGGGTGTTGGGATGCACACACACGAGGCCTTTTCGGTCCCTCGGTTAACCGTTGGAGTATTAAACGAAGTCCAAATGACCCGAAACTTGACAGGCGGTCTACCGGTAGTAAACCAAGGCCGCGTGGCAAGTCTCGGCCCAATCCGGAAATGTTTAATCCCCACACACGAAAGAAAGCTAGAAATGGCCACCGGAGGAGAACGAAGCGCCGGAATGCAAAACAGACAACGGGGAAAATGCTCGAATGCATGAGATGAACATGTATGCAAATGCAATGCACGTGATGACATGATACAAGATGCACGAAAACAAAAACAACACACGGAGACAAAGACCCGAACCCGAGAATTAAATATAACTTAATGCCGGAAACGGCAAGAGTTGGAGTACAATTCGGGAAGGTTACATATGGGGCGTTACACTTCTCTTTCAAAGTGTTGAAAGCAATATCACACTCCGGAGACCAAACGTACTTGACGTGCTTCTGGAGAAGATTTGAGAGAGGCTTCGCGATCTTAGAAAAGTTTTCAATGAATCTTCGGCAGTAGCTTGCGAGACCGAGGAAGCTACGGAGTTGCTTCACGTTCTGAGGAGGTTCCCAATTGACAATTGCGGACACCTTCTCAGGATTCACGGAAATGCCCTTGGCAAAGATGATATGACCAAGATAAAGCACCTCATCAAGCCAAAATTCACACTTGGAGAACTTGGCGTAGAACTGATGTTCCCTGAGCTTATCAAGAACCAAACGCAAGTGCTTGGCATGATCTTCCTTGTTCTTGGAGAAAACCAGAATGTCGTCGAGATAGACCAAAACGAAGTCATTGGTGTAGGGGTTGAAGATGAAGTTCATCATGCGAGAGAACGTTGGAGGAGCGTTGGCGAGGCCAAAAGACATGACCGTGTATTCATATGACCCATAGCTTGTCCTGAAAGCCGTCTTGGGAATATCTTGCTCACGAATTCAAATCTGATGATAACCCATATGGAGATCAAGCTTGGAGAATACTTGGGCACCCTTGAGTTGTTCGAACAACTCATTGATGTTGGGAAGTGGGTATTTGTTCTTGATGGTCTTCTTGTTCAATGGACGATAATCAACACAAAGTCGGTCCGTTCCATCTTTCTTCTTCACAAAAAGAACACCACAACCCCACGGCGAAGTACTAGGCCGAATGAGACCCATTCTTTCTTGAACATCGAGTTGTTTCTTCAACTCCTTCAACTCTTTAGGGCCGAGCTTGTAAGGACGTTTGCACACAGATTCCGTAGCGGGCTCAAGTTCAATAACAAATTCAACCGGCCGGTGCGGAGGAATTCCTGGGAGTTCTTCTGGGAAGACGTCTTGATACTCACAAACAACCGGAATCTGCGAAATAGCATCCAATTCACCCTTCTCATTGAGAGAAAACAACCGGATGGTATTATCCCGAGCGGCAAAGACAATGACATCCTCAGACGAATGAGTGAGTTGAATTTGCCTGGCTGCACAATCGAGATGAGCCTTGTGTTTAGAGAGCCAGTCCATCCCAAGAATGAGATCAATATCGGAATCGCCAAGAACAATTGGGGAAGAAAGGAACTTGTAGTCGCCCAAGGTGATAGTAACCTCTGGATCACAGGTGTTAGCTGTCATCTGCTTGCCCGGTGACACAATTTGCAAGGCACTTTGCAGATACTGATAATCGCACTCATACTTTGATGCAAAAGGTTTGGAAATTAAACAATGCGAGCACCCGTGTCAAAAAGAACTTTTGCAGGAATATCATTAACAGGAAGGTTACCCATGATGACATCTGACGAATCCTCTGCCTGCGCTGCGTTCATCAAGTTGACCTTGGCGGACTTGGGGTTATGCTTGACCACTGCTGAACTTGCCGATCTGACAGGAGGAGGAGGAGGAAGACGCCTCTGGTTGAAACACTTGTTGGCGTAGTGACCCTTCTGTTGGCACTTGTTGCACGTGACCTCTGAAAGCGGACGGTGGTACGGAGCACTTGATCTTGGAGCTTGAGACAAAGTCTTGTTCTGAAATCCTGGGTTGGGTGGGTGGGAAGAACCACTGCCACCTTTGCTCTTCTGCTGATACGGCTAACGGAACGGAGGAGGAGGAAGCCAATACTTCTGCTGCTTGGCCACTTGAGTAGAGGAAGAAGGCGTAGTGTCTCTGACTTGCTTCCTGGAAGCATCACACCTCAACTGAGCAGCCTCTTGCTTCAGTGCCATGTTGTAGAACTCATCATACCTCAACGGCTCAAAGAGGACAAGAGCGAGCTGAATTTCTTCACGGAGACCACCCCTGAACTGATAGATCATGCTCTTCTCATCAGGAACGTCCTGCTTGGCAAAACGGGCGAGCTTCTGGAACAACTTGTTGTAGTCATAGACAGACAAAGAGCCTTGCTCCAGATTGCGGAATTCCTCATGTTTGCTTTCAGTCACACTTTGAGGGATGTGATGAGCTCGGAAATCTCGACGGAAATCATCCCAAGTGATCAAACGTCCACCTCTGGAATCCTTGTACTGCTGGAACCACTCTGCAGCCTGATCTTTGAGCTGGAAAGAAGCGAACTTGACGAAATCTTCAGGCCTGACGTTGCTGCATTCAAAATGCTTGCCCAGATCCACTAGCCAATCGTCAGCATCGGTAGCCTCAACACAATTGCTGAACATCTTTGGACCAATAGTGAGAAACTGGTTCAGAGTAGCAAAATGGTTCTGATTGCTGCCTTGATTCCCTTGTCTGCCTTGATTTCGCTCTTGGAGGATTTGCATGATCAACTGTGTATTTGCATTGGTTGCGGCCATCACAGCTTGCCAAGCCTCCGGAGGAGGTGGAGGTGGTGGCGGATCAGGGTTCGGAGTCGTGCGCGTTGGAGGAGCCATCCTGAAGAGGTTGACCACCATTAGCACAAAGATAGACAAATATTGAAGGTGAATCCAACGGAATGAAAATTGCAACATAAAGTCTTCACATCCGAACATAATGAATGAATGCACTTCTCTTGAAGTGGTCACATATTCCTAAATTGCGAAGCCACGTAGAATCAGGTAGAAGAGGTAAATCAACGAGGGATGGAATCAACATATGACGTCGAAGCAACTCGAATACCACAACTCAAATAAAACCAAGGATTGGCTTGCGAAATAAGCCGGAACAAACATATGATAGAGATTTTGTCTGAAGTTTTCATGGTAGGACCTACACGGGCTCGATCGTACAGCACCATCATGTACAAGGCAGTGCACATGACATACGAAGCGTCCCCGAGTCAGCATAGCCAAGGACTCTTTAAGACACAACGAGACCACTGTAAAATCGACCATGAATAGGCGAACCACTAGACGTCGAACCCCAATTTCATATCATACATCTGTCGGAAGGATATCCTAAGAGCTACTTGAATTCCCACCTATGAAACTCCCAAAACTTTCCGGTTATGCAATCAGGTGTTGGGGATACAGGGGAAGCATAATATCTCACCCAAACTAGCAAATCCTACATCCAGCTGTATCCATCCTTCAACACATAACCAAGAAACCTTCGGAAACCATCTACCTCAACCTTCGAAAAGCATCCGTTATACAAGTTATGGCGATACTCCCGAACTCCCGCCCCAGTACTGGGTGGCGTCGAGGTTATCTCACCAACAAACTGCATAAAGGAGATTTTCGATGTCGCGAACATATCTCAAGTATACCAGAATTGCAACGATAAAATTATGATGACAACACCTCAGAGCCCCGGGACACTTCCACTAAACCCCTGACAGGAGGCACCAAGACAGTATTCTCATCATAAGCCATCGGAACAAATCCAAGATACCCGCGTGATCCTAAAATTTTTTGTAGTGAAATTTGAGAAGAGAAGAGACAAAACTCTACGTCAGGATGCCTTACCAGAGCGATGAGGAGACTGGGAAGTAAAAAGAATTCCTAAGCTCTCCGATATATAATTCCTAAAAGACTCAAAACATTTTTCTAGACACAACTCGGCTGCTAAAAACGATCAAGCAATGGGGGCTCCTAAGGTCGGGGAAGGCTCTGATTACCAACTTGTAACGCCCTTGATGCGGCTATATCTCCCACGTGTCGAGGCACGACTTAGAATCATAACCGCATTGAAAGCAACGTCGCAAGTCAGGAAATCATCACACATCCCATGTACATAAATAATATAAAGGGGAGATACATAGTTGGCTTACACTCGCCACGTCACATCAAAGTACATAAATAACATCCATCATCCAAATCACTCATGGCCCGACTACGGCGCCAAAATAAAAAAGACCCCAACATGCGATAAGGCCCTGAATCTAACCCCGACTGGGCACCACTACTGATCATCAGGAAAAGACACATAGTAAGGCTGAGAATCCTCGTCGTACTCCCACTTGAGCTCAAGCGTGCCATCTGGAGCTGTATCATCGGTCCCTGCATCTGGTGTAATAGTAATCTGTGAGCCACAGGGACTCAGCAATCTCGCACCCTCGCGATCAAGACTATTTAAGCTTAATGGGTAGGAAAGGGGTAATGTATAAGTGGAGCTGCAGCAAGCGACTAGCATATATGGTGGCTAACTTATACACAAAAGAGAGCGAGAAGAGGAGGCAAAGCACGAGCGAGAAACTAGAGAGCAACCTGCGCAAACATAACTCCAACACCATGTCCGCTTCCCGGACTCCGCCGAGAAGAGGCCATCACGGCAACACACTCAGTTGATCCATTTTAATTAATTAAGGTTCAAGTTATCTACAACCGGACATTAACAAATTCCCATCTGCCCATAACCGTGGGCACGGCTTTCGAAAGATCAATCCCTGCAGGGGGTCCCAACTTAGCCCATAACAAGCTCTCACAGTCAACGAAGGAATAGACCTCCACCCAAGACACACCGATCAGACTCGGTATCTCGGTACAACAAGACATTTCGTCAGGTTAAAACAAGACCAGCAACACCGCCCGAATGTGCCGACAAATCCCGATAGAAGCTGCACATATCTCTTTCTCAGGGCACACTCAGATGAGCGCTCCATACAACTAAAACCAAACCTCGAGTTTCCCTGAGGGGGCGCTGCACAGGACTCTAGTTAGGACCAACACTCAGAGGAGCACTGGCCCGTGGGGGGCTAAAATAAAGATGACCCTCGGGCTCCGGAAACCCAAGGGAAAGAGAGGCTAGGTGGCAAACGGTAAAACCAATATTGGGCATTGCTGGAAAAGCTTTAATCAAGGTGAACTATCAAGGGGTTCCCATTATAGCCCAACCGCGTAAGGGACGCAACAATCCGGGAACATAACACTGATATGACGGAAACTAGGGCGGCAAGAGTGGAACAAAACACTAGGCGAGAGGCCGAGCCTTCCACCCTTTACCAAATATATAGATGCATTAAGATAACATGGCAATATAATGATATCCCAACAGGTAAATAAATGTCCCAACAAGGAACGGCTCCAATCTTCACCTGCAACTAGCAACACTATAAGAAGGGGGCTGAGCAAAGCGGTAACGTAGCCAATCAATGGTTTGCTAGGACAAAGATGGGTTAGAGGCTCAATCATGGAAATTGGGAGGCTGACAAGCAAGTGGTAGGCATCGTAGCATTGGCATAGCAAAAGAGCGAGCAAACTAGCATAGCAAAGATAGTAGTGATTTCGAGGGTATGATCATCTTGCCTGCACAGTTGTCAGAGTTGACTAGATCCTCACAAGCAAACTCAACGGGCTCCTCGTTAGCGAACTCGTCTCCCGGCTCTACCCAACAACACAAACAAGCAACAAGGATACAATCAACCACGTGCAAACTCAAGCAATAAGATGCAATGATGGTATGCTATGCGGGATGCGATGCGGGATGCAAAATGCAAGACGTGACAGGTAATGCATGAACCTGGACTCAACTTGGAAAACCAAGTGTGCCACTGGATAGAGGGGATGAAATCACCTGAAAACGGTATAAAGATCATAGGAATCGGAGCTACGGTTTGGAAATGGCAAGCGTTTTACGAAATGAACCGATCTGCGATTTACAGCAAGTAGGCTCCTAAATGCAACGAAATGAACATGCTACAACCACCAAACATGATAAAAAAATACATGGCAGGGATGTACACAAGATGCTTATCAAAACACTAGCACTGAGCCATGGCCAAATTCATCCATTACGAGATTCAAACAAACATGGCAAAAGCGAATAAGCAAAACAGATTTCAGACTTTGTGAAATTAACACTAGTCTGAAATTTCAGACCACGATGCTCTCTTCGGAGCAGCAAAACAACATGGTACATAACCTGAACATGACAAGTAAGAACATGGCATGGAGTTACTCAACAAGATTAACAAAACACCCAAAGTGACCTGGGGCCAAAAGGGTTCACAAAATACTCTAACGAGCACACGAACATAGATGAAACACAATCAGTTTTCAGACTTAGTGAAAACTGAGACATGCTGAAATTATAACTCACGAAGGCATGTAAACAAGCTCGATGCTCTCACTACGGTGCAAGTCATGGCAAGGAAAGCATATATCCATAAAGAAGACACAAAATGCTAGCTAGACATGGCAAGAACAATGGCATAGCATGCACGGATCACTAACAATAGCATCGGCAAAATCACAAACAAGTTGACGATCTGCCCAGATTTACCACGAAGCAAAAGTAGAGCTCGATTGACTCAAGCTAGAGCACTCCGACATAGCAAGTAAAGACATGGATGGATAGAGCATAACATGAATATGAAAACTCCCTTACTGATCATCCTCAAAAGAGGCACGGATCACTAGGAAACAAGCTGAACATATGGCATCATGAACTAAAACATCCCAGACTTAGTGAAAATCACTGTCCCTGAAAACAGAATTCTCAGGTGCCTCTCTTTGCAAGCTTTCACAAGTCACCACACACATCCTAAAAATGCATGGTTGGCACCTCTAGAAAGAAGACAAAATGCTTAACAATTCATCCCAAAGACTCACAGGCATATCATGCACACAATAATCATGGCAAAAATGACAAAAGTCTATGATGAACTAACGGATCTGCAATTTAACTCGCGATGCCTCCTTCTAACAGCATTTTGGGCATCAAGATGAACTCTAACGCAAATGATGCAATGGAATGAAATGATGTACATGTCGAGACGAAGATTTTGATATATCATATGTCCAAAATGGAGCTACGGACGAGGAGATATGATCAGTCGAAGATAGCATAAAAAATTACTGAGAGAGGCAAAAGTCAACCTCCCCAGATCTGGATCTAGGGTTTGCACGGATTACGAGGACGGCCGGAATCACTGTAGCGGCCGGAGTTTCGCCGGAGGAGGCGCGAGGCGGCGCCGGGGAAGACGGAGGAGGCCGGATCTAGCGGATCCGGCCGCCGGAGGAGGCGCCGGCGACGAGGGCAGTGCGGCGAGGGGCGAATGGCGACGAGGGGCAGCCACGGCGAGGGGCGGCGCTCGCGGGCTGGCGGCGGCGGAGGGCGCCGACGACGAGGTCACACGCGGCTCGGGAGCTCCTCTCCCTGGAGCTTGGCGCGGAGGAGCGGCGGGGAAACGGGCCCCGCGGGCCGGCGGCGGCGGGAGGCGGCGAAGTGGGCACGGCGCCACGTGGCCTTGCGGGATTGGCCCGGGTAGAGCGGGCGGACACGTCCGGCCGTCCGGATTTCATCCGGCGGTCGGAGGAGGAGGGGGGCTAGGGTTTCGGAGAGGGGGATCCGCGAATTTCGGGAGGGGGACCTATAAATAGGCATAGAGGGAGCTAGGAGAGTCCAAATGAGGTGCGGTTTTCGGCCACGCGATCATGATCGAACGCTCTAGGACAAGGAATAGAGTTTGATGTGTTTTGGGCCAAATTGGAGGGGTGTTGGGCTGCAACACACACGAGGCCTTTTCGGTCCCTCAGTTAACCGTTGGAGTATCAAACGAAGTCCAAATGGTACGAAACTTGACACGCGGTCTACCGGTAGGAAACCAAGGCCGCATGGCAAGTCTCGGTCCAATCCGGAAATGTTTAATCCCCACACACGAAAGAAAGCTAGAAATGGCCACCGGAGGAGAACGAAGCGCCGGAATGCAAAACGGACAACGGGGGAAATGCTCGAATGCATGAGATGAACATGTATGCAAATGCAATGAACATGATGACATGATATGAGATGCATGAAAAAGAAAACAACACACGGAGACAAAGACCCGAACCCGAGAAATAAATATAACTTAATGCCGGAAGCGGCAAGAGTTGGAGTACAAATTGGGAAAGTTATATCTGGGGCGTTACACAATTGCCGCATTTTATGATTATGAAATCTGGCAGATGGATGTAAAGACTACATTCCTGAATGGATTTCTGCAAGCAGAGTTGTATATGATGCAACCTGAAGGTATTATAGATCCAAAGGGTGCTAACAAAGTGTGCAAGCTCCAGGAATCCATTTATGGACTGGTGCAAGCCTCTCGGAGTTGCAATAAACGTTTTGATAGTGTGATCAAAGCATATGGTTTTATACAGACTTTTGGAGAAGCCTGTATTTACAAGAAAGTGAGTGGGAGCTCTGTAGCATTTCCAATATTATATGTGGATGACATATTGTTGATTGGAAATGATATAGAGTTTCTGGATAGCATAAAAGGATATTTGAATAAGAGTTTTTCAATGAAAGACCTCGGTGAAGCTGCTTACATAGTGGGCATTAAGATCTATAGAGATAGATCAAGACGCTTAATAGGACTTTCACAAAGCACATACCTTGACAAAGTTTTGAAGAAGTTCAAAATGGATCAGGCAAAGAAAGGGTTCTTGCTTGTGTTACAAGGTGTGAAGTTGAGTAAGACTCAATGCCCGACCACTGCAGAAGATAGAGAGAAAATGAAAGATGTTCCCTATGCTTCAGCCATAGGCTCTATCATGTATGCAATGTTGTGTACCAGACCTGATGGGTGCCTTGCTATTAGTTTAGCAGGGAGGTACCAAAGTAATCCAGGAGTGGATCACTGGACATCGGCAAGAACATCCTAAAATACCTGAAAAGGACTAAGGATATATTTCTCGTTTATGGAGGTGACAAGGAGCTCATGGTAAATGGTTACGTTGATGCAAGTTTTGATGTTGATCCGGACGATTCTAAATTGCAAACCGGATACGTGTTTATATTGAACGCTGGAGCTGTCAGCTGGAGCAGTTCTAAGAAAAGCTTCCTGGTGGGATCTACGTGTGAAGCGGAGTACATTGCTGCTTCAGAAGCAGCAAATGAAGGAGTCCGGATGAAGGAGTTCATATCCGATCTAGGTGTCATACCTAGTGCATCGGGTCCAATGAAAATCTTTTGTGACAATACTGGTGCAATTGCCTTGGCAAAGGAATCTAGATTTCACAAGAGAACCAAGCACATCAAGAGACGCTTCAATTCCATCCGTGATCAAGTCCAGGTGGGAGACATAGAGATTTGCAAGATACATACGGATCTGAATGTTGCAGACCCGTTGACTAAGCCTCTCTCACGAGCAAAACATGATCAGCACCAAGGCTCCATGGGTGTTAGAATCATTACTGTGTAATTGATACATCTCCAACGTATCTATAATTTTTGATTGATCCATGCTATATTATCTATTGTTTTGGACATTATTGGGCTTTATTATCCACTTTTATATTATTTTTGGGACTAACCTATTAACCGGAGGCCCAACCCAGAATTGCTGTTTTTTGCCTATTTTAGGGTTTCAAAGAAAAGAAAATCAAACGGAGTCCAAACAGAATGAAACCTTCGGGAACATGATTTTCTCACCGAACATGATCCGGGAGACTTGGACCCTATGTCAAGAAACAAAGGAGGAGGCCATGAGGTAGGGGGTGCGCCTACCCCCCAGGCGCGCCCTTCACCCTCGTGGCCCCCCTGTTGCTCCACCGACATACTCCTTTCTCCTATATATATACCTACGTACCCCCAAACGATCAGATACGGAGCCAAAACCCTAATTCCACCGCCGCAACTTTCTGTATCCACGAGATCCCATCTTGGGGCCTGTTCCGGAGCTCCGCCGGAGGGGGTATCCATCATGGAGGGCTTCTACATCATCACCATAGCCCCTCCGATGAAGTGTGAGTAGTTTACCTCAGACCTACGGGTCATAGTTATTAGCTAGATGGCTTCTTCTCTCTTTTTGGATCTCAATACAATGTTCTCCCCCTCTCTTGTGGAGATCTATTCGATGTAATCTTCTTTTTGCGGTGTGTTTGTTGAGACCGATGAATTGTGGGTTTATGATCAAGTCTATCTATGAACAATATTTGAATCTTCTCTGAATTCTTTTATGTATGATTGGTTATCTTTGCAAGTCTCTTTGAATTATCAATTTGGTTTGGCCTACTAGATTGATCTTTCTTGCAATGGGAGAAGTGCTTAGCTTTGGGTTCAATCTTGCAGTGTCCTTTCCCAGTGTCAGTAGGGGCAGCAAGGCACGTATTGTATTGTTGCCATCGAGGATAACAAGATGGGGTTTTCATCATATTTCTTGAGTTTATCCCTCTACATCATGTCATCTTGCTTAAAGCGTTACTCTGTTTTCATGAACTTAATACTCTAGATGCATGCTGGATAGCGGTCGATGAGTGGAGTAATAGTAGTAGATGCAGGCAGGAGTCGGTCTATTTGTCTCGGACGTGATGCCTATATACATGATCGTACCTAGATATTCTCATAACTATGCTCAATTTTGTCAATTGCTCAACAGTAATTTGTTCACCCACCGTAAAATACCTATGCTCTTGAGAGAATCCACTAGTGAAACCTATGGCCTCCGGGTCTATCTTCATCATATTAATCTTCAAATACTTAGTAATTTCCTTTGCTTTTTACTTTGCATCTTTATCATAAAAATACCAAAAACATTATCTTATCATATCTATCAGATCTTACTCTCGTAAGTGGTCATGTAGGGATTGATAACCCCTTATCGCGTTGGTTGCGAGGATTTATTTGTTTTGTGCAGGTGCGAGGGACTCATGCATAGCCTCCTACTGGATTGATACCTTGGTTCTCAAAAACTGAGGGAAATACTTGCGCTACTTTGCTGCATCACCCTTTCCTCTTCAAGGGAAAACCAACGCAGTGCTCAAGAGGTAGCAAGAAGGATTTCTGGCGCCGTTGCCGGGGAGGTTCGTGCAAGTCAAGATTTGACTCCCAACAACGAGCCATTTCTGGCGCCGTAGCCGGGGAGTCTACGCAAAAGTCAATATACCAAGTACCCATCACAATCCTTATCTCCCGCATTACATTATTTTCCATTTGCCTCTTGTTTTCCTCTCCCCCACTTCACCCTTGTTGTTTTATTCGCACTCTCTCCCTCTATCCTCCCTCTCTTTCTCTATTTGCCTCTTTTCGCCTGCTTGCTTTTTGTTTGCTTGTGTGTTGGATTTCTTGCTTGTCATGATGGCTCAAGATAACACTAAATTGTGTGACTTTACCAATACCAACAACAATGATTTTATTAGCACTCTGATTGCTCCTCTTACCGATGCTGAATCTTGTGAAATTAATGCTGCCTTGCTGAATCTTGTCATGAAAGATTCGTTTTCTGGCCTTCCTAGTGAAGATGCCACTACCCATCTAAATAGCTTTGTTGATTTGTGTGATATGCAAAAGAAGAAAGATGTGGATAACGATATTGTTAAATTGAAGCTATTTCCTTTTTCACTTAGAGATCGTGCTAAAGCTTGGTTTTCGTCTTTGCCTAAAAATAGTATTGATTCATGGAATAAGTGCAAAGATGCTTTTATCTCTAAGTATTTTCCTCCCGCTAAGATCATCTCCCTTAGAAACAATATTATGAATTTTAAGCAACTTTATTATGAACATGTTGCACAAGCTTGGGAGAGGATGAAATTAATGATACATAATTGCCCTAGTCATGGTTTGAATTTGTGGATGATTATACAAAAATTTTATGCCGGATTGAATCTTGCTTCTAGAAATTTTTTAGATTCGGCCGCGGGAGGCACTTTTATGGAAATCACTTTAGTAGAAGCTACTAAACTCCTAGATAATATTATAGTTAATTATTCTCAATGGCATACTGAAAGATCTACTAATAAAAAGGTGCATGCGATAGAAGAAATTAATGTTTTGAAGTCACATCCCTAGTTCTATTAATGCCTAGTGCTAGCATCTGGTGTTGCATCATGTCTAAATTTTTGAAAGTTGAATTGGGGAAAGCTGAAAGCCCCAGAAATCAACAAAATGATCAACATTAAAAATTGCTTCAAATAACCTAAGAAAATGTTCCTCTTAAGCTATAAAAATATTGGCAAGAGGTAAAATTCAAACCAATATTTTTGGATTCACAGAAATATTTATTTTGGGCATTTGAGTTAATCCAATAATTATTTGCATTGGACTTATATTTGTGATATATTAACTATATGTCCCATAATTCTGATAAATTGTTGAGGGGCTTTGGAATAATCCATTTAGTCCCTGCAAAAATTATCAGAAGTGGAAAAAATAGTTTGGTTCAAAAACCAAATTAAAACCCATTTGCATAAACAGGAAACAAAAAACAAACAGGAAATTAGGAAAAGAACAGAGGCTCACCTGGAACTTACCTGGCCCACCTGTAGCCCACCCACCTGGCCCAGGAGAGAAGCCGGGCCAGCCCACCTACCCCCCCGCTCGTCGTCTTCCTCCTGCCAGTAGGCAGGAGCGAGCACGCGCGCACCCGAGGAGCTCTCCACCTCCTGCTTCGCGCTGGAGGCCGCTCCTTCGTCCTAATCCGCGTCTGGAGACGCGCGAGGCCCTCCTCGACGCCACGTGACACCTGCACCTCTCCCTCTCTCTCCCTCGAGCGCCCTCCCTCCTCTGTCTCTCCCGCGCGCGTCCGCCCGAACGCGCCCGTCGCCACCGACGCCGTTCGCCGCGGCCACAGCCACCGCCTCGCCTCCCTGACGCCTCCCAAAGCTCTGCCTCGACCTACCCTTCCTCCTCACCGCTCCAAGCGACGCCGGGAGCCCTGCAGTGACGCCATTGCCGTCGTCTTCACCGACGGGCACCGAAGATCGCCGGCCCCGATTCTCCGTCTCCAGGTCGTCCCCGAGCCCGCTGAGTCCTCCCTCGAGATCGTTGTGAGCTCCCACACCTTTCCCCCTCCTCCCCGCACTCGTTCCCACACTCTGGCCGCTCTTTTCACCGGAGCCGTGAGCTCCTCGCCGCCGGTGATGATGCAGACGAGACCAGAGCCACCGCAGCTCACTCCCGAGCACGGCAACGTGCTCCACACCTCACCAGGAGCACGTAGAACCCATCAGTTCCCCTCCCATGCACCACAACGCCAAAACCGCAGGTGCCGAACTCCGGCCGCCGCGGAAGTGCTCGCCGCCGTCAACCCCGGCCATCCCAGCTGCTGCCGCTACCACCACTAGATGCGCGAGAATGCCAAGAAGCCGTAGGAGCAAACCCCGCCTCAAACCGTGGCCTGTAGCGAGATCCCGACGATCCCCGCCGCGCGAAATGGTCGTCGCCGGCGAAACTCCGGCGACGGATGACATGGCTCATCATTAGCCACTAATGACCCAGCTAAACCACCTCTAGAGCCACTGCCATGTGGGCCCCTGTGCCAGTTAGGTTAGTTTAATTTTCTTTTTAAAGATTAGTTAAAACCCAGTGGCCCCACGCGTCGGCGTTGACCACGCTGACGTGGCAGTTGACTGGCCCCACCTGTCTGTGAGACAAACCGTCACTGGGTCACTGACCAGTGGGTCCCACTGGTCAGGTTTGACCTGGACCCTGCCCCGTTGACCTGCTGACGTCACTGTGACGTCAAGCTGACGCAGTAATCCTTTTTCTGGAATTTAAAATAAATCTTAAATGATTTATTTATTTCAGAAAATTGCCTAAACTTCTAAAAATCATAGAAATTCAACCGTAACTCCAAATAAGATAAATTATATATGTAAAATTATCAGAAAAAATCAAGGAATCCATCTGTACCATTTTCATGCATGTTAGAACAACTTAAGGCCACTGTTTAGGACAAATTCAATAAAGGGCATTTAAATAATCATATATGGAGTTGGAATTTGAATCTTATATTCAAACCAACTTCATTTAATTGTGTTGCTAGTTGCATTAGCTCAATCAACAACATATTGCCATGTCATTATCATGCATCATGTTGTGCATTGCATTGATTGTATTCCTTCTCTATTGTCGGTATTTGTCCCCTCTCGATAGACGTGGTACCGACGCTGTGATCGTTGACACTGATGAAGACTCAATGTTATCTTCAGAAGTGCCAGGCAAGCACAACCCCCTTGTTCATTCCGATACAAGCCCACTCTCTCGCTCCTGCTCTCTTTTACTGCATTAGGACAACAACGATTCATCTGTTACTTGTTGCGGTAGTGAACCCCTTATCCTCTGCATGACCTGTCATTGCCACAGTAAATAGATGAAACCCACTAGCATGAGTAGGAGTTGTTTGAGCCCTGATGTGCCTACTCATTTATGCTTGTTTGTCATGCCTGCTACTGCTTAGAGTTGAGTCAGTTCCGATTCATCGGGGATGGATCGGAGATGTGTGAACATGTCCTACTGTGTGTGAGCTAAGTGTGTGAACACGATTTGGTAAAGGTAGCGGTGAGGGGCCATGTAGGAGTACATGGTGGGTTGTCTCATTGCAGCCGTCCTCAGGAACTGAGTTCTGTGTTTGTGATCCATGAAACAGCTACTACCACACGTTGGGCCCTGAAATATGACCCCGCTCGACTTACTGACCCCTCTCGTCCTCTGTCCAGGAGTTGCAATTAGTTTCTGGTGTTTATAGGATATGTGTTGGCGGCCGTGCGTAGCGCTGACCCTAGGGGTGGGCTATGATGCGGTAGATACACTGTGGCACGGTGTACCGGGCGCCTGTTTGGTGTCTCGGGAACCCTGCACACATCGTTTGGGGCTGTGAGCGAAACTCCGGCCGGATCTCCTCGCGGATGGAACCCGAATAGGCGATAAACCTGGACTAGAGACTTGTGTGGTTAGTCAGGTCGTGGTCTACACCCACGTCGGCTTTCGCTTGAAGTCTGCCGAGCACATGTCGTGTGCAGACGCTAAGTGGTGGAAACATGTGTGACGAAGTACACCCCTGCAGGGTTATAAATGATCTATTCGAATAGCCGTGTCCGTGGTAAAGGACTTCTGGGTTGCCTATAACAGTTCATAGACAAGTGAAAGTGGATACCCTAAAACTCGCAAGATAGGCGTGAGTGCTATGGATGGCCTTCTCGTAGGGAGACGGGAGCGGATCCATAGTGGTGTATTGAATGGTAAATTTGTGGACTCATGTGCGCCACCTCAAAAGAGTTACTTGCAGTCGTAGTTCAGGTTAGCCACTGAGTCAAAGCTGGCTTGCTGTAGTTAAACTCCACCACCCCCTTTGTTGATACCGATGCATATGTAGATAGCTCTTATGTAAGTCTTGCTGAGTACCTTTGTACTCACGTTTGCTTAATCTATGTTTTGCAGAGAGACTTCAGTCCCGCTAGTAGTTCCCCTTGGACTTCGACGTTTAGCTTGATACCTCAGCTACGATCTTGTGCCCTCGGCAGGATCTGGTAGATAGTCAGGCTTCTTAGCCTTTTTCATTTATAGATGTCTGTACTCAGACATGTTAAGCTTCCGCATGTGCTTTGACTTGTATGCTATGATTGTTGGGTCATGAGACCCATGTTTGTAATATCTCGCTCCTCGGAGCCTAATGAATAATTACTTGAGTTGTAGAGTTATGTTGTGATGCCATGTTGTATTCACACATATCGAGCATATTGTGTGTATGATTGAAATGCTTGGTATGTGTGGGATCCGACTATCTAGTTGTTTATCCTTGGCAGCCTATCATATGGGGAAATGTAGTCTAGTGCTTCTGAGCGATAGTAGTCCGCTACAGCCCGGATCACCGGAGTCCTGCTAGCCCAGCACTACTGCTCAGGACACTTGACTGGCCGGCATGTGTTTCACTGCATTCCTATGTCTGTCCCTTCGGGGAAATGTCACGCGGTGACATCCGGAGTCCTGCCTAGCCTGCTACAGCCCGGGTTACCGGAGTCCTGTTAGCCCAGTGCTACAGCCCGGATTCACACAGTGTTGACTGACATGCTCGAGGTTGATTCATGTATGCCTGTCCCCATGGGTTAGTGCCGCTTTGGGTTCATGACTAGCCATGTCGGCCCGGGTTCCTTGTCATATGGATGCTAGCGACACTATCATATACGTGAGCCAAAAGGCGCAAACGGTCCCGGGCCAGGTAAGGTGGCACCCATGGAAATACCGTGCGTGAGGCCACAAAGTGATATGATGTGTTACATGCTAGATCAGTGTGACTTGGAATCTGGGTCCCGACAGTGTTGGTATCAGAGCCTGACTGCCTGTAGGATTACCAAGCCAAACTGGTCGAAGTTGAGTCTAGAAATGCTTTAGTTATGTAAGGGAATTGATTGTGGAAGGGAACGTAAGGCTCTTTTTACTCCTTTACCCTATGCCCTTCTGATCTGAGTCAACCTCTTCTTTCTACGGGTATTAAGAATTAGGCCTTCTCATCTATCTATCAGGATGACGTGTCACTAAACCGTAGTTGCCTAAGATTGTTGGATTTAAGCCCAGTTCAGTTTCTACTACTTCTGTGTGTTCATAGTTGGTCTCGAACCTTGATATTGTGCTTCTGAGTGGTTATGCCACCATTTTGCAGGATGTCTCAAATCATTTTGAGCATTTATAGCCGTTATGCTGTCCGAGTCATCCCAGGTTTCTAAATAGTCTGATGCCTTTGCAAATCCCTTCCTTCTGTTCCTGATGTCCATTTGGGCCAGATTAATCACACTAATCGGTGAGTTGAGGTACTTTGTTGCCTCGACATATATGTTGGAGCTATTACTATGACCCTAGGTGTTTTAGGGAGTCATCTAGTGATCTAGCCATGTTTTGCGTTCCCAGTGTGATGATTCCGGCCCTCATTTCTCGAAAGCATCCCGTGATGCCATTTAGTTAGTAGGCATTCTATTCCTGGGTTTTGAACCCGAGACTCACCCTACCTGCTTCATGTTGATAGTGTTTGCTAGTTCCTTAGGACATTAGTAAACCTTGTGATAGACCTCGAGGTCCGTGGTATATCCTTCTTCCAAATACTATGAACCGCCTATGGCAGAAGTTCTTTGAACCATAAGATCACAACCAGGGTGCTCTTGATGAGTTCTCCATTCTATATTGTGGCTCTGCCAGTTCTACCTTTTCTGCATGGGTTATCCGGAAGAAATATGTTGAACTCGTTCGACATACTAATCTATGCATCCACAACTCAGAAAGTTATATGTACCTTTGAGTTGTTCCCCTTCCGTTATATTCCGATCTTCGTCTATCAATTGATAGTGAGGAGTATGTATGCATTCGTGTTCATCGATGCCTAGCACCCTTGTGGTTCGTCAAGCCATTCTATTCCAGAATGACTAGGAGAAACAAACTCCAGTACCTCATCCATTTCTGGGATCGGGTCAAAGTGGTTGTATTCCGCAGATCAAAATGCCAATCCAGCTTTTGTTCTGTTCTACCTCGGAGTATTACCCCCTTTATGTCAGGAGTGTCATAGGAAATGCAGCATCTCTCATGAATTCTTGACGTAGTGATACTCCCTCCATCATTATTCATTTCTCGGTTTCCGTGTTGTTGCAACCGGAATGCCGGCAAGTGAGTCGTGATGTGTGAAGTCAATACTCCTAGCAACCATGTTGCTTGGTAGTAAATGGACGAAATTCTCATTCTTAGCGTGTTGGTTATCAAATCATCATTCTAAGATTGATCGTGCTACCTAGTCCATATTTCTGGTGCACTCTTTGATCGAGGAGTTAGGATTGTGCCAATCCCTTGCTCTTTTGATCACATCTTCTTGCCTTGAAAGCAAGGTTGTTCTCGAGCTTAGTAACATATCGGTGGTTCGTGATTTTCCGGATATCTTCTCGGAAGTGTTACCAGGTTGTCACCTGACCGTTATGTTGAGTTCATGATCAAGTTGGTTTTTCGATAAACCACTTTTCCCCAAGAACCTGTGTTGGATACCCCTGAACTAATTGGTTAAGCTAAAACAACAACTTGGAGAGTTGGAAGATAAAAGCTTAATCTACTTAGTTCACTCTTAAGGGATATCCTCGTGTGTGTGTGTGCTGAAGAAAGGTGATATCTTCATCAATTGGTACTCGTGATCAGTTGTTGGATCTATTGCCTTGACAAAACTTTGACTTGAGTATGGGATATCGTCAAGTCAAATCAGAACCAACGATGTTTGTAATGTTGTCTTACTCGTGGCTGATCCCTCGAGCATACACCATTACATCTTTCGGTCTGACCAATACTATCACATCGTTCACATGATGGTGGAAGTCCAGTGATATGGAAATACCGATGAGTTGTTGTTGAGCCCATCAGCAGCATTTTATCTCCCCCATGATTCTTGTCGAACGCTACACTAGCATTGGAAACTTTATAAGCATTATCTTCGTGTTTCGTTCATGAAGCATATGTTTGGATGAAAGTAGTGACGTTCCCTGATTCATGTGCATCTGTTGCAAGTTGCCGCCGTGAATTTGGGAAAGTTTGTCTTGCTTTCTCTGGAATCATCCCAAATCGGTCACGCATACATGCGAAGTATACTGTGGTTTGGAGACTTGCAACCTTCATTCTATATGTATCCCTAGCACACCAAGCCACTGATTGATTTGTTCAAGGAGAGGAAGTTTCTTCTTAGGGGCTAGAATTACGCAAGGACTTCGTTATCCGCAATGATGGTTCCCCACTTGAACTCGGTAGTGTTTTATTATAAGACTACTACGTGGTCATGCTTGTCTGGGACAATGTGTTTACATGTTCGTAGCAGAACCAGCTCATGTTTTGGAGCTTACTATCGTAGTTCATTCCCCGAGAATCTCACAACGTTGTCTCATCGATTTGTGTTGCAAACCTTCATTTTCCTTTCTAGACTCGATGAGTCTGGAATATCCTGTCACCAACCAGATCTGAATCTCAGGCAGATATGATGGTTGGAGCATTTTCCAAGAACTATAATATTGGTCTCTCGATAAACGGTAAAGTGGATGTCATGGCCAACACATCCAGCCGGAAGACCTATTATTGTAGTATCTCGATTGAAGAAAGTTGGCCACCTTTCTGTAAGGATTTCGTAGGATTTACTCCAGAAGTTGTTCCTTATGGATCTATTGTATTCCGAAGTCCGGCCACTACTTGGTGGCTATGCCGATGCTTAAAGCATGACCGTGGTAACCAGTACATCAAGGAGAACATTAGAAGCGGAGTGCTAAATGTCTCTCGGTCGATCATCCAGATATTGTTTCCTTGGCTTCGCTAAGGTGATATCTGGGAAAGTGTCATCTTTCTTTGCATCTGCATCTTCCACCCTTATTCATCATGGTAGCATGTTGTGTTGCTAGGATCCTTGACACGGATATTGGCAGAACCTTGATGAATACGGAAATGCTCAAGTTCTTGAGAGCACGCTCAGGCACTAGGTTCTGACGTTGTCATTAACTGGAATGTGCCCCCGTCCTTGCAGTTGTTGATAGCCATCCAATTGGTGGAATCACCTTTGCCGGTGAACCTTCTCCCCAGTTACTAGAATTATTCCCAACATTTGCATTTTGTTCCCAGCTTGCACCTCAGTAGTTTTGTTCAGGATCATCTTCAAAAGTGGACCTACCATGGATCCCATCCACTTCCGATGATAAGCAAAAATCATCCATTGCGTTGTCTTCAACAAGGTAGTCCACATCGTCCATCCTAGTCCAAGTATGCCATCTCTTCAAGCTGTCTCAAACGATCAATTGTAAATTGCCTTAAGCTGGTATGAAGAGTTCCAACGATCTCTGAATCAAAAGTAATTCTTTTTGCCACTTAAGGGAATAGCTCTACGGGTCACTTTCACTAAGGTGCCTCGATATGGTATTATGGGCAACATAACCTCTCGCTACTTTGAAACCCCCTCACCATCTATTTAGGCGTGGAATTGTTGCCACCAAATCAAACCCCGTTGTTGTTCTTCCATCCCTCCCGATGTGTTTTGTGTCTCAACTTGAGATGTTTCAACATCTCATTCTACGAGTTGATCCTGAGTTGTTCGATCTTCGATAAGATCAATCCTAGTTGAGTTTCTTTCCGTCGTCATCGCGTGGATGAAGATCTCAAAAGCAAGGATGCCAAGATCGACATGATGCAATGAATCAACATCTTTGAGAAGGGCAATCAGATCGTGAAGGTTCTTTATTGGCGTTCCCTCTGTCTTCTTACCTCACGTCTTGAATCTCGGGACGAGATTCTTGTTTAGTGGGGGCGAGTTGTCACATCCCTAGTTCTATTAATGCCTAGTGCTAGCATCTGGTGTTGCATCATGTCTAAATTTTTGAAAGTTGAATTGGGGAAAGCTGAAAGCCCCAGAAATCAAAAAAATGATCAACATTAAAAATTGCTTCAAATAACCTAAGAAAATGTTCCTGTTAAGCTATAAAAATATTGGCAAGAGGTCAAATTCAAACCAATATTTTTGGATTCACAGAAATATTTATTTTGGGCATTTGAGTTAATCCAATAATTATTTGCATTGGACTTATATTTATGATATATTAACTATATGTCCCATAATTCTGATAAATTGTTGAGGGGCTTTGGAATAATCCATTTAGTCCCTGCAAAAATTATCAGAAGTGGAAAAAATAGTTTGGTTCAAAAACCAAATTAAAACCCATTTGCATAAACAGGAAACAGAAAACAAACAGGAAATTAGGAAAAGAACAGAGGCTCACCTGGACCTTACCTGGCCCACCTGTAGCCCACCCACCTGGCCCAGGAGAGAAGCCGGGCCAGCCCACCTACCCCCCCCCCCCCGCTCGTCGTCTTCCTCCTGCCAGTAGGCAGGAGCGAGCACGCGCGCACCCGAGGAGCTCTCCACCTCCTGCTTCGCGCTGGAGGCCGCTCCTTCGTCCTAATCCGCGTCTGGAGACGCGCGAGGCCCTCCTTGACGCCACGCGACACCTGAACCTCTCCCTCTATCTCCCTCGAGCGCCCTCCCTCCTCTGTCTCTCCCGCGCGCGTCCGCCCGAACGCGCTCGTCGCCACCGACGCCGTTCGCCGCGGCCACAGCCACCGCCTCGCCTCCCCGACGCCTCCCAAAGCTCCGCCTCGACCTACCCTTCCTCCTCACCGCTCCAAGCGACGCCGGGAGCCCTGCAGTGACGCCATTGCCGTCGTCTTCACCGACGGGCACCGAAGATCACCGGCCCCGATTCTCCGTCTCCAGGTCGTCCCCGAGCCCGCTGAGTCCTCCCTCGAGATCGTTGTGAGCTCCCACACCTTTCCCCCTCCTCCCCGCACTCGTTCCCACACTCTGGCCGCTCTTTTCACCGGAGCCGTGAGCTCCTCGCCGCCGGTGATGATGCAGACGAGACCAGAGCCACCGCAGCTCACTCCCGAGCATGGCAACGTGCTCCACACCTCACCAGGAGCACGTAGAACCCATCAGTTCCCCTCCCGTGCACCACAACGCCAAAACCGCAGGTGCCGAACTCCGGCCGCCGCGGAAGTGCTCGCCGCCGTCAACCCCGGCCATCCCAGCTACTGTCGCTACCACCACTAGATGCGCGAGAATGCCAGGAAGCCGTAGGAGCAAACCCCGCCTCAAACCATGGCCTGTAGCGAGATCCCGACGATCCCCGCCACGCGAAATGGTCGTCGCCGGCAAAACTCCGGCGACGGTTGACATGGCTCATCATTAGCCACTAATGACCCAGCTAAACCACCTCTAGAGCCACTGCCATGTGGGCCCCTGTGCCAGTTAGGTTAGTTTAATTTTCTGTTTAAAGATTAGTTAAAACCCAGTGGCCCCACGCGTCGGCGTTGACCACGCTGACGTGGCAGTTGACTGGCCCCACCTGTCTGTGAGACAAACCGTCACTGGGTCACTGACCAGTGGGTCCCACTGGTCAGGTTTGACCTGGACCCTACCCCGTTGACCTGCTGACGTCACTGTGACATCAAGCTGACGCAGTAATCCTTTTTCTAGAATTTAAAATAAATCTTAAATGATTTATTTATTTCAGAAAATTGCCTAAACTTCTAAAAATCATAGAAATTCAACCGTAACTCCAAATAAGATAAATTATATATGTAAAATTATCAGAAAAATTCAAGGAATCCATCTGGACCATTTTCATGCATGTTAGAACAACTTAAGGCCACTGTTTAGGACAAATTCAATAAAGGGCATTTAAATAATCATATATGGAGTTGGAATTTGAATCTTATATTCAAACCAACTTCATTTAATTGTGTTGCTAGTTGCATTAGCTCAATCAACAACATATTGCCATGTCATTATCATGCATCATGTTGTGCATTGCATTGATTGTATTCCTTCTCTATTGCCGGTATTTGTCCCCTCTCGATAGACGTGGTACCGACGCTGTGATCATTGACACTGATGAAGACTCAATGTTATCTTCAGAAGTGCCAGGCAAGCACAACCCCCTTGTTCATTCCGATACAAGCCCACTCTCTCGCTCCTGCTCTCTTTTACTGCATTAGGACAACAACGATTCATCTGTTACTTGTTGCGGTAGTTGAACCCCTTATCCTCTGCATGACCTGTCATTGCCACAGTAAATAGATGAAACCCACTAGCATGAGTAGGAGTTGTTTGAGCCCTGATGTGCCTACTCATTCATGCTTGTTTGTCATGCCTGCTACTGCTTAGAGTTGAGTCAGTTCCGATTCATCGGGGATGGATCGGAGATGTGTGAACATGTCCTACTGTGTGTGAGCTAAGTGTGTGAACACGATTTGGTAAAGGTAGCGGTGAGGGGCCATGTAGGAGTACATGGTGGGTTGTCTCATTGCAGCCGTCCTCAGGAACTGAGTTCTGTGTTTGTGATCCATGAAACAGCTACTACCACACGTTGGGCCCTGAAATATGACCCCGCTCGACTTACTGACCCCTCTCGTCCTCTGTCTAGGAGTTGCAATTAGTTTCTGGTGTTTATAGGATATGTGTTGGCGGCCGTGCGTAGCGCTGACCCTAGGGGTGGGCTATGATGCGGTAGATACACTGTGGCACGGTGTACCGGGCGCCCGTTTGGTGTCTCGGGAACCCTGCACACATCGTTTGGGGCTGTGAGCGAAACTCCGGCCGGATCTCCTCGCGGATGGAACCCGAATAGGCAATAAACCTGGACTAGAGACTTGTGTGGTTAGTCAGGTCGTGGTCTACACCCACGTCGGCTTTCGCTTGAAGTCTGCCGAGCACATGTCGTGTGCAGACGCTAAGTGGTGGAAACATGTGTGACGAAGTACACCCCTGCAGGGTTATAAATGATCTATTCGAATAGCCGTGTCCGCGGTAAAGGACTTCTGGGTTGCCTATAACAGTTCATAGACAAGTGAAAGTGGATACCCTAAAACTCGCAAGATAGGCGTGAGTGCTATGGATGGCCTTCTCGTAGGGAGACGGGAGCGGATCCATAGTGGTGTATTGAATGGTGAATTTGTGGACTCGTGTGCGCCACCTCAAAAGAGTTACTTGCAGTCGTAGTTCAGGTTAGCCACTGAGTCAAAGCTGGCTTGCTGCAGTTAAACTCCACCACCCCCTTTGTTGATACCGATGCATATGTAGATAGCTCTTATGTAAGTCTTGCTGAGTACCTTTGTACTCACGTTTGCTTAATCTATGTTTTGCAGAGAGACTTCAATCCCGCTAGTAGTTCCCCTTGGACTTCGACGCTTATCTTGATACCTCAGCTACGATCTTGTGCCCTCGGCAGGATCTGGTAGATAGTCAGGCTTCTTAGCCTTTTTCATTTATAGATGTCTGTACTCAGACATGTTAAGCTTCCGCATGTGCTTTGACTTGTATGCTATGATTGTTGGGTCATGAGACCCATGTTTGTAATATCTCGCTCCTCGGAGCCTAATGAATAATTACTTGAGTTGTAGAGTTATGTTGTGATGCCATGTTGTATTCACACATATCGAGCATATTGTGTGTATGATTGAAATGCTTGGTATGTGTGGGATCCGACTATCTAGTTGTTTATCCTTGGCAGCCTATCATATGGGGAAATGTAGTCTAGTGCTTCTGAGCGATAGTAGTCCGCTACAGCCCGGATCACCGGAGTCCTGCTAGCCCAGCACTACTGCTCAGGCCACTTGACTGGCCGGCATGTGTTTCACTGCATTCCTATGTCTGTCCCTTCGGGGAACTGTCACGCGGTGACATCCGGAGTCCTGCCTAGCCTGCTACAGCCCGGGTTACCGGAGTCCTGTTAGCCCAGTGCTACAGCCCGGATTCACACGCTGTTGACCGACATGCTCGAGGTTGATTCATGTATGCCTGTCCCCATGGGTTAGTGCCGCTTTGGGTTCACGACTAGCCATGTCGGCCCGGGTTCCTTGTCATATGGATGCTAGCGACACTATCATATACGTGAGCCAAAAGGCGCAAACGGTCCCGGGCCAGGTAAGGTGGCACCCGTGGAAATACCGTGCGTGAGGCCACAAAGTGATATGATGTGTTACATGCTAGATCAGTGTGACTTGGAATCGGGGTCCCGACATTTGAGTGGAAAGATGGATGAACTTATGAAATTATTTTCTAGTAAAAGTGTTTCTTCTGATCCTAATGTATGCCCTTGTCTACTTTAATTGAGAATAATAATGAATCTATGGATGTGAATTTTGTTGGTAGGAACAATTTTGGTAACAACGCGTATAGAGGAAATTTTAATCCTAGGCCTTATCCTAGTAATCCCTCTAATAATTATGGTAATTCCTACAACAATTATTATGGAAATTATAATAAGATGCCCTCTGATTTTGAATCTAATATTAAAGAATTTATTACTTTGCAAAAGAATTTCAATGCTTTGATTGAAGAAAAATTGCTTAAGATTGATGAGTTGGCTAGGAATGTTGATAGAATTACTCTTGATGTTGATTCTTTGAAACTTACATCTATGCCACCTAAGCATGATAACAATGAGTCTCTCAAAGCCATGAGAATTTCCATTGATGAGTGCAAAGAAAGAACCGCTAGGATGCGTGCTAAGAAAGATGCCTTTATAAGAGCGTGTTCTTCTAGTTCCTATGAAAATAAAGATGAAGATCTAAAAGTTATTGATGTGTCCCCTATTAAATCTTTGTTTTGCAATATGAATCTTAATAATGATGGGACTGAATATGATCCACCTTTACCTAGAAGGCGTTCCAAGAATTCGGAGTTTTTAAATCTTGATGCTAAAATTGATGAAAGTGGGATCGAAGAAATTAAAACCCTAGATGTTGCTAAACCCACTATTTTGGATTTCAAGGAATTTAATTATGAAAATTGATCTTTGATTGATTGTATTTCCTTGTTGCAATCTGTAGCACCCCGAGCCCGATGTGCCAGGTGTCTTCCAGTTATTCGCTGTAGTTGCCTTGTCATTGCTTGCGTGTCATGCATCTCTTATCATGTCATCATGTGCATTGCATTTGCATACGTGTTCGTCTCATGCATCCGAGCATTTTTCCCGTTGTCCGTTTTGCAATCCGGCGCTCCTATGTCACCCGGTGGTCCTTTCTACCTCTTTTCGTGTGCGGGTGTTAAACGTTTTTGGATTGGACCAAGACTTGTCATGCGGCCTTGGTTTACTACCGGTAGATCGCCTGTCAAGTTTTGTGCCATTTGGACTTCGTTTGATACTCCAACGGTTAACCGAGGGACCGAAAAGGCCTCGTGTGTGTTGCAGCCCAACACCCCTCCAAAGTGGCCCAAAACCCACCAAAACCTGTTCCATCATCTAGAGCGTTCGATCACGATCTTGTGGCTGCAAACCGCACCTCATTTGGAGCTTCCTAGCTCCCTCTACCTCTAAAATAGACCCCTTCATTTTTGTTTTCGGATCTTTTTCCCTGAAACCCTAAAACTCCTCCCCTCGCGCCGCCAGACGCGTCCTCACCGTGTCAGACATGTCCGTCGGCGGCAGCCACGTTGCCCGACCAATCCCCCGCCGCCACGTCATCCTCCGCTGCTGCTCCAGGCCAACCGGCGCCCGCCACCTGGTCTTCGGCCTCCTCCCCGTCGCCGCGGCCCGCCGGGCCCAGGCACGGCCCGTCGAGGCCCGCGCGGCCGCCCGAGCCGCCCTCGCATCACCGTGCTCCGCCGCCTGCCCGCACCTTACGCGCGCTGCCGCTACCTCGCGCCGGCGCCGCGGCCCCGCTCTCCACCGGCGCCCTGCCCCCCACCTCGGTCGCCGGACCCCGACGCCACCGGTCGCCGGACCCCGACGCCACCGGTCGCCGCCGTCCTCCCCATGCCGCCCCGCGCCCGGATCGGGCCGGATCCGGCGGGATCTAGCCCGGGTCCGCCTACTCCGGCGAGACCCCGTGTTTTCCGGCCACCGTCGTCGCTGTCTCCGGCCGTGCTCCGGCGAGAACTCCGTCCGCGCCTCGGATTCCTTGTTTTCCTCTAATCTTTTGCTCTGTTCCTCATGTCATAACTGCATCACCGTTGCATCGATTCGTGAGTGTAGCATATTAAAATGTTCGTCTCGACGAGTACATCATTTCAAATCATTGCATCATTTTATTTTGAGCTCATCTTGGTGCCCGAAATGCTGTTGGAAGAGGGCTATGTGATGAATTTGTCAGATCTATTTCAGCAAATGGCCTTTTGTCATTTTTGCCATGATTAATGTGTGCATGCTATGACCCTGAGCTCTACATGTGTTTTGTTATATGCCATGCCATCGTTACAGGGGTGTATGCCATGTATTTTTGTGATATTTGTGGTGACTAGCACAAGCGTGCAAAGTAGCGTAATCGTTGATGCTGATTTCAGGGACTTAGGATTATTCTAAGTCCTTGCCCTATCATTATTTTTATGCCATATGTTCATGTTGTTTCCTAGTGATCCATGCCTCTTGAGTATGATCAGTAAGGATGTTTTGTTAATATTGTGGTGCTCTACCCATCCGTGTCTTTGTTTGCATTTATGGAGCACCCTAGCTTGAGTCAATCGAGCTCTAATTTTGCTATAAAATGTTCCTGGCAGATTGTTAACGTGTTTAGCGATTTTGCCGAGCTTGTTGTTGTTGATCCGTGCATGCTATGTTGTTATTCTTGCCATGTATATCTTCTATGCCATGTCTTCTTGATGGGTGTATGCTTAGTTTGTCATTCCATGCTCTGTAGTGAGTGCATCGAGCTCGTAAACATGCCTACTTGTTAATCTGTTTGCATGCTCCAGTTTTTCACTAACTCTGAATCTGTTTATGTTTTTGCTATGTTCACATGCTTGCAATTGTATTTTCTGATCCCTTTTGGCTCAAGGTCACTAAGGGACTTTTGTTATATGCTTAGAGTAGCTTCATTCCATGCCTTGCTTTTCCATGATATGTTCCTGTAGTATGTAGTTTTCATGCTCTAAAGATTGCTTCCTGATGATAAATTCCTGACATGTTATTAATTTCACCAAGTCTGAAACCTGTTATCATTTGCACTTTTGCCATGCTTGTTTGAACCTGTTAATGGATGAATTAGTCGTAGCTCAGTGTTCATCTTTTGTCAAGCATCATGAGTGGACCACTGCCATATATTTTGTTGCCATGTTTGAGTGCTGTAGCATATTTATCTTGATGTATTTAGAAGGCTACCTGCTGTTTATCACAGATCGGTGCCATATTTGTTTTGCTTGCCATTTCCAAACCGTGCATCCGATTCTGGTGATCTTTATATCGATTTCGACCGAAATCACCTCACCTTTCCAGTGGCACTCTTGGATTTCCAAGTTGAGGCCAGGTTTAATCATTCCTTTCTAAATCATGCATATGCATGACATACCGCATCTCGCATATCATGCCATGTTCATGTGTTGATTGTTTACTATGTTGTGTGTGCTTCTTTCCGGTGTTGTTCTTCGGGTTGCTTCCGGTAACATTGCGTTTGTGAGGATATGTTGGCTACACCCGTTTGTCTTCTTCATGGACTCGTTCTTCTTCCTTGCGGGATTTCAGGCAAGGTGACCATACCCTCGAAATCACTTCTATCTTTGTTTGCTAGATGCTCGCTCTTTTGCTATGCCTATGCTGCGATACCTACCACTTGCTTATCATGCCTCCCATATTGTTAAACCAAGCCTCTAACCCACCTTGTCCTAGCAAACTGTTGTTTGTCTTTGTTAATACTTTTCTCAGCCCCTCTTATGGTGTTGTTAGTTGCAGGTGAAGATTGGAGCTTGTTCCATGTTTGGAACATGGATATTTTGTTGGGATATCACAATATCTCTTATTTAATTGATGCATCTATATACTTGGTAAAGAGTGGAAGGCTCGGCCTTATGCCCGGTGTTTTTTCCACTCTTGCCGCCCTAGTTTTCGTCATATCAGTGTTATGTTCTCGGATTTTGCGTTCCTTACACGGTTGGGTTATAATGTGAACCCGTTGACAGTTCGCTTTGAATAAAACTCCTCCAGCAAGGCCCAACCTTGGTTTTACCATTCGCCACCTAGCCTTTTTCCCTTGGGTTAGGCAAGCCCAAGGGTCATCTTTATTTTAACCCCCCCGGGCTAGTGCTTGTCTAAGTGTTGGTCCAAACTGAGCGATGTCCGGAGCTACCAGGGGCAACTCTGGGCTGGCCCACCCGATGTCTGGCTCATCCGGTGTGCCCTGAGAACGAGATATGTGCAGCTCCTATCGGGATTTGTCAGCACAACTGGGTGGCTTTGCTGGTCTTGTTTTCCATTGTCGAGGATGTCTTGGAACCGGGATGCCGAGTCTGATCGGATTGTCTTGGGAGAAGGAATATCCTTCGTTGACCGTGAGAGCTTGTGATGGGCTAAGTTGGGACACCCCTGCAGGGTTTTGAACTTTCGAAAGCCGTGCCCGCGGTTATGGGCAGATGGGAATTTGTTAATGTCCGGTTGTAGAAAACCTGAAGTTAAACTTAATTAAAATACATCAACCGCGTGTGTAGCCGTGATGGTCTCTTCTCGGCGGAGTCCGGAAGTGAACACGGTGTTGGAGTAATGCTTGACATAGGTTGTTCTAGGATCACTTCTTGATCATAGTTGTTCGACCGTGCTTTTGCCTTCTCTTCTCGTTCTCATTTGCGTATGTTAGCCACCATATATGCTAGTCACATGCTGTAGCTCCACCTCATACCTTTACCTTACCCATAAGCTTAAATAGTCTTGATCGCGAGGGTGTGAGATTGCTGAGTCCCCGTGACTCATAGATACTCCAAAACCAGTTTGCAGGTGCCGATGATACCATGCAGGTGACGCAACCAAGCTCAAGGAGGGGCTCGATGAGGATCTTGTCCTTTGTGTGCTTTCGTTCTAGTTGATCAGTAGTGGTGCCCAGTTGGGGTCGATCGGGGATCTGTGTAGCATTTGGGGTAGTCTTCTTTTATTTTGGTTCCGTAGTCGGACCTTGTGTGTATCTGGATGATGTAATGCTTTATTCATGTAATTGTGTGAAGTGGCGATTGTAAGCCAACTATGTATCTCTTTCCCTTATGCATTACATCGGTTGTGTGAAGATTACCTCACTTGCGACATTGCTTTTAATGCGGTTATGCCTCTAAGTCGTGCTTCGACACGTGGGAGATATAGCCGCATCGAGGGTGTTACAAGTTGGTATCAGAGCCTTCCCCGACCTTAGGAGCCCCCTGCTTGATCGAATCACTGGCGTTGTTGAGTCTAGAAAGATGTTTTGAGTCATTTAGGATTATATATATCAGAGAGTTAGGAATTCTTTTTACTCCTCAGTCCCTTTGTCTCTCTGGTGAGGCATCCTGACATAGAGTTTTGACTCTTCTCTTCTCAAATTTCACTAATTTTTTTAGGATCACGCGGGTATCTTGGAATCGTTCCGATGGTTTTGTGACGAGAACATTGTTCTTGGTGCCTCCTGACATTTAGGGGTTGTGGCAGTGTCCCGGGGAGTTGAGCTTCGAGGTGTTGTCATCACAATTTTATCGTTGCAGTTCCGGAATACCTGAGCTCGCCGACATCGAAAATCTCTTTTATGCAGTTGTTGGTGAGATAACCTCGACGCCACCCAGTACTGGGGCGGGAGTTCGGGAGTATTACCATAACTCATATAACGGATGCTTTTCGAAGGTTGAGGTAAATGATTTCCGAAGGTTTCTTGGTTATGTGTTGAAGGATGGATACAGCTGGATGTAGGATTTGCTAGCTTTGAGTGAGATATTATGCTTCCCCTATATCCCCAACACCTGATTGCATAACCGGAAAGGTTCGGGAGTTTATACGTGGGAATTCAAGTAGCTCTTAAGATATCATTCCGATAGATGTATGATATGAAATTGGGGTTCGACGTTTAGTGGTCCGCCTATCCACGGTTGGTTTTACAGTGGTCTCGTTGTGTCTTAAAGAGTCCTTGGCTATGCCGACTCGGGGATGCTTCGTATGTCATGTGCACTGCCTTGTACATGATGGTGTTGTACGATCGAGCCCGTGTAGGCCCCACCACAAAAACTTTGGACGAAATCTCTATCATAGGTTTGTTCTGGCTTATTATGCAAGCCAATCCTTGTTTTGTTTTGAGTTGTGGTATTCGAGTTGCTTCGAAGTTAAGAGTTGATTCCATACCTTTCCTAAGCGGTGTTCTTATACTCCGATGTGAATAATAATCCTTCTTGAGAATTGAGATTGTCATGTCAATCTTTTTCAACCGGCTTGTTTCTCTTCAAGTGGATCCGATCATTTCAACACCAGCAAGATCATTCATCATTTCTTCTCAACGGTGTTTGTTTTATCTGTCCTAAGTTGTCTTTGTTTTTTCCACCCTCCCACCCTTGTTTCTTCAAGGACCCAGATTTCTTAATCAAGTATCCATCTTATGGATGTGAAGACTCTTCATTCTTGTCTTTCAATGTTCGTATCCGGTGATTCTCATGAAGATTCTAACGGAGCCTCAAGTTCATCATTCTTCATTCTTTTCTTCTCCGGTGGATTCAAGTCAAGCTTTGTTGATCATATCCTTTCCTCGTTTCAAATGTCTTCTCTTGCCCATGCACCTCTTAATCATCCATTTCTCGCTATTCAATTGTTCCGGAGTGCTCAAGATATCTCAAAGATTCGTGTTTCCACTCTGTTTTCGTTCAAGTTCTTTCAAGGATGTTATCTCATTGAAGCCATTTAATTCAACCGGCGCAATCTCTCTTTCAAATCGTTCAACGGTGTTTCTTTTGAGTGGGCCCTAACCCACAGGTCTTTTTCTAGGATCTTACCTGACTCTTCTAATTTTCCCGGAGCTATCCTGAAATTCTTTCAAAGTTGACATAAGAATGAATTATCATCAGTCATATGTATTTCTCTAAGATCGGTCAAATTCTTTTCATCGTTGGTTCAACCTCTTCGCTTTAGATTCTCCCGGAGTGTCTAAACAATTCATGGTGGTGTCTCTCATCGTCTTTCTCAACATTTGAAGACCGAAGAAGAATTTTTCCTCCATATCTTGCTCCATTCTCTTCAAGACTCGTGGTTCTAGCTTCATGCCATCCTCTCATAATTGTTTTCAATTGCGAGAATCCTTTTCACCCATCAGGAGCAATTCAGGAGTCTTTTCAGTTTGATTCTCCGGAGCCCATCATCTCAGAATTATTCATTCCAGCTTTTAGCTCTCATTCTTCAAATCTTACCAGTGCATCATTCAAGTCTTCTCTAATCAGTTCGGGATCTCTTCGTTCACTTGCATCTAAATTATCTCAAGTATCTCCATTCGTTCTCTAATTCTTACCGTTGACTCATCCCTTTACTTCGTTCATTTTCAATTCTTACGGTGGTTCGTTCAAGATTCTTCTTCCTTCGTTTATCATATCAATGCATTCGTGTTTTCCAAATTCTACCGGTGGATCGTTGAAGACCTTGTCAAGTTTACGCTATATCTCTCTTAATCCTTCATACTAGAATAAGTAGTATACCAAATCCTTTGGTTGTCATCAATTTAATTGATGAAGGATAAGCAGAATGTAATTCTTATTCTTGTTTCATCGGAGTGAGTAATTCCTTGTTCCGAAGGTTCTTCAAATTCTCTATTTTAATTGTTTCATCTTTCTTTTCCGGAGTTCCGAGGTTTTCCGTTTTATCTCGTCGCAAAGACCCATCTAATCATTACAAGGATTCACCTTGTGTTTTCAACTTCTCTTTCCTTTCATTTGATCATCCTTTTATTACCGGAGTTCTTGATGGAGGCTCTACATGATGGTTCATCAAGGATTTATTTCCTTCTCGAAGCGTTCATCAAGATTCTTTTCAGAGGAGCTAAAGCATTCTTCTTCTCCCTATCCGGAGTGCAATCCTTTCTACCGTATCATTGGAGGTGGTATTATGTCATTCTTGATAATTTGAGTTCATGTTTCATGATTCACATGTTGTTAAGAATGAGATGTTTTAAATCCATCAATCTCGTCATTGGAGTCATCTGGGTGATATTTCACCTAAAGCTTTCTCTAAGGATTGTTGCTATTAATGGTGATAATATATGATCCAAGTGCTTCATCTATCCTCCCAGTGAAATAATCTTCTCGTCTCCTTGTTCATATCAATCCAATTTATCGTTTCCGTTAGTGGCAGAATTTCACCTTGTAGTTTTGAGATATTCTCCATAAGCCCACTACAAGCTTACTCTTTTCGTTGTTGGTTTTCCAACAATTACGTTCGACCCTTCTCCTAAGATGCTTTCAAGCTCATTCGAGATAAAAGATATTGTTTTTTCTCCTCTGTTCATTCCATTTCATTCTCTCTTTTCTTCCGGAGGCATTGCGATGTTGCTCTTTTCTTCCATTTTCTTGTTTTGTCAAGATCTTGTTCTTTTCGTGCTTATCCATTTAACCGGAGTGTGTGCCCGCTGCTCAAGTTCTTCATTTTATCAAGCCTTGCATATCTTTCCAACCGGAGTGATGTTCGAATTTGTTCTTCCTTGTTCCTTTTCCTAACGGAGTGCTTTCAACTTCACTCTTTCTCGTTGCATTCTTTCTTTCAATTTGTTCAACCTCTCAAGGCTTGTGGTTTCACTCGTTTGTCAAAGAAGCAACTTAGCCTTACCTCTTCTCTTTCTCTTCCGTTTTTCCTCCGGTGCCATTCTAGATCTCGGGACGAGATCCTCTCGTAGTGGTGGGTGTTGTAGCACCCCGAGACAGATGTGCCAGGTGTCTTCCAGTTATTCGCTGTTGTTGCCTTGTCATTGCTTGCGTGTCATGCATCTCTTATCATGTCATCATGTGCATTGCATTTGCATATGTGTTCGTCTCATGCATCCGAGCATTTTCCCCGTTGTCCGTTTTGCAATCTGGCGCTCCTATGTCACCCGGTGGTCCTTTCTACCTATTGTCGTGTGCGGGTGTTAAACGTTTTCGGATTGTACCGAGACTTGTCATGCGGCTTTGGTTTACTACCGGTAGACCGCCTGTCAAGTTTCGTGCCATTTGGACTTCGTTTGATACTCCAACGGTTAACCGAGGGACCGAAAAGGCCTCGTGTGTGTTGCAGCCCAACACCCCTCCAAGTGGCCCAAAACCCACGTAAACCTGTTCCATCATCTAGAGCGTTCGATCACGATCACGTGGCCACAAACAGCACCTCATTTGGAGCTTCCTAGCTCCGTCTACCTCTATAAATAGACCCCTTCATTTTTGTTTTCGGATCTTCTTCCCCGAAACCCTAAAACTCCTCCCCTCGCGCCGCCGGACACGTCCTCACCGCATCGGACATGTCCGCCAGCAGCAGCCACGTCGCCCGACTAATCCCCCGCTGCCACGTCATCCTCCGCTGCCGCTCCAGGCCAACCAGCGCCCGCCACCTGGCCTCCGGCCTCCTCCCCGTCGTCGTGACCCGCCGGGCCCAGGCGCGGCCCGCTGAGGCCCGCACGGCCGCCCGAGCCGCCCTCGCATCACTGTGCTCTGCCGCCTGCCCATGCCTTACGCGCGCCGCCACCACCTCACGCCGGTGCCGCCGCCTCGCTCTCAACCGGTACACTGCCCCGCCGCCTCGGTCGCCGGACCCCGGCGCCACCGGTCGCCGCCGTCCTCCCCATGCCGCCCCACGCCCGGATCGGGCCGGATCCGGCGGGATCTAGCCCGGGTCCGCCTACTCCGGCGAGACCCCGCGTTTTCCGGCCACCTTCGTCGCTATCTTCAGCCGTGCTCCGGCGAGAACTCCGTCCGCGCCTCTGATTCCATGCAAACCCTAGATCTGGGTGAGGTCTATTTCTTCTAAGTCCCCGTTTTCCTCTAATCTTTTGCTGTGTTCCTCATGTCATAACTGCATCACCGTTGCTCCGATTCGTGTGTGTAGCATATCAAAATGTTCGTCTCGACGAGTACATCATTTCATCTCATTGCATCATTTTCTTTTGAGCTCATCTTGGTGCCCGAAATGCTGTTGGAAGAGGGCTATATGATGAATTTGTCAGATCTGTTTCAGCAAATGGCCTTTTGTCATTTTTGCCATGATTAACGTGTGCATGCTATGACCCTAAGCTCTACATGTGTTTTGTTATATGCCATGCCATCGTTACAGGGGTGTATGCCATGTATTTTTGTGATATTTTTGGTGACTAGCACAAGCGTGCAAAGTAGCGTAATCGTTGATGCTGATTTCAGGGACTTAGGATTATTCTAAGTCCTTGCCCTATCATTATTTTTATGCCATATGTTCATGTTGTTTCCTAGTGATCCGTGCCTCTTGAGTATGATCAGTAAGGATGTTTTGTTAATATTGTGGTGCTCTACCCATCCGTGTCTTTGTTTGCATTTATGGAGCACCCTAGCTTGAGTCAATCGAGCTCTACTTTTGCTATAAAATGTTCCTGGCAGATTGTTAACGTGTTTAGCGATTTTGCCGAGCTTGTTGTTGTTGATCCGTGCATGCTATGTTGTTATTCTTGCCATATATAGCTTCTATGCCATGTCTTCTTGATGGGTGTATGCTTAGTTTGTCATTCCATGCTCTGTAGTGAGTGCATCGAGCTCGTAAACATGCCTACTTGTTAATCTGTTTGCATGCTCCAGTTTTTCACTAAGTCTGAATCTGTTTATGTTTTTGCTATGTTCACATGCTTGCAATTGTATTTTCTGATCCCTTTTGGCTCAAGGTCACTAAGGTACTTTTGTTATATGCTTAGGGTAGCTTCATGCCATGCCTTGCTTTGCCATGATATGTTCCTATAGTATGTAGTTTTCATGCTCTAAAGATTGCTTCCTGATGATAAATTCCTGACATGCTGTTAATTTCACTAAGTCTGAAACCTGTTATCATTTGCACTTTTGTCATGCTTGTTTGAACCTGTTAATGGATGAATCAGCCATAGCTCAGTGTTCATCTTTTGTCAAGCATCATGAGTGGATCCCTGCCATGTATTTTGTTGCCATGTGTGAGTGCTGTAGAATATTTATCTTGATGTATTTAGAAGGTTACCTGCTGTTTATCGTAGACCGGTGCCATATTTGTTTTGCTTGCCATTTCCAAACCGTGCATCCGATTCTGGTGATCTTTATATCGATTTCGACTGAAATCACCTCACCTTTCCAGTGGCACTCTTGGATTTCCAAGTTGAGGCCAGGTTTAATTATTCCTTTCCAAATCATGCATATGCATCACATACCGCATCTCGCATATCATGCCATGTTCATGTGTTGATTGTTTACTATGTTGTGTGTGCTTCTTTCCGGTGTTGCTTCTTCGGGTTGGTTCCGGTAACATTGCGTTTGTGAGGATACGTTGGCTACGTCCGTTTGTATTCTTCATGGACTCGTTCTTCTTCCTTGCGGGATTTCAGGCAAGGTGACCATACCCTCGAAATCACTTCTATCTTTGCTTGCTAGATGCTCACTCTTTTGCTATGCCTATGTTGCGATACCTACCACTTGCTTATCATGCCTCCCATATTGTTAAACCAAGCCTTTAACCCACCTTGTCCTAGCAAACCGTTGTTTGGCTTTGTTGCCACTTTGCTCAGCCCCTCTTATAGCGTTGTTAGTTGCAGGTGAAGATTGGAGCTTGTTCCATGTTTGGAACATGGATATTTTGTTGGGATATCACAATATCTCTTATTTAATTAATGCATCTATATACTTGGTAAAGGGTGGAAGGCTCGGCCTTATGCCTGGTGTTTTGTTCCACTCTTGTCGCCCTTGTTTCTGTCATATCAGTGTTATGTTCCTAGATTTTACGTTCCTTACACGGTTGGGTTATAATGGGAACCTGAGGGAGTCCTAGATTAGGGGGTCTCCGGATAGCCGGACTATATCCTTTGGCCGGACTGTTAGACTATGAAGATACAAGATTGAAGACTTCGTCTCGTGTCCGGATGGGACTCTACTTGGCGTGGTAGGCAAGCTAGGAAATACGGATATAGATATCTCCTCCTTTGTAACCGACCTTGTGTAACCCTAACCCTCTCCGGTGTCTATATAAACTGAAGGGTTTTAGTCCGTAAGACAACAACCACAACATACAATCATACCATAGGCTAGCTTCTAGGGTTTAGCCTCTCCGATCTCATGGTAGATCTACTCTTGTACTACCCATATCATCAATATTAATCAAGCAGGACGTAGGGTTTTACCTCCATCAAGAGGGCCCAAACCTGGGTAAAACATTGTGTCCCCTGCCTCCTGTTACCATCTGTCCTAGACGCATAGTTCCGGACCCCCTACCTGAGATCCGCCGGTTTTGACACCGACAGAACCCCTTGACAGTTCGCTTTGAATAAAACTCCTCAAGAAAGGCCCAACCTTGGTTTTACCATTCGCCACCTAGCCTTTTTTCCCTTGGGTTAGGCCAGCCCAAGGGTCATCTTTATTTTAACCCCCCGGGCCAGTGCTTGTCTAAGTGTTGGTCAAAACTGAGCAATGTCCGGAGCTACCAGGGGCAACTCTCGGCTGGCCCACCCGACGTCTGGCTCATCCGGTGTGCCCTGAGAACGAGATATGTGCAGCTCCTATCGGGATTTGTCGGCACATCTGGGTGGCTTTGCTGGTCTTTTTTTACCATTGTCGAGGATGTCTTGTAACCGGGATGCCGAGTCTGATCGGATTGTCTTGGGAGAAGGAATATCCTTCATTCACCGTGAGAGCTTGTGATGGGCTAAGTTGGGACACCCCTGCAGGGTTTTGAACTTTCGAAAGCCGTGCCCGCGGTTATGGGCAGATGGGAATTTGTTAATGTCGGGTTGTAGAAAACCTAAAGTTGACCTTAATTGAAATACATCAACCACGTGTGTAGCCGTGATGGTCTCTTCTCGTCGGAGTCCGGGAAGTGAACACGGTGTTGGAGTAATGCTTGACGTAGGTTGTTCTAGGATCACTTCTTGATCATAGTTGTTCGACCGTGCTTTTGCCTTCTCTTCTCACTCTCATTTGCGTATGTTAGCCACCATATATGCTAGTCGCTTGCTGCAGCTCCACCTCATACCTTTACCTTATCCATAAGCTTAAATAGTCTTGATCGCGAGGGTGTGAGATTGCTGAGTCCCCGTGACTCACAGATACTCCAAAACCAGTTTGTAGGTGCCGATGATACCGTGCAGGTGATGCAACCAAGCTCAAGGAGGGGCTCGATGAAGATCTTGTCCTTTGTGTGCTTTCATTCTAGTTGATCAGCAGTGGTGCCCAGTTGGGGTCGATCGGGGATCTGTGTAGCATTTGGGGTAGTCTTCTTTTATTTTGGTTCCGTAGTCGGACCTTGTGTGTATCTGCATGATGTAATGCTTTATTCATGTAATTGTGTGAAGTGGCGATTGTAAGCCAACTATGTATCTCTTTCCCTTATGCGTTACATGGGTTGCGTGAATATTACCTCACTTGCGACATTGCTTTCAATGCGGTTATGCCTCTAAGTCGTGCTTCAACACGTGGGAGATATAGCAGCATCGAGGGCGCTACACAATCCGTGCTAAATTCTCCTCACACTTATAGTCAAAATAAAGCGTTCACTAAACATATCGTTGATGCCTTGATGCAATCTTATGAAGAAAAACTTGAGTTGGAAGTTTCTATCCCTAGAAAACTTTATGATGAGTGGGAACCAACTATTAAAATTAAGATTAAAGATCATGAGTTCTATGCTTTGTGTGATTTGTGTGCTAGTGTTTCCACGATTCCAAAGACTTTGTGTGATTTGTTAGGTTTCCGTGATTTTGATGATTGCTCTCTAAACTTGCACCTTACAGATTCCACTATTAAGAAACCTATGGGAAGAATTAATGATGTTCTTATTGTTGCCAATAGGAATTATGTACCTGTAGATTTTATTGTTCTTGACATAGATTGCAATCCTTCATGTCCTATTATTCTTGGTAGACCCTTCCTTAGAACGTTTAGTGCAATTATTGATATGAATGAAGGAAATATTAGATTCCAATTTCCGTTAAGGAAAGGCATGGAACACTTTCCTAGAAATAAAATTAAATTACCTTATGAATCTATTATGAGAGCCACTTATGGACTGCCTACCAAAGATGGCAATACCTAGATCTATCCTTGCTTTTTATGCCTAGCTAGGGGCGTTAAACGATAGCGCTTGTTGGGAGGCAACCCAATTTTATTTTTATTCCTTGCTTTTTGCTCCTGTTTAGTAATAAATAATTTATCTATCCTCTGTTTAGGTTGTGTTTTTTGTGTTTAATTAGTGTTTGTGCCAAGTAGAACCGTTGGGAAGACTTGGGGAAAGTCTTGATATCTTGCTGTAAAAAACAGAAACTTTAGCGCTCATGAGAAGTGCTGCCATTTTTATTTGGAAAGTGATATTTAGTTAATTCTTTATGCAGATGACTAATAGATAAATTCCTCACGTCCAGAAATTTATTTTAGAATTTTTGGGGTTCCAGATCTTGCGCTAGCTACAGATTACTACAGACTGTTCTGTTTTTGACAGATTCCGATTTTCGTGTGTTGTTTGCTTCTTTTGATGAATATATGGCTAGTAAAATAGTTTATAAACCATAGAGAAGTTGTAATACAGTAGGTTTAACACCAATATAAATAAAGGATGATTTCATTACAGTGCCTTGAAGTGGTCTTTTGTTTTCTTTCGCTAACGGAGCTCACGAGATTTTCTACTTTAAGTTTTGTGTTGTGAAGTTTTCAAGTTTTGGGTAAAGATTTGATGGATTATGGAACAAGGAGTGGCAAGATCCTAAGCTTGGGGATGCCCATGGCACCCCCAAGATAATCTAAGGACACCTAAAAGCCAAAGCTTGGGGATGCCCCAGAAGGCATCCCCTCTTTTCCTCTACTTCTATCGATAACTTTACTTGGAGCTATATTTTTATTCACCACATGATATGTGTTTTGCTTGGAGCGTCTTGTATGATTTGAGTCTTTGCCTTTTAGTTTACCACAATCATCCTTGCTGTACACACCTTTTTAGAGAGCTATACATGATTTGGAATTTATTAGAATACTCTATGTGCTTCGCTTATATCTTTTTGAGTTATATAGTTTTGCTCTAGTACTTCACTTATATCTTTTAGAGCACGGTGGTGAATTTGTTTTATAGAAACTATTGATCTCTCATGCTTCACTTAGAATATTTTGAGAGTCTTAAATAGCATGGTAATTTGCTTAAATAATCCTAATATGCTAGGTATTCAAGATTAGTAAAATTTCTTATGAGTGTTTTGAATACTAAGAGAAGTTTGATGCTTGATGATTGTTTTGAGATATGGAGGCAATAATATCAAAGTCGTGCTAGTTGAGTAGTTGTGAATTTGAGAAATGCTTGTGTTGAAGTTTGCAAGTCCCGTAGCATGCATGTATGGTAAACGTTATGCAACAAATTTGAAACATGAGGTGTTATTTGATTGTCTTCCTTATGAGTGGCGGTCGGGGACAAGCGATGGTCTTTTCCTACCAATCTATCCCCCTAGGAGCATGCGTGTAGTGCTTGGTTTTTGATGACTTGTATATTTTTGCAATAAGTATGTGAGTTCTTTATGACTAATGTTGAGTCCATGGATTATACGCACTCTCACCCTTCCATCATTGCTAGCCTCTTCGGTACCGTGCATAGCCCTTTCTCACATTGAGAGTTGGTGCAAACTTCGCCGGTGCATCCAAACCCCGTGATATGATACACTCTTTCACACATAAACCTCCTTATATCTTCCTCAAAACAGCCACCATACCTACCTATTATGGAATTTCCATAGCCATTCAGAGATATATTGCCATGCAACTTTCCACCATTTCAGTTTATCATGACACATTCATCATTGTCATATTACTTAGCATGATCATGTAGTTGGCATAGTATTTGTGGCAAAGCCACCGTTCATAATTCTTTCATACATGTCACTCTTGGATCATTGCATATCCCGGCACACCGCCGGAGGCATTCATATAGAGTCATCTCTTGTTCTAAGTATCGAGTTGTAATTCTTGAGTTGTAAGTAAATAGAAGTGTGATGACCATCATTCATAGAGCATTGTTCCAAAAAAATAGAAAGGCCAAATAAAAAAGGGGAAAGGCCAAAAATAATAATATAAAAGGGACAATGCTACTATCCTTTGCCACACTTGTGCTTCAAAGTAGCACCATAATCTTCATGATAGAGAGTCTTTTGTTTTGTCACTTTCATATACTAGTGGGAAATTTTCATTATAGAACTTGGCTTGTATATTCCAACAATGGGCCTCCTCAAGTGCCCTAGGTCTTCGTGAGCAAGCAAGTTGGATGCACACCCACTTAGTTTCTTTTATTGAGCTTTCATACATTTATAGCTCTAGTGCATCTGTTGCATGGCAATCCCTACTCCTTGCATTAACATCAATCGATGGGCATCTCCATAGCCCATTGATTAGCCTCGTTGATGTGAGACTTTCTCCTTTTTTGTCTTCTCCACATAACCCCCATCATCATATTCTATTCCACCCATAGTGCTATATCCATGGCTCGCGCTCATATATTGTGTGAAAGTTTATAGGTTTGAGATTACTAAAGTATGAAACAATTGCTTGGCTTGTCATCGGGGTTGTGCATGATGTGTAACGCCCACGATGCGGCTATATCTCCCATGTGTCGAAGCACGACTTAGAGGCATAACCGCATTGTAAGCAATGTCGCAAGTGGGGTAATCTTCACACAACCCATGTACTGAATGAAGAAAAGAGATACATAGTTGGCTTACACTCTCCACGTCACACAATAGCATAAATATCATTACATTCATCCAGATACAACCAGGGTCCGACTACGGCACCTCTGAGTTATAGCACACGTTCAGCTCGATGACGATCCCCGGACTCCTATCCAGCAAAGTGTCGGGGAAGAGTTCCGTCAGCATGACGGCGTGGTGACGATCTTGATGTTCTACGATCGCAGGGCTTCGCCTAAGCACCACTACAATATTATCGAGGACTATGGTGGAGGGGGCACCGCACACGGCTAAGAGAACAATCTTGAGGATCAACTTGTGTGTCTAGAGGTGCCCCTTGCCCCCGCATATAAAGGAGCAAGGGGGGGTGCGGCCAGCCCTAGGAGGAGGCGCGCAGGAGGAGTCCTACTACCGGGAGTAGGACTCCCCCATTTCCCTAGTTGGATTAGGACTTGAGGGGAAGGAGGAGAGGGAAGAAAGGAAAGGGGGGGGCCCCCCCTCCTTGTCCAATTCGGACTTTTGGGGGGGGGGGGAGGGGCGCGCGGCAGCCCCTAGGCCTCATCTCCTCTTTCTCCACTAGGCCCATTAAGGCCCATTAGGTTACCGGGGGGTTCCGGTAACCTCCCGGTACTCCGGTAAAATGCCGATTTTACCCGGAACACTTCCGATGTCCAAACATTGGCTTCCAATATATCAATCTTTATGTCTCGACCATTTAGAGACTCCTCGTTATGTCCGTGATCACATCCGGGACTCCGAACAAACTTCGGTACATCAAAATATATAAAAACTCATAATGAAACTGTTATCGTAACATTAAGCGTGCGGACCCAACGGGTTCGAGAACAATGTAGACATGACCGAGACATGTCTCTGGTCAATAACCAATAGCGGAACTTGGATGCTCATATTGGCTCCTACATATTCTACGAAGATCTTTATCGGTCAGACCGCATAACAACATACGTTGTTCCCTTTGTCATCGGTATGTTACTTGCCTGAGATTCGATCGTCGGTATCTCAATACCTAGTTCAATCTCGTTACTGGCAAGTCTCTTTACTCGTTTCGTAATACATCATCTCACAACTAACTCATTAGTTGTAATGCTTGCAAGGCTTATGTGATGTGCATTACCAAGAGGGCCCAGAGATACCTCTCCGACAATCGGAGTGACAATCCTAATCTCGAAATATGCCAACCCAACATGTACCTTTGGAGACACCTGTAGAGCTCCTTTATAATCACCCAGTTACGTTGTGACGTTTGGTAGCACACAAAGTGTTCCTCCGGCAAACGGGAGTTGCATAATCTCATAGTCATAGGAACATGTATAAGTCATGAAGAAAGCAATAGCAACATACTAAACGATCGGGTGCTAAGCTAATGGAATGGGTCATGTCAATCACATCATTCTCGTAATGATGTGATCCCGTTAATCAAATGACAACACATGTCTATGGTTAGGAAACATAACCATCTTCGATTAACGAGCTAGTCAAGTAGAGGCACACTAGTGACGTTTAGTTTGTCTATGTATTCACACAAGTATTATGTTTCCGGATAATACAATTCTAGCATGAATAATAAACATTTATCATGATATAAGGAAATAAATAATAACTTTATTATTGCCTCTAGGGCATATTTCCTTCAGTCTCCCACTTGCACTAGAGTCAATAATCTAGATTACACAGTAATGATTCTAACACCCATGGAGCTTTGGTGCTGATCATGTTTTGCTCATGGAAGAGGCTTAGTCAACGGGTCTGCTACATTCAGATCCGTATGTATCTTGCAAATCTCTATGTCTCCCACTTGGACTAGATCCCGAATGGAATTGGAGCGTCTCTTGATGTGCTTGGTTCTTTTGTGAAATCTGGATTCCTTTGCCAAGGCAATTGCACCGGTATTGTCACAAAAGATTTTCATTGGACCGATGCACTAGGTATGACACCTAGATCGGATATGAACTCCTTCATCCAGACTCCTTCGTTTGCTGCTTCCGAAGAAGCTATATACCCCGCTTCACATGTAGATCCCGCCACAATGCTTTGTTTAGAACTGCACCAACTGACAGCTCCACCATTTAATGTAAACACGTATCCGGTTTGCGATTTAGAATCGTCCGGATCAGTGTCAAAGCTTGCATCAACGTAACCATTTACAATGAGCTCTTTGTCACCTCCATATACGAGAAACATATCCTTAGTCCTTTTCAGGTATTTCAGGATGTTCTTCACCGCTGTCCAGTGATCCACTCCTGGATTACTTTGGTACCTCCATGCTAGACTTATAGCAAGACATACATCAGGTCTGGTACACAGCATTGCATACATGATAGAGCCTATGCCTGAAGCATAGGGAACATCTTTCATTTTCTCTCTATCTTCTGCAGTGGTCGGGCATTGAGTCTTACTCAATTTCACACCCTGTAACACAGGCTAGAATCCTTTCTTTGCTTGATCCATTTTGAACTTTTTCAAAATTTTGTCAAGGTATGTGCTTTGTGAAAGTCCAATTAAGCGTCTTGATCTATCTCTATAGATCTTAATGCCCAATATGTAAGCAGCTTCACCGAGGTCTTTCATTGAAAAACTCTTATTCAAGCATCCCTTTATGCTATCCAGAAATTCTATATCATTTCTGATTAGTAATATGTCATCTACATATAATATTAGAAATGCTACAGAGCTCCCACTCACTTTCTTGTAAATACAGGCTTCTCCAAAAGTCTGTAAAAAACCAAATGCTTTGATCACACTATCAAAGCGTTTATTCCAACTCCGAGAGGCTTGCACCAGTCCATAAATGGATCGCTGGAGCTTGCACACTTTGTTAGCTCCCTTTGGATAGACAAAACCTTCCGGTTGCATCATATACAACTCTTCTTCCAGAAATCCATTCAGGAATGCAGTTTTTACATCCATCTGCCAAATTTCATAATCATAAAATGCGGCAATTGCTAACATGATTCGGACAGACTTAAGCATCGCTACGGGTGAGAAGGTATCATCGTAGTCAATCCCTTGAACTTGTCGAAAACCTTGTGCTACAAGTCGAGCTTTGTAGATAGTAACATTACCGTCAGCGTTAGTCTTCTTCTTGAAGATCCATTTATTCTCAATTGCTTGCCGATCTTTGGGCAAGTCAACCAAAGTCCACACTTTGTTCTCATACATGGATCCCATCTCAGATTTCATGGCTTGAAGCCATTTTGTGGAATCTGGGCTCACCATCGCTTCTCCATAGTTCGTAGGTTCATCATGATCTAATAGCTTGACTTCCAGAACAGGATTACCGTACCACTCTGGTGCGGATCTTACTCTGGTTGATCTACGAGGTTCAGCAGTATCTTGTTCTATAGTTTCATGATCATCATCATTAGCTTCCTCACTAATTGGTGTAGGTGTCACAGAAACCGTTTTTTGTGATGTACTACTTTCCAATAAGGGAGCAGGTACAGTTACCTCATCAAGTTCGACTTTCCTCCCACTCACTTCTTTCAAGAGAAACTCCTTCTCTAGAAAGTTTCCAAATTTAGCAACAAAAGTCTTGCCTTTGGATTTGTGATAGAAGGTGTATCCAATAGTTTCCTTTGGATATCCTATGAAGACACATTTCTCCGATTTGGGTTCGAGCTTATGAGGTTGAAGGTTTTTCACATAAGCATCGCAACCCCAAACTTTCAGAAACGACAACTTTGGTTTCTTGCCAAAGCGCAGTTCATAAGGCGTCGTCTTAACGGATTTTGATGGTGCCCTATTTAACGTGAATGTGGCCGTCTCTAAAGCATAACCCCAAAACGATAGCGGTAAATCAGTAAGAGACATCATAGATCGCACCATATCTAGTAAAGTACGATTAAGACGTTCGGACACACCATTACGATGTGGTGTTCCGGGTGGCGTGAGTTGCGAAACTATTCCGCATTGTTTCAAATGTACACCAAACTCGTAACTCAAATATTCTCCTCCACGATCAGATCCTAGGAATTTTATTTTCTTGTTACGATGATTTTCAACTTCACTCTGAAATTCTTTGAACTTTTCAAATGTTTCAGACTTATGTTTCATTAAGTAGATATACCCATATCTGCTTAAGTCATCTGTGAAGGTGAGAAAATAACGATATCCGCCATGAGCCTCAACATTCATCGAACCACATACATCTGTATGTATGATTTCTAACAAATCTGTTGCTCTCTCCATAGTCCCGGAGAACGGTGTTTTGGTCATCTTGCTCATAAGACACGGTTCGCAAGTACCAAGTGATTCATAATCAAGTGGTTCCAAAAGTCCATCAGTATGGAGTTTCTTCATGCGCTTTACACCGATATGACCTAAACGGTAGTGCCACAAATAAGTTGCACTATCATTATCAACTCTGCATCTTTTGGCTTCAACATTATGAATATGTGTGTCACTACTATCGAGATTTAATAAGAATAGACCACTCTTCAAGGGTGCATGACCATAAAAGATATTACTCATATAAATAGAACAACCATTATTCTCTGATTTAAATGAATAACCGTCTCGCATCAAACAAGATCCAGATATAATGTTCATGCTCAACGCTGGCACCAAATAACAATTATTTAGGTCTAATACTAATTCCAAAGGTAGATGTAGAGGTAGCGTGCCGACCGCGATCACATCCACTTTGGAATCATTTCCTACGCGCATCGTCACCTCGTCCTTAGCCAATCTTCGCTTAATCCGTAGTCCCTGTTTCGAGTTGCAAATATTAGCAACAGATCCAGTATCAAATACCAAGGTGCTACTGCGAGCATTAGTAAGGTACACATCAATAACATGTATATCACATATACCTTTGTTCACCTTGCCATCCTTCTTATCCGCCAAATACTTGGGGCAGTTCCGCTTCCAGTGACCAGTCTGCTTGTAGTAGAAGCACTCAGTTTCAGGCTTAGGTCCAGATTTGGGTTTTTCTCCTGAGTAGCAACTTGCTTGCTGTTCTTTTTGAAGTTCCCCTTCTTCTTCCCTTTGCCCTTTTTCTTGAAACTAGTGGTCTTGTTGACCATCAACACTTGATGCTCCTTTTTGATTTCCACCTCCGCAGCTTTCAGCATTGCGAAGAGCTCGGGAATTGTCTTATTCATCCCTTGCATATTATAGTTCATCACGAAGCTCTTGTAGCTAGGTGGAAGTGATTGGAGAATTCTGTCAATAACGCAATCATATGGAAGATTAACTCCCAATTGAATCAAGTGATTATTATACCCAGGCATTTTGAGTATATGCTCACTGACAGAACTGTTCTCCTCCATCTTGTAGCTATAGAACTTATTGGAGACTTCATATCTCTCAATCCGGGCATTTGCTTGAAATATTAACTTCAACTCCTGGAACATCTCATATGCTCCATGACGTTCAAAATGTTGTTGAAGTCCCGATTCTAAGCCGTAAAGCATGGCACACTGAACTATCGAGTAGTCATCAGCTTTTCTCTGCCAGACGTTCATAACATCTGGTGTTGCTCCAGCAGAAGGCCTGGCACCCAGCGGTGCTTCCAGGACGTAATTCTTCTCTGCAGCAATGAGGATAATCCTCAAGTTACGAACCTAGTCCGTGTAATTGCTACCATCATCTTTCAACTTTGCTTTCTCAAGGAACGCATTAAAATTCAACGGAACAACAGCATGAGCCATCTATCTACAATCAAACATAAACAAGCAAGATACTATCAGGTACTAAGTTCATGATAAATTTATGTTCAATTAATCATATTACTAAAGAACTCCCACTTAGATAAACATCCCTCTAATCCTCTAAGTGATCACGTGATCCAAATCAACTAAACCATGTCCGATCATCACGTGAGATGGAGTAGTTTCATTGGTGAACATCACTATGTTGATCATATCTACTATATGATTCACGCTCGACCTTTCGGTCTCCGTGTTCCGAGGCCATATATGTATATGCTTGGCTCGTCAAGTATAACCTGAGTATTCCGCGTGTGCAACTGTTTTGCACCCGTTGTAATTGAACGTAGAGCCTATCACACCCGATCATCGCATGGTGTCTCACCACGAAGAACTTTCAGAACGGTGCATACTCAGGGAGAACACTTCTTGATAATTAGTGAGAGGTCATCTTAAAATGCTACCGTCAATCAAAGCAAGATAAGATGCATAAAAGATAAACATCACCTGCAATCAATATAAGTGATATGATATGGCCATCATCATCTTGTGCTTGTGATCTCCATCTTCGAAGCACCTTCATGATCACCATCGTCACCGGCGCGACACCTTGATCACCATCGTAGCATTGTTGTCGTCTCGCCAATCTTATGCTTCCACGACTATCGCTACCGCTTAGAGATAAAGTAAAGCATTACAGCGCAATTGCATTGCATACAATAAAGCGACAACCATATGGCTCCTGCCAGTTGCCGTAACTCGGTTACAAAGCATGATCATCTCATACAATAAAATTTAGCATCATGTCTTGACCATATCACATCACAACATGCCTTGAAAAAAACAAGTTAGACGTCCTCTACTTTGTTGTTGCAAGTTTTACGTGGCTGCTATGGGCTTAAGCAAGAACCAATCTTACCTACGCATCAAAACCACAACGATAGTTTGTCAAGTTGGTGCCGTTTTAACCTCCGCAAGGACCGGGCGTAGCCACACTTGGTTCAACTAAAGTTGAAGAAACTTACACCCGCCAGCCACCTGTGTGCAAAGCACGTCGGTAGAACCAGTCTCGCGTAAGCGTACGCGTAATGTCGGTCCGGGCCGCTTCATCCAACAATACCGCCGAACCAAAGTATGACATGCTGGTAAGCAGTATGACTTATATCGCCCACAACTCACTTGTGTTCTACTCGTGCATATAACATCAACACATAAAAACCTAGGCTCGGATGCCACCGTTGGGGAATGTAGTAATTTCAAAAAAATTCCTACGCACACGCAAGATCAAGGTGATGCATAGCAACGAGAGGGGAGAGTGTAATCTACGTACCCTCGTAAACCGATAGCGGAAGCGTTATGACAACGCGGTTGATGTAATCGTACGTCTTCACGGTCCGACCGATCAAGCACCGAAACTACGGCACCTCCGAGTTCTAGCACACGTTCAGCTCGATGATGATCCCGGACTCCGATCCAGCAAAGTGTCACGGAAGATTTCTGTCAGCACAACGGCGTGGTGAAGATCTTGATGTTCTACTGTCGCAGGGCTTCGCCTAAGCACCACTACAATATTATCGAGGACTATGGTGGAGGGGGGCACCGCACACGGCTAAGAGAACAATCTTGAGGATCAACTTGTGTGTCTAGAGGTGCCCCTGCCCCCGTATATAAAGGAGCAAGGGGGGCGGGGGTGCAGCCGGCCCTAGGAGGAGGCGCGCAGGAGGAGTTCTACTCCTACCGGGAGTAGGACTCCCCCCTTTCCCTAGTTGGATTAGGACTTGGGGGGAAGGAGGAGAGGGAAGAAAGGAAAGGGGGGCGCCGCCCCTCTCCTTGTCCAATTTGGACTTGGGGGGGGGGGGGAGGGGCGCGCGGCAGCCCCTAGGCCTCCTCTCCTCTTTCTCCACTAGGCCCATTAAGGCCCATTAGGTTACCCGGGGGTTCCGGTAACCTCCCGGTACTCCGGTAAAATGCCGATTTTACCCGGAACACTTCCGATGTCCAAACATAGGCTTCCAATATATCAATCTTTATGTCTCGACCATTTTGAGACTCCTCGTTATGTCCGTGATCACATTTGGGACTCCAAAAAAACTTCGGTACATCAAAATATATAAACTCATAATGAAACTGTTATCGTAATGTTAAGCGTGCGGACCCTACGGGTTCGAGAACAATGTAGACATGACCGAGACATGTCTCCGGTCAATAACCAATAGCGGAACCTGGATGCTCATATTGGCTCCTACATATTCTACGAAGATCTTTATCAGTCAGACCGCATAACAACATACGTTGTTCCCTTTGTCATCGGTATGTTACTTGCCCGAGATTCGATTGTCGGTATCTCAATACCTAGTTCAATCTCGTTACCGGCAAGTCTCTTTACTCGTTTCATAATACATCATCTCACAACTAACTCATTAGTTGTAATGCTTGCAAGGCTTATGTGATGTGCATTACCGAGAGGGCCCAGAGATACCTCTCCGACAATCGGAGTGACAAATCCTAATCTCGAAATACACCAACCCAACATGTACGTTTGGAGACACTTGTAGAGCTCCTTTATAATCACCCAGTTATGTTGTGACGTTTGGTAGCACAGAAAGTGTTCCTCCGGCAAACGGGAGTTGCATAATCTCATAGTCATAGGAACATGTATAAGTCATGAAGAAAGCAATAGCAACATACTAAACGATCGGATGCTAAGCTAATGGAATGGGTCATGTCAATCACATCATTCTCCTAATGATGTGATCCCGTTAATCAAATGAAAACACATGTCTATGGTTAGGAAACATAACCATCTTCGATTAACGAGCTAGTCAAGTAGAGGCACACTAGTGACGTTTAGTTTGTCTATGTATTCACACAAGTATTATGTTTCCGGATAATACAATTCTAGCATGAATAATAAACATTTATCATGATATAAGGAAATAAATAATAACTTTATTATTGCCTCTAGGGCATATTTCCTTCACTTAGATCATCACAAGCTCTCACGGTCAACGAAGGATATTCCTTCTCCCAAGACAATCCGATCAGACTCGGAACCCTGGTTACAAGACATCTCGACAATGGTAAAACAAGTCCAGCAAAACCACCCGAATATGCCGACAATTCCCGATAGGAGCTGCACATATCTCGTTCTCAGGGCACACCAGATAAGCAATCCATACAACTAAAACCATCCCTCGAGTTTCCCCGAGGTGGCGCTGCAAGGGGCTCTAGTTTGGACCAACACTCAGAGGAGCACTGGCCCGGGGGTTTAAATAAAGATGACCCTCGGGCTCCGAAAACCCAAGGGAAAAGAGGCAAGGTGGCAAATGGTAAAATCAATGTTGGGCATTCCTGAAGGAGTTTTATTCAAGGCGAATTGTCAAGGGGTTCCCATTATAACCCAACCGTGTAAGGAACGCAAAATCAAGGAACATAACACCGGTATGACGGAAACTAGGGCGGCAAGAGTGGAACAAAAGACTAGGCATAAGGCCAAGCCTTCAACCCTTTAGCAAGTATATAGATGCATTAAAGTAGACAAGATATAATAATGATATCCCAACAATAAACATGTTCCAACAAGGAACAAACTCCAATCTTCACCTGCAACTAGCAACTCTATAAGAGGGGTTGAGTAAAGCGGTAACATAGCCAAACAACTGTTTGCTAGGACAAGGTGGGTTAGAGGTTTGACATGGCAATATGGGAGGAATGATAAGCAAGTGGTAGGTATCGTAGCATAGGCATAGCAATAGAGCGAGCATCTAGCAAGCAAAGATAGAAGTGATTTCGAGGGTATGGTCATCTTGTCTGCAAAGTTCTCCGAGTAGTCGTTAGCTTGATCCTCGTAAGCGTACTCAACGGGTTCCTCGATCACATACTCGTCTCCCGGCTCTACAAAAAGCAAGAAGCAAAGGGAGACACAATCAACCACGTGCCATGCACAAGCAACATGATGCAAAACATGGCATGATATGCGGGATGTGATATGCGATGCATATGCATGTTTCGGAAAGGAAAGATTGAACATGGCCTCAACTTGGAAAACCAAGAGTGCCACTGTCAAGATGAGTTGATTTCGGTTGAAATCGATATAAATATTACCGGAATCGGATGCACGGTTTGCAAATGGCAAGCAAAACAAATATGGCACCGATCTCCGATTAACAACACGAGGCCACCTAAATGCATCAAGACCAACAAGCTACTGCACTCTAACATAACAACAAAACACATGGAAGTGATCCACTCAAGATGGTTGACAAAATATGAACACTGAGCTATGGCTAATTCACTCAATAGCAGGTTCAAACAAGCATGGCAAAAGTGCAAAAGATATCAGGTTACAGAGTTAGTGAAAATAACATGTCAGGAATTTAACATCAGGAAGCAATGTTTAGAGCAAGATAACGACATGCTACAGGATCATATCAAGGCAAAGCAAAGCATGGCATGAAGCTACTCAAAGCATACAACAAAAGTCCCTTACTGACCATAAGCCAAAGGGATCAGAAAATACAATGGCAACCATGTGAACATAGCAACTTTCGTTAACAGATTCAGACTTGGTAGAAAACTGGAACATGGCAAAACAGATATTAAGTAGGCATGTTTACGAGCTCGATGCACTCACCACAAAGCATTTCATGACAAACTAAGCATACACCCAACAAGTAGACATGGCATAGAAGCTAAACATGGCAAGAACAACCTCATGGCATGCATGGATCAACTACAACAACCTCGGCAAAAAATGCTTAACACGTAAACATTCTGCCAGGAACATTTTATAGCAAAAGTAGAGCTCGATTGAGTCAAGCTAGGGTGCTCCATAATTGCAAACAAAGGCATGGATGGACAGAGCACAAAAATATCTACAAAACATCCTTACTGAACATACTCAAAAGAGGCATGGATCACTCTGTAGCAACAAGAATACATGGCATAAACAATATTAACAGGGCAAAGACTTAGAAGATTTCTAAGTCCCTGAAATCAGCAACATCACGAGAGCTACTTTGCATGCTTGTGCTAGTCACCACAGAGATCACAAAAATACATGGCATACACCCCTGTAAAGATGGCATGGCATACTTCAAAACACATGTAGGGCTCAAGTTCATAGGAGGCACACATCAAACATGGCAAAAATGACAAATGTCCAATTACTGATAAGAATCTGAAACTGGATGTACTACAAGTTTTTTAGGTGTGTCAAATCAATCCTAGATCCTCTCCTAGGGGACTCCTAGGCGATTCCTAGGCGACCTACGCCGGTGGCCACTCCGGCCCCGGCAGCCACCCCCCTGCCGGTGGCCACTCCGGCTCCAGCAGCCACCCTCCCTGTTGTGTGCCACTCCGGCCATAATAGCTACAATATGGCTCCTTTTTCCCTAGACTTTGATCGTGGGAAGAAATTCCAAGGAGACATGAGGCGCAAGTTTGGGCATCCAGTGGTCTTCTCACCGGGGTTTCGTCAACGTGAGTTCACCATGGTGGTCTCTTTCTATAGAGCATCGTTCAAGATTGACACACACATGGTTAGTGTCTCACTTGTTGCTATGTTTGGTGGTTATGCCCAAGGATTTCGAGTGCGTCATCTCAGAGATAGATCTTTTAAGTTTTCGGTTGCTTCAAAATCGGTGGGTTTTGAGATTTATAATGCGGGCAGAATTGTTGAGAAAGAGTTTGAGATGGTTTTTAGCCTCTGGAATTTTGGTGGTCCGAATTGGATTCAAGAAGAGAGAGTGTTCTATGCCGAGCAGGATAAAGAATGGACATTAGTGGGTAGGCATGGTAAAGCAGTGCAACATGATTCCGACGATCGCCGGACTGGTGTTCCGACTCGCCGGAATGCCGGATCAGTTTTTGAACGTCTTTCAGGCCCTATTCAAATTAGGAGTGATCCGAGGGGGGACATAATTGATACTAATGCACGACTTGACGAGGGACAGCGCAATGAGCTCCAAGTTAATACTCATAATCAACGTACCAACAGGTACGTGACATGCTATGCATGCGGGGGGCAGGGTCATTACGCGTGCAACTGCTCGAGGCGAAATCTTCCTGGGCTTTGGCCTTTCATCCCGTTTGACACCTTCCAGAGCCCACCGGAGCAGGCCTGGGCCGAGGGACAGGTGGAGTCGTGGTTTCACTGTGTTGGGCCGGCACTACCGTTAAGGCAAGTCTTGACATTTAAGGAACTGGTCACGGATCTTTTCCCAAATTTTCAGCCGAGACCCTTGCTTGCCTCCTCGCATTCCTCCTCACCCACCAACTTTGCCTCAACCTCGTCTGGCTCACCAACTTCTTCTTCATCACCGGGGAAGGCTTTGGAGCTCTACGCGTCAGAAGAGCCAGCAATGGCTAACATTCCTATCGACCCAACTCCTTTCGTCCCTCACGGTTTCCACATTCAGGAACTGGAGGGGAGAAATGGGGTTTCCAGGGTCATCCTGCTGCGCCGCCCGCATCGGCATGAGGACTGGGGGATTGCGACTATTCATCCTCACCCAAATGCGGTATTCTTCCCTAATGTTCGTGATGTTCTGGAAGAGTTTTTGCAAGGGGAGGAAGAAGTGCAGTTCAGAGAGATTCAACCTTGCCCTTTTGGGGAAGCGTATGTTCAGTTCAGGCATGTGCGGGACAGGGACAGATTGGTCAGCCAGAGTCCACACCCGTTTGGTGATGTTTTTATCTCTTTCACACCGCATAACAAAGGTAGAAATTGGCGCAGAATTCATTTTAACAGAACCTGCTGGCTGCTTTTTGTGGGGGTGCCGTGTGACTACTGTAATACAGAGGATGTATCTGCTGCTATTTCCAAATGGGGTAGAATCATTAGCTGGTAAAAGGAGGATGCTCTTAGAGGAAAGATCGTGGTCAAGGCCAGAGTCACTGAACTCTTGGATGTGCCTAAAAGTATTAGGTGGTCTGAGGGAGAGAGTTTTGAGGAAGAGTCCTGGACTTCCTCTATTGAAGTGTTGTGGGAAGAAATGCTAGGAGGTGGCCCAGCTGATGAAGACCCAATTCCTCCCTCGGGGGTGGACCCACACCCAGTACCTCAGCATGCTAATGATTTCCCTGGTTTCCAACCTCTGCCACCAAACAATGCTCAAGTCAATAATGCAGAATGGGATGAGTGGGATGAGCAGGAGGAAAATGATCACTAGGCCTTTCCACAGCCAAATCCCCCTGTTCCTGTGCAGCAGCAACTGGAGATACCTGTGGCTCCTCAAGATGGTGCTCCTAACAGTAGCATCACCACTACTGTTTCTTTATCTGATGGGCTCTTGTCTCTCACACACTCTGCTAATGAAGAGGTGAACCAGGTGGCACAAATCCCTTTTTTGGCATGGGTCTGCAAAACATTGCCCTGGCTTACCAAGCTGACCCAGAGGAAGCAGAACCTGGCCTTACTGCCCTGGAGGAGGAGAATGTTAACTTACAGGTGCCAGTTCAACCCCTGGAGACTCTTCCTCATGTTCCTGAGCTGCTTGAGCATACTATTCCTATAGCACAACCTCTTGAAGGGGAGTAACACAGTCAACACTTGCCTGCCTCTGAAGAGACCAGTATGCAGAAAATCTCTCAAGTCCATTTAGAGGCTGGCAGTTCTAAAGCACAGGAATTTGCTACTGAAGGAGCTGCTGACAGTGAGAAAGACAAATTGGTGACATTGGGCTCTGAGACTGTGGTTGCTTTGGGGGAGGTGGACAAATCTTCTCTCAAGGGAAAGGAGAATGTCCCCATTGTTCCTTCTGAAGATAATAAAAAAGGTACCTATGGTCCTCATTCTGAACCATGTTCTCCAACTTATTTTGATGTTCAAGAAATTGCTGAATCACATGCTAAAGATATTTTTGATGGCTCTCATTTGATCTCTGAAGAAGGTCTAGACCTGTGGATTCAACATTTTGCACCAGCCACTCAGGGAGCTGTCAGTACCTTTAAGATTGACATTCCAGTAAGTTGGTTTAACTTCATAATCCACCTCCTTTTAACTCCTGACAAGTTTGGTTGGATTATGAAGCTGCTCAAATCTGAATTATGGACTATGTTGACTGCAAACTGTGCTACTGAAGATACTATTGCATTTCACATTCCTGATAACTGCTCCACTTCTCAGGCTCCAAGTTGTAAGGACTTTATGCAGGGAATTGGAAAGGAAAATGAGGGCATTAGCCCTGTTGCTCACTCTTCTAGTGGCACAGGGAGCCCAGTGCAGCAGGTATCCCCAAATAAGGTGCTCCTTCTGCCACTTGGAGAGGCAGTTTCAAGGAAGAGAAGGGAGAAGGAACCTTTGGTGGAAACTAAGGTAAGGAGAAGTGACAGGATTAAGAAAGATAACAATGGTTACAGAAGAAAACCATGTACTGTTCCGACTTGCCTCCCTTGTAATGCTATACCCCCAATAATTCCTAATAAAGTTGTGAAAAATCTGACAAAGAGTTTCTGCAAGGTATCTGAGGAGGAGGCACATGACAAGTTGTCCAAAAAGCTCAAGAAAAAGGAGCAGGAGGAGATGGCCAAGGTCCCCAAGGCCACTGGAGATGTTCACCCTCATGCTGTGTAATCATGATCACACACCTCTACTCCAAGCCTACAAGCCAGTTCCTCTATTTACACAAGTTCCTGCAGCAACAAAGTAGAGTGGCAGTGGCTTCTTTTGGCAATCTATGTAATATAAATGGACTTGGAACTCCCTGCATCCTTTTGCTTAGTTCTGGGAGAACTTTTCTTCTATATGTCTGTACCCCTAACTATGTGATATGGGTCAACTGGGACAAGTGTACTTTGCACACCTTGGAAGAGGATGATGTCCCTACTGCATTTTGCTTTGTTATTGATTTGTTGAGGAAAGAAGTTTCTACTAGGAACATTAAGTTGATTAATTCAGGGACTAACACCAGGGGTTGACACCTGGTTATTAAGTGCAATTTGAATATCTGTGTTAATGAGTAATAACAGATCTTGGAACATCTTAAACTGGAATGTCAGGGGTATTAATTCTTCTGATAAATGGTTGGCCATCAGACAAAAAATTGAGGAGAGTGTAGCTTCTATTGTTTGCATTCAGGAAACTAAAAGAGAGCTTTTTTGACGTTGCATATTTGCACAATTTTTGTCCTCAAATTTTTAATAAGTTTGAATTTCTCCCTTCTGTGGGAGCCTCTGGGGGTATCTTGACAACATGGAAAGACTCATGTTTCACTGGTGAATTGATACTTCAAAATAAGTTCTCCCTCACAGTTCGGTTTACGTGCAAAACATCTCAGCACTCATGGGTGCTTACCAATATTTATGGCCCTTGTAACCAAGAGGATAAGCTAGAATTCATTGACTGGTTAAACTCCATCCAAATAGACATTGAGACTGATTGGATTCTTATGGGAGATTTCATCTTTATCAGATCCCCAGATGACAGGAACAAACCAGGAGGGGATGTAAATCAAATGCTTTTATTCAATGAGGCTATTAGCAACCTAGGGTTGGTGGAATTGCCTCTCAAAGGTAGGCAATATAGCTGGACTAACATGCAAGATAGTCCTCTCCTAGAGAAACTAGATTGGATTTTTACTTCTGCTGCTTGGATGACCTCCTTTCCTGATTCCACTGCACTTCCTTTGGCTAAACCTATTTCTGATCACATTCCATGTATGATCAAAATTGGAACTAGCATCCCAAAGTCTAAGGTTTTCAGGTTTGAAAATTACTGGTTAAAACACAACTCTTTCAAGGATATTGTACAGGCTGCTTGGAACGTTCCAGTGGGTTTCTCTGATCCTGCTAAGAAAATCAATGCCAAATTTAAAAATCTGAGGAGAGCACTGAAACTATGGGACAAGAACCTCTCTTGTATGAAAAAGCAGATTGAGGAGCTCAATGCTTGTATTTTTTCTAGGACATGATTGAGGAATACAGAGACCTAACTTTATTTGAGGCAAATTGTAGGAGACTGTTAAAAGAGTATCTTCTGGAAGTGCTTAATCATCAAAAGATCTACTGGAAACAAAGGGGGAAAATTAATGGAGTTAAGTTTGGAGATGAGAACACAAAATTCTTCCACACTAAGGCCTCAATTAATCATAGACATAACAAGATTGCAATGCTGCTCAATGATGCACAAGTGGAAATCACTGATCATGAAGGCAAGGCTGGTATTCTCTGGGAGGCTTTCAAAAAGAGACTAGGACAGTCAAGTGGGCATAATATGCATTTTGATTTGCATGACTTATATGAAAACAGAGTTGACCCACAAATATTTCAGGACCTTGAAAGGCCTTTCACACAAGAAGAAATTGATGATGTAGTGAAGAACTTGCCAACTGATAAATCCCCAGGTCCAGATGGTTTCAACAATGAATTTATTAAAGCTTGCTGGGACATTATTAAAGAAGATACTACTGCACTCATCATGGCTTTTCATGCTGGCACTGTGAACCTTGAGAGCATCAATACATCTTTCATCACTTTAATCCCTAAAAAGGAAGTGCCTCTCACACCAAATGACTTCAGACCCATCTCTTTGATAAATGGCATTATGAAAATCATTACAAAGTTGTTAGCCAACAGACTTCAGGGAGTGATACTACAGATAGTTCATATTAATCAATATGGTTTTTTGAAAAACAGAATGATTCAAGACTGCCTTGGGTGGGCTTATGAGTATATACACCAGTGCCACAAATCTAGAGAGGAGATGTTGGTGATCAAGTTAGATTTTGAAAAAGCATTTGATACTATTGAACATCAGGCAATCATTAACATTTTCAGAGCAAAAGGTTTTGGGGAAAAGTGGATTTCTTGGATGAACCTTATTTTCATATCTGCTTCTTCTGCTGTTATGCTCAATGGAGTTCCTGGGAAGAAATTTTATTGCAAAAGAGGGGCCAGACAAGGTGATCCTTACTCACCTTTGATTTTTGTCCTGGCTGCTGACCTCCTTCAGTCCATTTTTAACAAGGCCATGAGATTGGGGATTATAACTCCCCCCTTCAAGTTAATTCTTGCCCTGATTTTCGAATAGTGCAATATGCTGATGATACCCTGGTCATTATGAAAGCTAATGCCAGAGAGCTCATTTGTATTAAGGAACTACTCAACACTTTTGCTGCAGCCACAGGTTTAAAAGTTAATTATGGCAAGTCAGTCATGGTGCCCATCAATACTGCAGAGGGCAGAGTGGATCTTTTCACTAACACATTGCAGTGCTCCAGAGGTCACTTCCCTTTCACATACTTGGGATTACCTGTAACACCCTCGATGCGACTATATCTCCCACGTGTTGAGGCACGACCTAGAGGCATAATCGCATTGAAGGCATATGTCGCAAGTGAGGTAATCTTCACACAACCCATGTAATACATAAGGGAAAGAGAAACATAGTTGGCTTACAATCGCCACTTCACACAATTCACATGAATAAAGCATTACATCAACCAAATACACTCATGGTCCGACTACGGAACCAAAATAAAAGAAGAACCCCAAATGCGACAAAGGTCCCCGATCGACCCCAACTGGGCTCCACTACTGATCAACTAGAACGAAACAACACAAAGGACAAGATCTTCATCGAGCTCCTCCTGAGCTTGGTTGCTTCATCTGCTCGGTCTCATCCGCACCTGCAAGCTGGTTTTGGAAGTATCTGTGAGCCACGGGGACTCAGCAATCTCGCACCCTCGCGATCAAGACTATTTAAGCTTATGGGTAAGGTAAAGGTATGAGGTGGAGCTGCAGCAAGCGACTAGCATATATGGTGGCTAACATACGCAAAAGAGAGCGAGAAGAGAAGGCAAAGCACGGTTGAGAAATCTATGATCAAGAAGTGAACCTATAGCAACCTACGTCAAGCATTACTCCAGCAACCGTGTTCACTTCCCGGACTCCGCCGGAAAGAGACCATCACGGTTACACACGCTGTTGATTCATTTTAATTAAGGTCAACTTTAGGTTTTCTACAACTGGACATTAACAAATTCCCATCTGCCCATAACCGCGGGCACGGCTTTCGAAAGTTCAAATCCCTGCAGGGTGTCCCAACTTAGCCCATGACAAGCTCTCACGGTCAACGAAGGAATAGACCTCCACCCGAGACTTTCCGATCAGACTCGGTATCCCAGTACAACAAGACATTTCGACAGGGTAAAACTAAACCAGCAACACCGCCCGATGCACCGACATCCTGATGGGAGCTGCACATATCTCGTTCTCAGGGCAACACCGGATGAGACATCCTACGAGTAAAACCAGCCCTCAAGTTTCCCCGAGGTGGCCCCGCAGTCTACTCAGTTCGGACCAACACTTAGATAAGCACTGGCCTGGGGGGGGGTAAAATAAAGATGACCCTCGGGATGCGCGACTCCCAAGGGAAAAAGGCTAGGTGGCGAATGGTAAAACCAATGTTGAGCATTGCTGGAAAAGCTTTACTTAAGGCGAACTGTCAAGGGGTTCCCATTATAGCCCAACCGCGTAAGGGACCCAAAATCCGGGAACATAACACCGATATGACGGAAACTAGGGCGGCAAGAGTGGAACAAAACACCAGGCATAAGGCCGAGCCTTCCACCCTTTACCAAGTATATAGATGCATTAATTAAATAAGATATATATAGTGATATCCCAACAAGTAAATAAATGTTCCAACAAGGAACGGCCTCCAATCTTCACCTGCAACTAGCAACGCTATAAGAGGGGCTGAGCAAAGCGGTAACATAGCCAATCAATGGTTTGCTAGGACATTGGTGGGTTAGAGGCTGAACATGGCAATTTGGGAGGCTGACAAGCAAGTGGTAGGCATCATAGCAATGGCATAGCAAAAGAGCGACAAAACTAGCATAGCAAAGATAGTAGTGATTTCAAGGGTATGATCATCTTGCCTGAGACCCCGCAAGGAAGAAGAACGAGTCCATGAAGAAGACAAACGGACGAAGTTGAACGGATCCTCACAAGCTCGACGTTACCGGAACCAACCCGAAGAAGCAATCACCGGAAAAGAAGCACACAACATAGTAAACAACCACCACATGAACATGGCACGGTGCACAATTAAGTATGATGCATGTCCGGTTTAATGAGGCATGGCATGACAAAGAGCACAAACAATCCTACAAATTAAGTGGAGCTCAATATGCAACGAGTTGCATATTGATGAAACACCACATCAATTATTTAGTTCTCTCTCATTTATGTACCCCAACAATATTAAATGTTGTTAAACATGGCAAGAGGTGAAACATAAAGGGATTATCTATCTAAACAATTTAAATGGGGCCGGATATAGCAAACAACAAATCCGGTAATTCCCCATATGCATTATCAATTTATTGCAACAACAATTTTAAACATCTTAAAGTTGTTAACATGATCCGGATGGCATGTTCAAGTTTATGCAATTTCATTAAAAGTTGACAAGAGCAATATGAAGCATTTGGTCGTCATGGCGGAACAAAAAGGGTGCCACGGCAAAGATAACGGAAATGATGCCACGACAACATTCCGGTTCCGATAGCTCATGGAGATACCGGTGCAAAAGGAAAAGTGACAAGAGCGTGACATGCGATAGAAGGTGGGGTGATCCCGGATACCGGGTTCCCACAAGATGGTGGCATGACAAAAGAGGAGCATCGCAACGAACAATCGCAAACGGTGCAAACACGCGGTTCAGCTCATACACCACACAACATTCGTTCACGGGCGTCGTCTCGGTGGTTATACCTTCGAAGTGTGCAAATGTGACGGTTCTCGATCGGTGCCAAGTTGGGGAAGTAGACGTTCTCGGGACGGTAGAGGAAGTAGTGGTACACGCGTCCGATGGTAATGCTACTCGATCGTTTCGAAGAGGTACTTGGGGTCATCCGAACTTGCCGATCTCGTCATCTCGAAGGGGTACTTGACGTTCTTAGCGATTCCGAAGACGAGGTAGAGGTACACTTGTTGTAGGGGTACTTGTCGGATCCACGGCGACGGTAGAGGTACAAATGTTCTCGCGGTACTTGTCGGTCCAGTCTTGGTGTAGATGTACATCGCAAACGTAGTGGTACTCGCGGACTTCGGCGCCGGTAGTCATACGTGGTTCATTGGGGTACTTGGCGTTTTTGTGTAGCCGAACTTGAGGGGTCTCGACATCGTGGTACTCGGGTCTTGGCGTGGCTGACCGCAGGCCGGAGCTGATGGTCAACGCAGTCGCAGGGTCGCGGGAAGGGCTCGGCGACGCTCCTGTTGCCGCTCACGACGAAGAAGGGAGGACCATGGGCGCGCGAGGGGGCACTGCCTCGCGGCTGGAAGGACTTGGTGCTGCGGAGGTCGGCAGCGGCAACGGTGGCCGGCGAACTTGGAGCTCCGGGCAAGGCGGAGAAGCAGTGGCGCGGGCGCGGTTCACGAGATGGTGTGGGACCGCGGCCTGGTTCTGCGGGATCCATGGCAGCATCGGACGGGATCCGGCGACGATGTTCAGAGGGACGACGAGGTTTGACGACGGCGCATGGGGTCGCGGTCCGGCGGCTCGGCTCGCCTACGATGGGTGAAGGTAGGGGCGCGGCTGAAGGCACTGGGCCTGGGCGGCGACGAGCTGACGAACGACGGGGACGAGGTGGCGGTGTCATGGAGGCGCGAGGAAGAGAGCGTGAGGAGGGAGAGATGGGGATCGGGCGCAGCCCTGTGCATGTGTGCGTGTGGCGCTGCGGGAGGGGAACGCACAGGGAGATCGAGCGTGGGGCTCTCCTGGCGGCGCTAGGAGGAAACGAAGGGGGGAGAGAGGATCGGGGCTCGCAGGGTTAGGGTTAGTTAGACAGAGGCCGGCCGGGCCTTGGGCCACTGGTGGGACGGGGCTGCTGCAGGCCCAAATGGCCAGGCTGGCTAGGCTTCTCTCTTCCCTCTTAATTCTTCTCTTTACAAAAACAGAGAACAATAAGAGAAAGGAAAAGAGAAAAGAGAATGTTAGAGGAAGAATTTGAGCACGGGAATAAATATCCCGGACTCGCATAAATGCGCATGTTCCAAGAAAAATGGAGTGGGCATTTTGAAAGTTCAAATTCAAACTCATTTGATTTAAAATCAAATGGTTTGAATAGGAAGTGAGGGTTAGGAAGGTCCAAAAATGATCGGATTTTTGGTGGAGCTCCGGAAAATGACGAAAGAATTTATGGGCAAAGTTAAAGGCCAAGAGACGTGATGACTAAAGCATTGGGATTTGCAAGTGTGTTATGGTGAATTGCAAATTAAAGAAATATTTAATATAGCTTCCTATTATCGGGTGGATATGTTATAAAGAGAATCACCATGTGAATTCCCTCGATTTAAATGGACCGAAGATCCACACAATTTATTTAGTTGAGTTAAGAAAAAAATGACATGATGGCATGATGACATGATGCAATGCACATGATGCAATGATAAGATGCAACACGCAAGCAAAGGACAAGGCAACAACAACGAATAATTGGCGGACACCTGGCACATCGGTCTCGGGGCGTTACAACACTCCACCACTACGAGAGGATCTCGTCCCGAGATCTAGGATGGCACCGAAGGGAAAATGGAAGAGAAAAAGAAGAGGTAAAACTAAGTTGCTTCTTTGACAAACGAGTGAAACCAAAGAACCTTGAGAGGTTGAACGAATTCGAGAAAAGAATACAACGAAGGTGAACAAGGTCGAAAACACTCCGTTAGAAAAGAGGGACAAAGAACATTTGCGAAAACCTTGAGGTTGAAGGGAAGATATATATAGAAAACACTCCGGTTAAGGAAGAGGATCAAGGAAGACCAAATTCGGGCAGCACTCCGGTTGAAAAGAGAATAATTGAATAAGAACTTGATAAGGAGATAGAACTTGAAAAGAGGGCACGACACTCCGGTTAAATGAATAAGCAAGAAAGGAACAAGGTCCTGATAAAACAAAAGGAAAAGTTGAAGATAGCAACATCACAATGACTCCGGAACAAAAGAATAGAAGATAGATAATTGAAATAGAAGAATGGAGAAGAAAAACCAACTTCTGCCACAAAAGAGTTTGGAAAGGCATCTTTAGGAGAAGGGTTGAACGGAGTTGTTGGAAAAACCACCAACGAAAAAAATAGGTTGATATGGTCTTATGGAATACATTTCAAATTTTGAGGTGACAACCTGCCACTCACGAGAAAAAGAATTGGATTGATAAGAACAAGGAGACGAGAAACTTATTTCACCAGGAGGATAATTGAAGAAATTGGGTCATTTATAAGCACCATAAATAGCAACAATCCTTAGGGAAGGCTTTAGGTGTAACATGGCACAAGATAACTCCAATGAAGAGATTGATGGGTTTGAAATATCTCATTCTTAATAACATGTGCATCATGAAACATGAATTCAAATTATCAAGAATGACACAATACCACCTCCGGTAATATGGTAGAAAGAATTGCACTCCGGATTACAAGAAGAAGACTGCTTGAGTTCCCCTGAACAGAATATTGATGAACACTTCGAGAAGAAATTAAATGCTTGATGAACCATCATGTAGAACCTTCAAGAAGAGCTCCGGTAATAAAAGAATGATCAAACAGGAAGGAAAAGGAAGTTGAAAACACAAGGTGAATCCTTGTAATGACTTAGATGGATCTCTGTGATGAAATAGTTGAAAAAGGTTGGAACTCTGGGAAAAGAAAGATGAGTACTTGAAACCAAGAATTTAGTCATCGTGAACAAACTCCGGGAGAAAAGATTAACATATGGATGAAACAAGAATAAGAATTACATTATGCTTATCCTTCACCAATTTAAATTGATGACAATCACGGATTTGGCATATTACTAATTCTCATAGAAAGGATTAAGAGAGATATAGCGCAAATTTAATGGACCACTGGTAGGATTGAAACAACGAATGAATATATACGGTAACAAATGACGAGAACTCTTGGACGAACCACCGTAAGAATTGAAAACGATTGAAGAAAATATAAAGAAAACACCGGGAAGAATTATGAAATGAATGAGGAAACTAGAGAGAAATTAGATGCAAGTGAATGAAAATATCACGAGCTGACTAGGGGATATTGAATAATGCCCCCGTAAGATTGGAGAACAATAGCTGAACGCTGAGAATGAATAACTTGAGATGATGGACTCCGGATAATCAAACTGAAAAGACTCCTGAATTGCTCCGGATGGTTGAAAAGAATATCTCACAATCGCAAATAATTATGAGAGGATCGCAACAAGATAGAATCACGAATCTCTGAGAGAGCGGATAGATATGGAGGAAAAATCTTCATCGGTCTTCAAAATCCGAGAATGACGACGAGAAACACCACCGTGAACTGTTGAGGCACTCCGGAATAATGAATAATGGAAAAGGTTGAGCCAACAATGAAAAGAATTTGAAAGATCTTGGAGAAAACACATATGACTGATGATAACTCATACTTACGTCAAACTTGGAAAAGAATTTGAGAGTAACACCGGGAAAATAAGAAGAGTCAGGTAAGATCCTGGAAAAAGACCTGTGGGTTAGGGCCCACTCAAAAGAAACACCGTTGAACGATTTGAAGAGAGATAATGCACCGGTTGAATTAAAAGGCTTGAATGATATAACATCCTCGAAATAGGTTGAACGGATCTCGAATGACAAGACGAGCCTTTTGAGATAGCTTGAGCACGCCGGAACAAATGAATAGCGAGAAGTGAAAGATTAAGAATTGCAACGGCATGAGAAAACCTTGAAATGAGGAAAGGGATACGATCAACACCAACAACTTGAATTGGTTCCACCGGAGAAGAAAACGAGTGATGAGAGACTAACTAGAAGCTCCGTTAGAATCTTCATGAGAATCACCGGATAAGAACATTAAAGGAAAGAATGGAGAGACTTCGCATCAATAAAAGGATACTTGATTAAGAAATCTGAGTCCTTGAAGAAAAACAAAGGGAGGGTGGTTGGGAAAAACAAAGGCAACTTGGAGACGGATGAAACAAACACCGTTGAGAAGAAGTGATAATTGATCTTGCGAATACTGAAGTGATTGGATCCACTAGAAGAGAAACACGCCGGTTTACAAGAAATTGAAATGACAAACTCGATGATCGAGAAGGATTAGTATTAACATAGGAATATGAGAACACCACTTAGGGAAGGTATGGAATCAACATTTGACTTCGAAGCAACTCGAATACCACAACTCAAAACAAAAACAAAAGGATTGGCTTGCAGAATAAGCCAGAACAAACATATGATAGAGATTTCGTCCGGAGTTTTCGTGGTGGGACCTACACGGGCTCGATCGTACAACACCATCATGTACAAGGCAGTGCACATGACATACGAAGCGTCCCCGAGTCAGCATAGCCAAGGACTCTTTAAGACACAACGAGACCACTGTAAAACCGACCGTGAATAGGCGAACCACTAGACGTCGAACCCCAATTTCATATCATACATCTGTCAAAAAGATATCCTAAGAGCTACTTGAATTCCCACCTATGAAACTCCCGAAACTGTCCGGTTATGCAATCAGGTGTTGGGGATACAGGGGAAGCATAATATCTCACCCAAACTAGCAAATCCTACATCCAGCTGTATCCATCCTTCAACACATAACCAAGAAACCTTCGGAAACCATCTACCTCAACCTTTGAAAAGCATCCGTTATACAAGTTATGGCAATACTCCCGAACTCCCGCCCCAGTACTGGGTGGCGTCGAGGTTATCTCACCAACGAACTGCATAAAAGAGATTTTCGATGTCGGCGTACTAAACTCAGGTATTCCAGAATTGCAACGATAAAATTATGATGACAACACCTCAGAGCTCAACTCCCCGGGACACTTCCACTAAACCCCTGACAGGAGGCACCAAGACAATGTTCTCATCATAAAACCATCGGAACAAATCCAAGATACCCGCGTGATCCTAAATTTTTTTAGTGAAATTTGAGAAGAGAAGAGTCAAAACTCTACATGAGGATGCCTCACCAGAGCGACGAAGGGACTGGGGAGTAAACAGAATTCCTAAGCTCTCCGATATATAATTCCTAAATGACTCAAAACATTTTTCTAGACACAACTCGGCTGCTAAAAACGATCAAGCAATGGGGGCTCCTAAGGTCGGGGAAGGCTCTGATACCAACTTATAATACCCTCGATGCGACTATATCTCCCACGTGTCTAGGCACGACTTAGAGGCATAATCGCATTGAAAGCATATGTCGCAAGTGAGGTAATCTTCACACAACCCATGTAATACATAAGGGAAAGAGAAACATAGTTGGCTTCCAATCGCCACTTCACACAATTACATGAATAAAGCATTACATCAACCAAATACACTCATGGTCCGACTACGGAACCAAAATAAAAGAAGAACCCCAAATGCGACAATGGTCCCCGATCGACCCCAACTGGGCTCCACTACTGATCAACTAGAACGAAACAACACAAAGGACAAGATCTTCATCGAGCTCCTCCTGAGCTTGGTTGCGTCATCTGCTCGGTCTCATCGGCACCTGCAAGCTGGTTTTGGAAGTATCCGTGAACCATGGGGACTCAGCAATCTCGCACCCTCACGATCAAGACTATTTAAGCTTATGGGTAAGGTAAAGGTATGAGGTGGAGCTGCAGCAAGCGACTAGCATATATGGTGGCTAACATACGCAAAAGAGAGCGAGAAGAGAAGGCAAAGCACGGTCGAGAAATCTATGATCAAGAAGTGATCCTATAGCAACCTACGTCAAGCATTACTCCAACAACCGTGTTCACTTCCCGGACTCCGCCGGAAAGAGACCATCACGTTTACACACGCTGTTGATTCATTTTAATTAAGGTCAACTTTAGGTTTTCTACAACCGGACGTTAACAAATTCCCATCTTCCCATAACCGCAGGCACGGCTTTCGAAAGTTCAAATCCATGCAGGGTGTCCCAACTTAGCCCATGACAAGCTCTCGCGGTCAACGAAGGAATAGACCTCCACCCGAGACTTTCCGATCAGACTCGGTATCCCAGTACAACAAGACATTTCGACAGGGTAAAACTAAACCAGCAACACCGCCCGATGCGCCGACATCCTGATGGGAGCTGCACATATCTCGTTCTCTAGGCAACACCGGATGAGACATCCTACGAGTAAAACCAGCCCTCAAGTGTCCCCGAGGTGGCCCCGCAGTCTACTCAGTTCGGACCAACACTTAGACAAGCACTAGCCCGGGGGGGTTAAAATAAAGATGACCCTCGGGATGCGCGACTCCCAAGGGAAAAAGGCTAGGTGGCGAATGGTAAAACCAATGTTGGGCATTGCCGGAAAAGCTTTACTTAAGGCGAACTATCAAGGGGTTCCCATTATTGCCCAACCACGTAAGGGACGCAAAATCCGGGAACATAACACTGATATGACGGAAACTAGGGCGGAAAGAGTGGAACAAAACACCAGGCATAAGGCCGAGCCTTCCACCCTCTACCAAGTATATGGATGCATTAATTAAATAAGATATATATAGTGATATCCCAACAAGTAAATAAATGTTCCAACAAGGAACGGCCTCCAATCTTCACCTACAACTAGCAACACTATAAGAGGGCCTGAGCAAAGCGGTAACATAGCCAATCAACGGTTTGCTAGGACATTGGTGGGTTAGAGGCTGAACATGGCAATTTGGGAGGCTGACAAGCAAGTGGTAGGCATCGTAGCAATGGCATAGCAAAAGAGCGAGCAAACTAGCATAGCAAAGATAGTAGTGATTTCAAGGGTATGATCATCTTGCCTGAGATCCCGCAAGGAAGAAGAACGAGTCCATGAAGAAGACAAACGGACGAAGTTGAACGGATCCTCACAAGCTCGACATTATCGGAACCAACCCGAAGAAGCAATCACCGGAAAAGAAGCACACAACATAGTAAACAACCACCACATGAACATGGCACGGTGCACAATTAAGTATGATGCATGTCCGGTTTAATGAGGCATGGCATGACAAAGAGCACAAACAATCCTACAAATTAAGTGGAGCTCAATATGCAACGAGTTGCATATTGATGAAACACCACATCAATTATTTAGTTCTCTCTCATTTATGTACCCCAACAATATTAAATGTTGTTAAACATGGCAAGAGGTGAAACATAAAGGGATTATCTATCTAAACAATTTAAATGGGGCCGGATATAGCAAACAACAAATCCGGTAATTCCCCATATGCATTATCAATTTATTGCAACAACAATTTTAAATATCTTAAAGTTGTTAACGTGATGCGGATGGCATGTTCAAGTTTATGCAATTTTATTAAAAGTTGACAAGAGCAATATGAAGCATTTGGTCGTCATGATCGAACAAAAAGGGTGCCATGGCAAAGATAACGGAAATGATGCCACGACAACATTCCGGTTCCGATAGCTCATGGAGATACCGGTGCAAAAGGAAAAGTGACGAGAGCATGACATGCGATAGAAGGTGGGATGATCCCGGATACCGGGTTCCCACAAGATGGTGGCATGACAAAAGAGGAGCATCGCAACGAACAATCGCAAACGGTGCAAACACGCGGTTCATCTCATACACCACACAACATTCGTTCACGGGCGTCGTCTTGGTGGTTATACCTTCGAAGTATGCAAACGGGACGGTTCTCGATTGGTGCCAAGTAGGGGAAGTAGATGTTCTCGGGACAGTAGAGGAAGTAGTGGTACACGCGTCTGATGGTAATGGTACTCGATCATTTCGAAGAGGTACTTGGGGTCATCCGAACTTGCCGATCTCGTCATCTCGAAGGGGTACTTGACGTTCTTAGCGATTCCGAAGACGAGGTAGAGGTACACTTGTTGTAGGGGTACTTGTCGGATGCACGGCGACGGTAGAGGTACAAATGTTCTCACGGTACTTGTCAGTCCAGTCTTGGTGTAGATGTACATCGCAAACGTAGTGGTACTCGCGGACTTCGGCGCCGGTAGTCGTACGTGGTTCGTAGGGGTACTTGGCGTTTTCGTGTAGCCGAACTTGAGGGGTCTCGACATCGTGGTACTCAGGTCTTGGCGTGGCTGACAGCAGGCTGGAGCTGATGGTCAACGCAGTCGCAGGGTCGCGGGGAGGGCTCGGCGACGCTCCTGTTGCCGCTCATGATGAAGAAGGGAGGACCATGGGCGCGCGAGGGGGCACTGCCTCACGGCTGGAAGGACTTGGTGCTGCGGAGGTCGGCAGCGGCAACGGTGGCCGGCGAACTTGGAGCTCCGGGCAAGGCGGAGAAGCAGTGGCGCGGGCGCGGTTCAAGAGATGGTGCGGGGCCGCGGCCTGGTTCTGCGGGATCCATGGCAGCATCGGACGGGATCCGGCGACGATGTTCAGAGGGACGGCGAGGTTCGATGACGGCGCACGGGGTCGCGGTCCGGCGGCTCGGCTCGCCGGCGATGGGTGAAGGTAGGGGCGCGGCTGAAGGCGCTGGGCCTGGGCGGCGACGAGCTGACAGACGACGAGGACGAGGTGGCGGTGTCATGGAGGCGCGAGGAAGAGAGCGTGAGGAGGGAGAGATGGGGATCGGGCGCACCCTGTGCGTGTGTGCGTGTGGCGCTGCGGGAGGGGAACGAACGGGGAGATCGAGTGTGGGTCTCTCCTGGCGGCGCTAGGAGGAAATGAAGGGGGGAGAGAGGATCGGGGCTCGCTGGGTTAGGGTTAGTTAGACAGAGGCCGGCTGGGCCTTGGGCCACTGGTGGGACGGGGCTGCTGCAGGCCCAAATTGCCAGGCTGGCTAGGCTTCTCTCTTCCCCCTTAATTCTTCTCTTTACAAAAATAGAGAACAATAAGAGAAAGGAAAAGAGAAAAGAGAATGTTAAAGGAAGAATTTGAGCACGGGAATAAATTTCCCGGACTCGCATAAATGCGCATGTTCCAAGAAAAATGGAGTGGGCATTTTGAAAGTTTAAATTCAAACTCATTTGATTTAAAATCAAATGGTTTGAATAGGAAGTGAGGGTTAGGAAGGTCCAAAAATGATCGGATTTTTGGTGGAGCTCCGGAAAATGACGAAAGAATTTATGGGCAAGGTTAAAGGCCAAGAGACGTGATGACTAAAGCATTGGGATTTGCAAGTGTGTTATGGTGAATTGCAAATTAAAGAAATATTTAATATAGCTCCCATTATCGGGTGGATATGTTATAAAGAGAATCACGATGCGAATTCCCTCGATTTAAATGGACCGAAGATCCACGGAGTTTATTTAGTTAAGTTAAGAAAAAAAATGACATGATGGCATGATGACATGATGCAATGCACATGATGCAATGATAAGATGAAACACGCAAGCAAATGACAAGGCAACAACAACGAATAACTGGCGGACACCTGGCACATCGGTCTCGGGGCGTTACATTACCTCTGGGAATTTACAAACCAACTGTGGAACAATGTCTGCCACTAGTTCAAAGAATTGCCAAAAAAACTTGCTGGACATTCTACATTCATGACACAAGCAGGAAAAGTATTATTGGTCAAATCAGTGCTTGCTTCATTAACCATTTTCTTCATGTGTTTCCTAGATATTCCTATCACTATCAAGCAGCAGATCATTTAATATTTAAGGCACTGCCTGTGGAGGAGCCCTGACTTGGGGGATCGCAGACCAGCACTTGTGGCATGGAAAACTGTATGCAGACCCAAGAGTCAAGGAGGGTTAGGAGTAATGGACATCTTCACACATAACAAGACATTGCTCATGAAAAATCTACATAAGTTTTTCAATAGACATGATATTCCCTGGGTAAATCTTGTTTGGGAGACATACTACAGTACTGGGAATCTACCAGGCAACAGAAGGGAGGGATCCTTCTGGTGGAAGTCAAATCTAGCTCTTATTGATGAATTCAAAGCAATTGCCAGATGTAATGTAGGAGATGGACAAAGTGCTCTGTTTTGGGATGATTGTTGGCATGACTTTGTCATGAAACACAAATTTCACCACCTCATTACTTTTGCCAGAAATACATCTATTACTGTCCATCAAGTTATCCATACTGAGTATCTCCAGGATTTATTCCACATTCCACTGACCATACAATCATATGAGGAATTTCTTGAAATGGAAAATATCTGCATCTCTCTAAGAAGCTCAGAACATTTGCAGTTGAGGGATACATGGAGCTACATCTGGGGCAATGAATTCTACTCCTCAATCAAAGCTTATAAAGTATTAATTGGACATAAGATGACTCCAGCTCACTTCAGTTGGATATGGCAAAGCTCTTGTCAACCTAAACACAATTTTTTTTCTGGCAATTGTTGCATGACAGGGTTAACACTAGGAATCTTCTAAGAAGAAAGAATTTTGAGCTGGATGACTACAATTGTGCTATTAGAAATTGTCAACAGCAGGAGACCTTGCATCACCTTTTTTGGAGCTGCCCTTTTGCCTCACAATGTTGGGATTACATCTGCCCAACCAGAACAACCAACCTGTCAGTGTTGGAAGCTTTTCAAGACCTTAAGGACAAACTGCAACTTCCTTTCTTCATGGAGATTATTATTCTGGGTTCTTGGGCTATTTGGATTTCCAGGAACAACAAGATCTTTGAACATATTACTCCTTTTCAGGGTTGGAAACACATCTACTTGGCAGAGCTCAAGCTATTGAATTTCGGGATGAAGAATAAGTTAATGCCACAATTTTCAGCTTGGTTAGAGTCCATCCTGTAATTATAGGAGTAGTTTAGTTTTTTTCCTCCTTTCTCTCTTCTTCTTTTTTATTTCTCTTTTTTTTATTTTTTGGGGCTCACCTCAAGCCCTTGAGACATTGTTACTTCTTCCTTTCTTAACTTAATAAAAATTGCATTGGGGTTTTACCGTACTGTTTATAGTCGAAAAAAAAGAATCTGAAACTAACATTTCAAAGCCCTCTTGCAACAGCATTTTGGACATGAAGATGAACTCAAATGAACATGGTGCAATGGAATAAAATGAAGTACCCGTCAAGACGAACAATTTGATATGCTACACGCCCAAAACAGAGCCACGGATGCAGAGTTATGGCATGATGAAAAATGCTAAAAATAACTGAAACGGGGCAAAAGTCAACCCTAGTTTTTGGATCCAGATCTGGAACTGCACGCGGATCGAGGCGCTCGCCAGAGTTCGGCGCTAGAGATGGAGATGGTGGTGGTCGGAGCTGACGAGGACGCCGGGGAGTGGGATCCGGCCGGGGTCGACGAAGCCGGCGCCGAGGCGGCGCCGGCGCGGTGGAGCGGGGCGAAGCGGCGACCCGGGTGGCGGAGGCGGCGGTCGGTGCGGCGAAGGGCGACGGCCGGTGCGGCGATGTGCGACGGTGTGCGCGGGTGGAGCGCGGCCCGAGTGGTGGCGCAGGGAGGGCCGGCCACGGGCCAGGCGGGCCGGCGGTGCGGGGGCAGCGGACGCGCCACGTGGCAGCCCCTGGTTGGCTAGGCGTAGCGGTGCGGGGCGTGTTCGGCGGGTGCGGACACGTCCGGCGGCGGAGGCGACGAATTTTTAGGGTTAGGGGAGGAAGAGACCCGGGATTTCGGGGGGAGATGCCTTTTTATAGGTAGAGGGAGCTAGGAGGCTCCAAATTGAGCACGGTTTGCGGCCACGCGATCGTGATCGAACGACCGAGATGATGAAGGGGGTTTAGGTGGGTTTTGGGCCACTTTGGAGAGGTGTTGGGCTGCAACACACACGAGGCCTTCTCGGTTCCTCGGTTAACCGTTGGAGTATCAAACGAAGTCCAAATGGCACGAAACTTGACAAGCGGTCTACCGGTAGTAAACCAGGGCCGCTTGGCAAGTCTCGGTCCAATCCGAGAACGTTTAATACCCGCACACAAAAAGAGATAAAAGGGGACACCGGAGGACATAGGAGCGCCGGAATGCAAAACAGACAACGGGGAAAATGCTCGGATGCATGAGACGAACACGTATGCAAATGCGATGCACATGATGACATGATATATGATGCATGACAAGACAAAAGCAACACGAAGACAAAAGCCCCACAACGAGGAAATATCATAACTTAGTGCCGGAAATGGCAAGAGTTGGAATACATATATGGCAAGTTACATACGGGGTGTTACAACACTCCACCACTATGAAAGGATCTCGTCCCGAGATCTAGGACTGCAAAAACTCCGGGTATTCGGAACGGAGGTGGTCCTCACGTTCCCAGGTGGCTTCACGGTCGGAATGATGTGACCACTTGACTTTCAGGAATTTGATATACTTGTTGCGAGTCTTGCGCTCAGTTTCTTCAAGAATAGCAATGGGGCGCTCATGATAAGACAGGTCTTCTTGGAGATCAATCTCTTCGAAGTTGACAGTGCGGTCAGGAGTCTTGGAACACTTGCGGAGTTGAGACACGTTAAACACGTCGTGAACGTTTGCAAAGTTGGATGTAAGCTCAAGTCGATAGTCGAGATTGCCTCTTTTGCCAATGATCTTGAAAGGACCCACGTATCTAGGGGCAAGCTTCCCTTTGATACCGAAGCGATGAGTACCTTTCATTGGAGAGACGCGGAGGTAGACATGATCTCCGATCTCGAAAGCCAAGTCACGATGCTTGCTATCATAGTAACTCTTCTGGCGCGATTGCGCGGCTTTGAGATTTTCACGAATGACTTTGCACATTTCTTCAGCCTCTATGATCAAGTCATTGCCAAGAAGCTGACATTCACCTGTCTCTAACCAGTTAAGAGGAGTACGACACTTTCTGCCATAGAGAATCTCGAATGGGGCCTTGCCCGAACTCGCTTGGAAGCTGTTGTTGTAGGAGAACTCGGCATATGGAAGACAATCTTCCCACTTCATACCGAAAGAAATGACACATGCCCTGAGCATATCTTCAAGAATTTGATTGACTCGCTCGACTTTGCCACTGGTTTGAGGATGAAAAGCTGTGCTGAAGCAAATGTTGGTGCCCATGGCCTTCTGAAAAGAATCCCAGAACTTGGAGGTAAAGATGCTCCCACGATCCGAAGATATCAACTTCGGAATGCCGTGCAGAGAGACAATCCTGGAGGTATATAGCTCTGCCAACTGAGCTTCTGTGATAGATTCTTTGATGGGCAGAAAATGAGCCACTTTAGTGAGCTTGTCGATGACAACGAAGATAGCATCATTGCCACGCTTGGACTTTGGAAATCCAGTCACGAAGTCCATCTCAATATGGTCAAACTTCCATTCTGGAATGGCAATAGGTTGGAGGAGACCAGCTGGTCGTTGGTGTTATGCTTTCACTCTTCTGCAGACATCACATTCATTCATGAACTGAGCAATCTCGCGCTTCATTCGAGTCCACCAATACGACTGCTTGAGGTCATGGTACATCTTTGTACTACCAGGGTGAATAGGGAAGAGTGAATTGTGAGCCTCGTTCATAATGATTTTACGAAGGTCACCCTTAGGCACAACAATGCGATCCTCGAAGAATAGAGTATCCTTGTCATCAAGACGATAGCACTTGTACTTGGGTTGACTCTTGGCAATCTCAATCTTCACCTTCTTCACCATAGCATCAAGAAGTTGAGCCTCGCAAATCTGATCTTCCAAAGTAGGAGAGACTTGAAGGTTGGCAAGGAATCCTTGAGGAACAACTTGGAGATTAAGTTTGCGGAAAGCTTCACAAAGCTCTGGTTGGTATGGCTTGATAATCAAACTATTGCAGTAATCCTTCCTTCTCAAAGCGTCAGCAATTACATTGGCCTTGCCTGGAGTATATTCAATACTCGGATTATACTCTTGAATCATTTCGACCCAACGAGTTTGCCTGAGGTTGAGGTTGGGCTGAGTGAATATGTACTTGAGACTCTTGTGATCAGTGAAGATGTCCACTTTTCTTCACAATAAGAGATGTCTCCATGTTAAAAGAGCATGGACAACTGCCGCCAACTCGAGGTCATGAGTGGGGTAGTTCTTTTCGTTGGGCTTAAACTGGCAAGAGGTATAGGCCACAACTTTCTTCTCTTGCATCAATACTGCACTGAGACCTTGAAGGGAAGCATCACAGAAGACCTCAGACAGTTTGGATTCATCAAGAAGAGTCAGAACTGGAGCAGTGACTAACTTCTCTTTCAGGGTGTTGAAAGCGATGTCACACTTGGGCGACCAGACATACTTCACATCCTTCTGGAGAAGGTTGTAAATAGGCTTCGTGATCTTTGAGAAGTTCTCAACGAACCTTCGACAATAGCTTGCGAGCCCAAGGAAGCTGCGGAGTTGCTTCACATTCTGAGGTGGTTCCCAATTCACAATTGCAGACACCTTCTTAGGATTAACAGCTATGCCCTTGGCGGAGATGATATGCCCAAGGTAGAGAACCTCATCAAGCCAAAACTCGCACTTTGAAAACTTCACATAGAACTAATGTTCCCTGAGTTTATCTAGCACCAATCTCAAATGCTTGGCATGATCCTCCTTGGTCTTGGAAAAGACCAAAATGTCGTCGAGGTAGACCAAGACGAAGTCATTTGTGTAGGCGTTGAAGATGAAGTTCATCATGCGAGAGAATGTTGGAGGAGCGTTGACAAGACCAAAAGACATGACCGTGTATTCATATGAACCATAGCTTGTTCTGAATGCTGTCTTGGGGATATCTTCTTCACGAATGTGAATCTGATGATAGCCCATACAGAGGTCAAGCTTGGAGAATACTTGAGCACCTTTGAGTTGTTCGAAAAGCTCATTGATGTTGGGAAGTGGGTACTTGTTCTTTATGGTCTTCTTGTTCAATGGATGGTAGTCGACACAAAGTCGGTCCGTTCCATCCTTCTTCTTGACGAAAAGAACACCACAACCCCATGGAGAAGAACTTGGTCAGATGAGACCCATGCATTCTTGAATATCGAGTTGTTTCTTCAGTTCCTTGAACTCTTTTGGTCCAAGCTTGTAAGGACGTTTGCAAACAGGTTCCGTCCAGGCTCAAGATCGATGACGAATTCAACTGGCCGGTGCGGAGGCATTCCTAGAAGCTCTTCTGGAAAGACGTCTTGATATTCACAAACGACTGGAATCTGAGAAATGGCATCCAACTCGCCCTTCTCGTTGAGAGAAAACAGTCGAATGGTATCATCACGAGCAACAAAGATGATTACATCCTCAGACGAATGTGTCAATTGAATCTGCCTGGCAGCACAATCAAGCTGAGCCTTGTGCTTAGAAAGCCAGTCCATTCCGAGAATAAGATCAATATCTGAGTCACCAAGAACATTAGGAGAAGACATGAACTTATAATCACCCAACGTGATAGAAACATCCGGAACGAAAACTTGAGAAGTCATTTGTTGGGCCGAAGAAACAATAGCGAAAGGTCTCAGTAAAACTCGAGTAACCAAATCATGCTTAGATGCAAAAGGTCTCGAGATGAAACAATGCAATGCACCAGTGTCAAAAAGAACTTTTGCAGGAATATCGTTAACAGGAAGGTTACCCATGATAACTTCTGACGAGTCCTCTGCCTGAGCCGCGTTCATCATGTTGACCTTGGCATGCTTGGGATTATGCTTGACCACTGCGGTGCTGGCAGATCTCACAGGAGGAGGAGGAGGAAGACGCCTCTGATTGAAGCATTTGTTGGCATAGTGGCCCTTCTGCTGACACTTGTTGCACCTGACCTCTGAGAGCGGACGGTGATACAGAGCACTTGATCTTGGAGCATGAGACGAAGTCTTGTTCTGAAAGCCTGGGTTGGGTGGGTGGGAAGATCCATTGCCACCTTTGCTCTTCTGCTGATAAGGCTGATGGAATGGAGGAGGAGGAGGCAACCAATACTTTTGCTGCTTAGTTTCCACTTGAGTTGATGAAGAAGGAGTTGCATCTCTGACTCGCTTCTTGGAAGCATCGCACTTGAGCTGCGCAGTCTCTTGTTTCAGTGCCATGTTGTAAAACTCATCGTACTTCTACGGCTTGAAAAGCACAAGAGCTAGTTGGAGATCTTCTCTGAGACCACCTCTGAACTGATAAATCATGCTCTTCTCGTCAGTGACATCTTGCTTAGCGAAATGAGCGAGCTTCTGGAACATGATGTTATACTGGTAAACAGACAAGCTGCCTTGCTTCAGATTGCGGAACTCCTCACACTTGCTCTCAACAACACTTTGAGGAATGTGGTGAGCTTTGAAGTCTTGACGGAATTCATCCCAGGTAATCACACGACCTCCTCTGGAATCTTTGTATTGCTGATACCACTCTGTAGCTTGGTCTTTGAGTTGGAACGAGGCAAACTTGACAAAGTCCTCAGGCCTGACATTGCTGCACTGGAAATGCTTGCAGATATCCACGAGCCAATCATCAGCGTATGTTGCCTCAACATAGTTACTGAAGGTCTTTGGCTGGTTTGCGAGGAACTGGTTGAGTGTAGCAAACTGATTCTGAAAGTTGCCATGGCCTTGATTTCCTTGGTTGCGCTCTCGCAACAGTTGCATAAGCATCTGCGTGTTTGCATTGGTAGCGGCCATCACATCTTGCCATGCCTCCGGAGGTGGAGGTGGTGGTGGCGGTTCAGGATTCTAACGCGTTGGAGGAGCCATCCTGAAGAGGGTGACATCCGTTAGCATCTTGATAGACAAATATTCAAGCTGAATCAAATGGATCGAAATTGCAACATATAGTCTTAACATCCGAACAAGAATGAACGAATGAAATCCAATTGAAATGGTCACACTTCCATAAATCGAGAAGCCACTTAGATAGAGGTAGATGAATAAAACAACAAGGTACGGACAAGAACAAATACTTAGTGAGGATAACCCAATCGCAAACCAAATATTTGCGGAAGAAATACTAGAGCTGCATGAATTCCCACCTATGAAAGTCCCGAAATTATCCCGGTTATGCAATCAGGTGTTGGGGATACAGGGGAAGCATAATATCTCACCCAAAGCTAGCAAACCCTACATCCATATGTATCCATCCTTCAACACATAACCAAGAAACCTCCGGAAATCATTTACCTCAACCTTCAAAAAGCATCCGTTATACGAGTTATGACAATACTCCCGAACTCCCGCCCAAGTACTAGGTGGCGTCGAGGTGATCTCACCAACAACTGCATAAAAGAGATTTTCGATGTTGGCGAAACTCAGGTATTCCAGAACTACAACGATAAAATTGTGACGACAACACCTCAGAGCTCAACTCCCCGGGACACTGCCACAACCCCTAAATGTCAGGAGGCACCAAGAACAATGTTCTTGTCACAAAACCATCGGAACGATTCCAAGATACCCGCGTGATCCTAAATTTTTTAGTGAAATTTGAGAAGAGAAGAGTCAAAACTCTACATCAGGATGCCTCACCAGAGCGACGAAGGGACTGAGGAGTAAAAAGAATCCTACTCTCCGACATATATAATCCTAAATGACTCAAAACATTTTTCTAGACTCAACAACGCCAACGATTCGATCAAGCAGGGGGCTCCTAAGTCGGGGAAGGCTCTTATTACCAACTTGTAACGCCCACGATGCGGTTATATCTCCCACGTGTCGAAGCACGACTTAGAGGCATAACCGCATTGTAAGCAATGTCGCAAGTGGGGTAATCTTCACACAACCCATGTACTGAATGAAGAAAAGAGATACATAGTTGGCTTACACTCGCCACGTCACACAATAGCATAAATATCATTACATTCATCCAGATACAACCAGGGTCTGACTACGGAACCAAAATAAAGACAACCCCAAAATGCAACAATGTCCCCGATCGCCCCAACTGGGCACCACTACTGATTGTATGGAAAAGAAACGTAGTATCGACCTGAGTCCTCATCGAACTCCCATTTAAGCTCAGTAGAATCTCCTGGAGCAGTATCATCGGTCCCTACATATGGTTTTGGAAGGAATATGTGAGTCACGGGGACTCAACAATCTCACACCCTCGCGATCAAGACTATTTAAGCTTATAGGTAGGGAAAAGGTATGAGGTGGAGCTGCAACAAGCACTAGCATATATGGTGGCTAACATACGCAAATGAGAGCGAGAAGAGAAGGTAAAGGCACGATCGTTAAACTATGACCAAGAAGTGATCCCAGAACAACCTACGTTCAAGCATTACACGAGACCGCTTTCTCTTCCCGGACTCCGCCGAAAAGAGACCATCACGGCCACACACTCAGTTGATTCATTTTAAAAAAGTTAAAATTCAGGTTATCTACAACCGGACATTAACAAATTCCCATCTGCCCATAACCGCGGGCATGGCTTTCGAAAGATCAAATCCCTGCAGGGGAGTCCCAACTTAGCCCATCACAAGCTCTCATGGTCATCGAAGGATATTCCTTCTCCCAAGATAATCCGATCAGACTCGGAATCTCGGTTACAAGACATCTCGACAATGGTAAAACAAGTCCAGCAAAACCACTCGAATGTGCCGACAAATCCCAATAGGAGATGCACATATCTCGTTCTCAGGGCACACCGGATAAGCAATCCGTACAACTAAAACCAGCCCTCGAGTTTCCCCGAGGTGGCGCTGCAAGGGGCTCTAGTTTGGACCAACACTCAGAGGAGCACTGGCCCGGGGGTATAAATAAAGATGACCCTCGGGCTCAGGAAACCCAAGGGAAAAGAGGCTAGGTGGAAAATGCTAAAACCAATGTTCGGCATTACTAGAGGAGTTTTATTCAAGGAGAATTGTCAAGGGGTTCCCATTATAACCCAACCGTTTAAGGAACGCAAAATCAAGGAACATAACACCGGTATGACGGAAACTAGGGCGGCAAGAGTGGAACAAAACACCAGGCATAAGGCCGAGCCTTCCACCCTTTACCAAGTATATAGATGCATTAAAGTAGACACGATATAATAATGATATCCCAACAGTAAACATGTTCCAACAAGGAACAAACTCCAATCTTCACCTGCAACTAGCAACGCTATAAGAGGGGCTGAGCAAAGCGGTAACATAGCCGAACAGTAGTTTGCTACGACAAGGTGGGTTAGAGGTTTTACATGGCAATATGGGAGGCATGATAAGCAAGTGGTAGGTATCGTAGCATAGGCATAGCAATAGAGCGAGCATCTAGCAAGCAAAGATAGAAGTGATTTCGAGGGTATGGTCATCTTGCCTGCAAAGTTCTCCGAGTAGTCGTTAGCTTGATCCTCGTAAGCGTACTCAATGAGTTCCTCGATCATGTACTCGTCTCCCAGCTCTACCAAAAGCAAGAACACAAGCAAAGGGAGACACAATCAACCACGTGCAATGCACAAGCAACATGATGCAAAACATGGCATGATATGCGGGATGTGATATGCGATGCATATGCATGTTTCAGAAAGGAAATATTGAACCTGACCTCAACTTGGAAAACCAAGAGTGCCACTAGAAATATGAGTTGATTTCGGTCGAAATCGATATAAAGATCACCGGAGTTGGATGCACGGTTTGCAAATGGCAAGCAAAACAAATATGGCACCGATCTCTTATTAACATCACGAGGCCACCTAAATGCATCAAGAACAACAAGCTACTGCACTCTAACATAACAACAAAACACATGGAAGTGATCCACTCAAGATGGTTGACAAAATATGAACACTGAGCTACGGCTAATTCACTCAATAGCAGGTTCAAACAAGCCTGGAAAAAGTGCAAAATATATCAGGTTACAGACTTAGTGAAAATAACATGTCAGGATTTTAACATCAGGAAGCAATGTTTAGAGCAAGATAACGACATGCTATAGGGTCATATCAAGGCAAAGCAGAGGATGGCATGAAGCTAATCAAAGCATACAACAAAAGTCCCTTATTGACGATAAGCCAAAAGGGATTAGAAAATACAATGGCAACCATGTGAACATAGCAACTTTCGTTAACAGATTCAGACTTGGTAGAAAACTGGAACATGGCAAAACATATATTAAGTAGGCATGTTTACGAGCTCGATGCACTCACCACAAAGCATTTCATGACAAACTAAGCATACACCCAGCAAGTAGACATGGCATGGAAGCTAAACATGGTAAGAACAACCTCATAGCATGCATGGATCAACTACAACAACCTCGGCAAAAATGCTTAACACGTAAACATTCTGCCAGGAACATTTTATAGCAAAAGTAGAGCTCGATTGAGTCAAGCTAGGGTGCTCCATAATTGCAAACAAAGGCATGGATGGATAGAGCACAATAATATCTACAAAACATCCTTGCTGAACATACTCAAAAGAGGCATGGATCACTCTGTAGCAACGAGAATACATGGCATAAAAAATATTAAGAGGGCAAACACTTGGAAGATTTCTAAGTCCCTGAAATCAGCAACATCACGGGAGCTACTTTGCATGCTTGTGCTAGTCACCACAGAGATCACAAAAATACATGGCATACACCCCTGTAAATATGGCATGGCATACTTCAAAACACATATAGGGCTCAAGTTCATAGGAGGCACACATCAAACGTGGCAAAAATGACAAATGTCCAATTACTGATAAGAATCTGAAACTAACATTGCATAGCCCTCTTGCAACAGCATTTTGGACATCAAGATGAACTCAAATGAACATGGTACAATGGAATGAAATGAAATACTCGTCGAGACGAACAATTTGATATGCTACATGCCCAAAACGGAGTCACGGATGCAGAGTTATGGCATGATGAAAAATGCTAAAAATAACTGAAACGGGGCAAAAGTCAACCCTAGTTTTTGGATCCAGATCTGGAACTGCACGCGGATCGAGGCGCTCGCCGGAGTTCGGCGCTGGAGATGGAGATGGTGGTGGTCGGAGTTGACGAGGACGCTGGGGAGCGGGATCCGGCCGGGGTCGACGAAGCCGGCGACGAGGCGGCGCCGGCGTGGTGGAGCGGGGCAGAGCGGCGACACGGGCGGCGGAGGCGGCGGTCGGTGCGGCGGAGGGCGGCGACCGGTGCGGTGAAAGGCGGCGGCCGGTGCGGTGATGTGCGGCGGCACGCGCAGGCGGAGGGCGGCGGAGCGCGGCCCGAGTGGGGGCGCGGGGAGGGCCGGCCACGGGCCAGGCCGGCCGGCGGCGCGGGAGCGGCGGACGCGCCATTTGGCAGCCCCTGGATGGCTGGGCGCGGCGTCGCGGGGCATGTACGGCGGGTGCGGACACGTCCGGCGGCGGAGGGGACGAATTTTTAGGGTTAGGGGAGGAAGAGACCCGAGATTTCGGCGGGAGATGCCTTTTTATAGGTAGAGGGAGCTAGGAGGCTCCAAATTGAGCACGGTTTGCGGCCACGCGATCGTGATCGAGCGACCGAGATGATGGAGGGGGTTTAGGTGGGTTTTGGGCCACTTTGGAGAGGTGTTGGGCTGCAACACACACGAGGCCTTCTCGGTTCCTCGGTTAACCGTTGGAGTATCAAACGAAGTCCAAATGGCACGAAACTTGACAGGCGGTCTACCGGTAGTAAACCAAGGCCGCTTGGCAAGTCTCAGTCCAATCCAAGAAAGTTTAATACCTGCACACAAAAAGAGGTAAAAGGGGATACCAAAGGACATAGGAGCACTGGAATGCAAAACGGACAACGGGGAAAATGCTCAGATGCATGAGACGAACACGTATGCAAATGCGATGCACATGATATGATATGCATGACAAGACAAAAGCAACACGAAGACAAAAACTCTACAATGAGGAAATATCATAACTTAGTGCCGGAAATGGCAAGAGTTGGAATACATATATGGCAAGTTACATGCGGGGTGTTACATAATGAGAGCATTCTTGTGTGACGAAAATGGAGCATGACTAAACTATATGATTTTGTAGGGATGAACTTCCTTTGGCCATGTTATTTTGAGAAGACATAATTGCTTAGTTAGTATGCTTGAAGTATTATTATTTTTATGCCAATATGAACTTTTATCTTGAATCTTTTGGATCTGAATATTCATACCACAATTAAGAAGAATTACATTAAAATTATGTCAAGTAGCACTCCGCATCAAAAATTCTGTTTTTATCATTTACCTACTCGAGGACGAGCAGGAATTAAGCTTGGGGATACTTGATACGTCTCCAACGTATCTATAATTTTTGATTGCTCCATGCTATATTATCTACTGTTTTGGACATTATTGGGCTTTATTATCCACTTTTATATTATTTTTGGGACTAACCTATTAACCGGAGGCCCAACCCAGAATTGCTGTTTTTTTGCCTATTTTAGGGTTTCGAAGAAAAGGAATATCAAACGGAGTCGAAATGGAATGAAACCTTCGGGAACATGATTTTCTCACCGAACATGATCCAGGAGACTTGGACCCTACGTCAAGAAACAAAGGAGGAGGCCACAAGGTAGGGGGGCGCGCCCTCCACCCTCGTGGGCCCCCTGTTACTCCACCGACGTACTCCTTCCTCCTATATATACCTACGTACCCCCAAACGATCAGATACGGATCCAAAACCCTAATTCCACCGCCGCAACTTTCTGTATCCACGAGATCCCATCTTGGGGCCTGTTCGGGAGCTCCGCCGGAGGGGGTATCCATCACAGAGGGCTTCTACATCATCACCATAGCCCCTCCGATGAAGTGTGAGTAGTTAACCTAGACCTACTGTCCATAGTTATTAGCTAGATGGCTTCTTCTCTCTTTTTGGATCTCAATACAATGTTCTCTCCCTCTCTTGTGGAGATCTATTCGATGTAATCTTCTTTTTGCGGTGTGTTTGTTGAGAGCGATGAATTGTGGGTTTATGGTCAAGTCTACCTATGAACAATATTTGAATCTTCTCTGAATTCTTTTATGTATGATTGGTTATCTTTGCAAGTCTCTTCGAATTATTAGTTTGGTTTGGCCTACTAGATTGATCTTTCTTACAATGGGAGAAGTGCTCAGCTTTGGGTTCAATCTTGCGGTGTCCTTTCCCAGTGACAGTAGGGGTAGCAAGGCACGTATTGTATTGTTGCCATCGAGGATAACAAGATGGGATTTTGCATCATATTGCTTGAGTTTATCCCTCTACATCGTGCCATCTTGCTTAAGGCGTTACTCTATTTTCATGAACTTAATACTGTAGACGCATGCTGGATAGCGGTCGATGAGTGGAGTAATAGTAGTAGATGTAGGCAGGAGTCGGTCTACTTGTCTCGGACGTGATGCCTATATACATGATCATACCTAGATATTCTCATAACTATGCTCAATTTTGTTAATTGCTCAACAGTAATTCGTTCACCCACCGTAAAATACCTATGCTCTTGAGAGAAGCCACTAGTGAAACCTATGGCCCCCGGGTCTATCTTCATCATATTAATCTTCAAATACTTAGTAATTTCCTTTGCTTTTTACTTCGATTTTATTTTACTTTGCATCTTTATCATAAAAGTACCAAAAATATTATCTTATCATATATATCAGATCTCACTCTCGTAAGTGGCCATGTAGGGATTGACAACCCCTTATCGCGTTGGTTGCGAGGATTTATTTGTTTTGTGCAGGTGCGAGGGACTCGCGCGTAGCCTCCTACTAGATTGATACCTTGGTTCTCAAAAACTGAGGGAAATACTTATGCTACTTTGCTGCATCACCCTTTCCTCTTCAAGGGAAAACCAACGCAGTGCTCAAGAGGTAGCAGTAATCTAGATTATTGACTCTAGTGCAAGTGGGAGACTGAAGAAAATATTCCCTAGAGGCAATAATAAAGTTATTATTTATTTCCTTATATCATGATAAATGTTTATTATTCATGCTAGAATTGTATTAACCAGAAACTTAGTACATGTGTGAATACATAGACAAACAGAGTGTCACTAGTATGCCTCTACTTGATTAGCTCATTAATCAAAGATGGTTAAGTTTCCTAACCATAGACATGAGTTTTCGTTTGATTAACGGGATCACATCATTAGGAGAATGATGCAATTGACTTGATCCATTCCGTTAGCTTAGCACTTGATTGTTTAGTTTACTGCTATTGCTTTCTTCATGACTCATACAGGTTCCTATGACTATGAGGTTTTGCAACTCCCGATTACTGGAGGAACACATTGTGTGCTACCAAACATCACAACGTAACTAGGTGATTATAAAGGTGCTCTACAGGTGTCTCCGATGGTACTTGTTGAGTTGGCATATATCAATATTAGGATTTGTCACTCCAATTGTCGGAGAGGTATCTCTGGGCCCACTCGGTAATGCACATCACTATAAGCCTTGCAAGCATTATAACTAATGAGTTAGTTGCGAGATGATGTATTACAGAACGAGTAAAGAGACTTGCCGGTAACGAGATTGAACTAGGTATTGAGATACCGACGATCGAATATTGAGCAAGTAACATACCGATGACAAAGGGAACAACGTATGTTGTTATGCGGTTTGACCGATAAAGATCTTCTAGAATATGTGGGAGCAAATATGAGCATCTAGGTTCCGCTATTGGTTATTGACCGGAGACGTGTCTCGGTCATGTCTACATAGTTCTTGAACCCATAGGGTCCGCATGCTTAAAGTTCGGTGACGATCGGTATTATGAGTTTTTTGTTTTGATGTACCGAAGGTAGTTCAGAGTCCCGGATATGATCACGGACATGATGAGGAGTCTCGAAATGGTCGATATGTGAAGATTGATATATTGGACGACTATATTCGGACACAGGAAGTGTTCCGGGTGGTTTCGGGGAAAACCGGAGTGCAGGAGGGTTACCAGAACCCCCCGGGAGAAATAGTGGGCCTTATGGGCCTTAGTGGAGAGAGAGAGGGCTGGCCTAGGGCAGGCCGCGTGCCCCTCCCCCTCCGGTCCGAATTGGACTAGGAGAGGGGGGCACCCTCCTTTCCTTCTCCCTCTCCCCCTTCCTTTCCCCCTCCTAGTAGGAGTAGGAAAGAGGGGAGTCCTACTCCTACTAGGAGGAGGACTCCTCCTCCTGGCGTGCCTACAGGGGCCGACCGGCCTCCCCCTTACTCCTTTATATACGGGGGCAGGGGGGCACCTCTAGACACACAAGTTGATCTGTTGATTTCTCCCAGCCATGTGCGGTGCCCCCCGCCACCATAATCCACCTCGATCATATCGTAGCGGTGCTTAGGCAAAGCCTTGCGTCGGTAGCATCATCATCATCGTCATCACGCCGTCATGCTGACAAAACTCTCCCGTGAAGCTCTGCTGGATCGGAGTTCGTGGGACGTCATCGAGCTAAACGTGTGCTGAACTTGGAGGTGTCGTGCGTTCGATACTTGGATCAGTCAGATCGTGAAGACGTACGGCTACATCAACCACATTGTGCTAATGCTTCCACTTTCAGTCTACGAGGGTACGTGGACACACTCTCCCCTCTCGTTGCTATGCATCACGATGATCCTGTGTGTGCGTAGGAATTTTTTTGAAATTACTACGTTCCCCAACAGCTTCTTCCATGTGGGTCCGTCGTGGGTTTTATTGCCGTCGGTCCTGTCAGTAATGGGCGTCAGTTTTGACCGTCAAAGCTGCTGACATATGGGCCCAGAAGATGCTAACATGGCTGCTTACAAGTTGGACCAAACATCATTTGTTGTGCCATGGATGCTGGCAGGCGGGTCCATACATGGGTGACGTGGCTTCTTACATGTGGAACCATATGCGAGTGACGACGTCCATAACTATCACAGTTTGTACGCGTGGTCAATTTGTTTTATATTGCAAAAGTTGGTGGGCATGTTTGAGCATTTTGGCATGAATTTATGCAAAAATTAAACTTGAGTGCAAATTTAGATGCCGCTGCTTTTATTAAACCGCAAACTCGACAATTGTCAAACTGACTCTCTCATACATTACAATAACTAGCCCTGGTAAAAAACCGCAATATAAAATTAGAAACATGACCCAGTTTCATGACATCCTGGCGCCGCAACCCTGACGATGTACCTAGTCAGGGAAACAAGTTCATCAAGTCTCTTTTCGATAGTCGTAGTTTTCTCTTCATTCGCATTCTTGATGACTGCAAGTTTTTCTGATGGATCGAATATAGTTATACTGGTCAAACACCCCCAATTTCAGGTCCTCAATGTCATCATGTTGCTCTGGTCGGGCATTCTTGACATTTTCAAGTACTTTTTGCTGCTCCAGAATGGTATTGTTGACAGATTGAAGTTAACGCTCCGCATTTGGTAGGAGACGCTTCATAGCTTCACATTCTTGTTATTGCTCCGCCAGGCCTTCTTGACAGCTTTAAGTTCTAGCGTCTTCCATGGCAGTGCCTTCTTCATAGCATCTAGTTCGTCATGCTAGTTTGTCACGCCGTGCTTGACTGCTACTAGTTCTTCCTGCTGCACTGCTAGTGGACTGATGACTAGTTCAGATTGTTGTTTCTTGATAAAATGACCCGTATTAAGGCCATCATTTGAGCTTCCTAACTTTCCCTACAAAAAAACATGCAAGTTACATCATATGGGAGAATTCCAGAAGCTGTAGATGCATCTGCCGCAATATACAGTTACATTGGTGAACAAAGGTCAAAAGTAAGGAAGTTTTTACACAAAAGAGTTGGCCTACTCACCAAGTAACCCACTTTCACTTTGATTTGCTTGAGCTCGGTAATACACATGCATTTAGAGACATGAGCTATTTGAACTCTTGAAGCAGCACATGTAGACCCTTAGTCACCGAGTCTAGTTGACGACGATAATATTCCTGCCATAATGTAGTTAAATACATTATATTATATTGCACAATTTACATCCCATGACACATTACATAGAAAGTAGACATATTATAACCATAGATGAAGAATTTCCTATAACACTGACCTGTACATCTTTACTACTGACTGGATGTGCGTATTTTTGCTCTCTATCATTGCCACATTCATTCAGTTCTTCATGGTGTGTACATCTAACTGAAGGAGCACGTGCTCGTAGATATGATAAAGATGGGTAATCTTTCATACGACGACAATACCAACCAAGTAACTCGAGAAGCTTCTCTTGTCGATATAGGTTCTTCTTCTTCATCCAACCCGTATGCTTGTCCCACTCCATTGTTGACATGTGAACATCTACTGCGTAACGATGATCAGTAGTTGACAGTTGATAACCCACAAGTATAGGGGATCGCAACCATTTTCGAGGGTAGAGTATTCAACCCAAATTTATTGATTCGACACAAGGGGAGCCAAAGAATATTCTCAAGTATTAGCAGCCGAGTTGTCAATTGAACCACACCAGGAAATTAATATCTGCAGCAAAGTATTTAGTAGCAAAGTAATATGATAGTAGTGGTAATGGTAGAAAAAGTAATATTTTTGGTTTTATAATGATTGTAACATTAGCAACGGAAAAAGTAAATAAGAGAAGAACAATATATGAAAAGCTCGTAGGCATTGGATCGGTGATGGAGAATTATGTCGGATGCGATCGATCATGTAACAGTTATAACATAGGGTGACACAGAACTAGCTCCAGTTCATCAATGTAATGTAGGCATGTATTCCGAATATAGTCATACGCGCTTATGGAAAAGAACTTGCATGCCATCTTTTGTCCTACCCTCCCATGGCAGCGGGGTCCTACTGGAAACTAAGGGATATTAAGGCCTCCTTTTAATAGAGTACTGGACCAAAGCATTAACACTTAGTGAATACATGAACTCCTCAAACTACGGTCATCACCGGTAAGTATCCCGATTATTGTCACTTCGGGGTTAACGGATCATAACACATAATAGGTGACTATAGACTTGCAAGATAGGATCAAGAACTCACATATATTCACGAAAAAATAATAGGTTCATATCTGAAATCATGGCACTCGGGCCCTAGTGACAAGCATTAAGCATAGCAAAGTCATAGCAACATCAATCTCAGAACATAGTGGATACTAGGGATCAAACCGTAACAAAACTAACTCGATTACATGATAAATCCCATCCAACCCATCACCGTCCAGCAAGCCTATGATGGAATTACTCATGCACGGCGGTGAGTGTGGCACCCCAACTCAGAGCGACTGGTTTACCCTGCATTGCCAGCCCAGAGACCGTGTCTTCTGGCAACACACAACATATTGGTACAGAAAACAACCAGTTTATTGATGCTAGCGGAACAGAGTTCATATTACAACAGCGGTCGAGGCCAAGCAGCACACTCGGTGCGGCTGAAAAATATGTACATTATTTAGTGAACATAAAGGGGCCTCGATCCGAACAACTATGTGGCAGCGGAATAACGTCGTAGCGGAAGCTCCATATCACAGGGACACCAATGTGGACACGATCTAGACTCGAACAGCGCTCCTTTCCAATGAGACTTTCCTGAAATCTGGCATGACAGGCCAGGTCAGTACATTGAATGTACTTGCAAGCTCACAACAAGCATAATCATAATGACAAACAATATCATGATATTTAACCAACTAAAGTGCAACACTATATGTCAACATGCTGTGATCATGCTTGACCGTCCCTTGGGACAACTTACCAACTGTGATCATCCTCAGATCACAGACACACCACCAATGTGGTAAAACACACCACCAACGTGGTCTTTAACAACATGACTCGTGATCCTTACGGCGATCACAACCACGACCAATATCTGGTCCCAAATTCCTCGATGGCCTTCCTACCATCCTCGACAATGCAAAGTTTTACAGCTTATTGTGCAATTTTTATTATTCGTTGACTCATGGTGGGACCTACTACGAGGTTTCCGTAATTGTGGATGCAGCTATCGATAGATTATGCACTCTGCAGAGGTAGGACACTATACCCACACCACAGAACCCATAGCCTCGTACTCCCATTCGGGTGGACCAACGACATTCCGACGAAACCTGTCCATTGCCACAGCACTCTCCCGGCCACTTCAACCCAAATCCCCAACGGGCTGGTCCTGGGTGGCCCCGTGTCTACCAAAGACACCCCGACCACTATCGTGGTCAAACTCCCACTCGGGGACACTCCCACTCAGGGACTCGGTACCATAATCTCATCAACGAGGACACAAGATTATGTCTTCTTGCCGGGCCAGGGCAAATATGACATAACCTTCCCTAGATGGAGGCACCGACCAGAGGTCGTGTCAATGGACCGAATCAAGGCCCCCCATAAAGGCAAATGTGGTTGCACTGGAAAGAACTCGATTCAGCGGCACCATGACCCAGTCAATGGTGTATTCAAGTTGAGTTATTTTCAGTTTCAACTTTAAACTAACGATGACCTGTGTCATAGCATGCCATGAAATGCAAAACAACACATGCATCATAAAAAAAAGACCGATGTCATTTGTACACCAAGCATAACCGTCAACAACTCACATTACTCTACTAGCTCAAAATGACTCACAACTGTACCAAAATACTTTGCAACAAGTTTCATTAATTTCTTAGGCAAGAAAGAAACTCTGATAACTTTTTCATATGCATAACAAAAGATTTTACTATCAACAATTCTTACTTTCTTTATCACTAAATTAAGTTCAAACTTTCTGTAAAACAAGTAATATGATCTAACAGAATATTTTCTAATAGATTTTTATCACTTTCAGGAAGGCAAAAATATAGCTAAAATAACTAGTATGCATAAGAAAATTATTTCTAACATCACCTCAAATAAATCTTAACTTGCTTTATCCACTAAACTAGTTTCAACTATTCTGTAAATCAGGCATAACAACTATCCAACATTTAACAGAATACAAATCACTCAATAATTATTTAAATGTATAGATTAATCATTTCATTCAAGTGAGAAAATCACAAATATTGGAATGGCATCATAAAAATGTTTCTGTGGCTTGCCTTAGTGCAGATGAGGTTCACAAGCCTCCTAGTGATCCTCAAGACAAGCCTCACCTTCTGAAAATAATTTTAAACACAAAAAGAAAATATCAAGAACACTTCTGAAATTCACCAGAAATTCTAAACAGCTCAGAAAAATCTCATCTTTGGTGAGTTGTTAGATTTTCTTTCAAAGAACATAATGCAAAAAGAATCAATTCATTTGGACTTTTGGTTAAAAAGTTATAACAGTTTGAATTGTTCTATAAATTCAAATGAATTTGAATAAAAGAAAAAGACTGGGGGGTGACGTCGAAGGCGTAAAGCCCAAGGGCGCCACCACTCATACCGCTTCGCGCGCGTACTAAGTGGCTGACTAGCGGGCCCCACTAGTCAGGTGGGAGAAGAGGGAGAAAGAAACAGAGATGGCCGCGGCTTCGCCGGAGCTCTCGCCGGCGACGAGGGCTCTTTGGCCAAAACGAGAGGGAGGGATGGCAAGAGGAGGTCGAGGCGCACCGGCCCGTACCCGTAGCGTGCCTAGGGGTGGTCAGACGGCGTCGGAATCTAGCTCGCGAGCTGAGGCAGAATGAGGGGGTCACCGGAGTTGAAGAAGATGGCGAGCAGGGACCACTCCAGAGGCTCCAAGCGGGCGAGACGGCCTCACCAGAGAGAGGCCGAGGCCCTGGAGGGGTCGCCCAGGCCTGGGAGGGGCTGGAGCTGCCACGGCGACCAGAGGGGATCGCCGCCGAGCTCGAGCTCAGGAATGGAGGCCCGAGGCCTGCCCGACCAGGCTACGGCTTCCTACTCGACCGTGGAGTGTGTGTGAGTGCTGGAGGATGCTTGAGGAGGTTGGCGAGGGGCTCTATATATGGGAGAGCGGCGAGGGTGCTTCGGGTTCCGCCAGTGGACACCTGTCTATGGCGCCCGGCGACGGTCGGCGTCAGTGAGAGGGGGAGAAGGAGACGGAGGTCACGCGGCCACTGTGGGCGAGCAAAGACGAGCACATGATCAAGGGGGTGACGACGAGCACAATATGCTCTGCACTGTTGGGCTGGCCGGACCTTGCCCGTGCTCGCTGTGGCGAGCTCCAGCATCGGCGAGTGCCAGGGTGGAGTTAAGGGTGTCGAGACGATGATGGTGGCGAGTTTTGGCAAGGTTTGGCAGGCGGGGGAAGCAAGCACATGTGAACAGAGCGCTTGGCGGCTCCCAGAGCGCGTCGACATGCATGCCTGGCATCGTGGACACGCGTGGTCACCGTGCGAACTCTCTCCTCAGGCTAGCCTTCGTCCAAAAATCATGTCTGGCATGTTGTTCGCGGTGGTTTTGAAGTTTACGACGGTTTGGTTTGGATCCAGGTGCAGTAGAGAAAATTTTACAAGTCTGGTAAGTTTCTGGACAGTAACTTTTCTATGTTACTGTGGTCAAATGGCTGGGACTTGAAGCTGTGCTTTGGAGGCTAGCTTAGAGTTACTAAGGTAAATAAGCACAAGAAAGATCAGGCCAAATGGAGAAAGTAAAATGGTAGTTGCTGTAGAAACCACCATTTCTATCCAGAACAAAAAAGATTTTCTATAGCAAAAATATTCCAAAAAGTGATGAAATATTTTTGCTCAGGGAGGTGCCCTAGGGTCCCTAGAATATTTGTGATTTTTCTTAGAATTTTCCGAGTCATAAAAATTAGGGTTGCTTTGGAGAAAACATATTTGGCTTAGGGTTTTAGAGAGAAAATGAATATTTTTCATTTAAGAAAAATATTCCACAGATTATTTTGTGGTGGATAAGAAGTGAATTGATGGTTTGGGAGAGAAATGAACACTTGGGTGAAAGCCATGGATGCTCAAGTGTTTAAGTCCAAATGAAAAGATTCAAAAACTCCATGTTTCAAAAAATTTCAAATGAAAACTCAAACAAATTAGAGGGGGAAAAACCATGTTGTCACAAACCTCCCCCACTTAGAATGAATCTCGTCCTCGAGATTCGGTTGCTTGGGAAAACCACTCTGGATACTGACTCTTAAGGAACTGTTCCTGCTCCCAAGTTGCTTCTGACTCTGTGTGATGCTCCCACTGAACTTTGAAAAATTTTCTGACTTTGCTACGAGTGACCCTTTCCAATTGATCCAAAAGTTTGAACGGTCTTTCTTCATAAGTTAAATCCTTTGCCAATTCTATGTCAGTCATTGCAGTCTTTTTCTCAGGCGGGGATATGCATCGTCTCAATTGCGAGACATGGAATACATTGTGTATATCTGACAACTCCGGGGGTAGTTCCAGTTGGTATGCAACCATACGAACTCGAGACATAATTGGGAATGGACCAATGAATCTGGGTGCCAGCTTTCCACGAGTCTGAAATCGCTTAACTCCTCTCATAGGAGTGACTCCGAGGTACACGTTTTCTCCGGGTTCAAAACTGACCTGCCGATGCTTTGCATCATAATAACTCTTCTCACGGGATTTGGCCAATTGTAGTCGGTTTCTGATTTCCCTGACTTGTCTCTCAGCTTCCATCATGAGATCGGTTCCGAAGATACGGCTATCTCCAGCTTGAGACCAATTTAGAGGAGTGCGGCACTTACGACCGTATAGAGCTTCATATGGCGACATCTTTGGACTGGTCTGAAAACTGTTGTTATACGAGAACTCGGCGTATGGAAAGCAATCTTCCCATTTAGCTCCGTTGGCTAGAACACATGCTCGCAACATATCTTCGAGTATTTGATTTACTCGCTCTGTCTGACCATCCGTCTGAGGGTGATAAGCAGTACTATATTTCAGTGCTGTCCCCAAGGCTTGATGGAGACGGGACCAGAAAGTGGAAGTAAACAAAGAACCTCGGTCAAAAGTGATAGTCCGGTGTACTCCATGCAGACTAACGATTCTGGATACATACAGTTGTGCAAGTTCATCTGCTCTGTATCTGGTGCTGATCGGGACGAAGTGAGCAACCTTGGTGAGGGTGTCCACTATAACCCAGATTGCGTCTTTGCCTCGCTGAGTCCTAGGCAATCCGGTGATGAAATTCATGCAAACATCATCCCATCTCCATTGTGAAACTGGCAGTGGTTGGAGAAGTCCGGCTGGCTTCTGATGATCTGCTTTCACCTTGTTGCATATGTTCCAATAGGCTACAAAATAGGCAATGTATTTCTTCATCCCATCCCACCAGAATATTTGCTTAAGGTCTTCATACATTTTCGTACCTCCCGAATGAATGGAATACGAGGATTCGTGTGCTTCTGACAAGATTTTCTTCTTCAAGTCCGGTTGATTTGGTACACAAATTCGTCCATGGAATCGGAGGGTACCGAAGTTGTCCTTGAAGAAATCTGGGAGCTGCCTTGCATGTTTTTGTAGCTCGGCGTCATCTAGCCGGGCCTTGCGGATTTCCATCTCAAGTGTGGGGGTAACTTCCAAAATATTAGTGAGGCCAGCATCCATGATGACCAAGTTGAGCTAAGAGATCTCCTCCTGAAGTTCGGTAGGCAATGATTTTAACATGCCATTTAAGCTGACGGGCTTTCGACTGAGCGCATCGGCAACGACGTTGACCTTGCCTGGATGGTAATTTATTCCAGGGTCATAATCCTTGACCAACTCTAACCATCTTCGCCCACGGAGATTTAAATCTGGCTGAGTGAAGATGTACTTGAGGCTTTTGTGGTCGGTAAAAATTTGGCACCTTTTTCCAATGAGATAGTGTCTCCAAATTTTTAATGCATGAACCACGGCGGCCAATTCCAAATCATGAGTAGGATAATTTCCCTCATGTGGTCGTAGTTGTCGTGATGCATAGGCTACTACCTTGCCGTCTTGCATCAGCACGCAACCAATACCTTGTCTGGAGGCATCGTAGTACACATCAAAGCTGCGATAAATGTCTGGAAGAGTCAATACCGGTGCGGTTGTCAGACATGTCTTTAGCTCATTAAAAATCTTCTCACAGTCCTTGGTCCACATAAACTTTGTAACCTTTTTGAGCAGTTCCGTCATAGGTTTAGAAATTTTTGAAAACCCTTGAATGAAACGACGATAGTATCCAGCTAATCCGAGGAAACTCTGGATCTGTGTTACAGTCGTGGGCGGTACCCAATCGAGCACATCCTTTACTTTGCTCGGGTCCACGGCTATACCTTCGGTGGATAGTACATGTCTGAGAAACCCAACTTGCTTGAGCCAAAATTCGCACTTACTGAACTTGGCGTATTACTGATGGTTGTAGAGTCGTTGTAGCACTGCTCGGAGGTGATCCTTATGCTCTTCTTCACTCTTGGAGTAAATGAGGATGTTGTCGATAAATACTACCACGAATTTGTCGAGGAAGTCCATGAACACTTTGTTCATCATGTGCATGAAGAAGGCAGGGGCATTGGTGAGACCAAAGGACATCACAGTATATTCGTAAAGACTGTATCATGTAGTGAATGAGGTCTTAGGAATATCTTCCTTTTTAATCTTGAGCTGATGATATCCGGTCCGTAAATCGATTTTTGAGAATACTTTAGCCCCACTGAGCTGATCAAATAGATCATCAATCCTTGGCAGTGGGTATTTATTTTTGATGGTGACCTCATTCAGCTGGCAATAATCTATGCACATACGAAGACTGCCATCCTTTTTGCCCACGAAAATTGCAGGTGACCCCCATGGTGAAGAGCTGGGACGAATATAACCCTTCTAGAGTAATTCGTCAAGCTGTTTCTTTAGTTCCACTAATTCCAATGAGGGCATCCGGTAATATTTCTTGTATAATGGTGTAGTTCCGGGCACAAGATCTATGGCAAACTCCAGTTCCCGATCTGGTGGCATGCCTGGCAGTTCTTCTGGAAACACATCAGGGTACTCACTGCCACAGGAATAAATTCCAATTCAGTCATAGCGGTGCAAACTAGTTCTGGCTTGGGGACATGCTTGCGAGCATAGAATTTGGTGAGCTGCCATTCAGACTGGTCAAATTGACTTCTCGGGTTGCACAGTTTATACAAACTTGATATTTGGTTAGCCAATTCATACCCAATATAATATCCAACTGTTCAGACTCAATGATTATCAGAGATGTCAGAAAGTGGACCCCATTGATATTGATCTCCAGATCACGGCAGACTAGATTGCTCTTGATTATAGATCCCGGGGTTTGTACCAGCATATTTTTTCCCAAAATTATGCAAGGGAAATTGTTTTGGGCGGCAAAACTCCGAGAAATAAAAGAATGGGAAGCCCCAGAGTCAAATAAAATTACTGAAGGTATGTCATTAACAGAAAACATACCAATGACGACTTCTGGCTTCTCTTGGGCTTCATCGGCGGAGATATGATTTACGTGCCCAGTGAAGTTTTGCTAGGCTGGCACTGACTCCATAAAGTTGACTTGTGGCCTGCTCAGAGCATTCACCTTGTGGTTCTTAGGGCACTGTTTAGCATAATGTCTGGGCTGCCCGCAAATGAAACAAGAATTATTGCGCTGGCGCTCCTCATGTGTTGGACTGGTTACAACATTCTTGACTTGAGTGGTGGTCTTGTTAACATTTTGCTGCCAATTTGGCTTGTATTCCACCTGAGTATGCTGCCTGGTACGAGCCTTTTGCACAGGTTGTCCGTCCTTCTTTGGCTCAAACTTGTGCTTGTTGTCGTTGTTAGCAGGCCTATTATCTGATATAACCTTGTGCTCCCGTTCAGCAATGAATGCCTTATCTACCAGAGTTTGGAAATCGGTGAAATCAAACATGCTGAGAGCACACCGGAGTTGCGGAGTTAGACCTCCAAGAAATCTGTCAATCTTCCTTTCTTCAGTGGCCACGTCATATAGAGAGTAATGGGCCAAATGATTGAATTTTTGTAGATACTCAGCCACAGATTGATTTCCTTGGACGAGCGTGAGAAATTCACGCTGCTTGGCCTTCATAACTCTAGTAGGGATGTGATACTTGCAGAACTTATCCTTGAATTTTTCCCAGGTGACTTCCTCATCAATCGGCCACATGGCTTTTGTATTTTCCCACCATATGGCAGCTGCGCCTTCAAGGTAATGGGTTGCAAATGGGACTTTATCATTTCCTTCAGTACGGGCGATCTCAAGCTTTTTCTCCATGGTGCGCAACCAATCGTCCGCATCCAATGGGTCAACAACTTGACTGAAACTGGGTGGATTGGTCCTCTGAAAATCTGACAGTTTTGAGTGATGACCATTGTGATTTCCATTCTGTCCAACCATAGCTTGCACACTTCTCAATATTTCAATCAGATCATTGTTCCTTTTTTCTTCAAACATACGCAGAACTTGCTCGGTGGATGGAGGATCAGGCGGTGGAGGTGGTGGCTGAACGTACGGCTCAGGAGAATATCTTGCCTGTCGTGTAGAACGAAGAACAGGAGTTCCCTCATGAACGTTGCTACTACTACCTCCCCGCGTCATCCTATTGAGTATTTTTCCCAAGGCAACGCAATCGAGATGAGAGACATCTAATAATAAAATTGGGGAAAAGCCAGCAACAAATCTTGAAAAAGACAAAAGAGCGAAGAAAATACGACGATTAAATTCCCAACATAATTATACATAGAATCATACATGAAAATTAAACGACCTGACTGGTTCCACTACTCTCATACATGAAGCATAATGACTCATACAACTACATCCGTACACCATCTAGATGACTGCGAATACTCAAAGACACAACTGCTCTGCTGGTGTTGCGGTGTCCTCCCCTGAAGCGGTCTCAGATCCCGAACTGACATGGTTAACGGAAACCTCCGGGTCAAAGGTAACGCAATGCCGCTGCCTCGAGGGCTCTCCCTCGGGGGCAGGGGTAGCATGAAGCATCGGGGCTGCAGGAGTAGCAAGAAGTGAGACCCACTCGGCAGGAGCACTGAGAGGGTTCATGGTCGACACGCCTGTGCTACTCGGGGGAGTAACCGGCGAAATAGGGGAGCTAGAGCTAACTGGGACATAAGAGGTAAATCCTAGTGATGACGGAGTAGTGGTGGATATAGTAGTGACCAAGGTAGCGGCTAAAGCAGTATGGGCACGAGTCAGCTCTTTTGCCAGCTCGTGGATCATTAGATAGCTAGCAGTGATATAGCGAGCAAGATGGCTAGCAACACTACCAGACTCCGGGTCAACGAGAGGAAAACGGACACAACCGTTGTCGTGCAGAGATGGCTAATAATAGAAACCTGGTGGTGCTGCATTTGAACCTCGGTATAATGAAGCTCGACAAGGACCTCAAATGCGGCAAACTGGACAGCCTAAGAAGTGGTGGAGGCATAACCGCTTCGAGAAGTACGAGTGTAAGAGCCGGAATCAGAACTGGTGCGCAGAGTAACCACTGCGTGATACTCATACACTGAGTCTGCTAGACGCTCCCGGTACACACGGTAGACGGGTTCGTCTACGTGAGGGTATATCCGACGCCACACATTGCGGAGAAGGTGCGGTGATGTGTACGTCATCAGCTGCAACTGGCACGGATACAACGCCGGAGCCATCTACACTCACAACCATTAGCAGGTTAGCATAACAATAATAATAAAATGACTAGAATGCAACAACTAGCTATGACTGCTACAGGCACTCAAATTTACTCGCGCCTAGCGTCCAGTTAACACATCATAGTCTAGCGTGGCCTACAGTCAGCGCGGCTCTGATACCAATCGTTGTGGCACCCCAGCTCAGAGCGACCGGTTTACCCTGCATTGCCAGCCCAGAGACCGCGTATTCTGGCAACACACAACATATTGGTATGGAAAACAACCGCTTTATTGATGCTAGCGGAACAGAGTTCATATTGCAACAGCGGTCGAGGCCAAGCGGCACACTCGGTGTGGCTGAACAATATGTACATTATTTAGTGAACATAAAGGGGCCTCGATCTGAACAACTACGTGGCAGCGGAATAACGTTGTAGCGGAAGCTCCATATCACAGGGACACCGATGTGGACATGATCTAGACTCGAACAACGCTCCTTTCCAACGAGACTTTCCTGAAATCTGGCATGACACGCCAGGTCAGTACATTGAATGTACTTCCAAGCTCACAACAAGCATAATCATAATGACAAACAATATCATGATATTTAACCAATTAAAATGCAACACTATATGTCAACATGCTGTGATCATGCTTGACCGTCCATTGGGACAACTTACCAACTGTGATCATCCTCAGATCATAGACACACCACCAATGTGGTAAAACACACCACCAACATGGTCTTTAACAACATGACTCGTGATCCTTACGGCGATCACAACCACGACCAATATCTGGTCCCAAATTCCTCGATGGCCTTTCTACCATCCTCGACAATGCAAAGTTTTACAGCTTAGTGTGCAATTTTTATTATTCGTTGACTCATGATGGGACCTACTACAAGGTGTACGTAACCGTGGACGCGGCTATCGATAGATTATACACTCTACAGAGGTAGCACACTGTACCCACACCACGGAACCCATGGCCTCGTACTCCCATTCGGGTGGACCAACGGCATTCCGACAAAACCGCTCCATTGCCACAACACTCTCCCGGCCACTCTGACCCAAATCCCCAACAGGCTGGTCCTGGGTGGCCCCGTGTCTACCAAAGACACCTCGACCACCATCATGGTCAAACTCCCACTCGGGGACTTGGTACCATAATCTCATCAACGAGCACATAAGATTATGTCTGCTTGCCGGGCCAGGGCAAACACGACATAACCTTCCCTAGATGGAGGCACCGACCAGAGGCCGTGTCAATGGACCGAATCAAGGCCCCCATAAAGGAAAATGTGGTTGCACTAGAAAGAACTCGATTCAGTGGCACCATGACCCAGTCAACGGTGTATTCAAGTTGAGTTATTTTCAGTTTCAACTTTAAACTAACAATGACCAGTGTCATAGCATGCCACGAAATGCAAAACAACACATGCATCATAAAAAAATGACCGATGTCATCTGTACACCAAGCATAACTGTCAACAACTCACGTTACTCTACTAGCTCAAAATGACTCACAACTGAACCAAAATATTTTGCAACAAGTTTCATTAATTTCTTGCTCAAGAAAGCAACTCCGATAACTTTTTCATATGCATAAAAAAAGATTTTACTATCAACAATTCTTACTTTCTTTATCACTAAATTAAGTTCAAACTTTCTGTAAAACAAGTAATATGATCTAACAGAATATTTTCTAACAAATTTTTATCAATTTCAGGAAGGCAAAAATATAGCTAAAATAACTACCATGCGTAACAAAATTATTTCTAACATCACCTCCAATAAATCTTAACTTGCTTTATCCACTAAACTAGTTTCAACTATTCTGTAAATCAGGCATAACAACCATCCAACATTTAACAGAATAAAAATCACTCAATAATTATTTAAATGCATGGATTAATCTTTTCATTCAAGTGAGAAAATCACAAATATTGAAATGGAATCATAAAAATGTTGATGTGGCTTGCCTTAGTGCAGATGAGGTTCACAAGCCTCCTGGTGATCCTCAAGACAAGCCTCACCTTCTGAAAATAATTTTAAACACAAAAAGAAAATATCAAGAACACTTCTGAAATTCACCAGAAATTCTAAACAGCTCAGAAATATCTCATCTTTGGCGAGCTGTTAGATTTTCTTTCAAAGAACATAATGCAAAAAGAATCAATTCATTTGGACTTTTAGTTAAAAAGTTATAACAGTTTGAAGTGTTCTGTAAATTCAAATGAATTTTAATAAAAGAAAAAGACTGGGGGGGTGACGTCGAAGGCGTAAAGCCCAGGGGCGCCACCACTCGTACCGCTTCGCATGCGTACTGAGTGGCTGACTAGCGGGCCCCGCTAGTCAGGTGGGGGAAGAGGGAGAGAGAAACAGAGATGGTCGCGGCTTCGCCAGAGCTCTCGCCGGCGACGAGGGCTCTTTGGCCAAAATGAGAGGGAGGGATGGCAAGAGGAGGTCGAGGCGCACCTGCCTGTACCCGTAGCATGGCTAGGGGTGGTCGGACGGTGTTGGAATCTAGCTCGCGAGTGGAGGCAGAACGAGGGGGTCGCGGGAGTTGAAGAAGACGGCGAGCAGGGACAACTCCAGAGGCTCCAAGTGGGCGAGACGGCCTCACCGGAGAGAGGCGGAGGCCCTGGAGGGGTCGCCCAGGCCTGGGAGGGGCTGGAGCTGCCGCGGCGACTAGAGGGGATCGCCGGCGAGCTCGAGCTCGGGGACGGCGACCCGAGGCCTTCCCGGCCGGGCTACGGCTTCCTACTCGACCGTGGAGTGTGTGTGAGTGCTGGAGGATGCTCGAGGAGGTTGGGGAGGGGCTCTATATGTTGGGGAATGTAGTAATTTCAAAATTTTCCTACGCACACGCAAGATCATGGTGATGCATAGCAATGAGAGGGGAGAGTGTGATCTATGTACCCTCGTAGACCGACAACGGAAGCGTTATGACAACGCGGTTGATGTAGTCGTACGTCTTCACGGCCCGACCGATCAAGCACCGAAACTACGGCACCTCGAGTTTTAGCACACGTTCAGCTCGATGACGATCCCCGAACTTCGATCCAGCAAAGTGTCGGGGAAGAGTTCCGTCAGCACGATGGCGTGGTGAAGATCTTGATTTAGTACCGTCGCAGGGCTTCGCCTAAGCACCGCTACAATATTATCGAGGATTATGGTGGAAGGGGGCACTGCACACGGCTAAGAATATGATCACGTGGATCAACTTGTGTCTATGGGGCGCCCCCTGCCCCCGTATATAAAGGAGTGGAGGAGGGGAGGGCCGGCCCTCTCTATGGCACGTCCTAGGGGAGTCCTACTCCCACTGTGAGTAGGATTCCCCCTTTCCTGGTCCAACTAGGAGTCCTTCCATGTAGTAGGAGTAGGAGTCAAGGCAAGGGAAAAGAGAAGAGAAGGAAGGAGGGGGTGCAGCAGTTCCCCCTAGTCCAATTTGGACTAGGCCTTGGGGGGGCGCCCAACCTCTCCTATCTCTTTCCCCTAAAGCCCAATAAGGCCCATATACTCCCTGGCGAATTCCCGTAACTCTCCGATACTCCGAAAAATACTCGAATCACTCGGGACCTTTCCGATGTCCAAATATAGTCATCCAATATATCAATTTTTACGTCTTGACCATTTCGAGACTCCTCGTCATGTCCCCGATCTCATCCGGGACTCCAAACTCCTTCGGTACATCAAAAATCATAAACTCATAATATAACTGCCATCGAAACCTTAAGCGTGCGGACCCTACGGGTTCGAGAACAATGTAGACATGACCGAGACACGTCTCCAGTGAATAACCAATAGCGGAACCTGGATGCTCATATTGGCTCCCACATATTCTACGAAGATCTTTATCGGTCAGACCGCATAATAACATACGTTGTTCCCTTTGTCATCGGTATGTTACTTGCCCGAGATTCGATCGTCGGTATCTCAATACCTAGTTCAATCTCGTTACCAGCAAGTCTCTTTACTCATTTTGTAATACATCATCTCGCAACCAACTAATTAGTTGCAATGCTTGCAAGGCTTATGTGATGTGCATTACCGAGAGGGCCCAGAGATACCTCTCCGACAATCGGAGTGACAAATCCTAATCTCGAAATACGCCAACTCAACATGTACCTTTGGAGACACCTGTAGAGATCCTTTATAATCATCCAGTTACGTTGTGACTTTTGGTAGCACACAAAGTGTTCCTCCGGCAAACGGGAGTTGCATAATCTCATAGTCATAGGAACATGTATAAGTCATGAAGAAAGCAATAGCAACATACTAAACGATCGGGTGCTAAGCTAATGGAATGAGTCATGTCAATCATATCATTCTCCTAATGATGTGATCCCGTTAATCAAATAACAACACATGTCTATGGTTAGGAAACATAACCATCTTTGATTAACGAGCTAGTCAAGTAGAGGCATACTAGTGACTTTTAGTTTGTCGATGTATTCACACAAGTATTATGTTTCCGGATAATACAATTCTAGCATGAATAATAAACATTTATCATGAAATAAGGAAATAAATAATAACTTTATTATTGCCTCTAGGGCATATTTCCTTCACTATATATAGGCGAGCGGCGAGGGTGCTTCGGGCTCCGCTGGTGGACACCTGTCCACGGCGCCCGACGACGAGTGGCGTCACTGAGAGGGGGAGAAGGCGACGGAGGTCACGCGGCCACTGTGGGCGAGCGTAGACGAGCACAGGATCAAGGGGGTGACGACGAGCACAGTACGCTCCGCATTGTTGGGCTGGTCGGACCTTGCCCGTGCTCGCTGCGGTGAGCTCCGACGTCGGCGAGTGCCAGGGCGGAGTTAAGGGTGTCGTGACGATGATGGTGGAGAGTTTTGGCAAGGTTTGGCAGGCGGGGGAAGCGAGCACGCGTGAACAGAGCGCTCGGCGGCTCCCAGAGCGCGTCGACACGCATGCCTGGCATCATGGACACGCGTGGTCACCGCATGAACTCTCTCCTCAGGACAGCCTTCGTCCAAAAATCATGTCTGGCATGTTGTTCGCGGTGGTTTTGAAGTTTACCATGGTTTGGTTTGGATCCAGGTGCAGTAGAGAAATTTTTACAAGTCTGGTAAGTTTCTGGACAGTAACTTTATGATGTTATTATGGTCAAATGGCTGGGAGTTTGAAGCTGTGCTTCGGAGGCTAGCTTAGAGTTACTAAGGTAAATAAGCACAAGAAAGATCAGGTCAAATGGAGCAAGTAAAATGGTAGTTGTAGAAACCACCATTTCTGTCCAGAACAGAAAAGATTTTCTGTAGCAAAAATATTCCAAAAAGTGACAAAATATTTTTGCTCAGGGAGGTGCCCTAGGGTCCCTACAATATTTGTGAATTTTCTTAGAATTTTCTGAGCCATAAAAATTAGGGTTGCTTTGGAGAAAACAGATTTGGCTTAGGGTTTTAGAGAGAAAATGAATATTTTTCATTTAAGAAAAATATTCCACAGATTATTTTGTGGTGGATCAGAAGTGAAATGATGGTTTGGGAGAGAAATGAACACTTGGGTGAAAGCCAAGGATGCACAAGTATTTAAGTCCAAATGAAAAGATTCAAAAACTCCATGTTTCAAAAAATTTCAAATGAAAACTCAAACAAATAAGAGGGGGCAAAAACCAGGCTGTCACAGTGAGCATCATGAAATTGGTGATGGAGGAAGGTTGATGATGATGATGGCGACGGATTCCCCTCTCCGGAGCCTCGAACGGACTCCAGATCAGCCCTCCCGAGAGAGTTTAGGGCTTGGCGGCGGCTCTGTATCGTAAAACGCGATGAATCCTTCTCTTTGTTTTTTCTCCCCGAACACGAATATATGGAGTTGGAGTTGAGGTCGGTAGAGCGTCAGGGGGCCCACGAGGTAGGGGGCGCGCCCCCACCCTCGTGGACAGGGTGTGGGCCCCCTGACGTGGATCTTTCTTCTAGTATTTTATATATATTCCAAATATAATCTCCGTTGATTTTCAGGTCATTCCGAGAACTTTTATTTCTGCAAAAATAACACCATGGCAATTCTTCTGAAAACAGCATCAGTCCGGGTTAGTTTCATTCAAATCATGCAAGTTAGAGTCCAAAACAAGGGCAAATGTGTTTGAAAAAGTAGATACGACGGAGACGTATCAACTCTCCCAAGCTTAAACCTTTGCTTGTCCTCAAGCAATTCAGCTGATAAACTGAAAGTGATAAAGAAAAACTTTTACAAACTCTGTTTGCTCTTGTTGTTGTAAATATGTAAAGCCAGCATTCAAGTTTTCAGCAAAGATTATGAATTAACCATATACACAATAACATTTAGGTCTCATGTTTACTCATATCAATGACATAATCAACTAGCGAGCAATAATAATAAATCTCGGATGACAACACTTTCTCAAAACAATCATAATATGATATAACAAGATGGTACCTCACTAGCCCTTTCTGAGACCGCAAAACATAAATGCAGAGCACCTTTAAAGATCAAGGATTGTCTAGACATTGTAATTCATGGTAAAAGAGATCCAATCAAGTCATACTCAATGTAAAATAATAATAATGGATGCAAATGACAGCGGTGCTCTCCAACTAGTGCTTTTTAATAAGAGGATGATGACTCAACATAAAAGTAAATGGATAGGCCCTTTGCAGAGCTCGGTTTTGAAATAGAGGTGAATAATATTTTGAGCGGTATACTTTCATTGTCAACATAACAACCGAGAGATCTCGATATCTTCCGTGCTACACACATTATAGGCGGTTCTCAAGTAGAATGGTAAAGTTTATACTCCCCCTCCACCAATAAGCATCAATCCATGGCTTGCTCGAAACAACGAGTGCCTCCAACTAACAAGAGTCCCGAGGGAGTTTTGTTTGAAGTTATTTTGATTTGATTTGCATAAAGCATGGGACTGGGCATCCCGGTGACCAGGCATTTTCTCGTGAGTGACGAGCAGAGTCCACTCCTCTTGAGAATAACCCACCTAACAAGGAAGATACAGACAACCCTAGTTGATACATGAACTATTCGAGCATACAAAACAAAATGTTTATTTGAAGGTTTAGAGTTTGGCACATACAAATTTACTTGGAACGGCAGGTAGATACCGTATATAGGTAGGTATGGTGGATTCATATGGAACAACTTTGGGGTTTATGGAGTTGGATGCACAAGAAGTATTCCCTCTTAGTACAAGTGAAGGCTAGAAAAAGACTGGGAAGCGACCAGCTAGAGAGCGACAATAGTCATGAACATGCATTAAAATTAATCAACACCGAATGCAAGCATGAGTAGGATATAATGCACCATGAACATAAATATCGTAGAGGCTATGTTGATTTTGTTTCAACTACATGCATGAACATGTGCCAAGTCAAGCCACTCGAATTGTTCAAAGGATGATACCACCCTATCATACCACATCACAACCATTTTATGTAACATCCCAAATTTTCAATTTGGAATGTTATACATTAGATCATCATGCATATCATATTTTCTTGCATTTTGCCGATCCTAGAAATTTCACGCAACTCAAGGACCCTCGGAGAGAGTTGGAGATTTCGTCATTTTCATATTGAGTTCTTCTCGAATTTTGAAGAAAGGATCATTGGATTTGTCGGAGATTATTTGCATTTTTTTGGATAGGGAAAAATGCGCGTTTTCAAAATTTGCATTTTAGGTCCGGAGAAAAGTTCATTTTGTTCGACTCATTTTTAGGAGTCGGGGAAAATTTACTTTAGAAGTTTTGGAGTTCGTTTAGTTCTCTTTTCTGTTTATATTTTTGCGCGCGAAACCATTTTAAAAAAAATCTTCGCAGCGCCTTGGGCCAAAGGCCCAAGCCAGCCGGCCGGCCGGCCAGGCCAGCGCCGCGCCGTGCGCCAGGCGCCAAGGCAGGAGGCCGCCGCCGCCCCTACAGGAGTCCTAGTAGGACTTTAGTCCTACTCCGTTTCCAATTTCCTTTTCCTACTCTTTTTCTTGCCCCCTACCCCAAGTATCGTCTCCCCTCTCCTCTTTATATACCCCCACACCCCCACTCTAAACCTCACGTCAAGCCTCAAGCCCCAAGCCGCCCCTAGCACCGCGCCCTCACCCCGCGCCGCCGCCACCCTAGTGCCCCGCCGCCGCCCTTACTCACCGCCGCCGGAGCCCCCGTTCGCCGGAGCCTCGCCGAGGTACCGCACCGCGTCTCTCTTTCTTTTCCTCGGATCGGTTTTCTTCTAAATCGTTCCGATTCTTTTTCTCATCTTTCCGATTCTTTTCTTCTCTTCCGATTCGTTTTCTAGGTCGGTTTTTCGTTCGGTTTTCTTTTCTCGAAACCCTAGATCAGTTCCGTTCTCTTTTCCGATCTACTTGCCTAGAGACCGTTCGCCGGACCGTTCGTCCTAACGAACGTGATCACCAGATTCTTCTAGGTTAACGAACGTCCATTCGTTTAACCGTTCTTCTTTCTCTTTTCGTCGGATTTATTCCGCGATCGCGATCTCAGATCCGATCTTCTTTCTAGTCTATCTTCTCGCTCGTTTATCGGAATCAGGTGATTCAAGTGAGTGGAGTTTCGTTGCGAAACCGCCGTTCCGACTAATCAACTTTAACTAAGTTTTGCTATGGTAAAATTTGACCTAGTTTCAACTTGCTATAACCGAGTTGTTTTCCGCCGTTTGTTTTTGGTTTCTTTGTTCGGTTCTTTTCTTTCTTTGCAACCGGAGTTCTTAAGTTGAACTATCTGGTTCGATCTCTTATTCGAGTTTTACCTGTGCATTAGATGAGTACTTATTGTATGCTTCTTGTTTGTCCGCGATAGATTACCCGGATTGCGCCGCCTGTTACTTTGAATCTCTAGGACTCGCGGATCATCAGCAAGGCAAGTAACACTTTGATCATACCTTTTCGACAACCCACTTTTATTGCATTAGATCCATCCTCACACATTGCATGATTAGGATCTAATTAAATTGTGGGATGGGAAGTAGATGAGGTAGTACCTATTACCTGTTTATTATGAAACCTTTGGGAGTTACTTCTACGTTTGCTTATTATGCCATGCTATGCTAGTAGACGTGGATTGGGTGAGTGATATCCATGATAGATGTGAGATTGATAATTTTAATGGTTTATCTAAGGTGGCAACTTAAACACACATCTGGGTGGATTGAGGCACCTGATGTCTATCAGGACTTGCCTGTTTTATTTTGGACCGCCACCCAAGCTCAAAGGGATCATAAGATCTTTCATGCTAAATACTTACGTGTGCAGCAACAAGCCAATATGGGCTGGCATAGTTGACTAAGTCGTGCGAACTCTTATAGGGGTAGACTAGCAGATGTAGGGGATGTAGGTGGTACGGTCTACTCCATCGTAAGGTGCTAGCGCTTCTGAAAGACTATGTCTCGGTCATCCGTTTCTCAAACACCATGTAGTGCGAGAAACCCAACGGAGGCTATCGAGTCTTGTGGGGAAAAGTGCGCAAACCTCTGCAGAGTGTAACAAACTATTCATGATTAGCCGTGTCCCCAGTTATGGACAATCTTGAGTATCTAGTACTTTATTGGGATTGAGAATGCTGTCAACCATTCTTGATGTTTAACAACCACCATGATAGTTAAATAAATTTATTCCTTTGCAGTAGGGAAAAACTGGCTTTACGCAAAACAGTAACCATAGAGCTTTCCACGAGCCAAATATGCATATAGTATAGCTGTTTCATTCCATTATTCTCTATGTGTTACCTTGCCAGCATATTCCATGTGCTGACCCGTTTCGGGCTGCAACGTTAATGTTGCAGACTTTTCAGACGACGATTAAGGTGCTTTTAGGTCGTGGTTCTATACTCAGTGATGCCGTTGGAGTTGATGGACCCATTTACCTTCCAAGTCTTCCGCTGTTACCGTCACTAGATGGCCTTAAGCCATATTATTGTAATAAGTTCTCTTCAGAGACATCGATGTAATAAGTGTGTGATTGCCACTCTACTATAAATCCTTCGATGTACTGTGTGGTGTCAGCATTACTGATCCAGGGATGACACCAGAGCACAGTAGACTTGATCCATTCGGGTCTAGTCGCTACAAAGATGGTATCAGAGCACACGCTGACTATAGGACACGACCACTAAGATAAAGCCATAGATCACTATTCTCTTCTCATTTTCTAACTCCTCATCTTTTCTACTCTTTAGGATGAAGGACGCGAAGATTAATTACGCTCAACCGGATGAAGGCACACCTTTTGGATTTCACTTGAAGGAAGTAACCAAGTACCTAAACATTGGATTACCAAGTTTCACGGGAACCTTCAACGCCACTTTGCCTGAAGAGGAGCGCTGGATGATTCAAGCTCACGTTCTGGGAAGAACATTCGCGCCAATCATGAAGCCCATAGATAGTGTTTTCAATGCACCAACCTGGAGTCTGGGAAGGAGCATGGCAGCCCATATCACCATAGGACGCATTGGAGAAGTTTATCAAGAAGACCTCAAGGACACTATCTACCAGATTTGCGGACGCCGAGATGAACAATGGGAGTTAGTCACCACCAAGAAGGATAGATCCATTGCAGCATTCATCCAGGAGTTAAACCAGCACATTCGACGCCAGAACCAGATGTGCAATGATATGATGGAGTTGAAGAATGCAAAGGCTAGGATCATCGAGCTAGAAGGAGAACTGAAGGCTACACGCAAGGACTACATGGACGAGATCGTAGCTCTAGCAAGACACAAATGCCACCTTAAGCTAGAGATTGAAGAACTCAAGAGGAAGTTAGCATCCAAGGAGGAAGACGAGTACGTCGCATGTCCGGATAATTACATCATCATCGACGACACCGATTCGGATCCAAGTGAACCCGACTTTGACGATGAAGCTGGAGCGGACATCATGGAGTCTTCCACCGGTTCAAATTTCTAGATGACCACCAAATATTAGTAGTATTCCCCCCATGTAAACACTATAGTTCGAGCACTTTTGCGATAGCTAGATCGATTGTAAGCCCTTGTTTGATTGAATGAAGTGATTTTGTGTGAATTTGCTCATGTGCATTGGGGTAGTGTTTTCTCTTTAGACCTCATTCTATTCTTATTTCTCTTCTTTTCTAAACCCTCAGATGCCTCCGAGACGTGACAATCGATTTCCACCGGAGCTCACTCAGTTGATCCAACAGCAGAATCAATTGATGCAGATGTTAGTCCAGAATCAGCAGAACAACAACAAGAACAAAAACCCACCACCACCACCACCCCCTGTTGACCACTTAGCCCGTTTCCTTAGGCTAAATCCGCCGGTGATTTCTAGTAGCACCGAGCCGATAGTAGCAGACGATTGGCTCCGCAAGATAGGAAGGGAGTTGACCACTGCAGGATGCACGGATGGTGAGAAAGTGAAGTTTGCCGCACATCAGCTACAAGGACCCGCGGCAGCATGGTGGGAGAATTTCACAGCCACTTTCCCAGTTGACACTGTCACATGGGATCAGTTCCAGCAAGCTTTCCGCACTGCACATGTTTCAGCAGGAGCTATGGCCATGAAGAAGCGTGAGTTTCGCAACTTACGCCAAGGAGGAAGGACAGTTGGCCAGTATGTTGACGATTTCAGCAAGTTAGCACGTTATGCCTAGATGACGTTGCTACGGATGCAACTAAGCAGGAGAAGTTTCTGGAAGGGCTGAATGATGAGTTAAGCATGCAGTTGATGGTAGGAAGTTTCAACAACTACCAGGAGTTGGTAGATCGTGCCATCATGATTGAAGGGAAGCAACAGCAGATTGAGAACCGCAAGAGGAAGTATGGACAAGGGAAGTATAACTCTGGAGCCTAGCAGAAGCCCTGTTTTACCCCTAAATCGGGATTTCAGTTTTAGCATACCCATGGAGGAAGTAATTCGCACAACCACAATGGCCACAAGAATGGTAATGGGAATGGAGGAAGCAACGGCCAGAACCGAACCACCCCATCAACCCCATCCAAGAGAGACCTGAGTCAAGTCACCTATTTCAAGTGTTCCAAGACCGGACATTATGCCAATGAATGTCCCGAAGGCCAGAGTGGAAATGGCAATGGAAGCTCAGGGAAGAAGCCGAACCCTTTCAATAGGGGACAGGTGAACCACGTTAGCGTGGAGGAGGTTGAAGATCAGCCTGATGCAGTGATCGGTAAGTTTTTGGTTAAGTCATTTACCGCACTTGTTCTTTTTGATACCGGTGCATCGCATTCATACATACAAGGGGATTTGTGGATAAATACAACCTGCCAGCCCAAGCCCTTAGGTCACCCATGTTAGTAAGCTCACCATGAGCGGAGTTTATGGCTAGACGATGGTGTGATCGGTTACCATTCAGGATTGGTAACTATGTTTTTCCCTCAGACCTAATAGTATTGGAATCTCAAGGATTGGATGTAATCCTCGGTATGGATTGGTTGTCGATGTATGGAGGAAACATCGATTGTGCTAGTAAGTCAATTTTTCTTACAACGCCAGAAGGAAGAAGGATCAAGTATGTATCCCGTCATGTGCCAAATAGGACACAAGTAAATTGCCTGACAGGAGTTGTGCAGGAGGAAGTACCAGTGGTAAAGGATTTTCCTGATGTATTTCCTGAAGAGTTGCCAGGCATGCCACCGGATAGAGACATTGAGTTTCTGATTGAGTTGTTTCCAGGTACAGGCCCAATATCAAAGAGACCATACCAGATGTCAGCAAAGGATTTGGTAGAAATTAAGAAACAGATTAAGGAGTTATTGGAAAAAGGTTACATTCACCCAAGTTCTTCGCCTTGGGGATCACCCGTACTTCTAGTGGAGAAGAAGGATGGATCATTAAGGATGGTTGTTGATTACCGTGGATTGAATGAAGTAACCATCAAGAATAAGTACCCACTGCCAATGATAAATGATCTGTTTGATCGTTTGCAAGGAGCTAAAGTGTTTTCCAAGATCGATTTGCGATCAGGGTACCACCAGTTGAAGATTCGAGAGCAGGACATACCTAAGACAGCATTCACCACAAGATATGGACTGTATGAGTATACTGTTATGTCATTTGGATTGACTAACGCACCTGCCTATTTTATGAACCTGATGAACAAGGTGTTTATGGAGTTTTTGGATAAGTTCGTCGTAGTGTTCATTGATGATATCCTGGTTTATTCGAAGAATGAAGAAGAGCATAAGGAACATTTGCGGTTGGTACTGGAGAAGCTAAGGGAACATCAGTTATATGCCAAATTTAGCAAATGTGAGTTTTGGTTGAAGGAAGTAGGATTCCTCGGACACGTTATATCCGGAGAAGGGATAGCAGTTGACCCCGCAAAGGTTGAGACCGTAACCGAATGGGAAGCACCAACGACAGTTGGAGAGATCCGGAGTTTTCTTGGACTAGCAGGATACTACCGGAGATTCATTGAGAACTTTTCAAAGATCGCGAAGCCTATGATGGAGTTGTTGAAGAAGGATACCAAGTTCAATTGGACTGAGGAATGTGAGGCTAGTTTCCAGGAGTTGAAGAAACGATTGGTTACCTCACCAGTGTTGATTTTGCCAGATCAGACCAAGGATTATGAGGTATATTGTGACGCTTCACGTCGAGGACTTGGAGCAGTGCTTATGTAGGAAGGAAGAGTTGTTTCGTATGCTTCACGACAACTGAAGCCTCATGAGTTGAATTATGCCACGCATGATTTGGAGTTAGCAGCCGTAGTGCATGCATTGAAGACATGGAGACATTTCCTCATTGGAAATCATTGTGAGGTGTACACGGATCACAAGAGTTTGAAGTACATCTTCACGCAGAAGGAGTTGAATCTAAGACAAAGGAGATGGTTGGAGCTCATCATGGATTATGATATGAGATTGCATTACCATCCCGGTAAAGCTAATGTAGTAGCTGATGCATTGAGCCGTAAGAGCCATGTCAATACATTAATGACGGGAGAAATACCCAAGGAGTTAGCAGAAAACCTTCATGAACTATGTTTGGAGATAGTTCCAAAAGGCTATGTAGCAGCATTGGAGATTCAGTCAACATTGATGGATAAAATCAGAGAGGCTCAGAAATCTGACAGGGAAATTGCTTCTATAAAGGAGAAGCTAAGCAAGGGAAAAGCAAAGGGATTTCGTGAGGATGAGCACGATACCCTATGGTTTGAGGACCGTGTTTATGTGCCAAATGACCCGGAGATCAGGAAGTTGATTCTACAAGAGGCACATGATTCACCCTATTCGATTCACCCAGGAAATACCAAGATGTATTTGGAATTGAAGGAGACATTCTGGTGGACCGGAATGAAGAAGGATATTGCAGCATATGTAGCAGTTTGTGACATATGTCATAGAGTGAAGGCAGAGCATCAGAAGCCAGCCGGTTTGTTGCAACCATTGCCGATACCCGAATGGAAGTGGGATAAGATAGTCATGGATTTTATCATAGGACTACCCAGGACGAAAGCAGGATATGACTCGATATGGGTAGTAGTTGATCGTTTGACGAAAGTAGCACGTTTCATTCCAGTTAAGACCACTTACACCAGTGCTAAGTTGGCAAAGATATACATGACTAGGATCATTTGTTTGCATGGAGTTTCGAGGAGTATTGTATCAGACAAAGGAACCCAATTTACCTCAAAATTTTGGAATCAGTTGCATGAAACTTTGGGAACCAGGCTAGAGTTCAGCACCGCTTTTCATCCACAGAAAGATGGACAGACCGAGAGAGTCAATCAGATTTTGGAAGATATGCTGAGAGCTTGTGCACTAGATTATGGATCTAGTTGGGACGATAATTTGCCATATGCGGAGTTTTCTTATAACAACAGTTACCAAACCAGTTTGAAGATGGCACCTTTCGAAGCTTTATACGGAAGGAGGTGCAGGACACCATTGTCATGGGACGAAGTTGGAGACCGTTAATTCTTTGGACCAGATTTGATTAAGGAGTCTGAACAGAAAGTTAAGTTGATTTGCGATAGGCTCAAGGTAGCCCAGTCCAGGCAGAAGAGCTACGCAGATTCTAAACGCAAGGAGACAGTTTACGAAACCGGAGACAGAGTTTATCTCCGAGTATCCCCACTTCGAGGAGTTAAGCGCTTTGGGGTTAAGGGAAAATTAGCACCGCGTTTCGTTGGACCGTATAAGATCTTGCAACATATGGGAGAAGTCGCGTACAAGTTGGAATTACCAGAGGGACTATCAGGAGTTCATGACGTATTCCATGTTTCTCAGCTGAAGAAATGTCACGCCGAGATGGCGGAGGTACCATTAAGAGATACAGTGCCGCTAGAAGCGATTTAGTTGAAGGATGACTTAACATATGAAGAGAAACCAGTCAAAATTCTCGATTATGCCAGGAGAGTTACCCGCAGCAAGGTTATCAGTGGAACCACCACTCAGAGGATGAAGCCACCTGGGAGAGAGAAGAAGATTTGCTCAAGGACCACCCTCACCTATTTTCTAGCCAACCCAAATCTCGAGGGCGAGATTCATCTTAAGGGGGTAGGTTTCTAACATCCCAAATTTTCAATTTGGAATGTTATACATTAGATCATCATGCATATCATATTTTCTTGCATTTTGCCGATCCTAGAAATTTCACGCAACTCAAGGACCCTCGGAGAGAGTTGGAGATTTCGTCATTTTCATATTTGAGTTCTTCTCAAATTTTGAAGAAAGGATCATTGGATTTGTCGGAGATTATTTGCATTTTTTTGGATAGGGAAAAATGCGCGTTTTCAAAATTTGCATTTTAGGTCCGGAGAAAAGTTCATTTTGTTCGACTCATTTTTAGGAGTCGGGGAAATTTTACTTTAGAAGTTTTGGAGTTCGTTTAGTTCTCTTTTCTGTTTTTTTTTCTGCGTGCCAAACCGTTTAAAAAAAATCTTCGCAGCGCCTTGGGCCAAAGGCCCAAGCCAGCGGGCCGGCCGGCCAGGCCAGCGCCGCGCCGCGCACCAGGCGCCAAGGCAGGAGGCCGCCGCCGCCCCTACAGGAGTCCTAGTAGGACTTTAGTCCTACTCCGTTTCCAATTTCCTTTTCCTACTCTTTTTCTTGCCCCCTACCCCAAGTATCCTCTCCCCTCCCCTCTTTATATACCCCCACACCCCCCTCTAAACCTCACATCAAGCCTCAAGCCCCGAGCCGCCCCTAGCGCCGCGCCCTCACCCCGCGCCACCGCCACCCTAGTGCCCCGCCGCCGCCGCCCTTGCTCGCCGCCGCCGGAGCCCCCGTTCGCCGGAGCCTCACCAAGGTACCGCGCCGCGTCTCTCTTTCTTTTCCTCGGATCGGTTTTCTTCTAAATCGTTTTCTTCTCTTCCGATTCTTTTCTTCTCTTCCGATTCGTTTTCTAGATTGGTTTTTCGTTCGGTTTTCTTTTCTCGAAACCCTAGATCGGTTCTGTTCTCTTTTCCGATCTAGTTGCCTAGAGACTGTTCGCCGGACCGTTCGTCCTAACGAACGTGATCACCGGATTCTTCTAGGTTAACGAACGTCCGTTTGTTTAACCGTTCTTCTTTCTCTTTTCGTCGGATTTATTCCGCGATCGCGATCTCAGATCCGATCTTCTTTCTAGTCTATCTTCTCACTCGTTTATCGGAATCAGGTGATTCAAGCGACTGGAGTTTCGTTGCGAAACCACCGTTCCGACTAATCAACTTTAACTAAGTTTTTCTATGGTAAAATTTGACCTAGTTTCAACTTGCTAGAACCGAGTTGTTTTCCGCCTTTTGTTTTCGGTTTCTTTGTTCGGTTCTTTTCTTTCTTTGCAACCGGAGTTCTTAAGTTGAACTATCTGGTTCGATCTCTTATTCAAGTTTTACCTGTGCATTAGATGAGTACTTATTGTATGCTTTTTGTTTGTCCGCGATAGATTACCCGGATTGCGCCGCCTGTTACTTCGAATCTCTAGGACTCGCGGATCATCAGCAAGGCAAGTAACACTTTGATCATACCTTTTCTACAACCCAGTTTTATTGCATTAGATCCATCCTCACACATTGCATGATTAGGATCTAATTAAATTGTGGGATGGGAAGTAGATGAGGTAGTACCTATTACCTGTTTATTATGAAACCTTTGGGAGTTACTTCTACGTTCGCTTATTATGCCATGCTATGCTAGTAGACATGGATTGGGTGAGTGATATCCATGACAGATGTGAGATTGATAATTTTAATGGTTTATCTAAGGTGGCAACTTAAACACACATCTGGGTGGATTGAGGCACCTGATGTCTACCAGGACTTGCCTGTTTTATTTTGGACCACCACCCAGGCTCAAAGGGATCATAAGATCTTTCATGCTAAATACTTACGTGTGCAGCCACAAGCCAATATGGGCTCTGGCATAGTTGACTAAGTCGTGCAAACTCTTATAGGGGTAGACTAGCAGATGTAGGGGATGTAGGTGGTACGGTCTACTCCATCATAAGGTGCTAGCGCTTCTGAAAGACTATGTCTCGGTCATCCGTTTCTCAAACACCATGTAGTGCGAGAAACCCAACGGAGGCGATCGAGTCTTGTGGGGAAAAGTGCACAAACCTCTACAGAGTGTAACAAACTAATCATGATTAGCCATGTCCCCGGTTATGGACAATCTTGAGTATCTAGTACTTGAATATCATGTGAATCTCATCATGTTACTTCTAATTAATATTGTTGGGTTTTAATTGTACTTTTAATTGGGATTGAGAATGCTGTCAACCATTCTTGATGTTTAACAACCACCATGATAGTTAAATAAATTTATTCCTTTGCAATAGGGAAAAACTAGCTTTACGCAAAACAGTAACCATAGAGCTTTCCACCAGCCAAATATGCATATAGTATAGCTGTTTCATTCCATTATTCTCTATGTGTTACCTTGCCAGCATATTCCATGTGCTGACCCGTTTCGGGCTGCAACGTTAATGTTGCAGACTTTTTAGACGACGATTAAGGTGCTTTTAGGTCGTGGTTCTATACTCAGTGATGCCGTTGGAGTTGATGGACCCATTTACCTTCCAAGTCTTCCGCTGTTATCGTCACTAGATGGCCTTAAGCCATATTATTGTAATAAGTTCTCTCCGGAGACATCGATGTAATAAGTGTGTGCTTGCCACTCTGCTATAAATCCTTCGATGTACTGTGTGGTGTCAGCATTACTGATCCAGGGATGACACCAGAGCACAGTAGACTTGATCTATTCGGGTCTGGTCGCTACATTTTAATAGCATGTTGGCACGCAAGGTAAACCATTATAAGCTCCTAGCTAATTAAGCATGTCGTAAGCAACTATAATCTCTAATTGTCATTGCAAACATGTTTCTTTCATAATAGGCTGAATCTGGAACGATGAACTAATCATATTTACAAAAACCATAGAGGTCGAGTTCATACCACCATTGCTCATCAAGTTCATCATATAATCATGATTATTGCCTTTCACTTGCACGACCGAATAGTGTGGATAATAATAATAGTGCACATGCATTGGACTTAGCTGGAATCTGTAAGCATTCAATTCAAGAGAGAAGACAAGGTAATATGGACTCTTTGTTAGATCAACAATAATGCATATAAGAGCCACTCAACATTTTCATTATGGTCTTCTCCTCTCGACCCCCAAAGAAAAGAAACAGAACTATTTACACGTGAAAGCCCCCAACAAGCAAAAGAAGAACGATAAATCTTTTTGGGTTTTCTTTTTAGTTATTACTACTATAGGCATAGAAAGTAAGCTAACTAAAAGCTACAACTAATTTTTTGATTTTTCTTAAGGTTTATCAAACACACAAGAAGAAAGCATAAAAAGGGAAATAAACTAGCATGGACATTACAATGAAAACGTATGAGCACCGACAACTAGCATGAGTGTGTGAACAAGAATGTAATGTCGGTGAGAAGTACATACTCCCCCAAGCTTAGGCTTTTGGCCTAAGTTGGTCTACTGCCACGGCTGGCCTGGCGGATATCCAAAGTTGTTATTGGGGTCGTACTGTGAAGGAGCCTCGGGTTGCCACTGGTTGGCAATCTCCTCCGGATCCCACTGGTAAACAGACTGTCGTGAAGGATCAAATTGTGGTTCCGGCTCTGGCTCTGTAGCTGATGTGGGGTTTCGGTAGGCGTGAATGGCCTCCGGCGGAACAATGTACTTGCCTGTAGATAAGTCAAACAAGGAAGGAGCGGGCAAAGTGATAGTCTCAGGGTGATTTTTTTATCAAAAATCAGCTTGTATTTAAGCATATTTTCCTTATTCTTAACGATAAAGTCATGTGCTACCATACTCTTAGTCTAGAAAAACAAGAGGCAACAACTTTTCTTCTTTCTCATAATGTCTAATAGGTAAATTAAAATGTGCAGCGAGGCGCGAGGCGAAGATGCCTCCAAGGACGGGGCCCTTAGTGCGGTTCAGGTTTAACCATTTGCAACAATAGCGCCCATACTAAATGTGTCATCATGGAACAAGGCATGGCACAAAATAACAATATTAGGGGCACTAAGGTTACCACAGTTTCCGCGACCAATCAAGCATCTACTAGCAAATATTGCAAAGTAACGTAGAACAGGAAAATGTATGCTAGTAATTCTTGCATCGGAAACCTTCCTAGTTTCCCCTATAGCAATCATATCAATAAACCCTTCCACATCACTACGATGTGGTTCCTCTATGCTGCCTGTAAAGGGTATCTTACAGACCCGACAGAAAAAGGGACATCTCCTTATACTCATCATATAAATAGAAATCCACCGAAGGTGGTGACCTCCTAGCATGGAAATGAAAATTTTCCACAAAAATATTAGTGAGTAAGAGATACTGTTCGCGTTGGTTGTGGAGGAAGTCGGTGAGGCCTGCATTCTCAGCCAACTCATAAAAATCATCATAAATCCCGGCCGCTCTCAAGAAATCATCACAAGGCCATTCACACGGCCGAACTTCCGCGGTGCGAAGGAGATTATATTTGGGCCTCATATCCTCCTCACTTTGCTTATCCTTCGAGCTTCGGCTCGATGAGCCCCTCAAAAATCTCTTCATCTTTTTATGAAAATTTCTAAAATTTTTAGCAACTTCAAAATAAAAGTGAACCAAACTCAACAAAATTGATAGCAACTACTCCCACAAGTGCCTAGAGACTATATCATGCATTAGAACTACTTGGGACCATATAAATTTGACATGCAAGCTCAAGAACAGGGTCACCTAGGCAGAAAAAATTTGCAATGAATAAAGCACTAGAACAAAAACTAATTAGACAATTGGAGGAGTCACATACCAAAGAACAATCCCCCAAAGCAGTTTTGTGAATGGAGCTTTGAGCTAGGAGATCGAAAATGGCAGCAAGATGAGCTAGAACTCGTGCTTGAGCTGGTTGGTGTTTTTTTTGGGAGGAAGGAGTGTGTGGTGGCTGGAATAAGTGGAGGGGACCCACGTGGGGTCCATGAGGCAGGGGGCGCGCCCTCCACCCTCGTGGGCACGTGGCTGCTCCCCCTGATGTGTTCTTAGTGCCAGATATTCTAAAATATTTTAGAAAAAATCGTATTTAATTTTCAGGGCATTTGGAGAACTTTTATTTTCGGGGTATTTTTTATTGCATGGATAATTCAGAAAACAGATAGAAAATACTATTTTTGCTTTATTTAATATAAATAACAGAAAGTAAAAAGAGGATATAGAGAGTTGTGTTTTCTAAATTCATCCATCTCATGTTCATCAAAAGGAATCCACTAACAAGGTTGATCAGGTCTTGTTAACAAACTCATTTCGAATAACATGAAACCGAAGAATTTTCGAATAACACTAGGTTACCTTGACGGGGATATGCATATCCCCAACAATAAGAATATCATATTTCTTCTTGACATTAGGAAGAGGAAATTGAAAACCTCCAATAGTAATTGTTGAAAATTTTCCAATAGAATTGATATTGTGGACTTGAGGTTGTTTCCTCGGAAAGTGTACCGTATGCTCATTATCATTAACATGAAAAGAGACATTGCCTTTGGTGCAATCTATAACAGGCCCTGCAGTATTCAAAAAGGGTCTTCCAAGAATAATAGACATACTATTGTCCTCGGGAATATCAAGAATAACAAAGGGCGCGTGCTAGGCGCCATCCGCCTGTAGCGAGCCAGGCTGCAGCCAACTTCATAGCCGTTAGATGGGGACGTGTGTATCCGTTGATCGATTTGTCTTGTAGGCCTCACACGTCCGCTCCTTTACCAACTGTGCACGCACACCATGCAGACGAGAAACACCGCAGCCTCGCGGAATGCTTGAAAGCATGGATGTTGAGCATCGTCGTAGCACCTTCGCCTACGCTCGCAGCATCCGGTCGCCGCTATGGCAACATCGCCCAGCCCGACAGTTCTAGCTTAACTTGCTGGTGGACTCACAATACTGTTCATGAGCTCGTAGCAACCCCGGCAGCATCGTCGGGTCGGTCGCCTCACAGCGCTATTTGAAGCATCATCGTCCGTGTTGTAGCACTACTTGTGGCATCGCTGGGCTATGGCCCAGAGCATCACAGCCTGGACATCATCATCGGTTGTCGAAGTTGTGGCCGTCGATGCTGTTACAACATGCCTCATGATCGTGTCTGTCGAAGCATCGCGGCAACCGCCAACGCAGTTGCAACACGTACACCTCATCGTCATGGCGGTCGAAGCATCACCATAGCCATCGAAGCACGCATTGCAGCGTCAACATTTCTCAACATCGTGGCTGTTGAAACATTGTCCCCGTGGTCGTCGAAGCAATGTTTTCAAGGCCGTCAAAGCATCGTTGTGACCGTCAACACCGTAGCAGCATCTACGCCTCGCCATCGTGGCTGTTGATGCATCATCGCAGCCATCGAAGGTTTTCAATGTTTTGGTTGTTGAAATATTGTCTTCATGGCCATCGAAGCATGCGTCACAACATTGACGATTGTCGTGGCTTGCAGCATTGGGCGGCCAACTTGCAGCGTAACATCACTCGTCTGATAAACGCAGAATTTGCGGGCTTGCAACAACATGTGCCCGACCCCAGCATCACGTTTTCAGTAGCCACACGGGCTAGTTGGCCTTGAAGCACGACCACATGGTTGTGCAGCACCACGCACTCGACTACCGCGTCACACTTGTGATAGTAGCAACACTGGCCAACCTTGTAGCACGATGACCGGCTTTGCAACATCCCGTCCGACTTGTAGCGTAACATGCCCAGTAGCCGCAATGCTGACCGGCCTCGTAGCATCATGCTGAATTGCAAAAGGTGGGTGGTCCACTCCCACAAAGATGTGTCCAATAGACGCAACATCGCACCGACTTCCTGCAACGGGAGGTCGACCTGTAGCATCCAGTTGTTGCAATGCTCGATGCCCCGTAGCATGGCGAAGTGGCTTTGCAACATCATGCATTGGACTTGCAACGTCACACGTCCCGTAGCCGCAACATTGGCCGACCTTGCAGCACGACGACTGGCTGTGCAACGACACGCATCTGACTTGCAGCATTAAACGTTTGATGCATGGCGCCCCGACTTTGCAGTGTCATACCTACGACTTCTGCAATGAGTGTGGCGACATCATATGTCCAATAGTTGCAACATTGGTCGGCCTTTGTAACGACTACACCTTCTAGTGTCGTGCCTGACTTGTTGTAATGGTGATTTTGGTGTTGTAGCATGACATTATGACTTGCGGCATCTAGGATTTGGAGCATCAGTGGCATCATGCTCGCAGCCTTGTGTCCCCATCTACGCCTCCCCCTCTCCTCACCGCCTTTCCTTGAGCCCACGCCCACGCACAACCGGTCGCTGCCATCACCCGCTTGGCCCGAGGAGTCTTACACATGGATCGACGGGCTCCGCGAGTGGGTTAGCGTGCCTCCCGTCCACCATGTCGCGACGCCGGAGGAGGAGGCGGCCCACCTGGAGCGCTGGAACGAGCACTGGCTCGCGAAGGAGCTGGCCGACGACGAGCAGCAGATGTTGTGGGCGCGCGAGGAGGAGGAGGAGAAGGAGCGCGCCCGCCGCGCCGCAACAAACGACGGAGAAGGCTGCCTTGACGGCGTGGCAGAGTCCGTTCGGGTGGGCTGGGCCGCCGCCGACCTTCATTGACCTCACCGGCGCCGACAAGGGCAAGGGCAACAGTGATGCCTAGTGTAGCGTGCAGGTGTGGGCTTTTTTAACATTTAATTAGTGTTTAAATGGACTTTGGCTAGCGATTGACTGGCTATTTATGTTTAATTATATTTATTTCCGCTACGTGCTTTTGACAAAAGAATTTATGCAGGAAAATATGGGTCTGTCACACATTGAACACACCGACCAACTCAAATAAAAAACGGACACGCCTATCCACTTTGCCGATGCAAACAGACAAAAAGCAAACAAAATGTCAGTCCATTTGGGTCACCGCGTTGTGATTGCTCTTACTGTTGTTAAATACACTGCTATTACTAGTACAGTATCTTGTGAGTTAAAAAAGCAGCACTTTTTGTTGAGTATTATATCGACAAGCTGGTAGTAGTACTAGAAATAACAAGTCGGATCTCGCCAGAACAAGTCAGTGTCAGTGGAAGCAGCAGCAGTAGGCATAGTGATGGGGAACGCAGTAATTTCAAAAATTTTCCTACGCACACGCAAGATCATGGTGATGCACAGCAACGAGAGGGGAGAGTGTTGTCTACGTACCAACGCAGACCGACTGCGGAAGCGATCACACAACGGAGAGGAAGTAGTCGTACGTCTTCTTCGCGATCCAACCGATCCAAGCACCGTTACTCCGGCACCTCCGAGTTCTTAGCACACGTTCAGCTCGATGACGTTCCTCGGGCTCCGATCCAGCAAAGCGTCGAGGAAGAGTTCCGTCAGCACGACGGCGTGGTGACGATCTTGATGTACTACCGACGCAGGGCTTCGCCTAAGCACTGTAACGGTATGATCGAGGTGGAATTTGGTGGCAGGGGGCACCGCACACGGCTAAGGAACGATCTCAAGGATCAACTTGTGTGTCTTGGGGTGTCCCCTGCCCCTGTATTTATATGTTGGAAGAGGGGGGGCTGGCCGGCCAAGAGGGAGAGGCGCAGGGGAGTCCTACTCCCACCGGGAGTAGGACTCCTCCCCCCCAATCCTAATCCAATTAGGACTCTCGGGGGGGGGGGAAAAGAGAGAAGGGGGGCCGGCCCCTTGTCCTATTCCTAATAGGACTCTAGGGGGCGCCGGCCAGCTAGAGGGCTGCCTCTTTTCTCTTTTCCACTAAGGCCCAATAGGCCCATTTGTCTCCCGGGGGGTTCCGGTAACCCTCCCGGTATTCCGGTAAAATCCCGTTTTCACCCGGAACACTTCCGATGTCCAAACATAGGCTTCCAATATATCAATCTTTACGTCTCGACCATTTCGAGACTCCTCGTCATGTCCGTGATCTCATCCGGGACTCCGAACAACCTTCGGTACATCAAAATGCATAAACTCATAATAACTGTCATCGTAACGTTAAGCGTGCGGACCCTACGGTTCGAGAACAATGTAGACATGACCGAGACACGTCTCCGGTCAATAACCAATAGCGGGACCTGGATGCCCATATTGGCTCCTACATATTCTACGAAGATCTTTTATCGGTCAGACCGCATAACAACATACGTTGTTCCCTTTGTCATCGGTATGTTACTTGCCCGAGATTCGATCGTCGGTATCCAATACCTAGTTCAATCTCGTTACCGGCAAGTCTCTTTACTCGTTCCGTAATACATCATCTAACAACTAACATATTAGTTGCAGTGCTTGCAAGGCTTATGTGATGTGCATTACCGAGAGGGCCCAGAGATACCTCTCCGACAATCGGAGTGACAAACCCTAATCTCGAAATACGCCAACCCAACATCTACCATTGGAGACACCTGTAATACTCCTTTATAATCACCCAGTTACGTTGTGACGTTTGGTAGTACCCAAGGTGTTCCTCCGGTAAACGGGAGTTGCATAATCTCATAGTTATAGGAACATGTATAAGTCATGAAGAAAGCAATAGCAACATACTAAACGATCGGGTGCTAAGCTAATGGAATGGGTCATGTCAATCAGATCATTCAACTAATGATGTGACCTCGTTAATCAAATAACAACTCTTTGTTCATGGTCAGGAAACATAACCATCTTTGATTAACGAGCTAGTCTAGTAGAGGCATACTAGTGACACTCTGTTGGTCTATGTATTCACACATGTATTATGTTTCCGGTTAATACAATTCTAGCATGAATAATAAACATTTATCATGATTCAAGGAAATAAATAATAACTTTATTATTGCCTCTAGGGCATATTTCCTTCAGTCTCCCACTTGCACTAGAGTCAATAATCTAGATTACACTGTAATGATTCTAACACCCATGGAGCCTTGGTGCTGATCATGTTTTGCTCGTGGAAGAGGCTTAGTCAACGGGTCTGCAACATTCAGATCCGTATGTATCTTGCAAATTTCTATGTCTCCCACCTGGACTAAATCCCGGATGGAGTTGAAGCGTCTCTTGATGTGTTTGGTTCTTTTGTGAAATCTGGATTCCTTTGCCAAGGCAATTGCACCAGTATTGTCACAGAAGATTTTCATTGGACCCGATGCACTAGGTATGACACCTAGATCGGATATGAACTCCTTCATCCAGACTCCTTCGTTCGCTGCTTCCGAAGCAGCTATGTACTCCGCTTCACATGTAGATCCCGCTACGACGCTTTGTTTAGAACTGCACCAACTGACAGCTCCACCGTTTAAAGTAAACACGTATCCGGTTTGCGATTTAGAATCGTCCGGATCAGTGTCAAAGCTTGCATCAACGTAACCTCTTACGGTGAGCTCTTTGTCACCTCCATATACGAGAAACATATCCTTAGTCCTTTTCAGGTATTTCAGGATGTTCTTGACCGCTGTCCAGTGATCCACCCCTGGATTACTTTGGTACCTCCCTGCTAAACTTATGGCAAGGCACACATCAGGTCTGGTACACAGCATTGCATACATGATAGAGCCTATGGCTGAAGCATAGGGAACATCTTTCATATTCTTTCTATCTTCTGCAGTGGTCGGGCATTGAGTCTGGCTCAACTTCACACCTTGCAATACAGGCAAGAACCCTTTCTTTGCTTGATCCATTTTGAACTTCTTCAAAATCTTGTCAAGGTATGTGCTTTGTGAAAGTCCAATTAAGCGTTTTGATCTATCTCTATAGATCTTTATGCCTAATATGTAAGCAGCTTCCCCAAGGTCTTTCATCGAAAAACTTTTATTCAAGTATCCCTTTATGCTATCCAGAAATTCTATATCATTTCCAATGAGTAATATGTCATCCACATATAATATCAGAAATGCTACAGAGCTCCCACTCACTTTCTTGTAAATACAGGCTTCTCCAAAAGTCTGTTTAAACCCAAATGCTTTGATCACACTATCAAAGCGTTTATTCCAACTCCGAGATGCTTGCACCAGTCCATAGATGGATCGCTGGAGTTTGCACACTTTGTTAGCTCCCTTTGGATCGACAAAACCTTCTGGTTGCATCATATACAACTCTTCTTCTAGAAATCCATTCAGGAATGCGGTTTTTACATCCATTTGCCAAATTTCATAATCATAAAATGCGGCAATTGCTAACATGATTCTGACAGACTTAAGCATCGCTACGGGTGAGAAAGTCTCATCGTAGTCAACTCCTTGAACTTGTCGAAAACCTTTCGCGACAAGTCGAGCTTTGTAGACAGTAACATTACCATCAGCGTCAGTCTTTTTCTTAAAGATCCATTTATTCTCAATTGCTTGCCGATCATCGGGCAAGTCAACCAAAGTCCATACTTTGTTATCATACATGGATCCCATCTCAGATTTCATGGCTTCAAGCCACTTTGCGGAATCTGGGCTCACCATCGCTTCTTCATAGTTCGTAGGTTCATCATGATCTAGTAGCATGACTTCCAGAACAGGATTACCGTACCACTCTGGTGCGGATCTTGCTCTGGTTGATCTACGAGGTACAGTAGTATCTTGATCTAAAGTTTCATGATCATTATCATTAACTTCCTCTCTTATTGGTGTAGTTCTCACAGAAACAGTTTTCTGTGATGTACTATTTCCCAATAATGGAGTAGGTATAGTTACCTCGTCAAGTTCTACTTTCCTCCCACTCACTTCTTTCGAGAGAAACTCCTTCTCAAGAAAGTTTCCGAATTTAGCAACAAAAGTCTTGCCTTCGGATCTGTGATAGAAGGTGTATCCAATAGTTTCCTTTGGATATCCTATGAAGACACACTTCTCCGATTTGGGTTCGAGCTTATCAGGTTGAAGCTTTTTCACATAAGCATCGCAGCCCCAAACTTTAAGAAACGACAACTTTGGTTTCTTGCCAAACCATAGTTCATAAGGCGTCGTCTCAACGGATTTAGATGGTGCCCTATTTAACGTGAATGCGGCCGTCTCTAAAGCATAACCCCAAAATGATAGCGGTAAATCAGTAAGAGACATCATAGATCGCACCATATCTAGTAAAGTACGATTACGACGTTCGGACACACCATTACGTTGTGGTGTTCCGGGTGGCGTGAGTTGCGAAACTATTCCACAATTTTTCAAATGTACACCAAACTCGTAACTCAAATATTCTCCTCCACGATCAGATCGTAGGAACTTTATTTTCTTGTTACGATGATTTTCAACTTCACTCTGAAATTCCTTGAACTTTTCAAATGTTTCAGACTTATGTTTCATTAAGTAGATATACCCATATCTGCTTAAATCATCTGTGAAGGTGAGAAAATAACGATATCCGCCACGAGCCTCAATATTCATCGGACCACATACATCGGTATGTATGATTTCCAATAAATCTGTTGCTCTCTCCATAGTGCCGGAGAATGGTGTTTTAGTCATCTTGCCCATGAGGCACGGTTCGCAAACACCAAGTGATTCATAATCAAGTGGTTCCAAAAGCCCATCGGTATGGAGTTTCTTCATGCGCTTTACACCGATATGACCTAAACGGCAGTGCCACAAATAAGTTGCACTATCATTATCAACTCTGCATCTTTTGGCTTCAACATTATGAATATGTGTATTACTACTATCGAGATTTAATAAGAATAGACCACTTTTCAAGGGTGCATGACCATAAAAGATGTTACTCATATAAATAGAACAACCATTATTCTCTGATTTAAATGAATAACCGTCTCGCATTAAACAAGATCCAGATATAATGTTCATGCTCAACGCTGGCACCAAATAACAATTATTTAGGTCTAATATTAATCCCGAAGGTAGATGTAGAGGTAGCGTGCCGACCGCGATCACATCGACTTTGGAACCGTTTCCCACGCGCATCGTCACCTCGTCCTTTGCTAGTGTCCGCTTATTCTGTAGTCCCTGTTTCGAGTTGCAAATATTAGCAACAGAACCAGTATCAAATACCCAGGTGCTACTGCGAGCATTAGTAAGGTACACATCAATAACATGTATATCACATATACCTTTGTTCACCTTGCCATCCTTCTTATCCGCCAAATACTTGGGGCAGTTCCGCTTCCAGTGACCAGTCTGCTTGCAGTAGAAGCACTCAGTTTCAGGCTTAGGTCCAGGCTTGGGTTTCTTCTCTTGAGCAGCAACTTGCTTGCCGTTCTTCTTGGAGTTCCCTTTCTGCTTCCCTTTGCCCTTTTTCTTGAAACTAGTGGTTTTGTTAACCATCAACACTTGATGCTGCTTTTTGATTTCTACCTCCGCAGCTTTCAGCATAGCGAAGAGCTCGGGAATAGTCTTGTTCATCCCTTGCATATTATAGTTCATCACAAAGCTCTTGTAGCTTGGTGGCAGTGATTGGAGAATTCTGTCAATGACGCAATCATCCGGAAGTGTAACTCCCAATTGAATCAAGTGATTATTATACCCAGACATTTTGAGTATATGCTCACTGACAGAACTGTTCTCCTCCATCTTGCAGCTATAGAACTTATTGGAGACTTCATATCTCTCAATCCGGGCATTTGCTTGAAATATTAACTTCAACTCCTGGAACATCTCATATGCTCCATGACGTTCAAAACGTCGTTGAAGTCCCGGTTCTAAGCCGTAAAGCATGGCACACTGAACTATTGAGTAGTCATCAGCTTTGCTCTGCCAGACGTTCATAACTTCTGGCGTTGCTCTTGCAGCAGGCCTGGCACTCAGCGGTGCTTCCAGGACGTAATTCTTCTGTGCAGCAATGAGGATAATCCTCAGGTTACGGACCCAGTCCGTGTAATTGCTACCATCATCTTTCAACTTAGCTTTCTCAAGGAACGCATTAAAATTCAACGGAACAACAGCACGAGCCATCTATCTACAATCAACATAGACAAGCAAGATACTATCAGGTACTAAGTTCATGATAAATTTTTAAGTTCAGTTAATTTACTTAAGAACTCCCACTTAGATAGACATCCCTCTAATCCTCTAAGTGATCACGTGATCCAAATCAACTAAACCATAACCGATCATCACGTGAGATGGAGTAGTTTTCAATGGTGAACATCAATATGTTGATCATATCTACTATATGATTCACGCTCGACCTTTCGGTCTCCGTGTTCCGAGGTCATATCTTATATGCATAGCTCGTCAAGTATAACCTGAGTATTCCGCGTGTGCAACTGTTTTGCACCCGTTGTATTTGAACGTAGAGCCTATCACACCCGATCATCACGTGGTGTCTCAGCACGAAGAACTTTTGCAACGGTGCATACTCAGGGAGAACACTCCTTGATAATTTAGTGAGAGATCATCTTATAATGCTACCGTCAATCAAAGCAAGATAAGATGCATAAAAGGATAAACATCACATGCAATCAATATTAGTGATATGATATGGCCATCATCATCTTGTGCTTTGTGATCTCCATCTCCGAAGCATCGTCATGATCACCATCGTCACCGGCGCGCCACCTTGATCTCCATCGTAGCAACGTTGTCGTCTCGCCAATCTTATGCTTCCACGACTATTACTACCGTTTAGTAATCTAGTAAAGCATTACATCGCGATTGCATTGCATACAATAAAGCGACAACCATATGGCTCCTGCCAGTTGCCGATAACTCGGTTACAAAACATGATCATCTCATACAATAAAATCAGCATCATGCCTTGACCATATCACATCACAACATGCCCTGCAAAAACAAGTTAGACGTCTTCTACTTTGTTGTTGCAAGTTTTACGTGGCTGCTACGGGCTTAAGTAAGAACTCATCTCACCTACGCATCAAAACCACAACGATAGTTCGTCAAATAGACTCCGTTTTAACCTTCTCAAGGACCGGGCGTAGTCACACTTGGTTCAACTAAAGTTGGAGAGATAGTCTTCCGCAAGCCATCTATGTGCAAAGCACGTCGAGGGAACCGGTCTCGCATAAGAGTATGCGTAAGGTTGGTCCGGATCATCTCAACCAACAATACCGCCGAACCAAAGTATGACATGCTGGTAGGCAGTATGACTTGTATCGCCCACAACTCACTTGTGTTCTACTCGTGCATATAACATCAAACCATAAAACCTAGGCTCGGATGCCACTGATGGGGAACGCAGTAATTTCAAAAATTTTCCTACGCACACGCAAGATCATGGTGATGCACAGCAACGAGAGGGGAGAGTGTTGTCTACGTACCAACGCAGACCGACTGCGGAAGCGATCACACAACGGAGAGGAAGTAGTCGTACGTCTTCTTCGCGATCCAACCGATCCAAGCACCGTTACTCCGGCACCTCCGAGTTCTTAGCACACGTTCAGCTCGATGACGTTCCTCGGGCTCCGATCCAGCAAAGCGTCGAGGAAGAGTTCCGTCAGCACGACGGCGTGGTGACGATCTTGATGTACTACCGATGCAGGGCTTCGCCTAAGCACTGTAACGGTATGATCGAGGTGGAATTTGGTGGCAGGGGGCACCGCACACGGCTAAGGAACGATCTCAAGGATCAACTTGTGTGTCTTGGGGTGTCCCCTGCCCCTGTATTTATATGTTGGAAGAGGGGGGGCTGGCCGGCCAAGAGGGAGAGGCGCAGGGGAGTCCTACTCCCACCGGGAGTAGGACTCCTCCCCCCCAATCCTAATCCAATTAGGACTCTCGGGGGGGGGAAAAGAGAGAAGGGGGGCCGGCCCCTTGTCCTATTCCTAATAGGACTCTAGGGGGCGCCGGCCAGCTAGAGGGCTGCCTCTTTTCTCTTTTCCACTAAGGCCCAATAGGCCCATTTGTCTCCCGGGGGGTTCCGGTAACCCTCCCGGTATTCCGGTAAAATCCCGTTTTCACCCGGAACACTTCCGATGTCCAAACATAGGCTTCCAATATATCAATCTTTACGTCTCGACCATTTCGAGACTCCTCGTCATGTCCGTGATCTCATCCGGGACTCCGAACAACCTTCGGTACATCAAAATGCATAAACTCATAATAACTGTCATCGTAACGTTAAGCGTGCGGACCCTACGGTTCGAGAACAATGTAGACATGACCGAGACACGTCTCCGGTCAATAACCAATAGCGGGACCTGGATGCCCATATTGGCTCCTACATATTCTACGAAGATCTTTTATCGGTCAGACCGCATAACAACATACGTTGTTCCCTTTGTCATCGGTATGTTACTTGCCCGAGATTCGATCGTCGGTATCCAATACCTAGTTCAATCTCGTTACCGGCAAGTCTCTTTACTCGTTCCGTAATACATCATCTAACAACTAACATATTAGTTGCAGTGCTTGCAAGGCTTATGTGATGTGCATTACCGAGAGGGCCCAGCGATACCTCTCCGACAATCGGAGTGACAAACCCTAATCTCGAAATACGCCAACCCAACATCTACCATTGGAGACACCTGTAATACTCCTTTATAATCACCCAGTTATGTTGTGACGTTTGGTAGTACCCAAGGTGTTCCTCCGGTAAACGGGAGTTGCATAATCTCATAGTTATAGGAACATGTATAAGTCATGAAGAAAGCAATAGCAACATACTAAACGATCGGGTGCTAAGCTAATGGAATGGGTCATGTCAATCAGATCATTCAACTAATGATGTGACCTCGTTAATCAAATAACAACTCTTTGTTCATGGTCAGGAAACATAACCATCTTTGATTAACGAGCTAGTCTAGTAGAGGCATACTAGTGACACTCTGTTGGTCTATGTATTCACACATGTATTATGTTTCCGGTTAATACAATTCTAGCATGAATAATAAACATTTATCATGATTCAAGGAAATAAATAATAACTTTATTATTGCCTCTAGGGCATATTTCCTTCACATAGCCAGGAGAAGAAACGCACGCGAGAGTGCAACACGGACCGAGCGACACTGGTAAGTTGGCTTCACGGCGTGTGCATAGGAAAAAGGAGGCAAAGAGTGAAAAAGGACGCAAACAGTGGCCCCTCCAGCTGGACACGTGGTTGGCAGACGAGGCCGCTGGCGACACGGATGTTTACATCCGACTGTTTGGAAGGAATTTCCATAACAAAGTCTGTTAAAATAGTAACATTTGCAACCACAACAAGCACATCCTCACAAATATCGACAGGTATAGCAGTTGATTTATCAGCCATTTGCAAAGATATTTCAGTAGGTGTCAACTTATTCGAATCAAGTCTACGATATAAAGAGAGGCATAACACTAACACCGGCTCCAAGATCACATGAAGCACTATTAACATAGTTTCTTTTAATGGAGCATGGTATAGTTGGTATTCCTGGATCTCCAAGTTTCTTTGGTATTCCACCCTTAAAAGTATAATTAGCAAGCATGGTGGAAATTTGAGCTTCCGGTATCTTTCTCTTATTAGTAACAATTTACTTCATATATTTAGCATAAGGGTTCATTTTAAGCATATCAGTCAAACACATACGCAAAAAGATAGGTCTAATCATTTTAGCAAAGCGCTCAAAATCCTCATCATCCTTTTTCTTGGATGGTTTAGGAGGAAAAGGCATGGGTTTCTGAACCCATGGTTATCTTTCTTTACCGTGCTTCCTAGCAACAAAGTCTCTCTTATCATAACGTTGATTCTTAGATTGTGGGTTACCAAGATCAACATCAGGTTCAATCTCTACATTATTATCATTGCTAGGTTGAGCATCAACATGGACATCATCATTAAGATTATCACTAGGTTCATGTTCATTACCAGATTGTGTTTCAGCATCAGAAATAGAAATATCATTGGGATTCTCAGGTGTGTTAATAACAGGTTCACTACAAGCATGCAAAGTCCTATCATTTTTCTTTTTCTTCCTCTTAGAAGGACTAGGTGCATCAATGTTATTTCTCTGAGAATCCTGCTCAATTCTCTTAGGGTGGCCCTTAGGATACAAAGGTTCCTGAGTCACTTTACCTCATCTAGTTGAAACTCTAACAACAAAGTCATTATTCTTACTATTCAATTCATTGAGCAAATCATTCTGAGCTTTAAGTACTTGTTCTACTTGATTGGTAACCATAGAAGCATGTTTACTAATAAGTTTAAGTTCACCTTTAACACTAGCCATATAATCACTCAAGTGTTCAATCATATAAGCATTATGTTTCAATTGTCTACCAACATAAGCATTAAAATCTTCTTGCTTAACCATAAATTTATCAAATTCATCCAAACATTGGCTAGCAAACTTAGCAGGAGGGATTTAAGCTTTATCATATCTATAGAGATAATTTACCTTTACTACCTGTGTCGGGTTAACAAGACCATGTGTTTCTTCAACATGCGGAAAATTAAGACCATGTATTTCTTCAATAGGTTGTAAATTCTTAACGTCTTCAGCTTTTATACCTTTTTCTTTCATATATTTCTTTGCCTCTTGCATATCTTCAGGACTTAGAAATAGAATACCCCTTTTCTTCGGAGTTGGCTTAGGAGTTGGTTCAGGAAGTGCCCAATTATTTTCATTAGTCAACATATTATTCAATAGAATTTCGGCTTGAGCAATAGTTCTTTCCTTGAAAACACAATCAGCACAAATGTCCAGGTAATCTCTGGAAGCATCGGTTAGTCCATTATAAAAGATATCAAGAGTCTCATTTTTATTGAGAGGATCATCAGGCAAAGCATTAAGTAATTGGAGAAGCCTCCCCCAAGCTTGTGGGAGACTCTCTTCTTCAATTTTCACAAAATTATATATTTCCCTTAAAGCAACTTGTTTCTTATGAGCGGGGAAATATTTAGCAGAGAAGTAATAAATCATATCCTGGGGACTACGCACACAACCAGGATCAAGAGAATTAAACCATGTCTTAGCAACACCCTTTAATGAGAACGGAAATAATAGTAGCGAGTTTTCTCATCATTAGTAAATAGGGTAGCTATATCATTTAATTTAGTCAGACGTGCCACAACAGTTTCAGATTCATAACCATAGAAAGGATCAGATTCAACCAAAGTAATTAACTCAGGCTCAACAGAGAAATCATAATCCTTATCAGTAATAAAGATAGGTGAATTAGCATAAGCAGGATCATATTTCCTTCTATCATTCAAAGATTTTTCTTTAAGCTTAGCTAATAGTTTCTTAAGATCACTTCTATCGTTGCAGGCAAGATAGTCTCTAGCAGTTTCTTCATCCATAACATAACCCTCAGGAACAACAGGCAATTCATATCTAGGGGGAGAATCTTCATCATCACTTTCATCAATATTATCAGTTTCAATAATTTCATTCTCTCTAGCCCTAGAAAGTTGTTCATCAAGAAATTCACCAAGTGGCACAGTAGTATCAAGCATAGAAGTAGTTTCATCATAAGTATCATGCATAGCAGAAGTGGCATCATCAATAACGTGCGACATATCAGAATTAATAGCAGAAGCAGGTTTAGGTGTCGCAAGCTTACTCAAAACAGAAGGTGAATCAAGTGCAGAGCTAGATGGTAGTTCCTTACCTCCCCTCGTAGTTGAGGGATAAATCTTGGTTCTTAAATCTTTCAAGCTCTTCATAGTGATAAATAGATATAAATCCCAAGTGACTCAAAGAATAGAGCTATGCTCCCCGACAGCGGCGCCACAAAATAGTCTTGATAACCCACAAGTATAGGGGATCACAAAAGTTTTCAAGGGTAGAGTATTCAACCCAAATTTATTGATTCGACACAAGGGGAGCCAAGGAATATTCTCAAGTATTATCAGCGGAGTTGTCAATTCAACCACACCCGGAAACTTAATATCTATAGCAAAGTATTTAGTAGCAAATTAATATGATAGTAGTGGTAACGGTAGCAAAAGTAATATTTTTGGTATTATAGTGATTGTAACAGTAGCAACGGAAAAGTAAATAAGCGAAGAACAATATATGAAAAGCTCGTAGGCATTGGATCGGTGATGGAGAATTATGTCAGATGCGATCGATCATGTAATAGTTACAACATAGGGTGACATAGAACTAGCTCCAGTTCATCAATGTAATGTAGGCATGTATTCCGAATATAGTCATATGTGCTTATGGAAAAGAACTTGCATGCCATCTTTTGTCCTACCCTCTCGTGGCAGTGGAGTCCTACTGGAAACTAGGGGATATTAAGGCCTCCTTTTAATAGAGTACCGGACCAAAGCATTAACACTTAGGGGTTTTTCGGTTTGTGAGTAACTTTGCCAAAGATTGCCACACCTAAGGTCAGGCAAGTTTGACCAACTTAGGTGAGTGTTTGGTTCAAGCCACATCTTAGGCAAGCCACACTTGGACCCCACACGGCATACACACAAAAAGTGTGGCAAGATTCCTTTAGGCTTGCCAACTTATGGCTCTCATTTTAATGAACTAACCTTAGTCAAGTTTGGCAAAAATGTATGGCAAAGTGTGGCAATGGTAGTCCTAAAACCAAACAGCCCCTTAGTGAATACATGAACTCCTCAAACTACGGTCATCACCGGTAAGTATCCCGATTATTGCCACTTTGGGGTTAACGGATCATAACACATAATAGGTGACTATAGACTTGCAAGATAGGATCAAGAACTCACATATATTCATGAAAACATAGTAGGTTCACATTTGAAATCATGGCACTCAGGCCCTAGTGACAAGCATTAAGCATAGCAAACTCACAGCAACATCAATATCAGAACATAGTGGATACTAGGGATCAAACCCTAACAAAACTAACTCGATTTCATGATAAATCTCATCCAACCCATCACCGTCCAGCAAGCCTATGATGGAACTACTCACGCACGGCGGTGAGCATCATGAAATTGGTGATGGAGGAAGGTTGATGATGACGACAGCGATGGATTCCCCTCTCTGGAGCCCCGAACGGACTCCAGATCAGCCCTCCCAAGAGATTTTAGGGCTTAGCGGCGGCTCCATATTGTAAAATGTGATGAATCCTTATCTCTTATTTTTTTTCTCCCCGAACACGAATATATGGAGTTGGAGTTGAGTTCGGTGGAGCGTCAGGGGGCCCATGAGGCAGAGGGCGCGCCCCCACCCTCGTGGATAGGGTGTGGGCCCCCTAATGTGGATCTTTCTTCCAGTATTTTTATATATTCCGAAAATAATCTCCATTGATTTTCAGGTCATTCCGAGAACTTTTATTTCTGCACAAAAATAACACCATGGCAATTCTGCTGAAAATAGCGTCAGTCCGGGTTAGTTCCATTCAAATCATGCAAGTTAGAGTCCGAAACAAGGGCAAAAGTGTTTGGAAAAGTAGATACGACAGAGACGTATCAACCGTAGGTGCAAAAGGAGGTGACAATAATTTCAATTATTGGTGCCAAAATGAGTTAACACGTGCTTAATTACTCTTAGATCAAGGTAATGAAGTAGCAATAGGAACACTAGCTGGATTCACCAGCAGTCTTAACCCGATTAAGAACCCTCAATTTCCTATCTTGTAAACACGACAATAACATTAGTATGGGAAACTAACTAAATTTGGTAATGTGAACACACATGAAAATGGGTGGGTTACCAGGGGATACTTGAGAGATACGAGGGGACGTCTTGTTTCTTGAAAGGGACGTGACTGTTGAATAAATAAGTGGTGGTATTTGGTGAGTTTTAGCATGTACATGTTCTACGACCTAGGAAAATGAACTAGCAATTGACATATTGTCAAGATGAATTAGTTGAGACTAAAAGCATCTTGAGAAAACATACCGACTTTATCAGAAGAAGATATACTCATAGATTACATCAACTATTTGCTAATCAACAACGTAGATAGAGTGACATGCATTGTCTACCCCGGGTGCAATAAGAACCCTAATCGTAAACCTGAATAAGAACCTAAAGTTTTTACTCCATCTGATCAATTCATACTACCTGTCGCTCCAACAAATGTATCTTGATGTATTTTAGCTGTAGATCATCCATTTGAGCAAGAAGTAATATGCATCTAAGGGAGCAGTTTAAACTCAAGAACGCAAAGAGAAATCGTAGATTTGCTTGAGATCTTGGGGGTACATTTACTATGATAGCAAATGTTGTGTAGCAGAACACCGTCCATCGGGAGCGACTCCTTAACCAAACGATTAGTGGCCATAGCTAGCGAAAACCACCAGCGGGGAGGTGGTGGATCTAGAGGCGAAAAGAGAGAGAGAGAGAGTTAATGGAGGAGACAACTTGTTTTATGGTAGGGGGTGTGATTGGTGTGGAAGAAAGAGGCGGTATTTGGGAAGGGTTGGGATTAGGTGGCCGTGCGGGCAGTTAAAAAATGAGTGGAGGGAAGGGAAAATTTTAGGGAAGGTCTTTTAGGGAACATTTAGTATGGGAGGCAATGATAAAACTGAGCTTTGGTCCGTTTCAGATTATTATTTCCTTCATATTATGCAAGAACAACTTTTTGTAAACCTGCAGCACCTTCACAAATAGTAGCGACAACTTTCATAAGAAAATAAAAATAAAACATAGTTCATGTGACGCCATGTTCCTCGCATGAATGTTGCTTGTACTTTGCTTTGTAATGTGTTCATGTAGTACCATGTTCATTGCTAATTTATTTATATTTTCAACACACACACATTTTGTTCATGCATGTCACTTTAACAAAGCACATTCCTCATGTGGAGTGTGTCATGGATGTTTACAAATTCAAGCTCGCGGTGCCGGTTGTCACATCACAATTTCAGATTATACTTTGCACACGATAAGATGCCAGTTTTTGCAGGTGATTATTCCACAAAATATTTACCAGGAATCAAATGGAGTGGCTTAAGCAGTAGCCAAATGTCGGATTTTGGGTTCCGGCAATACCCTTGAGGTTCGAACATTGGGGTGCGCACGAAGATCTCTCCTCCTCTCTAGCTCACGCACTCTAGAATCTCACAGCCTAGCTCGACGAACCCAAGGAACACGAGACACAAGATTTATACTGGTTCGGGCCACCGTTGTGGTGTGGTGGATTGCCCCTTGGGCTGAGGATGAACAATTACACGGGAAGAACAGCCTCCTGAGGAGAGGTGTTCTTGTGCGTGGCGAACTTGTGTGGTTCGGGATGATCTGGGTCTGAATCAGTTCCTCCTCCCTTGGTGGTGGCTAGTCCTATTTATAGAGGACCTGGTCCTCTTCCCAAATATTGAGCGTGAAGGGATCCTACAACGGCCAAATTCGAAGGGAGACAACTAGTACAAGCTATCCTGATAAAAGTGGTCTTCACCTGCCAAAGGCTCTGGTGGTGACGCCGTCTTGGGCTCCACGATGACCTCCGTCTTGCCGTCTTGCTGGTCTTGGTCTTGTTGCACCGATATGGAAACCTTTGCCTGATGCCTCGGGACTCCTCGACTGCGCTTGCCCCTTTAGCACCAAAGAGGAAACAAGGACACTGCGTGCGTTGGCGCCCGCCTGGTTCCATTCGTCATGGCTTGCGCCACAGGAACCTCGCGAGGTGCCCCTCGCCTTGGTCTCTCCGCCCCTCGCGAGCCAGCCTGGTGAGGCCGCCCTGAGGAGGTCTTGTGTCATTTTCCTCGCGAGGCTTGGCCCCTCGCGAGGGTCTTGAATGTTTGCTGGTGAAGATGGGTCGTACGGGGCCGCTGGTGGAGCCACGCTGCGGGCCGCAGATAGGCAAGTCTGGGGACCCCCATTCCCAGAACGCTGATAGTATCCCCCGGGCCCAAGGCTTGCTCGGGCTTGGCTTTGAGGCGAAGCCAAAGGGCAAGCGCGGAGCGCCGCAGGCCCCAAAAGCCCGCGGCCCCGCCTGACGCGTGGCGATTGGTCGGCCGTAGGCGTCTCCGCTTCCCCATGCAGCCTCGGCAACTGCTCGGCTCGACGGGTACTTGCTGCATGCAGAAAAGATCATTATTCATTATTACCTTGGATCGTGGAGGCCGGCGGTTGGCCTCCCCTTGGCTATAAATGGGAAGTGGGGGGTGGAGCCCCCATCACCCGTCTCTTCCTTGCTTCTCCTGCTTCTTCTCCTTCCTTGCTCCACTGCTTGCTGGTGTAGTCATGGCACCGATACGGAGGTTATCGGCCGCGGAGAAGGGCAAGACTCCCCTCAATGAGCTTGATCTGCTCCCGCCGAAGAAGAGGAGGTCCTATCATCGCGAGATGGTCGTGAGTCCGGTAGTGTCGCGGCCGTGGTATGAAAGGCCACCTCCTCGGTACCCGTTGCCCTTGTATGCTCACACCGAGGATTCCGGAGGGAGGAGCGATGAGCGCCGCCGCCCGCGCTAGTGCCGCGGCTGCCGTGCCACGGAGGCGCACACCGTCGCCCCAGGGTCCATGCTGCTGACTCCTCACACGAGTTCGTGCTGTGGGCGGCGATGCCTCTGAGCACTTGGATTCACCTTCCACAGTTCTTCACCGCCGAGATGCCGCCGAGGGGCCCTCTTGAGCTTTGGCTGCAGCACGCCGACTATGACGCCCTGGCGACTGGAGTGGAAGTTGAAGCCGTCGCCTCTAGGAGGATCTTCATGACTCGAGGCTGGGGCGAGGTCGCCCGAGCCTGCCGCGCGAATGGCACCCTTGCCATCCACTTCGAGTATGAGGGCGCCTCCATGCTTTTCTTCAAGGTCTTCGACGAGGAAGGCCGCCGCTTGGAGTACTGCCCTGAAGGGGGTCGCCAGGACGGTGCAGCGGCGGGCGCCGGGCCTGCCACAGGCCTCGCCCGCAGCTCCTCCAGTGACAGCGGTGACTCCTGGTGGTCCAGCGACTCTCCCGAGCTCGTGGAGTCTCCAGAGACAAGCGACGACAGCTACGTGCCCCCGAGCTCTCGTCAGGCCCGTAGCAAGGCCGCCGCGTCTGGCCACCGTCGTCGTTGATTTGGATGGGGCTGGCGCCGGCCTTCGGTGGCCCACTATTGATGATGGCATCGGCGACATCCGACGTGTGTAGATAGAGCTCCTAGGAATTCCCTTCCTTCTGTCCCTGTGAGGAATCAAAATGGACCCCGCAGGGGTGTGTAAAGCGTTAGTAATGCCTTTTGTTGATATTATCCTTATTGTGAAAATTTGCTAGCACATGTCCTGCTGAGGCTCGGTCTCGCCTTTCCAATCCCACTGTGGCTTGATGCTCTACGCTGATAGGTCCCGGTCCCCAGGCAGGCTGCAGCCATCGCTGGTATGCCAGGTCGCGATGCCGTGGTCAAGGACAGGAGGTGAGCAGCCCAAGGTCCAGTAAGAGCTCCTAAGGCGCGATGCTCAAGAGGTCCCCTTTAGCGCACAAGCAGCTACCTAAGGATGGGAAAGGGAGGCGATGTTGCCGCAGCAGGGCAGCGAAAAGGCGAGAATCTTATGTCGTAGCACCGGGTCAGTCTAGGTACAAGACTTATCTTACCGTTCCGGAGCCGGCTTCCCGTGCCGCAGCAGACTTGGGCGTCGGCCGCTGCTGGGTAGCTAGGTTAGGCCCGTGCAGGACTCCGCCTTCTTCTCCATGTTCTTCCTGGTGCTCTACGTCCTCAGGTCCCGGCCCTTGAGCGAGATCAGCCGCCGCTGGTATGCCAGGTCGCATTGCCATGGTCAAGGCCAGGGGGTCAGGGCTGGAGAGCCAGTAAGAGCTCCTGAGTCGCGATGCTCAGGAGCCCCCCTTTTAACGCGCAAGAGAATTACATGGGAGAAGAGAGAGAGAGTCAGCGGTACCGCCTGCTATAGTCCTCGGGAAGTTCTTGCAGGTCAGCGCGAGGAGGGGAGCAAATCGCCATGGTGATCACTGGTCATTGTTGGCTCGTGGGAGGGGACTCCCTACTGCAGAGAGCCCCTGGGGCGTGTATAGCCCTGCCCTGGCACGTGGCTTGCATGGATGGGTTAGGCGAGGTGTATCTGGGCACTCATGAGCCAGCGCGGGACTCACGAGGTCCTACCTCAAGGCAGGTTGCGCCTGGTCTTGATTCTTGACGGCTGCGGCGTTCCTGCGAGATGGTTAGACAACCCGCGCCGAGTGGATTTCCTGAGGCTATCACACGAGAAGGCCAAGCAGCAACGACCCCAGGACGTGACGTGAACGGGGCCGACCCACCAGATAGAGCTTAGTCATTGGATTTATCGACGCTGCAGGGACGGGCCCGAGCACAGACGCCATGCCTGGCCTTCTAATGGGAAGGATCCTGAAGAAAGACAATCAACACATGGCTCCCATGGTAGGTTACAATCAAGCATGTGATATCCATAGATAGATTACGCATGAAAAGCAACTAGCTTAGGTAAATGCGAGAACAATACAAGCCACTGGGTTGGACCCGAGCGGCCTGGGGTTAATGCAGCCCATGGGGCGCTCCCAACAGAGTGAACCGAAGATGCAAGCAGATAGATGCCGCAGGGACGGACCCACGCGGCATGGGGACAATGCAACCCAGGGGGCGCTCCCAGCTAAATGAACTTGGAAAGATGTCACATGGTTTGGTTGCCGAAGGAGTGTTGGGGTAGCTGAAGACACGTAGCGAAGAAGTTGCTTCTCACGAGCCACTAGGGCCCTGAGCCTCGGGAGGCTATGGAGGCTCAGGGGGCCTCCGAAGGATCATCTCCATCTCCGCCAGGACCGCATGATGCCTGGCCTCCTAACCTGCAAGGATGCTTCGCAGGTTGCGCTAGAAGGCAGCAGCCATGCTCGGCAGGCCGAACGGCATGCGAATGTAGCTGTGAGGCGGGTCCTCATGCAGACCAGCACGTGAAGGCCAGAAGCGCTCCTAAGATGCGGCCCTGTTGAGCTCTGGGATGTCGATGCAGACGCGCAGCTCACCACCCTCGCCTGGGTGGGGAGCAACGCCAGGTGGGCGGCGGTCGCCGCGTATTGCGCTTGCTTCCTGAAGCTGCTGAGATGCCTTGGTGATGAACTTCCGAGTGCCGGGCGCTCCTTGCCCGGTGTCCTCCTGAGGGAAATGCGCCACGAAGCATGCCTCCACGTGGTGCCCGAGTGCCTCCCTCGTGATGTTGGCCAGTTCTGAGGCCCTCCAGAAGAGAGCCCCCGAGCCCTGCCCGAGGAGGGCACCGGGCGCGCCTCCCTATGCGAGGGAAGGAGGCGCCCTAGGCGCTGGCGCGGATCCTGAACTGGTGCCACTGGAGGTGCCGCTCCCTTAAGGCCCAGCATAGAGTAGCTGCTTCTTCTTCTTGGGGTTGGCCTCAGGAGGGTACTGCGCACCCGCGCTGTTAGGGTCTTCGATTGATGCAGCTTGGAAGGCGTGCTCAAGGGAGCACACCGCGTCTCTTTCTTCGCAAGGGACCGTGATGATTCCGCCACTTCCTGGCATCTTGAGGACGTTGTGGCCCTGAGCCTAGGGTGCCTCCTTCCCTCGCATAGGGGCATCGACCGAAGCATCCATCTCGAATGGCCCTGAGCTCTTGACAGTCGTTGGTGTTGTGCGTACGCACATTGCGGGAGGCACAGAATGTACGACTGCCCTTGGACGACTAAGGAAGATCTCGGCCGCGCTTGGTGTCCGGTTTTGATGCGAGTACGGCCACCCCTTTGCGCTTCACGTCCTTGACCTTGGCCTTCTTCTCCTCTGGATCTGCAGCTAGAAGCTCGAGGAAGGAGAGGTGCCCCTCCTCAGCGTTGCACACTTGGTTGCTATGTTGAATAGCTCCATGGTCGTGCACAGCTCCTCATGGATGGCGAGCTCCTCCTTCATCTTGACATCATGGACATCGTCGGAAAACGCCAAAATGATGGTCTCGTCCGTCACCTTGGGGATCTTGATACACGCACTGTTGAAGCGTGATGTCTACTACACAACCTTGTTCTTGTAGACGTTGTTGGGCCTCCAATGTCGGCGTTCTGGGAACGGGGGTCCCCAGACTTGCCTGCCTGCGGCCTGCGGCGTGGCTCAAGTGGGGGCCCAGCGCGGCCCATCATCATCAACACGAGGCTCAAGACCCTCGCGAGGGGCCAAGCCTCGCGAGGCGGACGACACGGCGCATCCTCAGGCACAGCCTCGTCAGGCTGGCTAGCGAGGAGGCGGAGAGTTCAAGGCGGGGTGCCTCGCAAGGTGCCCATGATGCAAGCCATGATGACACGGGGCACCAGGCGGGTGCCAGCGTGCGCAGCGTCCCTCTTTCCTCTTTGGTGCAAAGGGGGCAAGCGCAGCTGCGGAGTACCGAGGCATCAGCCAAAGGTTGCCATTTCGGTGCAACAAGGCCAGGACCAAGCGGACTACGAGATGGAGGTCACCATGGAGCCCAACGTGGCGTCACCGCAGAGTCTTTCGCAGGCGAAGACCACCTTTAGTCAGGATAGATGTACTTGCTGTCCCCCTTCAAATTAGCCCGCCATTGTTGGATCCCTTCCCGCTCAATATTTGGGGAGAGGACCAGGGCCTCTATAAATAGGACTAGCTACCCACATAGCAAGGGGTTCGGTTCGGTTCCTGGTTGTTCGGTCCGGGATCTGAGAGAGAAAGAGAGAGAAAGGTGACTGAACTCTTCATAGCAGTTCATCACCACAGCCAAGAACAGACCCTCATGAGGCTGTTCTTCCTTGTATTGTTCATCCACACCAGCCCCAGGAGGCAATCCATCCACCACACACTGGAGTAGGGTATTACACCACATCAGTGGCCCGAACCAGTATAAATCTTGTGTCTTTCGTGCAGCTCTTTTAGTAGTTTAGATCCCATCGAGACGGAGAGGTTGAAGGTGAGATTTTCGCACGCACCCTAGTGTTCGAACCTTAAGGGTCTGCCGGAACCCGAGAACATTTGGCGTGCCAGGTAGGGGTGCGCCGGAATTCGTCTTCCACCGCTCTGCTCTCCTCCGACCGTCGCATCCATGTCTGATGCTCGTCGGGCCCGCGCCGAGCGCCGGGCCGCCATCGCCTCTCGCGTCACCTAGACGGCCCCCGTCGGTGGGCGTCCTCGTCGTTCCCCGTCGCCTGCCATCAACGCCGCCACCGGCCCGGCAGGGGGCGAGCAGCAGGCGTTGTCTCAGCACCCGTCCGTGCGGCAAGACGGCCGCACCGCCACTCCATCACTCGCTCCAGCCGGTTCTACGCCCCGCGCGCTCCGCGCACCCTTGGAGGCTCGGGCTGCGCTCCTCGCGGCAAACGAGCTCCTGCGCTACCGTCCCGTCGACGACGTCTACGAAGAATGGCTCGACCGCGTCGCCGAGCTTGTCCGCGCCGCAGGGTGCTCTTCCGCGCCGTCCGTCCCTCTGCGCCGCACTCCGCCCCGCGCGGGCAACGAAGCTCCAGAGGCGCACCAGCCGCCTCCCCTCCAAGAAGATGCCATGGCTCCAAGGCGCTTGGTCCCTGGGCGGAACCCGCTCCGTCAGGCGCCAGCGTAGCAAGAGCGAAGCTGCCAAGAAGTTCCTCGCCCGCAAGGGGCTGCCAGGGCGCTCCCTGCTCCGGCACGCCGCGACCCTGCTCCAGCTCCGGCACGCCAAGACCCCGCCCTGCTCCTAGCTACAGCGCGTGGGGACCCGCAAGACCAAGCTCTCCACCAACCGAGGCCTTTCGTGGCCACCGCGGGCTGCCATGCCTACACCACTGAGCTGCGCAGCGTCGCGTGGCCCGGCAAGTTCAAGCCGACCTGCCTCCTCGCTACGACGGCACAACCGATCCCGCAGAGTTCCTCCAGCTCTATGAGCTGGGCATCGAGGCTGCCGGCGGGGATGAGAAGGTCATGGCTAACTGGTTCCCCATGGCGCTGAAGGAAGGGGCGCGAACCTGGCTCCTGAATCTGGCTCCAGGCACGATCTCCTCCCGGGACCAGATGCGCGCCCGCTTCATCGCCAACTTCCAAGGTACTCGCGACCGGCCGCCCGCCGTGAGCGACATGCGTCGCATCAAGCAACAACCCGGAGAGACCCTGCAAAAGTACATCCAGCGTTTCAACAGCGCGCGCCTCAAGATCCCCAAGGTGTCCGAGGAGGCCATCATCTCCGCTTTCTCTGACGGCGTGCATGACGTCAAGATGAAGGAGGAGCTGGCGATGCACGAAGACCTCTGCACCTCCTTGGAGCTGTTCAACTTGGCGAACAAGTGCGCCAGGGCTGAGGAGGGACGTCTCTCCCTCCTCGAGCTGCCTGCCGCGGACCCAGAAGAGAAGAAGCCCAAAGCCAAGGACCCTGTTCAACTTCCAAGGAAGCGAAGCACAAGGGGGCTGCCGTACTCGCGGCAGAACCAGACACCAAGAGGGGCAAGGATCTGCCCGAACCCTACAAAGGCAGCCGGTACTGTGTGTACCACGACCTCCACACCCACAACACCAACGAATGTCAAGAGCTCCGCACCGTACGATAAGGAAGGATGGGCCGTCGCCCTGACCGTGCTGACCGGGGCTATGGCCGAGGAGGAGGAAGAAACGCAGGACGCTGGGAAGACCGCGGCCCGCGCCAGGGGTGGCGTGACCAGCCTCGCAAGGACCGCTGGCAGGACCTGCCTCGTGAGGGGGACTGGAGAGACCAACCTCGCGAGGATCTCCCTCATGGCAACGCAGGCCTACCTCCGCTGCCGCCTCCACCAAGAAGGAACGAAGACCGCCATCAAGACGAGGGGGCTGGGGGCTTCCAGGAGCCGCGCGTGATCGCCTGCATCCTGGGCGAAGCTCAAGCCCCAGCCTCCCAATGTATCTTCAAGCAGTTTGCCCGCGAAGTGAATGCAGTTCTTCCCAAGCTTGAAGCAGCGCGCCCCCTCAGGTGGTCGGCGTGCCCCATCACGTTCAGCTCAGCAGACTAGCTCAAGTGCGCAGCCACTGCAGGAGTCCTCCCGATGCTCTGCTCCCCAGTCATCAGCAACGTGCTGGTCACCAAGACCCTCATCGAAGGCGGGGCAGGGCTCAACGTCCTGTCCGTGGAAACATTCAACAACCTCCAAGTGCCCTACGACCAGCTTCAGCCAACCAGGCCTTTCTCTGGGATCACCGACGGTTCCACAGTCCCGATCGGGCAGGTCCGCCTCCCTGTCACCTTCGGGGCTCGCAGCAACTACCACACCGAGCTCATCGACTTCGATGTTGCCCACATCCTCCTGCCATACAACGCCATCCTCGGGTACCCGGCGCTGGCCAAGTTTATGGCCGTGACCCACCACGGCTACAACATCCTCAAGATGCCAGGAAGTGGCGGCGTCATCACGGTGCCCTGTGAAGAGAAGGATGCAGTGTGTTCCTGGAGAGAGCCTATCAGGCCGCGTCGCTGGAGGACCCAGATCACAGAAGCAGGAGGCTTCCTGAGACCACCCCCAAGAAGAAGAAGACATCGTCAGGCTCAGCCCCTCAGGAGGCAGGCCCCTCAGGGCCCGTGCCTCCTCAGGAGGGCCGTCCATCCATCGCATAGGAAAGCGTGCCCGGAGCCCTCCTCAGGCAGGGCTCGAGGGCTCTCACCTGGAGGGCCACCGACCTAGCCGGAGTCACGAGGGAGGCGCTTGGGCACCATGTGGAGGCGTGCTTCGCAGCATGTTTCCCTCGAGAGGGAGCCAGGCGAGGAAGATCAGACCAGCAAGAGTTCGTTGATGAGGCCATTCAAGAGCTACAGGAGACAAGGATCATGAGAGGTTGCCGCGGCTTGCCAGCCATGGCCCCACATCCAGGGAGGATGGTGGGCTGCGCGTCTGCATTGACGTACCAGGGCTCAATCAGATCGCCACAACGGAGCGCCTCTGGCCCTCGCAAGTGGGGCACTGCGGAGGTCCACCCCACAGCTATGTTCGCATGCCTTATGGCCTGCCGAGCATGGCTGCGGCATACCAGCGCCTCATGGGGGGCATCGTGGAGGCCCAGGAAGACAGGCGGTCCGCGGCTCTGGCGGAGGTGGAGGCAGCTTGCAAGGAGTCACCAGCGCCTCCGGAGCCTCCCGAGGCCCCGGGGCCTGGGGGCTCGTAAGGGTCGGCTTCTGCAGCCCGTCAAGTCTGCTGCACCAACGCCACTACGTCGACGACATCATCAAGTGAAATCTTTCAAGTTCCGTTCTCAGCTGGGAGCACCCTCCCAGGGTTGCATCACTCCCAGGCCGCGTGGGTCCGTCCCCGCGGCATGTATCTGCATTTACCTTTCCGTCGTTAGTTTGCCTTGTTGGGGGCGCCCCTTGGGCTGCATCATCCCCAAGCCGCTGGGGCCAGGCCCAGCGGCGTGTATCTCCGTCGTGTTTGTTTCCAACTATGCATTTGCTTGTCACGCTTGATTGCTTGTTGCCCGTCCACGGCATCCCTTTTTCTCCATGTCGACTACTTGCACGTTAAAGGGGGGTGCCTGAGCATCGCGACTCAGGGCTCTTACTGGCTCTCCAGCCCTCACCCTCTGGCCTTGTCCACGGCATCGCGACCTGGCATACCAGCGACGGCTGAGACAAGCTCGAGGGCCGGGACCCGAGGACGTAGAGTACCGGCATCTAACCAAATTTTGCAGGGACACATCTCAAGATATGGCCCAGTGCCGGGGACAACCCGCCTAGAGGTAGGGCCTCGTGAGTCCCGTGCAGGCTCACGGGTGCCCAGATACACCTCACCCAGCTCTACCGTGCCGGTCACGTGTCAGGGCGGGGTTGTATACGCCCCGGGGGCTCCTTCCGGAGGGGAGCCCCCTCCCACGTACCAGTGGAAGTACCATGCTCCGCGCTGGCTGACGACACTGCCGAGGAGCGGCTATGCCCGTACACATACGGAAGCGCTATGCTCTGCGCTGGTGATAAACAACTGAGAGTGGCCTCCGGGCCACGTTAACCTCAGGGAGCCCAGAGCTCAGTGAATGGCCCCATCGCAATGCCTCCCCTCGGGAGCGCCGCGCGAGGGGGCTGGGCACGGGGGCTACGGCTGGGTCACGCCCAGACGTACGCCGCCCAGCCAGGCCCCTTGGGCCTGGTTCTTCGCGCGTCTCTCCCCGAGCGGAGCCAAGGTATGAAGGCCTTTTGCACGTCAAGGGGGACCCCTGGGCAACGCGACCCAGGGGCCTAACTGGTCCCGTAGCCCCTCACTCCTTAGTTCCGAAAGGCTATGCTGGGTGAGGTACGCGCGGGGCCTGGCTCTGCAGACGTAGAACGGTAGCCACGCTTACATCTCGCCTCATCACCCGCTGTTCGCGCGTCAAGGGGGACTCCTGAGCATCGCGACTCAGGAGCCTAACTGGCTCCGTAGCCCCTCACTCCTTAGTTCCGAAAGGCTATGCTGGGTGGGGTACGCGCGGGATCGGGCTCTATAGACGTAGAACAGAAAACACACCTACATCACGCTTCCCTACTTGTTGTTCGAGCGCCAAGGGGGACTCCTGAGCATCGCGACTCAGGAGCCTAACCTGTCACGTGGCCCCTCACTCCGGTCGGGGCTGATGCTGGGTGAGGCATGCGTGGGGCCGGGCCCTGCCGACGTAGGACGCAAGCAAGTAGGGAAGAAAAGCATAAAATCCAAGGAACTTAAAAGCAAATATTACAGTCCATACTGTCAATCTGAATGCCAAACGCAAGTTTAAATGCCTCCCCGAGGCGTGATGCATGTGCAGGAACCTAAAGAAGAGCAGGGATGGGACGGAGTCACTCGTCAGTGCTGGTTTCGCCTTGTGGAACGGCAGGGTAGACAGCGCCTTGCTTCGGCCTGGTGCTGATGGCCCGGAACTTCTCCAGCAGCGCTTCCGCGTGCCCCTTCACGACTTCGACAGCGGCGGCAGCCCCCTCGCGGCTCACCGGTTCCAGCAGGGCGTTGAGGTCGATGTTGGGATCGCGGAGGTAGACGTGGGCGAAGACCCGTGTCAGCGCGGCAGAAGACAGGACGTGCGCCTCGGCCTTGGCCGCGGGGCCGATGCCAAGGACGACGTCCCCAAGACCCTTGACCAGGAAGGGAAGCAGCTTGGCGGGGCCATCCTCGTCACCAGCAAGCGGGCTGTCCAAGCAGCTCTCGTAAAGCATCTTCAGCGAAGCGCGGGCGTCCTTCTCCATGTCCGCGAAGGCCACGCGATCTTCGGCGAGGACCTGAGCCTTGGCGTCTAGCTCGGTCTTTGTCGCCTCCAGCTCTTTCTTCCACACGCCTAGACGCTCGCGGCGCTTCTTGAGCTTGGCCTCCGAGTCCTCGAGCGCCGCCTCACGCGCCTTCGCCCCCTTCTCCTGCTCTTGGCAAAGGCGAACCTCCTCCGCAAGTTGGCCCCGCAGGCCTTGCAGCTTGTCCTCCAGCGCCTTGCAGTGGCCGCGGACCTTGACCGCTTCCCCCAGGGCCGCGTCGCGAGCAATCTTCGCCTCAAGGACGGCCCGCTTCTCCTCGTCGCAGGCCGTCGAGGCCTGAACCAGCGCCGCCCGGATCGAAGCATCTGAGCGAATCCACCCCGAAGCCAGTTCCAGGCGCCCGGCCACCAGGCGAGGGTCGGCGCCGAGAAGGTCCTGACGTAGCCGGTCCAGTTTAGCAGCAGCATGCTCCAAGACGGAGGAAGAATACGGAGGAGCCTCGGCGCGCTCCAGGACGACAGGAGGAGCTCAGGGAGCAGTGGCCAACAAACGGGAGGAGAAGGTGGCGGCGGCAAGGCCGCCGAATCCCGAGCCAGCATTCGCTGCGTCTCCCCAGCCATGGTAGTGGCGCCAGACGAGGACACTTCAGGAGTCACCTGGGCCATGGGGGCTGAGCTCGCCCCCGCCAACATGGCCAGACCTCTTGAGGGCGACCGACCAGGAGAAGCCCGCGCACTGCAATCGCCCCCTTTCACAGGCGGGGGCGCTGCCGCGGATGGAGCCTCAGGAGCCCGCTTCGGTTTCTTTGCCGTGGGCGCCCGCCTACTCAAGAGAAGCAATCATCAAGCCTCGTCGGCAGAATGAGAAACAAGAGAACAAGGATCAAGTGCTTACGTGTCATCGCCGGTGAGCTCGGGCAGCTTTCGGCCCAACTTCAAGCCAAACAGCCGGCTGGAAGGGTCGACCTTGGGAGCAGAAGGCGCGGCAGCGGACTGCCCCGGGGTATGGGCAGGCCCGCGGGGGACCTGCCCGGTCCTGTCCTTCTTCGGGATCGGGGGCGAGCTCCCGGTACCCAGCACATCGTCATCATCATCATCATCATCATCATCGCTCGGTGATAGGCGGAGAGTACGGGGCGAGCGCCGAGGGAGGGGAGCCGTCGACTCTCTGCCAGTCGCCCCGGAGTCGGGCCCCTCTCCCCGCTCCTCTTCAGCCTCCTCCTCGCTGGAGTCACCAGAGGGCACGTCCACCAGTCCTTCAGAAGGCGCCATGGGCACGAGCCCGACCCCGTTGAAAACGGGCATGGACTTCACCACCTGATCCCAGTCGCTGCGAAGAAACAAGGGCTCGGGAGCGCCCTCCAACTTTGCCACCGTGCCCCCGACCAGAGATTGAAGAACCGCGTTCATGTCCTCTTCGTCCACAGGCCGAGGGCTCAGATGAGGCCTCCACATCGGAGAAGAGTACTGCCGGAGTGGAGCCAGCTGCTGCTCCAAGAACTCCCTCAACAGTGACGCACCAGTCAACTTCGCCGTCGCCATGTTGGCTGGCCTCAAGTCCGCATCCATCTTCTCCAACACCGGCTTCGCGCGGGGATCCGTGAGCTCCACCCAGCACCAGTTACTGGCACTCATGGCCTGCTCCGTGGGCGGGATTAGCCGAGGATGGACGCGCCCGGCATCAACCAAGACCCACTTGCTCCGGAAGCCATCAGCCCTCTTCCCGGGATTCGAGATGGTAATGGTGCTGCCATGCGCGACGAAGCTCACGCACGCGGAAGGAGAACTGCCAGTAGTCCGGAGGTAGAAGTAGTGGCGCAGCAAGGCCACCGAGGACTGCGCCCCTATGTGGGCCTCGCACTAGTAAGCGAAGACCGCCAGGAGAAGGACAAAGTTGGGGTGGAGACGTAGAGCCAGCAAGTTGTAATGGCGGAGGACAGAGAAGAAGAACTAGGAGAAGGGAGGCACCAAGCCCGCTGCGATGGCGCTCACAAAGAAAGGATAATAGGTGCTCCCTCGACCTTCAGGGGAGGCGGAGCTGACCTTGAACACCTCCGTCCTGACGACGCCCTGCGCCGCCGCCATCCGGCACAGCCGGGCAAAGGTGGCCTTGGACACAGTCGGCGGGTCCAGAGCAGGGGAATAGCAAGCTTCGGCCAGAGGCTTGCAAGGCGCCATGGCTTCCTAGGTCACGCAACCGGAGTAGATCTGGAAGTTTGGAGGAAGAAAGGGGAGGCGCAAGAAAGGGGATCTGAGCAGCAATCAGAGAAAGCAAGGGCGAAGTCTGGGAAGATGCCTCTCCCTTGTCAACCCGCGCGGTTGCTAAGGCACCCACGTCCAATCGACCGGCACGTGGCATCCAAGGCCGCAGGCTGTTGGGGCCCGCGGCGCTTCGCCCTTGCCCTTTCGCCTCTCGGCACGGCCAAGTCCATGCGCGCCTTGGGCCCGGGGGCTACTGTCGGCGTTCTCGGAACGGGGGTCCCCAGACTTGACTGCCTGCGGCGTGGCTCAAGTGGGGGCCCAGCGCGGCCCATCTTCATCAACACGAGGCTCAAGACCCTCGTGAGGGGCCAAGCCTCGCGAGGCGGACGACACGACACATCCTCAGGCACAGCCTCGTCAGGATGGCCTGCGAGGAGGCGGAGAGTTCAAGGCGGGGTGCCTCGCGAGGTGCCCATGACGCAAGCCATGACGACACGGGGCACCAGGCAGGTGCCAGCGCGTGCATCGTCCCTCTTTCCTCTTTGGTGTAAAGGGGGCAAGCGCAGCTGCGGAGTACCGAGGCATCAGGCAAAGGTTGCCATTTCGGTGCAACAAGGCCAGGACCAAGCGGACTACGAGACGGAGGTCACCCTGGAGCCCAGCGCGGTGTCACCGCAGAGTCTTTCGCAGGCGAAGACCACCTTTAGTCAGGACAGGTGTACTTGTTGTCCCCCTTCAAATTAGCCCGCCATTGTTGGATCCCTTCCCGCTCAATATTTGGGGAGAGGACCAGGGCCTGTATAAATAGGACTAGCCACCCACATAGCAAGGGGTTCGGTTCGGTTCCTGGTTGTTCGGTCCGGGATCTGAGAGAGAAAGAGAGAGAAAGGTGACTGAACTCTTCATAGCAGTTCATCACCACAGCCAAGAACAGACCCTCGCAAGGCTGTTCTTCCTTGTATTGTTCATCCACACCAGCCCCAGGAGGCAATCCATCCACCACACACTGGAGTAGGGTATTACACCACATCGGTGGCCTGAACCAGTATAAATCTTGTGTCTTTCGTGCAGCTCTTTTAGTATTTTAGATCCCATCAAGATGGAGAGGTTGAAGGTGAGATTTCCACGCGCACCCCAGTGTTCGAACCTTAAGGGTCTGCCGGAACCAGAAATCCGACATCCAAGTGCAGAGGTTTGTAGGATATTAGCAAATTTCCCTCAAGTGGATGACCTAAGGTTTATCAATCCGTGGGAGGCGTAGGATGAAGATGGTCTCTCTCAAACAACCATGCAACCAAATAACAAAGAGTCTCTTGTGTCCCCAACACAGCCAATACAACGGTAAATTATATAGGTGCACTAGTTCGACAAAGAGATGGTGATACAAGTGCAATATGGATGGTAGATATAGGTTTTTGTAATCTGAAAATATAAAAACAGCAAGGTAACTAATGATAAAAGTGAGCATAAACGGTATTGCAATGCTAGGAAACAAGGCCTAGGGTTCATACTTTCACTAGTTCAATTTCTCTCAACAATAATAACATAATTGGATCATATAACTATCCCTCAACATGCAACAAAGAGTCACTCCAAAGTCACTAATAGCGGAGAACAAACGAAGAGATTATGGTAGGGTACGAAACCACCTCAAAGTTATCCTTTCTGACCGATCTATTCAAGAGTCTGTAGTAAAATAACACGAAGCTATTCTTTCTGTTCAATCTATCATAGAGTTCGTACTAGAATAACACCTTAATTAAGACACAAATCAACCAAAACCCTAATGTCACCTAGATACACCAATGTCACCTCAAGTATCCGTGGGTACGATTATACGATATGCATCACACAATCTCAGATTCATCTATTCAATCAACACAAAGAACTTCAAAGAGTGCTCGAAAGTTTCTACCGGAGAGTCAAGACGAAAACGTGTGCCAACCATTATGCATAAGTTCACGTGGTAACGGAACCCGCAAGTTGATCACCAAAACATACATCAAGTGGATCATGTGATATCCCATTGTCACCATAGATAAGCACATGCAAGACATACATCAAGTGTTCTCAAATCCTTAAAGACTCAATCCGATAAGATAACTTCAAAGGGAAAACTAGATTCATCACAAGAGAGTAGAGGGGGAAGTAACATCATAAGATCCAACTATAATAGCAAAGCTCGCGATACATCAAGATCGTACCACCTCAAGAACATGAGAGAGAGAGAGAGAGATCAAACATATAGCTACTGGTACATACCCTCAGCCCCGAGGGAGAACTACTCCCTCCTCCTCATGGAGAGCACCGGGATGATGAAGATGGCCACCGGAGAGCGAATCCCCCCTCCGAAAGGGTGCCGGAACGGGTCTAGATTGGTTTTCGGTGGCTACGGAGGCTTCTGGCGGCGGAACTCCCGATCTATTCTGCTCCCCGAAGTTTGTAGGGTATATGGGTATATATAGGAGGAAGAAGTACGTCGGTGGATCTCCGGGCTGTCCACGAGGTAGGGGGCGCGCCCAGGGGGGTGGGCGCGCCCCCACCCTCGTGGACAGCCCGGGACTCTTCTGGTCCTTCTCCGATACTCCATGGGCTTCTTCTGGTTGAAAAATAAGTTCTGTGAAGTTTCAGGTCAATTGGACTGCGTTTGCTTTTCCTTTTCTGCGATACTCTAAAACAAGGAAACAACAGAAACTGGCACTGGGCTCTAGGTTAATAGGTTAGTCCCAAAAATCATATAAAATAGCATATAAATGCATATTAAACATCCAAGGTTGATAATATAATAGCATGGAACAATCAAAAATTATAGATACGTTGGAGACGTATCAGCATCCCCAAGCTTAATTCCTGCTCGTCCTCGAGTATGTAAATGATAAAAACAGAATTTTTGATGTGGAATGCTACCTAACATATTTATCCATGTAATCTTATTTATTGTGGCAAGAATATTCATATGCATAAGATTGAAGAAAAAAGTTTAATATTGACATAAAACAATAATACTTCAAGCATACTAACAAAATAATCATGTCTTCTCAAAATAACATGGCCAAAGAAAGCTATCCCTACAAAATCATATAGTTTGGCTATGCTCCATCTTCACCGCACAAAGTATTTAAATCATGCACAACCCCGATGACAAGCCAAGCAATTGTTTCATACTTTTGATGTCCTCAAACTTTTTCAATCTTCACACAATATATGAGCGTGAGCCATGGATATAGCACTATGGTGGAATAGAATTATGGTTGTGGAGAAGACAAAAAGGAGAAGATAGTCTCACATCAACTAGGCGTATCAACAGGCTATGGAGATGCCCATCAATAGATATCAATGTGAGTGAGTAGGGATTGCCATGCAACGAATGCACTAGAGCTATAAATGTATGAAAGCTCAAAAAGAAACTAAGTGGGTGTGCATCCAACTTGCTTGCTCACGAAGACCTACGGCATTTTGAGGAAGCCCATCATTGGAATATACAAGCCAAGTTCTATAATGAAAGATTCCCACTAGTATATGAAAGTGACAACATAGGAGACTCTCTATCATGAAGATCATGGTGCTACTTTGAAGCACAAGTGTGGTAAAAGGATAGTAGCATTGTCCCTTCTCTCTTTTCTCTCATTTTTGGGCCTTCTCTTCTCTTTTTTTTGGCCTTTTTTCGTCCGGAGTCTCATCCCGACTTGTGGGGGAATCATAGTCTCCATCATCCTTTCCTCACTGGGACAATGCTCTAATAATGATGATCATCGCACTTTTATTTACTTACAACTCAAGAATTACAACTCGATACTTAGAACAAGATATGACTCTATATGAATGCCTCGGGCGGTGTACCGGGATGTGCAATGACTCATGAGTGACATGTATGAAAGAATTATGAATGGTGGCTTTGCCACAAATACGATGTCAACTACATGATCATGCAAAGCAATATGATAATGATGAAGCGTGTCATAATAAACGGAACGGTGGAAAGTTGCATGGAAATATATGTTGGAATGGCTATGAAAATGCCATAATAGGTATGTATGGTGGCTTTTTGGAGGAAGATATATAGTGGGTTTATGGTACCGGCGAAAGTTGTGCGGTACTAGAGAGGCTAGCAATGGTGGAAAGGTGAGAGTGCGTATAATCCATGGACTCAACATTAGTCATAAAGAACTCACATACTTATTGCAAAAATCTATTAGTTACTGAAACAAAGTACTACGCGCATGCTCCTAGGGGTTAGATTGGTAGGAAAAGACCATCGCTCGTCCCTGACCGCCACTCATAAGGAAGACAATCAATAAATAAATCATGCTCTGACTTCATCACATAACGGTTCACCATACGTGCATGCTACGGGAATCACAAACTTCAACACCAGTATTTCTCAAATTCACAACTACTCAACTAGCATGACTCTAATATCACCATCTCCATATCTCAAAACAATCATCAAGTGTCCAAATTCTCTTAGTATTCAATGCACTTTATATGAAAGTTTTTATTATACCCATCTTGGATGCCCATCATATTAGGGCAAGTTTCATAACCAAAGCAAACTACCATGCTTTCTAAAGACTCTCAAAATAATATAAGTGAAGCATGAGAGTTCAACAATTTCTATAAAATAAAACCACCGTCGTGCTCTAAAAAGATTTAAGTGAAGCACTAGAGCAAATGACAAACTACTCCAAAAGATATAAGTGAAGATCAATGAGTAGTTGAATAATTGAGCAAATATGTGAACACTCTCTAACATTTAATAATTTCAGATCTTGGTATTTTATTCAAACAGCTAGCAAAACAAAATAAAATGACGCTCCAAGCAAAACACATATCATATGGTGAATAAAAATATAGCTCCAAGTAAAGTTACCGATGAACGAAGACGAAAGAGGGGATGCCTTCCGGGGCATCCCCAAGCTTAGGCTCTTGGTTGTCCTTGAATATTACCTTGTGGTGCCTTGGGCATCCCCAAGCTTAGGCTTTTTCCACTCCTTATTCCATAGTCCATCGAATCTTTACCCAAAACTTGAAAACTTGACAACACAAAACTTAATAGAAAACTCGTAAGCTCCGTTAGTATAAGAAAATAAATCACCACTTAGGTACTGTTGTGAACTCATTCTAAATTCATATTGGTGTAATATCTACTGTATTCTAACTCATCTATGGTTCATACCCTCCGATACTACTCATAGATTCATCAAAATAAGCAAACAACACATAGAAAACAGAATCTGTCAAAAACAGAACAATCTGTAGTAATCTCTATCAAACATATACTTATGGAACTCATAAATTTATCAAATAAATTGGTGGACCTGAGTAATTTGTCTATTAATCCTCTGAAAAATAATATACTTAATAGCACTCTCCAGTAAAAAATGGCAGCTAAACTCGTGAGCGCTAAAGTTTCTGTTTTTTTACAGCAAGATCGCAAAGACTTCACCCAAGTCTTCCCAAAGGTTCTACTTGGCACAAACACTAATTAAAACATAAAACCACATCTAAACAGAGGCTAGATGAATTATTTATTACTAAGCAGGAGCAAAAATCAAGGAACACAAATAAAATTGGGTTGCCTCCCAACAAGCGCTATCGTTTAACGCCCCTAGCTAGGCATGATGATTTCAATGATGCTCACATAAAGATAAGAATTGAAACATAAAGAGAGCATCATTAAGAATATGACTAGAAAATTTAAGTCTAACCCAGTTCCTATGCATAGGGATTTTGTGATCAAACAACTTATGGGAACAATAATCAACTAGCATAGGAAGGCAAAACAAGCATAACTTTAAAACTTTAAGCACATAGAGAGGAAACTTGATATTATTGAAATTCCTACAAGCGTATGTTCCGCCCTCATAATAATTTTCAGTAGAATCATGAATAAATTCAACAATATAACCATCACATAAAGCATTCTTTTCATGATCTAAGAGCATAGAAATTTTATTACTCTCCACGTAAGCAAAATTCTTCTCATTCGGAATAGTGGGAGTATCATAAGAAACTCGAATACTATAAATTGTTTCCATATTAAAAGAGTAATGTTTAGAAAAGGGGTAATCATAATCATGACAAGTTTTATAAATATAATCATCACTACTTTTTATATCATAAGTATCATCACAATAATCATCATAGGTAGCAACTTTTTTCTCATCAGAATCGATTGAAGCCGCTTCCAAGATAGTGGAATCATTACTAAATAAAGTCATGACCTCTCTTCCAAACATATTTTCATCAATATAATCATCATAAATAGGAGGCATGCTATCATCATTATAAATTTGCATATCAAAACTTGGGAGACCAAAAATATCATCTTCATTAAACATAGCATCCCCAAGCTTGGGACAAACATCAATTGCAGCAAATATATTCTCAAAAACATCATCTTCATCAAACATAGCATCCCCAAGCTTGGAACTTTTCCTATCATAAGCATATTCACTCTCATCATTAATAGTATGGACAACACCAATAGTATAGCAATTATCATCATCACAAGTAATAGGAGCAACATCATTTGGGAGGATACCTTTTTACCTTTGCTTCTCTATTTTTTTCTTTTTCTTCTTCACATCATGTGTGGGTTTAATCCTCTTTTTGGAGCTCCTTACTAATGAGATTGGTTGAATAGGAGGCTCCTCCTCGTTACCCGATTCATCATAAGAAATAACAGGAGGATATTGGGAAGTCTCTTCCCTTTCATTAGTATACTCTTCATCCTCTATTTGTTTTATTTTCTTTATGTAATTGGCAATATAAGGATTTTCAATGCAATTCACCGCACAATACATATAAATTTCCTCTAGATCAAAATTAAGAACTCTATGGAGGGAAAATTCTGGAATAACCTTAGATAGACGTTTCATTTCTTCATAACCCAGGAGCAAACTAAGTTCATTATGATGTGCAAGGGAAATCAAGTCATCAGAAATTTTGGTCACGATACGATCATGAAACAATTTGCATTGGGTACTGAAATGATCACGTTCATTGCAAAGTTCACAAGTAGGGCCAAGAAAGTTTAAATTTTCAGCACAAACATCTAGACTTTATTGCAACCATTTAGTTTCCAAATACTTATGCCTCTTGCAAAATCTACCTTCCCTGTTTGGTAAGTAATTGCAAACTCTATGCACTCCACAAAAATCGACATGCTTATAAGAGATATTTTCATCATGACTAGTGCAATCATCATTGGTACTATGGATATTCAAAGATTTCGTACTAATAACATTGCAATCATGATCATCATTCAAAGATTTAGTGCCAAATATTTTATAGACTTCTTCTCCTAGCACTTGAGCACAATTTTCCTTTCCATCATTCTCACAAAAGATATTAAAAAGATGAAGCGTATGAGACAAACTCAATTCCATTTTTTTGTGGTTTTCTTTTATAAACTAAACTAGTGATAAAACAAGAAACAAAAAGATTCGATGACAAGATCTAAAGATATACCTTCAAGCGCTAACCTTCCTGGCAATGGCGCCAGAAAAGAGCTTGATATCTACTACACAACGTTCTTCTTGTAAACGTTATTGGGCCTCCAAGTGCAGAGGTTTGTAGGACAATAGCAAATTTCCCTCAAGTGGATGACCTAAGGTTTATCAATCCGTGGGAGGCGTAGGGTGAAGATGGTCTCTCTCAAACAACCCTGCAACGAAATAACAAAGAGTCTCTTGTGTCCCCAACACACCCAATAAAATGGTAAATTGCATAGGTGCACTAGTTCGGCGAAGAGATGGTGATACAAGTGCAATATGGATGGTAGATATAGGTTTTTGTAATCTGAAAATATAAAAACAGCAAGGTAACTAATGATAAAAGTGAGCGTAAACGGTATTGCAATGCTAGGAAACAAGGCCTAGGGTTCATACTTTCACTAGTGCAAGTTCTCTCAACAATAATAACATAATTGGATCATATAACTATCCCTCAACATGCAACAAAGAGTCACTCCAAAGTCACTAATAGCGGAGAACAAACGAAGAGATTATGGTAGGGTACGAAACCACCTCAAAGTTATCCTTTCTGATCAATCTATTCAAGAGTCCGTAGTAAAATAACATGAAACTATTCTTTCCGTTCAATCTATCATAGAGTTCGTACTAGAATAACACCTTAAGACACAAATCAACCAAAACCCTAATGTCACCTAGATACTCCAATGTCACCTCAAGTATCCATGGGTATGATTATACGATATGCATCACACAATCTCAGATTCATCTATTCAACCAACACAAAGAACTTCAAAGAGTGCCCCAAAGTTTCTACCGGAGAGTCAAGACAAAAACGTGTTCCAACCCCTATGCATATGTTCACGAGGTCACGAAACTCGCAAGTTGATCACCAAAACATACATCAAGTGGATCACGTGATATCCCATTGTCACCACAGATAAGCACATGCAAGACATACATCAAGTGTTCTCGAATCCTTAAAGACTCAATCCGATAAGATAACTTCAAAGGGAAAACTCAATTCATCACAAGAGAGTAGAGGGGGAAGAAACATCATAAGATCCAACTATAATAGCAAAGCTTGTGATACATCAAGATCGTACCACGTCAAGAACACGAGAGAGAGAGAGAGAGAGATCAAACACATAGCTACTGGTACAAACCCTCAGCCCCGAGGGAGAACCACTCCCTCCTCGTCATGGAGAGCACCGGGATGATGAAGATGGCCACCGGAGAGGGATTCCCCCCTCCGACAGGGTGCCTGAACGGGTCTAGATTGGTTTTTGGTGGCTACGGAGGATTCTGGCGGCGGAACTCCCGATCTATTCTACTCCCTGAAGTTTTTAGGGTATATCGGTATATATAGGAGGAAGAAGTACGTCGGTGGATCTCCGGGATGTCCACGAGGCGGGGGGCGTGTCCAGGGGCGGTGTGCGTGCCCCCCACCTTCGTGGGCAGCCCGGGACTCTTCTGGTCCATCTCCGATACTCTGTGGGCTTCTTCTGGTCCAAAAATAAGTTCCGTGAAGTTTCAGGTCAATTGGACTCCGTTTGATTTTCCTTTTCTGCGATACTCTAAAACAAGGAAAAAAACAGAAACTGGCACTGGGCTCTAGGTTAATAGGTTAGTCCCAAAAATCAAATCTAGGTTAATGAGGGATATGACCTTCATCAAATCTATAGAGAGAATTTACCTTTACTACCTGTGTCGGGTTATCAAGACCATGTATTTCTTCAATAGGTGGTAAATTCTTAACATCTTCAGCATTAATACCCTTTTCTTTCATAGATTTTTTCCCTCTTGCATATCTTCAGGACTGAGAAATAGAATACCCCTTTTCTTCGGAGTTGGCTAGGAGTTGGTTCAAGAAGTGTCCAGTCATTTTTATTACTCAACATATTATTAAATAGCAATTCAGCTTGATCAACAGTTCTTTCCCTGAAAACACAACCAGCACAACTATCCACGTGGTCTCTGGAAGCATAGGTTAGTCCATTATAAAAGATATCAAGTATTTCATTTTTCTTGAGAGGATGATCAGGCAAAACATTAAGTAATTCGAGAAGCCTCCCCCAAGCTTGTGGGAGACTCTCTTCTTCAATTTTCTCAAAACTATATATTTCCCTTAAAGCAGCTTGTTTCTTGTGGGTGGGGAAATATTTAGCAGAGAAGTAATAAATCATATCCCGGGGACTATGCACACAACCAGGATCAAGAGAATTAAACCATGTTTTAGCATCACACTTTAATGAGAACGGAAATAACTTAAGGATATAATAGTAGCGAGTTTTCTCATCATTAGTGAATAGGGTGGCTATATCATTTAATTTAGTAAGATGTGCCACAATAGTTTCATATTCATATCCATGATCAGATTCAACCAAAGTTATTAACTCAAGGTCGACAGAGAAATCATAATCCTTATCGGAAATATAGATAGGTGAAGTAGCAAAAGCCGGGTCATATTTCATTCTAGCATTCAAAGACTTTTCTTTCAGCTTATCTAACAGTTTCTTAAGATCATATCTATCATTGCAAGCTAAAAAATCTCTAGCAATTTCTTCATCCATAGCATAACCCTCAGGCACAATATGCAATTCATATCTAGGGGGAGAATCTTCATCATCACTTTCATCAATATTATCAATTTCAATAATTTCATCCTCTCTAACCCTAGCAAGTTGTTCATCAAGAAATTCACCTAGTGGCACAGTATTATCAAGCATCGAAGTAGTTTCATCATAAGTATCATGCAAAGCAGAAGTGGCATCATCAATACCATGCGACATATCAGAACGAATAGCAGGAGTAGGTGTCGCAAGTTTACTCAAAACAGAAGGTGAATCAAGTGCAGTTCCTTACCTCCCCTCGTAGTTGAGGGAAAATGTTGGTTCTTTTATCTTTCAAGTTCTTCATAGTGATCATCAGATATAAATCCCAAGTGACTCAAAGAATAGAGCTATGCTCCCCAACAACGGCGCTAGAAAATAGTCTTGATAACCCACAAGTATAGGGGATCGCAACAGTTTTCGAGGGGAGAGTATTCAACCCAAATTTATTGATTTGACACAAGGGTAGCCAAAGAATATTCTCAAGTATTAATAGTGGAGTTGTCAATCCAACCGCACCTGAAAGACTTAATATCCGCAGCAAAGTATTTAGTAGCAAAGTAGTATGGAAGTAATGGTAACGGTGGCAAAAGTAACAATAGCAGTTTTGTAGTGATTGTAATAGTGGCAACGGTAAAGTAACTAAGCAAAGATCAATATGTGAAAATCTCGTAGGCATTGGATCAATGATGGATAATTATGTCGGATGTGATTCCTCATGCAACAGTTATAACATAGGGTGACACAGAACTAGCTCCAGTTCATTACGTAATGTAGGCATGTATTTCGAATATAGTCATACGTGCTCATGGAAAAGAACTTGCATGACATCTTTTGTCCTACCCTCCCGTGGCAGCGGGCTCCTATTGGAAACCAAGGGATATTAAGGCCTCCTTTTAATAGAGTATTGGAACAAAGCATTAACACTTAGTGAATACATGAACTCCTCAAACTATGGTCATCGCCAGTAAGTATCCTGATTATTGTCACTTCGGGGTTAACGGATCATAACACATAATAGGTGACTATAGACTTGCAAGATAGGATCAAGAAATCACATATATTCATGAAAACATAATAGGTTCAGATTTGAAATCATGGCACTTGGGCCCTAGTGACAAACATTAAGCATAGCAGAGTCATAGCAACATCAATCTCAGAACATAATGGATACTAGGGATCAAACCCTAACAAAACTAACTCGATTACATGATAAATCTCATCCAACCCATCACCGTCCAGCAAGCCTACGATGGAATTTCTCACGCATGGCGGTGAGAATCACGAAGTTGGTGATGGAGGAAGGTTGATGATGATGATGATGGCGACGGATTCCCCTCTCCGGAGCCCCGAACGGACTCCAGATGAGCCCTCCCGAGAGAGATTAGGGCTTGGCGGTGGCTCCGTATCGTAAAACACGATGAATTCTTCTCTCTGATTTTTTTTCTCCCTGAACGTGAATATATAGAGTTAGTGTTGAGGTCGGTGGAGCACCAGGGGGCCCACAAGGCAGGGGGGTGCGCCCAGGGGGGTAGGCACGCCCCACCCTCATGGATAGGGTGTGGCCCCTGGCCTTGATTCTTTCGCCAGTATTTTTATATATTCCAAAACTATTCTCCGTTGATTTTCAGGTCATTCCGAGATTTTTTATTTCTGCACAAAAATAACAACATGGCAATTCTGCTGAAAACAACGCCTGTCCGGGTTAGTTCCATTCAAATCATGCAAGTTAGAGTCCAAAACAAGGGCAAAAGTGTTTGGAAAAGTAGATACGATGGAGATGTATCACTACATTGCCATGCCGAAGGCTTCATGTCAGCGGGCTAGCGTATTACTGTATCTCAGGAAAGCTGGCTACGACATCAAGCTCGTCCACATCGATGGCTTCACGCGGGCCATGTCACAGGTTAAGTTGTCCATCCCCAACCCCTCTGGTTCAACCGTTGTCGATCTCTTCCACGGCCCTGCCGCTAATCTCCTCCACCAAGTGTTCAAGGATTTGTGAGCTTTATACGCCATTGAGCCCATTTTGTCACTTATGAAGGACACGTTCTATGTTGGCGGCTTGGGATCCTCAATTGCCAAGTCAGATCTCATCGACCATGACCACGAGGAGGGCACCCACGAAGGTTCTTCCAAGGTGAAACATCCCATCTGTGACATAAGAGGGCGCACCATGGGTCTGTGCTCTTCCAACTAGAAGGATCTCGTCCATGAAATGTGAGGCAACATTCTATCAGCAAATATTACCTTTTCTAGCTTGCCAACCCGTACCCTTTGTTTTAGTAGAATTTGTCGTGCGGTGATTTAACCGTGCCATGTTTAATTATTTTAGTTATGCAAAAATGTATTGTTCAATAGGTCTATGTGATGTTTAAGTATGAATTGTCCACTTTAGTTTCACGAATGGCTATATTTGGTTGTTTATAGTGAGTAGATGCCTTGTTTATTTGTATTTGGTTGTTAGGTTGGTTGGAGTGCAGGTATCAAGAAGATGCCTTGTTTATCTGTATTTGGTTCTTAGTTTGGTTGCAGTGAGTATTTGTCCAGTTATCAAGCAGATGCCTTGTTTATCTGTATTTGGTTGTTAGATTGCTTCTTTAGCATTTGTCCAGTTATCGAGCAAATGCCTTGTTTATCTGTATTTGGTTGTTAGGTTGCTTTTTTAGCATTTCTCCAATTATCAAGCAGATGCCTTGTTTATCTTTATCTGCTTGTTAGGTTGGTTGAAGTGAGCATTTGTCCAGTTTTCAAGCATATGCCCTATTTATCTGTATTTGCTTGTTAGGTCGGTTGAAGTGAGACTCTCTCTCCAGTTTTCAATGGCTATATTTGGTTCTTATACTGGTCATTTATGCCTTGTTTATTTCTGTCATTCACAATGTGTGGTTCATTATGTGCAAGTCGGAACTGTGCCGCTCGACTACATCAATACCAGTTTGAACGGCTATATTTGGTTATAGTTATTCCTGGTGTAGTTAACACATGCCCTTTATTTCAGTTTTACACATATATCCAATGTGATCTTTAAGCATTACCTACGGTCTATTCATTTTCAACAATACCAGTTTGAATTGCAATATTTGATGGCTATTAAGCCTGCTTTCAGCAACATTGCCTTCCATTTTATATCTGCTTTAATAGCATGCTGAAACCAACACATTCAAGCTATCATTTGGAGATGATGTTGTTTACCTTCGCTATACTTGTTTGATGTTAAGATTGCTGCACTTATCATGCCTTTCCACTACTTATGCAGGACAACAACGGGAGTGGCCACCATTTTCCGCCGAGGTTAGCTTCAACCCTCAACTTGTACTCCCCCCGTCGTTCCATAATGTAGTGCATATAGATCCGGGCCTGGACACTAGTTAGCTTCTAATATTGACTTGTTTCTTGTAGGTACATATGCCCTTGGCAAGGATCCATGCATCGACCCTTTTTGTGTATGGGGCAATGAGATATTGATGAACAAGCATCAAGTGAGGAAACTGATAAGGATTATTAGCAAAAAGATATGAATCGTGGCAAGCAAATTATTTGTTTATGCTCTATCCAACACAACAGTGAGCTATAGGATGGTAACTACAAACTCTGCAGCCTTCTCTTTTTACTGCCCACAATGAGTTGTTAGACAACAATGTCCGAATCTCTTTTGTTCCAAGTGGTTCCCGAAGCAGTTCACTCAAGATTACCTCGCAAAGTACATGATTGGTGGACACATAATGAAGGTTAAAGTATTTCATCCGGACTAAAATGAGCATCGAGAAGTCCTAATGAAGACAGTGAAGGATGGACGGGCAGCCATCACAAGGGGTTGGCCTAGAGTCGTGCGCGCCTTACACTACTAGGAAAAGGCCTAGTAGTGGCGCACCTATTTTGCCTACTAATGGCGCACTACAGGTGCGTCACTAGTATCACGCCATTAGTATTTTTTACTAATGGCGCACCTGTGGTGCGCCATTAGTATTTGGTATAGGTGCGCCATTAGTATAGCCCACGGTGCGCCGTTAGTATGCCTCCCAGGGGGCCATATTTACCCATGTGCTTTCGCATACTAATGGCGCACTAGTGGATGATGCGCCATTAGAGTCCTTTTTGCAGTGCGCCATTAGTGTGTTGAGTGGTGCCCCACAAGTATGAATATTAGGGATTTTTTTCTTTTGTGATATTTGCACAGGTTACAAAACATATTACTGCACATAATATAGAGTGCACAACATATAAACAAAAGATTCATCGAATACAATAAAATATTAAACTTCTAATACAATTCATCATATTAGTCTCCGAATTCAAAAGATCGAACAAACATAGAACATTACAAGTCTCGAGACCGCGAGTAACGAGTTTGTCAGAAGTAATACTAATCCTCACAAGTCCTACTAATCATCATCATACGACTTATACTCGTTATTAATAACAAGTCATACGATCATCATCTTGATAGTCATCGAACCAACCCTACTTAATTGTTCTTATCACATGATCATCAGTATTAGGCAGGACCTAAATACCCTTTTTAAGGTAAAATAACATAAAACAATATAGACCCTGACTCTCCATTATGGAGAATGGAGATCATCATGTCTCCAATTCTTGCGCTTCGCTTCCTTTTGCTTCCAGGAACCTCCTTATGATTGTCCATACATTTTTTACATCCTTTGATTTGCATGTCTCCACTTCTTTTAGAAATCTGGTATGGACAGCTGAGATTCGTAGGATGACCTGGCTGTATGTTCAAAACATTAAGGCTACCTTTCTAATACATCAAATGAGGCACACAATTCTCTGGGATTATATGTTGAAAAACATAGTAATAACTTCATAGTTAGCAATGATGTACTAGTTTTAGAAGTATGCAAAAGATGCACGGATGTCGTAATAGTAAAAAATCTTACCAGGGTATCTCCATGGTAGTTACCGTAGTTGAACACATGCACTAGTGGCACGTATTTACCATAATGTTGAGGAGTCTGATTGTAGATATTGTAATTCTCAATGTCAGTACAAAATCCGACCAGATGATTTTTCTCCTTGTAAGTTGTTAATTCGGAGCCATCGGTGTAGTGGGTTTTGTCTACCATCTCCTGCACATTCTTTGAACAATGAAAATAAGCTATCAATGGAAATAAGCTGTCAACTATTTTGAAATAAAAAATATAAATTAGCTAATAACTATGTTTGAGAAACTCACATATCGGTAGAATTGGAGGCGTATCAACAAGGACCCAGATGTCCATATTGTCTTGCTCAATTTTAGGATCACCAAGATCCATGGTGACAAGCATACCCTCATTAAAACCATACATCTTGCAAAATGCTTCACAATTTTTGCAACCAAAATGGGTTACGCTCCCAGAATTATACAGATTTACTTCAAAATCCACATCATGATGAGTCCTTAGGTGAATTTTCTTTGTTTCAAAAATTTCATGGTCTTCAAAATCCATCCTCTCCAAGACATAGCGTCTTGCATGGCATGGGATAAGCTATACTGGAATTGTCAAAGATGAAAATTACATGTTGAAATAGTTGAAGTCATGCTTAATTATGAAAATAACACTTGTTGTCCTTGTGTACCGTTTCAACTTTGAAGGTCTCCTCGAGCTTAATGCTGAAGCGTCGATCATTGTCCAGGTGAGGCATGTCACACAGACCTCGATCGTCGTGGCACCAGCCGCACTCCCCCGGGAGACTTTCGTCGTCCGATGACGACATATCCTACGTTCATAATTCAAAACTACATCATCTCTTGCGTTGGGTCCAATAAGATAATCCACAGTGTGGTGAAAACACGCCCTACGAACTGGTTTGAGCTATTGGTGAGTGGAGATGGTCTAAGATTTTCAGTAGTAAGAAGTGAAGTGGTAATTTTGAGAGCAAATGGTTAGGATGAGTGGTTCCTCTTTCCTGTTTAGCTTTACAATAGAATATTGTTAGTCATGCACACTTGTGCATTTTCAGCCAGGCCAAGTGGAGTTGGCCTAAAAACATTTCTTTCGTTAAGCTTGCTACATCCATCTCAAGTATTTATGGTCAAGGGTTAGCAGGGCCATCCAAATAGAATATGTGGTATGGGCTTTTTTAGTAGGTCATCCTACCAGATTAGGGTTTATCGATGACGAGCAACTGACATTAGTAATAACTACGAGTTGATATCACACTTCTATATGTATAACACAAGAGGCAGTTGATCCTACTTAATTAAGTACTAAGATACCCCTGTCGGATTTCGGGTTCCGGCAGACCCTTAAGGTTCGAACACTGGGGTGCGCGTGGAAACCTCGCCTTCAACCCCTCTGTCTCGATGGGATCTAGACTACTAAAAGAACTGCACAAGAGACACGAGATTTATACTGGTTCGGGCCACCGATGTGGTGTAATACCCTCTCCAATGTGTGGTGGATGGATTGCCCCCTGGGGCTGGTGAGGATGAACAATACAATGAAGAACAGCCTCGCGAGGGTCTATTCTTGGCTGGGGTGACGAACTGCTAGAGGAGCTCAATCACCTTTCTCTCTCTCTCTCTCTCTCTCTCTCTCTCTCTCCCTCTCTCTCTCTCTCTCTTTCTGTCTTCTAGATCCCAACTGACCAACCCCTCGCTATGTGGGTGGCTAGTCCTATTTATAGAGGCCCTGGTCCTCTTCCCAAATATGGAGCAGGAAGGGATCGAACAATGGAGGGCTAATTTGAAGGGGAGCAGCGAGTACGTCCATCCTGACAAAAGCAGTCTTCGCCTGCCAAAGGCTCTAGTGGTGACGCCGGGCTGGGCTCCATGGTGACCTCCGTCTCGTAGTCCTCCTGGTCATGGCCTCGTTGCACCGAAGTGGCAACCTTTGCCTGATGCCTCGGTACTACGTGGATATGCTTGTCCCCTTTGCACCAAAGAGGAAAGAAGGACGCTGCGCGCGCTGGCACCCGCCTAGTGCCTCGAGTCGTCATGGCTTGCGTCATGAGCACCTCGCGAGGTACCCCGCCTTGAACTCTCCGCCTCCTCGCGAGCCAGCCTGAGGAGGCTGTGCCTAAGGATGCGCCGTGTCATCCGCCTCGCGAGGCTTGGCCCCTCGCGAGGGTCTTGAGCCTCGTGTTGATGAAGATGGGCCGCGCTGGGCCCCCACTTGAGCCACGCCGCAGGCAGGCAAGTCTGGGGACCCCCATTCCCAGAACACCGACAGTAGCCCTCGGGCCCAAGGTGCGCATGGACTTGGCCGTGCCGAGAGGCGAAAGGGCAAGGGCGAAGCGCCGCAGGCCCTAACAGCCTGCGGCCTTGGGCGCCACGTGGCGGTTGATTGGATGTGGGGTCTCCACTTCCCCACTACGCCTTGGTGATCGTGCGAGTCGGACAAGTCCCTGCATGCAGAACGTGTTATGATTACCTGTGATCGTGGGGGGGCGGCGGTTGGCCTTCGCCGTCTACAAGTACGGCACTGCTCGTGCCCGTCCAGTCCGTCTCTTCTTGCTCTCTCCTTTGCCTCAGTTCTCGCCCTGTCTTGGTGTGATGGCTCCATCGAGGAGGTACTCGGCCGCAGAGAAGGGGAAGGCCCTCCAGGTCGGTCCTGCATCTCCCCCACCCAAGCGTGGTTGCGGGCGCCCTCGGAAGCACCCGGTGGCCGCCCTGGCAGCTTCCAGCGGCCATGGGGGGGCTCCCAGCGCGGCGTCGGGCAAGCCGCCGCAGCCGGAGGGTGCGCCTGGGTTGCACGCTCCCCCAAGCCGCGCTTTCGCGCCGTGAAGGCGCCACCGGAGTTCGTTGTCTGGTCGGCGAAGCCGGCTCGCGCCCGGCTCCCACTCCCTTGCTTCCTCCTTGGCGAACTCCCAGCCGGCGCTCCTGGTGGCCTCTGGCTCCAGGCGGAGGGCTGCTGCAGCAGGTCCTCGTGGGTTGCGCTGGAGGTCTCCGCGAGCGGGGGCTTGGCCTTCAGTCACGGCTGGGAGGCGTTCGCCCGCGCTCGCGGCCTGGAGCGTCGGTGCACTCTGCACTTCAGGTTCGACGGCGATGCCACCCTCTACGTGAGGGTGTTTTGGGAAGATGGTCGCCGCGCGGGGTGCTGCCCTGAGGACGATGACCGCGTCCATTGGCCCCGCTTTGATGGTGATGGGGGAGATAGCGCCCGAGCGGGCGGCGGCGTCCGCGACTCCCCCAGCTTCGTCATCTCTTCCTCAAGCGACTCCTCCAGCGGTGGCAGCAGTCCTCCCCCGCGCCGTCGAGTTTGCCCAGGAGGTGGTGGTTCGTCCGCCCGTCGTCGTGCCCCGGTGAAGCGCGAGAGGGAGTCAGCCTGAGGCCCTAAGGCAGCCTGTGTCACCGCCGCGGGCCGATGCGATGGGGGGCTGCGCCAAGCTCGTCTTTTTTCCTTTCTCTTTTGTTCCCTGTGTAAGACGGAACAACTGCATGGAGCCCCCTTGGGGCGTGTTGGGGAATGTTGCCGCTTTAGCTAGTACCTTGATCTCATTTTTGTACTTCTTGATCTCCCGCCTGCGCGTAGATAGCTTTTGACCCCTGACGGGGGAGTGGGGCGACCGACCCAGGCCGTGTGTGCGCGTCGCGGTACCCGAGGGGCACGGACTAGGAGGGGTGCTCCTGTAATGCGCCAGGGCTGTGAAACCCTCCTGTGGCTAGGGCAGAAACCCTCGTGAGGGCGTCTGAGCGCCATCCCTCGCAAGGTTGTTCACGAGAGAAACCAAAGCGAGGGGCAAAAATCGACGAACCACAAATCAGCAACAGCGATAACTTCAATAAGACTCCAAATGCAAACAAACACGTCAACTATGGAAAGCAAATGAAAAAGTCGCGTCCGGCACCTAATCTAGTCTTTGACGTCTTCTCACTAGTGGGGAGCTATGTGCTGCCACTGGGCGTGGGAGGGAGCCCCAGGGCCTGAGGCCGGCGCTCATGAGACTCTGGGGCGTGTACAGCCCCACTCATTATTACGTGAGAGTGTCACGGGGCGGCGAGCTTCACAGGCATTGGCCTTGCTTCACAGGCTCCGGGCCTTTCCAAAGGAGATGATCTTCACAGGCACTCGCCTTGCTTCACAGGCTCCGGGCCTTTCCAAAAGAGATGATCTTCACAGGCACTCGCCTTGCTTCACAGGCTCCGGGCCTTTCCAAAAGAGATGATCTTCAGAGGCACTCGCCTTGCTTCACAGGCTCCGGGCCTTTCCAAAAGAGATGATCTTCACAGGCACTCGCCTTGCTTCACAGGCTCCGGGCCTTTCCAAAAGAGATGATCTTCATAGGCACTCGCCTTGCTTCACAGGCTCCGGGCCTTTCCAAAAGAGATGATCTTCACAGGCACTCGCCTTGCTTCATAGGCTCCGGGCCTTTCCAAAAGAGATGATCTTCACAGGCACTCGCCTTGCTTCACAGGCTCCGGGCCTTTCCAAAAGAGATGATCTTCACAGGCACTCGCCTTGCTTCACAGGCTCCGGGCCTTTTCCAGGGGTAGAACCTCCGAAGGTGCTGGATGTTCCACGCGTTCTGGACCGGCACTCCCTCCTGAGTCTCCAAGCACGCGGAGCCGAGCCTGGAAACATGAACAACCTTGAACGGGCCCTCCCACCTGGGAGAGAGCTTGTGCAATCCCTCCCTGGAGAGGACCCGCCTGAGCACGAGGTCTCCTACCTCGAGGGTCCTGGGGCGGATGTTGCGGCAGTGGTATCGCCGCATCACTTGCTGATACCTCGCTGCCTGCAGTGCGGCCTCCCGACGACGTTCCTCTCCCAATACGAGGTCCGTCCCCCGCATGGCGCCCTGTTGTGCCTCGTCGAACGCCAGGACCCACGCGGAGCAATGTCTGACCTCGTGAGGGAGGACTTCCTCCGCTCCATAGACCAGGAAGAATGGGGTCTCTCCAGTTGGCTTGGTCGCGGTGGTGCGGATGGACCACAACATGGATTGAAGCTCGTCATACCAACCTCGGCCGTAGGCCTCCAGCTTCTTCTTGAACGTCCTGGTCTTGAGGCCTCTCAGGACCTCTGCGTTGGCTCGCTCGGCCTGGCCGTTGCTTCGAGGGTGCGCCACTGAAGCGTAGCATATCTGCGTTCCAAGGTTAGCATAGTATGTTTTGAAGAGGTTACTGGTGAACTGCGAACCGTTGTCTGTGATGATGCGGTTCGGCACCCCGAACCGGCTCACGATGCCCCTGACGAACTTGACCGCGGAGCCCGCAGGGATGGTGCGGACGGCCTCCACTTCAGCCCACTTGGTGAACTTGTCCATGGCGACGTAGAGGTAGCGGTAGCCCCCTGGCGCTCGAGGAAACGGGCCCAGGATGTCCAGCCCCCAAACTGCGAATGGCCATGAAAGGGGTATAGTCTGCAGGCCTTCGGCCGGCTGATGGATTTGCTTGGCGTGGAACTGGCAGGCCTCACAAGCTTTCACCAGCTCGACGGCGTCATTGAGTGCGGTAGGCCAATAAAACCCAGTACGGAACGCCTTGCCGATGAGGGTCCGCGATGATGAGTGGTGCCCGCAGTCTCCGCCATGTATGTCCTCCAGTAGTTCCTTTCCTTGCTCCCTGGAAATGCAACGCAGAAGTACATCGTTTGGTCGCTTTTGGTAGAGTTCTCCGTCTCTGATGCAGTACGCAGTGGCCTGCCACGCCACCCGCTCCGCTTCCTCCTCCTTCTCCGGCATGGTCCCTTGTGTCAAGTAACTCCGGAGCTCCGTGATCCAGCACACCTCCTGAGGTTCCATCATCAGGAGCAGGCGTGCTCCTGAGGCCAGGCCACAGACCGGGGCTCCTGAGGCAGGTGGCTGGGGGAGCTCCTCCCGAGGCTGAGCCGTGTTTGATAGTGACGGCAAGGCTGAGGGCTTGAAGAGGCGCTCCTCGAAGACGCCAGGCTCCTGAGGCAATCGCCTGGACGCCCGCTTGGCGATGTTGTCGGCCTCCTGATTGGTGCCACGGGGCACGTGCTGCAACTCCAACCCCCAGAACTGCTTCTCCATCCTGCGGACCTCCGCAAGGTAAGCTTCCATGTGCTCGTCTTTCGACTCGTACACCATGTTGGAGAAATTCACGAGGAGCTGCGAATCGCCCTTAATGGTAAGGCGTTTTACCCCCAGGGCTGCCACGGCCTTCAAGCCCGCTATTAAACCCTCGTATTCCGCTATGTTGTTGGAGACCTTTTCACCTTGCTGGAAGCAGAGCTGTACAGCGTAGTAGAGCTTGTCCTGAGTGGGCGATATAAGCACCGCCCTAGCCCCAACACCATGTGTGGAGAACACCCCATCAAAATGCATGACCCAGCCTTCTGGCGCCTTGCTCCCCGGGAAGAGGGACCGATCCTCGTCAGCCTTGAGGCCTGGTGCCTCTGTCCATTCTGCCACAAAATCCGCCAATGCTGCTCCTTTGATGACCCTGGTTGTGATGAATTCGAGCTGAAACACCTGCAGCTCTATGTTCCACTCAGCGACCCTTCCGGCTGAGTTAGGGCTCCTGAGCACCCTTTCCAGGGGGTATGACGAGACGACTTTGATGGGATGAGCCTGGAAGTAGTGACGCAGCTTGCGCGAGGCTATCAGTATCGTGAGGAGGAGCTTCTGAGGCATTGGGTACCGTGCCATCACGTACCATTGCACCGTGCTGACAAAGTAAACTGGGTACTCAACAAGGCTGGGAGCATCCGGGGTTGCCGCGCCCTCGGGAGGTGAGGGCGCCTCGCGAGGCGTCGTGGCCTCGGGAGGTGGACTACACGGTCGGGTGGCCTCTCCTGCCCCCGGTGCATTCCCCGGCTGCTGACCCTCCTCAGCTGCGGTTGTAGCTTCTGCAGGCTTTCCTTGTTCCTGTTTTGTCCTGCCCCGGGCTGCCGCTGCGGCCTTGACTTGGCGTTCCTCCCTAACCGCCACCAGGGTTGCGCTCGCGGAGTAGGGTGTGGCGGCGAGGTACAGCAGTAGGGGCTCCTGAGGGCGCGGAGCCACCATGACTGGGGGACTGGTCAGGTACCTCTTGAGATCTTGAAACGCCTTGTCTGCTTCTTCAGTCCACTCAAAGGTCCCTTTCTTCTTCATCAGCTGGAAGAAAGGCAGCGCTCGCTCCCCCAGTTTGGAGATGAAGCGCCCTAGCGCGGTCACGCGCCCCGTGAGCTTCTGCATTTCTCTGAGGGTCTTTGGCGGACTCATGTCCTCGACTGCTTTAACCTTCTTGGGGTTGGCCTCGATGCCGCGATGGGACACGAGGAATCCCAAGAGCTTGCCCGAGGGGACGCCAAACACACATTTCCTTTGGTTGAGCCGCAGGTTTACTGCGTCGAGGCTCGTGAAGGTCTCCTCCAGGTCTTGTATCAGGGTCTTGGCCTCCCGAGACTTTACCACTATGTCATCAACGTAGGCTTCGACATTCTTTCCGAGCTGCTGGCCCAAGGTGATGTGCATCAGTCGCTGAAAGGTTGCCCCTGCGTTACGTAGCCCGAATGGCATGCATGTATAGCAGTATACTCCGCACGGGGTCAAGAAAGCAGTCTTCTCGACATCTTCCACGGCCATCTTGATCTGGTGATACCCGGAGAAGGCGTCCAGGAAGCATAGCAGGTCGCACTCCGCAGTGGAATCGACAATCTGGTCGATGCGGGGGAGCGGGAACGGATCTTGCGGGCATGCCTTGTTGAGGTTGGTGAAGTCGACACACATGCATTCTTTCCCCCCTTCTTGGGCACAACAACAGGGTTGGCCAACCAGTCCGGGTATCGGACCTCACGAATGACCCCTGCGGCCTCTAGCTTGCGGGTCTCTTGGGCGATGAAAGCCTGCTTCTCCGTGGACTGCCGCCTGGCCTTCTGCTTCACGGGGCGTACATTTGGGCATACGTTGAGGTGGTGCTCGATGACACTTCTGGGGATCCCCGCCAGCTGATCCAGCTCCCAAGCAAATACCTTCTTATTCGAGCGCAGGAACTTGATCAAGGCCTCCTCCTGCTCGGGCTCTAGGTTGGCGCCTATGGTGAAAGTGGCGCTGGAGGACCCGTCCTCGTCGACGGGTATCTGCTTGGTTTCTGCTCTGTCTTGGGTGAACAACTGCTTCTTCTTGGCGGGCGCAGCCCCCTTGGGCTCAGGAGTCTCCGCGTCAATGGGCCGTGCCGGCGCTGCCGTCTTGAAGGCGAGTTTGAGTACTTGCAGGGTGTCCCCGTGTACGGTGAGGGCACCGCTGCTCCCGAGCATCTTCATGAGGTTGTACGCCGGGTGCGTGGCGGCCATGAATTGAGCCAAAGCTGGGTAGCTGAGGATGGCGTTGTAAGGGAGGCCGATGGGGGCGATGTCGAAATCGACCATCTCTGTGCGGAAGTTGTCGTAGGTGCCGAAGGTTACCGGGAGCCGGATCTATCCCAGGGAGTTGGACGATCCGCCCCCAACACCTGAGAAGGATCGACTGGATCGCAGCCGCTCCCGAGGTATGAGGAGGAGACTAAAAGTCTCGACTAAAAGCATGCTGAGACCCACGCCGCCGTCAACGAGGGTCCTGGTGACGGCCACCTGGCAGATAGTGGGCGTGCACAGCAGCGGGAGCGCGCCAGAGCCGACCGGGTTGGTGGGGTGGTCCACGGAGCTGAAGGTCAGGCCGACCTCGGGCGCCACCCGGTCCGGGGGAGCCCCCTGCCGTGCAGAGACAGTGCTAACCCGGCGGGCAAAGGGCTTGACGTGGCGACAGGTGGTAGGCGCCTGTGAGCCACCCAGGAGGGCCGCGACGACTGGAGGCGTCGGCGTCGTGGTGCAGTCACTCCGTCGCGCGGGCGGGTGCTGAGACGATGCCTGCTGCTCGCCCCCCGCCGGGCCGGTGGCGGCGTAGATGGCAGGAGATGGGGAACGATGAGGACGCCCACCGAAGGGGGCCGTCTGGGCAATGCGGGAAGCGATGGCGGCCCAGCGCTCAGCCGGGCACGACGAGCGTCAGACATGGATGCGACGGTCGGAGGAGAGCGGAGCGGTGGAAGACGAATTCCGGCGCACCCCTACCTGGCGCGCCAAATGTCGGATTTCGGGTTCCGGCAGACCCTTATGGTTCGAACACTGGGGTGCGCACGGAAACCTTTCCTTCAACCCCTCCGTCTCGATGGGATCTAGACTACTAAAAGAACTGCACAAGAGACACGAGATTTATACTGGTTCGGGCCACCGATGTGGTGTAATACCCTACTCCAGTGTGTGGTGGATGGATTGCCCCCTGGGGCTGGTGAGGATGAACAATACAATGAAGAACAGCCTCGCGAGGGTCTGTTCTTGGCTGGGGTGACGAACTGCTGGAGGAGCTCAATCACCTTTCTCTCTCTCTCTCTCTCTCTTTCTCTCTTCCAGATCCGAACTGACCAACCCCTCGCTATGTGGGTGGCTAGTCCTATTTATAGAGGCCCTGGTCCTCTTCCCAAATATTGAGCGGGAAGGGATCCAACAATGGCGGGCTAATTTGAAGGGGGACAGCAAGTACGTCCATCCTGACAAAAGCAGTCTTCGCCTGCCAAAGGCTCTGGTGGTGACGCCGGGCTGGGGTCCATGGTGACCTCCGTCTCGTAGTCCTCCTGGTCTTGGTCTCGTTGCACCGAAGTGGCAACCTTTGCCTGATGCCTCAGTACTCCGTGGATATGCTTGTCCCCTTTGCACCAAAGAGGAAAGAAGGATGCTGCGCGCGCTGGCACCCGCCTGGTGCCTCGAGTCGTCATGGCTTGCGTCATGGGCACCTTGCGAGGTACCCCGCCTTGAACTCTCCGCCTCCTCGCGAGCTAGCCTGAGGAGGCTGTGCGTGAGGATGCGCTGTGTCATCCGCCTCGCGAGGCTTGGCCCCTCGCGAGGGTCTTGAGCCTCGTGTTGATGAAGATGGGCCGCGCTGGGCCCCCACTCGAGCCACGCCGCAGGCCACAGGCAGGCAAGTCTGGGGACCCCCGTTCCCAGAACGCCGACAACCCCGGCCCATGCATTAGTCCCAAGTACCCCATATGTCCTACTTTTAGCAAAGTCATGCTAAAATTCGCAAAAAATTTCAGCATGACCTTTGCTGAAAATAGGACATATGGAGTACCCGAATTTTCCGGAACGGAAGTTAATCGACATTCCGGCAAACTCAAGGGCCTCTCAGGGTGCCTACAAAATCATCATGACACGATGGTCAGAGACAAAACCCAGCAAACTAGTACCACAATGTGCCTATACTTTCATATGGATGAAAAGGCCACAGACCATATGGTCCTCTGCTTTCATTTCTATTGAAGCAAAGGCAAATATCTCTGAAGTCTGTACTAAAGCACGGTTTCCTTGCTAATGATCCACAGTCCCACACTACTGAATGGGTTTTTGCAGAACCAAAACAGACATCACAGGAGAGAAGTCCCAGTGGACAAGTCAGAATGGCATAAAAACATGATTGCATACATTAGGGCAGATGTGATTTTGGTACAGCTACACTACTGTAGGCAGCATACATTCAGTCATTCTAAAATTTATTTTAGTCTACTCCTAAAATTCAGCACTAGTAGATCTTCAACACTCCTAAAATACATACATTAGGGCAGATGTGAATAAGAACTCTATCTAGCATGGCCACTGACCTGTGGATGGCATCTAGACAACACACGCACACATACAGTACATCACACACACATACAGTTTACTTATCATCTTTTTTTAAACTTAACAAGGTTCATGATTCAGAAATTCCAATGGTTCAGAACTTAAATGATTCAGAACATGATTTAGTCACAAGGTTCAGAACTTAAATGTTGTCTCCAACTTAAATCCAGTAACAGGGGAGAGCAAAAACCTTTTGTTGCTGCTGGAGGAGAACGGAGAAGGCCGGTTGTTTGGTTGCAGAACGTGACCAAATATCCATGCCCGTGCTGCTGCAACTGCAACCGCAACTTCAATTTTCCAGTTTTACTCAAATTTTCAATCAAACATTACAGTTTGGATCGGGTGGCGAAGGCGGGGATGGTTGCTCCTGCCGACGAGGGAAAGTAGAGAGCTTCTGCTGGCTCGAGGGAGGTGCACCGGAGAGCGAGGTGGGGCCGGCGGCGGCACTGGAACCCTAGCTCGAGGAGGAAATGCACGATTCGGGGCGACGATGGCAGTGGCTTGTGGTCCAGTGGAGGGTGGTGGATGGTTGGGTGGAGGGGGAGGCGGCGGCGCTGGTGGATGGTTGGCTGGGGGCAGCGGCGGTGGTGGTGGATGCTTGGGAGCGGCGGCGGTGGTGGATGCTCGGGGGTGGGGGCGGGCTAGGGATTTGATCTGGCGCGGGGGCGAGGGGAAAGGGATAGAGGGGGACATGCATAGCAATGGCGCACCTCCAAGGGGTGCGTCATAACTACATCCATATCAATGGCGCACCACCGAGGGGTGCGCCATAAGTAACTTTTTTATTGATAACAATGGCGCACCCTCTCCTGGTGCGCCATTAGTAACTTTTATTATTATTTTTCTATTGATAACAATGGCGCACCTCATTTGTGAATTGGTAAAACATTTATGAATGTGAAAAAATATTAACAAATTCAATACTTTTTGTGAGTTAGAAATTCAATACCAGAATAAACACATAAATAAATATTCATGAGTTCAAAAATATAATTGTTACTAGTGGCGCACATAGGTTGTCTTCGGCGGCGGTGGAGCGGGGGAAGGGTGCGGTGGGTCGTCGGCGGCGGTGGAGCGGGGGAGGGCGCGGGGGGTGCTCGGCGTCGAGGGGGATCTGGCGAGGGGGGATAGCGATCGAGATGGAGGGGGATCTGGTGCTCCAAGTCTCTGGTGGGGCGGCGCAGTGGGTCTGGGCTCTGAGGCTCCATGTCTCCGGCGGGGCGGCGCAGTGGGTCTCGGTCGGGGCGGCGCAGTTGGTCTGGGCGCCGCGGGTTTCTAGGGTTTGGAGTGCTAGGAAGGCGAGGGAGGGGGTGATTGGGGGCGGCGGAGCCCGGGAGCGAGGTCGCCGGTGGGTGGAAGGGGATCGGCGGCGGTGGCGAGAGGCGAGGGGCGAGATGGGTCGGCGCAGTATGGGTGGGGGTGGGGGGATTGGGGGAAGAAAGGGGGTTGGCGAGGGGGAGGCATAGGAATGGCGCACCCCCTAGCGGTGCGCCATTATAAGTTTTTTTGGATAGCAATGGCGCACCCCTAGAGGTGTGCCATTAGTAATTGTGGTGCGCCATTAGTAGTTTTGCAAAAAAATGGAAGTAGTGGAGCACGTGGTGAGTGGTGCGCCATTACTAGTTAAACTAGTAATGGCGCACTGTTACCTGGTGCGCCATTAGCATTTTTGGAAAAACAAATTATGTTAGTAGTGGCGCACCATTGGTGTGGTGTGCCATTAGTGTGATAGACACTAGTGGCGCACCAGCACATGGTGCGCCACTGCTATACAGGAGTGGCGCACCACATGTCTGGTGCGCCATTAGTGTCCATATTATCTCTAGCCCTTTTCCTAGTAGTGTTACGCATGGAGGAGGGCACAATATGGGCATTCCTCCTCACATTCTCCAGCAACCAGAATGTCTTTCGCCTCTCTCTTTATAGTCTTTATTACCACTATGGTTCATCATTCTTTACATGGTGCTTCTGTAGTTCTTCAGTATATGTACATGTGCATTGAATTATGGGTTCGTGGTTGAACCTATATTTGTAATAAACATGGTTGGATATGAAATAAGTGATTTCCTACTTTCAAATACATAACATGTGATTTTTGAATTAGGGATTAACTGGATTAATTATGGATTAAACAGGGATTACACTGCACACAGTTTGCGAAAGTGAAACATCTACGATATACGTGGAGATCAAAAACGTTTCTAGGATCCACTACGTGTGCGATCAATCTCCACTGCACACATGACTTTCTCTTGAAACTGTTTGCATTAGGCCACCTTGCGCAAACATTTATCACATAAAAAGTGTGTGTGATGGACAGCCTTTGCCACACAGTTTCTTTCTATGCACTGTGTATGATGCATTCAATAACGCAAACGATAAAATTATTAATATCGTGTGCAATGGCAACGCTATCACAAACGATTTAATGGGAAAAAATGTGTGTGATGTACCTGTTAACGGAAATATTTTCCTTGGAGCGACTGTGTGGGATGTACATACGAATGAAAACGTTTAGTGGGGACTGACTGTGTGGGATGTACACGCGACCGGAAACAATTTCGCCGTATAATTGTATTTTTTAGCTCTACTATATGTATTTCCATATTTGAGCGCTTGCCGGTCGCACACGACCTCATTTTGCTGAACGTGTGTGCCAGGAGGGCATATCCCCGACGGTTTCTGGGTTGTGTGGGAAGGACCCCACTATCGCCCACACTCACTTGGCGACAGTTCCAGATGTCGTCGCGGAAAGGGGTTAAAAACCATTTGATTAGGACCGACGCGCACCAGTGAGGTGACATTGCTGTTATAGTTACCTCGTCACCTTCAGAAGGTGGCGGTTCCACGATTTTTCCATAGCTCGCCGAAAAGTTGAGCTTTTACATTAGTAGTACCAGAACAGAAATATTAAGGAGGTAGCAAAACCAAACCAAAAAAGCTTTGGTCTGTATACATAACTTATTCTGGTGAACCCATGTAAAATATTAGTTGTATTTTACTACAAAGTACATAATAAAACCAGGTTCCAAACAAATGACCATGTGCCATGGCTAATGTATTATTTATTTCTTCACATTGTATTGATAGCTAAGGATAAATAGACAAAGTTTATAATACGGTAAGCATAGTATGACATCATTCATATCACAAAACAACTGAGAACAGACAAACATGCAATTGTAACATTGTGTGGGCAAGTCCAGCACGGAACTAGATTACATATCAAGATCAAAGGAACATCATTCCTCTATTTTAAACCTTGTAATGTGCAATGATACGCTAAGACAATTGTGTATAAAATTGAAAAGAGTAATAGGCATTGGCTGCAAACCATGCAATTCAATTCACAAGTCAGAGTAAGTACTAGTTAAAAGGCATGAGGATTAAGGACTTACAACATCGGCTTTGACTGTTGTAGTCATGCCCTTCGTCTTGCTGGTGTGACAGTCCTTGAAGATTTCCACAAAATTTGGTTTAGGTACTTTTTGGTCCTTGCGGGCATTCCTCTGCATTTGGAACAAGTCAATATAGATCTGATAATATGGTACAACGAAAAGAGTGAAACAACAACTAATTACAAGAGCCTCGCAGTGTGCCATATAGCTACGAGATCCTGTCGTCTGTTGGAATTTCACTTTTGTACAGTTAGCCTTGTTCTTTGAACAGTTCAACTACAAGAAAATAGATTTGTGAGGCACATGCGTACATTGGAGTTCAACATGTGATCTGATAACATACATATAACGTACCTGATACTTTGGATCAGACCAGTGTTTAACGAGGCCTCTCCAGTCTTCATCCGATATATTTTCCACTGGAGATGTTTGGGCAAGTTCACTGTTAGCCTTGCCTTCAAAGTGAGTTTTCCTCAAGTGTCGTGGTGGGCGCACGGCATATGCCATGGGATGGCTAAAGAGAGGAGGAGGCTTGAGGTCACTGGTGGGCTCCAGAGGCGAGGTCGGCATGAGCAAGCGTGGGACGCAAGACATACCCAGGTTCGGGGCTCTCCGAAGAGATAACACCCCTAGTCCCGCCGAGTGTGGTTTATGCGTTACAGTACATAGTTTCTCCTTGAGTTGTATCGGGGAGGAAGAAAGGCAGGCCGAGGCTTGGGCTGCTCTCTCCCTGTATGTGGGTGTTTGATAGTAGTGGTAACAATAGCAAAAGGTAATAGTAGCAAAAGTAGTGTTTTTCGTATTTTGTAGTGATGATAGCAATAGCATCGGAAAAGAAAAATAAGCGAAGAAGAATATATGGAAAGCTCGTAGGCAATGGATCAGTGATAGATAATTATGCCAGATGCGGTTCATCATGTAACAGTCATAACCTAGGGTGACAAAGAACTAGCTCCAATTCATGAATGTAATGTAGGCATGTATTCCGAATATAGTCATACGTGCTTATGGAAAAGAACTTGCATGACATCTTTTGTCCTACCCTCCCGTGGCAGCGGGGTCCTAATGGAAACTAAGGGATATTAAGGCCTCCTTTTAATAGAGTACCGGACCAAAGCATTAACACATAGTGAATACATGAATTCCTCACACTACGGTCATCACTGGGAGTGGTCCCGATTATTGTCACTTCGGGGATGCCAGATCATAACACATAGTAGGTGACTATAGACTTGCAAGATGGGATCAAGAACTCTCATATATTGATGAAAACATAATAGGTTCAGATCTGAAATCATGGCACTCGGGCCCTAGTGACAAGCATTAAGCATAGCACAATCATAGCAACATCAATCTCAGAACATAGTGGATACTAGGGATCAAACCCTAACAAAACTAACTCGATTACATGATAGATCTCATCCAACCCATCACCGTCCAGCAAGCCTACGATGGAATTACTCACGCACGGCGGTGAGCATCATGAAATTGGTGATGGAGGATGGTTGATGATGACGATGGCCACGGATTCCCCTCTCCGGAGCCCCGAACGGACTCCAGATCAGCCCTCCCGAGAGGTTTTAGGGCTTGGCAGCGGCTTCATATCGTAAAACGCGATGAATCCTTCTCTCTAATTTTTTTTCTCCCGAAAGCAAATATATAGAGTTGGAGTTGAGGTCGGAGGAGCTCCAGGGGGCCCACGAGGTAGGGGGCGCGCCTCCACCCTCGTGGCTAGGGTGTGCCCCTGGCCTTCATCTTTTGCAAGGATTTTTTATTATTTCCAAATAGACGTTCCGTGAAGTTCCAGGTCATTCTGAAAACTTTTGTTTCTGCACATAAATAACACCATGGCAATTCTGCTGAAAATAGCGTCAATTTGGGTTAGTTCCATTCAAATCATGCAAGTTAGAGTCCAAAACAAGGGAAAAAGTGTTTGGAAAAGTAGAAGCGATAGAGACGTATCAACTCCCCCAAGCTTAAACCTTTGCTTGTCCTCAAGAAATTCAGTTCATAAGCTGAAAGTGATAAATAGAAACTTTTACAAACTCTGTTTGCTCTTGTTGTTGTAAATATGTAAAGCCGGCATTCAAGTTTTCAGTAAAGATTATAAACTAACCATACTCACAATAATGCTTAGGTCTCATGTTTACTCATATCAATGGCATAATCAACTAGCGAGCAATAATAATAAATCTCGGATGACAACACTTTCTCAAAACAATCATAATATGATATAACAAGATGGTATCTCGCTAGCCCTTTCCGAGTCCACAAAACATAAATGCAGAGCACCTTCAAAGATCAAGGACTGACTAGACATTGTAATTAATGGTAAAAGAGATCTAGTCAAGTCATACTCAATGTAAACTAATAGTAATGAATGCAAATGACAGTGGTGCTCTCCAACTGGTGCTTTTTAATAAGAGGATGATGACTCAACATGAAAGTAAATAGATAGGCCCTTCGCAGATGGAAGCAGGGATTTGTAGAGGTGCCAGAGCTCGGTTTTAAAATAGAGGTGAATAATATTTTGGGCGGTATACTTTCATTGTCAACATAACAACCAAGAGATGGCGATATCTTCCATGCTACACACATTATAGGCGGTTCCCAAACTGAATGGTAAAGTTTATACTCCCCCTCCACCAACAAGCATCAATCCATGGCTTGCTCGAAACAACGAGTGCCTCCAACTAACAAGAGTCCCAGGGGGAGTTTTGTTTGCAATTATTTTGATTTGGTTTGCATAAAGCATGGGACTGGGCATCCCGGTGACCAGCCATTTTCTCGTGAGTGAGGAGCGGAGTCCACTCCTCTTGAGAATAACCCGCCTGTCGGTGTCAAAATCGGCGGATCACGGGTAGGGGGTCCCAAACTGTGCGTCTAAGGCGGATGGTAATAGGAGGCAGGGGACACGATGTTTACCCACGTTCGGGCCCTCTTGATGGAGGTAATACCCTACGTCCTGCTTGATTGTTCTTGATGATATGAGTATTACAAGAGTTGATCTACCACGAGATCGTAGAGGCTAAACCCTAGAAGCTAGCCTATGGTATGATTTTATGTTGTCCTACGGACTAAACCCTCTGGTTTATATAGACACCGGAGGGGGCTAGGGTTACACTGAGTCGGTTACAAGGGAGGATATCTACATATCCGTATTGCCTAGCTTGCCTTCCACGCCAAGGAGAGTCCCATCCGGACACGGGACAAAGTCTTCAATCTTGTATCTTCATGGTCCAACACTCCGGCCAAAGGATATAGTCTGGCTGTCCGGAGACCCCCTAATCCAGGACTCCCTCAGTAGCCCCTGAACCAGGCTTCAATGACGTTGAGTCCGGCGCAGTATTGTCTTCGGCATTGCAAGGCGGGTTCCTCCTCCGAATACTCCATGGAAGATTCTGAACACAAGGATAGTTTCCGACTCTGCAAAACAAGTTCCACATACCACCGTAGAGAGAATAATATTTCCACAAATCTAATCTGCTGACACGTTTTTACAGCACGACATCACGCCATGGCCCGGTCATTATTTGAACTGTTTTTCTCAACCAACACCGCACATATCGCGAGGCGGTTTTGTTGACACGTCTTGTCAAAGCAGAGATCGTGTCCCCCTTATTACGGGATTCTCATCAATATGGACGTGGGTAACCCAACCGCGCCATTAATTATGGCGCTTGGGGAATAAGCAATTTTGCCAGGCAAGTGGGGAGGCACATCGCCTCTTCCGCCCTTATAAAGGGATCAGGATTCACTCTTTTCACCCACGCCTTCTTCCTCCTTGCTTACCCACTCTCGCACACTCGAGCCCCAGCACCCAAGTTCGCTCTTTCTTCTCAAACCACTCCAAGCATGTCCGGAGAGGGAGGCAAGTGTCGGATTCAGGGGTTCCGGCAGACCCTTAAGGTTCGAACACTGGGGTGCGCGCGGAGATCACGCCTTCCACCTCACCGTCTCGCAAGGATCTAAACTACTAAAAGAACTGCACACGAGACACAAGATTTATACTGGTTCGGGCCACCACTGTGGTGTAATACCCTACTCCAGTGTGTGGTGGATGGATTGCCTCCTGGGGCTGGTGATGATGAACAATACAAGGAAGAACAGCCTCGTGAGGGTCTGTTCTTGGCTGGGGTGATGAACTGCTAGGAGGCGTTCAGTCACCTCTCTCTCTCTCTCTTACTCTCTCTCACTTATCGACCGTCTCGGGGGGGCCCTTGATCTGATCCCGATTCGATCCCCTCTTCCGATCCGATCCCCCTTTCTCTGGGAGTGGCTAGTCCTATTTATAGAGGCCCCGGTCCTCTTCCCAAATATTGAGCGGGAAGGGAGCCAACAATGGCGGGCTAATTTGAAGGGGAACATCTAGTACACTTATCCTGACTAAAGTTGGTCTTCGCCTGCCAAAGGCACTGCGGTGACGCCGTGCTGGGCTCCATGGTGACCTCCGTCTCGTAGTCCGCCTGGTCTTGGTCTTGTTGCACCGAAATGGCAACCTTTGCCTGATGCCTCGGTACTCCGCGGCTGCGCTTGCCCCCTTTGCACCAAAGAGGAAAGAAGGACGCTGCGCGCGCTGGCGCCCGCCTGGCACCCTGAGTCGTCATGGCTTGCATCATGGGCACCTCGCGAGGTACCCTGCCTTGATATCTCCGCCTCCTCGTGAGCCAGCCTGATGAGGCTGCGCCTGAGGATGCGCCGTGTCGTCCACCCCGCGAGGCTTGGCCCCTCGCGAGGGTCTTGAGTCTTGTGTTGATGAAGATGGACCATGTTGGGCCCCCATTTGAGCCACGCTGCAGGCCGCAGGCAGGCAAGTCTGGGGACCCCCATTCCCAGAACGCCGACAGTAGCCCCCGGGCCCAAGGCGCGCCCGGACTTGGTCGTGCCGAGAGGCGAAATGGCAAGGGCGAAGCGCCGCGGGCCCCAACAGCCTGCGGCCTTGGGCGCCACGTGGCGGTTGATGGGACGTGGGCGACTCCACTTCCCCATGACGCCTCGGTGATCGGGCGAGTTGGACAAGTCCCTGCATGCAAATCGTGTCATGATTACCTGTGATTGTGGAGGCCGGCGGTTGGCCTTTGCCGGCTATAAGTACGGAGCCGTGTGTGCCCTTCCAGTCCATCTCTTCTTGCTTTCTCCTTTGCCTTAGTTCTTGCTTCATCTTGGTGTGATGGCTCCAATTCGCCAGTTCTCTGCAGCAGAGAAGGGAGAGGCTCCTTGAGAGGGGCCAGACCCGCTCCCGCCGAAGAATCGACTCGCCCTTTGTAGCCAGGACGAGGAGGACCGTCAGGTGGTGGCGAGGCCCTGGCGCGAGCAGGCTCCACTGGGGTTCCCGCTTCCCTTGTATGCCCACGTCGAGGGCCCCGAAGGTGTCGATGCTGATCCCCGCGGTCAGCGCCGTCGTCGGCGCCGTCGGGTCACGAAGGCCTGGGTTGTTCCTCCTGGAGTCCAAGCCGAGGGCTCCTCCCATGAGTTCGTGCTCCATGTCGCCATTCCTCTTTAGTCCTGGATCCGTCTGCCTCCCTTCTTCGCCTCCATCGTCCCTCCAGGAGGGCCCATGGAGCTCTGGCTGCAGCACGCCGACTGCAGCGCCCTCGCGACCGAGGCTGAGGTCGTGGTCGCTGCCCCGGGCGAGGTCTACATGTCCTGCGGCTGGAGAGAGATCGACCGGGTTTGCAGGGAAAGGGGCGTCTTCGCGGTCCACTTGGAGTACGATGGCGCTGCGGTGATGTTCTTCAAGGTCTTCGACTCGAACGGGCGCCGGCTGGAATATTGCCCCGGGAGAGGTGGCCAGGACCTTGCCCTGGTGAGGGCTAGGCCCGTCGACCGCTCCCTTGGCGGAGGCGCCGGGGGGTCCAGTGACTCCGGCGAAATCTTCGTGACTCAGGAGAAGAGCGACGACAGCTATGTGCCCCCGAGTCGGCGCCGCTCCCGGAGCAGGGCGGGCTCGTCAGGCCGTCGCCGACCCTGATCTGGATGGGGTTGGCGCCGGCGCCTGACGGTCCACTGTTGATGATGGCATCTTTCGCAGGAGCTCGTGTAGTTAGCATCCCTTAGGATCCGTTCCCTGCGAGGAATCAAAATGCGCCCCACGGGGGCTTGTAAGGTGCCTGTAGTCCCGTTTGTTAATACATAACCTTTGCTGCAGAGCTATGTGAGTTGCTAATTTTGTCTTAGCTTAGTTCTCCCTTTCGAACCTCGCGAGGGCTTGGTGCTCTGCGCCGACAGGTCCTAGTCCCAAGGCAGCGTCAGCCGTCGCTGGTATGCCAGGTCGCGATGCCGTGGTCAAGGCCAGGAGGTGAGCGACCGGGGTCCGGTAAGAGCCCCTGAGTCGCGATGCTCAGGAGGTCCTCTTTGGCGCCCAAGCAGCCGTCGTTTGGTGAGAAAGGGAAGCAACGTCGCTAGTACGGAATTGCTTTAGGTGTGGGGGCAGTGCCATGGTAGCCTGTGCTTTGGGGTGGTGACTTATCTTGAGAATCAAGGATTATTCCTGTGTTCCATCGGGTCCGCGCTGAAGGAAATATGCCCTAGAGGCAATAATAAAGTTATTATTTATTTCCTTATATCATGATAAATGTTTATTATTCATGCTAGAATTGTATTAACCGGAAACATAATACATGTGTGAATACATAGACCAACAGAGTGTCACTAGTATGCCTCTACTAGACTAGCTTGTTAATCAAAGATGGTTATGTTTCCTAACCATGAACAAAGAGTTGTTATTTGATTAACGAGGTCACATCATTAGTTGAATGATCTGATTGACATGACCCATTCCATTAGCTTAGCACCCGATCGTTTAGTATGTTGCTATTGCTTTCTTCATGACTTATACATGTTCCTATAACTATGAGATTATGCAACTCCCGTTTACCGGAGGAACACTTTGGGTACTACCAAACGTCACAACGTAACTGGGTGATTATAAAGGAGTACTACAGGTGTCTCCAATGGTAGATGTTGGGTTGGCGTATTTCAAGATTATGGTTTGTCACTCCGATTGTCGGAGAGGTATCTCTGGGCCCTCTCGGTAATACACATCACATAAGCCTTGCAAGCATAATAACTAAGATGTTAGTTATGAGATGATGTATTACGGAACGAGTAAAGAGACTTGCCAATAACGAGATTGAACTAGGTATTGGATACCGACGATCGAATCCCGGGCAAGTAACATACCGATGACAAAGGGAACAACGTATGTTGTTATGCGGTCTGACCGATAAAGATCTTCGTAGAATATGTAGGAGCCAATATGGGCATCCAGGTCCCGCTATTGGTTATTGACCGGAGACATGTCTCGGTCATGTCTACATTGTTCTCGAACCATAGGGTCCGCACGCTTAACGTTACGATGACAGTTATTATGAGTTTATGCATTTTGATGTACCGAAGGTTGTTCGGAGTCCCGGATGAGATCACGGACATGACGAGGAGTCTCGAAATGGTCGAGACGTAAAGATTGATATATTGGAAGCCTATGTTTGGGCACCGGAAGCGTTCCGGGTGAAATCGGGATTTTACCGGATTACCGGGAGGGTTACCGGAACCCCCCGGGAGGCAAATGGGCCTATTGGGCCTTAGTGGAAAAGAGAGAAGAGGCAGCCCACAAGCCTAGCCGGCGCCCCCCCTTTCCCAAGTCCTAGTAGGACTAGGAGAGGTGGGCCGGCCCCCTCTTTCTCCTTTCCCCCAAGAGTCCTAGTTGGAATAGGATTGGAGGGGAGGAGTCCTACTCCCGGTGGGAGTAGGACTCATCCCTGCGCCTCCTTCCTAGCCGGCCGAACCCCCTGCCCCTGGCCTTTATATACGGGGGCAGGGGGCACCCCAAGACACACAACTTGATCCTTGAGATTGTTCCTTAGCCGTGTGCGGTGCCCCCTGCCACCAAATTCCACCTCGATCATACCGTTACAGTGCTTAGGCGAAGCCCTGCGTCGGTAGTACATCAAGATCGTCACCACGCCGTCGTGCTGACGGAACTCTTCTTCGATGCTTTGCTGGATCGGAGCCCGAGGAACGTCATCGAGCTGAACGTGTGCCAAGAACTCGGAGGTGCCGGAGTAACGGTGCTTGGATCAGTCGAATCGGGAAGAAGACGTACGACTACTTCCTCTACGTTGTGTGATCGCTTCCGCAGTCGGTCTGCGTTGGTACGTAGACAACACTCTCCCCTCTCGTTGCTGTGCATCACCATGATCTTGCGTGCGCGTAGGAAAATTTTCGAAATTACTGCGTTCCCCAACAGTGGCATCCGAGCCTAGGTTTTTATGGTTTGATGTTATATGCACGAGTAGAACACAAGTGAGTTGTGGGCGATACAAGTCATACTGCCTACCAGCATGTCATACTTTGGTTCGGCGGTATTGTTGGACGAGACGATCCGGACCAACCTTACGCGTACTCTTACGCGAGACCGGTTCCCTCGACGTGCTTTGCACATAGATGGCTTGCGGAAGACTGTCTCTCCAACTTTAGTTGAACCAAGTGTGACTACGCCTGGTCCTTGAGAAGGTTAAAACGGAGTCTATTTGACGAACTATCGTTGTGGTTTTGATGCGTAGGTGAGATGAGTTCTTACTTAAAGCCCGTAGCAGCCACGTAAAACTTGCAACAACAAAGTAGAGGACGTCTAACTTGTTTTTGCAGGGCATGTTGTGATGTGATATGGTCAAGGCATGATGCTGATTTTATTGTATGAGATGATCATGTTTTGTAACCGAGTTATCGGCAACTGGCAGGAGCCATATGGTTGTCGCTTTATTGTATGCAATGCAATCGCCATGTAATTGCTAAGCGGTAGTGATAGTCGTGGAAGCATAAGATTGGCGAGACGACAACGATGCTACGATGGAGATCAAGGTGTCGCGCCGGTGACGATGGTGATCATGATGGTGCTTCGGAGATGGAGATCACAAAGCACAAGATGATGATGGCCATATCATATCACTTATATTGATTGCATGTGATGTTTATCCTTTTATGCATCTTATCTTTCTTTGATTGACGGTAGCATTATAAGATGATCTCTCACTAAATTATCAAGAAGTGTTCTCCCTGAGTATGCACCGTTGCAAAAGTTCTTCATGCTGAGACACCACGTGATGATCGGGTGTGATAGGCTCTACGTTCAAATACAACGGGTGCAAAACAGTTGCACACGCGGAATACTCAGGTTATACTTGACGAGCCAAGCATATACAGATATGGCCTCGGAACACGGAGACCGAAAGGTCGAGCGTGAATCATATAGTAGATATGATCAACATATTGATGTTCACCATTGAAAACTACTCCATCTCACGTGATGATCGGTTATGGTTTAGTTGATTTGGATCACGTGATCACTTAGAGGATTAGAGGGATGTCTATCTAAGTGGGAGTTCTTAAGTAAATTAACTGAACTTAAAATTATCATGAACTTAGTACCTGATAGTATCTTGCTTGTTTATGTTGATTGTAGATAGATGGCTCGTGCTGTTGTTCCGTTGAATTTTAATGCGTTCCTTGAGAAAGCAAAGTTGAAAGATGATGGTAGCAATTACACGGACTGGGTCCGTAACCTGAGGATTATCCTCATTGCTGCACAGAAGAATTACGTCCTGGAAGCACCGCTGAGTGCCAGGCCTGCTGCAAGAGCAACACCAGAAGTTATGAACGTCTGGCAGAGCAAAGCTGATGACTACTCAATAGTTCAGTGTGCCATGCTTTACGGCTTAGAACCGGGACTTCAACGACGTTTTGAACGTCATGGAGCATATGAGATGTTCCAGGAGTTGAAGTTAATATTTCAAGCAAATGCCCGGATTGAGAGATATGAAGTCTCCAATAAGTTCTATAGCTGCAAGATGGAGGAGAACAGTTCTGTAAGTGAGCATATACTCAAAATGTCTGGGTATAATAATCACTTGATTCAATTGGGAGTTACACTTCCGGATGATTGCGTCATTGACAGAATTCTCCAATCACTGCCACCAAGCTACAAGAGCTTTGTGATGAACTATAATATGCAAGGGATGAACAAGACTATTCCCGAGCTCTTCGCAATGCTGAAAGCTGCGGAGGTAGAAATCAAGAAGGAGCATCAAGTGTTGATGGTTAACAAAACCACGAGTTTCAAGAAAAAGGGCAAAGGGAAGAAGAAGGGGAACTTCAAGAAGAACGGCAAGCAAGTTGCTGCTCAAGAGAAGAAACCCAAGTCTGGACCTAAGCCTGAAACTGAGTGCTTCTACTGCAAGCAGACTGGTCACTGGAAGCGGAACTGCCCCAAGTATTTGGCGGATAAGAAGGATGGCAAGGTGAACAAAGGTATATGTGATATACATGTTGTTGATGTGTACCTTACTAATGCTCGCAGTAGCACCTGGGTATTTGATACTGGTTCTGTTGCTAATATTTGCAACTCAAAACAGGGACTACAGAATAAGCGGACACTAGCAAAGGACGAGGTGACGTTGCGCGTGGGAAACGGTTCCAAAGTCGATGTGATCGCGGTCGGCACGCTACCTCTACATCTACCTTCGGGATTAATATTAGACCTAAATAATTGTTATTTGGTGCCAGCGTTGAGCATGAACATTATATCTGGATCTTGTTTGATGCGAGACGGTTATTCATTTAAATCAGAGAATAATGGTTGTTCTATTTATATGAGTAATATCTTTTATGGTCATGCACCCTTGAAAAGTGGTCTATTCTTATTGAATCTCGATAGTAGTAATACACATATTCATAATGTTGAAGCCAAAAGATGCAGAGTTGATAATGATAGTGCAACTTATTTGTGGCACTGCCGTTTAGGTCATATCGGTGTAAAGCGCATGAAGAAACTCCATACTGATGGGCTTTTGGAACCACTTGATTATGAATCACTTGGTACTTGCGAACCGTGCCTCATGGGCAAGATGACTAAAACACCGTTCTCCGGTACTATGGAGAGAGCAATAGATTTATTGGAAATCATACATGCCGATGTATGTGGTCCGATGAATATTGAGGCTCGTGGCGGATATCGTTATTTTCTCACCTTCACAGATGATTTAAGCAGATATGGGTATATCTACTTAATGAAACATAAGTCTGAAACATTTGAAAAGTTCAAGGAATTTCAGAGTGAAGTTGAAAATCATCGTAACAAGAAAATAAAGTTTCTACGATCTGATCGTGGAGGAGAATATTTGAGTTACGAGTTTGGTGTACATTTGAAAAATTGTGGAATAGTTTCGCAACTCACGCCACCCGGAACACCACAACATAATGGTGTGTCCGAACGTCGTAATCGTACTTTACTAGATATGGTGCGATCTATGATGTCTCTTACTGATTTACCGCTATCATTTTGGGGTTATGCTTTAGAGACGGCCGCATTCACGTTAAATAGGGCACCATCTAAATCCGTTGAGACGACGCCTTATGAACTGTGGTTTGGCAAGAAACCAAAGTTGTCGTTTCTTAAAGTTTGGGGCTGCGATGCTTATGTGAAAAAGCTTCAACCTGATAAGCTCGAACCCAAATCGGAGAAGTGTGTCTTCATAGGATATCCAAAGGAAACTATTGGATACACCTTCTATCACAGATCCGAAGGCAAGACTTTTGTTGCTAAATTCGGAAACTTTCTTGAGAAGGAGTTTCTCTCGAAAGAAGTGAGTGGGAGGAAAGTAGAACTTGACGAGGTAACTGTACCTACTCCGTTATTGGGAAATAGTACATCACAGAAAACTGTTTCTGTGAGACCTACACCAATAAGAGAGGAAGTTAATGATGATGATCATGAAACTTTAGATCAAGATACTACTGTACCTCGTAGATCAACCAGTGTAAGATCCGCACCAGAGTGGTACGGTAATCCTGTTCTGGAAGTCATGCTACTAGATCATGATGAACCTACGAACTATGAAGAAGCGATGGTGAGCCCAGATTCCGCAAAGTGGCTTGAAGCCATGAAATCTGAGATGGGATCCATGTATGAGAACAAAGTATGGACTTTGGTTGACTTGCCCGATGATCGGCAAGCAATTGAGAATAAATGGATCTTTAAGAAAAAGACTGACGCTGATGGTAATGTTACTGTCTACAAAGCTCGACTTGTCGCAAAAGGTTTTCGACAAGTTCAAGGAGTTGACTACGATGAGACTTTCTCACCCGTAGCGATGCTTAAGTCTGTCAGAATCATGTTAGCAATTGCCGCATTTTATGATTATGAAATTTGGCAAATGGATGTAAAAACCGCATTCCTGAATGGATTTCTGGAAGAAGAGTTGTATATGATGCAACCTGAAGGTTTTGTCGATCCAAAGGGAGCTAACAAAGTGTGCAAACTCCAGCGATCCATTTATGGACTGGTGCAAGCATCACGGAGTTGGAATAATCGCTTTGATAGTGTGATCAAGGCATTTGGATTTATACAGACTTTTGGAGAAGCCTGTATTTACAAGAAAGTGAGTGGGAGCTCTGTAGCATTTCTGATATTATATGTGGATGACATATTACTGATTGGAAATGATATAGAATTTCTGGATAGCATAAAGGGATACTTGAATAAAAGTTTTTCGATGAAAGACCTCGGGGAAGCTGCTTACATATTAGGCATAAAGATCTATAGAGATAGATCAAAACGCTTAATTGGACTTTCACAAAGCACATACCTTGACAAGATTTTGAAGAAGTTCAAAATGGATCAAGCAAAGAAAGGGTTCTTGCCTGTGTTACAAGGTGTGAAGTTGAGTCAGACTCAATGCCCGACCAATGCAGAAGATAGAGAGAAAATGAAAGATGTTCCCTATGCTTCAGCCATAGGCTCTATCATGTATGCAATGCTGTGTACCAGACCTGATGTGTGCCTTGCTATAAGTTTAGCAGGGAGGTACCAAAGTAATCCAGGAGTGGATCACTGGACAGCGGTCAAGAACATCCTGAAATACCTGAAAAGGACTAAGGATATGTTTCTCGTATATGGAGGTGACAAAGAACTCACCGTAAGAGGTTACGTTGATGCAAGCTTTGACACTGATCCGGACGATTCTAAATCGCAAACCGGATACGTGTTTACTTTAAACGGTGGAGCTGTCAGTTGGTGCAGTTCTAAACAAAGCGTCGTAGCAGGATCTACATGTGAAGCGGAGTACATAGCTGCTTCGGAAGCAGCGAACGAAGGAGTCTGGATGAAGGAGTTCATATCCGATCTAGGTGTCATACCTAGTGCATCGGGTCCAATGAAAATCTTCTGTGACAATACTGGTGCAATTGCCTTGGCAAAGGAATCCAGATTTCACAAAAGAACCAAACACATCAAGAGACGCTTCAACTCCATCCGGGATTTAGTCCAGGTGGGAGACATAGAGATTTGCAAGATACATACGGATCTGAATGTTGCAGACCCGTTGACTAAGCCTCTTCCACGAGCAAAACATGATCAGCACCAAGGCTCCATGGGTGTTAGAATCATTACTGTGTAATCTAGATTATTGACTCTAGTGCAAGTGGGAGACTGAAGGAAATATGCCCTAGAGGCAATAATAAAGTTATTATTTATTTCCTTATATCATGATAAATGTTTATTATTCATGCTAGAATTGTATTAACCGGAAACATAATACATGTGTGAATACATAGACCAACAGAGTGTCACTAGTATGCCTCTACTAGACTAGCTTGTTAATCAAAGATGGTTATGTTTCCTAACCATGAACAAAGAGTTGTTATTTGATTAACGAGGTCACATCATTAGTTGAATGATCTAATTGACATGACCCATTCCATTAGCTTAGCACCCGATCGTTTAGTATGTTGCTATTGCTTTCTTCATGACTTATACATGTTCCTATAACTATGAGATTATGCAACTCCCGTTTACCGGAGGAACACTTTGGGTACTACCAAACGTCACAACGTAACTGGGTGATTATAAAGGAGTACTACAGGTGTCTCCAATGGTAGATGTTGGGTTGGCGTATTTCGAGATTAGGGTTTGTCACTCCGATTGTCGGAGAGGTATCTCTGGGCCCTCTCGGTAATACACATCACATAAGCCTTGCAAGCATAATAACTAAGATGTTAGTTATGAGATGATGTATTACGGAACGAGTAAAGAGACTTGCCAATAACGAGATTGAACTAGGTATTGGATACCGACGATCGAATCCCGGGCAAGTAACATACCGATGACAAAGGGAACAACGTATGTTGTTATGCGGTCTGACCGATAAAGATCTTCGTAGAATATGTAGGAGCCAATATGGGCATCCAGGTCCCGCTATTGGTTATTGACCGGAGACATGTCTCGGTCATGTCTACATTGTTCTCGAACCGTAGGGTCCGCACGCTTAACGTTACGATGACAGTTATTATGAGTTTATGCATTTTGATGTACCGAAGGTTGTTCGGAGTCCCAGATGAGATCACGGACATGACGAGGAGTCTCGAAATGGTCGAGACGTAAAGATTGATATATTGGAAGCCTATGTTTGGGCACCGGAAGCGTTCCGGGTGAAATCGGGATTTTACCGGATTACCGGGAGGGTTACCGGAACCCCCCGGGAGGCAAATGGGCCTATTGGGCCTTAGTGGAAAAGAGAGAAGAGGCAGCCCACAAGCCTAGCCGGCGCCCCCCCTTTCCCAAGTCCTAGTAGGACTAGGAGAGGTGGGCCGGCCCCCTCTTTCTCCTTTCCCCCAAGAGTCCTAGTTGGAATAGGATTGGAGGGGAGGAGTCCTACTCCCGGTGGGAGTAGGACTCCTCCCTGCGCCTCCCTCCTAGCCGGCCGAACCCCCTGCCCCTGGCCTTTATATACGGGGGCAGGGGGCACCCCAAGACACACAACTTGATCCTTGAGATCGTTCCTTAGCCGTGTGCGGTGCCCCCTGCCACCAAATTCCACCTCGATCATACCGTTACAGTGCTTAGGCGAAGCCCTGCGTCGGTAGTACATCAAGATCGTCACCACGCCGTCGTGCTGACAGAACTCTTCTTTCACGCTTTGCTGGATCGGAGCCCGAGGAACATCATCGAGCTGAACGTGTGCCAAGAACTCGGAGGTGCCGGAGTAACGGTGCTTGGATCGGTCGAATCGGGAAGAAGACGTACGACTACTTCCTCTATGTTGTGTGATCGCTTCCGCAGTCGGTCTGCGTTGGTACGTAGACAACACTCTCCCCTCTCGTTGCTGTGCATCACCATGATCTTGCGTGCGCGTAGGAAAATTTTCGAAATTACTGCGTTCCCCAACACGCGCGTCGGTAGGAGCTGAATCGCTCGGCAAGGTCCTCGCGAGCCCCTTCTCCCTCGCCTCTACTCCCCTTTCTGCTCTACGTCCTCTGGTCCCGGCCCTCGAGCTGGTCTCAGCCGTCGCTAGTATGCCAGGTCGCGATGCCGTGGTCAAGGCCAGAGGGTGAGGGCTGGAGGGCCAGTAGGAGCCCTGAGTCGTGATGCTTAGGCGCCCCCCCTTTAACGTGCAAGCGGTTCGCGCGGGTGAGGGTGAAGGGAACCTCGTGAGGGCCTTGGCCAGCGCAGTTCCCTCCAAGGATCCTGCTGATTCATCACGAAAAGAAGATGGGGTTGCCATGGCAGTCATCAGTCGATCGTTAGTCGCTCAAGAGCTCGCTGGTTCAAGCAGGTGAGGTGTATCTGGGCACTCGTGAGCCATCGCGGGACTCACGAGGCCCTACCTCTAGGCGGGTTGTGCCTGGCACTGGGCCGTATCTTGAGATGTGTCCCTGCAAAATTTGGTTAGATGCAGGCACTCTACGTCCTCGGGTCCCGGCCCTCGAGCTTGTCTCAGCCGTGGATGGTATGCCAGGTCGCGATGCCGTGGACAAGGCCAGAGGGTGAGGGCTGGAGAGCCAGTAAGAGCCCTGAGTCGTGATGCTCAGGCACCCCCCCTTTAACGTGCAAGTGGTCGACATGGAGAAGAAGGGATGCCGTGGACGGGCATCAAGTAATCAAGCGTGATAGGCGAATGCATAGTTGGAAATAAACGCGAGGGAGATACACGCCGCTGGGCCTGGCCCGAGCAGCTTGGGGATGATGCAGCCCGAGGGGCGCCCCTAACAAGGCAAACTAACGACCGAGAAATAAAAGGGGATACATGCCGTAGGGACGGACCCACGCGGCCTGGGAGTGATGCAACCCTGGGAGGGTGCTACCAGCTAGGAATGAAGCTTGAAAGATGTCACCTGAGGATGTCGTCGGCGTAGTGGCATTGGTGCAGCAGACTCGATGGGCTGCGGAAGCCGATCCTCACGAGCCCCCAGGCCATGGGGCCTCGGGAGGCTCTGGAGGCACTTGTGGCTCCTCGCGAACTGTCTTCATCTCCGCCAGGGCCACGGAACGCCTGTCTTCCTGAGCCTCCATGATGCCCCTCATGAGGCGCTGGTACGCCGCAGCCATGCTCGGCAGGCCGTAAGGCATGCGAACATAGTTGTTGGGTGGACCCCCGCAGCGCCCCACTCGCGAGGGCCAGAGGCGCTCCGTTGTGGCGATCTGATTGAGCCCTGGTATGTCGACGCAGATGCGTAGCCCACCATCCTCGCCTGGATGTGGAGCCACAACTGGTGGACGAAGGCAACCTCTCACGACCCTTGACTCCTGTAGTTCTTGGATGGCCTTGTTAACGAACTCCTGGCTGTCTGACCTTCCTTGCCTGGCTCCTTCTTGAGGGAAACGTGCTTCGAAGCATGCCTCCACATGGTGCCCAAGCGCCTCCCTCATGACCCTGGCTAGGTCGGTGGCCCTCCAGGTGAGAGCCCCCGAGCCCTGCCTGAGGAGGGCGCCAGGCGCGCTTTCCTATGCGATGGAAGGAGGTCCCCCCTGGGCAGATGCGGGGCCTACCTCCTGAGGGGCTGAGCCTGACGACGTCTTCTTCTTCTTGGGGGTGGTCTCGGGAAGCGTCCTGCTTCCGCGATCTGGGTCTTCTAGCGACGCGGCTTGAAAGGCTCGCTCCAGGGAACACACTGCATCCTTCTGTTCACAGGGCACCGTGATGACGCCGCCACTTCCTGGCATCTTGAGGACGTTGTAGCCGTGGTGAGTCACAGCCATGAACTTGGCCAGCGCTGGGTACCCGAGGATGGCGTTGTACGGCAAGCGGATGTGGGCAACGTCGAAGTCGATGAGCTCGGTGCGGTAGTTGCTGCGGGCCCCGAAGGTGACAGGGAGGCGGACCTGCCCGATCGGGACTGTGGAACCGTCGGTGACTCCGGAGAAAGGCTTGGTTGGCTGAAGCTGGTCATAGGGCACTTGGAGGTTGTTGAATGTTTCCACGGACAGGATGTTGAGCCCTGCCCCTTCGTCGATGAGGGTCTTGGTGACCAGCACGTTGCTGATGACTGGGGAGCAAAGCATCGGGAGGACACCGGCCATGGCCGCGCACTTGAGCTGGTCTGCTGAGCTGAACGTGATGGCGCATGCTGACCACCTGAGGGGGCACGTAGCTACGAGCTTGGGGAGAACTGCATTCACTTCGCGGGCAAACTGCTTGAAGATACGTTGAGAGGCTGGGGCTTGAGCTCTGCCTAGGATGCAGGCGATTGCGTGCGGCTCTTGGAAGCCCCGAGCCCCCTCGTCTTGATGGCGGTCTTTGTTCCTCCTTGGCTGAGGCGGCAGTGGAGGTAGGCCTGCGTTGCCAAGAGGGCGATCCTCACGAGGCTGATCCTTCCAGTCCCCCTCGCGAGGCAGGTCCCGCCAACGGTCCTCGCGAGGTTGGTCGCGCCACCCCTGGCGCGGTCCGCGATCCTCCCAGCATCCTGGGTTTCTTCCTCCTCCTCGGTCGTAGCCCCGGTCAGCACGGTCAGGGCGACGGCCGATCCTTCCTTCTTGCACGGCACGGAGTTCTTGAAATTCGCTGGTGTTGTGGGTGTGGAGGTCGTGGTACACGCAGTACCGGCTGCCTCTGGAGGATTCGGGCAGATCCTTGCGCCGCTTGGTGTCTGGTTCTGCCGCGAGTACTACAGCCCCCTTGCGCTTCACGTCCTTGGCCTTGGGCTTCTTCTCTTCTGGGTCTGCGGCAGCTAGCTCGAGGAGGGAGAGACGTCCCTCCTCAGCCCTGGCGCACTTGGTCGCCAACTTGAACAGCTCCACGGAGGTGCAGAGGTCTTCATGCATCGCCAGCTCCTCCTTCATCTTGACGCCGCGCACGCCATCGGAGAAAGCAGAGATAATGGCTTCCTCGGATACCTTGGGGATCTTGAGGCGCGCGCTGTTGAAGCGCTGGATGTACTTTTGCAGGGTTTCTCCGGGTTGTTGCTTGATGCGGCGCATGTCGCTCACGGCGGGCGGCCGGTCGCGGGTACCATGGAAGTTGGCGATGAAGCGGGTGCGCATCTGGTCCCAGGAGGAGATTGTGCCCGGAGCCAGATTCAGGAGGCAGGTGCGAGCTCCTTCCTTCAGCGCCATGGGGAACCAGTTCACCATGACCTTCTCGTCCCTGCTGGCAGCCTCGATGCCCAGCTCATAGAGCTGGAGGAACTCTGCGGGATTAGTCATGCCGTCGTAGCGAGGAGGTAGGTCTGGCTTGAACTTGCCAGGCCACGCGACGCTGCACAGCTCGGTGGTGTAGGCGCGGTAGCCTGCGGTGGCCACAAAAGGCTTCGGTTGGTGTAGAGCTCGGTCTTGAGGGTCCCCACGCACTGCAGCTAGGAGCAGAGCGGGGTCTTGGCGTGCCGGAGCTGGAGCAGGGAGCGCCCGGGCAGCTCCTTGCGGGCGAGGGACTTCTTGGCAGCTCCGTTCTTGCTATGCCGGTGCCTGGCGGAGCGGGTTCCGCCCAGGGGCCACGCGCCTTGGAGCCATGGCGTCTTCTTGGGGAGGAGGCGGCTGTCGAATTCCGGGTTCCGGCAGACCCTTAAGGTTCGAACACTGGGGTGCGCGTGGAAATCACGCCTTCTACCTCCCCGTCTCGCAAAGATCTAGGCTACCAAAAGAATCATGCAAGAGACACAAGATTTATACTGGTTCAGGCCACCATTGTGGTGTAATACCCTACTCCAGTGTGTGGTGGATGGATTGCCTCTTGCGGCTGATGATGATGGACAGTATAAGGAAGAACAGCCGCGCGAGGGTCTGTCCTTGGCTGGGGTGATGAACTGCTGGGAGGAGTTCAGCCACCTCTCTCTCTCTCTCTACTTGCTAGCCAGACCAACCGACTCTGCGAGTCGAACCCTATTCTCCAATCTACCAACCGATCGGTCTTTGCTACGTGGGTGACCGGCCCTATTTATAGGCAAAGGCCCTGGGCCTCTTCCCAAATATTGAGCGGGAAGGGCGCCAACAACTGGCCAATTCAAAGGGGAACATCTAGTACACTTATCCTGACTAAAGGTGGTCTTTTCTAGCGAAAGACTCTACGCTGACGCCGTGCTGGGCTCCATGGTGACCTCCGTCTCGTAGTCCGCTTTGTCCTGGTCTCGTTGCACCGAAATGGCAACCTTTGCCAGATGCCTCGGTACTCTGCGGCTGCGCTTGCCCCCTTTGCACCAAAGAGGAAAGAAGGACGCTGTGCACGCTGGCGCCCGCCTGGCACCCTCGATTGTCATGGCTTGCGTCATGGGCACCTCGCTGTTGGGGAACGCAGTAATTTCAAAAATTTTCCTACGCACACGCAAGATCATGGTGATGCACAGCAACGAGAGGGGAGAGTGTTGTCTACGTACCAACGCAGACCGACTGCGGAAGCGATCACACAACGTAGAGGAAGTAGTCGTACGTCTTCTTCCCGATCCAACCGATCCAAGCACCGTTACTCCGGCACCTTCGAGTTCTTAGCACACGTTCAGCTCGATGACGTTCCTCGGGCTCCGATCCAGCAAAGCGTCGAGGAAGAGTTCCGTCAGCACAACGGCGTGGTGACGATCTTGATGTACTACCGACGCAGGGCTTCGCCTAAGCACTGTAACGGTATGATCGAGGTGGAATTTGGTGGCAGGGGGCACCGCACACGGCTAAGGAACGATCTCAAGGATCAACTTGTGTGTCTTGGGGTGTCCCCTGCCCCTGTATTTATATGTTGGAGGAGGGAGGGCTGGCCGGCCAAGAGGGGGAGGCGCAGGGGAGTCCTACTCCCACCGGGAGTAGGACTCCTCCCCCCCAATCCTAATCCAATTAGGACTCTCGGGGGGGAAAGAGAGAGAAGGGGGGCCGGCCCCTTGTCCTATTCCTAATAGGACTCTAGGGGGCGCCGGCCAGCTAGAGGGCTGCCTCTTTTCTCTTTTCCACTAAGGCCCAATAGGCCCATTAGCCTCCCGGGGGGTTCCGGTAACCCTCCCGGTAATCCGGTAAAATCCCGATTTCACCCGGAACGCTTCCGGTGTCCAAACATAGGCTTCCAATATACCAATCTTTACGTCTCGACAATTTCGAGACTCCTCGTCATATCCGTAATCTCATCCGGGACTCCGAACAACCTTCGGTACATCAAAATGCATAAACTCATAATAACTGTCATCGTAACCTTAAGCGTGCGGACCCTACGGTTCGAGAACAATGTAGACATGACCGAGACATGTCTCCGGTCAATAACCAATAGCGGGACCTGGATGCCCATATTGGCTCCTACATATTCTACGAAGATCTTTATCGGTCAGACCGCATAACAACATACGTTGTTCCCTTTGTCATCGGTATGTTACTTGCCCGAGATTCGATCGTCGGTATCCAATACCTAGTTCAATCTCGTTACTGGCAAGTCTCTTTACTCGTTCCGTAATACATCATCTCATAACTAACATCTTAGTTATTATGCTTGCAAGGCTTATGTGATGTGTATTACCGAGAGGGCCCAGAGATACCTCTCCGACGATCGGAGTGACAAACCCTAATCTCGAAATACGCCAACCCAACATCTGCCATTGGAGACACCTGTAGTACTCCTTTATAATCACCCAGTTACGTTGTGACGTTTGGTAGTACCCAAAGTGTTCCTCCGGTAAACGGGAGTTGCATAATCTCATAGTTATAGGAACATGTATAAGTCATGAAGATAGCAATAGCAACATACTAAACGATCGGGTGCTAAGCTAATGGAATGGGTCATGTCAATCAGATCATTCAACTAATGATGTGACCTCGTTAATCAAATAACAACTCTTTGTTCATGGTTAGGAAACATAACCATCTTTGATTAACGAGCTAGTCTAGTAGAGGCATACTAGTGACACTCTGTTGGTCTATGTATTCACACATGTATTATGTTTCCGGTTAATACAATTCTAGCATGAATAATAAACATTTATCATGATACAAGGAAATAAATAATAACTTTATTATTGCCTCTAGGGCATATTTCCTTCAGTCTCCCACTTGCACTAGAGTCAATAATCTAGATTACACTGTAATGATTCTAACACCCATGGAGCCTTGGTGCTGATCATCTTTTGCTCGTGGAAGAGGCTTAGTCAACGGGTCTGCAACATTCAGATCCGTATGTATCTTGCAAATCTCTATGTCTCCCACCTGGACTAAATCCCGGATGGAGTTGAAGCGTCTTTTGATGTGCTTGGTTCTTTTGTGAAATCTGGATTCCTTTGCCAAGGCAATTGCACCAGTATTGTCACAGAAGATTTTCATTGGACCCGATGCACTAGGTATGACACCTAGATCGGATATGAACTCCTTCATCCAGACTCCTTCGTTTGCTGCTTCCGAAGCAGCTATGTACTCCGCTTCACATGTAGATCCTGCTACGACGCTTTGTTTAGAACTGCACCAACTGACAGCTCCACCGTTTAAAGTAAACACATATCCGGTTTGCGATTTAGAATCGTCCGGATCAGTGTCAAAGCTTGCATCAACGTAACCTCTTACGGTGAGCTCTTTGTCACCTCCATATACGAGAAACATATCCTTAGTCCTTTTCAGGTATTTCAGGATGTTCTTGACCGCTGTCCAGTGATCCACCCCTGGATTACTTTGGTACCTCCCTGCTAAACTTATGGCAAGGCACACATCAGGTCTGGTACACAGCATTGCATACATGATAGAGCCTATGGCTGAAGCATAGGGAACATCTTTCATATTCTCTCTATCTTCTGCAGTGGTCGGGCATTGAGCCTGGCTCAACTTCACACCTTGCAATACAGGCAAGAACCCTTTCTTTGCTTGATCCATTTTGAACTTCTTCAAAATCTTGTCAAGGTATGTGCTTTGTGAAAGTCCAATTAAGTGTTTTGATCTATCTCTATAGATCTTTATGCCTAATATGTAAGCAGCTTCCCCAAGGTCTTTCATCGAAAAACTTTTATTCAAGTATCCCTTTATGCTATCCAGAAATTCTATATCATTTCCAATGAGTAATATGTCATCCACATATAATATCAGAAATGCTACAGAGCTCCCACTCACTTTCTTGTAAATATAGGCTTCTCCAAAAGTCTGTATAAACCCAAATGCTTTGATCACACTATCAAAGCGTTTATTCCAACTCCGAGATGCTTGCACCAGTCCATAGATGGATCGCTGGAGTTTGCACACTTTGTTAGCTCCCTTTGGATCGACAAAACCTTCTGGTTGCATCATATACAACTCTTCTTCCAGAAATCCATTCAGGAATGCGGTTTTTACATCCATTTGCCAAATTTCATAATCATAAAATGCGGCAATTGCTAACATGATTCTGACAGACTTAAGCATCGCTACGGGTGAGAAAGTCTCATCGTAGTCAACTCCTTGAACTTGTCGAAAACCTTTTGCGACAAGTCGAGCTTTGTAGACAGTAACATTACCATCAGCGTCAGTCTTTTTCTTAAAGATCCATTTATTCTCAATTGCTTGCCGATCATCGGGCAAGTCAACCAAAGTCCATACTTTGTTCTCATACATGGATCCCATCTCAGATTTCATGGCTTCAAGCCACTTTGCGGAATCTGGGCTCACCATCGCTTCTTCATAGTTCGTAGGTTCATCATGATCTAGTAGCATGACTTCCAGAACAGGATTACCGTACCACTCTGGTGCGGATCTTACTCTGGTTGATCTACGAGGTACAGTAGTATCTTGAACTAAAGTTTCATGATCATCATCATTAACTTCCTCTCTTATTGGTGTAGTTCTCACAGAAACAGTTTTCTGTGATGTACTATTTCCTAATAATGAAGTAGGTATAGTTACCTCGTCAAGTTCTACTTTCCTCCCACTCAGTTCTTTCGAGAGAAACTCCTTCTCAAGAAAGTTTCCGAATTTAGCAACAAAAGTCTTGCCTTCGGATCTGTGATAGAAGGTGTATCCAATAGTTTCCTTTGGATATCCTATGAAGACACACTTCTCCGATTTGGGTTCGAGCTTATTAGGTTGAAGTGTTTTCACATAAGCATCGCAGCCCCAAACTTTAAGAAACGACAACTTTGGTTTCTTGCCAAACCATAGTTCAAAAGGCGTCGTCTCAACGGATTTAGATGGTGCCCTATTTAATGTGAATGTGGCCGTCTCTAAAGCATAACCCCAAAATGATAGCGGTAAATCAGTAAGAGACATCATAGATCGCACCATATCTAGTAAAGTACGATTACAACGTTCGGACACACCATTACGTTGTGGTGTTCCGGGTGGCGTGAGTTGCGAAACTATTCCACAATTTTACAAATGTACACCAAACTCGTAACTCAAATATTCTCCTCCACGATCAGATCGTATGAACTTTATTTTCTTGTTACGATGATTTTCAACTTCACTCTGAAATTCCTTGAACTTTTCAAATGTTTCAGATTTATGTTTCATTAAGTAGATATACCCATATCTGCTTAAATCATCTGTGAAGGTGAGAAAATAACGATATCCGCCACGAGCCTCAATATTCATCGGACCACATACATCGGTATGTATGATTTCCAATAAATCTGTTGCTCTCTCCATAGTACTGGAGAACGGTGTTTTAGTCATCTTGCCCAAAAGGCACGGTTCGCAAACACCAAGTGATTCATAATCAAGTGGTTCCAAAAGCCCATCAGTATGGAGTTTCTTCATGCGCTTTACACCGATATGACCTAAACGGCAGTGCCACAAATAAGTTGCACTATCATTATCAACTCTGCATCTTTTGGTTTCAACATTATGAATATGTGTATTACTACTATCGAGATTTAATAAGAATAGACCACTTTTCAAGGGTGCATGACCATAAAAGATATTACTCATATAAATAGAACAACCATTATTCTCTGATTTAAATGAATAACCGTCTCGCATCAAACAAGATCCAGATATAATGTTCATGCTCAACGCTGGCACCAAATAACAATTATTTAGGTCTAATATTAATCCCGAAGGTAGATGTAGAGGTAGTGTGCCGACCGCGATCACATCGACTTTGGAACCGTTTCCCACGCGCATCGTCACCTCGTCCTTTGCTAGTGTCCGCTTATTCTGTAGTCCCTGTTTCGAGTTGCAAATATTAGCAACAGAACCAGTATCAAATACCCAGGTGCTACTGCGAGCATTAGTAAGGTACACATCAATAACATGTATATCACATATACCTTTGTTCACCTTGCCATCCTTCTTATCCGCCAAATACTTGGGGCAGTTCCGCTTCCAGTGACCAGTCTGCTTGCAGTAGAAGCACTCAGTTTCAGGCTTAGGTCCAAGCTTGGGTTTCTTCTCTTGAGCAGCAACTTGCTTGCCGTTCTTCTTGGAGTTCCCTTCCTTCTTCCCTTTACCCTTTTTCTTGAAACTAGTGGTTTTGTTAACCATCAACACTTGATGCTCCTTTTTGATTTCTACCTCCGCAGCTTTCAGCATAGCGAAGAGCTCGAGAATAGTTTTGTTCATCCCTTGCATATTATAGTTCATCACAAAGCTCTTGTAGCTTGGTGGCAGTGATTGGAGAATTCTGTCAATGACACAATCATCTGGAAGTGTAACTCCCAATTGAATCAAGTGATTATTATACCCAGACATTTTGAGTATATGCTCACTGACAGAACTGTTCTCCTCCATCTTGCAGCTATAGAACTTATTGGAGACTTCATATCTCTCAATCCGGGCATTTGCTTGAAATATTAACTTCAACTCCTGGAACATCTCATATGCTCCATGACGTTCAAAACGTCGTTGAAGTCCCGGTTCTAAGCCGTAAAGCATGGCACACTGAACTATTGAGTAGTCATCAGCTTTGCTCTGCCAGACGTTCATAACTTCTGGCGTTGCTCTTGCAGCAGGCCTGGCACTTAGCGGTGCTTCCAGGACGTAATTCTTCTGTGCAGCAATGAGGATAATCCTCAGGTTACGGACCCAGTCCGTGTAATTGCTACCATCATCTTTCAACTTAGCTTTCTCAAGGAACGCATTAAAATTCAACGGAACAACAGCACGAGCCATCTATCTACAATCAACATAGACAAGCAAGATACTATCAGGTACTAAGTTCATGATAAATTTTAAGTTCAGTTAATTTACTTAAGAACTCCCACTTAGATAGACATCCCTCTAATCCTCTAAGTGATCACGTGATCCAAATCAACTAAACCATAACCGATCATCACGTGAGATGGAGTAGTTTTCAATGGTGAACATCAATATGTTGATCATATCTACTATATGATTCACGCTCGACCTTTCGGTCTCCGTGTTCCGAGGTCATATCTTATATGCATAGCTCGTCAAGTATAACCTGAGTATTCTGCGTGTGCAACTGTTTTGCACCCGTTGTATTTGAACGTAGAGCCTATCACACCCGATCATCACGTGGTGTCTCAGCACGAAGAACTTTTGCAACGGTGCATACTCAGGGAGAACACTTCTTGATAATTTAGTGAGAGATCATCTTATAATGCTACCGTCAATCAAAGCAAGATAAGATGCATAAAAGGATAAACATCACATGCAATCAATATAAGTGATATGATATGGCCATCATCATCTTGCGCTTTGTGATCTCCATCTCCGAAGCACCGTCATGATCACCATCGTCACCGGCGCGACACCTTGATCTCCATCGTAGCATCGTTGTCGTCTCGCCAATCTTTATGCTTCCACGACTATCACTACCGCTTAGTAATAAAGTAAAGCATTACATCGCGATTTGCATTGCATACAATAAAGCGACAACCATATGGCTCCTGCCAGTTGCCGATAACTCGGTTACAAAACATGATCATCTCATACAATAAAATCAGCATCATGCCTTGACCATATCACATCACAACATGCCCTGCAAAAACAAGTTAGACGTCTTCTACTTTGTTGTTGCAAGTTTTACGTGGCTGCTACGGGCTTAAGTAAGAACACATCTCACCTACGCATCAAAACCACAACGATAGTTCGTCAAATAGACTCCGTTTTAACCTTCTCAAGGACCGGGTGTAGTCACACTTGGTTCAACTAAAGTTGGAGAGATAGTCTTCCGCAAGCCATCTATGTGCAAAGCACGTCGAGGGAACCGGTCTCGCATAAGAGTATGCGTAAGGTTGGTCCGGATCATCTCAACCAACAATACCGCCGAACCAAAGTATGACATGCTGGTAGGCAGTATGACTTGTATCGCCCACAACTCACTTGTGTTCTACTCGTGCATATAACATCAAACCATAAAACCTGGCTCTGATACCACTGTTGGGGAATGCAGTAATTTCAAAAAATTTCCTACGCACATGCAAGATCATGGTGATGCACAGCAACGAGAGGGGAGAGTGTTGTCTACGTACCAACGCAGACCGACTGCGGAAGCGATCACACAACATAGAGGAAGTAGTCGTACGTCTTCTTCCCGATCCAACCGATCCAAGCACCGTTACTCTGGCACCTTCGAGTTCTTAGCACACGTTCAGCTCGATGACGTTCCTCGGGCTCCGATCCAGCAAAGCGTCGAGGAAGAGTTCCGTCAGCACGACGGCGTGGTGACGATCTTGATGTACTACCGACGCAGGGCTTCGCCTAAGCACTGTAACGGTATGATCGAGGTGGAATTTGGTGGCAGGGGGCACCGCACACGGCTAAGGAACGATCTCAAGGATCAACTTGTGTGTCTTGGGGTGTCCCCTGCCCCTGTATTTATATGTTGGAGGAGGGAGGGCTGGCCGGCCAAGAGGGGGAGGCGCAGGGGAGTCCTACTCCCACCGGGAGTAGGACTCCTCCCCCCCCCCAATCCTAATCCAATTAGGACTCTCGCGGGGGAAAGAGAGAGAAGGGGGGCCGGCCCCTTGTCCTATTCCTAATAGGACTCTAGGGGGCGCCGGCCAGCTAGAGGGCTGCCTCTTTTCTCTTTTCCACTAAGGCCCAATAGGCCCATTAGCCTCCCAGGGGGTTCCGGTAACCCTCCCGGTAATCCGGTAAAATCCCGATTTCACCCGGAACGCTTCCGGTGTCCAAACATAGGCTTCCAATATACCAATCTTTACGTCTCGACCATTTCGAGACTCCTCGTCATATCCGTAATCTCATCCGGGACTCCGAACAACCTTCGGTACATCAAAATGCATAAACTCATAATAACTGTCATCGTAACCTTAAGCGTGCGGACCCTACGGTTCGAGAACAATGTAGACATGACCGAGACATGTCTCCGGTCAATAACCAATAGCGGGACCTGGATGCCCATATTGGCTCCTACATATTCTACGAAGATCTTTATCGGTCAGACCGCATAACAACATACGTTGTTCCCTTTGTCATCGGTATGTTACTTGCCCGAGATTCGATCGTCGGTATCCAATACCTAGTTCAATCTCGTTACTGGCAAGTCTCTTTACTCGTTCCGTAATACATCATCTCATAACTAACATCTTAGTTATTATGCTTGCAAGGCTTATGTGATGTGTATTACCGAGAGGGCCCAGAGATACCTCTCCGACGATCGGAGTGACAAACCCTAATCTCGAAATACGCCAACCCAACATCTGCCATTGGAGACACCTGTAGTACTCCTTTATAATCACCCAGTTACGTTGTGACGTTTGGTAGTACCCAAAGTGTTCCTCCGGTAAACGGGAGTTGCATAATCTCATAGTTATAGGAACATGTATAAGTCATGAAGATAGCAATAGCAACATACTAAACGATCGGGTGCTAAGCTAATGGAATGGGTCATGTCAATCAGATCATTCAACTAATGATGTGACCTCGTTAATCAAATAACAACTCTTTGTTCATGGTTAGGAAACATAACCATCTTTGATTAACGAGCTAGTCTAGTAGAGGCATACTAGTGACACTCTGTTGGTCTATGTATTCACACATGTATTATGTTTCCGGTTAATACAATTCTAGCATGAATAATAAACATTTATCATGATACAAGGAAATAAATAATAACTTTATTATTGCCTCTAGGGCATATTTCCTTCACTCGCGAGGTACCCCGCCTTGATATCTCCGTCTCCTCGCGAGCCAGCTTGAGGAGGCTGCGCCTGAGGATGCGTCGTGTCGTCCGCCTCGCGAGGCTTGGCTCCTCGTGAGGGTCTTGAGTCTTGTGCTCATGAAGTTGGGCCATGCTGGGCCTCCTTTGAGCCACGCCGCAGGCAGGAAAGTCTGGGGACCCCCGTTCCCAGAACGCCGACAGTAGCCCCCGGGCCCAAGGCGCGCATGGGCTTGGCCGTGCTAAGAGGCGAAAGGGCAAGGGTGAAGCGCCGCGGGCCCTAACAGCCTGCGGCCTTGGGCGCCGCGTGGCGGTTGACGGGACGTGGGTGCTTCAGCAACCGCGTAGGTTGGTAAAGGAGCGGCATCTGCCCAGACTTCGCCTTTTGCTCTCTCCGGTCGCTGCTCAGATCCCCTTTCTTGCGCCTTCCCTTCCTTCCTCCAAACTTCAGATCTACTCTAGCTACGCGACCTAGGAAGCCATTGCGCCTCGCCAGCCTCCGGCCAAAGCTTGGTATTCCCCTGCTCTGGACCTGCCGAATGTGTCCAAGGCGAGCCTTGCCCGGCTGTGCCGGATGGCGACGGCGCAGGGCGTCAACGGGATGGAGGTGTTCAAGGCCGGCTCCGCCACCCCCGAGGGCCGAGGGAGCACCTTTTATCCTCTCTTTGTAAGCTCCATTGCTGCAGGCTTGGTGCCCCCCTTCTCCGAGTTCTTCTTCTCCGTCCTCCGCCATTACGACTTGCAGGCTCTGCATCTCCACCCCAACTCTGTCCTCCTTCTGGCGATCTTCGCTTACTACTGCGAGGCCCACGTAGGGGTGCAGCCTTCGGTGGCCCTACTGTGCCACTACTTCTCCCTCCGGATCTCCGGCAGCTCTCTTTCTGCGTGCGCGGTCTTCGTCGCGTATGGCGGTACCATTGCCATCTCGAACCCCGGGAAGAGGATTGAGGGCTTCAGGAGCAAGTGGGTCTTGGCAGATGTCGGGCGCATCCACCCTCGGCTGATCTTGCCCACGGAGCACCCCGTGAGCTCCAGCGACTGGTGCCGAGCGAAGCTCACAGACCCCCGCACGAAACTGGTGTTGGAGAAGATGGACGCGGACTTGAGGCCGGCCAACATGGCGGCGGCGAAGTTGAACGGTGCGTCGATGCTGAAGGAGTTCCTGGAGCACCAGCTGGCTCCGCTCCGGCAGTACTCTCCTCCAATGTGGAGGCCTCATCCCTGCCCCGAGGCTGTGGACGAAGAGGACGTGACCGCGGTTCTCCAATCTCTGGTCGGGGGCGAGGTGGCGAGGCCGAAGGACGCTCCCAAGCCCTTGTTCCTTCATGACGACTGGAAGCGGGTGGTGAAGTCCATGCCTGTTTTTAACGGGGTCGGGCTCGTGCCCGTGGTGGCTTCTGAAGGACCGGTGGATGTGCCCTCCGGGGATTCCAGCGATGAGGAGGAGGAAGAGGAGCGGGGAGAGGGGCCTGACTCTGGGGCGACTGATGGAGAGTCGAGGGCCCCCCTCTCCCGGCGCGTGTCCCACACTCTCCGCCTTTCGCGGAGCGAGGACGATGATGATGATGATGATGTGCAGGGTAGCGGGAGCTCGCCCACGATCCCGAAGAAGGATAGGACCGGGCTGATCTCCCGCGGGTCCAGCCTGACTCCGGGGCGAACCGGGGATGCGCCTGCTGCTTCTGAGGTCGACCCTTCCAGCCGGCTGTCAGGCTTCAAGTTAGGCTGGAGGCTGCCCGAGCTCACCGGCGAAGACCCGTAAGTGCTTGATCCTTGGTCTTTCGTTTCTCGTTCCGCCGACGAGGCTTAATAATTGCTTCTCTTGAATAGGCTGGCGCCTGCGGCGAAGAAGCCGAAGGGAGCCCCTGAGGCCCCACCTGCGGCGACGCCTTCGCCCGCAGGGGAGGGAGATCGTGACGTGCGGGCCTCTCCTGCCCGCGCATCCTTGCGAGGCTTGGCTGTGCTGGCTGGGGCGGGCTTAGCCCCCATGGCCCAAGTGGCTCCGGAGGTGCCCTCGTCTGGCGCCGCTGCTACGGCTGTGGAGGTGCAGTGGACTCCGCTTCAGGACATTGTGGCCTCGCCACCGCTACTTTCTCCTCCAATTCCACTGACCATTGCTTCCCTGGCTCCTCCTGTTGTCTTGGGGCGCGCCAACATTTCTCCGCCTCCTTCTTCCATCTTGGAGCGTGCCGTCACCGAACTGGACCGGCTGCGGCAGGATCTTCTCGGCGCCGACCCTCGCCTGGTGGCCGGGCGCCTGGAACTGGCTTCGGGGTGGATTCGTTCTGATGATTCGATTCGGGCAGCGCTGGTTCAGGCCTCAACGGCCTGTGACGGAGAGAGGGGGGCCACCCTCGAGGCGAAGGCTGCTCGAGACGCGGCCCTGGGAGAGGTGGTTGAAGTCCGTGGCCGTTGCAAGGCGCTGGAGGACGAGCTGCAAGGCCTACGGGGCCAGCTTGCGGAGGAGGTCCGCCTGCGCCAAGAGCTAGAGAAGGGGGTGAAGGCGCGCGAGGTGGCGCTCGAGGACCAGGAGGCCAAGCTCAAGAAGCGCCGCGACCACCTAGGCGCGTTGAAGAAGGAGCTGGAGGTGACGAAGGTCGAGCTGGACGCTAAGGCCCAGGTTCTTGCTGAGGATCGTGTGGCCTTCGCGGACATGGAGAAAGATGCCCGTGCTTCGCTGAAGATGCTTTACGAGAGCGGCCTGGACAGCCCGCTAGCCGGTGACGGGGACGGCCCCACCAAGCTGCTTCCCTTCCTAGTTAAGGCCCTTGGGGATGTCGCCCTTGGCATCGGCCCCGCGGCCGAGGCCGAGGCGCACGTCTTGTCTTCTGCTGCGCTGACGCGGGTCTTCGCCCACGTCTACCTCCGTGATCCCAGCGCCGACCTCGATGGCCTGCTGGAACCGGTGAGCGGAGAGGGTGCTGCCGCTGCTGTCGAAACCGTGAAGGGGCGCGCGGAGGCGCTGCTGAGGAAGTTCCTGGCCTTCAGCACCAAGCCAAGGCAAGGCGCTGCCGGCCCTGCTGCTCCATGAGGCGAAGCCGCTCCGCACAGCTTCACCGCCGACAAGTGACTCCGTTCCATCCCTGTTCTTCTTTCAATTCCTGCACATGCACCACGCCTCGGGGAGGCATTTAAACTTGCGTTTGGTATTGAGATGACAGTGTGGACTGTAATATTTGCTTTTAAGTTCCTTGAGTTTTATGCTTTTCTTCCCTACTTGCTTGTGTTCTGCGCCGGCAGAGCCCGGCCCCGTGCGTGCCTCACCCAGCATTAGCCCCAACCGGAAACCAGGACGGGACCAAAGGAGTGAGGGGCTACGTGACAAGTTAGGCTCCTGAGTCGCGATGCTCAGGTGTCCCCCTTGGCGTGCGAACAGCAAGTAGGGAGGCGCGATGTAGGTGTATCTTCTGTTCTACATCTACAGAGCCCGACTCCGCGCGTACCTCACCCAGCATAGCCTTTCGGAACTAAGGAGTGAGGGGCTACAGAGCCAGTTAGGCTCCTGAGTCGCGATGCTCAGGAGTCCCCCTTGACACACAAACAGCGGGTGATGAGGTGCGATGTAAGCGGGGCTACCGTTCTATGTCTGCAGAGCCCGGCCCCGCGAATACCTCACCCAGCATAGCCTTTTGGAACTAAGGAGAGAGGGGCTACGGGACCAGTTAGGCCCCTGAGTCGCGATGCTCAGGGGTCCCCCTTGACGCACAAACGGCCTTCATACCTTGGCTCCGCTCGGGGAGAGGCGTGCGACGAACCAGGCCAGAGGGGCCTGGCCTGGCGGCGTAAGTCTGGGCGTGACCCAGTCATAGCCCCCGTGCCTAGCCCCCTCGCGTGGCACTCCTGAGGGGAGGCGTTGCGACAAGGCCAGCCACTGAGCTCTGGGCTCCCTGAGGTTAATGCTGTTGGGGAACGCAGTAATTTCAAAAAATTCCTACGCACACGCAAGATCATGGTGATGCATAGCAACGAGAGGGGAGAGTGTTGTCTACGTACCTACGCAGACCGACTGCGGAAGCGATCACACAACATAGAGGAAGTAGTCGTATGTCTTCTTCCCGATCCGACCGATCCAAGCACCGTTACTCCGGCACCTCCGAGTTCTTAGCACACGTTCAGCTCGATGATGTTCCTCGGGCTCCGATCCAGCATAACGTCGAGGAAGAGTTCCGTCAGCACGACGGCGTGGTGACGATCTTGATGTACTACCGACGCAGGGCTTCGCCTAAGCACTGTAACGGTATGATCGAGGTGGAATTTGGTGGCAGGGGGCACCGCACACGGCTAAGGAACGATCTCAAGGATCAACTTGTGTGTCTTGGGGTGTCCCCTGCCCCCGTATATAAAGGTTGGAGGGAGGGGGGCTGGCCGGCCAAAGAGAGGGAGGCGCAGGAGGAGTCCTACTCCTACCGGGAGTAGGACTCCCCCCTCCAATCCTAGTCCAACTAGGAATCCTTTAAAGGGGGGAGAAAGAGAGGTGGCCGGCCCCTCTCCTAGTCCTAATAGGACTAGGGAGAGGGGGGAGGCGCAGCCCTATGTGGGCTGCCCTCCCACCTTTCCACTAAGGCCCATGTTGGCCCATTTGGCTCTCGGGGGGTTCCGGTAACCCTCCCGGTAATCCGGTAAAATCCCGATTTCACCCGGAACACTTCCGATGTCCAAACATAGGCTTCCAATATATCAATCTTTACGTCTCGACCATTTCGAGACTCCATGTCATGTCCGTGATCTCATCCGGGACTCCGAACAACCTTCGGTACATCAAAATGCATAAACTCATAATAACTGTCATCGTAACGTTAAGCGTGCGGACCCTATGGTTCGAGAACAATGTAGACATGACCGAGACACGTCTCCGGTCAATAACCAATAGCGGGACCTGGATGCCCATATTGGCTCCTACATATTCTACGAAGATCTTTATCGGTCAGACCGCATAACAACATACGTTGTTCCCTTTGTCATCGGTATGTTACTTGCCCGAGATTCGATCGTCGGTATCCAATACCTAGTTCAATCTCGTTACTGGCAAGTCTCTTTACTCGTTCCGTAATACATCATCCCGCAACTAACTCATTAGTTGCAATGCTTGCAAGGCTTAAGTGATGTGCATTACCGAGAGGGCCCAGAGATACCTCTCCGACAATCGGAGTGACAAATCCTAATCTCGAAATAAGCCAACCCAACATCTACCTTTGGAGACACCTGTAGTACTCCTTTATAATCACCCAGTTACGTTGTGATGTTTGGTAGCACCCAAAGTGTTCCTCCGGCAAACGGGAGTTGCATAATCTCATAGTCATAGGAACATGTATAAGTCATGAAGAAAGCAATAGCAACATACTAAACGATCGTGTGCTAAGCTAATGGAATGGGTCATGTCAATCAGATCATTCAACTAATGATGTGACCTCGTTAATCAAATAACAACTCTTTGTTCATGGTTAGGAAACATAACCATCTTTGATTAACGAGCTAGTCAAGTAGAGGCATACTAGTGACACTCTATTTGTCTATGTATTCACACATGTATTATGTTTCTGGTTAATACAATTCTAGCATGAATAATAAACATTTATCATGATATAAGGAAATAAATAATAACTTTATTATTGCCTCTAGGGCATATTTCCTTCAGTCTCCCACTTGCACTAGAGTCAATAATCTAGTTCACATCGCCATGTGATTTAGCAGCAATAGTTCACATCACCATGTGATTAACACCCATAGTTCACATCGTCATGTGACCAACACTCAAAGGGTTTACTAGAGTCAGTAATCTAGTTCACATCTCTATGTGATTAACACCCAAAGAGTACTAAGGTGTGATCATGTTTTGCTTGTGAGATAATTTTAGTCAACGGGTCTGTCACATTCAGATCCGTAAGTATTTTGCAAAATTCTTTGTCTATAATGCTCTTCAAGGAGCTACTCTAGCCAATTGCTCCCACTTTCAATATGTATCCAGATTGAGACTTTTAGATTCATCTAGATCAGTGTCAAAAACTTGCATCGACGTAACCCTTTACGACGAACCTTTTTGTCACGTCCATAATCGAGAAACATATCCTTATTTCACTAAGGATAATTCTGACCGCTGTCCAGTGATCTACTCCTAGATCACTATTGTACTCCCTTGCCAAATCAGTGCAGGGTATACAATAGATCTGGTATACAGCATGACATACTTTATAGAACCTATGGCCAAGGCATAGGGAATGACTTTCATTCTCTTTCTATCTTCTGCCGTGGTCGGGCTTTGAGTCTTACTCAACTTCACACCTTATAATACAGGCAAGAACTCTTTCTTTGACTGCTCCATTTTGAACTACTTCAAAATCTTTGTCAAGGTATGTACTCATTGAAAAAACTTATCAAGCGTCTTGATCTATCTCTATAGATCTTGAAGCTCAATATGTAAGCAGCTTCACCGAAGTCTTTCTTTGAAAAACTCCTTTCAAACACTCCTTTATGCTTTACAGAATAATTCTACATTATTTCCGATCAATAATATGTCATTCACATATACTTATCAGAAATGTTGTAGTGCTCCCACTCACTTTCTTGTAAATACAGGCTTCACCGCAAGTCTGTATAAAACTATATGCTTTGATCAACTCATCAAAGCGTATATTCCAACTCCGAGATGCTTACACCAGTCCACAGATGGATCGTTGGAGCTTGCACATTTTGTTAGCACCTTTCGGATTGACAAAACCTTCTGTTGCATCATATACAACTCTTCTTTAATAAATCCATTAAGGAATGCAGTTTTGTTTATCCATTTGCCAGATTTCATAAAATGCGGCAATTACTAACATGATTCGGACAGACTCGAGCATAGATACGAGTGAGAAGCTCTCATCGTAGTCAACACCTTGAACTTGTCGAAAACCTTTTGCGACAATTCTAGCTTTGTAGATAGTAACACTACTATCAACGTCCGTCTTCCTCTTGAAGATCCATTTATTCTCAATTGCTTGCCGATCATCAGGCAAGTCAACCAAAGTCCATACTTTGTTCTCATACATGGATCATATCTCAGAATTCATGGCTTCAAGCCACTTTGCGGAATCTGGGCTCACCATCGCTTCTTCATAGTTCGTAGGTTCATCATGATCTAGTAGCATGACTTCCAGAAAAGGATTACCGTACCACTCTGGCGCGGATCTTACTCTGGTTGATCTACGAGGTTCAGTAGTATCTTGTTCTGAAGTTTCCTGATCATCATCATTAGCTTCCTCACTAACTGGTGTAGGTGTCACAGAAACAGTTTTCTGTGATGTGCTACTTTCCAACAAGGGAGCAGGTACAGTTACCTTGTCAAGTTCTACTTTCCTCCCACTTACTTCTTTCGAGAGAAACTCCTTCTCCAGAAAGTTTCCGAATTTTAGCAACAAAAAGTCTTGCCTTCGGATCTGTGATAGAAGGTGTATCTAATAGTTTCCTTTGGATATCCTATGAAGACGCACTTCTCCGATTTGAGTTTGAGCTTATCAGGATGAAACTTTTTCATATAAGCATCGCAACCCCAAACTTTAAGAAACGACAGCTTAGGTTTCTTGCCAAAACATAGTTCACATGGTGTCGTCTCAACGGATTTAGATGGTGCCCTATTTAACGTGAATGCAGCTGTCTCTAATGCATGACCCCAAAAACAATAGTGGTAAATCGGTAAGAGACATCATAGATTGCACTATATCCAATAAAGTACGGTTATGACGTTCGGACACACCATTATGATGTGGTGTTCCAGGTGGCGTGAGTGGTGAAACTATTTCACATTGTTTTAACTGAAGACCAAACTCGTAACTCAAATATTTGTCTCCGCGATCAGATCGTAGAAACTTAATTTTCTTGTCATGATGTTTTTCACTTCACTCTGAAATTCTTTGAACTTTTCAAATGTTTCAGACTTATGTTTCATCAAGTAGATATACTCATATCTGCTCAAATCATTTGTGAAGATCAGAAAATAATGATACCTGTCGCGAGCCTCAATATTCATCGGACCACATACATCAGTATGTATGATTTCCAACAAATCTTTTCTCGCTCCATTGTTCCGGAGAACGGCGTTTTAGTCATCTTGCCCAAAAGGCATGGTTCGCAAGCATCAAGTGATTCATAATAAAGTGATTCCGAAAGCCCATCAGCATGGAGTTTCTTCATGCGCTTTATACCAATATGACCTAAACAGCAGTGCCACAAATAAGTTGCACTATCATTATTAACTTTGCATCTTTTGGTTTCAATATTATGAATATGTGTATTATTAAGATCGAGATCCAATGAACTATTTTCATTGGGTGTGTAACCATATAAGGTTTTATTCATGTAAACAAAACAACAATTTATTCTTTTACTTAAATGAATAACCGTATTACAATAAACATGATCAAATCATATTCATGCTCAACACAAACACCAAATAACACTTATTTAGTTTCAACACTAATCCCGAAAGTATAGGGGAGTGTGCGATGATGATCATATCAATCTTGGAACTACTTCCAACACACATCGTCACTTCACCCTTAACTAGTCTCTGTTTATTCTGCAACTCCCGTTTCGAGTTACTAATCTTAACAACTGAACTAGTATCAAATACTGAGGGTTTGCTATAAACACTAGTAAAGTACACATCGATAACATGTATATCAAATATACTTATGTTCACTCTGCCATCCTTCTTATCCACCAATCTCTTGGGGTAATTCCACTTCCAGTGACCAGTCCCTTTGCAGTAGAAGCACTTAGTCTCAGGCTTAGGATCAGACTTGGGCTTCTTCACTTGAGCAGCAACTTGCTTGCCGTTCTTCTTGAAGTTCCCCTTCTTCCCTTTGCCCTTTTCTTGAAACTAGTGGTCTTGTCAACCATCAACACTTGATGTTTTTCTTGATTTCTACCTTCGTTGATTTCAGCATCACGAAGAGCTTAGGAATTACTTTTGTCATCCCTTGCATATTATAGTTCATCACGAAGTTCTACTAACTTGGTCATGGTGACTAGAGAATTCTGTCAATCACTATCTTATCTGGAAGATTAACTCCCACTTGATTCAAGCGATTGTAGTACCCAGACAATCTGAGCACATGCTCACTAGTTGAGCGATTCTCCTCCATCTTTTAGCTATAGAACTTATTGGAGACTTCATATCTCTCAACTCGGGTATTTGCTTGAAATATTATCTTCAACTCCTGGAACATCTCATATGGTCCATGACGTTCAAAACGTCTTTGAAGTCCCGATTCTAAGCCATTAAGCATGGTGCACTAAACTATCAAGTAGTCATCATATTGAGCTAGCCAAACGTTCATAACGTCTACATCTGCTCCTGCAATAGGTATGTCACCTAGCGGTGCATCAAGGACATAATTCTTCTGTGCAGCAATGAGGATAAACCTCAGATCACGGATCCAATCCGCATCATTGCTACTAACATCTTTCAACACAATTTTCTCTAGGAACATATCAAAATAAACACAGGGAAGCAACAACGCGAGCTATTGATCTACAACATAATTTGCAAAATACTACCAGGACTAAGTTCATGATAAATTTAAGTTCAATTAATCATATTACTTAAGAACTCCCACTTAGATAGACATCCCTCTAATCCTCTAAGTGATCACGTGATCCAAATCAACTAAACCATAACCGATCATCACGTGAGATGGAGTAGTTTTCAATGGTGAACATCGCTATGTTGATCATATCTACTATATGATTCACGCTCGACCTTTCGGTCTCCGTGTTCCGAGGCCATATCTGTATATGCTTGGCTCGTCAAGTATAACCTGAGTATTCCGCGTGTGCAACTGTTTTGCACCCGTTGTATTTGAACGTAGAACCTATCACACCCGATCATCACGTGGTGTCTCAGCACGAAGAACTTTTGCAACGGTGCATACTCAGGGAGAACACTTCTTGATAATTTAGTGAGAGATCATCTTATAATGCTACCGTCAATCAAAGCAAGATAAGATGCATAAAAAGATAAACATCACATGGAATTAATATAAGTGATATGATATGGCCATCATCATCTTGTGCTTTGTGATCTCCATCTCCGAAGCACCGTCATGATCACCATCGTCACCGGCGCGACACCTTGATCTCCATCGTAGCATCGTTGTCGTCTCGCCAATCTTATGCTTCCACGACTATCACTACCGCTTAGTAATAAAGTAAAGCATTACATCGCGATTGCATTGCATACAATAAAGCGACAACCATATGGCTCCTGCCAGTTGCCGATAACTCGGTTACAAAACATGATCATCTCATACAATAAAATCAGCATCATGCCTTGACCATATCACATCACAACATGCCCTGCAAAAACAAGTTAGACGTCCTCTACTTTGTTGTTGCAAGTTTTACGTGGCTGCTACGGGCTTAAGTAAGAACTCATCTCACCTACGCATCAAAACCACAACGATAGTTCGTCAAATAGACTCCGTTTTAACCTTCTCAAGGACCGGGCGTAGCCACACTTGGTTCAACTAAAGTTGGAGAGACAGTCTTCCGCAAGCCATCTATGTGCAAACCACGTCGAGGGAACCGGTCTCGCGTAAGAGTACGCGTAAGGTTGGTCCGGATCGTCTCGTCCAACAATACCGCCGAACCAAAGTATGACATGCTGGTAGGCAGTATGACTTGTATCGCCCACAACTCACTTGTGTTCTACTCGTGCAAATAACATCAAACCATAAAAACCTAGGCTCTGATACCACCGTTGGGGAACGCAGTAATTTCAAAAAAATTCCTACGCACACGCAAGATCATGGTGATGCATAGCAACGAGAGGGGAGAGTGTTGTCTACGTACCTACGCAGACCGACTGCGGAAGCGATCACACAACGTAGAGGAAGTAGTCGTATGTCTTCTTCCCGATCCGACCGATCCAAGCACCGTTACTCCGGCACCTCCGAGTTCTTAGCACACGTTCAGCTCGATGACGTTCCTCGGGCTCCGATCCAGCAAAGTGTCGAGGAAGAGTTCCGTCAGCACGACGGCGTGGTGACGATCTTGATGTACTACCGACGCAGGGCTTCGCCAAAGCACTGTAACGGTATGATCGAGGTGGAATTTGGTGGCAGGGGGCACCGCACACGGCTAAGGAACGATCTCAAGGATCAACTTGTGTGTCTTGGGGTGTCCCCTGCCCCCGTATATAAAGGTTGGAGGGAGGGGGGCTGGCCGGCCAAAGAGAGGGAGGCGCAGGAGGAGTCCTACTCCTACCGGGAGTAGGAGTCCTACTCCTACCGGGAGTAGGACTCCCCCCTCCAATCCTAGTCCAACTAGGAACCCTTTAAAGGGGAGAGAAAGAGAGGTGGCCGGCCCCTCTCCTAGTCCTAATAGGACTAGGGAGAGGGGGGAGGCGCAGCCCTATGTGGGCTGCCCTCCCACCTTTCCACTAAGGCCCATGTTGGCCCATTTGGCTCTCGGGGGGTTCCGGTAACCCTCCCGGTAATCCGGTAAAATCCCGATTTCACCCGGAACACTTCCGATGTCCAAACATAGGCTTCCAATATATCAATCTTTACGTCTCGACCATTTCGAGACTCCATGTCATGTCCGTGATCTCATCCGGGACTCCGAACAACCTTCGGTACATCAAAATGCATAAACTCATAATAACTGTCATCGTAACGTTAAGCGTGCGGACCCTATGGTTTGAGAACAATGTAGACATGACCGAGACACGTCTCCGGTCAATAACCAATAGCGGGACCTGGATGCCCATATTGGCTCCTACATATTCTACGAAGATCTTTATCGGTCAGACCGCATAACAACATACGTTGTTCCCTTTGTCATCGGTATGTTACTTGCCCGAGATTCGATCGTCGGTATCCAATACCTAGTTCAATCTCGTTACTGGCAAGTCTCTTTACTCGTTCCGTAATACATCATCCCGCAACTAACTCATTAGTTGCAATGCTTGCAAGGCTTAAGTGATGTGCATTACCGAGAGGGCCCAGAGATACCTCTCCGACAATCGGAGTGACAAATCCTAATCTCGAAATAAGCCAACCCAACATCTACCTTTGGAGACACCTGTAGTACTCCTTTATAATCACCCAGTTACGTTGTGATGTTTGGTAGCACCCAAAGTGTTCCTCCGGCAAACGGGAGTTGCATAATCTCATAGTCATAGGAACATGTATAAGTCATGAAGAAAGCAATAGCAACATACTAAACGATCGTGTGCTAAGCTAATGGAATGGGTCATGTCAATCAGATCATTCAACTAATGATGTGACCTCGTTAATCAAATAACAACTCTTTGTTCATGGTTAGGAAACATAACCATCTTTGATTAACGAGCTAGTCAAGTAGAGGCATACTAGTGACACTCTGTTTGTCTATGTATTCACACATGTATTATGTTTCCGGTTAATACAATTCTAGCATGAATAATAAACATTTATCATGATATAAGGAAATAAATAATAACTTTATTATTGCCTCTAGGGCATATTTCCTTCAGTCTCCCACTTGCACTAGAGTCAATAATCTAGTTCACATCGCCATGTGATTTAGCAGCAATAGTTCACATCACCATGTGATTAACACCCATAGTTCACATCGTCATGTGACCAACACTCAAAGGGTTTACTAGAGTCAGTAATCTAGTTCACATCTCTATGTGATTAACACCCAAAGAGTACTAAGGTGTGATCATGTTTTGCTTGTGAGATAATTTTAGTCAACGGGTCTGTCACATTCAGATCCGTAAGTATTTTGCAAAATTCTTTGTCTATAATGCTCTTCAAGGAGCTACTCTAGCCAATTGCTCCCACTTTCAATATGTATCCAGATTGAGACTTTTAGATTCATCTAGATCAGTGTCAAAAACTTGCATCGACGTAACCCTTTACGACGAACCTTTTTGTCACGTCCATAATCGAGAAACATATCCTTATTTCACTAAGGATAATTCTGACCGCTGTCCAGTGATCTACTCCTAGATCACTATTGTACTCCCTTGCCAAATCAGTGCAGGGTATACAATAGATCTGGTATACAGCATGACATACTTTATAGAACCTATGGCCAAGGCATAGGGAATGACTTTCATTCTCTTTCTATCTTCTGCCGTGGTCGGGCTTTGAGTCTTACTCAACTTCACACCTTATAATACAGGCAAGAACTCTTTCTTTGACTGCTCCATTTTGAACTACTTCAAAATCTTTGTCAAGGTATGTACTCATTGAAAAAACTTATCAAGCGTCTTGATCTATCTCTATAGATCTTGAAGCTCAATATGTAAGCAGCTTCACCGAAGTCTTTCTTTGAAAAACTCCTTTCAAACACTCCTTTATGCTTTACAGAATAATTCTACATTATTTCCGATCAATAATATGTCATTCACATATACTTATCAGAAATGTTGTAGTGCTCCCACTCACTTTCTTGTAAATACAGGCTTCACCGCAAGTCTGTATAAAACTATATGCTTTGATCAACTCATCAAAGCGTATATTCCAACTCCGAGATGCTTGCACCAGTCCACAGATGGATCGTTGGAGCTTGCACATTTTGTTAGCACCTTTCGGATTGACAAAACCTTCTGTTGCATCATATACAACTCTTCTTTAATAAATCCATTAAGGAATGCAGTTTTGTTTATCCATTTGCCAGATTTCATAAAATGCGGCAATTACTAACATGATTCGGACAGACTCGAGCATAGATACGAGTGAGAAGCTCTCATCGTAGTCAACACCTTGAACTTGTCGAAAACCTTTTGCGACAATTCTAGCTTTGTAGATAGTAACACTACTATCAACGTCCGTCTTCCTCTTGAAGATCCATTTATTCTCAATTGCTTGCCGATCATCAGGCAAGTCAACCAAAGTCCATACTTTGTTCTCATACATGGATCATATCTCAGAATTCATGGCTTCAAGCCACTTTGCGGAATCTGGGCTCACCATCGCTTCTTCATAGTTCGTAGGTTCATCATGATCTAGTAGCATGACTTCCAGAAAAGGATTACCGTACCACTCTGGCGCGGATCTTACTCTGGTTGATCTACGAGGTTCAGTAGTATCTTGTTCTGAAGTTTCCTGATCATCATCATTAGCTTCCTCACTAACTGGTGTAGGTGTCACAGAAACAGTTTTCTGTGATGTGCTACTTTCCAACAAGGGAGCAGGTACAGTTACCTTGTCAAGTTCTACTTTCCTCCCACTTACTTCTTTCGAGAGAAACTCCTTCTCCAGAAAGTTTCCGAATTTTAGCAACAAAAAGTCTTGCCTTCGGATCTGTGATAGAAGGTGTATCTAATAGTTTCCTTTGGATATCCTATGAAGACGCACTTCTCCGATTTGAGTTTGAGCTTATCAGGATGAAACTTTTTCATATAAGCATCACAACCCCAAACTTTAAGAAACGACAGCTTAGGTTTCTTGCCAAAACATAGTTCACATGTTGTCGTCTCAACGGATTTAGATGGTGCCCTATTTAACGTGAATGCAGCTGTCTCTAATGCATGACCCCAAAAACAATAGTGGTAAATCGGTAAGAGACATCATAGATTGCACTATATCCAATAAAGTACGGTTATGACGTTCGGACACACCATTATGATGTGGTGTTCCAGGTGGCGTGAGTGGTGAAACTATTTCACATTGTTTTAACTGAAGACCAAACTCGTAACTCAAATATTTGTCTCCGCGATCAGATCGTAGAAACTTAATTTTCTTGTCATGATGTTTTTCACTTCACTCTGAAATTCTTTGAACTTTTCAAATGTTTCAGACTTATGTTTCATCAAGTAGATATACTCATATCTGCTCAAATCATTTGTGAAGATTAGAAAATAATGATACCTGTCGCGAGCCTCAATATTCATCGGACCACATACATCAGTATGTATGATTTCCAACAAATCTTTTCTCGCTCCATTGTTCCGGAGAACGGCGTTTTAGTCATCTTGCCCAAAAGGCATGGTTCGCAAGCATCAAGTGATTCATAATAAAGTGATTCCGAAAGCCCATCAGCATGGAGTTTCTTCATGCGCTTTATACCAATATGACCTAAACAGCAGTGCCACAAATAAGTTGCACTATCATTATTAACTTTGCATCTTTTGGTTTCAATATTATGAATATGTGTATTATTAAGATCGAGATCCAATGAACTATTTTCATTGGGTGTGTAACCATATAAGGTTTTATTCATGTAAACAGAACAACAATTTATTCTTTTACTTAAATGAATAACCGTATTACAATAAACATGATCAAATCATATTCATGCTCAACACAAACACCAAATAACACTTATTTAGTTTCAACACTAATCCCGAAAGTATAGGGGAGTGTGCGATGATGATCATATCAATCTTGGAACTACTTCCAACACACATCGTCACTTCACCCTTAACTAGTCTCTGTTTATTCTGCAACTCCCGTTTCGAGTTACTAATCTTAACAACTGAACTAGTATCAAATACTGAGGGTTTGCTATAAACACTAGTAAAGTACACATCGATAACATGTATATCAAATATACTTATGTTCACTCTGCCATCCTTCTTATCCACCAATCTCTTGGGGTAATTCCACTTCCAGTGACCAGTCCCTTTGCAGTAGAAGCACTTAGTCTCAGGCTTAGGATCAGACTTGGGCTTCTTCACTTGAGCAGCAACTTGCTTGCCGTTCTTCTTGAAGTTCCCCTTCTTCCCTTTGCCCTTTTCTTGAAACTAGTGGTCTTGTCAACCATCAACACTTGATGTTTTTCTTGATTTCTACCTTCGTTGATTTCAGCATCACGAAGAGCTTAGGAATTACTTTTGTCATCCCTTGCATATTATAGTTCATCACGAAGTTCTACTAACTTGGTCATGGTGACTAGAGAATTCTGTCAATCACTATCTTATCTGGAAGATTAACTCCCACTTGATTCAAGCGATTGTAGTACCCAGACAATCTGAGCACATGCTCACTAGTTGAGCGATTCTCCTCCATCTTTTAGCTATAGAACTTATTGGAGACTTCATATCTCTCAACTCGGGTATTTGCTTGAAATATTATCTTCAACTCCTGGAACATCTCATATGGTCCATGACGTTCAAAACGTCTTTGAAGTCCCGATTCTAAGCCATTAAGCATGGTGCACTAAACTATCAAGTAGTCATCATATTGAGCTAGCCAAACGTTCATAACGTCTACATCTGCTCCTGCAATAGGTATGTCACCTAGCGGTGCATCAAGGACATAATTCTTCTGTGCAGCAATGAGGATAAACCTCAGATCACGGATCCAATCCGCATCATTGCTACTAACATCTTTCAACACAATTTTCTCTAGGAACATATCAAAATAAACACAGGGAAGCAACAACGCGAGCTATTGATCTACAACATAATTTGCAAAATACTACCAGGACTAAGTTCATGATAAATTTAAGTTCAATTAATCATATTACTTAAGAACTCCCACTTAGATAGACATCCCTCTAATCCTCTAAGTGATCACGTGATCCAAATCAACTAAACCATAACCGATCATCACGTGAGATGGAGTAGTTTTCAATGGTGAACATCGCTATGTTGATCATATCTACTATATGATTCACGCTCGACCTTTCGGTCTCCGTGTTCCGAGGCCATATCTGTATATGCTTGGCTCGTCAAGTATAACCTGAGTATTCCGCGTGTGCAACTGTTTTGCACCCGTTGTATTTGAACGTAGAACCTATCACACCCGATCATCACGTGGTGTCTCAGCACGAAGAACTTTTGCAACGGTGCATACTCAGGGAGAACACTTCTTGATAATTTAGTGAGAGATCATCTTATAATGCTACCGTCAATCAAAGCAAGATAAGATGCATAAAAAGATAAACATCACATGGAATTAATATAAGTGATATGATATGGCCATCATCATCTTGTGCTTTGTGATCTCCATCTCCGAAGCACCGTCATGATCACCATCGTCACCGGCGCGACACCTTGATCTCCATCGTAGCATCGTTGTCGTCTCGCCAATCTTATGCTTCCACGACTATCACTACCGCTTAGTAATAAAGTAAAGCATTACATCGCGATTGCATTGCATACAATAAAGCGACAACCATATGGCTCCTGCCAGTTGCCGATAACTCGGTTACAAAACATGATCATCTCATACAATAAAATCAGCATCATGCCTTGACCATATCACATCACAACATGCCCTGCAAAAACAAGTTAGACGTCCTCTACTTTGTTGTTGCAAGTTTTACGTGGCTGCTACGGGCTTAAGTAAGAACTCATCTCACCTACGCATCAAAACCACAACGATAGTTCGTCAAATAGACTCCGTTTTAACCTTCTCAAGGACCGGGCGTAGCCACACTTGGTTCAACTAAAGTTGGAGAGACAGTCTTCCGCAAGCCATCTATGTGCAAACCACGTCGAGGGAACCGGTCTCGCGTAAGAGTACGCGTAAGGTTGGTCCGGATCGTCTCGTCCAACAATACCGCCGAACCAAAGTATGACATGCTGGTAGGCAGTATGACTTGTATCGCCCACAACTCACTTGTGTTCTACTCGTGCAAATAACATCAAACCATAAAAACCTAGGCTCTGATACCACCGTTGGGGAACGCAGTAATTTCAAAAAAATTCCTACGCACACGCAAGATCATGGTGATGCATAGCAACGAGAGGGGAGAGTGTTGTCTACGTACCTACGCAGACCGACTGCGGAAGCGATCACACAACGTAGAGGAAGTAGTCGTATGTCTTCTTCCCGATCCGACCGATCCAAGCACCGTTACTCCGGCACCTCCGAGTTCTTAGCACACGTTCAGCTCGATGACGTTCCTCGGGCTCCGATCCAGCAAAGTGTCGAGGAAGAGTTCCGTCAGCACGACGGCGTGGTGACGATCTTGATGTACTACCGACGCAGGGCTTCGCCAAAGCACTGTAACGGTATGATCGAGGTGGAATTTGGTGGCAGGGGGCACCGCACACGGCTAAGGAACGATCTCAAGGATCAACTTGTGTGTCTTGGGGTGTCCCCTGCCCCCGTATATAAAGGTTGGAGGGAGGGGGGCTGGCCGGCCAAAGAGAGGGAGGCGCAGGAGGAGTCCTACTCCTACCGGGAGTAGGAGTCCTACTCCTACCGGGAGTAGGACTCCCCCCTCCAATCCTAGTCCAACTAGGAACCCTTTAAAGGGGAGAGAAAGAGAGGTGGCCGGCCCCTCTCCTAGTCCTAATAGGACTAGGGAGAGGGGGGAGGCGCAGCCCTATGTGGGCTGCCCTCCCACCTTTCCACTAAGGCCCATGTTGGCCCATTTGGCTCTCGGGGGGTTCCGGTAACCCTCCCGGTAATCCGGTAAAATCCCGATTTCACCCGGAACACTTCCGATGTCCAAACATAGGCTTCCAATATATCAATCTTTACGTCTCGACCATTTCGAGACTCCATGTCATGTCCGTGATCTCATCCGGGACTCCGAACAACCTTCGGTACATCAAAATGCATAAACTCATAATAACTGTCATCGTAACGTTAAGCGTGCGGACCCTATGGTTTGAGAACAATGTAGACATGACCGAGACACGTCTCCGGTCAATAACCAATAGCGGGACCTGGATGCCCATATTGGCTCCTACATATTCTACGAAGATCTTTATCGGTCAGACCGCATAACAACATACGTTGTTCCCTTTGTCATCGGTATGTTACTTGCCCGAGATTCGATCGTCGGTATCCAATACCTAGTTCAATCTCGTTACTGGCAAGTCTCTTTACTCGTTCCGTAATACATCATCCCGCAACTAACTCATTAGTTGCAATGCTTGCAAGGCTTAAGTGATGTGCATTACCGAGAGGGCCCAGAGATACCTCTCCGACAATCGGAGTGACAAATCCTAATCTCGAAATAAGCCAACCCAACATCTACCTTTGGAGACACCTGTAGTACTCCTTTATAATCACCCAGTTACGTTGTGATGTTTGGTAGCACCCAAAGTGTTCCTCCGGCAAACGGGAGTTGCATAATCTCATAGTCATAGGAACATGTATAAGTCATGAAGAAAGCAATAGCAACATACTAAACGATCGTGTGCTAAGCTAATGGAATGGGTCATGTCAATCAGATCATTCAACTAATGATGTGACCTCGTTAATCAAATAACAACTCTTTGTTCATGGTTAGGAAACATAACCATCTTTGATTAACGAGCTAGTCAAGTAGAGGCATACTAGTGACACTCTGTTTGTCTATGTATTCACACATGTATTATGTTTCCGGTTAATACAATTCTAGCATGAATAATAAACATTTATCATGATATAAGGAAATAAATAATAACTTTATTATTGCCTCTAGGGCATATTTCCTTCAGTCTCCCACTTGCACTAGAGTCAATAATCTAGTTCACATCGCCATGTGATTTAGCAGCAATAGTTCACATCACCATGTGATTAACACCCATAGTTCACATCGTCATGTGACCAACACTCAAAGGGTTTACTAGAGTCAGTAATCTAGTTCACATCTCTATGTGATTAACACCCAAAGAGTACTAAGGTGTGATCATGTTTTGCTTGTGAGATAATTTTAGTCAACGGGTCTGTCACATTCAGATCCGTAAGTATTTTGCAAAATTCTTTGTCTATAATGCTCTTCAAGGAGCTACTCTAGCCAATTGCTCCCACTTTCAATATGTATCCAGATTGAGACTTTTAGATTCATCTAGATCAGTGTCAAAAACTTGCATCGACGTAACCCTTTACGACGAACCTTTTTGTCACGTCCATAATCGAGAAACATATCCTTATTTCACTAAGGATAATTCTGACCGCTGTCCAGTGATCTACTCCTAGATCACTATTGTACTCCCTTGCCAAATCAGTGCAGGGTATACAATAGATCTGGTATACAGCATGACATACTTTATAGAACCTATGGCCAAGGCATAGGGAATGACTTTCATTCTCTTTCTATCTTCTGCCGTGGTCGGGCTTTGAGTCTTACTCAACTTCACACCTTATAATACAGGCAAGAACTCTTTCTTTGACTGCTCCATTTTGAACTACTTCAAAATCTTTGTCAAGGTATGTACTCATTGAAAAAACTTATCAAGCGTCTTGATCTATCTCTATAGATCTTGAAGCTCAATATGTAAGCAGCTTCACCGAAGTCTTTCTTTGAAAAACTCCTTTCAAACACTCCTTTATGCTTTACAGAATAATTCTACATTATTTCCGATCAATAATATGTCATTCACATATACTTATCAGAAATGTTGTAGTGCTCCCACTCACTTTCTTGTAAATACAGGCTTCACCGCAAGTCTGTATAAAACTATATGCTTTGATCAACTCATCAAAGCGTATATTCCAACTCCGAGATGCTTGCACCAGTCCACAGATGGATCGTTGGAGCTTGCACATTTTGTTAGCACCTTTCGGATTGACAAAACCTTCTGTTGCATCATATACAACTCTTCTTTAATAAATCCATTAAGGAATGCAGTTTTGTTTATCCATTTGCCAGATTTCATAAAATGCGGCAATTACTAACATGATTCGGACAGACTCGAGCATAGATACGAGTGAGAAGCTCTCATCGTAGTCAACACCTTGAACTTGTCGAAAACCTTTTGCGACAATTCTAGCTTTGTAGATAGTAACACTACTATCAACGTCCGTCTTCCTCTTGAAGATCCATTTATTCTCAATTGCTTGCCGATCATCAGGCAAGTCAACCAAAGTCCATACTTTGTTCTCATACATGGATCATATCTCAGAATTCATGGCTTCAAGCCACTTTGCGGAATCTGGGCTCACCATCGCTTCTTCATAGTTCGTAGGTTCATCATGATCTAGTAGCATGACTTCCAGAAAAGGATTACCGTACCACTCTGGCGCGGATCTTACTCTGGTTGATCTACGAGGTTCAGTAGTATCTTGTTCTGAAGTTTCCTGATCATCATCATTAGCTTCCTCACTAACTGGTGTAGGTGTCACAGAAACAGTTTTCTGTGATGTGCTACTTTCCAACAAGGGAGCAGGTACAGTTACCTTGTCAAGTTCTACTTTCCTCCCACTTACTTCTTTCGAGAGAAACTCCTTCTCCAGAAAGTTTCCGAATTTTAGCAACAAAAAGTCTTGCCTTCGGATCTGTGATAGAAGGTGTATCTAATAGTTTCCTTTGGATATCCTATGAAGACGCACTTCTCCGATTTGAGTTTGAGCTTATCAGGATGAAACTTTTTCATATAAGCATCACAACCCCAAACTTTAAGAAACGACAGCTTAGGTTTCTTGCCAAAACATAGTTCACATGTTGTCGTCTCAACGGATTTAGATGGTGCCCTATTTAACGTGAATGCAGCTGTCTCTAATGCATGACCCCAAAAACAATAGTGGTAAATCGGTAAGAGACATCATAGATTGCACTATATCCAATAAAGTACGGTTATGACGTTCGGACACACCATTATGATGTGGTGTTCCAGGTGGCGTGAGTGGTGAAACTATTTCACATTGTTTTAACTGAAGACCAAACTCGTAACTCAAATATTTGTCTCCGCGATCAGATCGTAGAAACTTAATTTTCTTGTCATGATGTTTTTCACTTCACTCTGAAATTCTTTGAACTTTTCAAATGTTTCAGACTTATGTTTCATCAAGTAGATATACTCATATCTGCTCAAATCATTTGTGAAGATTAGAAAATAATGATACCTGTCGCGAGCCTCAATATTCATCGGACCACATACATCAGTATGTATGATTTCCAACAAATCTTTTCTCGCTCCATTGTTCCGGAGAACGGCGTTTTAGTCATCTTGCCCAAAAGGCATGGTTCGCAAGCATCAAGTGATTCATAATAAAGTGATTCCGAAAGCCCATCAGCATGGAGTTTCTTCATGCGCTTTATACCAATATGACCTAAACAGCAGTGCCACAAATAAGTTGCACTATCATTATTAACTTTGCATCTTTTGGTTTCAATATTATGAATATGTGTATTATTAAGATCGAGATCCAATGAACTATTTTCATTGGGTGTGTAACCATATAAGGTTTTATTCATGTAAACAGAACAACAATTTATTCTTTTACTTAAATGAATAACCGTATTACAATAAACATGATCAAATCATATTCATGCTCAACACAAACACCAAATAACACTTATTTAGTTTCAACACTAATCCCGAAAGTATAGGGGAGTGTGCGATGATGATCATATCAATCTTGGAACTACTTCCAACACACATCGTCACTTCACCCTTAACTAGTCTCTGTTTATTCTGCAACTCCCGTTTCGAGTTACTAATCTTAACAACTGAACTAGTATCAAATACTGAGGGTTTGCTATAAACACTAGTAAAGTACACATCGATAACATGTATATCAAATATACTTATGTTCACTCTGCCATCCTTCTTATCCACCAATCTCTTGGGGTAATTCCACTTCCAGTGACCAGTCCCTTTGCAGTAGAAGCACTTAGTCTCAGGCTTAGGATCAGACTTGGGCTTCTTCACTTGAGCAGCAACTTGCTTGCCGTTCTTCTTGAAGTTCCCCTTCTTCCCTTTGCCCTTTTCTTGAAACTAGTGGTCTTGTCAACCATCAACACTTGATGTTTTTCTTGATTTCCACCTTCGTTGATTTCAGCATCACGAAGAGCTTAGGAATTACTTTTGTCATCCCTTGCATATTATAGTTCATCACGAAGTTCTACTAACTTGGTCATGGTGACTAGAGAATTCTGTCAATCACTATCTTATCTGGAAGATTAACTCCCACTTGATTCAAGCGATTGTAGTACCCAGACAATCTGAGCACATGCTCACTAGTTGAGCGATTCTCCTCCATCTTTTAGCTATAGAACTTATTGGAGACTTCATATCTCTCAACTCGGGTATTTGCTTGAAATATTATCTTCAACTCCTGGAACATCTCATATGGTCCATGACGTTCAAAACGTCTTTGAAGTCCCGATTCTAAGCCATTAAGCATGGTGCACTAAACTATCAAGTAGTCATCATATTGAGCTAGCCAAACGTTCATAACGTCTACATCTGCTCCTGCAATAGGTATGTCACCTAGCGGTGCATCAAGGACATAATTCTTCTGTGTAGCAATGAGGATAAACCTCAGATCACGGATCCAATCCGCATCATTGCTACTAACATCTTTCAACACAATTTTCTCTAGGAACATATCAAAATAAACACAGGGAAGCAACAACGCGAGCTATTGATCTACAACATAATTTGCAAAATACTACCAGGACTAAGTTCATGATAAATTTAAGTTCAATTAATCATATTACTTAAGAACTCCCACTTAGATAGACATCCCTCTAATCCTCTAAGTGATCACGTGATCCAAATCAACTAAACCATAACCGATCATCACGTGAGATGGAGTAGTTTTCAATGGTGAACATCGCTATGTTGATCATATCTACTATATGATTCACGCTCGACCTTTCGGTCTCCGTGTTCCGAGGCCATATCTGTATATGCTTGGCTCGTCAAGTATAACCTGAGTATTCCGCGTGTGCAACTGTTTTGCACCCGTTGTATTTGAACGTAGAACCTATCACACCCGATCATCACGTGGTGTCTCAGCACGAAGAACTTTTGCAACGGTGCATACTCAGGGAGAACACTTCTTGATAATTTAGTGAGAGATCATCTTATAATGCTACCGTCAATCAAAGCAAGATAAGATGCATAAAAAGATAAACATCACATGGAATTAATATAAGTGATATGATATGGCCATCATCATCTTGTGCTTTGTGATCTCCATCTCCGAAGCACCGTCATGATCACCATCGTCACCGGCGCGACACCTTGATCTCCATCGTAGCATCGTTGTCGTCTCGCCAATCTTATGCTTCCACGACTATCACTACCGCTTAGTAATAAAGTAAAGCATTACATCGCGATTGCATTGCATACAATAAAGCGACAACCATATGGCTCCCGCCAGTTGCCGATAACTCGGTTACAAAACATGATCATCTCATACAATAAAATCAGCATCATGCCTTGACCATATCACATCACAACATGCCCTGCAAAAACAAGTTAGACGTCCTCTACTTTGTTGTTGCAAGTTTTACGTGGCTGCTACGGGCTTAAGTAAGAACTCATCTCACCTACGCATCAAAACCACAACGATAGTTCGTCAAATAGACTCCGTTTTAACCTTCTCAAGGACCGGGCGTAGCCACACTTGGTTCAACTAAAGTTGGAGAGACAGTCTTCCGCAAGCCATCTATGTGCAAACCACGTCGAGGGAACCGGTCTCGCGTAAGAGTACGCGTAAGGTTGGTCCGGATCGTCTCGTCCAACAATACCGCCGAACCAAAGTATGACATGCTGGTAGGCAGTATGACTTGTATCGCCCACAACTCACTTGTGTTCTACTCGTGCAAATAACATCAAACCATAAAAACCTAGGCTCTGATACCACCGTTGGGGAACGCAGTAATTTCAAAAAAATTCCTACGCACACGCAAGATCATGGTGATGCATAGCAACAAGAGGGGAGAGTGTTGTCTACGTACCTACGCAGACCGACTGCGGAAGCGATCACACAACGTAGAGGAAGTAGTCGTATGTCTTCTTCCCGATCCGACCGATCCAAGCACCGTTACTCCGGCACCTCCGAGTTCTTAGCACACGTTCAGCTCGATGACGTTCCTCGGGCTCCGATCCAGCAAAGTGTCGAGGAAGAGTTCCGTCAGCACGACGGCGTGGTGACGATCTTGATGTACTACCGACGCAGGGCTTCGCCAAAGCACTGTAACGGTATGATCGAGGTGGAATTTGGTGGCAGGGGGCACCGCACACGGCTAAGGAACGATCTCAAGGATCAACTTGTGTGTCTTGGGGTGTCCCCTGCCCCCGTATATAAAGGTTGGAGGGAGGGGGGCTGGCCGGCCAAAGAGAGGGAGGCGCAGGAGGAGTCCTACTCCTACCGGGAGTAGGAGTCCTACTCCTACCGGGAGTAGGACTCCCCCCTCCAATCCTAGTCCAACTAGGAACCCTTTAAAGGGGAGAGAAAGAGAGGTGGCCGGCCCCTCTCCTAGTCCTAATAGGACTAGGGAGAGGGGGGAGGCGCAGCCCTATGTGGGCTGCCCTCCCACCTTTCCACTAAGGCCCATGTTGGCCCATTTGGCTCTCGGGGGGTTCCGGTAACCCTCCCGGTAATCCGGTAAAATCCCGATTTCACCCGGAACACTTCCGATGTCCAAACATAGGCTTCCAATATATCAATCTTTACGTCTCGACCATTTCGAGACTCCATGTCATGTCCGTGATCTCATCCGGGACTCCGAACAACCTTCGGTACATCAAAATACATAAACTCATAATAACTGTCATCGTAACGTTAAGCGTGCGGACCCTATGGTTCGAGAACAATGTAGACATGACCGAGACACGTCTCCGGTCAATAACCAATAGCGGGACCTGGATGCCCATATTGGCTCCTACATATTCTACGAAGATCTTTATCGGTCAGACCGCATAACAACATACGTTGTTCCCTTTGTCATCGGTATGTTACTTGCCCGAGATTCGATCGTCGGTATCCAATACCTAGTTCAATCTCGTTACTGGCAAGTCTCTTTACTCGTTCCGTAATACATCATCCCGCAACTAACTCATTAGTTGCAATGCTTGCAAGGCTTAAGTGATGTGCATTACCGAGAGGGCCCAGAGATACCTCTCCGACAATCGGAGTGACAAATCCTAATCTCGAAATACGCCAACCCAACATCTACCTTTGGAGACACCTGTAGTACTCCTTTATAATCACCCAGTTACGTTGTGACGTTTGGTAGCACCCAAAGTGTTCCTCCGGCAAACGGGAGTTGCATAATCTCATAGTCATAGGAACATGTATAAGTCATGAAGAAAGCAATAGCAACATACTAAACGATCGTGTGCTAAGCTAATGGAATGGGTCATGTCAATCAGATCATTCAACTAATGATGTGACCTCGTTAATCAAATAACAACTCTTTGTTCATGGTTAGGAAACATAACCATCTTTGATTAACGAGCTAGTCAAGTAGAGGCATACTAGTGACACTCTGTTTGTCTATGTATTCACACATGTATTATGTTTCCGGTTAATACAATTCTAGCATGAATAATAAACATTTATCATGATATAAGGAAATAAATAATAACTTTATTATTGCCTCTAGGGCATATTTCCTTCAGTCTCCCACTTGCACTAGAGTCAATAATCTAGTTCACATCGCCATGTGATTTAGCAGCAATATTTCACATCACCATGTGATTAACACCCATAGTTCACATCGTCATGTGACCAACACTCAAAGGGTTTACTAGAGTCAGTAATCTAGTTCACATCTCTATGTGATTAACACCCAAAGAGTACTAAGGTGTGATCATGTTTTGCTTGTGAGATAATTTTAGTCAACGGGTCTGTCACATTCAGATCCGTAAGTATTTTGCAAAATTCTTTGTCTATAATGCTCTTCAAGGAGCTACTCTAGCCAATTGCTCCCACTTTCAATATGTATCCAGATTGAGACTTTTAGATTCATCTAGATCAGTGTCAAAAACTTGCATCGACGTAACCCTTTATGACGAACCTTTTTGTCACGTCCATAATCGAGAAACATATCCTTATTTCACTAAGGATAATTCTGACCGCTGTCTAGTGATCTACTCCTAGATCACTATTGTACTCCCTTGCCAAATCAGTGCAGGGTATACAATAGATCTGGTATACAGCATGACATACTTTATAGAACCTATGGCCAAGGCATAGGGAATGACTTTCATTCTCTTTCTATCTTCTGCTGTGGTCGGGCTTTGAGTCTTACTCAACTTCACACCTTATAATACAGGCAAGAACTCTTTCTTTGACTGCTCCATTTTGAACTACTTCAAAATCTTTGTCAAGGTATGTACTCATTGAAAAAACTTATCAAGCGTCTTGATCTATCTCTATAGATCTTGAAGCTCAATATGTAAGCAGCTTCACCGAAGTCTTTCTTTGAAAAACTCCTTTCAAACACTCCTTTATGCTTTACAGAATAATTCTACATTATTTCCGATCAATAATATGTCATTCACATATACTTATCAGAAATGTTGTAGTGCTCCCACTCACTTTCTTGTAAATACAGGCTTCACCGCAAGTCTGTATAAAACTATATGCTTTGATCAACTCATCAAAGCGTATATTCCAACTCCGAGATGCTTGCACCAGTCCACAGATGGATCGTTGGAGCTTGCACATTTTGTTAGCACCTTTCGGATTGACAAAACCTTCTGTTGCATCATATACAACTCTTCTTTAATAAATCCATTAAGGAATGCAGTTTTGTTTATCCATTTGCCAGATTTCATAAAATGCGGCAATTACTAACATGATTCGGACAGACTCGAGCATAGATACGAGTGAGAAGCTCTCATCGTTGTCAACACCTTGAACTTGTCAAAAACCTTTTGCGACAATTCTAGCTTTGTAGATAGTAACACTACTATCAACGTCCGTCTTCCTCTTGAAGATCCATTTATTCTCAATTGCTTGCCGATCATCAGGCAAGTCAACCAAAGTCCATACTTTGTTCTCATACATGGATCATATCTCAGAATTCATGGCTTCAAGCCACTTTGCGGAATCTGGGCTCACCATCGCTTCTTCATAGTTCGTAGGTTCATCATGATCTAGTAGCATGACTTCCAGAAAAGGATTACCGTACCACTCTGGCGCGGATCTTACTCTGGTTGATCTACGAGGTTTAGTAGTATCTTGTTCTGAAGTTTCATGATCATCATCATTAGCTTCCTCACTAACTGGTGTAGGTGTCACAGAAACAGTTTTCTGTGATGTGCTACTTTCCAACAAGGGAGCAGGTACAGTTACCTCGTCAAGTTCTACTTTCCTCCCACTTACTTCTTTCGAGAGAAACTCCTTCTCCACAAAGTTTCCGAATTTTAGCAACAAAAAGTCTTGCCTTCGGATCTGTGATAGAAGGTGTATCCAATAGTTTCCTTTGGATATCCTATGAAGACGCACTTCTCCGATTTGAGTTTGAGCTTATCAGGATGAAACTTTTTCATATAAGCATCGCAACCCCAAACTTTAAGAAATGACAGCTTAGGTTTCTTGCCAAAACATAGTTCACATGGTGTCGTCTCAACGGATTTAGATGGTGCCCTATTTAACGTGAATGCAGCTGTCTCTAATGCATGACCCCAAAAACAATAGTGGTAAATCGGTAAGAGACATCATAGATTGCACTATATCCAATAAAGTACGGTTATGACGTTCGGACACACCATTATGATGTGGTGTTCCAGGTGGCGTGAGTAGTGAAACTATTTCACATTGTTTTAACTGAAGACCAAACTCGTAACTCAAATATTTGTCTCCGCGATCAGATCGTAGAAACTTTATTTTCTTGTCATGATGTTTTTCACTTCACTCTGAAATTCTTTGAACTTTTCAAATGTTTCAGACTTATGTTTCATCAAGTAGATATACTCATATCTGCTCAAATCATTTGTGAAGATCAGAAAATAATGATACCTGTCGCGAGCCTCAATATTCATCGGACCACATACATCAGTATGTATGATTTCCAACAAATCTTTTCTCGCTCCATTGTTCCGGAGAACGGCGTTTTAGTCATCTTGCCCAAAAGGCATGGTTCGCAAGCATCAAGTGATTCATAATCAAGTGATTCTGAAAGCCCATCAGCATGGAGTTTCTTCATGCGCTTTATACCAATATGACCTAAACAGCAGTGCCACAAATAAGTTGCACTATCATTATTAACTTTGCATCTTTTGGTTTCAATATTATGAATATGTGTATTATTAAGATCGAGATCCAATGAACTATTTTCATTGGGTGTGTAACCATATAAGGTTTTATTCATGTAAACAGAACAACAATTTATTCTTTTACTTAAATGAATAACCGTATTACAATAAACATGATCAAATCATATTCATGCTCAACACAAACACCAAATAACACTTATTTAGTTTCAACACTAATCCCGAAAGTATATGGGAGTGTGTGATGATGATCATATCAATCTTGGAACTACTTCCAACACACATCGTCACTTCACCCTTAACTAGTCTCTGTTTATTCTGCAACTCCCGTTTTGAGTTACTAATCTTAACAACTGAACTAGTATCAAATACTGAGGGTTTGCTATAAACACTAGTAAAGTACACATCGATAACATGTATATCAAATATACTTATGTTCACTCTGCCATCCTTCTTATCCACCAATCACTTGGGGTAATTCCACTTCCAGTGACCAGTCCCTTTGAAGTAGAAGCACTTAGTCTCAGGCTTAGGATCAGACTTGGGCTTCTTCACTTGAGCAGCAACTTGCTTGCCGTTCTTCTTGAAGTTCCCCTTCTTCCCTTTGCCCTTTTCTTGAAACTAGTGGTCTTGTCAACCATCAACACTTGATGTTTTTCTTGATTTCTACCTTCGTTGATTTCAGCATCACGAAGAGCTTAGGAATTACTTTTGTCATCCCTTGCATATTATAGTTCATCACGAAGTTCTACTAACTTGGTCATGGTGACTAGAGAATTCTGTCAATCACTATCTTATCTGGAAGATTAACTCCCACTTGATTCAAGCGATTGTAGTACCCAGACAATCTGAGCACATGCTCACTAGTTGAGCGATTCTCCTCCATCTTTTAGCTATAGAACTTATTGGAGACTTCATATCTCTCAACTCGGGTATTTGCTTGAAATATTATCTTCAACTCCTGGAACATCTCATATGGTCCATGAAGTTCAAAACGTCTTTGAATTCCCGATTCTAAGCCATTAAGCATGGTGCACTAAACTATCAAGTAGTCATCATATTGAGCTAGCCAAACGTTCATAACGTCTACATCTACTCCTGCAATAGGTATGTCACCTAGCGGTGCATCAAGGACATAATTCTTCTGTGCAGCAATGAGGATAAACCTCAGATCACGGATCCAATCCGCATCATTGCTACTAACATCTTTCAACACAATTTTCTCTAGGAACATATCAAAATAAACACAGGGAAGCAACAACGCGAGCTATTGATCTACAACATAATTTGCAAAATACTACCAGGACTAAGTTCATGATAAATTTAAGTTCAATTAATCATATTACTTAAGAACTCCCACTTAGATAGACATCCCTCTAATCCTCTAAGTGATCACGTGATCCAAATCAACTAAACCATAACCGATCATCACGTGAGATGGAGTAGTTTTCAATGGTGAACATCGCTATGTTGATCATATCTACTATATGATTCACGCTCGACCTTTCGGTCTCCGTGTTCCGAGGCCATATCTGTATATGCTTGGCTCGTCAAGTATAACCTGAGTATTCCGCGTGTGCAACTGTTTTGCACCCGTTGTATTTGAACGTAGAACCTATCACACCCGATCATCACGTGGTGTCTCAGCACGAAGAACTTTTGCAACGGTGCATACTCAGGGAGAACACTTCTTGATAATTTAGTGAGAGATCATCTTATAATGCTACCGTCAATCAAAGCAAGATAAGATGCATAAAAAGATAAACATCACATGCAATTAATATAAGTGATATGATATGGCCATCATCATCTTGTGCTTTGTGATCTCCATCTCCGAAGCACCGTCATGATCACCATCGTCACCGGCGCGACACCTTGATCTCCATCGTAGCATCGTTGTCGTCTCGCCAATCTTATGCTTCCACGACTATCACTGCCGCTTAGTAATAAAGTAAAGCATTACATCGCGATTGCATTGCATACAATAAAGCGACAACCATATGGCTCCTGCCAGTTGCCGATAACTCGGTTACAAAACATGATCATCTCATACAATAAAATCAGCATCATGCCTTGACCATATCACATCACAACATGCCCTGCAAAAACAAGTTAGACGTCCTCTACTTTGTTGTTGCAAGTTTTACGTGGCTGCTACGGGCTTAAGTAAGAACTCATCTCACCTACGCATCAAAACCACAACGATAGTTCGTCAAATAGACTCCGTTTTAACCTTCTCAAGGACCGGGCGTAGCCACACTTGGTTCAACTAAAGTTGGAGAGACAGTCTTCCGCAAGCCATCTATGTGCAAAGCACGTCGAGGGAACCGGTCTCGCGTAAGAGTACGCGTAAGCTTGGTCCGGATCGTCTCGTCCAACAATACCGCCGAACCAAAGTATGACATGCTGGTAGGCAGTATGACTTGTATCGCCCAGAACTCACTTGTGTTCTACTCGTGCAAATAACATCAAACCATAAAAACCTAGGCTCTGATACAACTGTTGGGGAACGCAGTAATTTCAAAAAATTTCCTACGCACACGCAAGATCATGGTGATGCATAGCAACGAGAGGGGAGAGTGTTGTCTACGTACCTACGTAGACCGACTGCGGAAGTGATCACACAACGTAGAGGAAGTAGTCGTACGTCTTCTTCCCGATCCGACCGATCCAAGCACCGTTACTCCGGCACCTCCGAGTTCTTAGCACACGTTCAGCTCGATGACGTTCCTCGGGCTCCGATCCAGCAAAGCGTCGAGGAAGAGTTCCGTCAGCACGACGGCGTGGTGACGATCTTGATGTACTACCGACGCAGGGCTTCGCCTAAGCACTGTAACGGTATGATCGAGGTGGAATTTGGTGGCAGGGGCACCGCACACGGCTAAGGAACGATCTCAAGGATCAACTTGTGTGTCTTGGGGTGTCCCCTGCCCCCGTATATAAAGGTTGGAGGGAGGGGGGCTGGCCGGCCAAAGAGAGGGAGGCGCAGGAGGAGTCCTACTCCTACCGGGAGTAGGACTCCCCCCTCCAATCCTAGTCCAACTAGGAACCCTTTAAAGGGGAGAGAAAGAGAGGTGGCCAGCCCCTCTCCTAGTCCTAATAGGACTAGGGAGAGGGGGGGAGGCGCAGCCCTATGTGGGCTGCCCTCTCACCTTTCCACTAAGGCCCATGTTGGCCCATTTGGCTCTCGGGGGGTTCCGGTAACCCTCCCGGTAATCCGGTAAAATCCCGATTTCACCCGGAACACTTCCGATGTCCAAACATAGGCTTCCAATATATCAATCTTTACGTCTCGACCATTTCGAGACTCCTCGTCATGTCCGTGATCTCATCCGGGACTCCGAACAACCTTCGGTACATCAAAATGCATAAACTCATAATAACTGTCATCGTAACATTAAGCGTGCGGACCCTACGGTTCGAGAACAATGTAGACATGACCGAGACACGTCTCCGGTCAATAACCAATAGCGGGACCTGGATGCCCATATTGGCTCCTACATATTCTATGAAGATCTTTATCGGTCAGACCGCATAACAACATACGTTGTTCCCTTTGTCATCGGTATGTTACTTGCCCGAGATTCGATCATCGGTATCCAATACCTAGTTCAATCTCGTTACTGGCAAGTCTCTTTACTCGTTCCGTAATACATCATCCCGCAACTAACTCATTAGTTGCAATTCTTGCAAGGCTTAAGTGATGTGCATTACCGAGAGGGCCCAGAGATACCTCTCCGACAATCGGAGTGACAAATCCTAATCTCGAAATACGCCAACCCAACATCTACCTTTGGAGACACCTATAGTACTCCTTTATAATCACCCAGTTACGTTGTGACGTTTGGTAGCACCCAAAGTGTTCCTCCGGCAAATGGGAGTTGCATAATCTCATAGTCATAGGAACATGTATAAGTCATGAAGAAAGCAATAGCAACATACTAAACGATCGTGTGCTAAGCTAATGGAATGGGTCATGTCAATCAGATCATTCAACTAATGATGTGACCTCGTTAATCAAATAACAACTCTTTGTTCATGGTTAGGAAACATAACCATCTTTGAATAACGAGCTAGTCAAGTAGAGGCATACTAGTGACACTCTGTTTGTCTATGTATTCACACATGTATTATGTTTCCGGTTAATACAATTCTAGCATGAATAATAAACATTTATCATGATATAAGGAAATAAATAATAACTTTATTATTGCCTCTAGGGCATATTTCCTTCAAATGCGGCCCGGAGGCCGCCCCCAGTTGTTTATCACCAGCGCGGAGCATAGCGCTTCCGTATGTGTACGGGCATAGCCGCGCCTCGGCAGTGTCGTCAGCCAGCACGGAGCATGGTGCTTCCACTGGTATGTGGGAGGGGGCTCCCCTCCGGGAGGAGCCCCCGGGGCATGTACAGCCTCGCCCTGACACGTGGCCGGCACGGTAGGGCTAGCTGAGGTGTATCTGGGCACCCGTGAGCTAGTGCGGGACTCACGAGGCCCTACCTCTAGGCGGGTTGCGCCTAGCACTGATGCCGGTACTCTACGTCCTCGGGTCCTGGCCGTTGAGCTTGTCTCAGCCGTCGCTGGTATGCCAGGTCGCGATGCCATGAACAAGGTCAGAGGGTGAGGGCTGGAGAGCCAGTAAGAGCCCTGAGTCGCGATGCTCAGGCACCCCCCTTTAACGTGCAAGTGGCCGACATGGAGAAGAAAGGATGCCGCGGACAGGCATCATGCAGTTAAGCATGATAGGCAATGCATAGTTGGAAATAAACGCGAGGGAGATACATGCCGCTGGGTCTGGCCCAAGCAGCTTGGGGATAATGCAGCCCGAGGGGCGCCCCCAACAAGGCAAACTAACGACCAAAAGATAAAAGGGGATACATCCCGCAGGGGCGGACCCACGCGGCCTGGGAGTGATGCAACCCTGGGAGGGCGCTCCCAGCTAGGAATGGAACTTGAAAGATGTCACCTGAGGATGTCGTCGGCGAAGTGGCGTCGGTGCAGCAGACTCGGTGGGCTGCGGAAGCTGATCCTCACGAGCCCCCAGGCCCCGGGGCCTCGGGAGGCTCCGGAGGCACTGGTGACTCCTCGCGAGCTGTCTTCATCTCCGCCAAGGCCGCGGAACGCCTGTCTTCCTAAGCCTCCATGATGCCCCTCATGAGGCGCTGGTACGCCGCAGCCATGCTCGGCAGGCCGTAAGGCATGCGAACATAGCTGTGGGGTGGACCCCCGTAGCGCCCCACTTGTGAGGGCCAGAGATGCTCCGTCGTGGCGATCTGATTGAGCCCTGGTACGTCGACGCAAACGCGCAGCACACCATCCTCGCCTGGATGTGGGGCCACAGCTGGTAGGCGGCGGCAACCTCTCATGATCCTTCTCTCCTGTAGTTCTTGAACGGCCTTGTTAACGAACTCCTGCTGGTCCGACCTTCCTTGCACGGCTCCTTCTCGGGGGAAACGTGCTGTGAAGCACACTTCCACATGGTGCCCAAGCGCCTCCCTTGTGACCCTGGCTAGGTCGGTGGCCCTCTAGGTGAGAGCCCCCGAGCCCTGCCTGAGGAGGGCGCTGGGCGCGGTTCCCTATGCGATGGAAGGAAGGTCCCCCTGGGCAGAGACGGGCCCTGAGGGGCCTGCCTCCTGAGGGGCCGAGCCCGACGATGTCTTCTTCTAGGGGGTAGTCTCAGGAAGCCTCCTGCTTCCGCGATCTGGGTCTTCCAGCGACGCGGCCTGATAGGCTCGCTCCAAGGAACACACTGCATCCTTCTCTTCACAGGGCACCGTGATGACTCTGCCACTTCCTGGCATCTTGAGGACGTTGTAGCCGTGGTGAGTCGTAGCCATGAACTTGGCCAGCGCTGGGTACCCGAGGATGGTGTTGTACGGCAGGCGGATGTGGGCGACGTCGAAGTCGATGAGCTCGGTGCGGTAGTTGCTGTGTGCCCCAAAGGTGACAGGGAGGCGGACCTGCCCGATCGGGGCTGTGGAACCGTCGGTGATCCTGGAGAAAGGCTTGGTCGGCTGGAGCTGGTCATAGGGCACTTGGAGGTTGTTGAATGTTTCCACGGACAGGACATTGAGCCCTGCCCCACCATCGCTGAGGGTCTTGGTGACCAGCACGTTGCTGATGACTGGGGAGCAGAGCATCGGGAGGACTCCGGCCGTGGCTGCGCACTTGAGCTGGTCTGCCGAGCTGAACGTGATGGCGCACGCCGACCACCTGAGGGGGCGCGTTGCTTCGAGCCTGGGGAGAACTGCATTCACTTCGCGGGCAAACTGCTTAAAGATACGTTGAGAGGCTGGGGCTTGGGCTCCACCTAGGATGCAGGCGACTGCGCGCGGCTCTTGGAAGCCCCCAGCCCCCTCGTCTTGATGGCGGTCTTTGTTCCTCCTTGGCTGAGGCGGCAGCGGAGGTAGGCCTGCATTGCCATGAGCGCGATCCTCACGAGGCTGATCCCTCCAGTCTCCCTCGCGAGGCAGGTCCCGCCAGCGATCCTCGCGAGGCTGGTCCCGCCACCTCGGGCGCGGGCCGCGATCTTCCCAGCGTCCTAGGTTTCTTCCTCCTCCTCGGCCGTAGCCCCGGTCTGCATGGTCAGGGCGACGACGATCCTTCCTTCTCGCACGGCGCGAAGTTCTTAACATTCGTTGGTGTTGTGGGTGTGGAGGTCATGGTACACACAGTACCGGCTGCCCCTGGAGGATTCGGGGAAATCCTTGCCCCGCTTTGTGTCTGGTTCTTCCCCGAGTACAGCAGCCCCCTTGCGCTTCACGTCCTTGGCCTTGGGCTTCTTCTCTTCTGGGTTCGCGGCAGGCAGCTCTTGGAGGGAGAGACGCCCCTCCTCAGCCCTGGCGCACTTGTTCGCCAAGTTGAACAGCTCCAGGGAGGTGCAGAGGTCTTCGTGCATCGCCAGCTCCTCCTTCATCTTGACATCGCGCACGCCGTCAGAGAAGGCCGAGATGATGGCCTCCTCGGACACCTTGGGGATCTTGAGGCGCGCGCAGTTGAAGCATTGGATGTACTTTTGTAGGGTCTCTCCGGGTTGTTGCTTGATGCGGCGCATATCGCTCATGGTGGGCGGCCGGTCGTGAGTACCTTGGAAGTTGGCGATGAAGCGGGCGCGCATCTGGTCCCAAGAGGAGATCGTGCCTGGAGCCAGATTCAGGAGCCAGGTTCGAGCTCCTTCCTTGAGCGCCATGGGAAACTAGTTCGCCAAGACCTTTTCATCCCCGCTGGCAGCCTCGATGCCCAGCTCATAGAGCTGGAGGAACTCTGCGGGATCGGTCGTGCCGTCGTAGCGAGGAGGAAGGTCTGGCTTGAACTTGCCGGGCCACGCGACGCTACGCAGCTCAGTGGTGTAGGTGCGGCAGCCCGTGGTGGCCACGAAAGGCTTCGGTTGGTGGAGAGCTTGGCTTGAGGGTCCCCACGCGCTGCAGCTAGGAGCAGGGCGGGGTCTTGGCGCACCGGAGCTGGAGCAGGGTCGCGGCGTGCCGGAGCAGGGAGCGCCCTGGCAGCCCCTTGCGGGCGGGGGACTTCTTGGCAGCTCCGTTCTTGCTGCGCTGGCGCCTGACGGAGCGGGTTCCGCCCAGGGGCCAAGCGCCTTGGAGCCATGGCGTCTTCTTGGAGGGGAGGCGGCTGGTGCGCCTCTGGAGCCTTGTTTCCCGCGCGGGGCGGTGTGCGGCGCAGAGGGACGGACGGTGCGGAAGAGCCCCCTGCGGCGCGGACAAGCTCAGCGACGCAGTCAAGCCACTCTTCGTAGACGTCGTCGATGGGGCGGTAGCGCAGGAGCTCGTTTGCCGCGAGGAGCGCAGCTCGAGCCTCCAAGGGTGCGCGGAGCGCGCGGGACGAAGAACCGGCTGGTGCGAGTGATGGAGTAGCAGTGTGGCCGTCTTGCCGCACGGACGGGTGCTGAGACGATGCCTGCTGCTCGCCCACCGCCGGACCGGTGGCGGCGTTGACGATGGGCGAAGGGGAACGACGAGGACGCCCACCAGCGGGGGCCGTCTGGGTGACGCGAGAAGCGATGGCGGCCCGGTGCCCGGCGCGGGCCCGACGAGCGTCGGACATGGATGCGACGGTCGGAGTAGAACGGAGCGATGGGAGATGGATTCCGGCGCACCCCTACCCGGCGCGCCAAATGTCGGATTCCGGGTCCGGCAGACCCTTAATGTTCGAACACTGGGGTGCACACGGAAATCACGCCTTCTACCTCCCCGTCTCGCAAAGATCTAGGCTACCAAAAGAATCATGCAAGAGGCACAAGATTTATACTGGTTCGGGCCACCATTGTGGTGTAATACCCTACTCCATTGTGTGGTGGATGGATTGCCTCTTGCGGCTGATGATGATGGACAGTACAAGGAAGAACAGCCTCGCGAGGGTCTGTCCTTGGCTGGGGTGATGAACTGCTGGGAGGAGTTCAGTCACCTCTCTCTCTCTCTCTCTCTCTCTCTCTACTTGCTAGCCAGACCAACCGACTCTGCGAGCCAAACCCTATTCTCCAATCTACCAACCGATCGGCCTTTGTTACGTGGGTGACCGGCCCTATTTATAGGCAAAGGCCCTGGGCCTCTTCCCAAATATTGAGCGGCAAGGGCGCCAAACAACTGGCCAATTTGAAGGAGAACATCTAGTACACTTATCCTGACTAAAGGTGGTCTTCGCCTGCGAAAGAATCTGCGGTGACGCCGTGCTGGGCTCCATGGTGACCTCCATCTCGTAGTCCGCTTTGTCCTAGTCTCGTTGCACCGAAATGGCAACCTTTGCCAGATGCCTCGGTACTCCGCGGCTGCGCTTGCCCCCTTTGCACCAAAGAGGAAAGAAGGACGCTGCGCGCGCTGGCGCCCGCCTGGCACCCTCGATCGTCATGGCTTGCATCACCGGCACCTCGCGAGGTACCCCGCCTTGATATATCCGGCTCCTCGCGAGCCAGCCTGAGGAGGCTGCGCCTGAGGATGCGTCGTGTCCTCCGCCTCGCGAGGCTTGGCCCCTCGCGAGGGTCTTGAGTCTTGTGCTCATGAAGTTGGGCCATGCTCGGCCTCCTTTGATCCACGTCGCAGGCCGCAGGCAGGCAAGTCTGGGGACCCCCGTTCCCAGAACACCGACAGCGGCTGGTACGCCCCCGGAGCTTCATTGCCCGCGCGGGGCGGAGTGCGGCGCAGCTGAGCGGACGGCGCAGGAGAGCCCCCTGCGGCGCGGACGAGCTCGGCGACGCGGTCGAGCCACTCCTCGTAGACGTCGTCGACGGGGCGGTAGCGCAGGAGTTCGTTTACCGCGATGAGCGCAGCTCGAGCCTCCAAGGGTGCGCGGAGCGCGCAGGACGAATAGCCGGCTGGGGCGAGTGATGGAGTAGCGGTGCGGCCGTCTTGCCGCACGGACGGGTGCTGAGACGATGCCTGCTGCTCGCCCCCCGCCGGGCCGATGGCGGCGTTGACGGCGGGCGACGGGGAACGACGAGGACACCCACCGATGGGGGCCGTCTGGGCGACGCGAGAAGCGATGGTGGCGCGGCGCTCGGCGTGGGCCCGACGAGCGTCAGACATGGATGCGACGGTCGGAGGAGAGCGGAGCGGCGGAAGACAGATTCCGGCGCACCCCTACCTGGCGCGCCAAATGTCGGATTCAGGGGTTCCGGCAGACCCTTAAGGTTCGAACACTGGGGTGCGCGCGGAGATCACGCCTTCCACCTCACCGTCTCGCAAGGATCTAAACTACTAAAAGAACTGCACACGAGACACAAGATTTATACTGGTTCGGGCCACCATTGTGGTGTAATACCCTACTCCAGTGTGTGGTGGATGGATTGCCTCCTGGGGCTGGTGACGATGAACAATACAAGGAAGAACAGCCTCGCGAGGGTCTGTTCTTGGCTGGGGTGATGAACTGTTAGGAGGAGTTCAGTCACCTCTCTCTCTCTCTATCTCTCTCTCTCTTACTCTCTCTCACTTATCGACCGTCCCGAGGGGGGCCCCTTGATCTGATCCCGATTCGATCCCCTCTTCTGATCCGATCCCCCTTTCTCTGGGAGTGGCTAGTCTTATTTATAGAGGCCCTGGTCCTCTTCCCAAATATTGAGCGGGAAGGGAGCCAACAATGGCGGGCTAATTTGAAGGGGAACATCTAGTACACTTATCCTGACTAAAGTTGGTCTTCGCCTGCCAAAGGCTCTGCGGTGACGCCGTGCTGGGCTCCATGGTGACCTCCGCCTCGTAGTCCGCCTGGTCTTGGTCTCCTTGCACTGAAATGGCAACCTTTGCCTGATGCCTCGGTACTCCGTGGCTGCGCTTGCCCCCTTTGCACCAACGAGGAAAGAAGGACCCTACGCGCGCTGGCGCCCGCTTGGCACCCTGAGTCGTCATGGCTTGCGTCATGGGCATCTCGCGAGGTACCCTGCCTTGATATCTCCGCCTCCTCGTGAGCCAGCCTAATGAGGCTGCGCCTGAGGATGCGCCGTGTCATCCGCCCCGCGAGGCTTGGCCCCTCGCGAGGGTCTTGAGTCTTGTGTTGATGAAGATGGGCCATGTTGGGCCCCCATTTGAGCCACGCTGCAGGCCGCAGGCAGGCAAGTCTGGGGACCCCCGTTCCCATAACGCCGATAGCAAGTGGATGGTCTCCTCTGTCACGGAGGAGAACATCACAAAGTTACGGGAAGCCGGATATCTGGCTGCGGATATCGCGCACTGGCTGCCAGATGCAGGGCAGATCATCCCTACGCCCGAACCCCATGAGAGGATAGTTTTTCTTACCCACTTCGTCCATGGACTGGGATTTCCCCTCCACCCATTTGTCCACGGGCTCATGTTCTACTACGGGCTGGATTTTCATGATCTGGCCCCCAATTTCATCCTCAACATCTCGGCGTTTATCGTCGTGCACGAGGCCTTCCTCCGCATTGAGCCCCATTTCGGCCTGTGGCTGAAGACCTTCAATGTCAAACCGAAGGTGGTGGTCGGCCAGCAAGCAGAGTGCAGAGGCGCCATGGTGGGCAAGATGCCTAACGTCACCTGGCTCGAAGGCTCCTATGTGGAGACCATAAAGGGGTGGCAATCGGGGTGGTTCTACATCACCGAGCCGCGTGACACCAACTGGGCGGCGACCCCAAATTTCGATCCGAAATCCCCACACGGCTCACTTCCTGGAAAGAGAAGGGCCTGTCCTAAGGTTCTTTGGTAGAGCTGACCGGACTCCAAACCTGCATCAGGAACAACGACGGGCATTCAGTTTGTGGGAGTTCGATCTGTCCAAGCACCAGACGCTGCGAGAGCTCTACGACATGACGCACAAGGACGTCTGGAGGGTGCTGTTCAAGGGCACCGAGGTACCTCCTTCCCTCACCGAGGACCGCGGGCTCAGCGCAAAGCACCATGCCAATCCGATAAGTTTCGATATCTCAAAGGGTATTTATTTGCCCTAGTTGAATCATGTGCAGGATCTAAGCTTCCATGTCATTAACAGGACTGGATAAAGACAACGGAGGAGCTCGATTACCCAGCCCCCCTACCTGAAGATCCTGCAGATGCTCTCCTAACGGAGATGCTGGCTCCTGCACCTTACGAGGTGCCGGCAAAGAAGGCCAAGAAGAAGGCCACGGGGACCCGAAAGGGTCTCCGGCGCAAGGTTGTATCGAACTCATCGTCCGATGACTCTGACGCGCACTCCTCCCATGAAAACGAGGAGGAGGAGGAGGAGGAGGAAAGTTCTCCCCCCAGCTAGGGGAGACAAGAAAAGGAAGGCCGACCCAACTGGGGAGGCCGAAGGGTCCAAGAAGGGAAGGACCCTCCCTCCGGACTGCTCCATGATGGCCGCCTATAGCGGCGACGAGTGGCTACCCAGGGTCAAGCCCCTAGTGAAGTCGTAAGTATCCAGACACCATAGTAATTCATGGTATGTTTTATTGCGCTGCTTTTCCTCATGCCGAACACGATTATGCAGTCCGTCCCGAGCTCATCTCGACGTATCTTCGTCGAGCGGTTCATTGGACTCGTCGGATATGAACAACGGTTCTCTTCCGACCACCTCCACTCCTCGCCCTATGGACAACGCCGAGGTGTTGTCTCAAAAGGCACCGAGCCAGGGGGAGGTAGTCCCGGGGGCGCCTCGAGGCGACCTTCCGGACCCTGAGCGTAAAGGGAGTAGGACTCCCATGGGCTCCAGGTTCGGCCCCTAGCCGAACACTGCACCGGAATCTTCGGTGGTTTCGGACTCCGGCGGGCGACCCCCCGTTAAGGGGGGCAAGCCGCCCATGCCGATGTCCTCTGTCCATCCAGAGGCACCGAACAACTTGCTGGAAGCGCTTTGCGATGCTTCCATCGACGAAGAGCACCGCACTATCATGAGTGCGGTGATCGAGAAAGTTCAGTCTGCCAAAAACGGACTGACCGAAGCTTGTGCCAGCCTCCTAACAGGCTTTGAGGTAAGCAATCAAAATATAAGAAAATGTTACCGCATAGATAGTAGCCCCTGATGCTCTGTTCGGTGTTCGAGTAGAAAGGCCGAATAGAGGATCAAATGATGACTCAGGAGTTTAATCAGAATATATCTATGTGTATGTGCAGGCTACACTGCTGGCCGCTACTGCACGTACTGCGGAGGTCTCTGCACTGAAGCAGGACCTGGAGCGGTCCGAGAACGAGCTCGGCCTTACCAAGAGGCAGCTCGTGGAGAGCAAAGGTAAGCAATACCTTGTGTATATATAAAAAAGTAGTTTGGGTGTAAAGTAATAGGATCATCATGAATTTTCCAGGGGCCACGACCGAAGTGGCGACCCTGAAGAAGGCGATGTCCGAGGCCGAAGACAAAGCGGCCAAGGAGCGCATTGAGCGGGAGAAGCAAGAAGCCCGAGTGGGCGAGGTGCAGCAAGAGCTCGAGGCTCTCGCCAAAAAACATGAGTCCTTGGAGCTTGACTCTAAGACGCGAGAGTCCGAGCTCGCGCAGGCGCTTAAAAGCGCTCGGAAGCACCAAGGCTGAAGCCCACAAGGCCCTCCAGGAGATTGATGCGGTGAAGAAGATAGCAGCGGGTAAGTAACACCCCATATGTCACCTGCCATAATTGTATTCCAACTCTTGACATTTCCGGCATTAAGTTATGATATTTCCTCGTTGTTGGGTTTTTGTCTTCGTGTGTTTTTGTTTTTGTCATGCATCTCATATCATGTCATCATGTGCATCGCATTTGCAGACATGTTCGTCTCATGCATCCGAGCACTTTGCCCGTTGTCTGTTTTGCATTCCGGCACTCCTATGTCCTCTATGTCCCTTTCTACCTCTTTTCGTGTGCGAGTGTTAAACGTTTTCGGATTAGACCGAGACTTGCCAAGCGGCCTTAGTTTACTACCGATAGACCGCCTGTCAAGTTTCGTGCCATTTGGACTTTGTTTGATACTCCAACGGTTAACCGAGGGACCGTAAAGGCCTCATGAGTGTTGCAGCCCAACACCCCCTCAAAGTGGCCCAAAACCCACCTAAACCTCCTCCATCATCTAGGTCGTTCGATCACGATCGCGTGGCCACAAACCATGCTCAATTTGGAGCCTCCTAGCTCCCTCTACCTATAAAAAGGTCTCTTCCCCGAAAATCTCGGGTCATTCCTACCCTAACCCTAGTCCCGCTCCTCTCCGCGCGCCGGACATGTCCGGTCCGCACCGGACATCCTCGCCGCCGCCAATCACGCGTCGCCACCTGTCGCCACCACCTACTCTCAACGCGCAGCCCGCCGGAGCCTGAACCGGGCCCCTGCGGCCCGTCTCCTCGTCGCCGCCGCCCGCGGGAGATCCCGCCCGAGCGCCGCCCGCCTCTCCTTCGCCGCGCCACGCCGCCTTCCGCGCTGGCCACCGCCTTGCCACCGCATCGCCGACGCCGTCCGCCGCCTCGCCGCCAACACCGTCCTCCGCCGCCCCGGCTTCCGCACCGCCGACTCCGCGCCTCCTCGCCGCCCGACCTCTCCTTCCTCGCCACCGCAGCGCACTCCGGCCGCCACCGCCCATCGACGCCGGCAAGAGCTCCGGTGAGCTCAAGATTTCAGCCTTGGTTCACGCGCTGCGAGGAACCCTAGATCTGGATCGGGTTGACTTTTTGCCTCCGTTTTCCATAATTTTTGCATATTTCATCATGTCATAACTCTTCATCCGCGGCTCCGTTTTGGGCGTGTAGCATATCAAATTGTTCGCCTCGACGAGTACTTCATTTCATCTCATTGCACCATGTTCATTTGAGTTCATCTTGATGCCATAAATGCTGTTGCAAGAGTGCTAGTTTATATTAGTTTCAGATTCTTATCAGTAATTGGACATTTGTCATTTTTGCCATGATTGATGTGTGCCTCCTATGAACTTGAGTCCTACATGTGTTTTGAAGTATGCCATGCCATCTTTACAGGGGTGTATGCCATGTATTTTTGATCTCTGTGGTGACTAGCACAAGCATGAAATGTAGCCCTCGTAATGTTGCTGATTTCAGGGACTTAGAAGTCTTCTAAGTCATTGTCCTGTTAATTTTTTTATGCCATGTAATGATGTTGCTACAGAATGATCCATGACTCTTTTGAGAATGATCAGTAAGGATGTTTTGTAGATATTGTTGTGCTCTATCCATCCATGTCTTTGTTTGAAATTATGGAGCACCCTAGCTTGACTCAATCGAGCTCTACTTTTGCTATAAAATGTTCCTGGCAGAATGTTTACTTGTTAAGCATTTTTGCCGAGCTTGTTGTAGTTGATCCATGCATGCTATGATGTTGCTCTTGCCATGTTTAGCTTCTATGCCATGTCTACTTGTTGGGTGTATACTTAGTTTGTCATGCAATGCCTTGTGGTGAGTGCATCGAGCTCGTAAACATGCCTACTTAATATCTGTTTTGCCATGCTCCAGTTTTTCTACTAAGTCTGAATCTGTTAACGTAAGTTGCAATGTTCACATGGTTGCCATTGTATTTTCTGATCCCTTTTGGCTTACGGTAAGTAAGGGACTTTTGTTGTATGCTTTGAGTAGCTTCATTACATGCCTTGCCTTGCCATGATATGTTCCTGTAGCATGTTGTTATCTTGATCTAAACATTGCTTCCTGATGTTAAATTCCAGGCATGTTGTTTTTTTCACTAAGTCTGTAACCTGATATCTTTTGCACTTTGCCATGCTTGTTTGAACCTGCTATTGAGTGAATTAGCCGTAGCTCAGTGTTCATATTTTGTCAAGCATCTTGAGTGGATCCGTGCCATGAATTTTGTTGCTATGTTAGAGTGTTGTAGATTATTTTTCTTGATGCATTTAGATGGCCTCGTGTTGTTAATCGCAGATCGGTGCTATATTTGTTTTGCTTGCCATTTGCAAACCATGCATCCGATTCCGGTGATCTTTATATCGGTTTCGACCAAAATCAGCTCATCTTTCCAGTGGCACTCTTGGTTTTCCAAGTTGAGGCCATGTTAAATCTTTCCTTTCCGAAGCATGCATATGCATTGCATATCACACCCGCATATCATGCCATGTTTTGCATCATGTTGCTTTTGCATTGCACGTGGTTGATTGTGTCTCCCTTTGCTTGTGTTCTTTCTTTTGGGTAGAGCCGGGAGACGATTACATGATCGAGGAGCCCGTTGAGTACGTTTATGAGGATCAAGCTAATGTCAACTCGGAGAACTTTGCAGGCAAGATGACCATACCCTCAAAATCACTTCTATCTTTGCTTGCTAGATGCTCGCTCTATTGTTGTGCCTATGCTACGATTCCTACCACTTGCTTATCATGCCTCCCATATTGCCATGTCAAACCTCTAACCCACCTTGTCCTAGCAAACTGTTGTTTGGCTATGTTACCGCTTTGCTTAGCCCCTCTTGTAGTGTTGCTAGTTGCAGGTGAAGATTGGAGTTTGTTCCTTGTTGGAACATATTTATTGTTGGGATATCATTATTATATCTAGTCTACTTTAATGCATCTATATACTTGGTAAATAGTGGGAGGCTCGGCCTTATGCCTGGTGTTTTGTTCCACTCTTGCCGCCCTAGTTTCCGTCATACCGGTGTTATGTTCCTGGATTTTGCGTTCCTTACACGGTTGGGTTATAATGGGAACCCCTTGATAGTTCGCCTTGAATAAAACTCCTCCAGAAATGCCCAACATTGGTTTTACCATTTGACACCTAGCCTCTTTTCCCTTGGGTTTTGTGGACTCAAGGGTCATCTTTATTTTAATCCCCCCGGGCCAGTGGTCCTCTGAGTGTTGGTCCAACCTGTCAGCTGCCGGTGGCCACTAGGGGCAAGTTTGGCCTGGCCTACCGGAACCTTGGACAATCCGGTGTGCCCTGAGAACGAGATATGTGTAGCTCCTATCGGGATTTGTCGGCACATTTGGGTGGCTTTGCTGGTTTAGTTTTACCATTGTCGAGATGTCTTGTAACCGGGATTCCGAGTCTGACTGGGTTGTCTTGGGAGAAGGAATATCCTTCGTTGACCGTGAGAGCTTGTGATAGGCTAAGTTGGGACTCTCCTACAGGGATTTGAACTTTCGAAAGCCGTGCCCGCGGTTATGGGTAGATGGGAATTTGTTAATGTCCGGTTGTAGAAAACCTGAAACTTAACTTAATTAAAATGCATCAACAGAGTGTGTGGCCGTGATGGTCTCTTTTCGGTGGAGTCCGGGAAGAGAACATGGTCTCGTGTTATGCTTGAACGTAGGTTGTTCTAGGATCACTTCTTGATCATAGTTCATCGATCGTGCCTTTGCCTTCTCTTCTCGCTCTCATTTGCGTATGTTAGCCACCATATATGCTAGTGCTTACTCCAGCTCCACCTCAAACCTTTTACCCTTCCTATAAGCTTAAATAGTCTTGATCACGAGGGTGTGGGATTGTTGAGTCCCCGTGACTCACAGATTACTTCCAAAACCAGATGCAGGGACCGATGATATCGCTCCAGGAGATTCGACTAAGCTCAAGTGGGAGTTCGATGAGGACTCAAGACGATACTACATTTCCTTTCCAGATGATCAGTAGTGGTGCCAGTTGGGGCGATCGGGGACTTTGTTGCGTTTGGGGTTGTTCTTTATTTTGGTTCTGTAGTCGCACCTTGATTGTATCTGGATGAATGTAATGATATTTATGTTATTGTGTGACGTGGCGAGTGTAAGCCAACTATGTACCTCTTTTCCTTATTCATTACATGGGTTGTGTGAAGATTACCCCACTTGCGACATTGCTTACAATGCAGTTATGCCTCTAAGTCATGCTTCGAAACATGGGAGATATAGCCGCATCATGGGCGTTACAATAATTAGAGCCTTCCCCGACTTAGGAGCTCCCAGCTTGATGGAATCGTTGGCATTGTTGAGTCTAGAAAAATGTTTTGAGTCTTTTAGGATTATATATATTGAAGAGTAGGGTTATTTTTACTCCTCGATCCCTTCGTCGCTCTGGTGAGGCATCCTGACGTAGAGTTTTGACTCTTCTCTTCTCAAATTTCACTAAAAAAATTAGGATCACGCGGGTATCTTCTTATCGTTTTGATGGTTTTGTGACGAGAACATTGTTCTTGGTGCCTCCTGACATTTAGGGGTTGTGGCAGTGTCCTGGGGAATTGAGCTCCGAGGTGTTGTCGTCACAATTTTATCGTTGCAATTCTGGAATACCTGAGTTTTGCCGACATCGAAAATCTCTTTTATGCAGTTGTTGGTGAGATAACCTCGACGCCACCCAGTACTTGAGTGGGAGTTCGGGAGTATTGCCATAACTTGTATAACGGATGCTTTTCGAAGGTTGAGGTAAATGGTTTCCGAAGGTTTCTTGGTTATGTGTTGAAGGATGGATACAGCTGGATGTAGGATTTGCTAGCTTTGGGTGAGATATTATGCTTCCCCTATATCCCCAACACCTGATTGGACAACCGGAAAGGTTCAGGAGTTTCAAAGGTGGGAATTCTTGTAGCTCTAGTATTTCTTCCGCGGATATTTGGTTTGGGATTGGGTAATCCTCACCAAGTATTTGTTCTTGTCTGTACCTTGTTGTTTTATTCTTCTACCTCTATCTAAGTGGCTTCTCAAATTATGGAAGTGTGACCATTTCAATTAGAATTCATTCGTTCATTTTGTTCAGATGTTAAGACTATATGTTGCAATTTCGATCCATTTGATTTAGCTTGAATATATGTCTGTCATGATGCTAACGGATGTCACCCTCTTCAGGATGGCTCCTCCAACGCGTCAGAATCCTGAACCGCCACCACCACCTCCACCTCCGGAGGCATGGCAAGCTGTGATGGCCGCTACCAATGCCAACACGTAGCTGATCATGCAACTCTTGCATGAGCGCAACCAAGGGAATCAAGGCCATGGCAACAATCAGAATCAGTTTGCTACACTCAACCAGTTCCTCACTAACCAGCCAAAGACCTTCAGTAACTGTGTCGAGGCAACAGACGCTGATGATTGGCTCGTGGATATCTGCAAGCATTTCGAGTGCAACAACGTCAGGCCTGAGGACTTTGTCAAGTTTGCCTCATTCCAACTCAAAGACCTAGCTACCGAATGGTATCAGCAATACAAAGATTCCAGAGGAGGTCGTGTGATTACCTGGGATGAATTCCGTCAAGACTTCAAAGCTCACCACATTCCTCGAGTGTTGTTGAGAGCAAGCGTGAGGAGTTCCGCAATCTGAAGCAAGGCAGCTTGTCTGTTTACCAGTATAACAGCATGTTCCAGAAGCTCGCTCGTTTCGCCAAGCAAGACGTCCCTGACGAGAAGAGCATGATTTATCAGTTCAGAGGTGGCCTCAGAGAAGATCTCTAGCTAGCCCTCGTGCTTTTTGAGCCACAGAAGTACGATGAGTTTTACAACATGGCACTGAAACAAGAGACTGCTCATCTCAAGTGCGATGCTTCCAAGAAATGAGTCAGGGATGCAACTCCTTCTTCCTCAACTCAAGTGGCAACTAAGCAACAAAAGTATTGGTTGCCTCCTCCTCCTCCGTTTCGTCGGCCTTGTCTGCAGAAGAGCAAAGGTGACAATGGCTCTTCCCACCCACCTAACCCAGGCTTTCAGAACAAGACTTCGTCTCGTGCTCCAAGATCAAGTGCTCCGTATCACCGTCCTCTTTCAGAGGTCACGTGCAACAAGTGTCAGCAGAAGGGTCACTATGCCAACATATGCTTCAATCAGAGGCGTCTTCCTCCTCCTCCTCCTCCTGTGAGATCTGCCAGCACCGCAGTGGTCAAGCATAATCCCAAGCATGCCAAGGTCAACTTGATGAACGCAGCTCAGGCAAAGGACTCGTCAGATGTGATCATGGGTAACCTTCCTGTTAATGATATTCCTGCAAAAGTTCTTTTTGACACTGGTGCATCGCATTGTTTCATCTCGAGACCATTTGCATCTAAGCATCAGTTGGCTCTCCAAGTTTTGCCTAGACCGTTAGCAGTTGTCTCTCCGGTTAAACGCATGAACGCTAACTCCATGGTTCCCGATGTTACCATCATGATGGGTGACTACAAGTTTTTATCTTCTCCTATGGTACTTGGTGACTCGGATATTGATCTTATTCCCTGAATGGATTGGCTTTCTAAGCACAAGGCTCATCTTGAATGTGCTGCCAGGCAGATTCAATTGACACATTTGTCTGAGGATGTAATCGTCTTTGCCACTCGTGATGATACCATTCGACTGTTTTCTCTCAATGAGAAGGGCGAGATGGATGCCATCTCTCAGATTCCAGTCGTTTGTGAATATCAAGACGTCTTTCCAGAAGATCTTACAGGAATGCCTCCGCACCGGCCAGTTGAATTCATCATCGATCTTGAGCCTGGCATGGAACCTGTTTGCAAACGTCCTTACAAGCCTGGACCTGAAGAGTAGAAGGAGCTGAAGAAACAACTCGATATTCAACAGCGTATGGGTCTCATTCGACCAAGTTCTTCTCCATGGGGTTGTGGTGTTCTTTTTGTCAAGAAGAAGGATGGAACGAACCGACTTTGTGTCGACTACCGTCCATTGAACAAGAAGACCATAAAGAACAAGTACCCACTTCCCAACATAAATGAGCTTTTCGAACAACTCAAAGGTGTTCAAGTATTCTCCAAGCTTGATCTCCATATGGGCTATCATCAAATTCACATTCCTAAAGAAGATATCCCCAAGACAGCATTCAGAACAAGCTATGGTTCATCTGAATACACTGTCATGTCTTTCGGCCTCGTAAGCGCTCCTCCAACTTTCTCCCGCATGATGAACTTCATCTTCAATGCCTACACAAATGACTTCGTCTTGGGGTACCTCGATGACATTTTGGTCTTTTCCAAGAACAAGGAGGATCATGCCAAGCACTTGAGGTTGGTGCCGGATAAACTCATAGAACATCAGTTCTATGCGAAGTTTTCAAAGTGCGAGTTTTGGCTCAATGAGGTTCTCTACTTTGGGCATATCATCTCCGCCAAGGGCATAGCTGTTAATCCTGAGAAGGTGTCTGCAATTGTGAATTGGGAACCGCCTCAGAACGTGAAGCAACTCCGCAGCTTCCTTGGGCTCGCAAGCTATTGTCGAAGGTTCGTTGAGAACTTCTCTAAGATCGCGAAGCCTCTTTCCAACCTTCTCTAGAAGCATGTGAAGTACGTCTGGTCGCCTGAATGTGATATCACTTTCAACACCCTGAAAGAGAAGTTAGTAACAGCTCCAGTTCTGACTCCTCCTGATGAATCCAAACCGTTCGAGGTCTTCTGTGATGCTTCCCTTCAAGGTCTCGGTGCAGTGTTGATGCAAGAGAAGAAAGTTGTGGCCTATACCTCTCGCCAGTTGAAGCCCAGGGATAAGAACTACCCCACTCATGACCTCGAGTTGGCGGCAGTTGTCCATGCTCTTTTAACATGGAGACATCTCTTATTGGGAAGAAAAGTGGACGTCTTCACTGATCATAAGAGCCTCAAGTATATCTTCACTCAGCCCAACCTCAGCCTCAGGCAGACTCATTGGGGCGAAATGATTCAAGAGTATAATCCGAGTATTGAATATACTCCAGGCAAGCCCAATGTAATTGGTGACGCATTGAGTAGGAAGGCTTACTGCAACAGTTTGATTATCAAGCCCTACCAACTAGATCTTTGCGATGCTTTCCGCAAACTCAATCTCCAAGTTGTTCCTCAAGGATTCCTTGCCAACCTCCAAGTCTCTCCCACTTTGGAAGATTAGATTCGCGAGGCTCAACTTCTTGATGCTACGGTAAAGAAGGTGAAGATTGGGATTGCCAAGAGTCAACCCAAGTACAAGTGCTATCGCCTTGATGACAAGGATACTCTATGCTTCGAGGATCGCATTGTTGTTCCTAAAGGTGACCTTTGTAAAGTCATTTTGAGCGAGGATCACAATTCACTCCTCTCTATTCACCCTAGAAGTACAAAGATGTACCAGGACCTCAAGCAGTCGTATTGGTGGACTCGAATGAAGCGCGAGATTGCTCAGTTTGTGAACGAATGTGATGTCTGCAGAAGAGTGAAAGTAGAACACCAACGACCAGCTGGTCTCCTCCAACCTCTTGCCATTCCAGAATGGAAGTTTGACCATATTGATATGGACTTCGTGACTGGATTTCCAAAGTCCAAGCGTGGGAATGATGCTATCTTCGTTGTCATCGACAAGATCACCAAAGTGGCTCATTTTCTTCCTATCAAAGAATCTATCACAGCAGGTCAGTTGGCAGAGCTATATACCTCCAGGATTGTCTGTCTGCACGGCATTCCATAGTTGATATCTTCAGATCGTGGCAGCATCTTCACCTCTAAGTTCTGGGATTCTTTTCAGAAGGCCATGGGCACCAACATTCGCTTCAGCATAGCTTTTCATCCTCAAACTAGTGGCCAAGTCGAGCGAGTCAATCAGATTCCTGAAGATATGCTCAGGGCTTGTGTCATCTCTTTCGGTATGAAGTGTGAAGATTGTCTTCCATATGCCGAGTTCTCCTACAACAACAGCTTCCAAGCAAGTTCGGGCAAGGCCCCATTTCGAGATTCTCTATGGCAGGAAGTGCCGTACTCCTCTTAACTGGTCAGAGATGGGCGAACACCAACTTCTTGGCAATGACTTGATCACAGAGGCTGAAGAAATGTGCAAAGTCATTCGTGAAAATCTCAAAGCCACGCAATCGTGCCAGAAGTGTTACTATGATAGCAAACAGCGTGACTTGGCTTTCGAGATCGGAGACCATGTCTACCTCCGCGTCTCTCCAATGAAAGTTACTCATCGCTTCGGTATCAAAGGGAAGCTTTCCCCTAGATAAGTGGGTCCTTTCAAGATCATTGGCAAAAGAGGCGATCTCGCCTATCAACCTGAGCTTCCGTCCAACTTTGCAAATGTGCATGATGTGTTTCACATGTCTCAACTCCGCAAGTGTTTCAAGACTCCTGACCGCACCGTCAACTTTGAAGATATTCATCTCCAAGAAGACCTTTCTTATCATGAGCACCCCGTTGCTATTCTGGAAGAAACTGAGCGCAAGACTCGCAACAAGTCTATCAAATTCCTAAAAGTCAAGTGCTCACATCATTCCGACTGCGAAGCCACCTGGGAACGCGAGGACCACCTCCGTTCTGAGTACCCAGAGTTTTTCCAGTCCTAGATCTCTCGTAGTGGTGGAGTGTTGTAACACCCCGTATGTAACCTGCCATATTTGTATTCCAACTCTTGCCATTTCCGGCATTAAGTTATGATATTTTCTCGTTGTCGGGTTTTTGTCTTTGTGTGTTTTTGTCTTTGTCATGCATCTCATATCATGACATCATGTGCATCGCATTTGCAAAGATATTCGTCTCATGCATCCGAGCACTTTCCCCGTTGTCCGTTTTGCATTCCGGCGCTCCTATGTCCTCCGGTGTCCCTTTCTACCTATTTTCGTGTGCGGGTGTTAAATGTTTCTGGATTGGACCGAGACTTGCCAAGCGTCCTTGGTTTACTACCCGTAGACCGCGTGTCAAGTTTCGTGCCATTTGGACTTCGTTTGATACTCCAACGGTTAACCGAGGGACCGTAAAGGCCTCGTGTGTGTGTTGCAGCCCAACACCCCTCTAAAGTGGCCCAAAACCCACCTAAACCTCCTCCATCATCTAGGTCGTTCGATCACAATCGCGTGGCCGCAAATCGTGCTCAATTTGGAGCCTCCTAGCTCCCTCTACCTATAAAAAGGTCTCTTCCCCGAAAATCCCCGGTCATTCCTACCCTAACCCTAGTCCCGCTCCTCTCCGCGCGCCGGACACGTCCGGTCCGCACCGGACATCCTCGCCATCTCCAATCACGAGCCGCCACCTGTCGCCACGGCCTCCTCTCACCGTGCGGCCCGCCCCTAGCCCGAACCGGGCCCCCGCGGCCCGTCTCCTCGTCGCCGCCACCCGCAGGAGATCCCGCCCGAGCGCCGCCCGCCTCTCCTTCGCTGCGCCCCGCCGCCTTCCGCGCCGACTGCCGCCGCATCGCCGACGCCAGCCGCCGCCTCGCCGCCGCCGCCGTCCTCCGTCGCCCCGGCTTCCGCGCCGCCGACGCCGCGCCTCCTCGCCGGCCGGCCTCTCCTTCCTCGCGACTGCAGCACACTCCGGCCGCCACCGCCCGTCAACGCCGGCAAGAGCTCTGGCGAGCTCAAGATTCCGGACTCGGTTCACGCGCCGCGAGGAACCATAGATCTGGATCGGGTTGACTTTTTGCCTATGTTTTCAGTAATTTTTGCATATTTCAACATGTCATAACTCTGCATCCGTGGCTCCGTTTTGGGCGTGTAGCATATCAAATTGTTCGCCTCGACGAGTACTTCATTTCATGACATTGCACCATGTTCATTTGAGTTAATCTTGATTCCCTAAATGCTATTGCAAGAGTGCTAGTTTATATTAGTTTCAGATTCTTATCAGTAATTGGACATTTGTCATTTTTGCCATGATTGATCTGTGCCTCCTGTGAACTTGAGCCCTACATGTTTTTGAATTATGCCAAGCCGTCTTTACAGGGGTGTATGCCATGTATTTTTGTGATCTCTGTGGTGACTAGCACAAGCATGCAAAGTAGCCCTCGTAATGTTGCTGATTTCAGGGACTTAGAAATCTTCTAAGTCTTTGTCCTGTTAATTTTTTTATGCCATGTAATCATGTTGCTTCAGAGTGATCCATGACTCTTTTGAGCATGATCAGTAAGGATGTTTTGTAGATATTGTTGTGCTCTATCCATCCATGTATTTGTTTGTAATTATGGAGCACCCTAGCTTGACTCAATCAAGATCTACTTTTGCTATAAAATGTTCCTGGCAGAATGTTTACTTGTTAAGCATTTTTGTCGAGCTTGTTGTAGTTGATCCATGCATGCTATGATGTTGTTCTTGCCATGTTTAGCTTCTATGCCATGTCTACTTACTGGGTGTATGCTTAGTTTGTCATGCAATGCCTTGTGGTGAGTGCATCGAGCTCGTAAACATGCCTACTTAATATCTGTCTTGCCATGCTCCAGTTTTTCTACTAAGTCTGAATCTGTTAACGTAGGTTGCTATGTTCACATGGTTGCCATTGTATTTTCTGATCCCTTTTGGCTTATGGTCAGTAAGGGACTTTTGTTGTATGCTTTGAGTAGCTTCATTCCATGCCTTGCCTTGCCATGATATGTTCCTGTAGCATGTTCTTATCTTGATCTAAACATTGCTTCCTGATGTTAAATTCCTGGCATGTTGTTTTTTTCACCAAGTCTGCAACCTGATATCTTTTGCACTTTTGCCATGCTTGTTTGAACCTGCTATTGAGTGAATTAGCCGTAGCTCAGTGTTCATATTTTGTCAAGCATCTTGAGTGGATCCCTGCCATGTATTTTGTTGCTATGTTAGAGTGTGGTAGCTTATTTTTCTTGATGCATTTAGATGGCCTCGTGTTGTTAATCGCAGATCGGTGCCATATTTGTTTTGCTTGCCATTTGCAAACTGTGCATCCGATTCCGGTGATCTTTATATCGATTTCGACCGAAATCAACTCATCTTTCTAGTGGCACTCTTGGTTTTCCAAGTTGAGGCCAGGTTTAATCTTTCCTTTCCGAAGCATGCATATGCATTGCATATCACATCCCGCATATCATGCCATGTTTTGCATCATGTTGCTTGTGCATTGCATGTGGTTGATTGTGTCTCCCTTTGCTTGTGTTCTTGCTTTTTGGTAACGCCGGGAGACGAGTATGTGATCGAGGAGCCCGTTGAGTACGTTTACGAGGATCAAGCTAACATTAACTCAGAGAACTTTGCAGGCAAGATGACCATACACTCGAAATCACTTCTATCTTTGCTTGCTAGATGCTCACTATATTGCTATGCCTATGCTACGATTCCTACCACTTGCTTATCATGCCTCCCATATTGCCATGTCAAACCTCTAACCCACCTTGTCCTAGCAAACCATTGTTTGGCTATGTTACCGCTTTGCTCAACCCCTCTTATAGCGTTGCTAGTTGCAGGTGAAGATTGGAGTTTGTTCCTTGTTGGAACATGTTTATTGTTGGGATATCATTATTATATCTTGTCTACTTTAATGCATCTATATACTTGGTAAAGGGTGGAAGGCTCGGCCTTATGCCTGGTGTTTTGTTCCACTCTCGCCGCCCTAGTTTCCGTCATACCGGTGTTATGTTCCTGGATTTTGCGTTCCTCACACGGTTGGGTTATAATGGGAGCCCCTTGACAGTTCGCCTTGAATAAAACTCCTCCAGCAATGCCCAACATTGGTTTTACCATTTGCCACCAAGCCTCTTTTCCCTTGGGTTTCGTGGACTCAAGGGTCATCTTTATTTTAAGCCCCCCGGGCCAGTGCTCCTCTGAGTGTTGGTCCAACCTGTCAGCTGCCGGTGGCCACCAGGGGCAACTCTGGGCCGGCCTACCGGAACCTTGGACAATCCGGTGTACCCTGAGAACAAGATATGTGCAGCTCCTATCGTGATTTGTCGGCACATTCGGGTGGCTTTGCTGGTTTAGTTTTACCATTGTCGAGATGTCTTGTAACCGGGATTCCGAGTCTGGTCGGGTTTTCTTGGGAGAAGGAATATCCTTCGTTCACCTTGAGGGCTTGTGATGGGCTAAGTTGGGACTCCCCTGCAGGGATTTGAACTTTCGAAAGCCGTGCCCGCGGTTATGGGCAGATGGGAATTTGTTAATGTCCGGTTGTAGAAAACCTGAAACTTAACTTAATTAAAATGAATCAACAAAGTGTGTGGCCGTGATGGTCTCTTTTCGGCGGAATCCGGGAAAAGAACACGATCTCGTGTTATGCTTGAACGTAGGTTGTTATAGGATCACTTCTTGATCATAGTTCATTGATCATGCCTTTGCCTTCTCTTCTTGCTCTCATTTGCGTATGTTAGCCACCATATATGCTAGTGCTTGCTGCAGCTCCACCTCATACCTTTTACCCTTCCTATAAGCTTAAATAGTCTTGATCGCGAGGGTGTGAGATTGCTGAGTCCCCGTGACTCATAGATTACTTCCAAAACCTGAGGTAGGGACCGATGATATCGCTCCAGGAGATTCGACTGAGCTCAAGTGGGAGTTTGATGAGGACTCAGGAGGATACTAGGTTTCCTTCCCAGACGATCAGTAGTGGTGCCCAGTTGGGGCGATCGGGGACTTTGTTGCATTTGGGGTTGTTCATTATTTTGGTTCCGTAGTCAGACCTTGATTGTATCTGGATGAATGTAATGATATTTATGTTATTGTGTGACGTGGCGAGTGTAAGCCAACTATGTACCTCTTTTCCTTATTCATTACATGGGTTGTGTGAAGATTACCCCACTTGCGACATTGCTTACAATGCGGTTATGCCTCTAAGTCGTGCTTCGACACATGGGAGATATAGCCGCATCATGGGCGTTACAGGGTAAGGCATTCATTATGCAAAGCAAGCATGTGGAGGAAACTTTCCTTTTACTTACCCGAGTTCGGAGCTCTCCAGGAGCGTTCGCAGATCTTCCCCGCAGTGTACTGGATGGCTCGGTGTTTTACCGAGGTTAGGAGGGGAGCTCGATGGAAAAGTTGTTCTGGTCTCAGTATATTGGGACCGAACACCAAATGCCCTTGAGTGACCAGCTGAAGCAATTGGTCGAGCTTCAGAAGGCGGCCGAACAGGCCATGAGGGGCCTGATTGTCTGGATGTGGCCTGGCGAGCCCCTGTCCGGCAGCTACGTCGGTCTGGTGAGGTGGCTTGTGTTGGCCTGCCCACGGCTTGAAGTCATAAAGCGGTCCATCTACATCGAGGGTGCACGCAGGACTTTTCCCCGGGTGAAGGTGCACTGGGCGAAGCTGGACGCCGTGAAGCTGGTGAAGGAGGGGCCGCCGGAGGGCAAGGAGCATTGCTGCCCCGAGATGTCTTATGAGAGTGTCCTGAAGGGTTTCGACCTTGTGGTGGATGAATGCGCCAGGGATGTAATTTTTGAATGAACATGCTCATGTGATCCTGTAATGTGAAATGAGTTCATCTGCGCTATGCAACGCTTTTTTAATTTAAAATATTACCTTCTGTGCGGCCGTTATAAAATCTGAGAGTTGGCCAGTCGTCGGCTTCTGCCCCCATGTTACTAGTATTGAGTGTTCGGGGTAAACCTGAGCACTCTTTACCCCAATTTTGGGTCCTTCGAGGGAGGTGTTCAGCGCAATGAACCAGGCAATCGGACTATAAGGCTTTATCACTCTCACTTAGCCATAGAAGTCTGCAATTTTAAATTTTGGTGAAGCCCCTAGTATTCGGAAGGCCGAATTTGGGGCGCTATACACGCCTAAGCCGGGCAAGGCCGACTCCTCGCCCAAAGCGGAAAAATTCTTTAAGGACTTGAGACCTCTCGAACAGCGACCAGTCTCTCGCCTTATCATGACAGTCAGTTTTCGGCTTTCTCTACTGAGGTGCTCGTCCGGAAGAACCGGGACACAATCGCAGTAGTTCTCCCACCGCTACCTTAGCCGATATAGCGGAACGTAAGGTACCAAAGCATGGGAGCCGGCCAAACCCAACTATTGACCCAAGACATGATTCGAAGGTGATTCATATAATGCTATAAGTACGGGGTGCCGCACTGTCGAAAGTGTTCGGACTTCTTGCGCCATATTACGGGGTAAGCGAAAGCCCCTGGCGTACTGACCGTACCCGAATGTACGGGTGCGGATTGTCGTAAATGGACATATAAGAAAAAAGAAAGGATAAATAATGCAATAATAGACTAGTCCTATGCATTGTCATTTAGATAATACGTCGAAGCATACTGGTACAAGTAGTGCAATAAGCAGAAAGTAGGACTATTCGAGATGTCCTATCCAAGGGCAAGCTGCGTATGGATAGTAGAAAGCGGGTATATCAATTATTATTAGAGACCACCTGGGGGTTCCCGTGTACATCTTAGCTTCTTGTCGCCTTGTTTGTTCCTCCCCGTAATGTGTCCAACAATCGTACTGCCGGAAGGGCTTCCAGAGAGTTAGGCCCTAAAAGAGAAAACAAATGATAAAGGTATACATCCCCTAGGGCGATTAAGCCGCATTGCGGGACGTGTCCTGATCATGCCCCCGCCTATGTCCATGGTATTTTTAGTGCGTAATTATGTACACGCGGCATGGATTTCGTTGCTTGACTGGGACTGGGACGGGGGCCGGATTGCTAGGCGAGCTCTGAACGTGCCAGGCGATCTTGTTGCAGTTTACTCCGGACTCGCTTGAAGGTGTCCGGGGGCTTTATCGCTGAATTAGTGGTTTGCCTTAAAAGGCTGCTTTGTGCTTCTGCTGCGAGGGCCGCAGTGTGCTCTTCCGTGCGGAGCAAGCGTTCTGTGTTTCCATTTACTATTATGACCCCACCTAGGTCTTGGCATCTTGAGCTTGAGGTATGCGTAATGCGGTACTTCAGTGAATTTTGCAAATGCTGTTCGTGCGAGCAGTGTGTGATAGCCACTGCGAAACGGAACGATATCGAAGATTAACTCCTCGCTTCAGAAGTTGTCCGGTGATCCGAAGACGACTTCCAATGTGATTGAGCCCGTGCAATGGGCCTCTACACATGGGATGACGCCCTTAAAGGTGGTTTTGGTGGGTTTGATCCTCGAGCGATCGATACCCATTTTTCACACACTATCCTGATAGAGCAGGTTCAGGCTGCTGCCGCCATCCATAAGGACTCGAGTGAGGTGAAATCCGTCTATGATGGGGTCTAAGACCAGTGCAACGGATCCGCCATGACGGATACTAGTGGGGTGGTCCCTGCGATCAAAGGTGATCGGACAAGCGGACCATGGGTTGAACTTTGGGGCCACGGGCTCCATCGCATAGACGTCCCTTAGTGCGCGCTTCCATTCCCTCTTGGGAATGTGGGTTGCGTATATCATGTTCACCGTCTTCACTTGTGGGGGGGACCCCTTCTGTCCTCCCGTGTTCGGCGGCCGGGCCTCCTCCTCGTCATCACTATGCAGCCCCTTGTCCTTGCTTTCGGCATTTAACTTGCTGGCCTGCTTGAACATCCACTATTCTCGGTTGGTGTGATTGGCTGGCTTGTCGGGGGTGCCATGGATTTGACACGAGCGATCCAGTATGCGATCCAAACTGGACGGAGCCAGAGTACTTCTTTTAAATGGCTTTTTTTGCTGACCGGATCTAGAGCCACTGAATCCGGCATTGACTGCCGTGTCATCGGTGTTATCGCTGTTGTTGCGGCGCTTTGGTCTATTACGGCGTGGTCTGTCGTTGGCATCTTTGGTATCTGAAGTGCCCGGATTACTTGATTTGTTGTTGCTGCGAGCCAGCCAGCTATCCTCACCCACGCAAAATCGGGTCATGAGTGTCATGAGGGCTGCCATAGACGTCGGCTTCTCCTGGCCAAGGTGGCGGGCAAGCCACTCATCACGGATGTTATGCTTGAATGCCGCTAGGGCCTCTTCATCTGGATAGTTTTGGTTTTTCTTAGTTAGGAACCGCGTCCAGAATTGCCTGGCGAATTCCCCTTGCTGCTGAGTTATATGGCTCAAGTCATCAGCATCGGGTGGTCGCACGTAAGTGCCCTGGAAGTTGTCAAAGAATGCATCTTCCAAATCCTCCCAACTGCCAACGTAGTCTGCTGGCAAGCTAATCAGCCAATGCCGAGCTGGTCCTTTGAGTTTTAGTGGGAGGTAGTTGATGGCATGTAGATCGTCACCGCGAGCCATGTGGATGTGAAGGAGGAAATCCTCGATCCATACAGCGGGATTTGTTGTACCATCATACAATTCGATATTAATGGGTTTCAAACCCTCCGGGAATTCGTGATCCTTAACTTCATCAGTGAAGCATAGGGGGTGTGTGGCGCCTCTGTGCTGGGCTATATCACGATGCAGTTCATATGAGTCTTGTCTGCTGTATTCGGCCTAGCCGGATTTACCTTTGGCGTATCTGGCACGACGATGATCATCCCGTGTTGGCGCGCATGCTCGTGACTCGTATATTGACCTTGCAAGTTTTTCCCTCCTGTCCAATACGTCTCGCAGGTCTCGTGTGTTGCCCCGGGCCTTGGTATTTTTTATTGAGTGGCGGCGGGGTGCAGGCTGAACTTCAGGCTGAAACGCCTCGCTGGCTCGGCCACGTGGTGGCCGGTCAGCCGCATTGTACACTGGTGAATGAGGTTTCAATGCTTCCTCCTCGAGGTGAGGTAGCAACCTGCATTTTGGGTGACTCTTGGAGGGGCGCTCGAGTTCGTATTCCTTGGCCGCAAGGACTTCGGTCCATCTGTCTGCTAGCAAGTCTTGATCATCTTGAAGCTATTGTTGCTTTTTCTTCAGGCTATTTGTTGTGGCCATAAGCCGATGCTTGAAGCGCTCCTGCTCGACGGGATCCTCAGGCACGATGAATTCTTCGTTGTCGAGGCTCACCTCGTCTTCGAAGAGAGGCATGTAATTGCCCTCTTCTGGTTCTCCATCTGTCGCCTGCTCTGCAGGGCTAGCTTGTTCATCCTCCCGCTCTACATCATACTGGAGGGGGTTGTGGTTGTCTTCGGCATTATCTGGAGTTTTATTATCTCCTGTGCCGGTATCACTACTTTTGTTTTGGCGGGACTTAGAGCGGCGCCGCTGACGTCGGCGCTTGGGTTGTTTCTTGGAGGGGTCATCCTCCACTATCTCGTCGCCATTGCCTTCTTTGGGGGTGTCCACCATGTATATATCATATGATGAGGTGGCAGTCCAGCGCCCTATGGGCGGTGGTTCCTGTTCATCTCCTGCATCATTGTCCATACCGTCGATGTCTTCGGAGTCAAAGTTGAGCATGTCGGTTAAATCGTCGACAGTGGCTACTAAGTGGGTGGCGGGCGGGCAGCGAATTTCTTCGTCGTCTGCATCCCATTCTAGACGGACATAGTTCGCCCAAGGCTCCCCCGACAAGGAGAGAGACCTTAATGAATTTAGCACATCGCCGAAAGGTGAGTGCTAAAAATTATCCGCGAAGGTGAACTCCATGATCGGCGCCCAGTCGGATTCGATGGGCACGGATGCAGGCGGCTCGGAATCCGTGGCCGCAAACGAATCCAGTGGTTCGATGAAACAGCTCTCGTAAGGGGTGAAGTCAGTATCCGGCTCTATCACCACTTAGAGTGCGGCCTCCATGGCGGGGTCTATCCCTCCGCTCTTGGATGGCGCGATTTGCTCCGAATTAACGGTCGGAGTAGTTGCCAATGTGATCTCCCGAATATTGTCCGACAGTAGATTTACGTCATGCTCATCGTGACTGTGCGGCGCACCCGGCATGGGCTCGAATTCGTTGAAGATCAAGTCCCCGCGGATGTCGACAGTGTAGTTTAAGTTTCCGAACCTGACCTGATGGCTAGGGGCGTAGCTCTCGATCTACTCCAGATGGCCGAGCAAATTGGCCCGCAGTGCGAAGCCGCCGAATACGAAGATCCGTCCGGGGAGGAAAACCTCATCCTAGACCACATCGTTACCGGTGATCGAAGGAGCCACCAAGCCTTACGGTGACGGCACAGTGGAACTCTCAATGAAAGCACCAATGTCGGTGTCAAAACTGGCGGATCTCGGGTACGGGGTCCCGAACTGTGCGTCTAAGGCGGATGGTAACAGGAGGCAGGGGACACAATGTTTACCCAGGTTCGGGCCCTCTTGATGGAGGTAATGCACTATGTCCTGCTTGATTATTCTTGATGATATGAGTATTACAAGAGTTGATCTACCACGAGATCGTAGAGGCTAAACCCTAGAAGCACGCCTATGGTATGATTATATGTTGTCCTACGGACTAAACCCTCCGTTATATATAGACACCGATGGAGGCTAGGGTTACACAGAGTCGGTTACAAGGGAGGAGATCTACATATCCATATTGCCTAACTTGCCTTCCACGCCAAGGAGAGTCCCATCCGGACATGGGACGAAGTCTTCAATCTTGTATCTTCATGGTCCAACAGTCCGGCCAAAGGATATAGTCCGGCTATCGGGAGACCCCCTAATCCAGGACTCCCTCACCGCCTAACATGGAAGATACAAACAGCCCTAGTTGATACATGAGCAATTCGAGCATACAAAACAGAATAATTATTTGAAGGTTTAGAGTTTGGCACATACAAATTTACTTGGAACGGCGGGTAGATACCGTATATAGGTAGGTATGGTGGAATCATATGGAATAACTTTGGGGTTTATGGAGTTGGATGCACAAGCAGTATTCCCGCTTAGTACAGGTGAAGGCTAGAAAAAGTCTGGGAAGCGACCAGCTAAAGAGCGACAACAGTCATGAACATGCATTAAAATTAATCCACACCGAATGCAAGCATGAGTAGGATATAATCCATCATGAACATAAATATCGTGAAGGCTTTGTTGATTTTGTTTCAACTACATGTGTGAACATGTGCCAAGTCAAGTCACTTAAATCATTCAGAGGAGGATACCACCCTATCATACCACATCACAACCATTTTAATAGCATGTTTGCATGCAAGGTAAACCATTATAAGCTCCTAGCTAATTAAGCATGGCATAAGCAACTATAATCTCTAATTGTCATTGCAAACATGTTTATTCATAATAGGCTGAATCAGGAACGATGAACTAATCATATTTACAAAAACAAGAGAGTTCGAGTTCATACCAGCCTTTCTCATCTCAGTCAGTCCATCATATATCGTCATAATTGCCTTTCACTTGCATGACCAAACGATGTGGATAATAATAATAGTGCGCGTGCATTGGACTAAGCTGGAATCTGCAAGCATTCAATAAACATGAGAGACAAGGCAATATGGGCTCTTTTGTCAGATCAACAATAATGCATATAAGAGCCACTTCAACAATTTAATTGTGGTCTCCTCCTATCGACCCCCAAAGAAAAGAAAAATAAATAAAACTATTTACACGGGAAAGCTCCCAACAAGCAAAAAGAAGAACATGAAATCTCTTTGGGTTTTCCTTTTTTTCATTACTACTACAAGCATGGAAATTAAAACTTAGCTAAAAGCTACAACTATTTTTTTCTTAAGGTTTATCAAACACACAAGAAGAAATCATAAAAAAGGAAATAAACTAGCATGGATGATACAATGAAAAATTATGAGCACCGACATCTAGCAATGAGTGTGTGAACATGAATGTAATGTCGGTGAGAAATACGTACTCCCCCAAGCTTAGGCTTTTGGCCTAAGTTAGTTTATGGCCACGGAAGGCCTGGCGAATATCCATAGTTGTACCTGGGGTCGTACTAAGATGCAGCGGCTATTGCCTCCTGAGCTGCAGCGTGGCGACGAGCGGCCTCCGCCCTCCTCTCGTACTCATCTGCCTCCTCTCTGGTAATAACATATCTTCCTTTTGCCTGATAATCAAAGAAGGAAGGAGTGGGGAGAGTAATACGGACAACATGATGTCTGTCAAAGATTAAGCGATACTGGAGAGGTGATTCATTCCTCTCAACAAACTGGTGGTGAACCATAGCATTAAAGTCTAGGTAAGCAGGAGGCAATTCAATATCATCATTACGGATAGTTACACCAAGAAAATCAGCTAAGCGGGTTGCATAAATTCCACCAAAGAAATCTCCATTAAATCTGTTAAGATGCAACCTACGTGCAACAATGGCTCCCAAATTATAAGATTTATCTCCCAACATAGCACTCCTAAGAATACTGAGGTCAGGGACACACATGTGACATGCCTCATCTTTACCATTAATGCATCTACCTATGAAGAGAGCAAAATAATGTATAGTAGGAAAGTGAATGCCCCCTTTGGTAGCTTGTGTTATATCTCTAGATTCCCCCACAGTTATACTAGCAAGAAAATCTCTAAATTCAGATTTGTGAGGTTCCCTGACACTACCCCATTGTAGAAGTTTGCAAGCAGTGGTAAAATCCTCTAAGTGCATAGTGTAAGAATTTTCATAAAGATTAAACAGGACATTTGGAGAATTACGTGAAGATGAAAATTCAAACCTCCTCACAAAGAAACTAGTGAGATAGTGGTACTGGCGGCATTTTCTGCCTCGAAGCTCACAAGATCAGCGTTATGCAAATATGCATTAAATTCTTCCTTGATTCCCGCTCGATCCATGAAGTCCTCTAAAGGCCATCCACAAGGACGCACTGGAGCGTCTCTTGGTAAATTTTCCTAAGCATATTTCTTCCTCTGAAAAATTTCTGAAATTTTTAGTAACTTCAAGTAAAAGTAAACCAAACTCAACAAAATTGATAGCAACTACTCCTACAAGTTCCTAGAGCCTATATTATGCATCAAAACTACTTGGAACCATATAAATTTGACATGCAAGCTCAAGAACATAGTCACCTAGGCAGCATAAATTTGCAATGAATAAAGCACTAGAACAAAAACTAATTGGACCAATGGAGGAGTCACATACCAAGGAACAATCCCCCCAAGCAGTTTTGTGAGAGGTGCTTTGAGAAAGGAGATCGAAAATCGTAGCAAAATGAGATAGAACTTGTGCTTGAGCTGGATATTCTTGTTTGTGGGAGGAAGGAGTGTGTGGGTGCAGGAATAAGTGGAAGAGGGCCACCGTGGGCCCACGAGGCAGGGGGGCGCGCCCTCCATCTTCGTGGCCAGGCGGATGCCCCCCGTGCTGTGTTCTAGGTGCCAAATATTCTCAAACATTCCAAAAAATTTATATTTAAATTTCAGGGCATTTGGAGAACTTTTATTTTCGGGGTATTTTTATATTGCACGGATAATTCAGATAACAGGCAGAAAATACTATTTTTATTTTATTTAAAATAAATAACAGAAAGTAAAAGGAGGGTACAAAGAGTTGTGTTTTCTAACTTCATCCATCTCATGATCATCAAAAGGAATCCATTAACAAGGTTGATCAAGTCTTGTTAACAAACTCATTCTGAATAACATGGAACCGGAGAATTTTTGAAGAACACTAGGTTACCTCAACGGGGATATGCACATCCTCAATAATAAGAATATCATATTTCTTCTTGACAGTAGGAAGAGGAAATTCAAAACCTCCAAAAATAATCGATGAAAATTTTCCAATAGAGTTGATACTATGAACTTGAGGTTGTTTCCTCGAGAAGTGTACCGTATGCTCATTACATTAACATGAAAAGTGACATTGCCTTTGGTGCAATCAATAAAAGCTCCTGCAGTATTCAAAAAGGGTCTTCCAAGAATAATAGACATACTATCGTCCTCGGGAATATCAAGAATAACAAAGTCCGTTAAAATAGTAACATTTGCAACCACACCAGGCACATCCTCACAAATACAGACATGTATAGCAGTTGATTTATCAGCCATTTGCAAAGATATTTCAGTAGGTGCCAACTTATTCAAATCAAGTCTACGATATAAAGAGAGAGTCATAACACTAACACCGGCTCCAAGATCACATAAAGCAGTTTTAACATAGTTTCTTTTAATGGAGCATGGTATAGTGGGTACTCCTGGTTCTCCAAGTTTCTTTGGCATTCCAACTTTAAAAGTATAATTAGCAAGCATGGTGGAAATTTCAGCTTTCGGTATCTTTCTTTTGTTAGTAACAATATCTTTCATATACTTAGCATAAGGATTCATTTGAAGCATACCAGTTAATCGCATACGCAATAAGATAGGTCTAATCATTTCAGCAAAGCGCTCAAAATCCTCATCATCCTTTTTCTTGGATGGTTTGGGAGGAAAAGGCATGGGTTTCTGAACCCAAGGTTCTCTTTCTTTATCATGTTTCCTAGCAACAAAGTCTTTCTTATCATAACGTTGATTCTTTGATTGTGGGTTATCAAGATCAACAGGAGGTTCAATTTCTATATCATTATCATTACTAGGTTGAGCATCATCATTAACCTTATCATTAACATTATCACTAGTTTCAGGTTCATTACCAGATTGTGTTTTAGCATCAGAAATAGAAATATCATTTGGATTCTCAGGTGTTTCAGCAATAGGTTTACTAGAAGCGTGCAAAGTCCTATCATTTTTCTTTTTCTTCCTTTTAGAAGGACTAGGTGCATCTATATTGTTTCTCTGAGAATCTTGATCAATTCTCTTAGGGTGACCTTCAGGATACAGAGGTTCCTGAGTTATTCTACTAGTTCTAGTAGCCACTCTAATAGCATAATCATTATTCTTACTATTCAATTCATTAAGCAAATCATTTTGAGCTTTAAGTACTTGTTCTACTTGAGTGGTAACCATAGAAGCATGTTTACTAATAAGTTTAAGTTCACCTTTGACATTAGCCATATAATCACCCAAGTGTTCAAGCATATTTGAATTGTATTTCAATTGTCTACCAAAATAAGGATTGAAGTCTTCTTGCTTAACCATAAATTTATCAAACTCATCTAAGCATGGGCTAGCAAACTTAGTAAGAGGGATTTCAGCTTCATCATATCTATAGAGAGAATTTACCTTTACTACATGTGTCGGGTTATCAAGACCATGTGTTTCTTCAATAGGAGATGGATTAAAATTATGCATTTCTTCAATAGGCGGTAAATTAATACCATGTATTTCTTCAATATGAGGTAAATTCTTAACATCTTCAGCTTTAATACCCTTTTCTTTCATAGATTTATTTGCCTCTTGCATATCTTCAGGACTGAGAAATAGAACACCTCTTTTCTTCGGAGTTGGTTTAGGAATAGGCTCGGGAGTTGGCTTAGGAAGTGTCCAATTATTTTCATTTGTCAACATATTATTCAATAGAATTTCAGCTTCATCCGGTGTTCTTTCCCTGAAAACAGAACCAGCACAACTATCCAGGTAATCTCTGGAAGCATCGGTTAGTCCATTATAAAAGATATCAAGTATTTCATTGTTCTTGAGAGGATGATCAGGTAGCGCGTTAAGTAACTTGAGAAGCCTCCCCCAAGCTTGTGGGAGACTCTCTTCTTCAATTTGCACAAAGTTGTATATATCCCTTAAAGCAGCTTGTTTCTTATGAGCATGGAAATATTTAGCAGAGAAGTAATAAATCATATCCTAGCGACTACGCACACAACCAGGATCAAGAGAATTAAACCATATCATAGCATTACCCTTTAATGAGAACGGAAATATTTTAAGGATATAAAAGTAGCGAGTTCTCTCATCTTTAGTGAATATGGTGGCTATATCATTTAATTTAGTAAGATGTGCCACAACAGTTTTAGATTCGTAGCCATGAAAAGGATTAGATTCAACCAAAGTAATTATATCAGGATCAACAGAGAATTCATAATCCTTATCAGTAACACAAATAGGTGAAGTAGCAAAAGTAGGGTCAGGTTTCATTCTAGCATTAAGAGATTGCTGCTTCCATTTAGCTAATAACCTCTTGAGCTCGTATCTATCTTTGCAAGCTAAAATAGCTAAAGCAGCTTCTTTTTCAAAAACATAACCCTCAGGAATAACAGGCGATTCATATTTATTAGGGGGAGAGTCTTCATCATCACTTTCATTAACATTATCAAATTCAATATTTTCATTCTCTCCAACCCTAGCAAGTTGTTCATCAAGAAATTCACTAAGTGGCACAGTAGTATCAAGCATAGAAGTAGTTTCATCATGAGTATCATGCATAGCAGAAGTGGCATCATCAATAACATGCGACATATCAGAACGAAGAGCAGAAGAAGGTTTAGGTGTCACAAGCTTACTCAAAACAGAAGGTGAATCGAGTGGAGAGCTAGATGGTAGTTCCTTACCTCCCCTCGTAGTTGAGGGATAAATCTTGGTTTTTGGATCTCTCAAGTTCTTCATAATGATAAGCAGATATAAATCCCAAGTGACTCAAAGAATAGAGCTATGCTCCCCGGCAACGGCGCCAGAAAATAGTCTTGATAACCCACAAGTATAGGGGATTGCAACAGATTTCGAGGGTAGAGTATTCAACCCAAATTTATTGATTCGACACAAGGGGAGCCAAAGAATATTCTCAAGTATTAGTAGCTGAGTTGTCAATTCAACCACACCTAGAAACTTAATATCTGCAGCAAAGTATTTAGTAGCAAAGTAATATGATAGTAGTGGTAACGATAGCAAAAGGTAATAGTAGCAAAAGTAGTGTTTTTGGTATTTTGTAGTGATGATAGCAATAGCAACAAAAAAGTAAATAAGCGAAGAACAATATATGGAAAGCTCGTAGGCAATGGATCGGTGATAGAGAATTATGCCGGATGCAGTTCATCATGTAACAGTCATAACCTAGGGTGACAAAGAACTAGCTCCAATTCATCAATGTAATGTAAGCATGTATTCCGAATATAGTCATACGTGCTTATGGAAAAGAACTTGCATGACATCTTTTGTCCTACCCTCCCGTGGCAGCGGGGTCCTAATGGAAACTAAGGGATATTAAGGCCTCCTTTTAATAGATTACCGGACCAAAGCATTAACACATAGTGAATACATGAACTCCTTAAACTACATTCATCACCGGGAGTGGTCCTGATTATTGGCACTTCGGGGTTGCCGGATCATAACACATAGTAGGTGACTATAGACTCGCAAGATAGGATCAAGAACTCTGATATATTGATGAAAAACATAATAGGTTCAGATCTGAAATCATGGCACTCGGGCCCTAGTGAAAAGCATTAAGCATAACAAAGTCATAGCAACATCAATCTTAGAACATAGTGGATACTAGGGATCAAACCCTAACAAAACTAGCTCGATTACATGATAGATCTCATCCAACCCATCACTATCCAGCAAGCCTACGTACTCACGCATGGCGGTGAGCATCATGAAATTGGTGATGGAGGATAGTTGATGATGATGATGGCGATGGATTCCCCTCTCCGGAGCCCCGAACGGACTCCAGATCAGCCCTCCCGAGAGGTTTTAGGGCTTGGCGGCGGCTCCGTATCATAAAACGCGATGAATCCTTCTCTCTAATTTTTTTTCTCCCTAAAAGCAAATATATAGAGTTGGAGTTGAGGTCGGAGGAGCTCCAGGGGGCCCACGAGGTAGAGGGGCGTGCCCAGGGGGTAGGCGCGCCCCCCACCCTCGTGGCTAGGGTGTGGGGCCCCTGGTCTTCATCTTTTGCGAGGATTTTTTATTATTTCCAATAGATGTTCTGTGAAGTTTCAGGTCATTCTAAAAACTTTTGTTTCTGCACATAAATAACACCATGGCAATTCTGCTGAAAATAGCGTTAGTCCGGGTTAGTTCCATTCAAATCATGCAAGTTAGAGTCCAAAAAAGGGCAAATGTGTTTGGAAAAGTAGATACGACGGAGACGTATCAGTGTTCTACTACTGCGTTCTTCACCCCCGTGCATGGAGGCCTCCTGGGGGGTTTTATAGGTCAACCCCCCAGGGGTACAATGGTAATGTTACAAGGCCGCGGGGCCGAGTTGTCAGCGTTTTGGAACCCAGTGTTGGGACCCACCGGGTTCCCCGGGCGCGGGGCCCGCCGGGTACGGTGGCACTGTTGGTCGTCTTGTAGATCGTCAGGGCGTGGCCGAGTTGAGTCGGCTACACTGGCGCTCTGTCAGGTCGCAGCTTGTTGGCGTCATGGGTGACGACGGGTGCACTATTGTCATGCCGAGCTTGGTTAGTGGGTAGGTGGGGGCACTGTTGCCTCGTCCGGCTGACCAGAGGCATGGGCAGGACACTATGGCTTCAGTCATTAGTTGGTGGCGACTCGTCCCATCGTACGGCTGTGATGGGACGGCTGCTGACCCTTGGCCAGGTTGAAGTACATGCCAAGGGGAGTTGGCATGTTGGGTAAGTCTTGGTGCGCTGGGTTTGGCCGCCTTTGGCTAGCTTGTTGGAGAAGTCTTGCGGATTAGGCCGGGTTGAGGGGGCTTGGTCGGGTCGAGCGACCCGGCCGAGCGCGAGCCATCTTGAGGGGCGATGGCGGCCCCATTGTTTTTTCAAAGGATCCGGGTTCCGTTACCTGCCCGGGGTCCATCCCCCCGACAGTAGTCCCCGAAGCTGTGAACGTCCATCGTCTTTGGTTGGAAGGGCCTTCGCAGTTTCCCCTTTGAAGGAGGTGAATCTTGAGGCCGCCAGGTCCGGCAACACCCACTGTGTGCCGGCTTCCGGAAGCCGGATTGCGTCATCTTGATAGCGACAGGAAACCGAGGAGTCCGCCGAATCTTGGAGACAATCTTTCGGGCCTCGCGCGGGTGCCATGTGGCGTCCGGGAGCTGGAGGGGCCTGATAGGCCACGCGCGCGATAGGACAGGGCGATGCACAGTAGCCCGGGGCCGCATGCCCACGGCCCATGCACATGGATTTATTGCGGCGTCCATGAGTTGGTTGCCATTATCTAGGCAGTTATTGCGCATGTACGTGCACAATTATTGGGGGGAGTGGGGGAGGCGTGCACAAATGATCCCAGTTCCCCATGTTTGAACCGTGGCTTATAAATCGAGTCGAGGGAGGGGGCGGTGGCAACCATTCGCACCCGCGCCCTCCTGCCTTCGTCTTCCTTCTTCTGCTGCTTGAGAACACCGCGTGGTGCGACGCCTGCTGCCTCGAGTAGAGCCTTGCGGTCGGCTTCTTCTTCTTCTTCTTCCTCTTCTCTTGCTTTTGTGTTGATGGCGCTGCCGTCGGGCTCGTGGATGGGCTCGACCGTCACCCTTGAGGACATCGCCCAGCTCTGCGGCACTAGGCGCATGGCGTCGGAGATGGAGGTCGCCGTGCGCCCGCCGTGGGCCGAGCGAAAGCTGCAGTCCGAGGACATGGAGAGGGTCGTCTTCTTCCCACACTTTGAGCGCGGGTTCGGGCTTCCTGCGAGCGGCTTCTTCCGCGACTTCCTAGAGTTCTTCGCGCACCAGCCTCATCATCTGGGCACCAGCGCCATCGTGCAGCTGTCCGGCTTCGTAACCCTCTGCGAGGGGTACCTGGGTGTCGAACCTTCGATCGACCTCTGGGTACGCTTCTTCTCCTTGAAGCAGCAGGGGCCGAGGGCCTGGGAGATGTCGGAGTGCGGGGCTGCCGTCATCTCGAAGCGGTCGGGCGCTGTCGGGGTATGGGGTCCCGGCAAACTCTTAAGGTTTGAACACTGGGGTGCGCGCGAAGTCTTTCCCTTCAACAGATCTACGCTCTACCTTGCTAGGATCTCGCGGACGAACTCACAACATAGATGGACACAGGGTTTATACTGGTTCGGGCCACCGTTGTGGTGTAATAGCCTACTCTAGTGTGGTTGTGGTGGATTGCCTCTTGGGATGATGATGAACCATACAAGGGAAGAACGGCCTCCTGAGGTTGAGGCGTTCTTGAGCTCGGTGAGCTTGTGTGTGAGGTGGTCTCTCTCGAGCTAAGATGATATCGTCCTATCTCTCTCCCTTAGCCCCCTCTCCACTGTGGTGGCTAGTCCTATTTATAGAGGCCTTGGTCCTCTTCCCAAATATCGAGCGGGAAGGGAGCCAACAATGGTGGGCTAATTTGAAGGGGGCAGCTAGTACAAGCTATCCTGACAAAAGTAGTCTTCGCCTACACAAAGTTCTAGTGGTGACGCTATTCTGGGCTCCACAGTGACCTCCTTCTTGCAGTCCATGGTCTTGGTCTTGTTGCACCAAAATGGCAACCTTTGCCTGAGGCCTCGGTACTCCGCGGCTGCGCTTGCCCCCTTTGCACCAAAGAGGAAACAAGGATGCTGTGCGCGCTGGCGCCCGCCTGGTGTCGATCGTCACAGCTCACGTCACGAGAGCCTCGTGAGGTTTGCCTCACCTTGATATCTTCGCTCCTCGTGAGCCTGCCTAGCTAGGCCACTCCAGAGGAGGTCTTGCATCGTCCGCCTCGCGAGGCTTGGCCCCTCGGGAGGGTCTTGGGTGCTTTGTTGGTGAAGATGGGCCGTACGGCCTACTAGCTCAGCCACACCGCGGGCCGCAGGTAGGCAAGTCTGGGGACCCCCATTCCCAGAACGCCGACGGTAGCCCCGGGGCCCAAGGTGCGCGCGGGCTTGGCTTCGCGGCGAAGCCAAGGGTCAAGCTCGAAGCACCGCGGGCCCCAAAAGCCTGCGGCCTTGGTTGACGCGTGGCGGTTGATTGGACATGGGCGTCTCCGCTTCCCCACGCTATCTTGACAACTGCACGACTTGACAAGTCCTTGTGACATGCAAGGGAAACCATCATTACCTGCGATCATGGGGGACGCCGGTTGGCCTTCTCTTGCTATAAATGGGGAGGGGGCGGAGCCCCCGTTGCCAATCTCTTCCTTGCTTGCTTCCTCCTTATTGCTCCATTGCTTGCAGTGCCTCCGATGGAGCCTCAAAGGAAGTTTTCTGCCGCCGACAAGGGCAAAGCTCCTCGCGAGGGCCCTGGTCTGGTTCCCCGGTGCCCAAGCGCGGTTGCAGCCGCCCGCGCAAGCACGCTGGGACCCCCGCCGTGGCCCACTGTCGAGGCGGCGCCACGGCACGCGGAGGGGGCCGTCCCAACCGTGGTGGTCCAGTCGACGGGGGGAGGTGCGCGATGGTGGCGAGGCCTCCCTACCCGTGCTTCCATTCAGCGGAGGCATCAGCGGAGTTCGTTGTTTGGTCAGAAAACCCGGCCGACAACTGGCTCCAGCTTCTGCGCTTCTTTGTCGCTGAGTTGCCGGCCCCTGGTCCAGGGGGGCTCTGGTTGTAGGCGGATGGTTGCTGCAGCAAGGGCTCCTGGGTTGCGGTCGAGACTTCTGCCGCGGGCAACATAGCCCTGGCCCACGGCTGGCAGACGTTCGCCCGTGCACGCGGCCTGGGCAGGCGGTGCACGCTCCACTTCAAGTATGACGGCAGGTCGACCCTCTTCGTGAGGGTGTTCGAGGAAGATGGCTGCTGCGCCGGATGCTGCCCCGAGATGAACGCTGGCGAAGAGGTGCTCGGCCTTGGCGACGGTCATGACGAGGGTGAGGGCGAGCCTGCCCTCAGCGGCGACTGCATCTCCTCCAGCTTCGGCGGCTCTCCCTCCCACGATAGTTCCAGCAGTAGTGGCCACGATTAGCCACCGCGCCGCCGCACTCGCTTCAAAGGAGGCAGTGGGTCATCTCGTCGCCGCGCCTCCGGGAAGCGCGAGGAGGGATCTGGCTAGGCTTGGGCGTCGCTAAGGGCCTGCCCCTGCAGATTGTTGAAACGCCGTTGTAAATGCCCAGGATGCGGCTATATCTCCCACGTGTCGAAGCACGACTTAGAGGCATAACCGCATTGTAAGCAATGTCGCAAGTGAGGTAATCTTCACAACAACCCATGTAATGAATAAGGGAAAAAAGGTACATAGTTGGCTTACACTCGCCACATCACACAATAGCATAAATAACATTACATTCATCCAGATACACTCAAGGTCCGACTACGGAACCAAAATAAAGAACAACCCCAAATGCGACAAAGTCCCCGAACGCCCCAACTGGGCACCACTACTGATCGTCTGGAAAGGAAATGTAGTATCGTCCTGAGTCCTCATCGAACTCCCACTTGAGCTCAGTCGAATCACCTAGAGCGGTATCATCGGTCCCTGCATCTAGTTTTGGAAGTAATCTATGAGTCACAGGGACTCAGCAATCTCACACCCTCACGATCAAGACTATTAAAGCTTATAGGAAGGGTAAAAGGTATGATGTGGAGCTGCAGCAAGCGACTAGCATAAATGGTGGCTAACATACGCAAATGAGAGCGGGAAGAGAAGGCAAAGGCATGGTCGAGAACCTACGATCAAGAAGTGATCCTAGAACAACCTATGATCAAGAATAACACAAGACTAGGTTCTCTTCCCGGACTCCGCCGAAAAGAGACCATCACGGCCACACACTCTGTTGATTCATTTTAATTAAGTTATGTTTAAGGTTTTCTACAACCGGACATTAACAAATTACCATCTGCCCATAACCGTGGGACGACTTTCGAAAGTTTAAATCCCTACAGGGCAGTCCCAACTTAGCCCATCACAAGCTCTCACGGTCAATGAAGGATATTCCTTCTCCCAAGACTATCCGATCAGACTCGGAATCCCGGTTACAAGACATCTTGACAATGGTAAAACTAAACCAGCAAAGCCACCCGAATGTGCCGATAAATCCTGATAGGAGCTGCACATATCTCGTTCACAGGGCACACCGGATTGGCCAAGGTTCCGGTAGGCCAGCCCAGAGTTGCCCCTGGTGGCCACCGGCAGCTGACAGGTTGTACCAACACTCAGAGGAGCACTGGCCCCGGGGGTTTAAATAAAGATGCCCCTTGAGTCCGCGGAACCCAAGGGAAAAAGAGGCTAGGTGGCGAATTGTAAAACCAATGTTGGTCATTGCTGGAGGAGTTTTATTCAAGGCGAACTGTCAATGGGTTCCCATTATAACCCAACCGTGTAAGGAACGCAAAATCAAGGAACAAAACACCGGTATGATTGAAACTAGGGCGGCAAAGATTGAAGTGATTTCGAGGGTATGGTCATCTTGCCTGCAAAGTTCTCCGAGTTGACGTTAGCTTGATCCTCGTAAGCGTACTCAACGGGCTCCTGGATCACGTACTCGTCTCCCAGCTCTACCCAAATCAAGAACAACAAGCATTGGGAGACACAATCAACCACGTGCAATGCACAAACAACATGATGCAAAACATGGCATGATATGCGGGATGCGATATGCGATGCATATGCATGTTTCGGAAAGGAAAGATTGAACCTGGCCTCAACATGGAAAACCAAGAGTGCCACTGGAAAGAGGAGTTGATTTCGATCGAAATCGATATAAAGATTGCCGGAATTGGATGCACGGTTTGGAAATGACAAGCAAAACAAATATGGCACTGATCGGTGATTAACAGCACAAGGCCATCTAAATGCATCGAGAACAACATGCTACAACACTCTAACATAGCAACAAAATACATGGCAGGGATCCACTCAAGATTCTTGACAAAAGATGAACACTGAGCTACGGCTAATTCACTCAATAGCAGGTTCAAACAAGCATGGCAAAAGTGCAAAAGATATCAGGTTTCAGACTTAGTGAACTTAACAGCATGTCAGGAATTTAACATCAGGAAGCAATGTTTAGAGCAAGATAACAACATGCTACAGGAACATATCATGGCAAAGCAAGGCATGGCATGAAGCTACTCAAAGCATACAACAAAAGTACCTACTGACCATAAGCCAAAAGGGATCGGAAAAAACAATGGCAACCATGTGAACATATCAATTAACGTTAACAGATTCAGACTTAGTGAAAAACTGGAACATGGCAAAACAGACATTAAGTAGGCATGTTTACGAGGTCGATGCACTCACCACAAAGCATTGCATGATAAACTAAGCATACTGCCAGCAAGTAGACATGGCATAGAAGCTAGACATGGCAAGAACAAGAACATAGCATGCATGGATCAACTATAACAAGCTCGGCAAAAATGCTTAACATGTAAACATTCTGCCAGGAACATTTTATAGCAAAAGTAGAGCTCGATTGACTCAAGCTAGGGTGCTCCATAATTGCAAAAAAAGACATGGATGGATAGAGCACCACAATATCTACAAAACATCCTTACTGATCATGCTCAAAAGAGACACGAATCACTCGGTAGCAACATGAACACATGGCATAAAAATATAGACAGGGCAAAGACTTGGAATATTTCTAAGTCCCTGAAATCAGCAACATAAAGTAAGCTACTTTGCATGCTTGTGCTAGTCACCACAGAGATCACAAAAATACATGGCATACACCACTGTAAAGATGGCATGGCATACTTCAAATCACATGTAGGGCTCAAGTTCATAGGAGGCACACATCAATCATGGCAAAAATGACAAATATCCAATTACTGATATGAATCTGAAACTAACAGAACCTAGCACTCTTCCAATAGCATTTAGGGCATCAATATGAGCTCAAATGAACAAGATGCAACGAGATGAAATGAAGTACTCGTCGAGACGAACATTTCGATATGCTACACGCGCAAAACGGAGCCACGGATGGAGAGTTATGGCATGATGAGCATATGCAAAAAATACTGGAAAATTAGGTCAAAAGTCAACCCGAGATCCAGATCTGGATCGTTTACTGTAGCATCTCGTGACCCGAGGTTCACCGGCCGGAGTCACTGTTCATCAGGGACGGCGCCGGAGCTCGGGGGAGAGGAAGGAGTGGTCGCCGGAAGAAGGAGGCCGACGGAGGAGCTCGCCGGAGCACCGGGCGGCGAGGTTGCGATGGCGACCGTGGGCGCAGCACCGGAGCTGAGGGCGCGGCGTACGGCGATGGCGTGCGGCGGCGCCGACCGGTGCTGACCGGAGCAGAGGAGGGAGCGGGCGGGGGGCGCTGCGGCCATGCGCGGGGAGGGCGGCGCGCGGGCGATGGGCCGCGAGGGCCCGAAGCGGGCTTCGCGGGCCTCGGGCAGCGGCGGGTCGACGGGATGATGTGTCACGCCCAGATTGGGCGCGGGGGCGGTGGCGGCTTTGTCCGGCGGCGACGGACGTGTCCGGCCGCGCGGAGGGGAAGAGGACTAGGTCTAGGGTTGGAAATGACCCGAAATTTCGGGGGAGAAGGCCTTTTTACAGGTAGGAGGAGCTAGGAGGCTCCAAATTGAGCATGGTTTGCGGCCACGCGATCATGATCGAATGGCCCAGATGATGGAATGGGTTTAGGTGGGTTTTGGGCCACTTTGGAGGGGTGTTGGGCTGCAACACACACGAGGCCTTTTCGGTCCCTCGGTTAACCATTGGAGTATCAAACGAAGTCTAAATGGTACGAAACTTGACAGACGGTCTACCGGTAGTAAACCAAGGCTGCTTGGCAAGTCTCGGTCCAATCTGAAAATGTTTAATACCCGCACACGAAAAGAGGTAGAAGGGGACACCGGAGGACATAGGAGCGCCGGAATGCAAAATGGACAACAGGGAAAATGCTCGGATGCATGAGACGAACACGTATGCAAATTCAATGCACATGATGACATGATATGAGATGCATGACAAAGACAAAACAACACGAAGACAAAAACCCGACGACGAGGAAATAACATAACTTAGTGCCAGAAATGCCAAGAGTTGGAATACAAATATGGCAGGTTACATACGGGGTGTTACAGCCGCTTTGTTTGGTTTTTTCCTTTCTTTCCTTGCACCAAAAAATGAAACCAGTATGGGCCCAGAGGGGCATGTATCGAACTATGGTTCTTGGTTAATGCAATGTGCGAGTTATTCCCATGCCATGTTGTTATTTTGCGCAGAGATAACCTAACCTGGCGTGTTTGGGACGCCCCTTCCTTCACGAGATATCTACGTTTGCTTAGGGACTGCAAGAATTTGTTAGGGGTGTGCTAGAGGATTTTTCCATTCACCCGAACCTTGACTTGGCGCTTTGCATCGCGGTACCCGAGGGGCACGGATTTAGGAGAGTTGCGCCAGCTTCCAGGCTCGAACGAGGGTGACTCGCGAGAAGGCAGAGAGAAGGAAAAGCTCGTGAGGGCACCTGCCTAGCCCCCTCGTGAGGTATGCGAGAGAGAGATCACGGGTAAACTAGAGCCAAAAAACGCGGTAAAAGGTGAAGGAACCAAATCAGCAAGGAACGCCAAAAGGCAAACTCGATTAAGGAAAAGCAAGCCAACTATGAAAAGCAAATGAAAAGCCATGTCCGGCACCTAATCTAGTCTTCCAGTCTTCTCACCAACGTGGAGCTAAGTGCTGTCCACTAGGCATGGGAGGGAGCCCTAGGGCCTGAGGCTGGCGCTCCTGAGACTCCGGGGCATGTACAGCCCCAACTCATTATTACGTGAGAGTGTCACGGGCGGCGATTCTTCACAGGCATCGGGCCTTGCTTCTCAGGCTCTGGACCTTGCTTCTCAGGCTCTGGGCCTTGCTTCTCAGGCTCTGGGCCTTGCTTCTTAGGCTCTGGGCCTTGCTTCTCAGGCTCCGGGCCTTGCTTCTCAGGCTCTGGGCCTCTCTTCATGGGTATAACTTCCGGAGGTGTTGGATGTTCCAGGCATTTTGATGGGTGTCCCCTCTTGCGTCTCCAAGCGCACGGCGCCAGGCCTGGCGATATGAACGACCCTGAACGGGCCCTCCCACATGGGTGAGAGCTTGTGCAAGTCTTCCCTAGAGAGGACCCGCCTCTAGACCAGGTCACCCGTCTCGAGCGTCCTGGAGCAAATGTTGCGGCAGTGGTAGCGCCGCAGCGCTTGCTGGTACCTTGCCGCCCATAATGCAGCTTCGCGACGTCGTTCCTCCCTAGCATGATATCCATCCCCGGCATGGCGTCCTGCTGCATTTCGTCGAACGCCAGGACCCGTGCGGAGTGATGCCTGACCTTGTGAGGGAGGACTGCTTCAGCTCCGTAGACGAGGAAGAACGGAGTCTCGCCCGTTTGGCTTGGTAGCGATGGTGCGGATGGACCACAACACGGACTGGAGCTCGTCGTGCCAGCCCCTGCTGCAGGCCTCCAGCTTCTTCTTGAAGGTCATGGTCTTGAGGGCCCTCAGGACCTCAGCGTTGGCGCGCTCGGCCTGACCATTGCTCCTGGGGTGGGCTACAGAAGCGTAGCAGATCTGCGTTCCAAGGTTAGCACAGTAGGTTTTAAAGAGGTTACTAGTGAACTGCGAGCCGTTATCTGTGATGATGCGGTTGGGGACCCCGAAGCAGCTCACAAGGCACTTGATGAACTTGACGGCAGAGCCGGCTGGAATGGTTCGGACGACTTCCACCTCTGCCCACTTAGTGAACTTATCGATGGCGACGTAGAGATAGCGGTAGCCCCCTGGCGCTCGCGGGAACGAGCCTAGGATGTCCAGCCCCTAGACCGCGAATGGCCACGTGAGCGGGATGGTTTGGAGGCCCTGAGCAGGCTGATGGATTTGCATGGCGTGGAATTGGCAAGCTTCGCAGGATTTCACCAGGCCGGCTGCATCGTTAAGTGTTGTAGGCCAATAGAATCTGCTGCGAAAGGCCTTGCCGATGAGGGTCTGTGATAACGAGTGATGTCCATAGTCCCCGTTGTGTATGTCAGTCAGCAGCTCCCTCCCTTGATCACTGGAGATGCAGCACAACATGACGTCGTTCGGTCATTTCCTGTACAACTTGCCGCCTTGAATGCAGTATGCCGTGGCCTATCGGGACACGCACTCCGCGTCCTCTTCTTTCTCCAGAAGTGTCCCGTGCATCAGGTACTCCCTGAACTCCTTGGTCCAGCACTCCTCCTGGGGCTCAAGCACCAAGAGAAGCCGAACTCATGAGGTTGGGCCGCAATATGGGGCTCCCGAGGCCGGGGGCTGAGGGAGCTCCTCTCGAGGCTGAGTCGTGCTTGAAAGAGGCGGCGTAGCTGACGGCTTGAAGAGCCGCTCTTCGAAGATGCTGGGCTCCTGCGGTTGCCGCTTGGATGCTCTCTTGGCGATGTCGTCGGCTTCCTTGTTGGTGCCTCGAGGCACGTGCTACAGCTCCAAGCCTGCGAACTGCTTTTCCATTTTGCGCACCTTAGCAAGGTAGGCCTCCATGTGCTTGTCCTTTGGCTCGTACACTAGGTTGGAGAAGTTGACGAGGAGCTGCGAGTCGCCCTTGACGGTAAGGCGTCTCACCCACATAGCCGTCGCAGCCTTCAGGCCGGCTATGAGGCCCTCGTATTCTGCTATATTGTTATAGACCTTCTCACCGTGCTGAAAGCAGAGTTGCACGGCGTAGCAAAGCTTGTCTTGAGTGGGCGAGATGAGCACTGGTCCAGCCCCCGTGCCTTGGTGCGCAAAGGCGCCATCAAAATACATGACCCAGCCGTCTGGCGCCTCGCTTCCTGGGGAAGTGGACCGGTCTTCTCCTTCCTCAAGAGCCGGGGCATTTGTCCATTCTTCCACAAAATCAGCAAGCACGGCTACCTTGATGACCCTGGTGGTGCTAAACCCCAGCTGAAATTCTTGCAGCTCAATGTTCCATTCAGCGACCCTTCCGGCTGAGTTTGGGCTCCTGAGTATCCTCTCTAGCGGCTCAGACGAGACGACCTTGATGGGGTGCCCTTGGAAGTAGTGTCGCAGCTTGCACGAGGCCACCAAAAGTGCGAGCAAGAGATTTTGCGGCATGGGGTAGCGCGCCCTCGCATCCCGCAGTACAGTGCTGACGAAGTACACTGGGTGCTCGATGAGGGCTGGTACACCGTTGAGTCTCAGGTCCCGCGTAGATTGCGGCATATCCCGAGGGGATGGGTCTCCTGAGACCTGACCGCCCTCGGGAGACTTCGCGATGTTGCTCTGCTGAGCTAGGTCTTCCGCCGCTGATGGCTTCGCTGGTTCACGGGATGTACGTTGGGGCACACCTTTAGATGATGCTGGATTACCTCTCTCGGGACCCCTGCCAGTTGATCGGGCTCCCATGCGAATATCTCCTTGTTCGCGCGCAAGAACCTCACCAAAGCTTCTTCTTGCCCCGGGTTAAGGCCGGTTCCTATGGTGAAGGTGGCTCCTGAAGACCCATCCTCATTGACCGGCACCTGCTTGGTCTCTGCCTTGTCTTGGGTGAACATCTGCTTTGTTTTGGTGGGCGCGGCCTCCTTGGCCTCCAGCGCACAGGCGCCAGCCGGCTGCGCTACTACCGCGGTCTTGAAGGAGAGCTTGAGCGCCATCACGGCCTCCTTAGCGTCCCCTTGGATGGTGAGGACGCCCTTGCTCCCTGGCATCATCATGAGGTTGTAGGTCGGGTGAGTTACCGCCATGAACTGAGCAAGGGCCGGGTACCCGAGGATGGCATTGTACGGGAGACCGATGCGGGCGATGTCGAAGTCCACCAGCTCGGTGCAATATTTATCCCCCGTGCCAAAGGTGACAGGGAGGCGGATCTGCCCCAAGGGTGAGTAGCTCCACCGCCCACCCCTGTGAAGGGCTTGCTGAGGCCGAACCGTTGGAGCGGCGCATGAAGAAGGCTAAAAGCTTCCAGGCAGAGCAGGTTGAGACCAGCGCCACCGTCGATGAGGGTCTTGGTGACAGCCACGTTGCAAATGGTGGGCGTGCAGAGCATCGGAAGCATCCTTGAGCCGACGGTGGAGCCGGGGCGGTCTTCCGAGTCGAAGGTGAGGTCGGCTTCCGGCGCGGCCCAACCCGGCAGAGCCCCTAGGCGCTTGCAGGCGGCCCCAATCTGGCGGAAGAAAGGCTTGACATGGCGATCTAAAGGAGGTGATTGGGAGCCACCCAGCAGTGTCGCGACTGCGTGGTGTGCCGGTGCCGCGTAACGTGCAGTGAAGAGGTCACGGAGTTCCCCCCAGGACATCACCGTGGATCCCGGGAGGCCGAGCAGCCAGGCGCGCGGCTCGCCGGCGAGGGCCAGGGGGAACAAGTTTGCCATGATCTTGTCGTCACCTCCGGCTTCGAGGACGGCCTCCTCGTACGCTAGCAGGAAGAGCACCGAGTCTTCCGCGCCGTCGTAACGCGGCGGCATCTCCGGCCTGAGCTTGACCGGCCACTGCACACGCCGGAGAGCGGGGGCCAGGGCTCGTTACCCAGACTCCCTACTGCTGGCGTCGACCGAGGAGGTCGGCGGCGAGGTACCTGTCATGGGAGCGCGGTGCGGCGGTATGGGGCGCTGGTTGATGGAGAAAAGCTCCGGCGCACCCCTACCTGGCGCGCCCAATGTCGGGGTATGGGGTCCCGGCAAACCCTTAAGGTTCGAACACTCGAGTGCGCGCGAAGTCTTTCCCTTCAATCGATCTACGCTCTAGCTTGCTAGGATCTCGCGGACGAACTCAACGAACTCACAACACATATGGACACAGGGTTTATACTGGTTCGGGCCACCATTGTGGTGTAATACCCTACTCCAGTGTGGTGGTGGTGGTGGATTTCCTCTTGGGCTCATGATGAACCATACAAGGGAAGAACGTCCTCCTCAGGTTGAGGCATTCTTGAGCTCGGTGAGCTTGTGTGTGAGGTGGTCTCTCTCGAGCTAAGATTGTTGGGGAACGTAGTAATTTCAAAAAATTTCCTACGCACACGCAAGATCATGGTGATGCATAGCAACAAGAGGGGAGAGTGTTGTCTACGTACCAACGCAGACCGACTGCGGAAGCGATCACACAACGTAGAGGAAGTAGTCGTACGTCTTCTTCCCGATCCGATCGATCCAAGCACCGTTACTCCGGCACCTCCGAGTTCTTAGCACACGTTCAGCTCGATGACGATCCCCGGGCTCCGATCCAGCAAAGCTTCGGGGAGGAGTTCCGTCAGCACGACGGCGTGGTGACGATCTTGATGTACTACCGACACAGGGCTTCGCCTAAGCACTGTAACAGTATGATCGAGGTGGAATTTGGTGGCAGGGGGCACCGCACACGGCTAAGGAACGATCTCAAGGATCAACTTGTGTGTCTTGGGGTGTCCCCTGCCCCCGTATATAAAGGTTGGAGGGAGGGGGGCTGGCCGGCCAAAGAGAGGGAGGCGCAGGAGGAGTCCTACTCCTACCGGGAGTAGGACTCCCCCCTCCAATCGTAGTCCAACTAGGAATCCTTTAAAGGGGAGAGAAAGAGAGGTGGCCGGCCCCTCTCCTAGTCCTAATAGGACTAGGGAGAGGGGGGAGGCGCAGACCTATGTGGGCTGCCCTCTCACCTTTCCACTAAGGCCCATGTTGGCCCATTTGGCTCTCGGGGGGTTCCGGTAACCCTCCCGGTAATCCGGTAAAATCCCGATTTCACCCGGAACACTTCCGATGTCCAAACATAGGCTTCCAATATATCAATCTTTACGTCTCGACCATTTCGAGACTCCTCGTCATGTCCGTGATCTCATCCGGGACTCCGAACAACCTTCGATACATCAAAATGCATAAACTCATAATAACTGTCATCGTAACGTTAAGCGTGCGGACCCTACGGTTCGAGAACAATGTAGACATGACCGAGACACATCTCCGGTCAATAACCAATAGCGGGACCTGGATGCCCATATTGGCTCCTACATATTCTACGAAGATCTTTATCGGTCAGACCGCATAACAACATACGTTGTTCCCTTTGTCATCGGTATGTTACTTGCCCGAGATTCAATCGTCGGTATCCAATACCTAGTTCAATCTCGTTACTGGCAAGTCTCTTTACTCGTTCCGTAATACATCATCCCACAACTAACTCATTAGTTGCAATGCTTGCAAGGCTTAAGTGATGTGCTTTACCGAGAGGGCCCAGAGATACCTCTCCGACAATCGGAGTGACAAATCCTAATCTCGAAATACGCCAACCCAACATCTACCTTTGGAGACACCTATAGTACTCCTTTATAATCACCCAGTTACGTTGTGACGTTTGGTAGCACCCAAAGTGTTCCTCCGGCAAACAGGAGTTGCATAATCTCATAGTCATAGGAACATGTATAAGTCATGAAGAAAGCAATAGCAACATACTAAACGATCGTGTGCTAAGCTAATGGAATGGGTCATGTCAATCAGATCATTCAACTAATGATGCGACCTCGTTAATCAAATAACAACTCTTTGTTCATGGTTAGGAAACATAACCATCTTTGATTAACGAGCTAGTCAAGCAGAGGCATACTAGTGACACTCTGTTTGTCTATGTATTCACACATGTATTATGTTTCCGGTTAATACAATTCTAGCATGAATAATAAACATTTATCATGATATAAGGAAATAAATAATAACTTTATTATTGCCTCTAGGGCATATTTCCTTCAGTCTCCCACTTGCACTAGAGTCAATAATCTAGTTCACATCGCCATGTGATTTAGCAGCAATAGTTCACATCACCATGTGATTAACACCCATAGTTCACATCGTCATGTGACCAACACTCAAAGGGTTTACTAGAGTCAGTAATCTAGTTCACATCTCTATGTGATTAACACCCAAAGAGTACTAAGGTGTGATCATGTTTTGCTTGTGAGATAATTTTAGTCAACGGGTCTGTCACATTCAGATCCTCAAGTATTTTGCAAAATTCTTTGTCTATAATGCTCTGCAAGGAGCTACTCTAGCTAATTGCTCCCACTTTCAATATGTATCCAGATTGAGACTTTTAGATTCATCTAGATCAGTGTCAAAAACTTGCATCGACGTAACCCTTTACGGCGAACCTTTTTGTCACGTCCATAATCGAGAAACATATCCTTATTTCACTAAGGATAATTCTGACCGCTGTCCAGTGATCTACTCCTAGATCACTATTGTACTCCCTTTCCAAATCAGTGCAGGGTATACAATAGATCTGGTACATAGCATGGCATACTTTATAGAACCTATGAATGAGGCATAGGGAATGGCTTTCACTCTCTTTCTATCTTCTGCCGTGGTCGGGCTTTGAGTCTTTACTCAACTTCACACCTTATAATACAGGCAAGAACTCTTTCTTTGACTGCTCCATTTTGAACTACTTCAAAATCTTGTCAAGGTATGTACTCATTGAAAAAACTTATCAAGCGTCTTGATCTATCTCTATAGATCTTGAAGCTCAATATGTAAGCAGCTTCACCGAAGTCTTTCTTTGAAAAACTCCTTTCAAACACTCCTTTATGCTTTACAGAATAATTCTACATTATTTCCGATCAATAATATGTCATTCACATATACTTATCAGAAATGTTGTAGTGCTCCCACTCACTTTCTTGTAAATACAGGCTTCACCGCAAGTCTGTATAAAACTATATGCTTTGATCAACTCATCAAAGCGTATATTCCAACTCCGAGATGCTTGCACCAGTCCACAGATGGATCGTTGGAGCTTGCACATTTTGTTAGCACCTTTCGGATTGACAAAACCTTCTGTTGCATCATATACAACTCTTCTTTAATAAATCCATTAAGGAATGCAGTTTTGTTTATCCATTTGCCAGATTTCATAAAATGCGGCAATTACTAACATGATTCGGACAGACTCGAGCATAGATACGAGTGAGAAGCTCTCATCGTAGTCAACACCTTGAACTTGTCGAAAACCTTTTGCGACAATTCTAGCTTTGTAGATAGTAACACTACTATCAACGTCCGTCTTCCTCTTGAAGATCCATTTATTCTCAATTGCTTGCCGATCATCAGGCAAGTCAACCAAAGTCCATACTTTGTTCTCATACATGGATCATATCTCAGAATTCATGGCTTCAAGCCACTTTGCGGAATCTGGGCTCACCATCGCTTCTTCATAGTTCGTAGGTTCATCATGATCTAGTAGCATGACTTCCAGAAAAGGATTACCGTACCACTCTGGCGCGGATCTTACTCTGGTTGATCTACGAGGTTCAGTAGTATCTTGTTCTGAAGTTTCATGATCATCATCATTAGCTTCCTCACTAACTGGTGTAGGTGTCACAGAAACAGTTTTCTGTGATGTGCTACTTTCCAACAAGGGAGCAGGTACAGTTACCTCGTCAAGTTCTACTTTCCTCCCACTTACTTCTTTCGAGAGAAACTCCTTCTCCAGAAAGTTTCTGAATTTTAGCAACAAAAAGTCTTGCCTTCGGATCTGTGATAGAAGGTGTATCCAATAGTTTCCTTTGGATATCCTATGAAGACGCACTTCTCCGATTTGAGTTTGAGCTTATCAGGATGAAACTTTTTCATATAAGCATCGCAACCCCAAACTTTAAGAAACGACAGCTTAGGTTTCTTGCCAAACCATAGTTCACATGGTGTCGTCTCAACGGATTTAGATGGTGCCCTATTTAACGTGAATGCAGCTGTCTCTAATGCATAACCCCAAAACGATAGTAGTAGATCGGTAAGATACATCATAGATTGCACTATATCCAATAAAGTACGGTTATGACGTTCGGACACACCATTATGCTGTGGTGTTCCATGTGGCATGATTTTGTGAAACTATTCCACATTGTTTTAATTGAAGACCAAACTCGTAACTCAAATATTTTACCTCTGCGATCATATCGTAGAAACTTTTATTTTCTTGTCACGATGATTTTCCACTTCACTCTGAAATTCTTTAAACTTTTCAAATGTTTCAGACTTATGTTTCATCAAGTAGATATACTCATATCTGCTCAAATCATCTGTGAAGATCAGAAAATAATGATACCTGTCGCGAGCCTCAATATTCATCGGACCACATACATCAGTATGTATGATTTCCAATAAATCTTTTCTCGCTCCATTGTTCCGGAGAACAGCGTTTTAGTCATCTTGCCCAAAAGGCATGGTTCGCAAGCATCAAGTGATTCATAATCAAGTGATTCCGAAAGCCCATCAGCATGGAGTTTCTTCATGCGCTTTATACCAATATGACCTAAACAGCAGTGCCACAAATAAGTTGCACTATCATTATTAACTTTGCATCTTTTGGTTTCAATATGTGTATCACTACGATCGAGATTCAACGAACTTGTTTCATTGGGTGTATGACCATCGAAGGTTTTATTCATGTAAACAGAACAACAATTATTCTCTGACTTTAATGAATAACCATATTGCAATAAACATGATCAAATCATATTCATGCTCAACGCATACACCAAATAACACTTATTTAGGTTCAACACTAATCCCGAAATTATAGGGAGTATGCGATGATGATCATATCAATCTTGGAACTACTTCCAACACACATCGTCACTTTACCCTTAACTAGTCTCTGTTTATTCTGCAACTCCCGTTTCGAGTTACTACTCTTAGCAACTGAACTAGTATCAAATACTGAGGGTTTTCTATAAACACTAGTAAAGTACACATCAATAACATGTATATCAAATATACTTATGTTCACTTTTCCATCCTTCTTATCCGCCAATCACTTGGGGTAGTTCCGCTTCCAGTAACCAGTCCCTTTGCAGTAGAAGCACTTTGTCTCAGGCTTAGGACCAGACTTGGGCTTCTTCACATGAGTAGCAACTTGCTTGCCGTTCTTTTGAAGTTCCCCTTCTTTCCTTTGCCCTTTTCTTGAAACTAGTGATCTTGTCAACCATCAACACTTGATGTTTTTCTTGATTTCTACCTTCGTTGATTTCAGCATCACGAAGAGCTTGGGAGTTGTTTCCGTTATCCCTTGCATATTATAGTTCATCACGAAGTTCTACTAACTTGGTGATGGTGACTAGAGAATTCTGTCAATCACTATTTTATCTGGAAGATTAACTCCCACTTGATTCAAGCGATTGTAGTACTCAGACAATCTGGGCACATGCTCACTAGTTGAGCGATTCTCCTCCATCTTTCAGCTATAGAACTTGTTGGAGACTTCATATCTCTCAACTCGGGTATTTACTTGAAATATTAACTTCAACTCCTGGAACATCTCATATGGTCCATGACGTTCAAAACGTCTTTGAAGTCCCGATTCTAAGCCATTAAGCATGGTGCACTAAACTATCAAGTAGTCATCATATTGAGCTAGCCAAACGTTCATAACGTCTGCATCTGCTCCTGCAATAGGTCTGTCACCTAGCGGTGCATCAAGGACATAATTCTTTTGTGCAGCAATGAGGATAAACCTCAGATCACGGATCCAATCCGCATCATTGCTACTAACATCTTTCAACATAATTTTCTCTAGGAACATATCAAAATAAACACAGGGAAGCAACAACGCGAGCTATTGATCTATAACATAATTTGCAAAATACTACCAGGACTAAGTTCATGATAAATTTAAGTTCAATTAATCATATTACTTAAGAACTCCCACTTAGATAGATATCCCTCAAATCCTCAAGTGATCACGTGATCCAAATCAACTAAACCATAACCGATCATCACGTGAGATGGAGTAGTTTTCAATGGTGAACATTGTCATGTTGATCATATCTACTATATGATTCACGCTCGACCTTTCGGTCTCTGTGTTCCGAGGCCATATCTGCATATGCTAGGCTCGTCAAGTTTAACCTGAGTATTCTGCGTGTGCAACTATTTTGCACCCGTTGTATTTGAACATAGAGCCTATCACACCCGATCATCACGTGGTGTCTCAGCACGAAGAACTTTTGCAACGGTGCATACTCAGGGAGAACACTTCTTGATAATTTAGTGAGAGATCATCTTATAATGCTACCGTCAATCAAAGCAAGATAAGATGCATAAAAGGATAAACATCACATGCAATCAATATAAGTGATATGATATGGCCATCATCATCTTGTGCTTGCGATCTCCATCTCCGAAGCACCGTCATGATCACCATCGTCACCGGCACGACACCTTGATCTCCATCGTAGCATCGTTGTCGTCTCGCCAATCTTATGCTTCCACGACTATCACTACCACTTAGTAATAAAGTAAAGCATTACATCGCGATTGCATTGCATACAATAAAGCGACAACCATATGGCTCCTGCCAGTTGCCGATAACTCGGTTACAAAACATGATCATCTCATACAATAAAATCAGCATCATGCCTTGACCATATCACATCACAACATGCCCTGCAAAAACAAGTTAGACGTCCTCTACTTTGTTGTTGCAAGTTTTACGTGGCTGCTACGGGCTTAAGTAAGAACTTATCTCACCTACGAATCAAAACCACAACGATAATCAAGTTACGTTGTGACGTTTGGTAGCACCCAAAGTGTTCCTCCGGCAAACGGGAGTTGCATAATCTCATAGTCATAGGAACATGTATAAGTCATGAAGAAAGCAATAGCAACATACTAAACGATCGTGTGCTAAGCTAATGGAATGGATCATGTCAATCAGATCATTCAACTAATGATGTGACCTCGTTAATCAAATAACAACTCTTTGTTCATGGTTAGGAAACATAACCATCTTTGATTAACGAGCTAGTCAAGTAGAGGCATACTAGTGACACTATGTTTGTCTATGTATTCACACATGTATTATGTTTCCGGATAATACAATTCTAGCATGAATAATAAACATTTATCATGATATAAGGAAATAAATAATAACTTTATTATTGCCTCTAGGGCATATTTCCTTCAAAGATGATATCGTCCTCTCTCTCTCCCTTAACCCCCTCTCCACTGTGGTGGCTAGTCCTATTTATAGAGGCCCTGGTCCTCTTCCCAAATATCGAGCGGGAAGGGAGCCAACAATGGTGGGCTAATTTGAAGGGGGGCAGCTAGTACAAGCTATCCTGACAAAAGTAGTCTTCGCCACCGAACTCTGACTCGGTCTGACCGAGTTCACTAGTTCAGGATCCAAAACTGCTTCGGTATCACCGAGTTTAAAAATCGGTAGATCCGTGATGATTTCAGTGGGAAACTAAAACTAAGATTTTGAATCATTCTTTTGCAAAAATCTCCGCATTTTGTGATGCTCATCCACTCTACCTCAGCTATAAATCTTTACTGGGTCAGCAGTCAGCTTGTTCATCATGTCACATCAGAGTGACAGCCAGAATGTGTCAGAACAACAAGTGCACATGAGTGAGGGCACTAGTCCCTCCAGTTCTTCAGATGAAGGCAGCAGGAGCACCCATGGATGTCAAAGTAACAGAGATTCAGTCTGTAGTGGAGCAACTTCAAGATGACATGCAGGAGAGGAGAGGGAAGATTACAACTAATGCATTTGCCAGAGTGCCACGAGCTCAGAGGTTGATTGCAGTGCCAGTTCCTGACACCAGAGCCACCACCTCAGCTCCAGCCACAGCATCAGCCCAACCAGCTCCAGCATCTACTTCAGCTTCAACTCCAACCACGTCTACAGAAGGCTTCGTCCTTGGATAGATCCAGACTCCACCACCACCAGAAGATCAAGCCTGAGAGTCGATCTAGCACTATGCATTTTCTAGGAACTTTTTGGTAAATTGTTGCCAAAGGGGAGAAAAATGTATAGATCATAGGCTTCGAGAGAGAGAGAGAGTGTTGCTTTATTCTCTCTTGCTTTATTTGGTGGTTTTTCAAACTTTGTTTGCTTTTGGTTGAGGTACTTTGATATGCTTGTGAGACATTGATTATCATGTGTTTGATCATAAGCTACACTTATGCATGCTTGATATATCCTATCTATCCTATGTGATCATTCACTTTCTTTGGTGATGAGTGCATGTATTTCATTCTTATCTTTTTGAGCGCTCCACCAAGATGTATGTGACATGGAAGAGTAACCCATGACTCTAACTCTTTGTGCATTTGCAGTCCAAAGCAAATTTTAAATATGCACAGATTTAGGGGGAGCTCTTACTTATCACATACTTCTCAAAGCAACAATATATTTCATTCTTATTATTATTTGTCGAAGCTTTGATCTATATGTTGTCATCAATTACCAAAAAGGGGGAGATTGAAAGTGCAACTATCCCTAGGTGGTTTTGGTAATTCATAACAACATATAGCTCATTGAGCTAATGCTATTCCAAGATGATCATTTCAGGAAAGCTCAATGATTGGCATGGCATGGATGGTGAAAGTGGAACCCTCAAAATGCTAAGGACAAAGGATTGGCTCTAGCTCATATGCTCAAGACTCTTCATTTTACATTTTAGTGATCCAAGATCACATTGAGTCTTTAGGAAAAGCCAATACTATCAAGGAGGGATGAGGTGTTGCTTAATGAGCCTCTTGCTTCAAGTGCTTAATGATATGCTCCAAAATCCTCAGCTACTTTCCCATATCCACATTTGACCTAAACCCAAAGCCAAACTCGGCCCTACCGATTCTTTCAACCCGGCGCCACCGAGTTTCACTTGTCATAGCCATTGCCAAACCCTAGCAAATCGGTTCTACCGATAGGGATCTCGGTAGCAAGATGGGATTCCAATCTCTCTGTTTCCTTTTCGTAACTTTTCGGTCTCACCGAAAGAGCGGATCGGTCCCACTGAGATTGCAATGTAAACTGATTCTTTCCTTTTCGTAACATTTCGGTCTCACCAAGAAGAGCGAATCGGTCCCACCGAGTTTACCTGACCAACTCTCTGGTTAGCTTATTACCAAAATCGTCTCACCGAGTTTGTGTAATCGGTCTCACCGAGATTACGTTATGCCCTAACCCTAACCATATCGGTCCTACCGAGTTGCATATCAGTCCCACCGAAAATCTCTAACGGTCACTAGGTTTACTATTTCGGTTCGACCGAGTTTGTTGATTCGGTCCCACCGAGATTGGTAAATTGTGTGTAACGGTTGGATTTTGTGCGGAGGCTATATATACCCCTCCACCTCCTCTTCACTCGTAGAGAGAGCCATCAGAACACATCTACACTTCCAACTCATATGTTCTGAGAGAGAACCACCTACTCATGTGTTGAGGCCAAGATATTCCATTCCTACCATATGAATCTTGATCTCTAGCCGGCCCCAAGTTGCTTTCCACTCAAATCTTCTTTCCACCAAATCCAAATCCTGTGAGAGAGAGTTGAGTGTTGGGGAGACTATCATTTGAAGCACGAGAGCAAGGAGTTCATCATCAACACACCATTTGTTACTTCTTGGAGAGTGGTGTCTCCTAGATTGGCTAGGTGTCACTTGGGAGCCTCCGACAAGATTGTGGAGTTGAACCAAGGAGTTTGTAAGGGCAAGGAGATCGCCTACTTCGTGAAGATCTACCGCTAGTGAGGCAAGTCCTTCATGGGCGATGGCCATGTTGGGATAGACAAGGTTGCTTCTTCGTGGACCCTTCGTGGGTGGAGCCCTCCGTGGACTCGCGCAACCGTTACCCTTCGTGGGTTGAAGTCTCCATCAACGTCGATGTAGGATAGCACCACCTATCCGAACCACGAGAAAAACAACTGTGTCTCCAATTGCGTTTGAATTCTCCAAACCCTTCCCTTTACATTCTTGCAAGTTGCATGCTTTACTTTCCGCTGCCAATATACTCTTTGCATGCTTGCTTGAATTGTGTGATGATTGCTTGACTTGTCCTAAAATAGCTAAAATCTGCCAAGAACTAAAATTGGGAAAAGGTTAAGTTTTTATTTGGTCAAGTAGTCTAATCACCCCCCCCCCCTCTAGACATACTTTCGATCCTACAAGTGGTATCAGAGCTTTGGTCTCCATTTGCTTTGATTCCATAGCTTTTGGTGGTCATAGCCTTGGTTTCACAACCTAGGACAGTATGGCGTCTAGCGAGGGAAATTATCACCGTAGAGGTCCTTACTTTTATGGTACTACTTTTGCTAGTTGGAAGCATAAAATGAAAATGCATATTCTTGGACATAACCCCGCCGTTTGGGCTATTGTGTGTGTTGGTTTGCAAGGTGACTTCTTTGATGGGAGAGAACCAAACCGTGAAGCTACCACGGATGAGTTGAAGATGTTGCAATACAATGCTCAAGCTTGTGATATTCTCTTCAACGGATTGTGCCCCGAAGAATTCAACAAAATCAGCCGTCTTGAGAATGCAAAGGAAATTTGGGACACTTTGATTGATATGCACGAAGGTACCGACTCCGTCAAGGAATCCAAATTGGATGTGCTTCAAAGTCAAGTTGACAAGTTCAAAATGAAGGATGGTGAAGGTGTCGCTGAAATGTACTCTAGGCTTGCTCTCATCACAAATGAGATTGCCAGCTTAGGAAGTGAAGAGATGACCGATAGATTCATCATCAAGAAGATTCTAAGAGCCTTGGATGGAAAATATGATACCGTGTGCACATTGATCCAAATGATGCCCAATTACAAAGATCTCAAGCCAACGGAGGTAACTGGAAGAATTGTTGCTCATGAGATGTCCCTTAAGGATAAAGAGGAACTTCACAACAAATCAAGTGGTGCCTACAAAGCCTCATGTGAATCCCCTACATCATCAAGTGAGAAACAAAACTTCAATGAAGAATTGAGCTTAATGGTGAAAAACTTCAACAAGTTCTACAAGAGTAGAAGCAAAGATAGAAGCTCCAAGTCAAGGTCCTACAATGACAAAAGATCTTCTAGTCGAGAGCGAAACTGCTACAATTGTGGAAGACCCGGACACTATTCCAATGAGTGTACGGCTCCCTACAAGAGAAGAGAAGACTCAAAAAAGGAGAAGCAAAAGAGAAGAATCACCACCACGAGAGAGAAGGAGTAGAGATGATCGTTATGAACGACGATACTCATGGATAAGCAAGGATTCGGAAAGGAAGGAAAAATCATCAAGGAGCTACACAAAACGAAGACATCAAGCTCATGTTGGTTAATGGGTATCTGGCTCCGACTCCGACAACCACTCCGAGAGAAGTTATCACTCCGATTCCAAATATACTCAAGATGAAGGTGTTGCTGGTCTAGAACTTGTGTCAACCAACTCCTACGATATATTTGACTCACCAAATGAAGGAATTGGAAGATGCTTCATGGCCAAAGGTCCTAAGGTAACACACCCCGAGTATGTTGATTTTAATAGTGATGAAGATGACTTGTTAGGTGATGATGATTTACTTGTTGACAACTCTAGTGATGAATACTATGATGAAACGTCAATTAATCATGCTAATCAAGATAAAATGAATGATAAGGAGAAAATTGAGGTTCTAACTAAAGAACTAAACACTCTTAAGTTAGCTCATGAAACTATCTTCGAAGATCATCGAGAACTTTTAAGAGCTCATGAGAAGTTACGCTTTGAAAAGCTCAATCTTGAGCAAGAGCATGAGTTTTTAAAGGCAATCAGTGATGATCTCCGCAAGAAAAGTTCTTCTTACATTGCCAAGCGTTTACTCTTATCCACTTACATGCCTCAAGTTAAGTCTAGTAACAAGAACAAGAAAGATTCTTCCTCTAGTAGTAACAATGATCATGCTAAATCGAATATTCTTGCTTCTAGTAGTTCTCTTGATTCCACTAATGATTCTCTTAGCCAAGTTACACTTGAGCAAGAAAATAGCTTATTGAAGGGAATTATAGAGAAAGGAGTGTACAAAAGCCTTGCCGGGAGTAAGCAATTCGAGGAAATTGTGCGCAAGCAAGGAAGGAACCGGAAGAATCAAGGTGTTGGTTTTGAACGAAAGTTCAATGCCAATGGATTTGAGTGGGAAGAAGATCAATACCCCAAGACAAAGTTTGTTCCTCAACAATAGAAGTATGATAGTTCCTTCAAGGGGACACAAGCTCAAGATGATCTTCCACCACAAGACCACAAGCAAAAAAGGCAAGGACAAGCTACAAGAGGAAATTGATGCATTTGAAGAAGCTCCTAAGACCTTAGTCAAGTGGATTCCCAAGACCACTTCAAGTTCCACTTCATCAAGAATGACTACAACTCCAAGGATTCCCATCAAGATGGTGTGGATCCAAAAGAAGAAGAACTAGAGAGTTCTTGAGGGTGACTCCGCCAACATACTCCACTCTTATCATTTTGGCAAGAACAAGTGCAATCAACTTCCACATCTTGCACTAGTTCAAGGAGTCACAAACCCTCTTGTTGGTAATACAAGGGACAAGGTAACCTAAAAGTTTTCATGGACATCATCTTGTGTGTGCATCACTCTATGTCTATGGATATCCTTGTTTGTTCCATGTGGGACTAACCCATGTAGGTACTGAAAGTGCAATTCACTCAAATGGATAGCTCCAAGTGATCTACATCAACATTGAGCATCCACATCTTCAACATCTACATGAAGTCATCATCGACAAAACCCAAGGTTAGTTCATCCCTCTTAGGGGGGATATCACATCTAGGGGGAGCTTTACTCTAAGACTTGAGCTAAAGCAACTCTAAAGATGTGAACACAACAATGCTTTATGTAAAAGTGGTAACCTCACTTGAGCTTAAACGACGAGTATGACCTATGATCAAGTGTTATCACTTGACTCCTAAGTCAATATACTCATATATAGATCACCTAATCATCGCCAATTGCTTGATAGATGCTAGAATTGGTTGTGCATGCTTTGTCACATATTTCAATTGCCATTTTATTGTGTGAGCATGTTGGTTGCATATTTTACTCATTCGAGGACATACACTTGTAGTTTTGATTGTTTGGTTTTTTTTCCTTTTGCTAAGTGGATGGATATGAATGCCTTAGAACCTCCTCTAGCTATCTATGCTTTTCTCATCTCAAACTCTATTCATGCTACCTCACAAAATTTGATCAAGTCAGATTCGAACCACTCTGTGTGAGGAGCACTTGGAGTCCCCGATTTGTCATAGACTTAAACTTCCAAAACCTCTTTGTGATTCTCAGTCTGACCGATATCCTACTTTCGGTCCTACCGAGATCATTAACTTGATCTGAATTTTCGATCTCGGTGCAACCGATTTGAACCATTCGGTCACACCGAGTAGCAATAACTGTATATAGTTTTGCATCTCGGTGCCACCGAGTTGTTCCACTCGGTCACACCGACAAGGTCGGGCTATATATAGTCACGGGCAAAAAATTGGAAATTTTTCCGAACCCCTTCGCATGTGCGATTGCTCGCTCTACCAACGTGGTCTTCGGATCGTCTCCTCACCGCCAGCCGCCTCCAGTCGCTGGTCTCCATCGCCGTCAACGGAATTCAACCCCGCCGTAGCGAGTCTCCGCCGAACTAGGGTATGGACTCGATCTTTGTGCTATCCCCAATCTGATTCCTAGCACATTCAGATCTTATTGTTTATAGCCACGATTGAAACACTCCTATCCAGTCAATGTGTTCGTAGAATAGGATTGATTCGAAAATTTTAGGGTTAGGTTTCCACCGAAACCATCTCGGACACACCGAGTTGAAAAACTCGGTCCCACCGATTTGGCTCATGCCATTGCACAAGTGAGACTCAGTCTGACCAAGAATTACTAATCGGTGTGACCGATTTTGGAACTTTGTGAAACCCTAGCAGTCTTGGTGCCACCGAACTGTGACTCGGTCTGACCGAGTTCACTAGTTTAGGTTCCAAAACTGCTTCGGTATCACCGAGTTTAAAAATCGGTAGATCCGAGATGATTTCAGTGGGAAACTAAAACTAAGATTTTGAATCATTCTTTTGCAAAAATCTCTACATTTTGTGATGCTCATCCACTCTACCTCATCTATAAACTCTTCACAGGGTCAGCAGTCAGCTTGTTCATCATGTCAGATCAGAGTGACAGCTAGAATGTGTCAGAACAGCAAGTGCACATGAGTGAGGGCACTAGTCCCTCTAGTTCTTCAGATGAAGTCAGCAAGAGCACCCCTAGCAACCTGCCAAAAGCTGCCACCAGACAAAGGAAGAAGAGAACCTCGGACTCAAGAGGATGAGGACTATGTGGCAGAAGAGGAAGCAACTTCCAAGAGAGTTGTGCCCAAGAAGGAATATGGCCCAGCACAGAGCATAAAGCCAGGGATGAAAGTCAAAAGGCCAGCAGGAAGGCAGCCTATGCCAAAGGCCAGAGCCTCAACTCAGATTCCTGAAAAGCCTGAACCCAAAGAGGCTGCTTCAGGAGGGAAGAAGAGGAAGGAGAGGATCAAAAAGACCACTGCTAGAGTGGTTGGGAGATCCTCAATCATGAGAGATTCTGAAGAGGAAGAGGAAGAAGAGGTTGCTGCACCAACACCTAAGGCACCTAAGCTTATGGGTGATGCTATCAGGATAGGGGCTGCTGCATCAAAGCCCAAAGACGCACCCAAAGCTGCCTCCAAGCCCAAGTCAGCTCCAAAGAGGAATACAAGGAGCATACCACCTGCTGAGAAGAACAAGGCCCAGGTGCCTGACATTGCTGAGGAAGAAGAAGGTCAAGTGCTCAGGAAGCTTAAGCCCAAGATTCAAGACCACAATGATGCTCATCCTGTGGCTGAGAACATGAAAATCAGAAGAGATTCGGGGCTCAGGAAGTGGAGAGAAGCAGATCCATATGCTTCAAGGAGAAGAACTGTTGTTGACTATAGGTTCCACACTAAGTAACAGCAGGATTTCTATGAGACAGTTTTGTTGGATAAGAAGCCTATCGTTTGTGAAATGAGGTGGGTCGACTGGAAGTACATGAAGGAAAATGAAGAGCACTATCCTGGAGTGCAAGACAGCTTCAAAGCTTGTGGAGTAGCTGACTTTGTTGGGCAGAAGCTCACAAAGTGAATGAAGAGGTGATCATGCAGTTCTACTCCACAACACACTTCTATCCAGATGGCAGGATAGTGTGGATGTCTGAAGGCACTAGATACCAATCTACAGTTGCTGAATGGGCTCAGCTGACCAATGCCCCAGAAGAGCAGGAAGATGACTTGGATATCTATGCCAAGAAGAAGATGGATCACAATTCCATGTCAAACATGTACAAGGAGATCCGAAATGAAGCTCTTGAAACTTTCAAGTTTGCCTCAGTGCATTATCTTCTGTCAGGGCTGCCAACTATCAACTGGATCCTAAGGCACACTCTGTTGCCCAAGTCAGGTGATCACAAGATGATCAGAGGCCATGCAATAAATTTGCTTCATATATTTGATGTGCCACAGAAGTTCAAGGTGATGAGCCTCATGGTAGAGACCATTAAGAGGACAGCAGCTGATCAGAAGAGGAGCTGTGGATATGCCCCACAAATTCAGGAGTTAATCCACTCAAAGATGGGCACAGGCACATACTTGTTGGACAAGGAACATTTTCCTATTCATCCAGATTTTGAAGACAATCAAGTTGTGATGAATGAAAATGAACCATCATCAGCTCAAGCACAAGCAAAGAAGGAGAAGGCAAGGAAGGAGAAAGCTGCCAAGATGCCAACTCAAGAGGAGGCATCTGAGTATTTCTTGAAAACCAAGCAAGAGCAGCTTGGTTACTTGATTGCATCCACACTAAGGATTGAGAAAGGACTGGCCACCCTCACTCAGAATCAGTAGAGCTTAGAGAGGATCATAGAACAAAAGTTCTGTGACATGGATGTCAAAGTAACAGAGATTCAGTCTGTAGTGGAGCAACTTCAAGATGACATGCAGGAGAGGAGAGGGAAGACTACAACTAATGCATTTGCCAGAGTGCCACGAGCTCAGAGGTCGATTGCAGTGACATTTCCTGACACCAGAGCCACCACCTCAGCTCCAGCCACAGCACCAGCCCAACCAGCTCCAGCATCTACTTCAGCTTCAACTCCAACCACGTCTACAGAAGGCTTCGTCCTTGGAGTGATCCAGACTCCACCACCACCAGAAGATCAAGCCTGAGAGTCGATCTAGCACTATGCATTTTCTAGGAACTTTTTGGTAAATTGTTGCCAAAGGGGGAGAAAAATGTATAGATCATAGGCTTCGAGAGAGAGAGAGAGAGTGTGTGTTGCTTTATTTGGTGGTTTTTCAAACTTCGTTTGCTTTTGGTTGTGGTACTTTGATATGCTTGTGAGACATTGATGATCATGTGTTTGATCATAAGCTACACTTATGCATGCTTGATATATCCTATCTATCTTATGTGATCATTCACTTTCTTTGGTGATGAGTGCATGTATTTCATTCTTATCTTTTGTAGCGCTCCACCAAGATGTATGTGACATGGAAGAGTAACCCATGACTCTAACTCTTTGTGCATTTGTAGTCCAAAGGAAATTTTAAATATGCACAGATTTAGGGGGAGCTCTTACTTATCACATACTTCTCAAAGCAACAATATATTTCATTCTTATTATTATTTGTCGAAGCTTTGATCTATATGTTGTCATCAATTACCAAAAAGGGGGAGATTGAAAGTGCAACTATCCCTAGGTGGTTTTGGTAATTTATAACAACATAAAGCTTATTGAGCTAATGCTATTCCAAGATGATCATTTCAGGAAAGCTCAATGATTGGCATGGCATGGATGGTGAAAGTGGAACCCTCAAAATGCTAAGGACAAAGGATTGGCTCTAGCTCATATGCTCAAGACTCTTCATTTTACATTTTAGTGATCCAAGATCACATTGAGTCTTTAGGAAAAGCCAATACTATCAAGGAGGGATGAGGTGTTGCTTAATGAGCCTCTTGCTTCAAGTGCTTAATGATATGCTCCAAAATCCTCAGCTACTTTCCCATATCCACATTTGACCTAAACCCAAAGCCAAACTCGGCCCTACCGATTCTTTCAACCCGGCGCCACCGAGTTTCACTTGTCATAGCCATTGCCAAACCCTGGCAAATCGGTTATACCGATAGGGATCTCGGTCTCACCGAGATGGGATGGCAATCTCTCTGTTTCCTTTTTGTAACTTTTCGGTCTCACCGAAAGAGCGGATCGGTCCCACCGAGATTGCAATGTAAACTCACTGTTTCCTTTTCGTAACATTTTGGTCTCACCGAGAAGAGTGAATCGGTCCCATCGAGTTTACCTGACCAACTCTCTTGTTAGCTTATTACCAAAATCGGTCTCACCGAGTTTGTGTAATCGGTATCACCAAGATTACGTTATGCCCTAACCCAAACCATATAGGTCCTACCGAGCTGCATGTCAGTCCCACCGAAAATCTCTAACGGTCGCTAGGTTTACTATTTCGGTCCGACCGAGTTTGTTGATTCGGTCCCACCGAGATTGGTAAATTGTGTGTAACGGTTGGATTTTGTGCGGAGGCTGTATATACCCCTCCACCTCCTCTTCACTCATAGAGAGAGCCATTGGAACACATCTACACTTCCAACTCATATGTTCTGAGAGAGAACCACCTACTCATGTGTTGAGGCCAAGATATTCCATTCCTACCATAAGAATCTTGATCTCTAGCCTTCCCCAAGTTGCTTTCCACTCAAATCTTCTTTCCACCAAATCCAAATCCTGTGAGAGAGAGTTGAGTGTTGGGGAGACTATCATTTGAAGCACAAGAGCAAGGAGTTCATCATCAACACACCATTTGTTACTTCTTGGAGAGTGGTGTCTCCTAGATTGGATAGGTGTCACTTGGGAGCCTCCGGCAAGATTGTGGAGTTGAACCAAGGAGTTTGTAAGGGCAAGGAGATCGCCTACTTCGTGAAGATCTACCGCTAGTGAGGCAAGTCCTTCGTGGGCGATGGCCATGGTGTGATAGACAAGGTTGCTTCTTCGTGGACCCTTCGTGGGTGGAGCCCTCCGTGAACTTGCGCAACCGTTACCCTTCGTGGGTTGAAGTCTCCATCAACGTGGATGTAGGATAGCATCACCTATCCGAACCATGGGAAAAACATCTGTGTCTCCAATTGCATTTGAATTCTCCAAACCCTTCCCTTTACATTCTTGCAAGTTGCATGCTTTACTTTCCGCTGCCAATATACTCTTTGCATGCTTTCTTGAATTGTGTGATGATTGCTTGACTTGTCCTAAAATAGCTAAAATCTGCCAAGAACTAAAATTGGGAAAAGGTTAAGTTTTTATTTGGTCAAGTAGTCTAATCACCCCCCCTCTAGACATACTTTCGATCCTACAAGTGGTACCAGAGCTTTGGTCTCCATTTGCTTTGATTCCATAGCTTTTGGTGGTCATAGCCTTGGTTTCACAACCTAGGACAGTATGGCGTCTAGCGAGGGAAATTATCACCGTAGAGGTCCTTACTTTGATGGTACTAATTTTGCTAGTTGGAAGCATAAAATGAAAATGCATATTCTTGGACATAACCCTGCCGTTTGGGCTATTGTGTGTGTTGGTTTGCAAGGTGACTTGTTTGATGGGAGAGAACCAAACCGTGAAGCTACCACGGATGAGTTGAAGATGCTGCAATACAATGCTCAAGCTTGTGATATTCTCTTCAACGGATTGTGCCCCGAAGAATTCAACAAAATCAGCCGTCTTGAGAATGCAAAGGAAATTTGGGACACTTTGATTGATATGCACGAAGGTACCGACTCCGTCAAGGAATCCAAATTGGATGTGCTTCAAAGTCAACTTGACAAGTTCAAAATGAAGGATGGTGAAGGTGTCGCTGAAATGTACTCTAGGCTTGCTCTCATCACAAATGAGATTGCCAGCTTAGGAAGTGAAGAGATGACCGATAGATTCATCATCAAGGAGATTCTAAGAGCCTTGGATGGAAAATATGATACCGTGTGCACATTGATCCAAATGATGCGCAATTAGAAAGATCTCAAGCCAACGGAGGTAATTGGAAGAATTGTTGCTCATGAGATGTCCCTTAAGGATAAAGAGGAACTTCACAACAAATCAAGTGGTGCCTACAAAGCCTCATGTGAAGCCCCTACATCATCAAGTGAGAAACAAAACTTCAATGAAGAATTGAGCTTAATGGTGAAAAACTTCAACAAGTTCTACAAGAGTAGAAGCAAAGATAGAAGCTCCAAGTCAAGGTCCTACAATGACAAAAGATCTTCTAGTCGAGAGCGAAACTGCTACAATTGTGGAAGACCCGGACACTATTCCAATGAGTGTACGGCTCCCTACAAGAGAAGAGAAGACTCTCCAAAAAGAAGAAGCAAAAGAGAAGAATCACCACCACGAGAGAGAAGGAGTAGAGATGATCATTATGAACGAAGATACTCATGGAGAAGCAAGGATTCGGAAAGGAAGGAAAAATCATCAAGGAGCTACACAAAACAAAGACATCAAGCTCATGTTGGTGAATGGGTATCCGGCTCCGACTCCGACAACCACTCCGAGAGAAGTTATCACTCCGATTCCGAATATACTCAAGATGAAGGTGTTGCCGGTCTAGCACTTGTGTCAACCAACTCCTACGATATATTTGACTCACCAAATGAAGGAATTGGAAGATGCTTCATGGCCAAAGGTCCTAAGGTAACACACCCCGAGTATGTTGATTTTAATAGTGATGAAGATGACTTGTTAGGTGATGATGATTTACTTGTTGACAACTCTAGTGATGAATACTATGATGAAACGTCAATTAATCATGCTAATCAAGATAAAACGAATGATAAGGAGAAGATTGAGGCTCTAACTAAAGAACTAAACACTCTTAAGTTAGCTCATGAAACTATCTTCGAAGATCATCGAGAACTTTTAAGAGCTCATGAGAAGTTACGCTTTGAAAAGCTCAATCTTGAGCAAGAGCATGAGTTTTTAAAGGCAATCAATGATGATCTCTGCAAGAAAATTTCTTCTTACATTGCCAAGCATTTACTCTTATCCACTTACATGCCTCAAGTTAAGTCTAGTAACAAGAACAAGAAAGATTCTTCCTCTAGTAGTAACAATGATCATGCTAAATCCAATATTGTTGCTTCGAGTAGTTCTCTTGATTCCACTAATGATTCTATTAGCCAAGTTACACTTGAGCAAGAAAATAGCTTATTGAAGGGAATTATAGAGAAAGGAGTGTACAAAAGCCTTGTCGGGAGTAAGCAATTCGAGGAAATTGTGCGCAAGCAAGGAAGGCACCGGAAGAATCAAGGTGTTGGTTTTGAACGAAAGTTCAATGCCAATGGACTTGAGTGGGAAGAAGATCAATACCCCAAGAAAAAGTTTATTCCTCAACAAGAGAAGTATGATAGTTCCTTCAAGGGGACACAAGCTCAAGATGATCTTCCACCACAAGACTACAAGCAAAAAGGCAAGGACAAGCTACAAGAGGAAATTGATGCATTTGAAGAAGTTCCTAAGACCTTAGTCAAGTAGATTCCCAAGACCACTTCAAGTTCCACTTCATCAAGAACGACTACAACTCCAAGGATTCCCATCAAGACGGTGTGGATCCAAAAGAAGAAGAACTAGAGAGTTCTTGAGGGTGACTCCGCCAACATACTTCACTCTTATCATTTTGGCAAGAACAAGTGCAATCAACTTCCACATCTTGCACTAGTTCGAGGAGTCACAAACCCTCTTGTTGGTAAGACAAGGGACAAGGTAACCTAAAAGTTTTCATGGACATCATCTTGTTTGTGCATCACTCTATGTCTATGGATATCCTTGTTTGTTCCTTGTGGGACTAACCCATGTAGGTATTGAAAGTGCAATTCACTCAAATGGATAGCTCCAAGTGATCTACATCAACATTGAGCATCCACATCTTCAACATCTACATGAAGTCATCATCGACAAAACCCAAGGTTAGTTCATCCCTCTTAGGGGGGATATCACATGTAGGGGGAGCTTTACTCTAAGACTTGAGGTAAAGCAACTCTAAAGATGTGAACACAACAATGCTTTATGTAAAAGTGGTAACCCCACTTGAGCTTAAACGATGAGTATGACCGATGATCAAGTGTTCTCACTTGACTCCTAAGTCAATATACTCATATATAGATGACCTAGTCATCGCCAATTGCTTGGTAGATGCTAGAATTGGTTGTGCATGCTTTGTCACATATTTCAATTGCCATTTTATTGTGTGAGCATGTTGGTTGCATATTTTACTCATTCGAGGACATCCACTTATAGTTTTGATTGTTTGGTTTTATTTCCTTTTGCCAAGTGGATGGACAAGAATGCCTAAGAACCTCCTCTAGCTATCTATGCTTTTCTCGTCTCAAACTCTATTCATGCTACATCACAAAATTTGATCAAGTCAGATTCGAACCACTCTGTGTGAGGAGCACTCGGAGTCCCCGATTCTTCATAGACTTAAACTTACAAAACCACTTTGTGATTCTCGGTCTGACCGATATCCTACTTTCGGTCCTACCGAGATCATTAAGTTGATCTGAATTTTCGATCTCGGTGCAACCGATTTGAACCATTCGGTCACACCGAGTTGCAATAACTGTATATAGTTTTGCATCTCGGTGCCACCGAGTTGTTCCACTCGGTCATACTGACAAGGTCGGGCTATATATAATCACAGGCAAAAAATTGGAAATTTCTCCGAACCCCTTCGCCTGCACGATAGCTCGCTCTGCCAACATGGTCTCCGGATCGTCTCCTCGCCGCCAGCCGCCTCCAGTCGCTGGTCTCCATCGCCGTCAACGGAATTCAACCCCGCCATTGCCGCCGTAGTGAGTCTCCGCCGAACTAGGGTATGGACTTGATCTTTGTGCTATCCCCAATCTGATTCCTAGCACATTGTGATCTTATTGTTTCTAGCCACGATTGAAACACTCCTATCTAGTCAATGTGTTCGTAGAATAGGATTGATTCGAAAATTTTAGGGTTAGGTTTCCGCCGAAACCATCTCGGACCCACCGAGTTGAAAAACTCGGTCCCACCGATTTGGCTCATGCCATTGCACAAGTGAGACTCAGTCTGACCGAGAATTACTAATTGGTGTGACCGATTTTTGAACTTTGTGAAACCCTAGCTGTCTCGGTGCCACTGAACTGTGACTCGGTCTGACCGAGTTCACTAGTTTAGGTTCCAAAACTGCTTCGGTATCACCGAGTTTAAAAATCGGTAGATCCAAGATGATTTCAGTGGGAAACTAAAACTAAGATTTTGAATCATTCTTTTGCAAAAATCTCTGCATTTTGTGATGCTCATCCACTCTAACTCATCTATAAACTCTTCACAGGGTCAGCAGTCAGCTTGTTCATCATGTCAGATCAGAGTGACAGCTAGAATGTGTCAGAACAGCAAGTGCACATGAGTGAGGGCACTAGTCCCTCCAGTTCTTCAGATGAAGGCAGCAAGAGCACCCCTAGCAACCTGCCAAAAGCTGCCACCAGACAAAGGAAGAAGAGAACCTCGGACTCAAGAGGATGAGGACTATGTCGCAGAAGAGGAAGCAACTTCCAAGAGAGTTGTGCTCAAGAAGGAATATGGCCCAGCACAGAGCATAAAGCCAGGGATGAAAGTCAAAAGGCCAGCAGGAAGGCAGCCTATGCCAAAGGCCAGAGCCTCAACTCAGATTCCTGAAAAGCCTGAACCCAAAGAGGCTGCGTCAGAAGGGAAGAAGAGGAAGGAGAGGATCAAAAAGACCACTGCTAGAGTGCTTGGGAGATCCTCAATCATGAGATATTCTGAAGAGGAAGAGGAAGAAGAGGTTGGTGCACCAGCACCTAAGGCACCTAATCTTATGGGTGATGCTATCAGGACAGGGGCTGCTGCATCAAAGCCCAAAGAAGCACCCAAAGCTGCTTCCAAGCCCAAGTCAGCTCCAAAGAGGAATACAAGGAACATACCACCTGCTGAGAAGAACAAGGCCCCAGTGCCTGACATTGCTGAGGAAGAAGAAGGTCAATTGCTCAGGAAGCTTAAGCCCAAGATTCCAGACCACAATAATGCTCATCCTGTGGTTGAGAACATGAAAATCAGAAGAGATTCAGGGCTCAGGAAGTGGAGAGAAGCAGACCATATGCTTCAAGGAGAAGAACTGCTGTTGACTATAGGTTCCACACTAAGGAACAACAGGATTTCTATGAGACAGTTTTGTTGGATAAGAAGCCTATCGTTTGTGAAATGAGGTGGGTCGACTGGAAGTACATGAAGGAAAATGAAGAGCACTATCCTGGAGTGCAAGACAGCTTCAAAGCTTGTGGAGTAGCTGACTTTGTTGGGAAGAAGCTCACAAAGTGGAATGAAGAGCTGATCATGCAGTTCTACTCCACAACACACTTCTATCCAGATGGCAGGATAGTGTGGATGTCTGAAGGCACTAGATACCAATCTACAGTTGCTGAATGGGCTCAGCTGACCAATGCCCCAGAAGAGCAGGAAGATGACTTGGATATCTATGCCAAGAAGAAGATGGATCACAATTCCATGTCAAACATGTACAAGGAGATCCGAAATGAAGCTCTTGAAACTTTCAAGTTTGCCTCAGTGCATTATCTTCTGTCAGGGCTGCCAACTATCAACTGGATCCTAAGGCACACTCTGTTGCCCAAGTCAGGTGATCACAAGATGATCAGAGGCCATGCAATAAATTTGCTTCATATATTTGATGTGCCACAGAAGTTCAAGGTGATGAGCCTCATGATAGAGACCATTAAGAGGACAGCAGCTGATCAGAAGAGGAGCTGTGGATATGCCCCACAAATTCAGGAGTTAATCCACTCAAAGATGGGCACAGGCACATACTTGTTGGACAAGGAACATTTGCCTATTCATCCAGATTTTGAAGACAATCAAGTTGTGATGAATGAAAATGAACCATCATCAGCTCAAGCACAAGCAAAGAAGGAGAAGGCAAGGAAGGAGAAAGCTGCCAAGATGCCAACTCAAGAGGAGGCATCTGAGTATTTCTTGAAAACCAAACAAGAGCAGCTTGGTTACTTGATTGCATCCACACTGAGGATTGAGAAAGGACTGGCCACCCTCACTCAGAATCAGTAGAGCTTAGAGAGGATCATAGAACAAAAGTTCTGTGACATGGATGTCAAAGTAACAGAGATTCAGTCTGTGGTGGAGCAACTTCAAGATGACATGCAGGAGAGGAGAGGGAAGACTACAACTAATGCATTTGCCAGAGTGCCACGAGCTCAGAGGTCGATTGCAGTGACAGTTCCTGACACCAGAGCCACCACCTCAGCTCCAGCCACAGCACCAGCCCAACCAGCTCGAGCATCTACTTCAGCTTCAACTCCAACCACGTCTACAGAAGACTTCGTCCTTGGAGTGATCCAGACTCCACCACCACCAGAAGATCAAGCCTGAGAGTCGATCTAGCACTATGCATTTTCTAGGAACTTTTTGGTAAATTGTTGCCAAAGGGGGAGAAAAATGTATAGATCATAGGCTTCGAGAGAGAGAGAGAGTGTGTTGCTTTATTCTCTCTTGCTTTATTTGGTGGTTTTTCAAACTTTGTTTGCTTTTGGTTGAGGTACTTTGATATGCTTGTGAGACATTGATGATCATCTGTTTGATCATAAGCTACACTTATGCATGCTTGATATATCCTATCTATCTTATGTGATCATTCACTTTGTTTGGTGATGAGTGCATGTATTTCATTCTTATCTTTTTGAGCGCTCCACCAAGATGTATGTGACATGGAAGAGTAACCCATGACTCTAACTCTTTGTGCATTTGCAGTCCAAAGCAAATTTTAAATATGCACAGATTTAGGGGGAGCTCTTACTTATCACATACTTCTCAAAGCAACAATAGATTTCATTCTTATTATTATTTGTCGAAGCTTTGATCTATATGTTGTCATCAATTACCAAAAAGGGGGAGATTGAAAGTGCAACTATCCCTAGGTGGTTTTGGTAATTCATAACAACATATAGCTCATTGAGCTAATGCTATTCCAAGATGATCATTTCAGGAAAGCTCAATGATTGGCATGGCATGGATGGTGAAAGTGGAACCCTCAAAATGCTAAGGACAAAGGATTGGCTCTAGCTCATATGCTCAAGACTCTTCATTTTACATTTTAGTGATCCAAGATCACATTGAGTCTTTAGGAAAAGCCAATACTATCAAGGAGGGATGAGGTGTTGCTTAATGAGCCTATTGCTTCAAGTGCTTAATGATATGCTCCAAAATCCTCAACTACTTTCCCATATCCACATTTGACCTAAACCCAAAGCCAAACTCGGCCCTACCGATTCTTTCAACCCGGCGCCACCGAGTTTCACTTGTCATAGCCATTGCCAAACCCTAGCAAATCGGTTCTACCGATAGGGATCTCGGTCTCACCAAGATGGGATTGCAATCTCTCTGTTTCCTTTCCGTAACTTTTCGGTCTCACCGAAAGAGCGGATCGGTCCCACCGAGATTGCAATGTAAACTCACTATTTCCTTTTCGTAACATTTCGGTCTCACCGAGAAGAGCGAATCAGTCCCATCGAGTTTACCTGACCAACTCTCTGGTTAGCTTATTACCAAAATCGGTCTCACCGAGTTTGTGTAATCGGTATCACCGAGATTACGTTATGCCCTAACCCTAACCATATAGGTCATACCGAGTTGCACGTCAGTCCCACCGAAAATCTCTAACGGTCACTAGGTTTACTATTTCGGTCCGACCGAGTTTGTTGATTCGGTCCCACCGAGATTGGTAAATTGTGTGTAACGGTTGGATTTTGTGCGGAGGCTATATATACCCCTCCACCTCCTCTTCACTCGTAGAGAGAGCCATCGGAACACATCTACACTTCCAACTCATATGTTCTGAGAGAGAACCACCTACTCATGTGTTGAGGCCAAGATATTCCATTCCTACCATAAGAATCTTGATCTCTAGCCTTCCCCAAGTTGCTTTCCACTCAAATCTTCTTTCCACCAAATCCAAATCCTGTGAGAGAGAGTTGAGTGTTGGGGAGACTATCATTTGAAGCACAAGAGCAAGGAGTTCATCATCAACACACCATTTGTTACTTCTTGGAGAGTGGTGTCTCCTAGATTGGCTAGGTGTCACTTGGGAGCCTCCGACAAGATTGTGGAGTTGAACCAAGGAGTTTGTAAGGGCAAGGAGATCGCCTACTTTGTGAAGATCTACCGCTAGTGAGGCAAGTCCTTCGTGGGCGATGGCCATGGTGGGATAGACAAGGTTGCTTCTTCGTGGACCCTTCGTGGGTGGAGCCCTCCGTGGACTCGCGCAACCGTTACCCTTCGTGGGTTGAAGTCTCCATCAACGTGGATGTAGGATAGCACCACCTATCCGAACCACGGGAAAAACATCCGTGTCTCCGATTGCGTTTGAATTCTCCAAACCCTTCCCTTTACATTCTTGCAAGTTGCATGCTTTACTTTCCGCTGCCAATATACTCTTTGCATGCTTGCTTGAATTGTGTGATGACTGCTTGACTTGTCCTAAAATAGCTAAAATCTGCCAAGAACTAAAATTGGGAAAAGATTAAATTTTTATTTGGTCAAGTAGTCTAATCACCCCCCTCTAGACATACTTTCGATCCTACAAGTGGTATCAGAGCTTTCGTCTCCATTTGCTTTGATTCCATAGCTTTTGGTGGTCATAGCCTTGGTTTCACAACCTAGGACAGTATGGCGTCTAGCAAGGGAAATTATCACCGTAGAGGTCCTTACTTTGATGGTACTAATTTTGCTAGTTGGAAGCATAAAATGAAAATGCATATTCTTGGACATAACCCCGCCGTTTGGGCTATTGTGTGTGTTGGTTTGCATGGTGACTTCTTTGATGGGAGAGAACCAAACCGTGAAGCTACCACGGATGAGTTGAAGATGTTGCAATACAATGCTCAAGCTTGTGATATTCTCTTCAACGGATTGTGCCCCGAAGAATTCAACAAAATCAGCCGTCTTGAGAATGCAAAGGAAATTTGGGACACTTTGATTGATATGAACGAAGGTACCGACACCGTCAAGGAATCCAAATTGGATGTGCTTCAAAGTCAACTTGACAAGTTCAAAATGAAGGATGGTGAAGGTGTCGCTGAAATGTACTCTAGGCTTGCTCTCATCACAAATGAGATTGCCAGCTTAGGAAGTGAAGAGATGACCGATAGATTCATCACCAAGAAGATTCTAAGAGCCTTGGATGGAAAATATGATACTGTGTGCACATTGATCCAAATGATGCCCAATTACAAAGATCTCAAGCCAAAGGAGGTAATTGGAAGAATTGTTGCTCATGAGATGTCCCTTAAGGATAAAGAGGAACTTCACAACAAATCAAGTGGTGCCTACAAAGCCTCATGTGAATCCCCTACATCATCAAGTGAGAAACAAAACTTCAATGAAGAATTGAGCTTAATGGTGAAAAACTTCAACAAGTTCTATAAGAGTAGAAGCAAAGATAGAAGCTCCAAGTCAAGGTCCTACAATGACAAAAGATCTTCTAGTCGAGAGCGAAACTGCTACAATTGTGGAAGACCTGGACACTATTCCAATGAGTGTACGGCTCCCTACAAGAGAAGAGAAGACTCTCCAAAAAGAAGAAGCAAAAGAGAAGAATCACAACCACGAGAGAAAGGAGTAGAGATGATCGTTATGAACGAAGATACTCACGGAGAAGCAAGATTCAGAAAGGAAGGAAAAATCATCAAGGAGCTACACAAAATGAAGACATCAAGCTCATGTTGGTGAATGGGTATCCGGCTCCGACTCCGACAACCACTCCGAGAGAAGTTATCACTCCGATTCCGAATATACTCAAGATGAAGGTGTTGCCGGTCTAGAACTTGTGTCAACCAACTCCTACGATATATTTGACTCACCAAATGAAGGAATTGGAAGATGCTTCATGGGAAAGGTCCTAAGGTAACACACCCCGAGTATGTTGATTTTAATAGTGATGAAGATGACTTGTTAGGTGATGATGATTTACTTGTTGACAACTCTAGTGATGAATACTATGATGAAACGTCAATTAATCATGCTAATCAAGATAAAACGAATGATAAGGAGAAAATTGAGGTTCTAACTAAAGAACTAAACACTCTTAAGTTAGCTCATGAAACTATCTTCGAAGATCATCGAGAACTTTTAAGAGCTCATGAGAAGTTACGCTTTGAAAAGCTCAATCTTGAGCAAGAGCATGAGTTTTTAAAGGCAATCAGTGATGATCTCCGCAAGAAAAGTTCTTCTTACATTGCCAAGCGTTTACTCTTATCCACTTACATGCCTCAAGTTAAGTCTAGTAACAAGAACAAGAAAGATTCTTCCTCTAGTAGTAATAATGATCATGCTAAATCCAATATTGTTGCTTCTAGTAGTTCTCTTGATTCCACTAATGATTCTCTAAGCCAAGTTACACTTGAGCAAGAAAATAGCTTATTGAAGGGAATTATAGAGAAAGGAGTGTACAAAAGCCTTGCCGGGAGTAAGCAATTCGAGGAAATTGTGCGCAAGCAAGGAAGGCACCAGAAGAATCAAGGTGTTGGTTTTGAACGAAAGTTCAATGCCAATGGAGTTCAGTGGGAAGAAGATCAATACCCCAAGACAAAGTTTGTTCCTCAACAAGAGAAGTATGATAGTTCCTTCAAGGGGACACAAGCTCAAGATGATCTTCCACCACAAGACTACAAGCAAAAAGGCAAGGACAAGCTACAAGAGGAAATTGATGCATTTGTAGAAGCTCCTAAGACCTTAGTCAAGTGGATTCCCTAGACCACTTCAAGTTCGACTTCATCAAGAACGACTACAACTCCAAGGATTCCCATCAAGATGGTGTGGATCCAAAATAAGAAGAACTAGAGAGTTCTTGAGGGTGACTCCGCCAACATACTTCACTCTTATCATTTTGGCAAGAACAAGTGCAATCAACTTCCACATCTTGCACTAGTTCAATGAGTCACAAACCCTCTTGTTGGTAAGACAAGGGACAAGGTAACCTAAAAGTTTTCATGGACATCATCTTGTGTGTGCATCACTCTATGTCTATGGATATCCTTGTTTGTTCCTTGTGGGACTAACCCATGTAGGTATTGAAAGTGCAATTCACTCAAATGGATAGCTCCAAGTGATCTACATCAATATTGAGCATCCACATCTTCAACATCTACATGAAGTCATCATCGACAAAACCCAAGGTTAGTTCATCCCTCTTAGGGGGGATATCACATCTAGGGGGAGCTTTACTCTAAGACTTGAGCTAAAGCAACTCTAAAGATGTGAACACAACAATGCTTTATGTACAAGTGGTAACCCCACTTGAGCTTAAACGATGAGTATGACCTATGATCAAGTGTTCTCACTTGACTCCTAAGTCAATATACTCATATACAGATGACCTAGTCATCGCCAATTGCTTGATAGATGCTAGAATTGGTTGTGCATGCTTTGTCACATATTTCAATTGCCATTTTATTGTGTGAGCATGTTGGTTGCATATTTTACTCATTCGAGGACATCCACTTGTAGTTTTGATTGTTTGGTTTTATTTCCTTTTGCTAAGTGGATGGACAAGAATGCCTAAGAACCTCCTCTAGCTATCTATGCTTTTCTCGTCTCAAACTCTATTCATGCTACATCACAAAATTTGAATAAGTCAGATTCGAACCACTCTGTGTGAGGAGCACTCGGAGTCCCCGATTCGTCATAGACTTAAACTTCCAAAACCTCTTTGTGATTCTCGGTCTGACCAATATCCTACTTTCGGTCCTACCAAGATCATTAAGTTGATCTGAATTTTCGATCTCGGTGCAACCGATTTGAACCATTCGGTCACACCGAGTTGCAATAACTGTATACAGTTTTGCATCTCGGTGCCACCGAGTTGTTCCACTCGGTCAATCTGAAAAGGTCGGGCTATATATAGTCACGGGCAAAAAATTGGAAATTTCTCCGAACCCCTTCGCCTGCGCGATAGCTCGCTCTGCCAACGTGGTCTCTGGATTGTCTCCTCGCCGCCAGCCGCCTCCAGTCGCTGGTCTCCATCGCCGTCAACGGAATTCAACCCCGCCGTTGCCGCCGTAGAGAGTCTCCGCCGAACTAGGGTATGGACTCGATCTTTGTGATATCCCCAATCTGATTCCTAGCACATTGTGATCTTATTGTTTCTAGCCATGATTGAAACACTCCTATCCAGTCAATGTGTTCGTAGAATAGGATTGATTCGAAAATTTTAGGGTTAGGTTTCCGCCAAAACCATCTCGGACACACCGAGTTCAAAAACTCGGTCCCACCGATTTGGCTCATGCCATTGCACAAGTGAGACTCGGTTTGACCGAGAATTACTAATCGGTGTGACCGATTTTGGAACTTTGTGAAACTCTAGCAGTCTCGGTGCCACCGAACTGTGACTCGGTCTGACCGAGTTCACTAGTTTAGGTTCCAAAACTGCTTCGGTATCACCGAGTTTAAAAATCGGTAGATTCGAGATGATTTCAGTGGGAAACTAAAACTAAGATTTTGAATCATTCTTTTGCAAAAATCTCTGCATTTTGTGATGCTCATCCACTCTAACTCATCTATAAACTCTTCACAGGGTCAGCAGTCAGCTTGTTCATCATGTCAGATCAGAGTGACAGCTAGAATGTGTCAGAACAGCAAGTGCACATGAATGAGGGCACTAGTCCCTCCAGTTCTTCAGATGAAGGCAGCAAGAGCACCCCTAGCAACCTGCCAAAAGCTGCCACCAGACAAAGGAAGAAGAGAACCTCGGACTCAAGAGGATGAGGACTATGTGGCAGAAGAGGAAGCAACTTCCAAGAGAGTTGTGCTCAAGAAGGAATATGGCCCAGCATAGAGCATAAAGCCAGGGATGAAAGTCAAAAGGCCAGCAGGAAGGCAGCCTATGCCAAAGGCCAGAGCCTCAACTCAGATTCCTGAAAAGCCTGAACCCAAAGAGGCTGCTTCAGAAGGGAAGAAGAGGAAGGAGATGATCAAAAAGACCACTGCTAGAGTGCTTGGGAGATCCTCAATCATGAGAGATTCTGAAGAGGAAGAGCAAGAAGAGTTTGCTGCACCAACACCTAAGGCACCTAAGCTTATGGGTGATGCTATCAGGACAGGGGCTGCTGCATCAAAGCCCAAAGAAGCACCCAAAGCTGCCTCCAAGCCCAAGTCAGCTCCAAAGAGGAATACAAGGAGCATACCACCTGCTGAGAAGAACAAGGCCCCAGTGCCTGACATTGTTGAGGAAGAAGAAGGTCAAGTGCTCAGGAAGCTTAAGCCTAAGATTCCAGACCACAATGATGCTCATCTTGTGGCTGAGAACATGAAAATCAGAAGAGATTCAGGGCTCAGGAAGTGGAGAGAAGCAGATCCATATGCTTCAAGGAGAAGAACTGCTGTTGACTATAGGTTCCACACTAAGTAACAGCAGGATTTCTATGAGACAGTTTTGTTGGATAAGAAGCCTATCGTTTGTGAAATGAGGTGGGTCGACTGGAAGTACATGAAGGAAAATGAAGAGCACTATCCTGGAGTGCAAGACAGCTTCAAAGCTTGTGGAGTAGCTGACTTTGTTGGACAGAAGCTCACAAAGTGGAATGAAGAGCTGATCATGCAGTTCTACTCCATAGCACACTTCTATCCAGATGGCAGGATAGTATGGATGTCTGAAGGCATTAGATACCAATCTACAGTTGCTGAATGGGGTCAGCTGATCAATGCCCCAGAAGAGCAGGAAGATGACTTGGATATCTATGCCAAGAAGAAGATGGATCACAATTCCATGTCAAACATGTACAAGGAGATCCCAAATGAAGCTCTTGAAACTTTCAAGTTTGCCTCCATGCATTATCTTCTGTCAGGGCTGGCAACTATCAACTGGATCATAAGGCACACTCTGTTGCCCAAGTCAGGTGATCACAAGATGATCAGACGCCATGCAATAAATTTGCTTCATATATTTGATGTGCCACAGAAGTTCAAGGTGATGAGCCTCATGGTAGAGACCATTAAGAGGACAGCAGCTGATCAGAAGAGGAGCTGTGGATATGCCCCACAAATTCAGGAGTTAATCAACTCAAAGATGGGCACAGGCACATACTTGTTGGACAAGGAACATTTGCCTATTCATCCAGATTTTGAAGACAATCAAGTTGTGATGAATGAAAATGAACCATCATCAGCTCAAGCACAAGCAAAGAAGGAGAAGGCAAGGAAGGAGAAAGCTGCCAAGATGCCAACTCAAGTGGAGGCATTTGAGTATTTCTTGAAAACCAAACAAGAGCAGCTTGGTTACTTGATTGCATCCACACTAAGGATTGAGAAAGGACTGGCCACCCTCAGTCAGAATCAGTAGAGCTAAGAGAGGATCATAGAACAAAAGTTCTGTGACATGGATGTCAAAGTAACAGAGATTCAGTCTGTAGTGGAGCAACTTCAAGATGACATGCAGGACAGGAGAGGGAAGACTACAACTGATGCATTTGCCAGAGTACCACGAGCTCAAAGGTCGATTGCAGTGCCAGTTCCGGACACCAGAGCCACCACCTCAGCTCCAGCCACAGCACCAGCCCAACCAGCTCCAGCATCTACTTCAGCTTCAACTCCAACCACGTCTATAGAAGGCTTCGTCCTTGGAGTGATCCAGACTCCACCACCACCAGAAGATCAAGCCTGAGAGTCGATCTAGCACTATGCATTTTCTAGGAACTTTTTGGTAAATTGTTGCCAAAGGGGGAGAAAAATGTATAGATCATAGGCTTCGAGAGAGAGAGAGAGAGAGTGTGTGTTGCTTTATTTGGTGGTTTTTCAAACTTTTTTTGCTTTTGGTTGAGGTACTTTGATATGCTTGTGAGACATTGATGATCATGTGTTTGATCATAAGCTACACTTATGCATGCTTGATATATCCTATCTATCTTATGTGATCATTCACTTTCTTTGGTGATGAGTGCATGTATTTCATTCTTATCTTTTTGAGCGCTCCACCAAGATGTATGTGACATGGAAGAGTAACCCATGACTCTAACTCTTTGTGCATTTGCAGTCCAAAGAAAATTTTAAATATGCACAGATTTAGGGGGAGCTCTTACTTATCACATACTTCTAAAAGTAACAATATATTTCATTCTTATTATTATTTGTCGAAGCTTTGATCTATATGTTGTCATCAAATATCAAAAAGGGGGAGATTGAAAGTGCAACTATCCCTAGGTGGTTTTAGTAATTCATAACAACATATAGCTCATTGAGCTAATGCTATTCCAAGATGATCATTTCAGGAAAGCTCAATGATTGGCATGGCATGGATGGTGAAAGTGGAACCCTCAAAATGCTAAGGACAAAGGATTGGCTCTAGCTCATATGCTCAAGACTCTTCATTTTACATTTTAGTGATCCAAGATCACATTGAGTCTTTAGGAAAAGCCAATACTATCAAGGAGGGATGAGGTGTTGCTTAATGAGCCTCTTGCTTCAAGTGCTTAATGATATGCTCCAAAATCCTCAGCTACTTTCCCATATCCACATTTAACCTAAACCCAAAGCCAAACTCGGCCCTACCGATTCTTTCAACCCGGCGCCACCGAGTTTCAGTTGTCATAGCCATTGCCAAACCCTAGCAAATCGGTTCTACCGATAGGGATCTCGGTCTCACCGAGATGGGATTGCAATCTCTCTGTTTCCTTTTCGTAACTTTTCGGTCTCACCGAAAGAGCGGATCGGTCCCACTGAGATTGCAATGTACACTCACTGTTTCCTTTTCGTAACATTCCGGTCTCACCGAGAAGAGCAAATCAGTCCCACCGAGTTTACCTGACCAACTCTCTGGTTAGCTTATTACCAAAATCGGTCTCACCGAGTTTGTGTAATCGGTATCACCGAGATTACATTATGCCCTAACCCTAACCATATCGGTCCTACCGAGTTGCATGTCAGTCCCACCGAAAATCTCTAATAGTCACTAGGTTTACTATTTTGGTGCGACCGAGTTTGTTGATTCGGTCCCACCGAGATTGGTAAATTGTGTGTAACGGTTGGATTTTGTGCGGAGGCTATATATACCCCTCCACCTCCTCTTCACTCGTAGAGAGAGCCATCAAAACACATCTACACTTCCAACTCATATGTTCTGAGAGAGAACCACCTACTCATGTGTTGAGGCCAAGATATTCCATTCCTACCATATGAATCTTGATCTCTAGCCTTCCCCAAGTTGCTTTCCACTCAAATCTTCTTTCCACCAAATCCAAATCCTGTGAGAGAGAGTTGAGTGTTGGGGAGACTATCATTTGAAGCACAATAGCAAGGAGTTCATCATCAACACACCATTTGTTACTTCTTGGAGAGTGGTGTCTCCTAGATTGGCTAGGTGTCACTTGGGAGCCTCCGACAAGATTGTGGAGTTGAACCAAGGAGTTTGTAAGGGCAAGGAGATCGCCTACTTCGTGAAGATCTACCGCTAGTGAGGCAAGTCCTTCGTGGGCGATGGCCATGGTGGGATAGACAAGGTTGCTTCTTCGTGGACCCTTCGTGGGTGGAGCCCTCCGTGGACTCGCGTAACCGTTACCCTTCATGGGTTGATGTCTCCATCAACATGGATGTAGGATAGCACCACCTATCCGAACCACAGGAAAAACATCCGTGTCTCCAATTGCGTTTGAATTCTCCAAACCCTTCCCTTTACATTCTTGCAAGTTGCATGCTTTACTTTCCACTGCCAATATACTCTTTGCATGCTTGCTTGAATTGTGTGATGATTGCTTGACTTGTCCTAAAATAGCTAAAATCTACCAAGAACTAAAATTGGGCAAAGGTTAAGTTTTTATTTGGTCAAGTAGTCTAATCACCCCCCCCCCTCTAGGCATACTTTCGATCCTATAGATGGGCCGTACGGCCTGCTGGCTCAGCCATGCCGCGGGCCGCAGGCAAGCAAGTCTGGGGACCCCCATTCCCAGAACATAGACAGGTGCTGACTGCCCGAAGATGTCACTGGAGGATTCTGCCAAGAAATGGTAGAACTCTTTCTTCTATGTACGCAACCTTGGTGCGGACCGCATCAACCTGCCTCCCTTCGTCAACTTGCCGCCGAAGGGGAAGCAGAATTGGGAGTACTACACCAAACGCCCGTCGCAGGAGGTGCTCAACTTGTGCGAGCGGGTATCGGTGATGAAGGAGCGGGAGGGGCTCACCGGCACCGACAGCATCACTGCCTTCATCGTTCGCCGGGTGACGCCGGGTTAACGACATCTCCAAGGCCAACCTCCAAGGTGACTGGGAGTTCGGGAAGGCCTCGTACAGTCGCGTGAACCCGACACCCGCGGTGAGTCCTTCGTCTCCATTCTTGGCTGGCGCTTATCTTCTTGTCCGGCCCGACACAACGCGAGAAGTGCTTCTGAATGCCATCCCACATCCTTATGACCGGGCGCGGGCGCAGGTGGTGCACGCTGCCTCGGAGGAGCCCGAGGCCCACGGCGGAGAGGAGGAGGCGACAGCCGACGCGGGCATGAGGTGCCAAGCTTGTAAGCCTTGAGCGTTCTTGTGTTTTCTTTTTGAATCATCGGGTTGCCGGGTCGAGGTGCCGACATGAGCCGTTGTTGCAGCAGCACCGAGTGGAGGAGGTGGCGGCGCAGTTGGAGCCGGGCTGCCTCAGGGTGCGCCGGCGGCGAGGCGGTCACATGGGAAGGAAAACGTTGTGCCGCGAGCCCTGACCGCGAAGCGCGCAGCAGACCCGGCCGGGGTGGCGAAGCCGGCCGCCAATAGGAGGCGCGCCACGCCGCAGGAGAGGGCGGCGAGATCCGTCGTCCCGGTGGTGCCGGGGTAAGCTTTTATTCTAGCTCGGACCGAGTTGTAGACCCGCTTTGCTTGTCTTGTATTTACTTCATCTTGCATTTCAGGTCGCCGATCTCGCTGGCGGTCGAGGCGGCGGACGCGGCGTCTGCCGAGGGTGCCACGTTTCGGAGGAGCCGGTCTAGCACCGTCGACCGGGACGAGAAGGAGGAGGGGCGGGCGGATCCAGACCTTGGTCTGGACCTGTCCGATGCCGAAGGCCTGGCCTGGCGGGACCGCAACCGGCGAGGAACCGGCGTGCCAGAGATGCCGAAGGGAACGGTGGCGTGGGCGGAAGCCGGCGAGGAACCGGCGTGCCGGAGATGCCGAAGGGAACGGTGGCGGTGGAGACGGCCTTTGAACCATCATTCGAGGGGGAGCGCGGCCACGATGGCCGCGTCGACGCAATGGACCTCGACCGGGAGGTCATGGTCGTTAGGGATGGCGTCCCATCACGGACCGACATGGTCGAGCGGGCGGGAGCCGGCAGAGGCGCCGTTTTGGGGGAGGCGTCGCGGACGGCGCTGGTGGGAACAGCGCGGGCGCCGGCGAGCGAGACGCTGCTGGTGGTGGAGCCACGGGCCAGTCGGCCCACGGAGCCGGTGCCGGAACACGCCCTGGTGCTCAAGCTCGGAGGTCGCTGGGCTGCCGGGTCGCAGCCGGCGCGGAGCAAGACCGGCGAGGTCTTCTTCGGGCCCCCGACCCAGGAGGAGGCGGCGATGAACACCATGACCCGGTGCCTGCGAGGGCAGGAGGACCGGATCCAGGCCTTCGCCCAGGCAGAGGTCAAGGCGACGCAGGAGCTGGAGCGCGCCGTGATTGTAAGTTTCTTTTGCATTCTTCTTTTTTTACTGCCTCTACATTGTGGGGGCGCGCCAGCGCACCCACTGGGTGTAGCCCCTGAGATTCGGGCCAACTGCGCAGCAGTTGGGTTGAATCTTATCTTGATGTCTTGTATTGATCACTTCTTCTTGCAGCAACTGGACGCCTACTGGGTCAGCGTCCTCAACCGGCTCCTTGAGATGCATCGTCGTCTCAAGGAGCGGCTTCCCGCCAAGGAGGAGGAGGTCCGCGCCGCGGTAGTTACTTGTTTTGCATGCTCTTTTCTAGTGGGGGCGCGCTGGCGCACCCACTGGGTGTAGCCCCCGAGATTCGGGCCAACTGCGTAGCAGTTGGGTCGAATCTTAAGTAGTACTTTTTTTCTAAGTTCCTTTTCTTCAGCCGAGGTGCTGTCTTGGAGGACCCGGCTAGTTCGGGCCAGCTTCCACTATGACCGGCTTGTTGCTGACGTTGGTCGGCTTGGAGCCGATGTGGAGCGGGCGAGGGTGGAGGCGACGGGAGCCCGGCGGGCGCTTGATGAAGCCAGCCGGCTGCAGGAGCAGCTGGAGGGCGACAAGGGCCGCCTCAAGGCCGAGGTGGAGCGCCACAAGGCGGAGGCCGCCAAGGTCGTGGAGGCACAGTAGGCCCTTGCCAAGGCGGACCAGCAATGCGGCTAGCTGGCCAATGAAAAGAGGCAGCTCCAGGCCGAGGTGGAGCGCCTGAAGGCGCTGGTGGCCGCGACGAAGGAGACCCGGCAGGCGGAGGCCCGGCGCCGCGAGAAGGCCGGGAAGGCGACCGAGGACAAGGACGCCGAGCTGAAGGCGGCCCTCTCCAAGGTCGCCGAGCTGGAGAAGGCGCTCCAGGAGCGTGACTACACCATCGCCCGAGGGCGGCGTGGTACGTTGCTTGAAGCGCGGCACCTGGAAGAGTCCTCTCCAGTAAGTGCTTTCCTTCGGTTTTGTTGTTACCGGGTTAGGGCTCCGGCTTTTCTTCCTTAGTGGCTTTCTTCTGACTTGCTTTTCTCTTCGACAGGAGCCTTCCCGGATACGCGCCAGCTGGAGGACGAGGCGGTCCGCTTTCAGCATGACCCGCAGGGAGTGGTCGGCTTCGGGACTGACCCGCAGGTGGCCTGGACCTTCATGGAGATCGTGGCCGCCGCCGAGGCCCGTCTACGAGTCCTGGGCGAGCAGATGGGGCGGCTTTCTAAGGCTGGCACGGCAATGACGGCGGCCCTGTAGCCGGGCGCCGTCGTGCCGAGCAGCTCCACGCAGCTGGTGACGTGGTTGGAGGTGGGCCCAGACCGTCTTCATGAGTGGCGGGTTTCTGCTGCCCGAGCTGGTGCCAAGATGGCGCTTCGGTTCGCGCTGTCCTGGTACCCGAACCTGGCACTGGACACGCCAATGGGCCAGCGGGCCGGCTCGGAGAGCCAGCTGCAGGCGAAGGCCGGTCGGATCGCCGCCCGGGCCAGCTATATCACCGAGTTCGCCTTCCACGACGAGTTCCAGCCGCAGCGGGCGGAGGATGGCAGAGTAGTGCCTGTTGAGGACTACGACCTTCTTCTGGACGACCCGGAGGGCAGTTCCGAGGAGACGGGCATATATCGCGACGCGGACGCTAGAGAGGACGATGCCGGCACCTCGGCGTATCCGGAGGCTGCGTGATCCGGCGGCGGAGATGCCTAATTTAACTTTGTAAAAATTTCTGTTAGATAGCATGTCCGCCCACCCACTGGGGGTTGACTTGGGTGTAATGAACTCTGGCCTTGGGCATGTTTCTTAATTTATGATGCGTAAGCCTTGTGAATGTTTGTGCCTTTTCTTTTCTTTTTTCAAGCCGTTTTCCTGCATTCTTTGCTCTTGGGCTTCTCCCCCGCGAGTCTGACGGCCGAGGCTCCAGTCCATGACAAGGGGTTCAGCCTTTGAGAGGAGCATGTAGTACTTAGGCTTTCGTAACGTTGAGCGCGAGCGAAAATACCCATTGGGCCGGCCGGTGGCAACCCGGTAGGGCCCGGTTGGCGGGCAGGCGGTTGCTTGGTGGCTTATGGAGGCAGGGTCGGGTCGATGTGAAAAACCTCGCGGGTGCCAGTGCTCTTGCTCTTTGTTTTTGAAGCCTTTTTTCTTGCAACTTCTCCCCCTTTGGGTCCCCCCCCACGAGTCTAACGTCCAAGGCTCCGGTCCGCCACAAGGGGTTCGGCCTTTGGGAGGAGCGTGTGATATTTAACCTTCCGGGTTGGCGAGCAACCGGTCGTGCAGTAACTTTAAAGCGGTGGGGCCGGGTTGGGTGACCCGGAGGCTTCATACTTAGCGCCCATGGCGCGCTGGAGCTTTGGTCTCGTGCGCTTGCCAGCCAACAGCCGAAGCCGGTTCTGCGGCTTAGGGCGAAGCGGGAGGCCGCGGCAGTCCAATGTGTCAGGAGCCGCCACATGAAGCGGCGGGTGGCCAAGCCGGCCAGCCCCCGAGCCCGCGGGTCGAACGAGTCGGCCTCGTGGCCGGGTTGGCTTGCGAGGAAAGTAATGCATAAAAGTAGGGGACACAAATAGCTTGGTCGCGAAAAGGGCAGCCCTCAAGCACCTTTCGGGGTCCCATAGATTTCAGATGATTACAAAAGGCAGTGATACATACGTGCATACGGCTAACTATAAAATGGGCGGAGGAGCTCTGCATTCCATGGCCGGGTTGTTTCTTTGCCGGTGGTGTCCCTCTTGCGCTTGTTTGACTTGCGTGCATCGATGAGGTAGTACGCGTTGCGGTCACACAAGGCCTTGATGACGATGAAGGGACCCTCCCATGGGGAGGACAACTTGTGCTGGCCGACCTGGTCCTGGACGATGCGGAGGACGAGGTCTCCCTCCCAAAAAGCGAGGGGCTTGATTTTCTTGCTATGGTAGTGCCTCAGACCTTGCTGGTATGGCCAAGCGACTGAGTGCTAGGAGGCGTGCTTCTTTGAGCAGGTCGACGTCGTCTTCGTGAGCTTCTTTAGCTTCGGCTTCTGTGTACATCATGATGCACGATGACTCGAACTCGACGCTGGTCGGAATGACGGCTTCTGCTCCGTAAACGAGGAAGAACAGGGTGAACCCGGTCGACCGGTTTGGCGTGGTGCGGATACTCCAGAGGACGGCCAACAACTCGTCATGCCAGCTGCCGGGGGAACGGACGAGTGGCTTGACGAGCCGCAGCTTGATGCGGGATAGGATGAGGCCGTTGGCACGCTCGACCTGGCTGTTGGACTGCGGATGTGCATCGGAAGCCTGGTCGAGGCGGATGTTGGAGACGGAGCAGTATTGCGCGAGCGCGCCCTTGGCAAAGTTGGTGCCATTGTCCGTGATGATGCTGTTCGGCATGCCGTAGCGCACCGTGATGTCCTTGATGAACCGAACGGCCGTCGGGCCGTCCAACTTCTTGATTGGCCTTGCTTCGATCCATTTGGTGAACTTGTCCACCGCCACCAGCAAATGCGTCATGCCGCCTCGGGCGGTCTTGAAGGGCCCCACCATGTCCAGTCCCCAGACCGCGAAGGGCTAGGCGATCAGGATGTTCTGGAGTGCTGACGCCGGCTGGTGGCGGCGCTTGCTGAAGCGCTGGCATCCCTCGCACTTGTTCATGAGTGACTCTACATCTTCGAGGGCCGTGGGCCAGTAGAAACCATGGAGGAAAGCCTTGGCCGCCGGGGACCGTGAGGCCGGCGTGGTGCCTGCACTCGCCGTGGTGTATGTCGAGGAGGATCTCAATACCCTTGTCCTACTCGACGCAGCGTTGGAACACGCCGGTGGAGATGCGCTTGACGAGCTCATTGTTGATGATGTTGTAGGCGGACGCTCGACGCTGCACTTGCCGAGCTTCTGTCTCGTCCATGGGGAGGACCCCGTTCTCCAGGAACTCCGAGATGGGCAGGGCCCAGGATGGCGCCGTCACCACGGCGATGACAGTCACTATTTCGGGTTCCGGGTCGGCCGCCCCCGAGCCGGGTTCAGCAGCCCCCAGGACGGGTTTGGCAGCCCCCGGGCTGGGTTGAGGCGCGGCCGGGTTGGATAGAGCAGTCCCCGGGCCGGGTTGAGGCGCGGTCGGGTTGGTTGGAGCAGTCCCCGAGCCAGGTTGAGGCGCGGCCGGGTCGGTTGGAGTAGTCCCCGGGCCGAGTTGAGGTGCGTCCGGGTCGGTTGGCACATGGATGGACTCGGAGTCTAGAAATGGCTTGACAGACAGCTTGTGCAGGTGCTCGAGTGAGATGCCGGATGGGATGGACTGTCGAGATGAGGCGATCTTGGCGAGCGTGTCGGCCGCCTTGTTCTCCGCGTGTGGGACGTGGAGGAACTCGTAGCCCTCGGAGAATCCGGACATCTTCTAGACGAGGAAGCGGTAGCTTGCCATGTTGGAGTCGTGCGCGTCCCACTCGCCTAAGCACTGCTGCACCACCAGGTCTGAGTCGCTGAAGCACAGGATGTGCCGGATGCCGAGTTCCTTGGCAAGCCGGAGGCCATGCACAAGGGCTTCGTACTTGGCGACGTTGTTGGAGGCGGCGAAGTGGATCTGTCGTGCGTACTTGAGCCGGTCGCCCATGGGGGAGGACAATATTATGCCGGCTCCCAGGCCGAGTCGCATCTTCGAGCCTTCGAAGTGCATGCGCCGGTGCGTCGAGTCCGGAGGTGGCGGCAGGTACTGGGTCTCGGTGCAGTCGACGAGGAAGTTGACCAAAGCTTGGGACTTGATTGTGGTGCGGGGCTCGTCGAGGATGGTATGGCTGGCTAGCTCGAGCGCCCACTTGGCTACCCGGCCAGAGGCATCCCGGCACCCGATGATGTCGCCGAGAGGGGCCGTGCTGACAACGGTGATGACATGCTCTTGGAAGTACTGCTTTAGTTTCTTGGCGGTGAAGTACACGCCGTAACACATCTTCTGGTACTGCGGGTAGTTCTGCTTCGAGGCAGAGAGCACCTTGCTCAGATAGTAGATGGTACGCTAGATGGCTTGGACCCTATCCTTCTCTGGTCGCTCGACCACCACCACCGTGCTAAGCGACCGCGAGGTTGCGGTGATATAGAGCAACAACAGCTCCTTCTCGGCCAGCGCGGCCAGGACTGGTGCGGTTGAGAGCATGCGCTTGAGATCTCGGAAGGCTTTGTCCGCCTGGTCATTCCATTCGAACAGCGTCATCTTCTTCATCAGCTGATACAGGGGTAGGGCCCTCTCGCCCAGCTGGCTCACAAACCGGCTGACCGAGGCCAAGCAGCCGGTGAACTTCTACACATCGCGCAACCGGGCCGGCTTGCACATGCGCTAGATGGCCTTGATTTTCTCCGGGTTTGCCTCAATGCCGCGCTCCGAGACGAGGAAGCCGAGTAGCTTTCCAGACGGGACGCCAAAAATGCATTTCTCCAGGCTGAGCTTGACCTTGTACTCGTGCAGGTTGGCGAAGGTTTCCTTCAGATCGTCGAGGAGCATGAGGTGTTGCTTGGTCTTCACCATGATGCCATCCACGTAGACGTGGATATTGCGGCCGAGTTGCGACAGCAGGCATTTCTGCATGGAGCGCTGGAAGGTGGCGCCGACGTTCTTCAAGACGAACAACATGGTGATGTAGTGTCACATCCCTAGCTTTACCTTGCACTAGGCTAGCACTTGTGTGTGCATCATGTCTATTTTTTGAAAGTTGAAATGAGGAAGGTGAAAGCCTCAAAAATCATTTTAATAAAGGGGCAAGAACCCTGAAACTGCAATTAGTATATCAAAAATGCCCTAGAAATAGTTCTGACAATTTTGGCAAGAGTTATAAATCAAACCAAAATTTTGGAACATTTCTAAGGAATCATTTGGGCTATGATTTTAAATCAATATTATATTTGAATTTGGAAATATACTCATCTTATGTAAAGTTTATATCTCCAAATGATCTGAAACATTTTATGTGCATTTGGATAATTCCATTGTGCAATATAAAAATATTTAGAGGAATGTTGCCACTATTTTCAGTTGTTTGGAATTTAAAACAGTGGAAAAATGAATAAATAAAAGGAAAACAGAACTGAAATAAAACAGAGCAGAGAAAACTTACCTGGCACTTTTGGCCCACCACTTTAGCAGCCCAACTGGGCAAAGCCAGCCCAGCCCACCAGGGGCAGCGTTGTCTTCTTCCTTCGGCCAGGAGGAGAAGCAGCTGCGTGCCCGGCGCGTAGAAGAGCCGTGCCAGCTCCTCCTGCCTACCTGGCTCCTCCCCGATGCACCTAGATGGCGCCACGCGACCCCCTCGATCCCCTCTCACTTTCCCTCTCTTCCTGGACCTCCTCCCCTTCCCTACCTCTCGTTCCCAAGCGAGACAAAGAGCCATCATTGCGGCCGATCGTCGTTGCCATGGCCACCGGCCTTCCCACACCTAGTCGACGTGTCAGGAGGAACCGCAACATCGTATTTTGTCGTCTCCGCTCAGCCATGCGATGCCGAGAACCCTGAGGTGATGCCATCGTCGTCATCTTCACCGACGGGCACCGAAGATCGCCGGCCCCGATTCACCATTTCCAAGTCATCCCCCGAGCCCACTAACCACCCTACCGGCATCATCATGAGCCCCTGAGCTTTTCCCCTCACCTCCCCCTCTCGCTAGCTTCCTCCAGCCGCCGCCCCATGAGCTCCCGAGGTCGCCGTTCGCCATGGCCGACCTCCTGCTCACCTCTGAGCTTACCACACTTGGCGGTGCTGTCCACTGTGCTCCTAGGGCCCCCCTAGATGCAGTCTAGCTACCTGATTCCCTCAAGGGCGAGCCGTAGCCCTGCGCTCGTGCACCACCGAGCTCCGGCCACCGCACTTGTCGTTGTTGCCGTCCCTACGGGCCGCCCTAGCCACTGATGTTGGCACTGTTCGATGCGAACGAGCACGAGCAACGCGTAGATGTCCTCCGCCATGAGTTTGGTCGCCCGTGGGCGAAACCCGAGCCGTTCCGCCGTCACTGACCTCGCCGGCGGCTAACTCCGGCTATGCCGATGTGGCACAACCATTAGCAGCTAATTGAGCCACCAATTAACCTCTAGTGAAACTGACAGCCGGGCCCCACATCCTAAATAACTGGCTAACTAAACTAGATTAAGTTTAATCTAATTACTCTAGACCCACGCGTCAACATTGACTATGTTGGCGTGTCCGTTGACCGGACCCACCTGTCATTGTCACTGAACAGCACTGGGTCACTAACTAGTGGACCCCACTGGTCAGGTTTGACCTGGACCGCTCCTGTTGACCTACTGATGTTAGCATGATGAGTGCTGACACAGTAAATATTTTCTAGGATTTAAAATAATTCATAAATGATTTATTTAATTCAGAAAATATCCAAAACTTCTAAAAATCATATAAAATTAACCGTAACTCCAAATGAAACAATTTATATATGAAACATTAACAAAAAAATCCAAAGAATCTGTTTATGGCATTTTCATGCATGTTGGAACAACTTATGACTATTTTTAGGGCAAATCAAATAATGGCATTTAAATAACCACATGTGGAGTTTGAATTTGAACCTTTGATTCAAACCAACTTCATTTAATTATGTTGCTAGTTGCATTAGCTAAATCAACAACATATTGCCATGTCATTATCATGCATCATATTGTTGCACTGCATTGATTGTGTTCTCTCTTGTTTGCTGGTGTTTGTCCCCTATGAGTAGACGTTGTTTCGACAATTTGATCGATGACACCGATTAAGAGCTATACTATCTTCAGAAGTGCCAGGCAAGTAAAACCCCCTTGTTCATTCCGATACAATCCCACTCTCTCGCTCCTGCTCTCTTTTACTGCATTAAGACAACAATGCTTCAACTATTAAATATTGCGATAGTTGAACCCCTTTCCTCTGCATGACCTGCCATTGCCACAGTAAATAGATGAAACCCTCTAGCATGAGTAGGAGTCGTTTGAGCCTTGATGTGCCTACTGATTCTTGTTTGTTCTCATGCCAGCTACTGCTTAGAGTTGAGTCAGGTATGATTCATCGGGGATGAATTGGAAAGTTGTGAGCATGCCTTACTGTTGAGAGCTAAGTGTGTTAACATGATTTGGTAAAGGTAGCGGTGAGAGGCCATGTAGGAGTACATGGTAGGTTGTCTCATTGAAACCAGCCTCGGGAACCGAGTTCTATGTTGTGATGCATGAACAGCTACTACCGCGCGTTGGGCCCGAAACCAATGGACCCTCTCGACTTATTAAACGCCTTGATCTCTGTCCAGGAGTTGCAACTAGTTTCGGGTGTTTGTAGGGTATGTGTTGGAGGCCATGCGTAGCGCTGACCCTAGGGGTGGGCTATGATGCGGTAGATACACCGTGGCCTGGTGTACCGAGTTGCCGTTTGGTGCCTCGGGAACCCAGCACACATCGTTTGGGGCTGTGAGCGAAACCCGGGCCGGATCTCCTCGCGGATGGAACCTGAATAGGCGATACACCTAGAGTAGAGACTTGTGTGGTTAGTCAGGTCGTGGCCGACTCCCTCGCTAGGCTTCCGCTTGAAGGTTGCCAAGATACATGACGTGTACATGGTGGTAAGTGGCGAGAGTGTGTGTGAAGAAGTACACCCCTGCAGGGTTATAAATGATCTATTCAAATAGCCGTGTCCATGGTAAAGGACTTCTGGGTTGCCTGTATAGTTCATAGACAAGTGAAAGTGGATACCCTAAAATGCGCAAGATAAGCGTGAGTGCTATGGATGGCATTCTCGTAGGGAGACGAGAGCGCATCCATAGTGGTGTATTGAAATGGTGAAAATATGTGGACTCGTGTGCGCCACCTCAAAAGAGTTACTTGCATTAGTATTTCAGGTTAGCCACTGAGTCAAAGCTGGCTTGCTGCAGTTAAACCCCACCATCCCTTTGTTGATAATGATGCATATGTAGTTAGTTCTGATGTATGTCTTGCTGGGTACACTTGTACTCACGTTTGCTTAATTTATGTTTTTGCAGAGAGACTTCAGTCTCGCTAGTAGTTCCGCGTGGACTTCGACGTTTAGCTTGCTAACTGAGCTACGATCTTGTGCCCTCGACACGGTCTTGTAGATAGTCAGGCTTCTCAGCCTTTTTCAGTTGTAGATGTCTATACTCAGACATGTTAAGCTTCAGCATGTGCTTTGACTTGTATGCTCTGAATGTTGGGTCATGAGACCTGAAAGTGCAACTATCCCTAGGTGGTTTTGGTAATTCCTAACAACATATAGCTCATTGAGCTAATGCTATTTCAAGATTAATATCTCAGGAAAGCTCAATGATTGGCATGGCATGGATGAGAAAAGTGGACCCCTCAAAATGCTAAGGACAAAAGCATTGGCTCAAGCTCAAAGCTGAAGACTCTACATTTTCTATTTTAGTGATCCAAGATCACATTGAGTCTATAGGAAAAGCCAATACTATCAAGGAGGGATGAGGTGTTGCTTAATGAGGCTCTTGCTCAAAATGCTTACTGATATGCTCCAAAGCCCTCAACTACTTTCTCACATCCACATATGACCTAAACCAAAAGTCAAACTCGACTCCACCAATTCTTTCTATCTGGCACCACCAAGTTCAGATGTCATAGCCACTGCCACAAACCCTAGGCAAATCGGTCTCACCAATAGGGATCTCAGTCTTACTGAGATGGGATTGTAATCTCTCTGTTTCCCTTCGTAACGTTTTGGTCCCACTGAGATGAGTGATCAGTCCCACCGAGATTGCAATGTAAACTCTCTGTTTCCCTTTCGTAACATTTCGGTCTCACCGAAATGAGCGAATCGGTCCCACCAAGTTTACCTGACCAACTCTCTAGTTAGCTTATTACCAAAATCGGTCTCACCGAGTTTGTGTAATCGGTCTCACTGAGATTATGTTATGCCCTAACCCCGACCATATCGGTCCTACCAAGTTGAATGTCGGTACCACCGAAAATCCTAACGGTCACTAGATTTGCTGAATCGGTCCGACCGAGTTTATCAATTTGATCCCGCCGAGATTGGCAGGTTGTGTGTAACGGTTGTGTGGAGGCTATATATACCCCTCCACCTCCTCTTCATTCATGGAGAGATCCATCAGAACGAACCTACACTTCCAACTTACCTTTTCTGAGAGAGAACCACCTACACTTGTGTTGAGGCCAGATATTCCATTCTTACCATATGAATCTTGATATCTAGCCTTCCCAAGTTGCTTTCCACTCAAATCTTCTTTCCACCAAATCCATATCATGTGAGAGTTGAGTGTTGGGGAGACTATCATTTGAAGCGAAGAGCAAGGAGTTCATCATCAACACACCATTTGTTACTTCTTGGAGAGTGGTGTCTCCTAGATTGGCTAGGTGTCACTTGGGAGCCTCCGACAAGATTGTGGAGTTGAACCAAGGAGTTTGTAAGGGTAAGGAGATCGCCTACTTCATGAAGATCTACCGCTAGGGAGGCAAGTCCTTCGTGGGCGACGACCATGGTGGGAAAGACAAGGTTGCTTCTTCGTGGACCCTTCGTGAGTGGAGCCCTCCGTGGACTCGTTCAGCCGTTACCCTTCGTGGGTTGAAGTCTCCATCAACATGGATGTACGATTGCACCAAGTATTGGAACCACGACAAAAACATATGTGTCTCCTATTGCATTTGAATCCTCCAAACCCTTCCCTTTACATTCTTGCAAGTTGCATGCTTTACTTTTGGCTGCTCATATACTCTTTGCATGCTTGCTTGAATTGTGTTAAGATTGCTTGACTTGTCCAAAGTTGCTAAAATCTTCCAAGAACTAAAATTTGGAAAAGGATAAGTTTTATTTGGTCAAGTAGTCTAATCACCCCCCTCTAGACATACTTTCGATCCTACAAGTGGTTTCAGAGCTTTGGTCTCCATTTGCTTTGATTTCCATAGCTTTTGGTAGTCATAGCCTTGGTTTCACAACCTAGGAGAGTATGGCATCTAGCAAGGGAAATTACCACCGTAGAGGTCCTTACTTTGATGGTACTAATTTTGCTAGTTGGAAGCATAAGATGAAAATGCATATTCTTGGACATAACCCCGTCGTACGGGCTATTGTGTGTATTGGCTTTCAAGGTGAATTCTTTGGTGGTAGAGAACCGAACCGTGAAGCTACCGCGAAAGAGTTGAAGATGCTGCAATACAATGCTCAAGCTTGTGATATCCTCTTCAACGGATTGTGCCCCGAAGAATTCAACAAAATCAGCTACCTTGAGAATGCAAAGGAAATTTGGGATACTTTGATTGATATGAACGAAGGTACCGACTCCGTCAAGGAATCCAAGTTGGATGTGCTTCAAAGTCACCTTGACAAGTTCAAAATGAAGGATGGTGAAGGTGTCGCTGAAATGTACTCTAGGCTTGCTCTTATCACAAATGAAATCGCCGGCTTAGGAAGTGAAGAGACGATCGACAAATTCATCATCAAGAAGATCCTAAGAGCTTTGGACGGAAAATATGATACCGTATGCACATTGATCCAAATGATGCCCAATAACAAAGATCTCAAGCCAACAGAAGTCATTGGAAGAATTGTTGCTCATGAGATGTCACTCAAGGATAAGGAGGAGCTCCATAAAAAGTCAAGTGGTGCTTACAAAGCCTCATGTGAAGCTCCCACATGATCAACTGAGAAACAAACCTTCAATGAAGAATTGAGCCTAATGGTGAAGATCTTCAACAAATTCTACAAGAGTAGAAGCAAAGAGAGAAGTTCCAAGTCAAGGTCCTACAATGACAAAAGATCTTCTAGTCGAGAGCAAAAATGCTACAATTGTGGAAGACCCGGACACTATTACAACGAATGTACGACACCCTACAAGAGAAGAGAAGATTCTCCAAAAAGAAGAAGTAGAAGAGAAGAATCACCATCAAGAGAGAGAAGGAGTAGAGATGATCATTATGAACGAAGAACATCCCAGAGAAGTAAGGATTCAGAAAGGAAGGACAAGTCATCAAGGCGCTACACAAAACAACGACATCAAGCTCATGTTGGTGAATGGGTATCCGGCTCCAACTCCGACAATCACTCTGAGAGAAGCTATCACTCCGACTCCGAATATACTCAAGATGAAGGTGTTTCCAGTCTAGCACTTGTGTCAACCAACTCCTACGACATATTTGATTCACCAAATGAAGGACTTGGAAGATGCTTCATGGCTAAAGGCCCAAAGGTATCACACCACGAGTATGTTGGTTTCAATAGTGATGAAGATCACTTGTTAGGTGATGATGATTTACTTGTTGACAACTCTAGTGATGAATACTATGATGAAACATCAATTAATCATGCTGATCAAGATAAAATGAATGACAATGATAAGGAGAAGATTGAGTTTCTAACTAAAGAACTAAACACTCTTCAGTAATCTCATGAAACTATCTTAGGAGATCATCGAGAACTTTTAAGGACTCATGAGAAATTACGTTTTGAAAAGCTCAACCTTGAGCAAGAGCATTAGTTCTTAAAGGCAATCAATGATGATCTTCGCAAGAAAAGTTCTTCTTAGATTGCCAAGCGTTTACTCTTATCCACTTACATGCCTCAAATCAAGTCTAGTAACAAGAACAAGAAATATTCTCCCCCTAGTAGTAATAATAATCATGCAAAATCCAATGTTGTTGCTTCTAGTAGTTCTCTTGATTCCACTAATGATTCTCTTAGCCAAGTTACACTTGAGCAAGAAAATAGACTATTGAAGGGAATTATAGAGAAAGGTGTTTACAAGAGCCTTGCCGGGAGTAAGCAATTCAAGGAAATTGTACGCAAGCAAGGAAGGAACCGGAAGAACCAAGGTGTTGGTTTTGAACGAAAGTTCAATGACAATGGAGTTCAGTGGGAAGAAGATCAATACCCCAAGACGAAGTTTGTTCCTCAACAAAAGAAGTACGATCCTACTTCCTTCAAAGGGACACAATCTCAAGATGATCTTCCACCACAAGACCACGAGCAAAAAGACAAGGATAAGCTTCAAGAGGAAATTGATGCATTTGAAGAAGCACCCAAGGCCTTGGTCAAGTGGGTTCCCAAGACTACATCAAGTTCTACTTCATCAAGTACGACTACAACTCCAAGGATTCCCATCAAGATGATGTGGATCCCGAAGAAGAAGAACTAGAGAGTTCCTGAGGGTGACTCCGCCAACATACTTCACTCTTATCATTTTGGCAAGAACAAGTGCAATCAACTTCCACATATTGCACTAGTTCAAGGAGTCACAAACCCTCTTGTTGGTAAGATAAGGGACAAGGTAACCTAATGCTTTCATAGACATCATCTTGTGTGTGCATCACTCTATGTCTATGGATAACCTTGTTTGTTCCTTGTGGGACTAACCCGTATATGTATTGAAAGTGCAACTCACTCCAAAGGATTGCTCCAAATGATCTACATCAACATTGAGCATCCACATCTTCAACACCTACATGAAGTCATCATCGACAAAATCCAAGGTTAGTTCATCCCTCTTAGGGGGGATCTCACATCTATGGGGGAGCTTTACTCTAAGAATTGAGCTAAAGCAACTCTAATGGTGTGAACACAACAACGCTTTATGTAAAAAGTGGTAACCCCACTTGTGCTTAAACAATGAGTATGACCTATGATCAAATGTTCTCATTTGACTCCTAAGTCAATATACTCATATATAGATGACCTAGTCATCGCCAATTGCTTGACAGATCCTAGAATTGGTTGTGCATGCTTTGCCACATATTTCATTTGCCATTTTATTGTGTAAGAATATTGGTTGCATAATTTACTCATTCAAGGACATCCACTTGTTGTTTTGATTGTTTGGTTCCTTTTTCTCTTGCCATGTGGATGGAAAAGAATGCCTTAGAACCTTCTCTAGCTATCTATGCTTTTCTTGTCTCAAACTCTATTCATGCTACATCACAAAGTTTGATCAAGTCAGATTCGAACCACTCTGTGTGAGGAGCACTCGGAGTCCCCGATTCGTCATAGACTTAAATTTCCAAAACTTCTTTGTGCGTTTTGGTCTGACCGGCTCATCCATTTCGGTCATACCGATATCACTAAGTCAATCTAGGTTTTCAATCTCGGTGCAACCGATTTGAACTTTTCGGTCACACCGAGTTGCAGTAACTGCTTGTAGTTATGCATCTCGGTGCCACCGAGTTGTTCCACTCGGTCACACCGACAGGGTCAGGCTGTATATATCCCTGGGCCAAAATTTGGAAAATTTTCCGAACCCCTTCGCCTGCGCTCAGCCTGCTCTGCCTCCTTGGGTCTCCGGATCGTCCTCCTCATCGCCAGCTGCCTCCCGCCGCTGGTCTTCGCCGCCGTCAACGGAAATCGTCTCTGCCGTTGCCGCCATAGAAGGTCCATCGCCGCACTTAGGGTATGGACTTGATCCTTGTGCTAATCTCACTCCGATTCCTAGCACATTGTTTTTCCATGTATCTTGCCACGATTGAGATCACTCTATCCAACGAAATCGCTTCGTAGTTTAGTTGTGGATTGAAAATTTAGGGTTAGGTTTCCGACAAAATCATCTCGGTCCAACCGAGTTGTTGAAATCGGTTCCACCGATTTGGCTACAGCCATTGCACATGTGATTCTCGGTCTGACCGAGAATTGCAAATCGGTGTGACCAAGTTCAATTCTTTGTGAAACCCTAGTAGTCTCTGTTGGGGAACGCAGTAATTTCAAAAAATTTCCTACGCACACGCAAGATCATGGTGATGCACAGCAACGAGAGGGGAGAGTGTTGTCTACGTACCAACGCAGACCGACTGCGGAAGCGATCACACAACGTAGAGGAAGTAGTCGTACGTCTTCTTCCCAATCCAACCGATCCAAGCACCGTTACTCCGGCACCTCCGAGTTCTTGGCACACGTTCAGCTCGATGACGTTCCTCGGGCTTCGATCCAGCAAAGCGTCGAGGAAGAGTTCCGTCAGCACGACGGCGTGGTGACGATCTTGATGTACTACCGACGCAGGGCTTCGCCTAAGCACTGTAACGGTATGATCGAGGTGGAATTTGGTGGCAGGGGGCACCGCACACGGCTAAGGAACGATCTCAAGGATCAACTTGTGTGTCTTGGGGTGTCCCCTGCCCCCGTATTTATATGTTGGAGGAGGGGGGGCTGGCCGGCCAAGAGGGGAGGCGCAGGGGAGTCCTACTCCCACCGGGAGTAGGACTCCTCCCCCCCAATCCTAATCCAATTAGGACTCTCGGGGGGGAAAGAGAGAGAAGGGGGGCCGGCCCCTTGTCCTATTCCTAATAGGACTCTAGGGGGGCGCCGTCCAGCTAGTAGGCTTCTCTTTTCTCTTTTCCACTAAGGCCCAATAGGCCCATTTACCTCCCGGGGGGGGTTCCGGTAACCCTCTCGGTATTCCGGTAAAATCCCGATTTCACCCGGAACGTTTCCGGTGTCCAAACATAGGCTTCCAATATATCAATCTTTACGTCTCGACCATTTCGAGACTCCTCGTCATGTCCGTAATCTCATCCGGGACTCCGAACAACCTTCGGTACATCAAAATGCATAAACTCATAATAACTGTCATCGTAACGTTAAGCGTGCGGACCCTACGGTTCGAGAACAATGTAGACATGACCGAGACACGTCTCCGGTCAATAACCAATAGCGGGACCTGGATGCCCATATTGGCTCCCACATATTCTACGAAGATCTTTATCGGTCAGACCGCATAACAACATACGTTGTTCCCTTTGTCATCGGTATGTTACTTGCCCGAGATTCGATCGTCGGTATCCAATACCTAGTTCAATCTCGTTACCGGCAAGTCTCTTTACTCGTTCCGTAATACATCATCTAACAACTAACATATTAGTTGCAGTGCTTGCAAGGCTTTATGTGATGTGCATTACCGAGAGGGCCCAGAGATACCTCTCCGACAATCGGAGTGACAAACCCTAATCTTGAAATACGCCAACCCAACATCTACCATTGGAGACAATTGTAGTACTCCTTTATAATCACCCAGTTACGTTGTGACGTTTGGTAGTACCCAAAGTGTTCCTCCGGTAAACGGGAGTTGCATAATCTCATAGTTATAGGAACATGTATAAGTCATGAAGAAAAGCAATAGCAACATACTAAACGATCGGGTGCTAAGCTAATGGAATGGGTCATGTCAATCAGATCATTCAACTAATGATGTGACCTCGTTAATCAAATAACAACTCTTTGTTCATGGTTAGGAAACATAACCATCTTTGATTAACGAGCTAGTCAAGTAGAGGCATACTAGTGACACTCTGTTTGTCTATGTATTCACACATGTATTATGTTTCCGGTTAATACAATTCTAGCATGAATAATAAACATTTATCATGATATAAGGAAATAAATAATAACTTTATTATTGCCTCTAGGGCATATTTCCTTCAGTCTCCCACTTGCACTAGAGTCAATAATCTAGTTCACATCGCCATGTGATTTAACAGCAATAGCTCACATCACCATGTGATTAACACCCATAGTTCACATCGTCATGTGACCAACACTCAAAGGGTTTACTAGAGTCAGTAATCTAGTTCACATATCTATGTGATTAACACCCAAAGAGTACTAAGGTGTGATCATGTTTTGCTTGTGAGATAATTTTAGTCAACGGGTCTGTTACATTCAGATCCGTAAGTGTTTTGCAATTTTCTATGTATACAATGCTCTGCACGGAGCTACTCTAGCTAATTGCTCCCACTTTCAATATGTATCTAGATCGAGACTTAGAGTCATCCAGATCAGTGTCAAAACTTGCATCGACGTAACCTTTTACGACGAACCTTTTTGTCACGTCCATAATCGAGAAACATATCCTTATTTCACTAAGGATAATTCTGACTGCTGTCCAGTGATCTACTCCTAGATCACTATCGTACTCCCTTGCTAAATCAGTGCAGGGTATACAATAGATCTGGTATACAGCATGACATACTTTATAGAACCTATGGCCAAGGCATAGGGAATGACTTTCATTCTCTTTCTATCTTCTGCCGTGGTCGGGCTTTGAGTCTTACTCAACTTCACACCTTATGACACAGGCAAGAACTCTTTCTTTGACTGCTCCATTTTGAACTACTTCAAAATCTTTGTCAAGGTATGTACTCATTGAAAGAACTTATCAAGCGTCTTTGATCTATCTCTATAGATCTTGAAGCTCAATATGTAAGCAGCTTCACCGAAGTCTTTCTTTGAAAAACTCCTTTCAAACACTCCTTTATGCTTTACAGAATAATTCTACATTATTTCCGATCAACAATATGTCATTCACATATACTTATCAGAAATGCTGTAGTGCTCCCACTCACTTTCTTGTAAATACAGGCTTTACCGCAAGTCTGTATAAAACTATATGCTTTGATCAATTTATCAAAGCGTATATTCCAACTCCGAGATGCTTGCACCAGTCCACAGATGGATCGCTGGTGCTTGCACATTTTTGTTAGCACCTTTTGGATTGACAAAACCTTCTAGTTGCATCGCATACAACTCTTCTTTAATAAATTCATTAAGGAATGCAGTTCTGTTTATCCATTTGCCAGATTTCATAAAATGCGGCAATTGCTAACATGATTCGGACAGACTTAAGCATAGATACGAGTGAGAAAATCTCATCGTAGTCAACACCTTGAACTTGTCGAAAACCTTTTGCGACAATTCTAGCTTTGTAGATAGTAACACTACTATCAGCGTCCGTCTTCCTCTTGAAGATCCATTTATTTTCTATTGCTTGCCGATCATCAGGCAAGTCAACCAAAGTCCATACTTTGTTCTCATACATGGATCATATCTCAGATTTCATGGCCTCAAGCCACTTTGCGGAATCTGGGCTCACCATCGCTTCTTTATAGTTCGTAGGTTCATCATGATCTAGTAGCATGACTTCCAGAACTGGATTACCGTACCACTCTGGTGCGGATCTCACTCTGGTTGATCTACATGGTTCAGTAGTATCTTGCCCTGAAGTTTCATGATCATCATCATTAGCTTCCTCACTAATTGGTATAGGTGTCGCAGAAACAGTTTTCTGTGATGTACTATTTTCCAATAAGGGAGCAGGTACAGTTACCTTGTCAAGTTCTACTTTCCTCCCACTCACTTCTTTCGAGAGAAACTCCTTCTCCAGAAAGTTTCCGAATTTTAGCAACAAAAGTCTTGCCTTCGGATCTGTGATAGAAGGTGTATCCAATAGTTTCCTTTGGATATCCTATGAAGACGTATTTCTCCGATTTGAGTTTGAGCTTATCAGGATGAAACTTTTTCATATAAGCATCGCAACCCCAAATTTTAAGAAACGACAGCTTAGGTTTCTTGCCAAACCATAGTTCACACGGTGTCGTCTCAACGGATTTAGATGGTGCCCTATTTAACGTGAATGCAGCTGTCGCTAATGCATAACCCCAAAACGATAGTGGTAGATCGGTAAGAGACATCATAGATCGCACCATATCTAGTAAAGTACGATCACGACGTTCGGACACACCATTATGCTGTGGTGTTCCAGGTGGCGTGAGTAGTGAAACTATTTCACATTGTTTTAACTGAAGACCAAACTTGTAACTCAAATATTTGTCTCTGCGATCAGATCGTAGAAACTTTATTTTCTTGTTACGATGATTTTTCACTTCACTCTGAAATTCTTTGAACTTTTCAAATGTTTCAGACTTATGTTTCATCAAGTAGATATACTCATATCTGCTCAAATCATCTGTGAAGATCAGAAAATAATGATACCTGTCGCGAGCCTCAATATTCATCGGACCACATACATCAGTATGTATGATTTCCAACAAATCTGTTGCTCGCTCCATTGTTCCGAAGAACGGCGTTTTAGTCATCTTGCCCAAAAGGCATGGTTCGCAAGCATCAAGTGATTCATAATCAAGTGATTCCGAAAGCCCATCAGCATGGAGTTTCTTCATGCGCTTTATACCAATATGACCTAAACAGCAGTGCCACAAATAAGTTGCACTATCATTATTAACTTTGCATCTTTTGGTTTCAATATTATGAATATGTGTATTATTAAGATCAAGATCCAATGAACTATTTTCATTGGGTGTGTAACCATAAAAGGTTTTATTCATGTAAAGAGAACAACAATTTATTCTTTTACTTAAATGAATAACCGTATTACAATAAACATGATCAAATCATATTCATGCTCAACGCAAAAAACCAAATAACACTTATTTAGGTTCAACACTAATCCCGAAAGTATAGGGAGTGTGCGATGATGATCATATCAATCTTGGAACCACTTCCAACACACATCGTCACTTCACCCTTAACTAGTCTCTGTTTATTCTGCAACTCCCGTTTCGAGTTACTAAACTTAGCAACTGAACTAGTATCAAACACTAAGGGTTTGCTATAAACACTAGTAAAGTACACATCAATAACATGTATATCAAATATACTTATGTTCACTTTGCCATCCTTCTTATCCGCCAATCACTTGGGGTAGTTCCGCTTCCAGTGACCAGTCCCTTTGCAGTAGAAGCACTTAGTCTCAGGCTTAGGATCAGACTTGGGCTTCTTCACTTGAGCAGCAACTTGCTTGCCGTTCTTCTTGAAGTTCCCCTTCTTCCCTTTGCCCTTTTCTTGAAACTAGTGGTCTTGTCAACCATCAACACTTGATGTTTTTCTTGATTTCTACCTTCGTTGATTTCAGCATCACGAAGAGCTTAGGAATTACTTTTGTCATCCCTTGCATATTATAGTTCATCACAAAGTTCTACTAACTTGGTGATGGTGACTAGAGAATTCTGTCAATCACTATCTTATCTGGAAGATTAACTCCCACTTGATTCAAGCGATTGTAGTACTCAGACAATCTGGGCACATGCTCACTAGTTGAGCGATTCTCCTCCATCTTTTAGCTATAGAACTTGCTGGAGACTTCATGTCTCTCAACTCGGGTATTTGCTTGAAATATTAACTTCAACTCCTGGAACATCTCATATGGTCCATGACGTTAAAAACGTCTTTGAAGTCCCGATTCTAAGCCGTTAAGCATGGTGCACTAAACTATCAAGTAGTCATCATATTGAGCTAGCCAAACGTTCATAACGTCTGCATCTGCTCCTGCAATAGGTCTGTCACCTAGCGGTGCATCAAGGACATAATTCTTTTGTGCAGCAATGAGGATAAACCTCAGATCACGGATCCAATCCGCATCATAGCTACTAACATCTTTCAACACAATTTTCTCTAGGAACATATCAAAATTAACACAGGGAAGCAACAACGCGAGCTATTGATCTACAACATGATTTGCAAAATACTACCAGGACTAAGTTCATGATAAATTTAAGTTCAATTTAATCATATTACTTAAGAACTCCCACTTAGATAGACATCCCTCTAATCCTCTAAGTGATCACGTGATCCAAATCAACTAAACCATAACCGATCATCACGTGAGATGGAGTAGTTTTCAATGGTGAACATCAATATGTTGATCATATCTACTATATGATTCACGCTCGACCTTTCGGTCTCCGTGTTCCGAGGTCATATCTTATATGCATAGCTCGTCAAGTATAACCTGAGTATTCCGCGTGTGCAACTGTTTTGCACCCGTTGTATTTGAACGTAGAGCCTATCACACCCGATCATCACGTGGTGTCTCAGCACGAAGAACTTTTGCAACGGTGCATACTCGGGGAGAACACTTCTTGATAATTTAGTGAGAGATCATCTTATAATGCTACCGTCAATCAAAGCAAGATAAGATGCATAAAAGGATAAACATCACATGCAATCAATATAAGTGATATGATATGGCCATCATCATCTTGTGCTTTGTGATCTCCATCTCCGAAGCATCGTCATGATCACCATCGTCACCGGCGCGACACCTTGATCTCCATCGTAGCATCGTTGTCGTCTCGCCAATCTTATGCTTCCACGACTATCACTACCGCTTAGTAATAAAGTAAAGCATTACATCGCGATTGCATTGCATACAATAAAGCGACAACCATATGGCTCCTGCCAGTTGCCGATAACTCGGTTACAAAACATGATCATCTCATACAATAAAATCAGCATCATGTCTTGACCATATCACATCACAACATTCCCTGCAAAAACAAGTTAGACGTCTTCTACTTTGTTGTTGCAAGTTTTACGTGGCTGCTACGGGCTTAAGTAAGAACACATCTCACCTACGCATCAAAACCACAACGATAGTTCGTCAAATAGACTCCGTTTTAACCTTCTCAAGGACCGGGCGTAGTCACACTTGGTTCAACTAAAGTTGGAGAGATAGTCTTCCGCAAGCCATCTATGTGCAAAGCACGTCGAGGGAACCGGTCTCGCATAAGAGTATGCGTAAGGTTGGTCCGGATCATCTCAACCAACAATACCGCCGAACCAAAGTATGACATGCTGGTAGGCAGTATGACTTGTATCGCCCACAACTCACTTGTGTTCTACTCGTGCAAATAACATCAAACCATAAAACCTAGGCTCGGATGCCACTGTTGGGGAACGCAGTAATTTCAAAAATTTTCCTACGCACACGCAAGATCATGGTGATGCACAGCAACGAGAGGGGAGAGTGTTGTCTACGTACCAACGCAGACCGACTGCGGAAGCGATCACACAACGTAGAGGAAGTAGTCGTACGTCTTCTTCCCAATCCAACCGATCCAAGCACCGTTACTCCGGCACCTCCGAGTTCTTGGCACACGTTCAGCTCGATGACGTTCCTCGGGCTTCGATCCAGCAAAGCGTCGAGGAAGAGTTCCGTCAGCACGACGGCGTGGTGACGATCTTGATGTACTACCGACGCAGGGCTTCGCCTAAGCACTGTAACGGTATGATCGAGGTGGAATTTGGTGGCAGGGGGCACCGCACACGGCTAAGGAACGATCTCAAGGATCAACTTGTGTGTCTTGGGGTGTCCCCTGCCCCCGTATTTATATGTTGGAGGAGGGGGGGCTGGCCGGCCAAGAGGGGAGGCGCAGGGGAGTCCTACTCCCACCGGGAGTAGGACTCCTCCCCCCCAATCCTAATCCAATTAGGACTCTCGGGGGGGAAAGAGAGAGAAGGGGGGCCGGCCCCTTGTCCTATTCCTAATAGGACTCTAGGGGGGCGCCGGCCAGCTAGTAGGCTTCTCTTTTCTCTTTTCCACTAAGGCCCAATAGGCCCATTTACCTCCCGGGGGGGGTTCCGGTAACCCTCTCGGTATTCCGGTAAAATCCCGATTTCACCCGGAACGTTTCCGGTGTCCAAACATAGGCTTCCAATATATCAATCTTTACGTCTCGACCATTTCGAGACTCCTCGTCATGTCCGTAATCTCATCCGGGACTCCGAACAACCTTCGGTACATCAAAATGCATAAACTCATAATAACTGTCATCGTAACGTTAAGCGTGCGGACCCTACGGTTCGAGAACAATGTAGACATGACCGAGACACGTCTCCGGTCAATAACCAATAGCGGGACCTGGATGCCCATATTGGCTCCCACATATTCTACGAAGATCTTTATCGGTCAGACCGCATAACAACATACGTTGTTCCCTTTGTCATCGGTATGTTACTTGCCCGAGATTCGATCGTCGGTATCCAATACCTAGTTCAATCTCGTTACCGGCAAGTCTCTTTACTCGTTCCGTAATACATCATCTAACAACTAACATATTAGTTGCAGTGCTTGCAAGGCTTTATGTGATGTGCATTACCGAGAGGGCCCAGAGATACCTCTCCGACAATCGGAGTGACAAACCCTAATCTTGAAATACGCCAACCCAACATCTACCATTGGAGACAATTGTAGTACTCCTTTATAATCACCCAGTTACGTTGTGACGTTTGGTAGTACCCAAAGTGTTCCTCCGGTAAACGGGAGTTGCATAATCTCATAGTTATAGGAACATGTATAAGTCATGAAGAAAAGCAATAGCAACATACTAAACGATCGGGTGCTAAGCTAATGGAATGGGTCATGTCAATCAGATCATTCAACTAATGATGTGACCTCGTTAATCAAATAACAACTCTTTGTTCATGGTTAGGAAACATAACCATCTTTGATTAACGAGCTAGTCAAGTAGAGGCATACTAGTGACACTCTGTTTGTCTATGTATTCACACATGTATTATGTTTCCGGTTAATACAATTCTAGCATGAATAATAAACATTTATCATGATATAAGGAAATAAATAATAACTTTATTATTGCCTCTAGGGCATATTTCCTTCAGTCTCGATGCCACCAAACTGTGACTCGGTCTGACCGAGTTCACTAGTTTAGGTTCCAAAAGCTGCTTCGGTACCACCGAGTTTTCAAATCGGTAGATCCGAAATGATTTCTGTGGAAAACTAAAACTAAGTTTTTAACTCATTCTTTTGCAAAAACCTCTGTACTTTGTGATGCTCATCCAATCTACCTCATCTATAATCTATTCACAGGGTCTGCTATCAGTGTTTGCATCATGTCAGATCAGAGTGACAGTCAGAACAAGTCTGAGGAGCAAGTTCATATAAGTGAGGGCACTAGTCCCTCTAGCAGCTTTGATGAGGGAAGCAGGAGTACTCCCAGCAACTTGCCTAAGGCAGCCACCAGGACCAGAAAGAAGAGAACCTCAGATTCTGAGGATGAGGACTATGTGGCTATTGAGGAAGAGGCCACCTCATAGAGGAAAGTTCTGAAAAAGGAATATGGCACATCTGTTGCCACTAAGCCAGGAATGAAGACAAAGATTCCTGCCAAGAGAGCTCCTATGTAAAAGGCCAGAACATCCACTCAAGAAACTTTGGGATCTGCACCCAAAGAACAGGTTGTGGTCGAGAAGAAAATGAAGGAAAGGGTCAAGAAGACCACTGCCAGAGTGCTTGGCACATCATTAATTATGAGAGATTAAGAGGAAGAGGATGCAGCACCAGCACCCAAAGCTCAAAAGCTTATGGGAGATGCAATTAAGGCAGGGGCTACTCCACTAAGCCCAAAACTGCTCCTAAGACTGCTACTCCAGCTCCAAAGCCAAAACCCAAGAGGAGCACCAGGAACATCCCTGCTAAAGAGAAGAACAAGGCCCAGTGCCTCAAGCTACTGAAGAAGAAGAGGATTATGTTGTTTTGAGGAAGTTGAAGCCCAAGATCCCTGATCACAATGATGCACACTCAGTTGCAGAGTATATGAAAATTAGGAAGGATTCAGGATTGAGGCTATGGACAGAGTCTGATCCATATGCCACCAGGAGAAGGATTGTTGTGGACTACAGGTTCCATACAAAGGAACAGCAGGACTTCTATGAGACAGTGTTGCTTGACAGGAAGCCTATAGTCTATGATATGAGATGGGTGGACTGGCAGTACATCAGGGAAAATTAAGAACACTTCCCTGGTGTATATGACAGCTTCAAGGCATGTGGAGTTGATGAGTTTGTGGCTCAGAAGCTCACAAAGTGGAATGATGAGCTTATTATGCAGTTCTACTCCACAGCTCATTTCTACCCAGATGGAAGGATCGTCTGGATGTCTGAAGGTACTAGGTCCAGTCAACAGTTGAAGAATGGGCAAAATTGATCAATGCTCCTGAGGAGAATGAAGATGACTTGGATGTCTATGCCAAGAAGAAGAAGGATCACAACACCATGGCACATATGTACAGAGAGATCCCAGATGCTACTCTTGAGACACACAAATTTGGATCTGTACATTACCTTCTGTCAGGTTTGCCAACAATCAACTGGATCCTCAGGCACACTCTATTGCCAAAGTCAGGTGATCACAAGATGATCAGAGGCCATGCGATTAACCTGCTTCACATATTTGATGTGCCTCAAAAGTTCAAAGTCATGAGCCTAATTGTGGAAACCATAAATAGAACAGCTGCAGAGCAGAAGAGAAGTTGTGGGTATGCCCCACAGATCCAGGAGCTAATCAACTCCAAGATGGGCACTGGCACATATCTCTTGGACAAGGAACATATGCCCATCTACCCAGACTTTGAGGACAACACTGTGGTGATGGATGAGAATGAACCATCTTCTGTGCAAGCACAAGCAAAGAGGGAGAAGGCAAGGACTGAAAAGGCTGCAAATATGCCAACCATTGATGAGGCATCTCAGTATCTTCTGAAGAGAAAGCAAGATCAGCTTGGCTACTTGATTGCCTCCACTCTGAGGATTGAGAAGGGATTGGCCACCCTGACTCAAAACCAGGAGAGCTTGGAGAGGATCATGGAGCAAAAGTTCTATGATTTAGATGTGAAGGTCACTGAGATATAGTCAGTTGTTGAGCAACTTCAGGATGAAGTGCAGAAGAAGAAGGGCAAGTCTACCACTGATCCTTTTGCTAGAGTGCCTAGAGGACAGAGATCTATTGCAGTGCTAGTTACAAACACCAGAGCAACTTCATCTGCACCAGCTACAACTTCAGTGCCACCAGCTCCAGCACCCACTCCACCAGCTCCATCTACATCAACTGATGCCTTCGTCCTTGGAGTTTTATCTACACCACCACATGAAGACCAAGCCTGAGAGTCAATCTAGCACTATGCATTTTTATGAACTTTTTGGTAACTTGTTGCCAAAGGGGGAGAAAATGTATAGATCATAGGCTTCGAGAGAGTGTGTTGCTTTTTGTTCTCTCTTATTGTTTGGTGGTTGAACTATGTTATTTGCTTGTTTGAGATACTTTATGCTTTAGTGTGATACTTGGATGATCATGTGTTTGATCATATGCTACCTTAATGCTTGTTGGATGACATTATCCTTTTATATCCCCATATGATCATTCACTTTGCTTGGTGATGAGTGCATGTATTTAATTATTATCATTTTGAGCGCTCCACCAAGATGTATGTGACATGGAAGAGTAACCCATGATCCTAACTCATTATGCATTTGCAGTCCAAAGCAAATCTTAAACTATGCACAAATTTAGGGGGAGCTCTTGCTTTTCACATACTTCTCAAAGTGATAACGTTTTTCACTCTTATTATCATTTGTCGAAGCTTTGATCTATATGTTGTCATCAATTACCAAAAAGGGGGAGATTGAAAGTGCAACTATCCCTAGGTGGTTTTGTTAATTCCTAACAACATATAGCTCATTGAGCTAATGCTATTTCAAGATTAATATCTCAGGAAATCTCAATGATTGGCATGGCATGGATGAGAAAAGTGGGCCCATCAAAATGCTAAGGACAACAGGATTGGCTCAAGCTCAAAGCTCAAGACTCTACATTTTCTATTTTAGTGATCTAAGATCACATTGAGTCTATAGGAAAAGCCAATACTATCAAGGAGGGATGAGGTGTTGTTTAATGAGGCTCTTGCTCAAAATGCTTAGTGATATGCTCCAAAGCCCTCAACTACTTTCTCACATCCACATCTGACCTAAACCAAAAGTCAAACATGGCCCCACCGATTCTTTCTATCCGGCGCCACCGAGTTCAGATGTCATAGCCACTTCCACAAACCCTAGGCAAATCGATCTCACCGATAGGGATCTCGGTCGCACCGAGATGGGATTGTAATCTCTCTGTTTCCCTTCGTGACGTTTCGGTCCCACCGAGATGAGCGATCGGTCCCACCGAGATTGCAATGTAAACTCTCTGTTTCCCTTTCGTAACATTTTGGTCTCACCGAAATGAGCGAATCGGTCCCACCGAGTTTACCTGACCAACTCTCTGGTTAGCTTATTACCAAAATCGGTCTCACCAAGTTTGTGTAATTGGTCTCATCGAGATTACGTTATGCCCTAACCCTAACCATATCGGTCCTACCGAGTTGCATGCGGTCCCACCGAAAATCCTAACGGTCACTAGATTTGCTGAATCGGTCCGACCGAGTTTATCAATTTGGTCCCACCGAGATTGGCAAGTTGTGTGTAACGGTTAGGTTTTGTGTGGAGGTTATATATATACCCCTCCACCTCCTCTTCATTCGTGGAGAGAGCCATCAGAACGAACCTACACTTCCAACTTACCTTTTCTGAGAGAGAACCACCTACACTTGTGTTGAGGCCAAGATATTCCATTCTTACCATATGAATCTTGATCTCTAGCCTTCCCAAGTTGCTTTCCACTCAAATCTTCTTTCCACCAAATCCATATCCTGTGAGAGAGAGTTGAGTGTTGGGGAGACTATCATTTGAAGCACAAGAGCAAGGAGTTCATCATCAACACACCATTTGTTACTTCTTGGAGAGTGGGTCTCCTAGATTGGTTAGGTGTCACTTGGGAGCCTCCGACAAGATTGTGGAGTTGAACCAAGGAGTTTGTAAGGGCAAGGAGATCGCCTACTTCGCGAAGATCTACCGCTAGTGAGGCAAGTCCTTCATGGGCAACGGCCATGGTGGGAAAGACAAGGTTGCTTCTTCGTGGACCCTTCGTGGGTGGAGCCCTCCGTGGACTCGCGCAGCTGTTACCTTTCATGGGTTGAAGTCTCCATCAACGTGGATGTACGATAGCACCACCTATCGGAACCATGACAAAAACATCCATGTCTCCTATTGCGTTTGAATCCTCCAAACCCATCCATTTACATTCTTGCAAGTTACATGCTTTACTTTTGGCTGCTCATATACTCTTTGCATGCTTGCTTGAATTGTGTTAAGACTGCTTGTCTTGTCCAAAGTTGCTAAAATCTTCAAAGAACTAAAATTGGGAAAAGGATAAGTTTTATTTGGTCAAGTAGTCTAATCACCCCCCCTCTAGACATACTTTCGATCCTACAAGACCCATGTTTGTAATATCTCGCTCCTTGGAGCCTATTGAATAAATACTTTGAGTCATAGAGTTATTTTGTGATGCCATGTTGTATTTGCACATATTGAGCATATTGTGTGTATGAATTGAAATGCTTGGTATGTGTGGGATCCGACAACCTAGTTGTTTATCCTTGGTAGCCTCTCTTACCAGGAAATCTCTCGTAGTGCCACCAGTGAGCCATGGTAGCTTGCTACTGCTCTGGGACACTTAGGTTGGCCGGCATGTGTCCTTCGTTCATGTGTCTGTCCCTTTGGGGAAATGTCATGCGGTGTCTTCGGAGTCCTGTTAGCCCAGCTACTACATCCCAGATTCACTCGCTGATGACCGACACGTTCATTGATGGGTCATGTATGCATGTCCCTGTAAGTTAGTGCCACTTTGGGTTTACGACTAGTCATGTCGGCCCGGGTTCTTTGTCATATGGATGCTAGCAACACTATCATACACGTGAGCCAAAAGGCACAAACGGTCCCGAGCCAGGTAAGGTGGCACCCGTGGGAATACCGTGCGTGAGGCCGCAAAGTGATATGATGTGTTACATGCTAGATCGGTGTGACTTAAGATCGGGGTCCCGACAACTTTGGTATCAGAGCCTGACTGTCTGTAGGATTACCAAGCCAAACAGGTTGACGTCGAGTCTAGAAATGATTTAGTTATATAAGGGAATTGATTGTGGAAAGGAACATAAGGCTCTTTTTACTCCTTTACCTTATGCCCTTCTGATCTAAGTTATCCTGTTCTCTTCTATGGGGATTAAGAACTAAGCTTCACATCTTCTATCAGGATCACGTGTTACTAATCCATAGACTTATAGGATTGATAGTTTCAACCACCAGTTCAGTTCCTACTAGTTATGTGTGTTGACAGTTGATCTCAGAACCTTGATATTGTGATGTTGAGTGGTTATGCCACCATTTTGCAGAATGTCTCAAATCTTTTTGAGCATTTACAACCGTTATGTATTCCGAGTCATCCCAGGTTTCGAAATAATCTGATGCATTTGCAACTCCCTTCTTCCCATTCCCGATGCCCTTTTGGGCTAGATTAAGCACACCAAACGGTGTGTTGAGGTACTCCATTGCCTTGACATATATGTTGGAGCTAGTAATATGACCTAGGCATCCTAGAGAATCACCCAGTAATCTAGCAACACTTTTTGTTCCCAGTGTGATGATTCTGACCGCCATTCTCGAAAGCATCCCGTTATGCCATTTAGTTAGTAGGCATTCTATTCCTGGGTTCTTCAATCGAGATTCACCCTACTTACTTCATCTTGATAGTGTCTGCTAGTTCCTTTAGGATATTAGTAACCTTTGCGATAGTCTTCGAGGTCTGTGGTATTTCCTTCTTCCAAATACCATGAATTGCATATGTCAGAAGTTCTTTTGAACCAAAAGATCGCAACTAAAGTGCTCTTGGTGAGTTCTCCGTTATATTGTGAATCTGCCAGTTCTATTGTTCTGCATGGGTTATCCGAAAGAAATGTGGAGCGTTACTCGACATACTAATCTATGCATCCACAACTCAGAAAGATATATGTGCCTTGAGTTGTCCCTCTTTAGTTGTTATCCGACCTTCGTATGTCAATTGATAGACAAGAGTATGTGTGCATTCGTTCATCGATGCCTATTATTCTTGTGGCCGTCAAGCCGTTCTAGTTTCAGAATGACTAGGCGAAACAAACTCCAGTACCTCATCCATTTCTAGGATTGGGTCAAAGTAGTTGTATCCCGAAGATCAAAATGCCAATCCAGCTTTTGTTCTATTCTACCCTAGAGTATTACCATCTTATGTCAAGAATGTCATGTGAATTGCACCACCTCTTATGAATTCTTATTTTCATGATACCTCTTGACATCGTTGTTCATTCCTCGGTTCCCGTGTTGATGCAACCGGAATACCTACAAGTGAATCATGATGTGTGAAATCAATACTCCTAGCAACTGTGTTGCTTGGTAGTTAAAGGACAATATTCTCATCCTTAGCGTGTTGTTTATTGAATTACCATCCTAGGACTGATCGTGCTACCTAGTCCATTTCTGTTGGTGCACTCTTCGACCGATGAGTTAGGATTTTGTTAAACCCTTGCTCTATTGATCACATTGTCTTGCCTTGAAAAGCAAGATAGTTCTCGAGCTTAGTAACATATCAGTGGTTTGTGATTTTCCGAATATCTTCTAGGAAGTGTTACCAGGTTGTCACCTGACCGCTATGTTGAGTTCGTGATCAAGTTGGTTTCTTGTAAACCACTCCTTCTCCAAGAATCCCTGTTGGATACCCCTGAGCTAGTTGGTTAAGCTAAACAACAACTTGGATAGTTGGAAGATAAAAGCTTACCTAATTTAGTTCATTTCAAAGGGATATCCTTGTGTTGTGTGTTAGTTGAAGTAAGATGATATCTTCATTGATTGGTTCCTGTGATTAGTTGTTGGACCTATTGTCTTATCAAAACTTGATTTGAGTATGGGCTATCACCAAATCAAATCAGTACCAACGATGTTTATAATGTTGTCTCACTCGTGGTTGATTCCTCGAGCATACACCATTATATCTTTTGATCTGACCAATGCTATCACCTGGTTCACATAATTGTGGAATTCCATCATAGGTAAGTCTCGATGGATTGTTGTTGAGACCATTGGCAACATTTTCATTTTGTCCATGATTCATGTTGAACATTAAGCTAGTGTTGGAAACTTTGTGAACAATGCCTTCATGTTCCATTCATGTGGTATATGTTTGGATGAAGGAAGTGACTTCCTCTAACTCACGTGCATTTGGTGCAAGTTGCCACCGTGAATTTGAGAAAGCTTGTTTTGCTTCCCCTGGAATCATCCCAAGCCAGTCATGCATATGTGCAAAGTATTCTGTGGTGTGGAGACTTCATTCTCTACGTATTCTTAGCACACCAAGCCACTGATTGACTTGTTCAAGGAAAAGAAGCCTAATGTGCGTAAAGACAGTCTTTTATTATAAGACTAATATGTGTTCATTCTTGTCTTGGACAACATGCTCACATGTATGTAGCAGAACCAACTCGTGTTTTGGAGTTTGCTATCGTAGTTCATCCCCCGAGAATCTCGCAACGTCATCTCGTCGATTTGTGTTGCAACCTTTCCTTTTCCAGACATGCTATCTGAAATATCCCGTTACCAATCAGATCTGAATCTCAGGCAGATATGATGGTTGGAACATTCCCAACAATTGCATTTTGTTCCCAGCTTACACCACCATTGTGCCAAATTCCATGGGCTGCTTTTCTCAGCAGTTGTTGTCCAAGATCATCTTGAAAGTGGGCTTACCATGGGTGCAACAAGGTAGTCCACATCATCCGTCCTAGTTTGAGTATGCCATTCTTCCGAGATCCCTCAAACGATCGATTATGATTTGCCGTAAGCTGGTATAAAGAGTTTCAATGAGCTCTGAATCAAAAGTAACTCTTTTTGCCACTTAAGGGAATATTTCTACGAGTCACCTCTCCCAAGGTGCCCCGTTATGGGATCATGGTAATTGTTTCCTCGCTACTATGAAACCCTCGTCAAATTGTTTCTTCCATCCCTCCTGATGCATGTTTTGCATATCGGCTCCAAAGATGTTTCTACGTCTCATTCCGTGCGTTGATCTTGTGATCATTGAGATGATCCAAAGTTTCTCGAACCTCAAGAAGATCGATTCTTCTAAAATTCTTCCTTTCCTCTCGTTGTCATGTTGGATGAAGATCTCGAAAGCAAAGGCATCAAGATCAATTTGAAGCAATGGATCAACATCTTCGAGAATGGCAATTGGATCATGAAGATTGTGTTAGCCTATTGTTTCCTCTGTTCTATTACCTCACGTCTTGAATCTTGGGACGAGATTCTTGTTTAGTGGGGGTGAGTTGCCACATCCCTAGCTTTACCTTGCACTAGGCTAGCACTTGTGTGTGCATCATGTCTATTTTCTGAAAGTTGAAATGAGGAAAGTGAAAGCCTCGGAAATCATTTTAATAAAGGGGCAAGAACCCTAAAATTGCAATCAGTGAATCCAAAATGCCCTAGAAATATTTCTGACAATTTTGGCAAGAGTTATAAATCAAACCAAAATTTTGGAACATTTCTAAGGAATCATTTGGGCTCTGATTTTAAATCAATATTATATTTGAATTTGAAAATATACTCATCTTATGTAAAGTTTATATCTCCAAATGATCTGAAACATTTTATGTGCATTTGGATAATTCCATTGTGTAATATAAAAATATTCAGAGGAATGTTGCCACAGTTTTCAATTGTTGGGAGTTTAAAACTATGGAAAATGAATAACTAAAAGGAAAACAGAACTGAAATAAAAGAGAGTAGAGAATACTTACCTAGCACTTTTGGCCCACCACTGTAGCATCCCAACTGGGCAAAGCCAGCCCGGCCCACCAGGGGCAACGCAGTCTTCTTCCTTCTGCCAGGTGGAGAAGCAGCTGCGTGCCCGACGCGTAGACGAGCCACGCCAGCTCCTCCTGCCTGCCTGGCTCCTCCCCGATGCACCTAGACCACGACATGCGACCCCCTCGATCCCCTCTCACTTTCCCTCTCTTCCTGGACCTCCTCCCCTTCCCCGCCTCTCGTTCCCAAGCGAGACAGAGAGCCGTCGCCGCCGATCATCGTAGCCATGGCCACCGGCTCTCCCTGGCCTTGTTAACGTGTCAGGAGGAACCGCAACGTCGTATTTGTCATATCCGCTGAGCCACGCGATGCCGGGAGCGCTGCGGTGACGCCATCATCGTCGTCTTCACCGACGGGCAACGAAGATCGCCGGCCCCGATTCACCGTCTCCAGGTCGTCCCCGAGACCACTGACCACCCTACCGGCATCATCGTGAGCCCCTGAGCTTTTCCCCTCACCTCCCCCTCTCACTAGCTTCGTCTAGCGGCTGCCCCATGAGTTCCCGAGGCCGCCGTCCGCCATGGCCGACCTCCTGCTCACCTTTGAGCTTACCACACCCAGCGGTGCTGTCCACCATGCTCCTAGGGCCCCCTAGATGCGGTCTAGCTACCTAGATCCCTCGAGGGCGAGCCGTAGCCCTGCGCTCGTGCACCACCGAGCTCCGGCCACCGCACTTGTCGATGTTGCCGTCGCTACGGGTCGTCCTAGCCACTGCTGCTGACACTACTCGATGCGGACGAGCACGAGCAACGCGTAGATGCCCTCTGCCGCGATTTTGGTCACCTGTGGGCAAAACCCGAGCCGTTCCGCCGTTACTGACTCGCTGGCGGTTAACTCCGGCTGTGCCGGTGTGGCACAGCCATTAGCAGCTAATTACGCCACCACTTAACCTCCAGTGAAACTGACAGTCGGGCCCCACATCCTAACTAACTGTCTAACTAAACTAGATTAAGTTTAATCTAATTACCCTGGACCCACGCATCAACATTGACTGTGCTGACGTGTCCGTTGACCGGACCCACCTGTCATTGTCACTGAACAGCATTGGGTCACTAACTAGTGGACCCCATTGGTCAGGTTTGACCTGGACCGCTCCTGTTGACCTACTGATGTTAGCATGACGAGCACTGACACCGTAAATATTTTCTAGGATTTAAAATAAATCATAAATGATTTATTTAATTCAGAAAATATCCAAAAATTCTAAAAATCATATAAAATCAACCGTAACTCCAAATGAAACAATTTATATATGAAAAATTATCAGAAAAATCCAAAGAATCTGTTTACGGCATTTGCATGCATGCTGGAACAACTTATGACTATTCTTTAGGGCAAATAAAATAATGGAATTTAAATAACCACATGTGGAGTTTGAATTTGAATCTTTGATTCAATCCAACTTCATTTAATTACGTTGCTAGTTGCATTAGCTAAATCAACAACATATTGCCATGTCATTAAGATGCATCATATTGTTGCACTACATTGATTGTGTTCTCTCTTGTTTGCCGGTGTTTGTCCCCTCTAAGTAGACGTTGTTTCGATGATTTGATCGATGACACCGATGAAGAGCTATACTATCTTCAGAAGTGCCAGCCAAGCAAAACCCCCTTGTTCATTCTGATACAGTCCCACTCTCTCGCTCATGCTCTCTTTTTACCGCATTAAGACAACAACGCTTCAACTGTTACATACTGTGGTAGTTGAACCCCTTCCCTCTGCATGACATGTCATTGCCATAGTAAATAGATGAAACCCACTAGCATGAGTAGGAGTTGTTTGAGCCTTGACGTGCCTACTCACTCATGTTTGTTCTCATGCTTGCTACTGCTTAGAGTTGAGTCAAGTCTGATTCATTGGGGATGAATTGGAAAGTTGTGAACATGTCTTACTGTTGAGAGTTAAGTGTGTGAACACGATTTGGTAAAGGTAGCGGTGATAGGCCATGTAGGAGTACATGGTGGGTTGTCTCATTGAAACCGTCCTCGGGAACTGAGTTCTATGTTTGTGATGCATGAACAGCTACTACCACGTGTAGGGCTCGAAACCAATGGACCCTCTCGACTTATTAATCACCTTGATCTCTGTCCAGGAGTTGCAACTAGTTTTTGGTGTTTGTAGGATATGTGTTGGAGGCCGTGCGTAGCGCTGACCCTAGGGGTGGGCTATGATGCGGTAGATACACCATGGCCCGGTGTACCGAGTTGCCCGTTTGGTGTCTTGGGAACCTGCACACATCATTTGGGGCTGTGAGCGAAACCCCGGCCAGATCTCCTCGCGGATGGAACCCGAATAGGCGATAAACCTGGACTAGAGACTTGTGTGGTTAGTCAGGTCGTGGCGGACTCCCTTGCCAGGCTTACGCTTGAAGGTTGCCGAGATACACGACGTGTACATGGTGGTAAGTGGCTAGAGCGTGTGTGAAGAAGTACACCCCTGCAGGGTTATAAATGATCTATTCGAATAGCCGTGTCCGCAGTAAAGGACTTCTGGGTTGCCTATACAGTTCATAGGCGATCTTGGCAAGCGTGTCGGCCGCCTTGTTCTCCGCGCATGGGACCTGGAGGAACTCGTAGCCCTCGGAGAATCCGGACATCTTCTAGACGAGGAAGCGGTAGCTTGCCATGTTGGAGTCGTGCGCGTCCCACTCACCTAAGAACTGCTGCACCACCAGGTCCGAGTCACCGAAGCACAGGATGTGCTGGATGCCGAGTTCCTTGGCAAGCCGGAGGCCATGCACAAGGGCTTCGTACTTGGCGACGTTGTTGGAGGCGGCGAAGTGGATCTATCGTGCGTACTTGAGCCAGTCGCCCATGGGGGAGGACAATACTATGCCGGCTCCCAGGCCGAGTCGCATCTTCGAGCCTTCGAAGTGCATGCGCCGGTGCGTCGAGTCCGGAGGTGGCGGCAGGTACTGGGTCTCGGTGCAGTCGACGAGGAATTGACCAAAGCTTGGGACTTGATTGTGGTGCGGGGCTCGTCGAGGATGGTATGGCTGGCTAGCTCGAGCGCCCACTTGGCTACCCGGCCAGAGGCATCCCGGCACCCGATGATGTCGCCGAGAGGGGCCGTCCTGACAACGGTGATGACATGCTCTTGGAAGTACTGCTTCAGTTTCTTGGCGGTGAAGTACACGCCGTAACACATCTTCTGGTACTGCGGGTAGTTCTGCTTCGAGGCAGAGAGCACCTCGCTTAGATAGTAGACGGTACGCTAGATGGCTTGGACCCTGTCCTTCTCTGGTCGCTCGACCACCATCACCGTGCTAAGCGACCGCGAGGTTGCGGCGATATAGAGCAACAACAGCTCCTTCTCGGCCAGCGCGGCCAGGACTGGTGCGGTTGAGAGCATGCGCTTGAGATCTCGAAAGGCTTTGTCCGCCTGGTCATTCCATTCAAACGGCGTCATCTTCTTCATCAGCTGATACAGGGACAGGGCCCTCTCGCCCAGCCGGCTGAGAAACCGGCTGACCGAGGCCAAGCAGCCGGTGAACTTCTACACATCGCGCAGCCGGGCCGGCTTGCACATGCGCTCGATGGCCTTGATTTTCTCCGGGTTTTCCTCAATGCCGCGCTCCGAGACGAGGAAGCCGAGTAGCTTTCCGTACGGGACGCCAAAAACGCATTTCTCCAGGCTGAGCTTGACCTTGTACTCGTGCAGGTTGGCGAAGGTTTCCTTCAGATCGTCGAGGAGCATGAGGTGTTGCTTGGTCTTCACCACGATGCCATCCACGTAGACGTGGATATTGCGGCCGAGTTGCGACAGCAGGCATTTCTGCATGGAGCACTGGAAGGTGGGGCCGACGTTCTTCAAGCCGAACAACATGGTGATGTAGTGTCACATCCCTAGCTTTACCTTGCACTAGGCTAGCACTTGTGTGTGCATCATGTCCATTTTTTGAAAGTTGAAATGAGGAAAGTGAAAGCCTCAAAAATCATTTTAATAAAGGGGCAAGAACCCCGAAACTGCAATTAGTATACCAAAAATGCCCTAGAAATAGTTCTGACAATTTTGGCAAGAGTTATAAATCAAACCAAAATTTTGGAACATTTCTAAGGAATCATTTGGGCTATGATTTTAAATCAATATTATATTTGAATTTGGAAATATACTCATCTTATGTAAAGTTTATATCTCCAAATGATCTAAACATTTTATGTGCATTTGGATAATTCCATTGTGCAATATAAAAGTATTCAGAGGAATGTTGCCACTATTTTCAGTTGTTTGGAATTTAAAACAGTGGAAAAATGAATAAATAAAAGGAAAACAGAACTGAAATAAAACAGAGCAGAGAAAACTTACCTGGCACTTTTGGCCCACCACTTTAGCAGCCCAACTGGGCGTAGCCAGCCCGGCCCACCAGGGGCAGTGTTGTCTTCTTCCTTCGGCCAGGAAGAGAAGCAGCTGCGTGCCTGGCGCGTAGAAGAGCCGCGCCAGCTCCTCCTGCCTACCTGGCTCCTCCCCGATGCACCTAGATGGCGCCACGCGACCCCCTCGATCCCCTCTCACTTTCCCTCTCTTCCTGCACCTCCCCCCCTTCCCTACCTCTCGTTCCCAAGCGAGACAAAGAGCCATCATTGCGGCCGATCGTTGTTGCCGCGGCCACCGGCCTTCCCACACCTCGTTGACGTGTCAGGAGGAACCGCAACGTCGTATTTTTCGTCTCCGCTGAGCCATGCGATGCCGAGAGCCCTGTTGCGATGCCATCGTCGTCGTCTTCACCGACGGGCACCGAAGATCGCCGGCCCCGATTCACCATTTCCAGGTCATCCCCCGAGCCCACTAACCACCCTACCGGCATCATCATGAGCCCCTGAGCTTTTCCCCTCACCTCCCCCTCTCGCTAGCTTCCTCCAGCCGCCGCCCCATGAGCTCCCGAGGTCGCCGTTCGCCATGGCCGACCTCCTGCTCACCTCTGAGCTTACCACGCTTAGCGGTGCTGTCCACTGTGCTCCTAGGGCCCCCTAGATGCAGTCTAGCTACCTGATTCCCTCAAGGGCGAGCCGTAGCCCTGCGCTCGTGCACCACCGAGCTCCGTCCACCGCACTTGTCGTTGTTGCCGTTGCTACGGGCCGCCCTAGCCACTACTGTTGGCACTGCTCGATGCGAACGAGCACGAGCAACGCGTAGATGTCCTCCGCCACGAGTTTGGTCGCCCGTGGGCGAAACCCGAGCCGTTTCGCCGTCACTGACCTCGCCGGCGGCTAACTCCAGCTATGCCGACGTGGCACAACCATTAGCAGCTAATTGAGCCACCAATTAACCTCCAGTGAAACTGACAGCCGGGCCCCACATCCTAAATAACTGGCTAACTAAACTAGGTTAAGTTTAATCTAATTACTCTAGACCCACGCGTCAACATTGACTATGTTGGCGTGTCCGTTGACCGGACCCACCTGTCATTGTCACTGAACAGCACTGGGTCACTAACTAGTGGACCCCACTGGTCATGTTTGACCTGGACCACTCCTGTTGACCTACTGATGTTAGCATGATGAGTGCTGACACAGTAAATATTTTCTAGGATTTAAAATAATTCATAAATGATTTATTTAATTCAGAAAATATCCACAACTTCTAAAAATCATATAAAATTAACCGTAACTCCAAATGAAACAATTTATATATGAAACATTAACAAAAAATCCAAAGAATCTGTTTATGGCATTTTCATTCATGTTGGAACAACTTATGACTATTTTTAGGGCAAATCAAATAATGGCATTTAAATAACCACATGTGGAGTTTGAATTTGAACCTTTGATTCAAACCAACTTCATTTAATTATGTTGCTAGTTGCATTAGCTAAATCAACAACATATTGCCATGTCATTATCATGCATCATATTGTTGCACTGCATTGATTGTGTTCTCTCTTGTTTGCTGGTGTTTGTCCCCTATGAGTAGACGTTGTTTCGACAATTTGATCGATGAGACCGATTAAGAGATATACTATCTTCAGAAGTGCCAGGCAAGTAAAACCCCCTTGTTCATTCCGATACAATCCCACTCTCTCGCTCCTGCTCTCTTTTACTGCATTAAGACAACAATGCTTCAACTATTAAATATTGCGATAGTTGAACCCCTTTCCTCTGCATGACCTGCCATTGCCACAGTAAATAGATGAAACCCTCTAGCATGAGTAGGAGTCGTTTGAGCCTTGACGTGCCTACTCATTCTTGTTTGTTCTCATGCCAGCTACTGCTTAGAGTTGAGTCAGGTATGATTCATAGGGGATGAATTGGAAAGTTGTGAGCATGCCATACTGTTGAGAGCTAAGTGTGTGAACATGATTTGGTAAAGGTAGCGGTGAGAGGCCATGTAGGAGTACATGGTAGGTTATCTCATTGAAACCAGCCTCGGGAACCAAGTTCTATGTTGTGATGCATGAACAGCTACTACCACGCGTTGGGCCCGAAACCAATGGACCCTCTCGACTTATTAATCGCCTTGATCTCTGTCCAGGAGTTGCAACTAGTTTCGGGTGTTTGTAGGGTATGTGTTGGAGGCCATGCGTAGCGCTGACCTTAGGGGTGGGCTATGATGCGGTAGATACACCGTGGCCTGGTGTACCGAGTTGCCGTTTGGTGTCTCGGGAACCCAGCACACATCGTTTGGGGCTGTGAGCAAAACCGGGCCGGATCTCCTCGCGGATGGAACCCGAATAGGCAATACACCTAGAGTAGAGACTTGTGTGGTTAGTCAGGTTGTGGCCGACTCGCTCGCCAGCCTTCCGCTTGAAGGTTGCCGAGATACACGACGTGTACATGGTGGTAAGTGGCGAGAGCGTGTGTGAAGAAGTACACCCCTGCAGGGTTATAAATGATCTATTCGAATAGCCGTGTCCGCGGTAAAGGACTTCTGGGTTGCCTGTACAGTTCATAGACAAGTGAAAGTGGATACCCTAAAATGCGCAAGATAAGCGTGGGTGCTATGGATGGCATTCTCGTAGGGAGACGGGAGCGGATCCATAGTGGTGTATTGAAATGGTGAAAATATGTGGACTCGTGTGCGCCACCTCAAAAGAGTTACTTGCAGTAGTAGTTCAGGTTAGCCACTGAGTCAAAGCTGGCTTGCTGCAGTTAAACCCCACCATCCCTTTGTTGATAATGATGCATATGTAGTTAGTTCTGATGTATGTCTTGCTGGGTACACTTGTACTCACGTTTGCTTAATTTATGTTTTTGCAGAGAGACTTCAGTCTCGCTAGTAGTTCCGCGTGGACTTCGATGTTTAGCTTGCCAACTAACCTACGATCTTGTGCCCTCGACACGGTCTTGTAGATAGTCAGGCTTCTCGGCCTTTTTCAGTTGTAGATGTCTATACTCAGACATGTTAAGCTTCAGCATGTGCTTTGACTTGTATGCTCTGAATGTTGGGTCATGAGACCTGAAAGTGCAACTATCCCTAGGTGGTTTTGGTAATTCCTAACAACATATAGCTCATTGAGCTAATGCTATTTCAAGATTAATATCTCACAAAAGCTTAATGATTGGCATGGCATGGATGAGAAAAGTGGACCCCTCAAAATGCTAAGGACAAAAGCATTGGCTCAAGCTCAAAGCTCAAGACTCTACATTTTCTATTTTAGTGATCCAAGATCACATTGAGTCTATAGGAAAAGCCAATACTATCAAGGAGGGATGAGGTGTTGCTTAATGAGGCTCTTGCTCAAAATGCTTAGTGATATGCTCCAAAGCCCTCAACTACTTTCTCACATCCACATATGACCTAAACCAAAAGTCAAACTCGACCCCACCGATTCTTTCTATCTGGCGCCACCAAGTTCAGATGTCATAGCCACTGCCACAAACCCTAGGCAAATCGGTCTCACCAATAGGGATCTAGGTCTTACTGAGATGGGATTGTAATCTCTCTGTTTCCCTTCGTAACATTTCGGTCCCACTGAGATGAGTGATCAGTCCCACCGAGATTGCAATGTAAACTCTCTGTTTCCCTTTTGTAACATTTCGGTCTCACCGAAATGAGCGAATCGGTCCCACCGAGTTTACCTGACCAACTCTCTAGTTAGCTTATTACCAAAATCGGTCTCACCGAGTTTGTGTAATCGGTCTCACCGAGATTATGTTATGCCCTAACCCTGACCATATCGGTCCTACCAAGTTGAATGTCGGTACCACTGAAAATCCTAACGGTCACTAGATTTGCTGAATCGGTCCGACCGAGTTTATCAATTCGATCCCGCCGAGATTGGCAGGTGTGTGTAACGGTTAGATTTTGTGTGGAGGCTATATATACCCCTCCACCTCCTCTTCATTCATGGAGAGATCCATCAGAATGAACCTACACTTCCAACTTACCTTTTCTGAGAGAGAACCACCTACACTTGTGTTGAGGCCAGATATTCCATTCTTACCATATGAATCTTGATCTCTAGCCTTCCCAAGTTGCTTTCCACTCAAATCTTCTTTCCACCAAATCCATATCATGTGAGAGTTGAGTGTTGGGGAGACTATCATTTGAAGCGAAGAGCAAGGAGTTCATCATCAACACACCATTTGTTACTTCTTGGAGAGTGGTGTCTCCTAGATTGGCTAGGTGTCACTTGGGAGCCTCCGACAAGATTGTGGAGTTGAACCAAGGAGTTTGTAAGGGTAAGGAGATCGCCTACTTCATGAAGATCTACCGCTAGGGAGGCAAGTCCTTCGTGGGCGACGACCATGGTGGGAAAGACAAGGTTGCTTCTTCGTGGACCCTTCGTGGGTGGAGCCCTCCGTGGACTCGTTCAGCTGTTACCCTTCATGGGTTGAAGTCTCCATCAACATGGATGTACGATTGCACCACCTATTGGAACCACGACAAAAACATATGTGTCTCCTATTGCGTTTGAATCCTCCAAACCCTTCCCTTTACATTCTTGCAAGTTGCATGCTTTACTTTTGGCTGCTCATATACTCTTTGCATGCTTGCTTGAATTGTGTTAAGATTGCTTGACTTGTCCAAAGTTGCTAAAATCTTCCAAGAACTAAAATTTGGAAAAGGATAAGTTTTATTTGGTCAAGTAGTCTAATCACCCCCCTCTAGACATACTTTTGATCCTACAAGTGGTTTCAGAGCTTTGGTCTCCATTTGCTTTGATTTCCATAGCTTTTGGTAGTCATGGCCTTGGTTTCACAACCTAGGAGAGTATGGCATCTAGCGAGGGAAATTACCACCGTAGAGGTCCTTACTTTGATGGTACTAATTTTGCTAGTTGGAAGCATAAGATGAAAATGCATATTCTTGGACATAACCCCGCCGTATGGGCTATTGTGTGTATTGGCTTTCAAGGTGAATTCTTTGGTGGTAGAGAACCGAACCGTGAAGCTACCGCGAAAGAGTTGAAGATGCTGCAATACAATGCTCAAGCTTGTGATATCCTCTTCAACGGATTGTGCCCCAAAGAATTCAACAAAATCAGCTACCTTGAGAATGCAAAGGAAATTTGGGATACTTTGATTGATATGAACGAAGGTACCGACTCCGTCAAGGAATCCAAGTTGGATGTGCTTCAAAGTCACCTTGACAAGTTCAAAATGAAGGATGGTGAAGGTGTCGACTCTAGGCTTGCTCTTATCACAAATGAGATCGCCGGCTTAGGAAGTGAAGAGACGACCGACAAATTCATCATCAAGAAGATCCTAAGAGCTTTGGACGGAAAATATGATACTGTATGCACATTGATCCAAATGATGCCCAATAACAAAGATCTCAAGCCAACAGAAGTCATTGGAAGAATTGTTGCTCATGAGATGTCACTCAAGGATAAGGAGGAGCTCCATAAAAATCAAGTGGTGCTTACAAATCCTCATGTGAAGCTCCCACATGATCAACTGAGAAACAAACCTTCAATGAAGAATTGAGCCTAATGGTGAAGATCTTCAACAAATTCTACAAGAGTAGAAGCAAAGAGAGAAGTTCCAAGTCAAGGTCCTACAATGACAAAAGATCTTCTAGTCGAGAGCAAAATTGCTACAATTGTGGAAGACCTGGACACTATTACAACGAATGTACGACACCCTACAAGAGAAGAGAAGATTCTCCAAAAAGAAGAAGTAGAAGAGAAGAATCACCATCAAGAGAGAGAAGGAGTAGAGATGATCATTATGAAAGAAGAACATCCCAGAGAAGTAAGGATTCAGAAAGGAAGGACAAGTCATCAAGGAGCTACACAAAACAACGACATCAAGCTCATGTTGGTGAATGGGTATCCGGCTCCGACTCCGACAATCACTCTGAGAGAAGCTATCACTCCGACTCCGAATATACTCAAGATGAATGTGTTTCCAGTCTAGCACTTGTGTCAACCAACTCCTACGACATATTTGATTCACCAAATGAAGGACTTGGAAGATGCTTCATGGCTAAAGGCCCAAAGGTATCACACCACGAGTATGTTGGTTTCAATAGTGATGAAGATCACTTGTTAGGTGATGATGATTTACTTGTTGACAACTCTAGTGATGAATACTATGATGAAACATCAATTAACCATGCTGATCAAGATAAAATGAATGAAAATGATAAGGAGAAGATTGAGTTTCTAACTAAAGAACTAAACACTCTTCAGTAATCTCATGAAACTATCTTAGGAGATCATCGAGAACTTTTAAGGACTCATGAGAAATTACGTTTTGAAAAGCTCAACCTTGAGCAAGAGCATTAGTTCTTAAAGGCAATCAATGATGATCTTCGCAAGAAAAGTTCTTCTTAGATTGCCAAGCGTTTACTCTTATCCACTTACATGCCTCAAGTCAAGTCTAGTAACAAGAACAAGAAATATTCTTCCTCTAGTAGTAATAATAATCATGCAAAATCCCATGTTGTTGCTTCTAGTAGTTCTCTTGATTCCACTAATGATTCTCTTAGCCAAGTTACACTTGAGCAAGAAAATAGACTATTGAAGGGAATTATAGAGAAAGGTGTTTACAAGAGCCTTGCCGGGAGTAAGCAATTCAAGGAAATTGTACGCAAGCAAGGAAGGAACCGGAAGAACCAAGGTGTTGGTTTTGAACGAAAGTTCAATGCCAATGGAGTTGAGTGGGAAGAAGATCAATACCCCAAGACGAAGTTTGTTCCTCAACAAAAGAAGTACGATCCTACTTCCTTCAAAGGGACACAATCTCAAGATGATCTTCCACCACAAGACCATGAGCAAAAAGACAAGGATAAGCTTCAAGAGGAAATTGATGCATTTGAAGAAGCACCCAAGGCCTTGGTCAAGTGGGTTCCCAAGACTACATCAAGTTCTACTTCATCAAGTACGACTACAACTCCAAGGATTCCCATCAAGATGATGTGGATCCCAAAGAAGAAGAACTAGAGAGTTCCTGAGGGTGACTCCGCCAACATACTTCACTCTTATCATTTTGGCAAGAACAAGTGCAATCAACTTCCACATATTGCACTAGTTCAAGGAGTCACAAACCCTCTTGTTGGTAAGATAAGGGACAAGGTAACCTAATGCTTTCATAGACATCATCTTGTGTGTGCATCACTCTATGTCTATGGATAACCTTGTTTGTTCCTTGTGGGACTAACCCGTATATGTATTGAAAGTGCAACTCACTCCAAAGGATTGCTCCAAATGATCTACATCAACATTGAGCATCCACATCTTCAACACCTACATGAAGTCATCATCGACAAAATCCAAGGTTAGTACATCCCTCTTAGGGGGGATCTCACATCTATGGGGGAGCTTTACTCTAAGAATTGAGCTAAAGCAACTCTAATGGTGTGAACACAACAACGCTTTATGTAAAAGTGGTAACCCCACTTGTGCTTAAACAATGAGTATGACCTATGATCAAATGTTCTCATTTGACTCCTAAGTCAATATACTCATATATAGATGACCTAGTCATCGCCAATTGCTTGATAGATGCTAGAATTGGTTGTGCATGCTTTGCCACATATTTCATTTGCCATTTTATTGTGTAAGCATATTGGTTGCATAATTTACTCATTCAAGGACATCCACTTGTTGTTTTGATTGTTTGGTTCCTTTTTCTCTTGCCAAGTGGATGGAAAAGAATGCCTAAGAACCTTCTCTGGCTATCTATGCCTTTCTTGTGTCAAACTCTATTCATGCTACATCACAAAGTTTGATCAAGTCAGATTCGAACCACTCTGTGCGTTTCGGTCTGACCAGCTCATCCATTTCGTCATAGACTTAAACTTCCAAAACTTCTTTGTGCGTTTCGGTCTGACCAGCTCATCCATTTCGTTCATACCGATATCACTAAGTCAATCTAGGTGTTCAATCTCGGTGCAACCGATTTGAACTTTTCGGTCACACCGAGTTGCAGTAACTGCTTGTAGTTATGCATCTCGGTGCCACCGAGTTGTTCCACTCGGTCACACCGACAGGGTCAGGCTGTATATATCCCTGGGCCAAAATTTGGAAAAAAATCCGAACCCCTTCGCCTGCGCTCAGCCTGCTCTGCCTCCTTGGGTCTCCGGATCGTCCTCCTCATCGCCAGCTGCCTCCCTCCGCTGGTCTTCGCCGCCGTCAATGGAAAACGTCTCTGCCATTGCCGCCGTAGAAGGTCCATCGCCGCACTTAGGGTATGGACTTGATCCTTGTGCTAATCTCACTCCGATTCCTAGCACATTGTTTTGCCATGTATCATGCCACGATTGAGATCACTCTATCCAACGAAATCGCTTCGTAGTTTAGTTGTGGATTGAAAATTTAGGGTTAGGTTTCCAACAAAATCATCTTGGTCCAACCGAGTTGTTGAAATCGGTTCCACCGATTTGGCTACGGCCATTGCACATGTGATTCTCGGTCTGACCGAGAATTGCAAATCGGTGTGACCAAGTTCAATTCTTTGTGAAACCCTAGTAGTCTCGGTGCCACCAAACTGTGACTCGGTCTGACCGAGTTCACTAGTTTAGGTTCCAAAAGCTGCTTCGGTACCACCGAGTTTTCAAATCGGTAGATCCGAAATGATTTCTGTGGAAAACTAAAACTAAGTTTTTAACTCATTCTTTTGCAAAAACCTCTGTACTTTGTGATGCTCATCCAATCTACCTCATCTATAATCTATTCACAGGGTCTGCTATCAGTGTTTGCATCATGTCAGATCAGAGTGACAGTCAGAACAAGTCTGAGGAGCAAGTTCATATAAGTGAGGGCACTAGTCCCTCTAGCAGCTTTGATGAGGGAAGCAGGAGTACACCCAGCAACTTGCCTAAGGCAGCCACCAGGACCAGAAAGAAGAGAACCTCAGATTCTGAGGATGAGGACTATGTGGCTATTGAGGAAGAGGCCACCTCATAGAGGAAAGTTCTGAAAAAGGAATATGGCACATCTGTTGCCACTAAGCCAGGAATGAAGACAAAGATTCCTGCCAAGAGAGTTCCTATGTAAAAGGCCAGAACATCCACTCAAGAAACTTTGGGATCTGCACCCAAAGAACAGGTTGTGGCCGAGAAGAAAATGAAGGAAAGGGTCAAGAAGACCACTGCCAGAGTGCTTGGCAGATCATTAATTATGAGAGATGAAGAGGAAGAGGATGCAGCACCAGCACCCAACGCTCAAAAGCTTATGAGAGATGCAATTAAGGCAGGGGCTGCTCCACTAAGCCCAAAACTACTCCTAAGACTGCTACTCCAGCTCCAAAGCCAAAACCCAAGAGGAGCACCAGGAACATCCCTGCTAAAGAGAAGAACAAGGCCCAGTGCCTCAAGCTACTGAAGAAGAAGAGGATTATGTTGTTTTGAGGAAGTTGAAGCCCAAGATCCCTGATCACAATGATGCACACTCAGTTGCAGAGTATATTAAAATTAGGAAGGATTCAGGATTGAGGCTATGGACAGAGTCTGGTCCATATGCCACCAGGAGAAGGATTGTTGTGGACTACAGGTTCTATACAAAGGAACAGCAGGACTTCTATGAGACAGTGTTGCTTGACAGGAAGCCTATAGTCTATGATATGAGATGGGTGGACTAGGAGTACATCAGGGAAAATTAAGAACACTTCCCTGGTGTATATGACAGCTTCAAGGCATGTGGAGTTGATGAGTTTGTGGCTCAGAAGCTCACAAAGTGGAATGATGAGCTTATTATGCAGTTCTACTCCACAGCTCATTTCTACCTAGATGGAAGGATTGTCTGGATGTCTGAAGGTACTAGGTCCAGTCAACAGTTGAAGAATGGGCAAAATTGATCAATGCTCCTGAGGAGAATGAAGATGACTTGGATATCTATGCCAAGAAGAAGAAGGATCACAACACCATGGCACATATGTACAGAGAGATCCCAGATGCTACTCTTGAGACACACAAATTTGGATCTGTACATTACCTTCTGTTAGGTTTGCCAACAATCAACTGGATCCTCAAGCACACTCTATTGCCAAAGTCAGGTGATCACAAGATGATCAGAGGCCATGCGATTAACCTGCTTCACATATTTGATGTGCCTCAAAAGTTCAAAGTCATGAGCCTAATTGTTGAAACCATAAATAGAACAGCTGCAGAGCAGAAGAGAAGTTGTGGGTATGCCCCACAGATCCAGGAGCTAATCAACTCCAAGATGGGCACTGGCACATATCTCTTGGACAAGGAACATGTGCCCATCTACCCAGACTTTGAGGACAACACTGTGGTGATGGATGAGAATGAACCATCTTCTGTGCAAGCACAAGCAAAGAGGGAGAAGGCAAGGACTGAAAAGGCTGCAAATATGCCAACCATTGATGAGGCATCTCAGTATCTTCTGAAGAGAAAGCAAGATCAGCTTGGCTACTTGATTGCCTCCACTCTGAGGATTGAGAAGGGATTGGCCACCCTGACTCAAAACCAGGAGAGCTTGGAGAGTATCATGGAGCAAAAGTTCTATGATTTAGATGTGAAGGTCACTGAGATATAGTCAGTTGTTGAGCAACTTCAGGATGAAGTGCAGAAGAAGAAGGGCAAGTCTACCACTGATCCTTTTGCTAGAGTGCCTAGAGGACAGAGATCTATTGCAGTGCTAGTTACAAACACCAGAGCAACTTCATCTGCACCAGCTACAACTTCAGTGCCACCAGCTCCAGCACCCACTCCACCAGCTCCATCTACATCAACTGATGCCTTCGTCCTTGGAGTTTTATCTACACCACCACATGAAGACCAAGCCTGAGAGTCAATCTAGCACTATGCATTTTTTATGAACTTTTTGGTAACTTGTTGCCAAAGGGGGAGAAAATGTATAGATCATAGGCTTCGAGAGAGTGTGTTGCTTTTTGTTCTCTCTTATTGTTTGGTGGTTGAACTATGTTATTTGCTTGTTTGAGATACTTTATGCTTTAGTGTGATACTTGGATGATCATGTGTTTGATCATATGCTACCTTAATGCTTGTTGGATGACATTATCCTTTTATATCCCCATATGATCATTCACTTTGCTTGGTGATGAGTGCATGTATTTAATTATTATCATTTTGAGCACTCCACCAAGATGTATGTGACATGGAAGAGTAACCCATGATCCTAACTCATTATGCATTTGCAGTCCAAAGCAAATCTTAAACTATGCACAAATTTAGGGGGAGCACTTGCTTTTCACATACTTCTCAAAGTGATAACGTTTTTCACTCTTATTATCATTTGTCGAAGCTTTGATCTATATGTTGTCATCAATTACCAAAAAGGGGGAGATTGAAAGTGCAACTATCCCTAGGTGGTTTTGTTAATTCCTAACAACATATAGCTCATTGAGCTAATGCTATTTCAAGATTAATATCTCAAGAAATCTCAATGATTGGCATGGCATGGATGAGAAAAGTGGGCCCATCAAATTGCTAAGGACAATAGGATTGGCTCAAGCTCAAAGCTCAAGACTCTACATTTTCTATTTTAGTGATCTAAGATCACATTGAGTCTATAGGAAAAGCCAATACTATCAAGGAGGGATGAGGTGTTGTTTAATGAGGCTCTTGCTCAAAATGCTTAGTGATATGCTCCAAAGCCCTCAACTACTTTCTCACATCCACATCTGACCTAAACCAAAAGTCAAACATGGCCCCACCGATTCTTTCTATCCGGCGCCACCGAGTTCAGATGTCATAGCCACTTCCACAAACCCTAGGCAAATCGGTCTCACCAATAGGGATCTCGGTCGCACCGAGATGGGATTGTAATCTCTCTATTTCCCTTCGTGACGTTTCGGTCCCACCGAGATGAGCGATCGGTCCCACCGAGATTGCAATGTAAACTCTCTGTTTCCCTTTCGTAACATTTCGGTCTCACCGAAATGAGCGAATCGGTCCCACCGAGTTTACCTGACCAACTCTCTGGTTAGCTTATTACCAAAATCGGTCTCACCGAGTTTGTGTAATTGGTCTCATCGAGATTACATTATGCCCTAACCCTAACCATATCGGTCCTACCGAGTTGCATGCGGTCCCACCGAAAATCCTAACGGTCACTAGATTTGCTGAATCGGTCCGACCAAGTTTATCAATTCGGTCCCACCGAGATTGGCAAGTTGTGTGTAACGGTTAGGTTTTGTGTCGAGGCTATATATACCCCTCCACCTCCTCTTCATTCGTGGAGAGAGCCATCAGAACGAACCTACACTTCCAACTTACCTTTTCTGAGAGAGAACCACCTACACTTGTGTTGAGGCCAAGATATTCCATTCTTACCATATGAATCTTGATCTCTAGCCTTCCCAAGTTGCTTTCCACTCAAATCTTCTTTCCACCAAATCCATATCCTGTGAGAGAGAGTTGAGTGTTGGGGAGACTATCATTTGAAGCACAAGAGCAAGGAGTTCATCATCAACACACCATTTGTTACTTCTTGGAGAGTGGGTCTCCTAGATTGGTTAGGTGTCACTTGGGAGCCTCCGACAAGATTGTGGAGTTGAACCAAGGAGTTTGTAAGGGCAAGGAGATCGCCTACTTCGTGAAGATCTACCGCTAGTGAGGCAAGTCCTTCATGGGCAACGGCCATGGTGGGAAAGACAAGGTTGCTTCTTCGTGGACCCTTCGTGGGTGGAGCCCTCCGTGGACTCGCGCAGCTGTTACCTTTCATGGGTTGAAGTCTCCATCAACGTGGATGTCCGATAGCACCACCTATCGGAACCACGACAAAAACATCCATGTCTCCTATTGCGTTTGAATCCTCCAAACCCATCCCTTTACATTCTTGCAAGTTACATGCTTTACTTTTGGCTGCTCATATACTCTTTGCATGCTTGCTTGAATTGTGTTTAAGACTGATTGTCTTGTCCAAAGTTGCTAAAATCTTCAAAGAACTAAAATTGGGAAAAGGATAAGTTTTATTTGGTCAAGTAGTCTAATCACCCCCCCCCCTCTAGACATACTTTCGATCCTACAAGACCCATGTTTGTAATATCTCGCTCCTTGGAGCCTATTGAATAAATACTTTGAGTCATAGAGTTATTTTGTGATGCCATGTTGTATTTGCACATATTGAGCATATTGTGTGTATGAATTGAAATGCTTGGTATGTGTGGGATCCGACAACCTAGTTGTTTATCCTTGGTAGCCTCTCTTACTAGGAAATCTCTCCTAGTGCCACCAGTGAGCCATGGTAGCTTGCTACTGCTCCGGGACACTTAGGTTAGCCGGCATGTGTCCTTCGTTCATGTGTCTGTCCCTTCGGGGAAATGTCATGCGGTGTCTCCGGAGTCCTGATAGCCCAGCTACTACATCCCAGATTCACTCGCTGATGACCGACACGTTCGTTGATGGGTCATGTATGCATGTCCCTGTAAGTTAGTGCCACTTTGGGTTTATGACTAGTCATGTCGGCCCGGGTTCTTTGTCATATGGATGCTAGCGACACTATCATATACGTGAGCCAAAAGGCGCAAACGGTCCCGAGCCAGGTAAGGTGGCACCCGTGGGAATACCGTGCGTGAGGCCGCAAAGTGATATGATGTGTTACATGCTAGATCGGTGTGACTTAGGATCGGGGTCCCGACAACTTTGCTATCAGAGCCTGACTGTCTGTAGGATTACCAAGTCAAACAGGTTGAAGTTGAGTCTAGAAATGATTTAGTTATATAAGGGAATTGATTGTGGAAAGGAACATAAGACTCTTTTTACTCCTTTACCTTATGCCCTTCTGATCTGAGTTATCCTGTTCTCTTCTACGGGGATTAAGAACTAAGCTTCTCATCTTCTATCAGGATCACGTGTTACTAATCCATAGACTTATAGGATCGATAGTTTCAACCACCAGTTCAGTTCCTACTAGTTATGTGTGTTGACAGTTGATCTCAGAACCTTGATATTGTGATGTTGAGTGGTTATGCCACCATTTTGCATAATGTCTCAAATCTTTTTGAGCATTTACAACCGTTATGCTGTCCGAGTCATCCCAGGTTTTGAAATAATCTGATGCATTTGCAACTCCCTTCTTCCCATTCCCGATGCCCTTTTGGGCTAGATTAAGCACACCAAACGGTCTGTTGAGGTACTCCATTGCCTTGACATATATGTTGGAGCTAGTAATATAACCTAGGCATCCTAGAGAATCACCCAGTAATCTAGCAACACTTTTTGTTCCCAGTGTGATGATTCTGACCGCCATTCTCGAAAGCATCCCGTGATGCCATTTAGTTAGTTGGCATTCTATTCCTGGGTTCTTCAATCGAGATTCACCCTACTTACTTCATCTTGATAGTGTCTGCTAGTTCCTTTAGGATATTAGTAACCTTTGCGATAGTCTTCGAGGTCCGTGGTATTTCCTTCTTCCAAATACCATGAACTGCATATGTCAGAAGTTCTTTTGAACCAAAAGATCGCAACTAAAGTGCTCTTGGTGAGTTCTCCGTTATATTGTGAATCTGCCAGTTCTATTGTTCTGCATGGGTTATCCGAAAGAAATGTGGAGCTTTACTCGACATACTAATCTATGCATCCACAACTCAGAAAGATATATGTTCCTTGAGTTGTCCCTCTTTAGTTGTTATCCGACCTTCGTATGTCAATTGATAGACAAGAGTATGTGTGCATTCATTCATCGATGCCTATTATTCTTGTGGCCGTCAAGCCGTTCTAGTTTCAGAATGACTAGGCGAAACAAACTCCAGTACCTCATCCATTTCTAGGATTGGGTCAAAGTAGTTGTATCCCGTAGATCAAAATGCCAATCCAGCTTTTGTTCTATTTTACCCTGGAGTATTACCATCTTATGTCAAGAATGTCATGAGAATTGCACCACCTCTTATGAATTCTTATTTTCGTGATACCTCTTGACATCGTTGTTCATTCCTCGGTTCCCGTGTTGATGCAACCGGAATACCTACAAGTGAATCATGATGTGTGAAATCAATACTCCTAGCAACTGTGTTGCTTGGTAGTTAAAGGACAATATTCTCATCCTTAGCGTGTTGGTTATTGAATTACGATCCTAGGACTGTCGTGCTACCTAGTCCATTTCTATTGGTGCACTCTTCGACCGATGAGTTAGGATTTTGTTAAACCCTTGCTCTATTGATCACATTGTCTTGACTTGAAAAGCAAGATAGTTCTCGAGCTTAGTAACATATCAGTGGTTTGTGATTTTCCGAATATCTTCTAGGAAGTGTTACCAGGTTGTCACCTGACCGCTATGTTGAGTTCGTGATCAAGTTGGTTTCTTGTAAACCACTCCTTCTCCAAGAATCCCTGTTGGATACCCCTGAGCTAGTTGGTTAAGCTAAACAACAACTTGGATAGTTGGAAGATAAAAGCTTACCTAATTTAGTTCATTTCAAAGCGATATCCTTGTGTTGTGTGTTAGTTGAAGTAAGATGATATCTTCATTGATTGGTTCCTGTGATTAGTTGTTGGACCTATTGACTTATCAAAACTTGATTTGAGTATGGGCTATCACCAAATCAAATCAGTACCAACGATGTTTATAATGTTGTCTCACTCGTGGTTGATTCCTCGAGCATACACCATTATATCTTTTGATCTGACCAATGCTATCACCTGGTTCACATAATTGTGGAATTCCATCATAGGTAAGTCTCGATGGATTGTTGTTGAGACCATTGGCAACATTTTCATTTTGTCCATGATTCATGTTGAACATTAAGCTAGTGTTGGAAACTTTGTGAACAATGCCTTCATGTTCCATTCATGTGGTATATGTTTGGATGAAAGAAGTGACTTCCTCTAACTCACGTGCATTTGGTGCAAGTTGCCACCGTGAATTTGAGAAAGCTTGTTTTGCTTCCCCTGGAATCATCCCAAGCCAGTCATGCATATGTGCAAAGTATCCTGTGGTGTGGAGACTTCATTCTCTATGTATTCTTAGCACACCAAGCCACTGATTGACTTGTTCAAGGAAAAGAAGCCTAATGGGCGTAAAGACAGTCTTTTATTATAAGACTAATATGTGTTCATTCTTGTCTTGGACAACATGCTCACATGTATGTAGCAGAACCAACTCGTGTTTTGGAGTTTGCTATCGTAGTTCATCCCCCGAGAATCTCGCAACGTCATCTCGTCGATTTGTGTTGCAACCTTTCCTTTTCCAGACATGCTATCTGAAATATCCCGTTACCAAACAGATCTGAATCTCAAGCAGATATGATGGTTGGAACATTCCCAACAATTGCATTTTGTTCCTAGCTTACACCACCAATGTGCCAAATTCCATGGGCTGCTTTTCTCAGCAGTTGTTGTCCAAGATCATCTTGAAAGTGGGCTTACCATGGGTGCAACAAGGTAGTCCACATCATCCGTCCTAGTTTGAGTATGCCATTCTTCCGAGATCCCTCAAACGATCGATTATAATTTGCCGTAAGCTGGTATAAAGAGTTTCAATGAGCTCTGAATCAAAAGTAACTCTTTTTGCCACTTAAGGGAATATTTCTACGAGTCACCTCTCCCAAGGTGCCCCGTTATGGGATCACGGTAATTGTTTCCTCGCTACTATGAAACCCTCATCAAATTGTTTCTTCCATCCCTCCTGATGCATGTTTTGCATATCGGCTCCAAAGATGTTTCTACGTCTCATTCCGTGCATTGATCTTGTGATCATTGAGATGATCCAAAGTTTCTCGAACCTCAAGAAGATCGATTCTTCTAAAATTCTCCCTTTCCTCTCGTTGTCATGTTGGATGAAGATCTCGAAAGCAAAGGCATCAAGATGAATTTGAAGCAATAGATCAACATCTTCGAGAATGGCAATTGGATCATGAAGATTGTGTTAGCCTATTGTTCCCTCTGTTCTCTTACCTCACGTCTTGAATCTTGGGACGAGATTCTTGTTTAGTGGGGGTGAGTTGTCACATCCCTAGCTTTACCTTGCACTAGGCTAGCACTTGTGTGTGCATCATGTCTATTTTCTGAAAGTTGAAATGAGGAAAGTGAAAGCCTCGGAAATCATTTTAATAAAGGGGCAAGAACCCTAAAACTGCAATCAGTGAATCCAAAATGCCCTAGAAATATTTCTGACAATTTTGGCAAGAGTTATAAATCAAACCAAATTTTGGAACATTTCTAAGGAATCATTTGGGCTCTGATTTTAAATCAATATTATATTTGAATTTGAAAATATACTCATCTTATGTAAAGTTTATATCTCCAAATGATCTGAAACATTTTATGTGCATTTGGATAATTCCATTGTGTAATATAAAAATATTCAGAGGAATGTTGCCACAGTTTTCAATTGTTGGGAGTTTAAAACTATGGAAAATGAATAACTAAAAGGAAAATGGAACTGAAATAAAAGAGAGTAGAGAATACTTACCTAGCACTTTTGGCCCACCACTGTAGCAGCCCAACTGGGCAAAGCCAGCCTGGCCCACCAGGGGCAGCGTGGTCTTCTTCCTTCTGCCAGGAGGAGAAGCAGCTGCGTGCCCGACGTGCAGACGAGCCACGCCAGCTCCTCCTGCCTGCCTGGCTCCTCCCCGATGCACCTAGACCACGGCACGCGACCCCCTCGATCCCCTCTCACTTTCCCTCTCTTCCTGGACCTCCTTCCCTTCCCCGCCTCTCGTTCCCAAGCGAGACAGAGAGCCATCACCGCCGATCATCGTAGCCACGGCCACCGGCTCTCCCTCGCCTCGTTGACGTGTCAGGAGGAACCGCAACGTCGTATTTGTCATCTCCGCTGATCCACGCGATGCCGGGAGCGCTGCAGTGACGCCATCGTCGTCGTCTTCACCAACGGGCAACAAAGATCGCCGGCCCCGATTCACCGTCTCCAGGTCGTCCCCGAGACCACTGACCACCCTACCGGCATCACCGTGAGCCCCTAAGCTTTTCCCCTCACCTCCCCCTCTCGCTAGCTTCGTCTAGTGGCCGCCCCATGAGTTCCCGAGGCCGCCGTCCGCCATGGCCGACCTCCTGCTCACCTTTGAGCTTACCACACCCAGCGGTGCTGTCCACCATGCTCCTAGGGCCCCCTAGATGTGGTCTAGCTACCTAGATCCCTCGAGGGCGAGTCGTAGCCCTGCGCTCGTGCACCACCGAGCTCCGGCCACCGCACTTGTCGATGTTGCCGTCGCTACGGGTCGTCCTAGCCACTGCTGCTGACACTACTCGATGCGGACGAGCACGAGCAACGCGTAGATGCCCTCTGCCGCGATTTTGGTCACCTGTGGGCAAAACCCGAGCCGTTCCGCCGTTACTGACCTCGTCGGCGGTTAACTCCGGCTGTGCCGACGTGGCACAGCCATTAGCAGCTAATTACGCCACCAATTAACCTCCAGTGAAACTGACAGCCGGGCCCCACATCCTAACTAACTGGCTAACTAAACTAGATTAAGTTTAATCTAATTACCCTGGACCCACGCATCAACATTGACAGTGCTGACGTGTCCGTTGACCGGACCCACCTGTCATTGTCACTGAACAGCACTGGGTCACTAACTAGTGGACCCCACTGGTCAGGTTTGACCTGGACCGCTCTTGTTGACCTACTGATGTTAGCATGACGAGCACTGACACCGTAAATATTTTCTAGGATTTAAAATAAATCATAAATGATTTATTTAATTCAGAAAATATCCAAAAATTCTAAAAAATCATATAAAATCAACCGTAACTCCAAATGAAACAATTTATATATGAAAAATTATCAGAAAAATCCAAAGAATCTGTTTACGGCATTTGCATCATGCTGGAACAAATTATGACTACTCTTTAGGGCAAATAAAATCATGGAATTTAAATAACCACATGTGGAGTTTGAATTTGAATCTTTGATTCAATCCAACTTCATTTAATTACGTTGCTAGTTGCATTAGCTAAATCAACAACATATTGCCATGTCATTATGATGCATCATATTGTTGCACTACATTGATTGTGTTCTCTATTGTTTGCCGGTGTTTGTCCCCTCTGAGTAGACGTTGTTTCGATGATTTGATCGATGGCACCGATGAAGAGCTATACTATCTTCAGAAGTGCCAGCCAAGCAAAACCCCCTTGTTCATTCTGATACAGTCCCACTCTCTCGTTCATGCTCTCTTTTTACCGCATTAAGACAACAACGCTTCAACTGTTACATATTGTGGTAGTTGAACCCCTTTCCTCTGCATGACATGTCATTGCCATAGTAAATAGATGAAACCCACTAGCATGAGTAGGAGTTGTTTGAGCCTTGACGTGCCTACTCACTCATGTTTGTTCTCATGCTTGCTACTGCTTAGAGTTGAGTCAAGTCTGATTCATTGGGGATGAATTGGAAAGTTGTGAACATGTCTTACTATTGGGAGTTAAGTGTGTGAACACGATTTGGTAAAGGTAGCGGTGAGAGGCCATGTAGGAGTACATGGTGGGTTGTCTCATTGAAACCGTCCTCAGGAACTGAGTTCTATGTTTGTGATGCATGAACAGCTACTACCACGTGTAGGGCTCGAAACCAATGGACCCTCTCGACTTATTAATCACCTTGATCTCTGTTCAGGAGTTGCAACTAGTTTTTGGTGTTTGTAGGATATGTGTTGGAGGCCGTGCATAGCGCTGACCCTAGGGGTGGGCTATGATGCGGTAGATACACCGTGGCCCGATGTACCGAGTTGCCCGTTTGGTGTCTCGGGAACCCTGCACACATCATTTGGGGCTGTGAGCGAAACCCCGGCCCGATCTCCTCGCGGATGGAACCCGAATAGGCGATAAACCTGGACTAGAGACTTGTGTGGTTAGTCAAGTCGTGGCTGACTCCCTCGCCAGGCTTCCGCTTGAAGGTTGACGAGATACACGACGTGTACATGGTGGTAAGTGGCTAGAGCGTGTGTGAAGAAGTACACCCCTGCAGGGTTATAAATGATCTATTCGAATAGCCGTGTCCGTGGTAAAGGACTTCTGGGTTGCCTATACAGTTCATAGACAAGTGAAAGTGGATACCCTAAAATGCGCGAGATAAGCGTGAGTGCTATGGATGGCGTTCTTGTAGGGAGACGGGAGCGGATCCATAGTGGTGTATTGAAATGGTGAAAATATGTGGACTCGTGCGCGCCACCTCAAAAGAGTTACTTGCAGTAGTAGTTCAGGTTAGCCACTGAGTCAAAGCTGGCTTGATGTAGTTAAACCCCACCATCCCTTTGTTGATAATGATGCATATGTAGTTAGTTCTGATGTAAGTCTTGTTGGGTACATTTGTACTCACGTTTGCTTAATTTATGTTTTTGTAGAGAGACTTCAGTCTCACTAGTAGTTTCGCATGGACTTTGACCTTTAGCTTGTTACCTTAGCTACGATCTTGTGCCCTCGGCGGGGTCTTGTAGATAGTCAGGCTTCTCAGCCTTTTTCATTTGTAGATGTTTTTACTCAGACATGTTAAGCTTCCACATGTGCTTTGACTTGTATGCTCTAAATGTTGGGTCATGAGACCCATGTTTGTAATATCTCGCTCCTCTGAGCCTATTGAATAAATACTTTGAGTCATAGAGTTATGTTGTGATGCCATGTTGTATTTGCACATATCGAGCATATTGTGTGTATGAATAGAAATGCTTGGTATGTGTGGGATCCGACAACCTTGTTGTTTATCCTTGGTAGCCTCTCTTACCAGGAAGTCTCTCCTAGTGCCTCCAGTGAGCCATGGTAGCTTGCTACTGCTCTGGAACACTTAGGTTGTCCGGTATGTGTCCTTCTTCGTTCCTGTGTCTGTCCCTTTGGGGAAATGTCATGCAGTTTATCCGGAGTCCTGTTAGCCTACTACAGCCCAGATTCTCCGGAGTCCTGTTAGCCCAGCTACTACAGCCCGGATTCACTCGCTGATGACCGACACATTCGTTGCTGGGTCATGTATGACTGTCCCTATAAGTTAGTGCCACTTTGGGCTTATGACTAGTCATGTCGGCCCGGGTTCTTTGTCATATGGATGCTAGCGACACTATCATATACATGAGCCAAAAGGCGCAAACGGTCTCGGGCCAGGTAAGGTGGCACCCGTGGGAATACCGTGCGTGAGGCTGCAAAGTTATATGATGTGTTACATGCTAGATCGGTGTGACTTAGGATCGGGGTCCCGATAGCTTTGGTATCAGAGCCTGACTACTTGTAGGATGACCAAGCCAAACTGGTCGAAGTCGAGTCTAGGAATGCTTTAGTTATATAAGGGAATTGAATGTGGAAGGGAACGTAAGGCTCTTTTTACTCCTTTACCATATGCCCTTCTAATCTGAGTCATCCTGTTCTCTTCTACGGGGATTAAGAACTAGGCTTCTCATCTTCTATCAGGATCACATGTTACTAATCCGTAGACTTGTAGGATTGATAGTTCCAAGCACCAGTTCAGTTCCTACTACTTATGTGTGTTGACAGTTGATCTCAGAACCTTGATATTGTGATGTTGAGTGGTTATGCCACCATTTTGCAGAATGTCTCAAATCTTTTTGAGCATTTACAACCATTATGCTGTCCGAGTCATCCCAGGTTTCGAAATAGTCTGATGCATTTGCAAATCCCTTCTTCACGTTCCTGATGTCCTTTTGGGCTAGATTAAGTACACCAAACGGTCTGTTGAGGTACTCCATTGCCTTGACATATATGTCGGAGCTAGTATTATGACCTAGGCATCCTAGAGAATCACCCAGTAATCTAGCAATTCTTTTTGTTCCTAGTGTGATGATTCTGACTGCCATTCTGAAAACCATCCCGTGATGCCATTTAGTTAGTAGGCATTCTATTCCTGGGTTCTTGAACCGGGATTCACCCTACTTACTTCATGTGGATAGTGTCTTCCAGTTCCTTTATGATATTAGTAACCTTTGTGATAATCTTCGAGGTCCGTGGTATTTCCTTCTTCCAAATACCATGAACCACATATGTCAGAAGTTCTTTTGAACCAAAAGATCGCAACTAAAGTGATCTTGATGAGTTCTCCGTTATATTGTGAATCTGCCAGTTCTACTATTCTGCATGGGTTATCCGGAAGAAATGTTGAGCTTTACTCGACATACTAATCAATGCATCCACAACTCAGAAAGATATTTGTTCCTTGAGCTGTCCCTCTTTAGTTGTTATCCGAGTTCGTCTGTCAATGGATAGTCAAGAGTATGTGTGCATTCGTTCATCGATGCCTATTATTCTTGTGGCCGTCAAGCCGTTCTTGTTTCAGAATGACTAGGAGAAAAAAACTCCGGTACCTCATCCATTTCTAGGATTGGGTCAAAGTTGTTGTATCCCGCAGATCAAAATGCCAATCCAGCTTTTGGTCTGTTCTACCCTGGAGTATTACCATCATATGTCAAGAATGTCATGAGAATTGCACCACCTCTTATGAATTCTTATTTTATTGATACCTCTCACCATCGTTGTTCATTCCTCGGTTCCCGTGTTGCTGCAACCGGAATACCGACAAGTGAATCATGATGTGTGAAATCAATGCTCCTAGAAACTGTGTTGCTTGGTAGTTAAAGGACAATATTCTCATCCTTAGCATGTTGGTTATTGAATTACCATCCTAGGACTGATCGTGCTACCTAGTCAATTTCTGTTGGTGCACTCTTCGATCGATGAGTTAGGATTTTGTCAAACCCTTGCTGTATTGATCACATCGTCTTGCCTTGAAAAGCAAGATAGTTCTCGAGCTTAGTAACAAATCAGTGGTTCGTGATTTTCCAAATATCTTCTCGGAAGTGTTACCAGGTTGTCACATGACCGCTATGTTGAGTTCGTGATCAAGTAGGTTTCTTGTAAACCACTCCTCCTCCCAGAATCCCTGTTGGATACCATGAGCTAGTTGGTTAAGCTAAACAACAACTTGGAGAGTTGGAAGATAAAAGCTTACCTAATTTAGTTCGTTTCAAAGGGATATCCTTGTGTTGTGTGTTAGTTGAAGAAAGATGATATCTTCATCGATTGGTTCCTATGATCAGTTGGTGGACCTATTGTCTTATCAAAACTTCATTTGAGTATGGGTTATCACCAAATCAAATCAGTACCAACGATGTTCATAACGTTGTCTCACTCTTGGTTGATTCCTCGAGCATACACCATTATATATTTTGATCTGACCAATGCTATCACCTAGTTCACATAATTGTGGAATTCCATCTTAGGGAAGTCTCGATGGATTGTTGTTGAGCCCATTGCCAACATTTTCATTTTGTCCAATATTCATGTTGAACATTAAGCTAGTGTTGGAAAATTTGTGAACAATGCCTTCGTGTTCCGTTCATGTGGTAAATGTTTGGATGAAAGAAGTGACTTCCTCTAACTCACGTGCATTTGGTCGAAGTTGCCACCGTGAATTTGAGTAAGCTTGTTTTGCTTCCCCTGGAATCATCCCAAGCCAGTCATGCATATGTGTGATGTATTCTGTGGTCTGGAGACTTGCAACCTTCATTCTCTATGTATTCTTAGAAGACCAAGCCACTGATTGACTTGTTCAAGGAAAAGAAGCATAGTGCCCGTAAAGACTTTGAAATCCTTGATGATGGATCCGAACCTGAACTCGATAGTGTTTTATTATAAGACTACTATGTGGTCATTCTTGTCTTGGACAACATGCTCACATGTATGTAGCAGAACCAGCTCGTGTTTTGGAGCTTGCTATCGTAGTTCATGTCCCGTGAATCTTGCAACGTCATCTCGTCGATTTGTGTTGCAACCTTTCCTTTTCCAGACATGCTGTCTGAAATATCCCGTTACCAATCAGATCTGAATCTCAGGCAGATATGATGGTTGGAACATTCCCAACATTTGCATTTTGTTCCTAGATTACACCACCATTGTGCCAAATTCCATGGGCTGCTTTTCTCAGCAGTTGTTGTCCAAGATCATCTTGAAAGTGGGCTTACCATGGGTCCAACAAGGTAGTCCACATCATCCATCCTAGTTTGAGTATGCAATTCTTCCGAGCTCCCTCAAAGAATCGATTATGATTTGTCGTAGGCTGGTATAAAGAGTTTCAATAATATCTGAATTAAAAGTAACTCTTTTGCCACTTAAGGGATCATCGTAATTGTTTCCTTGATACTTTGAAAACCTCGTCAAATTGTTTCTTCCATCCCTCCTGATGCATGTTTGGCCTCTCAGCTCCAGAGATGTTTCTACATCTCATTCCATGAGTTGATCTTGTGATCATTGAGATGATCCTATGTTGCTCGAGCCTCAAGAAGATCGATTCTTCTCAAATTCTCCCTTTCCTATCGTTGTCGTGTTGGATGAAGATCTCGAAAGCAAAGGCGTCAAGATCAATTTGAAGCAATGGATCGACATCTTCGAGAATGGAAATTGGATCATGAAGATCGTGTTAGCCTTTTGCTCCCTCTGTTCTCTTACCTCACGTCTTGAATCTCGGGACAAGATTCTTGTTTAGTGGGGGTGAGTTGTCACATCCCTAGCTTTACCTTGCACTAGACTAGCACTTGTGTGTGCATCATGTCTATTTTCTGAAAGTTGAAATGAGGAAAGTGAAAGCCTCAGAAATCATTTTAATAAAGGGGCAAGAACCCTAAAACTTCAAGGAGTGAATCCAAAATTTCCTAGAAATAGTTCTAAAAATTTTGGCAAACCAAAATTTTGGAACATTTCTAAGGAATCATTTGGGCTCTCATTTAATCAATATTATATTTGAATTTGGAAATATACTCATCTTATGTAAAGTTTATATCTCCAAATGATCTGACACATTTTATGTGCATTTGGATAATTCCATTGTGCAATATAAAAATATTCAGAGGAATGTTGCCACTATTTTCAATTGTTTGGAGTTTAAAATAGTGGAAAAATGAATAAAGAAAAGGAAAATAGAACTGAAATAAAACAGAGCAGAGAAAACTTACTTGGCACTTTTGGCCCACCACTTTAGCAGCCCAACTGGGCAAAGCCAGCCCGGCCCACCAGGGGCAGCGCTGTTTTCTTCCTTCTGCCAGGAGGAGAAGCAGCTGCATGCCCGGCGTGCAGAAGAGCCGCGCCAGCTCCTCCTGCCTACCTGGCTCCTCCCCTGTGCACCTAGATGGCGCCACGCGACCCCCTTGATCCCCTCTCACTTTCCCTCTCTACCTGGACCTCCTCCCCTTCCCTACCTCTCGTTCCCAACCGAGACAGAGAGCCGTCGTTGCGGCCGATCATTGTTGCCGCGGCCACCAGCCTTCCCTCGCCTTGTCAACGTGTCAGGAGGAACCGCAACGTCATATTTGTCGTCTCTGCTGAGCCATGCGACGCCGGGAGCCCTGCGGTGACGCCATCGTCCTCGTCTTCACCGACGGGCACCGAAGATCGCCGGCCTCGATTCACCATCTCCAGGTTGTCCCCGAGCCCACTGACCACCCTACCGGCATCACCGTGAGCCCCTGAGCTTTTCCCCTCACATCCCCCTCTCGCTAGCTTCGTCTAGCCGCCGCCCCATGAGCTCATGAGGCCACCGTCCACCATGGCCGACCTCCTGCTCACCTCTGAGCTTACCAAGCCCAACGGTGCTGTCCACCGTGCTCCTAGGGCCCCCTACATGCGGTCTATCTACCTGGATCCCTCAAGGGCGAACCGTAGCCCTGCGCTCGTGCACCACCGAGCTCCGGCCACCGCACTTGTCGCCGTTGCCGTCGCTACGGGCCGCCCTAGCCACTGCTGCTGACACTACTCGATACGGACGAGCGTGATTTTGGTCGCCCGTGGGCGAAACCCGAGCCGTTCCTCCGTCACTAACCTCGCCGGCGGCTAACTCCGGCTGTGCCGACGTGGCACATCCATTTAGCAGCTAATTGCGCCACCAATTAACCTCCAGTGAAACTGACAGCCGGGCCCCACATCCTAACTAACTGGCTTACTAAACTAGATTAAGTTTAATCTAATTACCCTGGACCCACGCGCCAGCATTGACTGTGCTGACGTGTCCGTTGACCAGACCCACCTGTCATTATCACTGAACAACACTAGGTCACTGACTAGTGGACCCCATTGGTCAGGTTTGACCTGGACCGCTCCTGTTGACCTACTGATGTCAGCATGATGAGTGCTGACGTAGTAAATATTTTCTGGGATTTAAAATAAATCATAAATGATTTATTTAATTCAGAAAATGTCCAAAACTTCTAAAAATCATATAAAAACAACCATAACTCCAAATGAAACAATTTATATATGACAAATTATCAGAAAGGTCTAAAGAATCTGTTTATGGCATTTTCATGCATGTTGGAACAATTTATGACTACCCTTTAGGGCCAATCAAATAATGGCATTTAAATAACCACATGTGGAGTTTCAATTTGAACCTTTGGTTCAAACCAACTTAATTTAATTATGTTGCTAGTTGCATTAGCTAAATCAACAACATATTGCCATGTCATTATCATGCATCATATTGTTGCAATGCATTGATTGTGTTCTCTCTTGTTTGCCGGTATTTGTCCCCTCTGAGTAGACGTTGTTTTGACGATATGATCGATGACACCGATGAAGAGCTATACTATCTTCAGAAGTGATAGGCAAGCAAAACCCCCTTGTTCATTCCGATAGAATCCCACTCTCCCGCTCCTGCTCTCTTTTACTACATTAAGACAACAATGCTTCAACTTTTACATGTTGCGGTAGTTGAACCCTTTCCTCTGCATGACATGTCATTGCCATAGTAAATAGATGAAACCCACTAGCATGAGTAGGAGTTGTTTGAGCCTTGATGTGCCTACTCATTCATGTTTGCTCTCATGCCTGCTACTGCTTAGAGTTGAGTCAGGTCTGATTCATCGGGGATGAATTGGAAAGTTGTGAACATGTCTTACTGTTAAGAGTTAAGTGTGTGAACATGATTTGGTAAAGGTGGGGGTGAGAGGCCATGTAGGAGTACATGGTGGGTTGTCTCATTGAACCCGTCCTCAGGAACTGAGTCCTGTGTTGGTGATCCATGAATAGCTACTACCACGCATTGGGCCCGAAACCAATGGACCCTCTCGACATATTAATTGCCTTGATCTCTGTCCAGCAGTTGCAACTATTTTCCGGTGTTTGTAGGATATGTGTTGGGGTCCTTGCGTAGCGCTGACCCTAGGGGTGGGCTATGATGCGGTAGATACACCGTGGCCTGGTGTACCGAGTCGCCCATTTGGTGTCTCGGCAACCCTGCACACATCGTTTGGGGATGTGAGCAAAACCCGGGCCGGATCTCCTCGCGGATGGAACCCGAATAGGCGATAGACCTGGACTAGAGACTTGTGTGGTTAGTCAGGTCGTGGCCGACTCCCTCTCCAGGCTTCCTCTTGAAGGTTGACGAGATACACGACGTGTACATGGTGGTAAGTGGTGAGAGCATGTGTGAAGAAGTACACCCCTGCAGGGTCATAAATGATCTATTCGAATAGTCGTGTCCGCGGTAAAGGACTTCTTGGTTGCCTGTACAGTTCATAGACAAGTGAAAGTGGATACCCTAAAATGCGCAAGATAAGCGTGAGTGTTATGGATGGCTGAGGGAGTCCTGGATTAGGGGGTCTCCAGACAGCCGGACTATATCCTTTGGCCGGACTGTTGGGCTATGAAGATACAAGATTGAGGACTTCGTCCCTTGTCCGGTTGGGACTTTCCTTGGCATGGAAGGCAAGATAGGAAATACGGATGTGTAGATCTCCTCCCTTGTAACCGACTTTGTGTAACCCTAGCCCCCTCCGGTGTCTATATAAACCGGAGGGTTTAGTCTATAGGACAACATACAATCATACCATAGGCTAGCTTCTAGGGTTTAGCCTCTATGATCTCGTGGTAGATCAACTATTGTAATACTCATATCATCAAGAACAATCAAGCAGGACGTAGGGTATTACCTCCATCAAGAGGGCCCGAACCTGGGTAAACATCGTGTCCCCTGCCTCCTGTTACCATCCGCCTTAGACGCACAGTTCGGGACCCCCTACCCGAGATCCGCTGATTTTGACACCGACATGGGTGCTTTCATTGAGAGTTCCACTGTGTCGTCGCCATAAGGCTTGATGGCTCCTTCGATCATCGGTAGCGATGCGGTCCAGGGTGAGGTTTACCTCCCCGGACAGATCTTTGTATTCGACGGCTTCGCACTGCGGGCCAATTCACTTGGCCATCTGGAATAGATCGAGGGCTACGACCCTGGCCATCAGGTCAGATTCGGAAACTTGAACTACATTGTCGACATCCGCGGAGACTTGATCTTCGACGGATTCGAGCCCGTGTGAGGTGCGCCGCACAGTCACGACGAGCACGACATAACTCTGTCGTTGGACAGTGTTCGGGAGATTGCATCTGCAACTACTCCAGCCTTCAATCCGGAGCAAATTGCGCCATCTAAGGACGGAGGGATAGACCCCGCCATGGAGACTGCACTCTCAATGGCGATGGAGCCGGATACTAACTTCACCCCTTACAAGAACCGTGTCGCCAAACCACTGGATTCATCCCCGGCCACGGACTCCGAGCTGCCCGCATCCGTGCCCATTGAATCTGACTGGGCGCCGATCATGGAGTTCACCTCCGCGGATATCTTTCAGCACTCGCCTCTCGGCGATGTGCTAAATTCATTAAAGTCTCTCTCCTTGTCAGGAGAACCCTGGTCGAACTATGTCCGGCTAGAATGGGATACGGACGAGGAAGAAATTCGCTGCCCGCCCACCACCCACTTAGTAGCCACTGTCGATGACTTAACCGACATGCTCAACTTCGACTCCGAAGACATCGACGGCATGGACGAAGATGCAAGAGACGAACAGGAACCAGCGCCCACAGGGCGCCGGACAACCACTTCATCACATGACATATACATGGTGGATACACCCAAAGAAGGCAATGGCGAAGAGATAGTGGAGGATGGACCCTCCAAGAAGCAACCCAAGCGCCCACGTCAGCGGCACCGCTCTAAGTCCCGCCATAGCAAAAACAGTGATAACAGCGCAAGAGAAAATAACACTCTAGTCGACTCCAGAGGAAACGACGATCACATTGCCCGGCGGCAGAGCATGATGAGGCTGCAAGTGGCGAACATAGTGCGGATCCAACGTCCGAACACAGCGAAGCCGAGTATAAACCTCATCAAACCCCCTCTGTGGAGGAAAACAGTCCGGACAAAGATGCACACGTTATCCCGGAAACGCACTTCGAGCAAGAGAACCTCCGCATAAGGCTTATTGCCACAGCGAGGAGTCTGAAGAAGCAGAAGCAAAGGCTTAGGGCCGCACAAAATACACTCAACAGCAGGTGGAACAAAGTGCTCGACAATGAAGTAAAGTATGGTGGAAGTTACCACACAAAGAGCTATCCAAAGCGCAAGCTGTTACCTAAATTCGACGACGAGGCCTTAGAGCCCACACAGCCAAAAAATGAAATGGCCAACCAGCCGGATCCACCACCTTGTGACCGCAATAGAGTGGATAACAAATACGCACATAAGTCAACACACGATGTACGTGAGGACTTGCGCCAAAAATCTGGTATGACCAGATCCATCTATGGATCTAGGAAACGTGCTCCAGCACAAAATCAAAATCAAATTCCACAACCGTTCGAACGCCTTGGTACATCCAAGTACAGGGGTGCCGCACACCCCCTATGTTTCACCGATGAGGTGTTGGACCATGAATTCCCAAAAGGATTCAAACCAGTGAACATAGAGGCGTACGACGGGACCACAGACCCTAGGGTCTGGATTGAGGACTTTATCCTCCACATCCATATGGCTCGCGGAGACGATCTCCATGCCATTAAATACTTGCCCCTCAAGCTTAAAGGACCAGCTCGGCACTGGCTGAAAAGCCTCCTCGAAAACTCAATTGGAAGTTGGGAGGAGCTCGAGGATGCTTTTCAGGCTAATTTTCAAGGGACCTACGTGCGACCTCCGGGTGCAGACGATTTAAGTCATATAATTCAACAGTCCGGAGAGTCCGCCCGAAAGCTTTGGAACAGGTTTCTCACCAAGAACCAAATCGTCAACTGTCCGGACGCCGAAGCCTTAGCAGCTTTCAAACACAGCGTCCGAGGCGAATGGCTCGCCAGACACCTCGGGCAAGAAAAACCGAGAACAATGGCAGCTCTAACAAGTCTCATGACCCACTTTTGCGCGGGCGAAGACAGCTGGTTAGCCCGCAGTAGCACCAGCGACCCAAGCACATCCAAAGTCAGGGATGGCAATGGCAAATCACGACACAATAAAAACAAGCATCGAAATAAAGAAGATAGCCCAGATAATACGGCGGTAAACGCCGGATTTAGAGGCTCTCGGCCAGGCCAGCGGAAAAGGCCTTTCAAAGGCAGCAGAGACGGACCGTCTGGCCTAAACAAAATTCTTGACAAACTATGTCAGATTCATGGCACCCCTGATACACCTGCAAATCACACCCACAGAGAATGTTGGGTCTTCAAGCAGGCAGGTAAGCTAAACACCGAACACAGGGGGAGACACCAAGCGAAGACAAGGACGAGCCTCGCCAGCAAAGCACTGGAGGACAGAAAAAATTCCCACTAGAGGTTAAAACAGTCAGCATGATCCATGTGATGAAGAGGAGAAGCAAACATGCACTCCAAGACACACGCGCCATAGAGCCTGTCACCCCTAGGTTCAACCCCTGGTTGGCCTGCCCAAGCACTTTTGATCGCGGGGATCACGCGACAAGCATCCGGCATGAAGGATTGGATGCCTTGGTGTTAGACCCAATAATAAACGGATACCATCTCACACGAGTCCTCATGGACGGGACAGTGGTCTAAATCTGATATATCAGGACACAGTCCACAAAATGGGGATAGACCCGACAAAAATAAGCCACCGTACTACTACCTTCAAGGGAGTAATACCAGGCCTAGAGGCCCGCTGCACGGGCTCCCTATTACTAGAGGTTGTATTTGGTTCTTCCGACAACTTCCGAAGCAAAAGGTTAACTTTCTACATCGCTCCATTCCGAAGTGGCTATCAGGCACTACTCGGAAGAGCAGCTTTCGCTCGTTTTAACGCAATCCCACATTACGCATCTCTCAAGCTTAAGATTCCCAGTCCACGTGGCACCATCACAGTTAGCGGAAATACTGAGCATGCTCTACGCGCGGAAGAATGTGCGGCGGCTTTAGCCGCCGAGCACTAGACAGCCTCACCAACCAGAAAAAATGACAGGTCGTCAAGACCACGGACACGGTTAGACGAGTCCGGTGCACCACTACATATACATGACATTGGTTTGATGATCAAGCCCTCCTAGACGGTACCAGGGGCTTCCCGCGTGTAATCAGGGCTAGTCCGGCTCAACTTGACTTATCTTGAATTTTAATGGTTTATTGATAATAACCAATTTTCTAGCACAGCAACTTTCACCAAAGTTCTTCTCTTTTACAGATGACAATCATGCTACACCCGTCCAGGACATGGCACAACGGAGACACATGCGCAGACGTGCAGCAGGGACCCGCTCAAAGGTTTCTTTTTAGATTAAGACCCTGCGTAAACCTTTTTTACTGTCTCTTGTTGTTCACATCCTCCGGATACTCAACACAACCAAGAAGGATGCCGACATATTGCCATGTGGCCACGTTAGGATATTGCACGTACCTGAACATCCGGGGTTTATTATTAAGGGCCTCGTTCAGCCCGGCATATGTTATAAAGACCGAATACCTTAGGGAGTGTTTGGCATCGCGAGTTTGGCCTTATATGCATTAGCTCTGAATCATGTCTTTGGTCAAATGTTGGGTTTGCCCGGCTCCCACGTTTTGGTACCTTACGTTCCGCTATATCGGCTAAGGTAGCACTGGGAGAACTACTGCGATTGTGCCCTGGTTCATCCGGATGAGCACCTCAGTAGAGAAAGCCGAAAACTGACTGTCATGATAAAGCGCGAGACTGGTCAGCCACTCGATGACTCAACGGAATCTTCGGGATTCCTCCGCATTAATGAAGGGCGTTTCCCGGTCATGTACGTACGTGCCCCGTATTCGGACGAGCGCAGAAGTACCAGGGGCTATATAGTAGCCCCAAAGTCAAACTCCTATGGCTAAGTGAAAGTGTTAGAGCAATATAGTCCGATTACCTCGTTCACTGTGCTACCACCTCCTTAATGGACCAAGACGTTGGACCAGGTGTGAATACGTGTTTTTTGCGAACACCCCCGCATTATATGCGTGGGGGCGGAAGTCGACGACTGCAAACTTTCAGATTATATACATATCCACATAAACGGCCGCACAAGAGGCATCATAATACTTTCAGGCAAAAGTATAAATATAGCCTTGATAGCTCAATAAAACATTGTTTTTACAATGGGAGTACATGTCACTAGAACATAATATTCTTCGAGCACTGAGCCTCTATCGAACGAGCGCCTTCAAGAACTTCTTAAAAGTAGTGCTCGGCAGCCACTTGGCCCATGGCCGAACCCTGTGTTGCAACAGTGGTTGCCTCCATCTCCGCCCAGTATGTCTTGACACGGGCAAAGGCCATCTGCGCACCCTCTATGCACGCCGACCTCTTCATAGCATCGATGTGCAGCACGGCACCAAGGAATTGTTGCACTAAACTAAAGTAACTATTCGGCCTTAGCCCTCCCGGCCACACATGATCCACAACAGACCTCATGGTAAGTCCGGACAACCTATGGAGCTCGGCCCACTCGGCCACTTTCTCATTCAACAGCAGCGGACGCACTGGAGCATGGAACTGTGACCAGAACAGCTTTTTCACTTCGCGATCTTTTTGATCCTTGAAGTAGTCGGCCGCATCAGCAGCACTTGCCGCCAAATCCATGTAGGCATGTGCAGAACTCCATAGTTGATCAAGAGGTGCATACTTCGGATCTCCAAACTTAGTCCGCCACAAAAAGGGCTTCCCAGCTGCGATATCTCCAGCTTAATGCAGCTCCTCCTTCGCCGCTCGTATTTTGGAACGGGCTTCCTTGGATGCTACCATGGCCTTCTCCAGGTTCGTCGCCTTCGCATGGTTTTCTTCTTCAAGAAGCTAGTAACGGTCGGCGGCATCTTTCAACTCAACGACCATCTTGGCCATTCTTTCCTGGCTCTGGCAATGTGCGGCATGTTCGGCCGTCAGCTCTTTGACTGCCTTTAGAGTGGCCGCATCGCTATTTCTGGCTTGCTCCTTGGCTCGGGAAAGTTCCGCCCGAAGGGTCTCCACGGTGGCAGCTCCATCTGTAGTCACAACATATTAAAGATACTGGCATCATGCTCCTCTTACTATGTGTTGATCACCGGAGAAATCGCTTACCCTGAGCCTCGTCAAGCCGCTTGTTTTTTTATGGGAAGGATAGTAGGAGAGGCTCCTATTGTGTTTTCATATATATAATGGAGTTGTTTTACATAGTTACATCATATTTACAAGCAGCTCGACCACACCCATCCAAAATGTGGGTATGGTCAGAGGTGAAAGTAAAGTCACAAGCCAAGTAAGTATATCAGGAAAACTACTTATGTGTCAAAGATCAACTAAGAAGGAAGTTATGAGGGCAGAGTGAGCCCTCTTGGTTCTGTGTTGTAGTAGTCCAAAATCTTCCTTGAACCTCCGAAGCCAGGAGTTGATGGAAGGGTCCACCCTTCTAAAATGCTTGTTGTTTCTTTCCTTCCATAAGCTCCAAGCTGCCATGAGGAAAATGTCAAGGAATAGAGGACCGCTCCATGAGTCCTTGGTGGTTTGCAAAACGTGTAGACGGTAATCATATCTCGGCCAGACGATCCCAAGTTGACTCCAACACGCTTGACTGAAAGGTCACGTAAAGATCATATGGTCCACCGTCTCTTCATCTGGGCCCCCACAAAGAAGGCAACTGTAATCATTACTGATGTCATAGTGGCGTCGTTTCAGCATGTTAAGTGTGTTGAGCCTGTCATGAAATAAGAGCCAGCCGGAGACCTTAATCCTCATGATGCAATGCGAACGCCAAATACATTTGAAGATGGGATGGGCATGGGCATCTCTGAAGAAATACTGATAGTAGTCTGTTGATCTGTACTCTGTCTTGCCCCAAATATAGTGCCAAATGTCATTAATGGAAGTGGTCGGGCTTATGTGCAGGGAGAGCCTTTGGATATCTCGCACCTTAGATAAAGCCTGTGGCGAGAGCGGGAGGTGAAAAGCTACAGCCAGCGACGTGGTCTTCAAGAACCCCTTGATGGAAGTATCTTCATGCATGGCAAAGGAGAAGGCATGGGGGTGTGTGTTTTGGAGTACATCATGTCCCCATAGATCTTTCCAAAACAACGCAGACGTGCCAGACACTACTTGTACCTGCGAGATGTCGCGGAAGATTGGGGTGAGCTTCAAGATGTCTCACCACCAGAAAGAGCCGACCGGTGGTACAACATGTGGTATCTTGTTAGTATAGTAGGCATCCCATAGGAGTTACACCCATGGTATATCCATCTTGTTTTAAAAATTATGGAGGAATTTCATTAGTAAGGCTTCATTTTGTAGCTTGATGTTGATGACCCCGAGACCTCCATGCTTCTTTGGCTTACAGACCATCTCCCATGCAGCAAGGGAGTTGCATTTCTCTCCTTGCTCAGATTTCTTGGTCCAAAGACATCTCCTCCTGATCTTGTCTAGCATCTCAATCAGTTTTGGCAGGAACTTAAGCGTGCACATGGCGTAGATGAGGAGCGAGGTGACCGTAGCATTGAGCCAAGAGAGCTTACCGCCATACGACATCATTGCAATAGTGGAGGTGAGACATCGTTCAACACTGCAAACAAGCGGCATGAGATCTAGGATCATGGGTTTGGAGGTACCAAGGGGTAATCGAGGTAAGTAAACGGCATCGTCCCAATGGAGCAGCCAAATAGATTTGCAAAGGTAGTGGCTGCAACAGCAGAGAGATTGATTGGTATAAGTGTGGACTTATGAAAATTGATTCGCAAGCCAATCGATGAAGCATAGTCAGTCAGCATCTTTTCCATGGTGGCAGCTTGTTGCAGGCAGGCTGGCATTATTAGAATCGTATCATCCATGTATTGTATCACTGGGTATTCCGTTTGACCTGGACACGGGAAGGGCAGTTGGATTCGTCCTTGTCGGAAGGCATCATTAATAGCAGCCCGGAGGAGGTCAGCGGCAAGGACAAAGATTAGGGGGGACAGTGGGTCACCCTGGCGTACACCCGTACGGCAATGAAACTGTCGGCCAGGAACCCCGTTAAGCAACATAGAAGATCTGTCAGTGGAAAAAATACAATCAATCCAAGACAGCCACTTGTCGTTGAAGCCCATGTGTTTCATGATGTTAAGCATGGGGGTGTGCTTGATCGTGTCGAAGGCTTTGGCGAAATCCAATTTCAGAAGAATAATCTCTCGCTTCGAGGCTTGGCATTGATGAATGTACTGGAAGGCCCAGGCAAGGCAGTCCGCTTGTTGACAAGCATGATGTCGGCATCTACCGCATCAAGTTGCCTCTTTAGCTCGGCAAACCCATCAGTCTGGCTAGCCACCGGAGCTTCAGCCACCTACACATAAAGGTGGTCTGGTTATTAGCTGGGACTATGATCCTCTGTTTGCCGCCATTTTCGACAACAACCAGAGTGTTAGGGGCTACTATCTTCATAGGGTACACCTAACGTGTGCGGTACCGTCAAAAACATACACTATTTCACGTACCTCAAAGCCTTTCAGCAGACTCATAAAAGCTTCATGCAATCCGCTTTTAGCGGATGAAATCCTTTCAACTACCATACTCATTAGCGTACGATGCACTTCTGAGATGGCCGCTTGCTCCAGAAGATCCTTCAGTACGTCCGACCGCACACTATACGGTTCCGGACTCTTTCTGTTGCTCTCTTTAGGAGCCGAATACTGAGTAATCCGGGTGGCCAAGGGATTACCCCCTGGCATTGGCGGATCAGGAGAAACCCTCCACGATGACACTTCAGGGTCGCCCGCCTCATGAGGCGGGGTGGCAGGGGAGGTGTTTCACTCTCCATCATCTCCGGAAGAAGATCCCCCAAAGACGAACTCTGTCGAGAAGGGCTACGATCCGAACTACAAGATATAAGCTTCGGTTATTGTCTTCAGAAGTAAGGTAGGATATTTCACTACTAAGTACTTTTCGATTACTTACAGCTCGGTAGAGGGCTGATTCCCTTGTGGACATTGTGCGGCAAGGGTACCCCCCGAGGCAGGACCCTCTGGCAAAGATTTCTTCCCCCGTTTGGAAACCTCTGTTTCCGGGTCTTCAGAGGTGGTCCTCTTCTATCCTCGGGGAGAGGGAATGTCAGATTCTTCTCCCTAGTTATCCTCCTTCACGGAGGCACTCATTCCCCCAGTTGGGACGAGTAGTGAGCGAGGCTCGCTTTCGGCCTATTTATTCCCCCCCTTTATCTTCCTTCGAGGGCACTTGATAAGGCGCCGACTCCAGCATTTTGTCTAGTACTGGATGTGCCAAGCCCTCAGGAAGGGGGGCCGGACACCTGATCATCTTCGCCTTTGTTATCCAGTCCTGGTCAAAGAGCGACTTTTCAGAATGACGTTATGATGAATAAGAGAAATAGTGTGTTCCGCCATGGGATTACTTACTTGGGTATCCGGGCGATTACAGCTCAAACCCGCATCCTCAGTGGTGTCCGGACACTTTATTTGGGGTCCGAAGAACAACTTTTATGTCTCCTCGAGCGTCATGCTGAGGAAGTGTTGAATGATTCGCGGTCCCTCCGGGTTGAACTCCCACAAACGGAGAGGTCTACGTTTGCAAGGCGGGACCTGGCGAACTAGCATGACCTGCATCACCATGACCAGGTTGACGTCTCTCTCAATGAGATCTCGGATGCGGCTCTGCAATATCGGCACGTCCTTTACTGGACCCTAGTTTAGCCCCTCGCTGATCCATGACGTCAGTTGTGGTGGGGGCCCGAGCGAAATACAGGGACGGTTGCCCACTTGGCACTTCGGGGAGCTGTGATATAAAACCACTCCCGCTGCCACAAACTAGACACCTCTGGGAAGGAACCCTCTGGCCATGGAGCATCAACGCTTTTGCTTATTACAGCACCTCTACACTCTGCATGCCGCCCCTCGATCATCTTCGGCTTCACATTGAAGGTCTTGAGCCACAGGCCGAAGTGAGGGGTAATGCGGAGGAAGGCCTCACACACAACGATGAACGACGAGATGTGAAGGAGGGAATCCAGGGCCATATCATGGAAATCCAGCCCATAATAGAACATGAGTCCCCTAACAAAGGGATCCAGAGCGAGGCCTAATCCTCGGAAGAAGTAAGAGACGAACAAAACACTCTCGTTGGGTTCGGGAGTGGGGATGACCTGCCCTCGGGCGGGCAGCCTGTGCGAAATTTCGGTGGTCAGATATCTGGCCTCTCTCAGCTTCTTGATGTCCTCCTTTGTGACCGAGGAAGGCATCCACCGACCTTGGAGGTTGGATCCTGACATGGTTGAAGGTCTGAAGCGCCTGACCTGTGCCTGGGGTGTTAGAACTTGAGGTGGGGGAAGGATTCGATTGAGCGCGAGGGGAAAAAGGGGCAGGTATTGGCCTCTTTATAAAGATAGTGAATGTCAAGCGTCCTCCTCGCGGCCATTTTGGACTCGCCTAAAATCGAGGAGTCATACGAACGGGCACGAGTGGGTTACCCATGTCCGTATTGATGAGAATCCCGTAATAAGGGGGACACGATCTCTGCTTCGACAAGACGTGTCAAGAAAACCGCCTCACGATATGTGTGGTGCTGGTTGAGAAAAATGGTTTGAATAATGACCGGGCCATGACATAATGTCATGCTGTCAAAACACGTCAGCAGATTAGATTTGTGGAAATATTATTCTCTCTACGGTGGTATGTGGAAATTATTTTGCAGGGACGGACACTATCCTTGTGTTCAAAATCTTCCATGGAGTATTCGTAGGAGGAACCCGCCTTGCAATGCCGAAGACAAAACTGCGCGCTGGACTCATCGGCATTGAAGCCTGGTTCAGGGGCTACTGAGGGAGTCCTGGATTAGGGGGTCTCCAGACAGCCAGACTATATCCTTTGGCCGGACTGTTGGGCTATGAAGATACAAGATTGAAGACTTCGTCCCGTGTCCGGATGGGACTTTCCTTGGCTAACCCTAGCCCCCTCCAGTGTCTATATAAACCGGAGGGTTTAGTCCGTAGGACAACATACAATCATACCATAGGCTAGCTTCTAGGGTTTAGCCTCTACAATCTCGTGGTAGATCAACTCTTGTAATACTCATATCATCAAGAACAATCAAGCAGGACGTAGGGTATTACCTCCATCAAGAGGGCCCAAACCTGGGTAAACATCGTGTCCCCTACCTCCTGTTACGATCCGCCTTAGACGCACAGTTCGGGACCCCCTACCCAAGATCCGCCGTTTTTGACACCGACAATGGCATTCTCGTAGGGAGACGGAAGCGGATCCATAGTGGTGTATTGAAATGGTGAATATGTGGACTCGTGTGCGCCACCTCAAAAGAGTTACTTGCAGTAGTAGTTCAGGTTAGCCACTGAGTCAAAGCTGGCTTGCTGCAGTTAAACCCCACCATCCCTTTGTTGAGAATGATGCATATGTAGTTAGTTATGATTTAAGTCTTGCTGGGTACATTTGTACTCATGTTTTCTTAATTTATGTTTTTGCAGAGAGACTTCAGTCTCGCTAGTAGTTCCGCATGGACTTCGACGTTTAGCTTGTTACCTTAGGAACGATCTTGTGCCCTCGGCAGAGTCTTGTAGATAGTCAGGCTTCTCAGCCTTTTTCATTTGTAGATGTCTGTACTCAGACATGTTAAGCTTCCGCATGTGCTTTGACTTGTATGCTCTGAATGTTGGGTCATGAGACCCATGTTTGTAATATCTCGCTCCTCGGAGCCTATTGAATAAACACTTTGAGTCATAGAGTTATGTTGTGATGCCATGTTGTATTTGCACATGCCCATGGCCTCATCGTTGAGCACTAGCGATCCGCCAACTGCGGGCTGGGCGGTCGGAGGCACACTAGACGAAGACATAAGTTCCTTCCCCTTATCCACTTGTGTCGGCGCCATGGCGATGGAGTGAGCAGAGATCATGTCAGATTGGAAAGAGGAGCGGAGTCCGGGGGAAGCAGAGGAATTGGAGGAGTATGGCGCGGGCGATGGAAGAATAACTGTGTAGGTTGCTGTGGCCGCATAGCCAGGCGGATTCCAAGGCAGCATGCGGAAGCGGAGACGCCCACGTCCAATCAACTGCCACGCGTCGACCGAGGCCGCAGGCTATTGGGGCCCACAGCGCTCCGCACTTTCCCCTTGGCTTCGCTTCGAAGCCAAGCCCGAGTGCGCCTTGGGCCCGGGGGCTACTCTTGGCGTTCTGGGAATGGGGGTCCCCAGACTTGCCTGCCTACGGCCCATGGCGTGGCTCTGCGAGCAGGCCCGTACGACCCATCTTCACCAACAAGCATTCAAGACCCTCGCGAGGGGCCAAGCCTCATGAGGCGGACGACACAAGACCTCCTCAGGAGCGGCCTCACCAGGCTGGCTCGTGAGGGGCGGAGAGATCAAGGCCAGGCAAACCTCGCGAGGTTCCAATGATGTGAGCCATGACGACAAAGGCCAGGCGGGCGCCAGCACGCACAGTGTCCTTGTTTCCTCTTTGGTGCAAAGGAGGCAAGCGTAGACGCAGAGTACTGAGGTGTCAAGCAAAGGTTTCCACATCAGTGCAACGAGACCAAGACCAGCAGGACGGCAAGACGGAGGTCACCGTGGAGCCCAAGACAGCGTCACCACAGGAGCCTTTGGTAGGCGAAGACTGCTTTTGTCAGGATAAGCTATACTAGCTATCCCCTTTCGAATTGGCCATTGTTGGCTCCCTTCCCGTTCAGTATTTGGGGAGAGGACCAGGGCCTCTATAAATAGGACTAGCCACCACTATAGCTAGGGAGAGACCCAACCCATCCACAAGTTCACCAAGCACAAGAACACCTCTACCGAGGAGGTTGTTCTTCCCCTTGTATTGTTCATCCTCATCCCAAGAGGCAATCCACCACCACCACACTAGAGTAGGGTATTACACCACAATGGTGTCCCGAACCAGTATAAATCTTGTGCCCCTTGTGTTGCGAGTTCGTCGAGTTAGCCCGTGAGATCTTAGCGAATCTAGGACGTGGATCAGTAGGGGCAGATCTTCGCGTGCACCCCAGTGTTCGAACCTTAAGGGTTTTGCCAGAACCGTGATCCAACACAATGTATCAATCCAGTAGGAGAAGAACGCACAAATCACCAATACATGCACAAACAATCAAACAACTTGCACCCAACGGGATAAAGGGGTTGTCAATCCCTTCACGGTCACTTGCAAAAGTGAGATCTAATAGAGATAGATAAAACTAAACAAAAGATAAAGTAAATATTTTGGGGGTTTTTGGTTTATAGATATGAGAGTAAAAGATTGCAAAATAGTAGATCAGAAACTAATATGATGGAAAATAGACCCAAGGGCCATAGGTTTCACTAGAGGCTTCTCTCAAGATTGGAAATAATACGGTGGGTGAACAAATTACTGTCAAGCAATTGATAGAAAAGCGCAAAGTTATGACGATATCCAAGGCAATGATTATGCAATATTGGCATCACGTCCGTGTCAAGTAGACCGACTCCTGCCTGCATCTACTACTATTACTCCACACATCGACCGACCCCTGCCTGCATCTACTACTATTACTCCACACATCGACTGAATCATGCCTGTATATGGAGTATTAAGTTCATAAAGAATAGAGTAACGCTTTAAGTAAGATGACATGATGTAGAGGAATAAACTCAAGAAATATGATGTAAACCCTATATTTTTATCCTTGATGGCAACAATACAATACGTGCCTCGCTACCCGTTCTTTGTCACTGGGTGAGGACACCGCAAGATTGAACCCAAAGCTAAGCACTTCTCCCATTGCAAGAAAAACAAATCTAGTTGGCCAAACCAAACTAATAGTTCTAAGAGAATTACAAAGATACCAAATCATGCATACCAGAATTTAGAGAAGATTTAAATAATATTCATGGATAAGCTGATCATAAATCTACAATTCATCGGATCTCGACAAACACACCTCAAAAGAAGATTACATCAGATAAATCTCCAAGAACATCGAGGAGAACATGGTATTGAGAATCAAATAGAGAGAAGAAGCCATCTAGCTACTAGCTATGGACCCATAGGTCTGTGATAAACTAATCATGCTTCATCGGAAGGGCAATAGAGTTGATGTAGAAGCCCTCCATGATCGAATCCCCCTCCGGCAGGAGGCCGGACAAGGCCCCAAGATGGGATCTCACGGGAACAGAAGGTTGCGGCGGTGGAGAAGTGTTTTCGTGGACACTTCTGGTGGTTTGGGAATATATGTGAATATATAGGAGGAAGGTCCAGGTCAGGGGGTCACCGAGGGGCCCACAAGGTAGGGGGGCGCGCCCTACCTCCCTGGGCACTCCCTCCACCCTTATGGCCACCTCGTCGCTCTTTTGACTTGCGCTCTAAGTCTCCTGGGTGTCTTCTGGTCCAAGAAAAATCATCGCAAAGGTTTTATTTCGTTTAGACTCTGTTTGGTATTCCTTTTCTGTGAAACTCAAAACAAGGAAAAACATAAACTGGCACTAGGCTCTAGGTTAATAGGTTAGTCCCAAAAATAATATAATATAGCATATTAATGCATATAAACCATCCAAAACAGATAATATAATAGCATGGAACAATAAAAAATTATAGATATGTTGGAGACTTAAGCATTGCGAAGAGCTCGGGAATTGTTTTGTTCATCCCTTGCATATTATAGTTCATCACAAAGCCTTTGTAGCTTGGTGGCAGAGATTGAAGAACTCTGTCAATAACACAATCACACTACTACAGGATGCTGCTAATGCGACACTACGATCAGAGACCCTTCGGCGAAACTATGTGCGATGCAATAATCGCAAATGGTGGTGTAAAAGAACCGTCAAAAAAGGTGCAAAACGTTTGCGATGGCGGAGCCATCAAACATGGTTCAGATTTTAGTTGGGTGTGTGTTCCAGGGCATACGGTTCAGTCCAATGATCTGTTTGCGATGAGGTGGAACAAAAGAAACGGGCAGCCTGATGAAGGCGTGTGCCATATAGAGCATATGGTTCACTCGGACGAACTACTTGTGATTAGGCAACATAAAAGAAACGGTCAGCCAGACCAATGTGTGTGCGATTGAGGGCATACGCTTCAGAAGGATTAAATGTTTGCGATTATGAAACAGAATAGAAACGGGTCAGCTAGATCAAAGTGTCTGCGATTGATGTCATACACTTCACATGGATGAACTGTTTGCGATTAGCCACAACAAACTGAAAGAGTTAGATAAATCAACGTGTGTGCGCTAGACGGGCACACACATTCTAATTAAAAGAATCATGTGTGATGGTAATAACGAGCGCGCACGGTTGATGGAACAAGACGTGTGCTGACATTGCCTATTGCGGTGCACCGTATGGTGCAAACGCCACGTACGCGACCGAGAAGGCGTACGTGTCCATGTTACGTCATCCAGGAATAGTGTTGCACATATAACCATCAGTAAATTTTGAGCATGCGTCCTGTCACAAATTTTTTAGAAGAATAGGGAGGCCGCGTCCCGTCACATTTCAAATTTCAAACTTGTTCACACCGATCAAAACCTAAATGATTTCCCACTTAGGAGCATATTACTACGTTGTTACAAATACTACTACTCCAAGATGACTGCACATTCCTCCTCAACTCCTCATCCACAAAAATTAAAAAAACAAACAAGTCATTCATCATTGTTCCCTTGCATCCGCCATGGCCAGCATGAGTTCTGGGTTGAGAGATTGTCACCAGGGAGAGGTGAGCCTGGAAGCGGAAGCACGAGAGATGTACCGCCTCATCGCGAAAGCAGCCAACATGTCCCGCCGCACGGCCATAGCAGCAAAGAGGTCCCACCGAAGCAGCACGGAGGTCTCGCCGCGCCGTCAATGCAGCAGACCGGTCCAGCTGCACCGCGGAAGCAGAAAAGATGTCTCGCCACGCCGCAAATGCGGCAGAGATGTCCTCCCGTGCCGCGGCGACCTGGGAAAATGTCTTGCTGGCAGACAAGGACTCTTATAGGTGCATGCGTGCCCTCGTCCTTAGGCAGATGGATTAGATCTCCAGGTGGGCGAGGTTGCAGGAAGACCTGAAAGCCTCATTTGAATAGTCTATCGACGTCATCCGACAACTAAATTAGATCAATGTGAAGCTCCGAGCCGAGCGCGACCTGCTCAGGGCGAAGATCGTCGGAAGTGCGGAGCAGCAGGAGCAGACCACTGCCTTGTTGAAGAGGACCGGCGTCATCGTCGAGAAACTTATGGGCGAGAATGCCATGCTACGCATCAAGCGCAGAAGGATGGTGGAGGAATCCGTGAATGCTCTCAACCAGTATCTAGAGGACAAGAAAGAGCTTGTCGCCGCTCGCCACGGATACTAGTTCCCGCGGCATGCAGCAACGCATCAAGAAAGTAGAGATCAGCGAACCGGATCATTGTCTTCCTTCTTCTTTTTCCCTTGTGTATTTCGGGTGTTGCCGCATGTAGATTTTTTAAATTATGCTTCTAAATATGTAAGACAATTATTATCCATTGTCATTGTCCTTATATTCAGCATGCTTGCTATAAGTCGCAGTCGATGCTATATAGGTCCGTCGGATCTTACATAAAGATCCGTTCAAAACTTTCTTTTCATATTTTCATTTTTCACTCTTAAATCTCAGTCTAGTGAGACATATAGCCATGCCGTAGATCAGGTGCTCGGGCCAATAATGGAGACATTGGGAGGGAGGTGCACGGCTGGTAGCGGTCAAAGGGCTCTCCTCCCGATGAGCATGCGCAGGGGTCTGATAGCACACCTCCCGTACTCAAATAGCTACCCCGCACGGCATCTCCTAGCCAACAAAAAAAGGGGACGCATGGCCGCATGTAATTGGTAAGTTGAACGCTCACAGTTTCAATACTACTTGTGTTTTTGATTTGTAATGTGACAACACTTGTTCCAAAATGACTTTGTTGATTGTTAATGTGTGCGCCTTCGCAAATCGGATAGAAAAATTACCACAGCATGTTGGTGCCATATCATGACCATGCCAAGTTTCATGATTTTCAGGCGTGTTTTGGATTTACATGAATTAAAAAACCAAGTTTCTCAATCTTTCCGGCCGAGCCACGATGCCCAGATATTTGAATTTCACTCCCATCTCTTGCATGGGACCTAGAAATTCACCCAAGGACACACATGTGATTTTTCAAACAACTTTGGTGCACTGGAGCCTGTGCTTGTAGTTCAAATTTGAATTATGCACATTAAATGTGCAGAAACTCAATTAATGTATAAAAAAGGCCAAACGAACCCAGAATAATTCCAAAATTTAGCACGGTACTTCTATTTGGTCTAATCTGCATGTGTAAAAAAATTAAGGCGGGAGAAGGCAGTGTACGTATGTCGTTTCGCACACAGAGGTGACACGTTCCCTCTCGAAACCACGAGCCTTCTTGAGGGAAGCTCCGGTTTGCAAGAAGCTTACATCAAAGTGTGTCCCAATTCGGCCAAAAAATTTACAGCAGCATGTTGGTGCCATGTCATGACACCATGCCAAGTTTCATGATTTTCAGGCATGTTTTGGGTTAACAGGAATTAAAAAACCAAGTTTCTCAATCTTTCCGGCCGAGCCACGATGCCCAGATGTTTGAATTTCACTCCCATCTCTTGCATGGGACCTACAAATTCACCCAAGGACATACATGTGATTTTTCAAACAACTTTGGTGTACTGGAGCCTGTGCTTGTAGTTCAGATTCGAATTATACACATTAAATGCGCAGAAACTCAATTAATGTATAAAAAAGGCCAAACGAACCCGGAATAATTCCAAAATTTAGCACGGTACTTCTATTTGGTGTAATCAGCCTGTGTAAAAAAAGTAAGGTGAGAGAAGGCAGTGTACGTATGTCATTTCGCACATGGAGGTGACACGTTCCCTCTCAAAACCATGAGCCTTCTTGAGGGAAGCTCCGGTTTGCAAGAAGCTTACATCAAAGCTTGTCCCAATTCGGTCAAAAAAATTACCGCGGCACGTTGGTGCCATGTCATGACACCATGCCAAGTTTCATGATTTTCAGGTGTGTTTTCAATTTACAGGAATTAAAAAACCAAGTTTCTCAATCTTTTCGGCCGAGCCACGACGCCCAGATGTTTGAATTTCACTCCCATCTCTTGCATGGGACCTAGAAATTCACCCAAGGACACACATGTGATTTTTCAAACAACGTTGGTGCACTGGAGCCTCTGCTTGTAGTTCAAATTTGAATTATGCACATTAAATGTGCAGAAACTCAATTAATGTATAAAAAGGCCAAACAAACCCGGAATAATTCCAATATTTAGCATGGTACTTCTATTTGGGCTAATCAACCTATGTAAAATAATTAAGGCGGGAGAAGGAGTGTACGTATGTCGTTTTGCACCCGGAGGTGACACGTTTCCTCTCGGAACCACGAGCCTTCTTGAGGGAAGCTCCGGTTTGCAAGAAGCTTACACCAAAGCTTGTCCCAGTTCGGCCAAAAAAATTACCGCGGCATGTTGGTGCCATGTCATGACACCATGCCAAGTTTCATGATTTTTAGGCATGTTTTGAATTTACAGGAATTAAAAAAACCAAGTTTCTCAATCTTTCCGGCCGAGCCACGACTCCCAGATGTTTGAATTTCACTCACATCTCTTGCATGGGACCTAGAAATTCATCCAAGGACACACATGTGATTTTTCAAACAACTTTGGTGCACTGGAGCCTGTGCTTGTAGTTCAAATTTGAATTATGCACATTAAATGCATTGAAACTCAATTAATGTTTAAAAAAGGCCAAACGAACCCGGAATAATTCCAAAATTTAGCACGGTATTTCTATTTGGTCTAATCTGACTGTGTAAAAAATTAAGGCGGGAGAAGGCGGTGTGCGTATGTCGTTTCGTACACGGAGATGACAGATTCCCTCTCGGAACCACGAGCCTTCTTGAGGGAAGCTCCGGTTTGCAAGAAGCTTACACCAAAGCTTGTCCCAATTCAGCCAAAAAATTACCGCAGCGTGTTGGTGCCATGTCATGACACCATGCGAAGTTTCATGATTTTTAGGCATGTTTTGGATTTACAGGAATTAAAAAACCAAGTTTCTCAATCTTTTCGGCAAAGTCACGACGCCCAGATGTTTGAATTTCACTCCCATCTCTTGCATGGGGCCTAGAAATTCACCCAAGGACACACATGTGATTTTTCAAACAACTTTGGTGCACTGGAGCATGTGTTTATAGTTCAAATTTGAATTATGCACATAAAATGCCCAGAAACTCAAATAATGTATAAAAATGTCAAACGAACACGGAGTAATACCTAGTTCAATCTCGTTATCGATAAGTCTCTTTACTCATTCTGTAATACATCACATCATGGCTAACTCCTTAGTCGTTTGCTGATATGTCTCCAACGTATCTATAATTTTTGATTGTTCCATGCTATTATATTATCTGTTTTGGATGTTTTATATGCATTAATATAATATTTTATATTATTTTTGGGACTAACCTATTGACCTAGAGCCCAGTGTCAGTTTATGTTTTTTCCTTGTTTTTGAGTTTCACAGAAAAGTAATATATACCAAACGGAGTCTGCCGGTGTCAAAACCGGCGGATCTCGGGTAGGGGGTCCCGAACTATGCGTCTAAGGCGGATGGTAACAGGAGGCAGGGGACACGATGTTTTACCCAGGTTTGGGCCCTCTTGATGGAGGTAAAACCCAACGTCCTGCTTGATTTATTCTTGATGATATGAGTATTACAAGAGTTGATCTACCATGAGATCGGAGAGGCTAAACCCTAGAAGCTAGCCTATGGTATGATTGTATGTTGTCCTACGGACTAAAACCCTCCGGTTTATATAGACAACGGAGGGACCTAGGGTTACACAAGGTCGGTTACAAAGGAGGAGATACACATATCCGTATTGCCTAGCTTGCCCTCCACGCCAAGTAGAGTCCCATCCAGACACGAGACGAAGTCTTCAATCTTGTATCTTCATAGTCCAATAGTCCGGCCAAAGGATATAATCCGGCAGTCTGGATACCCCCTAATCCAGGACTCCCTCAGTAGCCCCCGAACCAGGCTTCAATGACGATGAGTCCGGCGCGCAGTGTTGTCTTCAGCATTGCAAGGCGGGTTCATCTCCAATTTTTGAGTGTTCATAAGCAGTGTCCGGCCTCATAAATGTTAAACCTCTTGGCTTCTGTGCCCAATAAGGGCTATCTCCCATGCGTCAAATGAATACGAGGTGCCAAGGCCTTTTTACATTCGCCCCCCTAGCCAAATAAATAAATTGTCTATTAAAGGGATGGGGATTCTTAGATCCGATCCATACCATCCTCCCCCCAGCGAGAATCCATCAGAGCGCGTTTCGGAAAGATCCATTCCAGCATGGCCGACCTCCGCAGCTCCTCCTCCCACCCCCGTAGCCCTAAGCCCGGTGATTGGGAGAGGTGTTCAGTCGCACACAGTCGATTAGTCAAACTGCAGACTAAGGGATTTCTCCCTCCGGCGTATATGGTGCCCGTCTGAGCCGGGCTTGCCACCTACAATGGCGGGGAGCGAGCGGAGGGCTTACCCAGCCCCTCTACAAGGGAGCGGGTATGCCTTGTCCCCTATCTATTGAGGCGACTCAGATTTCCGATTCATCTGTTCCTCTGTGGGCTCCTGGAGTTCTACGGCCTCCAACTACACAATTTCACCCCTTCCTCCATTCTACACATCGCCGTCTATGTTGCTCTCTGCGAGTTGTTCCCGGGCTACGAGGCTCACTTCGAGTTGTGGAAAAGGCTATTTTGCCTCGTCCCTCGCACACAGAGGGGGTCACTTTATCAAGTGGGCAGAGCCGAAATATGGCGCATCGCCGGTACCGGATACCTGTCCGGTACCCCGAAGAAGTCGTCTGAAGACTGGCCTTTGGAATGGTTTTATATGGAGGACGTTCCCCTTCCGGACCCTGTTCGGCAGGGTCTTCCTGAGTTCAGCAATGCCCCTCTGAAGAAACGCCGAAGTTGGCGCCCATGGAGCCCCCAGGTGCAAGACAATGGAGAAGTCCTCTACCTGATGAACCGGATTAAAGCACTGGCTCAATCAGGATTGACAGTAATCGAAGTTATGTCGATTTGCATAATGCGGGGAGTGCAACCACTTCAATATCGTGGGCACCCCTTGTGGTGTTTTAACGGGGCAGATGATGCCACCCGCTGCGGGTGTAAGGGTCCGGACAATGCTGCCGCTTTAGCAAAAATTATGTCTGAATTGTTCAAGGGAGAGGAAGAGGAGTTCATCCACATCAAGCCACGGGATGGATTCTCCATGTACAATCCTCCAAGTTGAGTAAGTTATATCTCCTTACACCCATTTTTCCCGCATTCTTTGTCGTAAATATTCACCTTGCCACTTTGCGGCAGTAACTGCGAAAAGCCATAAAGGAGGTCAGCAGCCCTTCTCCACAACACGAGGACCCTGACCGGGCCCTCGACTCCGGACTCAAAGAAGATCTGGTTATATTCGTGGAGCTGATAGACCGGCAGTTCTATCAGTTAAGCTGCGATGATGCCATGGTGGCCATTACAGCCGACTATCCCGGACTGCTTCCTGCATCGCACGTAAGAAAACCAAAAAATCCCAACTCCAAAAACTAGGGTCCTCTGTCAGACACTTCACCTACCATATGCATATGGCGTTTTTACAGGGAAGACATTCGGGACGCCCCGCCGAACCCGCAACAACTCGCCAACAAGAGGCAGCGAGGCCGGGCAGGCCAAAAAGGAAGGCGGTCAGGACGGAGACGCCAGCACAAAGGTATAATAGGAACCCCGCTCCATGGTTGTCGTCTTTCTCGAAATGTAACGACACCCGTGTTTCTTTAACAGAAAAAACGCTCGCCGGAATATGTCCGGCGATGTTGCTAATCACGCTTCCACCAGTCGGGCGCCAGGACCGGACATAGAGACGGAAGCCGATATGGGGCGGGCGTCGGATAATCCCCCTACAGAGGATGCGGATAGATTATCTGCTACAAACTTGGAAGTGGAAAGCGCCATGAATCATAGGCGCCGCCAGGCCGTACTCCACGATGCTTGTTTCTCAGCAGAGGCATTTGATGCCTTCAATTCTGGAGAGGCGTACCTCCGTGCTGCTCAAGATGGTCTAGCTAGAGCCGCGGATTAGTATGTAAAGGATGTACGGGTAAGTAAATCTGACGATTTATGTGTATCTGTAGCCCCTGAGACTTCAAACAGTTAGCACAACTGATTTAAGGATCATCTTTATTGTGCAGGTTCTTACAGAGAAGAATACTAGGCTGTCACAGGAGCTGGAGGAATGCAAGACCCAACTACGGGCCGCTGTTGCCGCGTTGAAGGAACCGAAAAAGTCCCCCGCTGGTAACATTTACTTTAAAGAATGATGGTTGCCATGTAGTGTGCGACGTGGCTGCAGATCTAACAATAGATGTTGCAGATGAATCCGGAGAAAATCCGGAGGACCAGCATGTCGTGCGGCAGCTAGAGGCTGGCAAACGCGTGCTGACTGAGGTTAGGCAGGAGAAAAACAATCTCCAAGACGCCAATATCAAGCTGAGCGTGGAACTAAAAGACGTTCGAGCCCAGCTTGCAGACTCCGAGAAGGAGAATAAGCAGCTTCGACACGGCATTTTCAGGAAGTGCTTGAACGAATCCTTTTGAAGGAGTTCGGCGAAGAAGCCGACTAACAGCGTTATGTCTGTAGGTATGCTGACGGGTCGTCCCGCGGAGGAAATGCCCGAGTCTGCGGGTGATCTTCGATCCGAGCTCTCACATCTGCATGAACAAGTTCGGCAGGTGATGCAAGGTGTTGCCCAGGCCTTGTGGCCATCTGTCTCCCTGCCAGAAGGCGTTGCAGAACTTATGGAGAAGCTCAAGGAAGTGCGGCGGCGCTTCCGATCATGGAAGATATCGGCCTGCCGTCAAGGTGCCAGAGAAGCTTGGGCCATGGTGAAGACGCGGTATACCAAGGCTGACCCAAACCACATGGCCGAGGTCGGACCTGTGGGGCCCGACGGAAAAGAGATCCCCGTTAGCTTAGTTTATGGGCAAGTAGAATTAGCCGCAAAGTATTCCCAACAGGATTGTAGGCTAGACCGCCTGTTGGATGGTATAGAAGAGGAATTTAGTCAGTCTGCATGACTATGTAATTAAAGTGACATGTATAATGCCTTCTAGCCGGATTGTAGATCATTTGTCTTGGCGGACCTTTTTGCTTCAACCTCGGGACCCGATAGTCCGGAGTGTATCCGGATACCCGCTCAGTTATATAAGAACCAGGGTACGCGTGAAGACCAGGCGTAGGGGTCGTTAGTGCTTGAACAGACAATGCCCAACTAGTTATGTTATATTACATGGGTAGTAAGAAATATCTTCCAGGGAGAATAGTTCAGTTAAGGGTTCCTTTCCCTGGGTAAGCATGCCCTAAAGTGCATGTCCGGATTGTGATAGGAAACGCAGGAAAAATATCTGGGGGCAGATATGGAAAATAAATAAAAATCATCTTTTGTTCACCGACCGAATATTCCCTTAAGAACGCTAGCTTTCGGCTTCACCCAGTCTGAGGTACACATCCGGCTGACCCGGCAGTAACAATCGCAGAGGTGCTCCCCTTATGCCCTAGCCGAATTAACGGGAATGTAGGGCATAAATACAAGAGCCAGGCAACCCAGCTTGGCCAAAACTTAAGTCATATCGATGCATATAATGGCGAAAAAAGGTACATGTGGAAGCATAACACATGTGCGGGGCACGAGGCTCAGATAAATAAGTAAGCTTCTGTGAAAGAAGCCCCCGGGTATGATGAGCGCAGCTAGCGCATCTATAATGTGCAAGCAAGGCACAAGTTGGCCTTTAAAGGCCTAAAGAAGGAATAAAAGAAAGAGAGTAAGAAAAACAAGGCAGATAATGTATATGCAAAAAATGGACGGAGGAAGGAGATGAACATAGAGTCCGGCGCTAGGCGTGGAATCTTCAGAGCCTGGCCGCGTTCCATGGGTTCGGCTTGAGTCGATTAGTCGATGCATCCCGCAGTTGGTACGCTCCACCGGTCAGAACTTGGTCAATAATGAAGGGACCTTTCCATTTGGGCTCGAGCTTGTTCTTTTTCTTATCCGGTAGGCGTAGAACTAGTTCGCCAATGTTATAAGTTTTGGCCCGTACTTCTCTGCTTTGGTATCTGCGAGCCTGTTGCTGAGAACATGTGGAACGGGCTTTTGCTACGCCGCGCTCCTCCTCCAGGGTGTCTAGACTGTCCTGCCAATTGAGCTCGGCTTCTCTTTCTTCGTACATGCGCACTCGAGGTGAGTCATGAATTATGTCACAGGGCAAGACTGCCTCTGCACCGTACACCATAAAGAAGGGTGTATATCCGGTACTATGATTCGGCGTGGTCTGCAGCCCCCAGAGTACGGAGTCGAGCTCCTCTACCCAGTGCATGTTAGAATCCGTTAAGGAACGCACTGATTCGGGTTTAATGCCACTCATTATAAGACCGTTTGCTCACTCAACTTGGCAGTTGGTTTTTGGGTGATAGACTGAAGCATAATCGAGCTTGATGCCCATTTTGCTGCACTAGAGTTTTACCTCATCGGCAGTGAAGTTCGTGCCGTTGTCAGTGATGATGCTGTGGGGGACGCCATAACGGTGTACGACCCTGGATATGAAGTCTATCACCGGTCCGGATTCGGCTGTTTTAACAGGTTTGGCCTCTATTCATTTGGTGAATTTATCCACCATGACCAGCAAGTATTTTTTTCTTGTGGGTTCCCCCTTTGAGGGTTCCAACCATGTCAAGCCCCAAAACCGATAAGGGCCACGTAATGGGGATTGTTTGGAGGGCAGTGGGTGGCATGCGGCTTTGATTTGCAAAGAGCTGGCAACCGGCACAACGTTGGACCAAGTCTTGTGCATCTGCCCGGGCCGTTGGCTAATAGAATCATGTACGGAAGGCCTTGCTTACAAGAGCCCGGGCTGCGGCGTGGTGACCGCCCAGTCCGGCGTGAATTTCTGCCAAAAGGTTCCGCCCTTCCTCTTCGGATATGCACCTTTGAAGGACTTTGGTAGTGCTTTTTTTATACAATTCTCCCTCATGGACCATGTAGGCCTTAGATCGCCGCACTATGCAGCGTGACTCATTTTGGTCCTCCGGAAGTTCCTGCCTAGTTAGGTAGGCTAGGAATGGTTCTATCCACGGGGCTATGATGGCCATTGTTACGTGGGCTGAAGGTGTTATTTCGGTGGCAGAGCCTCCGATTATGTCAGAGTGTTCGGTGTCGAGTGTTTTGGCCGGGTCCGGACTAATAATGTCGGTGTCCCCCTCCCATACCACGGATGGTTTAAACAACCTCTCTAAAAAGATGTTGGGAGACCGCATCGCGTTTTGCACCGATGCGGGCGAGGATATCCGCCGCCTGATTGTTTTCCTGAGCCACATGGTGAAATTCGAGCCCCTCAAACCGAGATGACATCTTTAGGACGGCGTTACGATAGGCCTCCATCTTCGGATCCTTGGCATCAAAATCTCCATTTATTTGGGATATTGCGAGGTTAGAATCCCCATGCACCTCCAGGCGCTGAATGCCCATGGAAACTGCCATCCGAAGACCATGTAACAGGGCTTCATATTCGGCTGCATTGTTGGAGTCTGTATACAGTATCTGCCGTACGTATTGAACTGTATCTCCGGTTGGGGACGTCGGGACGACGCCAGCCCCCAGTCCAGCCAGCATTTTGGAACCGTCGAAGTGCATAATCCAATTGGAGTATGCGTCGTACTCTTTAGGGACTTCAGCTTCCGTCCATCCGGCGACAAAGTCGGCCAATACTTGCGATTTAATGGCTCACCGAGGTTTGTATGTTATGTCGAACGGGAGGAGCTCAATGGCCCATTTGGCAATCCGGCCCGTGGCATCGCAGTTGTTTATAATATCATTGAGTGGCACCTCCGAGGCTACTGTAATCGAACACTCTTGAAAGTAGTGTCGCAGTTTCCAGGATGCCATGAATACCGCATAAGCTATCTTTTGATAATGTGGGTACCGTGATTTGCATGGAGTGAGGACAGTGGAGACATAATATACCGGCTTTTGAAGAGGGAATTTATGTCCGTCTGCTTCTCGTTCAACGACGAGCGCTGCGCTTACAACTTGATGAGTTGCCATGATGTATAATATCATTGGTTCACCGATATTTGGCGCGGCCACAATTGGGTTGGTTGCCAGTATGGCTTTTATTTCTTCCAACCCGGCTGTGGCAGTGTCCGTCCACTCGAAGTGTTCGGTGTGTCGAATGAGGCGATAAAGGGGTAATGCCTTTTCTCCTAAGCAGGAGATAAAGTGGCTTAGAGTCGCCACGCATCCAGTTAACTTCTGGATTTGTTTGAGGTCTGTTGGAGTAGCCAACTGTGACAAAGCTCGGATTTTGGCCGGATTAGCTTCAATACCTCTACTAGAGACAATGAAACCTAGGAGCTTTCCGGCTGGTATGCAAAAAACGCATTTTTCCGGATTGAGCTTCATGTCATATGTTAGGAGGTTGTCGAATGTGAGCCTCAAGTCGTCTATCAAAGAGTCGACGTGTTTGGTTTTGACGACCACATCGTCTGCGTATGCCTCTACTGTTTTGCCGATTTGTTTCTCCAGACATGTCTGAATCATGCGCCGATATGTTGCGCCGGCGTTTTTGAGCCCAAAAGGCATTGTGTTGAAACAGAAGGGACCGTATGGTGTGATGAATGCCATTGCGGCTTGGTCGGACTCCGCCATCTTGATTTGCTAGTAACCGGGGTATGCGTCGAGGAAACACAATGACTCGTGCCCTGCGGTAGCATCAATAATTTGATCGATGCGGGGGAGGGGGAAGGGATCCTTTGGGCAAGCTTTATTGAGGTCCTTGAAATCGACACAAAGGCGCCAGGATTTACCATTCTTTGGTACCATCACCAGGTTTGCTAGCCAGTCCGAGTGTTTCATTTCTCTGATTAATCCGACCTCCAATAACTTGGCTAGTTCCTCTCCCATGGCTTGTCTCTTAGGTTCAGAGAAACGCCGAAGAGCCTGCTTGACCGGCTTGAATCCCTTTAGGATATTGAGGCTATGCTCGGCCAGTCTGCGTGGGATTCCTGGCATGTCTGAGGGATGCCAGGCGAATATGTCC